>BSQW01000006.1:7265575-8725575 GCA_030161315.1 Eutrema japonicum | reverse complement strand
GAGAGCTTGGCAAATGGCAATTACAATGACACCTTGGTTTCCAGCTACGTGAAGCCCTGGAATGCCGAGGTAGTCCAACGTCTCTCCCTGGTGAAAAAGAAAGGCTTACACGGTTGACTTGCTAGTAATTTGATAGCAGATGGTAAGAGATGTTTGAAAAGAAAAAAAAGAGTGATGAACCAAAACCTGAAGCTTCGAATAACCGACTAGCCACCATACAGGTTCAGCAAAATGAAAAGCTCCAGTGAGATCAAATACTTCTGGGACTAGAGCACCCAGCGCTGCAAGCATGGCCCAACGAGCATGAAGTATTTCAAAGCTGCAAAACAAGCGGTAGGAACAGTGTGGAGGAATCGTTATCAAGTTGAGGATGTTTCTCACATGAATTGGTCGAAAGAAGAAACAAGTAAGCATGAGGACAATTACACCTAGCTGGAGGAATCAGGATAGTAGCAGGACACTAGCTACAGAAGAAAAGGTAGAAAATTGAAAAGAGAAGACTCACTTGAAGTACTTATTAAAGGTCAAACGATCTTTGCCTAGTCCTGCAATGTCGAATCCATAATCCCCAGGAAGTTCTCCTGTAAGGTATGGAGGATAATCATATGGGACTGGACCAAACCAACGGGGACGTTCTTCTCCATACCACTTGCTGCACACTTACAAAAACAAACCAAGGAACTGTGTGACCCATATGTCGAAGACTTGATTCAGTTTAGATACAAAAATGCTATACAACTAAAGTGTCTAATGCGTGTCTGCCACATTTTTTTTTACTTTACTTATCTAACCATACTACAATGACTTTGAAAGTGTATAGAAAAATCAATTTTTGTAGTCGATAAAACCATTTGATACATATGTCAGCATAACCTTAACCTTAATTACCTGTCGCTTCTAGCCTTTTGAGCTTTGACCTTGAATCTGGAAGCATTCTCCACGGCCTCTTTCTTCTTCTCTTCCAATCTCCGCCGCAGAGATTCTCCCAACGAGCTATTTGCTATCGCTTTAACCGCCGTGAACGGAATCGCCGAGAAAACCAGAACACCGGCGAGCTAAAAAACGGCAGCCAAAGTATAAAAAAAAAGGAGAATGTATAAAAAAACTGGAACATTCACTCAATTCAAACAAACCTCTTGCCACGAAGCTCTGCAAATCGAACGAGACTTTGTCACGGCGATTCTACTGCGAGGCTCGGGCACGAGTCTCTTCGGAAGAGAATGGAAAGACGAACACTTTGAGAAAAGTGACAGCTTCTCCTGAAACAGAGCCATTGTTTTGGTTGGAATCTTGATTTGGTTGTTTAATTTTCACTAAATCAGAAAAACCGTTGGGAGAGAGAGAGTATCATGATGAAGAAATTAGCGGTCACAAATTTCCTCATGCTTCATTTATTAAAGAATATTTGAACAAGTTTTTTATGTTACGGTTCTGTCGACGTGTCTTGATATTAGCCTGTTTTTTAACACCAATTATTAACCATCGAAACGAAGTCGTTTAACTCCATTTGTTTCTCGAATCTCAGACCATCTCCAACGCGGGTTCGTGAGGGGTTCTTAACGCAGGTTCTTAGGTATTATTGGATTTTAAAAAATTGAAAAAGCCCAAATTTGGTAAGAACCGATCCTTAGCTAAGCATTTTTAGAACCGATCCTTAATGAATCTCTTAGGACAGGTGTTGAGATGAGATTGGTTTTTGAAGGAAAAAAAATTGACAAGTCTCTCTCCTTCTTTCGACCTCGTCGACAATTTCTTCTCTTCATTTTAGCCGAAGTTTTCCTTCTCTTCCGGCGATTCGAGCACATCAAATCTCGGAGAGTTTGGAGAAGCTTCGTCTTCTTCGTCTCTCGCGCGCTCTCCTTCTTCTCCTCTGCAAACACAATGGATTAATCACTCTCCGAATCTCTACCGAAATCAAAATCTCTTTCCGGCGGACTCGTCTTCGAGTTCGAGTAGGTTATGTCTCCGATTACTCGATCTCGAGCTACTTCTCGAACGGATTGTGTTCTTCAGAGGATGGTTCGTCTCAATTCACTTCTCCTCCTTTCGATGGGATGATGACGAGGACGACGAAGCGTTACAACACTAGTGTTGTCGCTGATCATGAGTCAATTATGGGTGATTGTGATTTGGGGATTTGCGAAAGCATCAATCGTTTGAACATCATAGAAGAAGAAGAAGAAGAAGAGAGGACACATCTCCAACATTTTATTGGAAATCAACTGAGAAATTTGGGGAATTACGAACCTAACGATGGTGGATTTCGATTTGGTGTTGATAAACCTTCACTGTTCCCCAATTAAAATCGGTCTAACGCAAATCATCAAATCCCTAATTTGTAGAGCTATGTAGAGACTCTAAATCCAGAGATTTCTTGTGATTTTGGTTACAAAGTGTTGTTCTTTTCTTTTTTGCATTTTGGTTGTTTGGGAAGCTTGATGCTTATGCTTTGGTTTTTCTTCTTTGTTTCCATTAGTTTCCAGTAATAATGTGTAGCAATGTATCAAAATCTTTCTCCATCAATTGGAAAGGAAGTTTGTTAACCACAAAGAGCTTTTCTTATTTGTACAAGGGATTAGTGATGATGAATTGATGATCTCATATTCTCTTTTTAACGTCTCCCTTCTCTGCAAATCCTGAAACTGAAGATCATAGTTATACAAGAAAGCAAAACTCAATTCATATCCCAAACTAAACTCTGATTTGAAAAAGCAGAGTTCAATGTAAGAAAGTAAAATACCATTTGGCATTGTCCCTCTGTTAGCAACAGCTACATTTCGAAAAACTCTTTCGTAGCATCTGCATATTCAGTCAACTAGCTATCACTACGAAAACCTGAGTTTTATGTCAGAATCAAGACTCACCTTGTTTCATTGTCAAAGACGGATGCTATCACTTCTGCTAATGCCTTTGAGCTTATAGAGCCATTAGTGCAGCCATTTCATATATGTTTTAATTTTTTTTTTTAAGAACTCCTACTTAAGGGTCACCATTGGACATTCAAAAATTGATAGGGTTCTAAATTTTGAAATCAACTAAAATATATGATTAAAATAATGTTAAGAACCCCATAAGGGGGTTTAGGAATGGAGATGCTCTCATAATTTCAATGGTTTAGCTACAGAACACAGATGATAGTTTCTTATTAATAAAATCCTTCAAAAACTGTCGAGATTCATTCTCAATCTTCGTAGATTCGACACTCGTCAGTGTCAGGATTCTCCTGGCAGAAACTCTCGAGCGGATCCTGGTTAAGGAGCTTGAGCTTGATCCTCAGATTTGCTTTCGCCTGGCTCACCTCTTCCACTTCGTCCCACGCCACTTTACACTCCTCCGATCTCTCGTCCGCCTCGCAAACCTCCGTTGCTTCCTTCACTTTCTCCTCTATCATCTCCGATAGCTTCTCCTCCCTCATCTTCGTCCCCTTGTACTTCGCCGTCGCCGTCGTCGCCACTGCAAGCCTAAATCGCCTCGACACTGTTTCTTTTAGGCGGAGATCCTCCGATCCAGTTGAGATCGACGGTCGCTGATGGTGCGACGCTCCCGGCGGTGACGGAAGCAGCACTCTCCCGTGGCTCGCCGTCGCCGAAATCATCGATGTGAATTTTGTTCCTCGTTTTGTTCCTCAAAGTTTTCGTTTTACTAAATAACTAGATTTAACCCGCACTAGTAATATTTTTAAAAGATATCGTACAAAATTATTTTTATCTGAATTTTATAATATAATTAACTACTCATTATAGATAAAAGTGTCAAATTGTAACAATTTATCTATTTAACTGAAATATTATTCGGGCTAACCCGCAAAAACTTATAATCTTAAAAACATAACTCTAATATGCATCATTAAATGACTCTAGTTTTTGTGATGAGTTTACGAACTCTTAAAAAAATAATTTTTTTTGTCTAACTTTTTATAAAATTAGTAAAATATTTTTTAATTTATATTTTGATATATATTCAAATAAAATATAATAAATTATAGTGTAAAATATAACAAAATTTTGAATATTTTTTTTGAATATATATAAATTGATTATTATTTAAAAATATATAGTATTAAAAATAATTAAGAAATAAAATAATAAATAACTTCTTTAATGCAAAATATATATTTTTCATATTTTAATCAATAATTTTAAAATGTTATTATATCATTTTTTATTTTAATTATTTTTTGTTATTTATAATGGTATTTCATATAATAACTTACAAAACAAATTTTATTTTTAAAAATGTTTTTTTAAATAATATTATAGAGATTTATTTGGGCCGATCGACTATGGGTTATTAAACTACGAAGAGGCCCTAGAACCTTCGTTGTTCTATTTGCCATCATTTATTATTATTAAAAAAGGTTTGGTATTCAGTTAGCCATTCGAGTTCGGATCGATTTTTCGGATTTTACATATCCAAATTTTAGAAGTTTATGATTCATTTGGGTATTTATTTTTTCGGATCGAGTTCGGTTCGGTTCGGTTCGGTTCTGTCCAGTTTTGGGTATCCGTAATTTATATCAATTCTCGAAAAAATAAAAAAATGTTTAATTTAAATAAAATTTAGTTATATTTTGCAAAAAAAATTTAATTTTGAAAAATATAATAAAAGATTTTCGAATATTTTGATTATTTCGGTCTAAACATAACTAATATAGTTGGTTTATAACTGTAATTTTGAGTATTTTGGTTATTTCAAAACTAAAGATACATAATATTTTTAGATATATAATTATATTTCATATATTTCGGGTATCTGTTCGGGTTTCGATTCGGTTCGGATACCCAAAATAATTCGGTTAGGTTACAGTTTAGCTTTTCTGTTTTGGGTATTTTGTCTAGACTTAATTAAACAGTTGGGTTTTTTTTTCTTCTTTTTTTTCCGGTAAGGTAGTTGAGATAAGCACAAGATGAAGCTGACCCCATTTACCTACCCATTTTGTTTTAGGTGCTCACCAAATTCGATGGCGTGTTAGCATACATATCACGATGTTGTTATGTTATATTATTCTAATACTCCCATCGTATATCATAGCTATTTGTTTTTTTGAGGTTTATCAAAACTAGCCCGAAATGAGCATTACGATAACCTTGTGTAAAATGGTATCTAATTACTTTTTTTTTTTTTTTAATGGTATCTAATTACCTATAACAATAATTTGAGTACCCAGTCCCATCGATCATTACAAATGAAATGAGCTCTTATCAGATCTAAATATAAATGTATAGCAAATAATTACTTCTATATTCATGATTCTATATGGGTATATATATTATATTTCTATGGGTATGGTTGAAGTTTTTGTGGCAATACTTGAGGAGGAAAACTGAGAGTCGTCTCCTTGTATGTATGCCCTTCTTCTTTCTTGTAATTACAATGTTACCATGTGAGCATATTCCCGTAATTGAATGCTATATATATTGATATTCTCCTGTGTTTCCTTATATTCTATTTGCCCTCTCGTTATTTTCATTTATGATTTTTAATTAATAGGTTGAGATTCCTCACCTACAAACTAAACCACAAGTCAGACCAAGTAAAAAAAAAGAGAAACTGAACCGCATATATAAACTTAAACTTATAAAAATTTACTTACACTTAAATTACTTTAGATATAACAAGTGCAAATGACTAAACCAATAAAAAAACTAAAATGATTACAAACCATACACAATTCGGGCATTATACACATCAAACCAAACCTTTTTATGTCCAGTGGCAGTCTCGTAATAACAAGGGATAAATAGGGGTAATCGAGAAAAGCGTGGACTAAAAACTGACAAAAATGGAGACCAAATATTGGCTGTGTTGGTTTTGATCGTATCGCCAAGTCCCCGCACACTATATAAATACTTTTGACGGGCAGAGGAAAAAAAAAGAAAAAAAATTCTCCGAGTCTTTGACACTCTCACCAACCCAAATTCTCTGAAAAACCTAAAAAGTTATCGCCCATGGATTCAGATTTCGGAATCTCCAGAGAACTCTCCCCTCTCCAGCAACTCCGATCTCAGTACCACCCCGAGCTTCCTCCTTGTCTTCAGGTCCTTCTTCTTCTTATTCGTCTCCTCCTTAGATCTCTTGCTTCACTGTTGCTACTCTCTCCAGTGTTTGGATCTCTCTGTTTTTTTCGATGACATCGTTTGTTCGTTGTTTCATATTCTCACAATTTCGTTGTTTCACGAATATTGTTTAATCCCTTACTGTGTGATTGAGGAACTTGCAATACTGGTGCAGTTCATGCAGATCTGTTTACACGATGCTTGTTATCGCGATCTATGGTTTAGAGGTTTCCGTTTGGTGGGGATTAGGTTGAATTACATGTCAACGTGAACTACCTTAATGTAGTAATAGTATTGGGGCTTGTTGTGTTTCAATGTGATCTTTTGTAATCGTAGTTGAATTTTCTCTGTTCATTTCAGGGGACTACTGTCCGTGTGGAACTTGGTGATGGAACCACTGTGGCAAAGGCCGCTGATGCCCATATCATTGCCCGTGCCTTCCCGCATACTCTGGGCCAGCCTTTAGCTCACTTCCTCAGGGCTACTGCCAAAGTTCCTGATGCTCAGATCATTACCGAGCATCCAGCGATTAGGTGTGCATGTATCTGTGTATTATGTTCTCTGTAATTCTTGCTCTGCGGTTATGTTGTTGGTTCGAGCTAGTTGTTTTCTATTGTAGGGTGGGAATTGTGTTTTCTGGAAGGCAGGCTCCTGGTGGGCACAATGTAATTTGGGGTCTTTACGAGGCTCTCAAAGTGCACAACGCAAAGAACACTTTGCTAGGATTTTTGGGTAAGTCCTGTTTTTATCCTCTAAATTGGTTTTCGTATATCTGTGAATTCATTGTTTGCTTACAGTCACATCTTACTTCCGTATCGATGTGTGCCTGCTCATTAATCGGAAACTTTTGTTACCTGTCAATAGGTGGTTCTGAAGGTCTATTTGCCCAAAAGACCCTGGAGATAACTGATAATGTCCTCCAAACCTACAAAAACCAAGGTTGGTTGTTAAGATGATTCATAATTCTGTCTCTACTGCTTTATGACAGATGACATTTAAATGTATGGCGTATCAGGTGGCTTTGATTTGCTTGGAAGAACCAAGGATCAGATTAGAACAACTGAGCAGGTTAATGATGCACTAAAAGCTTGCACGGATTTGAAATTGGATGGTCTTGTTATCATTGGAGGTATCTAATGTTTTTAATTGTGTAAATCTGGTTGTTGAAGTTTATCACTTTTTTTTTGTTTAAATCAATACTTTTATTGGCTAGGTGTAACATCAAACACGGATGCTGCTCATCTTGCTGAATTTTTTGCTGAAGCAAAATGCCCAACAAAGGTCCTAGTTTTTCCCCAGTTTTTTTTTTTTAAGTCTGATCATGATTTTATGATACAATTTAGTGATACTGTTGCACCTCTCAACTGAAGAATTTGTTAATAGCAGAAATTACCATAATATTTCAGGTAGTTGGTGTTCCGGTCACTATTAATGGAGATCTCAAGAATCAGTTTGTGGAGGCAAATGTTGGTTTCGACACTATATGCAAGGTAACTGTGAAATTTAGCTCCTTTTTCTTTCGTCTTGTTTTTTTTCTTTCTTTCTTTCTTTCTTTGAAGGTATTGTAGCCAACATTATTTCCTTGCCCTCGCCAGTCCTTTCAGAATAATAAACATTTTATCTCGTTATGTAGGCTAATGTTATTCTACCGTGTATAGGTGAATTCTCAGCTCATTAGCAATGTCTGCACCGATGCCCTTTCAGCAGAGAAGGTAAATGTTATTTCCGGACGTTATTATGTTTTAGAAAAATTGCTAGGGCACTCATAAACATTAAACTGTTCAGTCTAACTACATCTTATGAAATTTTATATTCATATTAATATAGTTTTTGGCTAATAATGTGGAATTCATTGTGGTGTGATAATTGTAAAGTTGGGTTCCTTATGATTCTGTCATCAAGTTTTCTCTATAATAATATATTTTCCTCTGTATTGCCAGTATTACTACTTCGTCCGTCTCATGGGTCGGAAGCATTCCCATGTTGCCCTTGAGTGTACACTTCAGTCTCATCCAAACATGGTATTCTCTTAAAACATATACGATCGACGCTGTTGGCAATGCTGTCTCTAGTTTTTCATTTGTATCTGATGCGATTATCTCAGGTGATACTGGGTGAGGAGGTTACAGCATCTAAGCTCACAATATTTGACATCACAAAACAAATTTGTGATGCTGTTCAAGCAAGAGCAGGACAAGGTCTCATAATTAAAACGAGTTTGTGCGATGGTGGCAGTGAATGTCTTTTGCTTGTTCACTAACTTTAGTGATAAACCGTTTATTTGTATCAGACAAAAATCATGGAGTCATCCTAATTCCTGAAGGGATCGTAGAGAGTATTCCTGAACTCTATGCTCTGTTGAAGGTAATGATTCAGTACTGGCAAGCATTTCTATCTATCATTTGAAAAGCTAATTTTCTGGTTTCTGGAGTACCAAAACATAGTAAGTATTTACTTGTTGACGTTGTGCGATGCAGGAAATTCATGGACTGCTCAAGGAGGGTGTGCATGCTGATAATATCTCTACGCAGCTGTCACCTTGGTCTTCTGCTTTGTTTGAGTTCTTGCCTCCATTCATTAAGAAACAGGTTCTAATTCTTTGGCAAGGGACTTTTCTTTGTTTTCCTGACATGTAAGAGTATGAATACTTATGAAATTGTCGTCTCTCTTGCTGCAGCTACTTCTGCATCCCGAGTCTGATGATTCTGCTCAGCTATCCCAGGTAAGAAGAATGAAAATGGTGGGTACTGCGCTATAAAAAGTTGGAATCCTAATTGCTCATTTGCTTTCTTCCCTAGATTGAGACAGAGAAACTTCTAGCTTATCTCGTGGAGACTGAAATGAACAAGCGCATGGTATGCTGCACGTTATTTTTTTCTTTTCTCGCATTCCTATATTCCTTTTTTAATAACCTTGCTTGAATATTCAAGTTGTCCATGGGATGTAAAATCTAACACATTCTTTCCCCTAACACTAATTTTTGAAAATAACAGAAAGTAGGTACATACAAAGGGAAGAAATTCAATGCTATCTGCCACTTTTTTGGTTACCAAGCTCGTGGATCTCTACCATCAAAATTCGACTGTGACTATGCCTATGTATGTGACCGCCAACTGCACTAGAATGCTATTGCAGCTTTAATATTTTGGATATTGACACTAATAATTAGTTGATAACGTAATGCAGGTTCTTGGGCATATATGTTACCACATCCTCGCAGCTGGTTTGAACGGTTACATGGCTACTGTGACTAACCTGAAGAGTCCTGTAAACAAATGGAAATGTGGTGCTGCACCTATTACAGTTAAGTTTTGTCTCCTTAAATTCTTAGATGAAGTTTGTTTAGTGTTGGGTCTTTCTTTCTGACTTACTCCAAGTTTCGGTTTTACTTACCTAGTCTCTTTGACTGTCAACCTTTAGGCAATGATGACGGTTAAGCGTTGGTCCCAAAATTCTGGTTCAACGTCAATTGGTAGACCTGTAATTCATCCAGCTACAGTGGACTTGAAAGGCAAAGCATACGAGTAAGTTGCTAAAACCTTTCATATACAACAAGAGCATTAGAAAGAATGAGGTGGACTTGGTTGTTTGATATTTCTAATGATTTTGCAGGCTGTTGAGACAAAACGCGCAGAAATTCTTGATGGAAGATATGTACAGAAACCCAGGACCGGTTCAGTACGATGGTCCAGGTGCAGATGCAAAGGCGGTAAGTCTGTGTGTAGAAGACCAGGATTACATGGGGAGAATCAAGAAGCTGCAGGAGTATCTCGATCAGGTACAGCATTTTTTCCGCACCTTTAGTTGGCAAAGACAGTTTTGATACAATCTTACACCGTGGGCTATGATTGTCAGGTGAGGACGATAGTGAAACCGGGTTGCTCTCAAGATGTTTTGAAAGCTGCATTGAGTGTTATGGCTTCGGTGACTGATGTTCTCTCCACAATCTCATCTTCTTCCAACAGCGGTCAACAATTTGCTTAAGATTTAAAAAAATTTATTGACCGTAAACGTCATTACATCTCTCTCTCTCTTCGTAGACTCTTGATTCCATTTTGAATTCGTCAACTCTATTGTTCAAAGTGAGTTTAGGAAAAGAATAATCAAAGTTATGGATTTGGGTACTGCTTTTAATGTGGAGATTATAGAGCAATGTGTGTATCTAAACCGAGACACATATAATTCAAATGTCACTGTTGACGCATATTATAAAATGTATTTACCCGTATACTTGAAATAAAATAAAATTGAAGAGTATATAATATAATGAAGATGGCACAGACCGCTCCCGTTTGAATTTCGAAAGAATCTATCCGTTGTCGAAAGGGGATCTATCATTTCAACCCCTTTTCTATTAGATAACCGATCTACACTCTTTTCTCCGTCACAGGAAGACGAATTTTAGAGAGAAAGCGATGGACAAGGAAGTTATCGCAGTTTCCGCCATGGACGCTTTCGAGAAGCTTGAGAAAGTTGGTGAAGGGACTTACGGGAAAGTTTACAGAGCCAAAGAGAAAGCTACCGGAAAGATCGTCGCTCTCAAGAAGACGCGTCTCCATGAGGACGAAGAAGGCGTTCCTTCCACCACTCTCCGCGAGATCTCCATCTTGCGCATGCTCGCTCGTGATCCCCACATCGTCAGGTTAGGGTTTAACCGCTGATTGCTTCACATTTTTCTCGAGATCGGTGTTGTCTCTTCTGATTTGCGGTTAGGGTTTAGTATATTGTTCCTTCGCTAGTCGATTCTCTCATAATCTCGTTTTCCCAGTTTAGTAATTGTTATGTGAATTAGCTCTGAGGATTTTTGTTGATTGATATTTTTTAGGTTTTTCGGTTGTGCATTCTGATCCCAGTTTCAGTCAATTTGCCAGTGATTGCAAAATCAAATATCTCTTGCTTCTACCCAGACCTCTGATTGTCATCTTCTTCTTCAGGTTGATGGACGTTAAGCAAGGACTGAGCAAAGAAGGAAAAACTGTACTGTACCTGGTTTTTGAGTACATAGACACTGATGTCAAGAAATACATCAGAACTTTCCGTCAGACTGGGGGGAATATTCCACCCCAAACTATCAAGGTTTCAACCACCGGAGCTTTTTTTGTTACTGGCCATCTTTCACTCACTGCTCACTTGACACTGTAATTTTAATTCTCAGAGCTTGATGTACCAACTATGCAAAGGAATGGCTTTCTGCCATGGCCACGGGGTGTTGCACAGGTAAGGTTTTTCTCTGGGTTTCCCCTGTTTCAAGTGAGAATGATTTGAGAAAACAACCCGCAAGAGAGATCTTCGGTCTTACTACTTCTTCTGGTGTCATAATAGGGATCTTAAGCCTCACAATCTCTTGATGGATCCAAAGACAATGAGGCTCAAAATAGCAGATCTTGGTTTAGCAAGAGCCTTCACTCTGCCAATGAAGAAGTATACCCATGAGGTACTGTTTCTTGTATAGTCTTTACATCCTATCCCAATTTCTCTCATCTCAATGTGTTGTCTGAGCCTATAACTTCTGGTTTTTAAACGATTCTCCTCTGCAACAGATATTAACTCTATGGTATAGAGCTCCAGAAGTTCTTCTTGGGGCTACTCATTACTCTACAGCAGTAGATATGTGGTCTGTTGGCTGCATATTTGGTACTTTTTCTCTTTTTTACTCGATCGATTCACTTCAACATCAATTTTTAGTTATGAAACTACAACAACTAACTTTGTTTCTTTAACATTAATAGCTGAACTTGTGACCAACCAAGCAATCTTTGCTGGGGACTCTGAGCTCCAACAGCTCCTCCATATTTTCAGGTTAGTCTTTGTCCTGTTTCTTCACCCCCTCTTACTTGACAACCCTTATAAATTGTGTTGCTATATTTATTTCTTTTCCCTGGAAAACTCAGGTTGCTCGGGACACCCAATGAAGAAATGTGGCCGGGAGTGAGCACACTCAAGAACTGGCACGAATACCCACAGTGGAAACCGTTGAGTCTCTCTTCATCAGTTCCAAACCTCAATGAGGCTGGACTTGATCTTCTATCTGTAAGTCCAAAACTCTTTGATCGGTTACCACAACTCACTTTTAACAGACGAACTAATTGAGTTGTTATCTTCGTGGAACAGGAAATGCTGCAGTACGAGCCAGCCAAACGAATCTCAGCAAAGATGGCTATGGAGCATCCTTACTTTGATGATCTGCCAGAAAAGTCATCTCTCTGAGGATGTAAAAAGTCTTGAGTTAGTAGTATCTTTCCCAATCTTACTTTTGTGCTTCTTTCAAGCATATCTCTAGTGTGCTTCCCACTCTATGAACCCGGCTTCCCTTTAGCATATTATATCACCTCTGATTGTGTTTCTCTCTATTCCCAAATTTGTATCAAATGCTGTTTTAGCTTTCAACGTTTTTGAGCCTATATATATCTATTCTCTAATGACGGTGTTCAATGGGATAGCACCCGCATAAGATTGTATACGTAAGTCCATATGTAAAGTGATCCCATCTGATAACATCAACAAGTATCAATCATATGATGATCTACACTGATAAAACCTTGCAGAAGAGGAAGAAAACTTACAGCCATGGAGAGTGCAACATTCCATATATTTCTGGCAACTCTTTGGAGAGGACTTCCTTTTTCTTTACAAATATTTCCAAATAAATAAACGACTAATACAACATGTAAAGCAAAACATAAAATTAGTAATTATAAGCCCAATTAGTAAAAGGCCCATTGTAAAACTGAGGAGCTTTTTGGTTTCCCTTGTATAAGAGAATTCTTGTGTTCAATTTCTGTTTCCTCCTCATCGGTTTAATCTTTATGATATGCCTTGGCCAATACGAAGATTCTCTCCGTTCAATTGAATTTTCTCCGCCGGCATCCTTCAATTTCTCCGGCTGTTAACCCGACACCTTCGTCCCCGAAAAAGAATGACGCAAGTTGGTTCAAATCAAGCTCCGGAGTGTGAGCCACCTCCAGGAATCATGATAATGATTGAGAAAATATCACGTGTGGCTGCCCTTTGGGGGTTCAAAATGGGGTTGGAAAAGATGTTGGAGTTTGAGAAGACGTTCCGGACCCTTAATACGGCAGTTATGAATTCAAGTGTGAAGACGTCATGGGCGATTGAAAGATCCAGCTTTTTGAAGAGCTCTGATCCTTATCACGCATTTTACCAGAAAAAGCGTGATCAATACCTTGCTCAGTACCAAGATGGAACTCTTGATATCCAAGTACCTGCTGCTAACGATCTTGTCCCTCCTCCCGATTGGGACCACCCTCCTCCTTTTAAGGGTTTTTCAGTTCCTGCAGGGATCACACTCACGGAGCTTGGTATTATTAAGTTCACTGCGCAGTTTGTGGCGCGGTTCGGGGTAAATTTCTGGCTGGTTTTGAAAGACGTAGTGGGTTTGAACCCTCGTTTTACCTTTATGAGGCGAACAGACAGCAAGAACAGTTTTTACAATGGCCTTGTTGTTGTGTATCAAAGAGTCTTAAGGCCTCGCAATGTTTATCCTGCGTATCCCGTTCTGGAGGCCTTTTTCCACTATCTTCAGTTGGAGAAGCTTGATGAGAGACTGATTGATTTGCATGCTTTTGTGGGTGGTCTTGACTGGTTTACTCACATGGACGATGCTGACTTTTCTGCTACCATGCCACCACCTCAACCCTTTTCAATTATGATGATGCATCCTGATATGCCTCCACTAACATCTCAACTTGCTCAGAATCAAGCTCATCAGGATGACATCCAACCTGATACTTCTTCAGCTACTCGCCAACCCGATCTTGTGCCTCCTCCGCCTCTAAGACCTCGCTGTCCTACATCTACATTTCCTGCAAGGATCACACTCAAGGACCTTGGTATTCTTAAGCTCACGGCACAATTTGTGGCGCGGTACGGAAAACGTTTTAGTCGGGCGTTGATGATGAGATCGGTTAGGAACCCTCA
Source organism: Eutrema japonicum (assembly GCA_030161315.1). Lineage (NCBI taxonomy): Eukaryota > Viridiplantae > Streptophyta > Magnoliopsida > Brassicales > Brassicaceae > Eutrema > Eutrema japonicum. Next base: position 8,711,581 of record BSQW01000006.1, on the reverse strand, counting down.
ATTTGAGTTTATGTTTTTTCGTCGGGATCTAAGGCCTCAGTATCAGTTAATGGAACCATCTGAAATCAGGTTCCATATTTTCAGTGTGCTTGTTGATGCGTATTCCAGCATATTAATGCCTTCCAAAACTCTGAAGAAGAATGATGCCTCTCTGGCTACCGTTCTTGAGTGTTTTCGCCTCCGTCTTCAACTTGAGAAGCTGGAGGAGGGAATGGAGACGGCAATGATTGATTTGCATGCCTTTGTGGCTGGTGTTGACTATTTTGCTCACATGGATGATGCTAACTATTCTGCTATCATGACACCACCTGAACGCCTTTCAGTTATGATGAACCGGCCAACACATATGCATCCTGGTGTGCTTGTGCTGCTTCCCCTGAGACTTCAGCTTAGTGACTACCATGATTCAAGGAATCAGTTTAGCCTCCTTGCAGAAACATTTCCTCCAAGGATCACACTCGAGGAGCAGAGCTGGTATGGTATTATTAAGCTCACATCGCAGTTTTTGAGTCGGTATGGGATGTCTTTTCATCTGGCTTTGATGAGCAGAGTGTCTATGGATCCTCGGTTTGAGTTTCTGAAGCATACTAGTAGCAGGAGATATGTTTGTTATGGGTTTATTGATGTGTATTCCAGAGTATTAAAGCCTTCCAAAAAGGTGAAGAAAAGTGATGATTGTACGGCGATCGCTCTTGAGGTTTTTTTCCACTGTCTTCAATTGGAGAAGCTGAAAGAGGGAGGGGAGACGTCTGTGATTGATTTGCATGCATTCATGAGTGGTGTTGACTGTTTTGCTTACATGGATAATGCTGACTATTCTGCGATCATGCCTCGACCTCAACGCCTCTCAGTGATGATGAAATGGCGGCCTCCACACCGTGCTCAGAATCAAGATGGAGCTCATAAGGATGATATCCAAGTACCTGATGCTCCAGATACTCATGAGTGTGTTGGTGATGCACAACCCGATCTTGAGCCTCCTCCCCCCTTAGGGAAGCCAAGTCTAAGACCTCGCGTCTTTGTTTGGTCTATATATCCTTGGGTCACACAAAAGGAGCTTATTATTATTAAGCTCACAGCTCTGTTTGTGGCGCGGTATGGGATGCTCTTTTGTCGGGATTTGATGAAGAAAGTTGTTATGAAACCTCAGTTTGAGTTGTTTAAGTTTATGGAGCCAACTGATAGAAGGTTCGGTTTTTATAATGTGGTTGTTAATGCGTATTCCAAAGTATTAAAGGCTTCCTATGATGCTTATACGGAGACCGTTCTTGAGGAATATTTCCACTGGCTTCAGTGGGAGGAGCTGGAGCAGGGAGTGACGATGGCTAGGCTTGATTTGCATGCTTTTGTGGAGGGTGTTGACTTATTTGCTCAGATGGAGGATGCTAACTATTCTGATATCATGGGGGACCACCTACCACGAATGCTCAGATGGAGGATGTTTTATGATCAGTATGAGTCCCCTTCAACGGGGATGATGCAACATGCACCAACTATGCCTGGAATGTCTTCTCGTCCACCTGAGGAACCAGTGCCAAAGAGACGAAAGTTTGACGAGTCAGCTCGTGTTCAAGAAGACCAGTTTCTTGCTCCGGTAATGTTTTCTTCTAGACTTTCTCTTCTCTTCTGTTTGACTTGACCTGTATCTAATTAGCAGTCAGTACATTTTTAGGGTTCCCCTAAGATCAGGGTTTCTGTTCCAACAATTAATGGAAGACAAGTCATTGAGATCACAGTGAAGTCGTTGTCGGAAAACGTGGCAAGTTTGAAGGAGAAACTAGCTGGGGTGGTCCAAATGCCAGCAAACAAACTGAAGTTAAGAGGAAAAGCAGGGCTTTTGGAGGACAAGTCACTTGCACATAACAGTGTGGGAGCAGGAGACATCCTAACACTGTCTTGGCGCATGTCAAGGTGGACGTCCTAGCTCTTTATTTACTAATTAAATAGATGTTTAAGCTGGCTTAAGCTTGTTTTTGATTGGCAGCTAGCTCTGAGGCAACGTTTTGTCTCTATTTTGTCTCTGGTTTCTGATTTAATATGCTTGAATATGCTTGAGCTCATTTACCAGAGTTTTGGTTTCTTTTCTATTATGTAAGGTGTTTGCACTCGGTTTATTTAAATCACAAATAGAAGATTTTAAAAACAGTAACTCCCAACTCTTGCATTGTGAGAGTGAACCAAATTGAGATATTGGAGTATTTGGTTTGTGTTTGCAACGTCATTAATTATTACATAAGCGAGCCATTGTCCTCAGACAAGAACAGAGACTTGGAAGCTGTTCTGTCTTTATTTTATTTGTTTGATTGCTGTAAATATGGCTTTGCAAGCAATAAACAATGTCTGTTATTTGTTTGTTTCATATGCGAACCAAGAAAGCTGCGCATGTGCAGATCTAGCTTTAGTTTTTCAATAAAAATAAAAAAGAACAACTGCATGTACACGAATCATATTCCATTGTGTTTCTCACTCACAAAAACTACATGTCAAAGCATCATACATCTATATATAAGGAAACAAAAAACAGAGCACGAACTGCTCTGTTCTGGAATTGCATCTCAATTTTTGGTTCTTAGCTAATGGGATGTTCAACAAGCTTACGCAAGACGTTCCAATATCTCGTACAACAAGGATTAGTTTTCAATCCCTGAAGCGGTTTCGGGTCTATCTTCTGATTGTCTTGCAAGTATATGCATCTGGAAGTAAACCTCTGCAGGCCTCATCTCTGTCCACAAATAAAAAAAAACATGTTCAGTTGTGCGGAAAGTTTGGTGAAAAAGGTAAAAAGCAAGAACAGAGTCATTCAGTACCTGGTGGCCAGCAGAACCATTGGAGACTGAAGGAGGTTCTTGCTTTTTACCTTTGCAGGCCTCATCTCTGTCCACAAATAAAAAACATGTGAGAGGAACTGAGAGTCATTAGTCTGTCTAGCCAGCTCCATGCAGACAGCACCATGGCAGAGAAGTAGACAGCTCTCTGAACTACCCAACGAACAAGCTCGTGCAAGGAACTCCTCTGCTGAGAAAAAGTCTTTTTTCCCCGATGGAAACTAAGCCAAGAGCCAAACTTGATACAGCCATCCACTCTTTCCATGAATTCTTCTTCTGGCTCGAGCTTTCTTGTAGACTCATCTCTAAGAGGCTAGCATCAGGTTCCAGATCAAACTGAGATTCTATGAGCTTCAGGCAAATCCAACCAATATTTGAGCTAGTCTTGAGCTCCAAACACGCTCTGTATTCCTCTTGCATGTTCCTGGTGCTCCCTTTTGCTGCATAGGCACGGCAAAGTTGCAAATGTCCTAGGAATAGGTAGCTACGTGGAAGCGAAACATGGTCAATGGACTCTGCTATATTTCTCTTCTGTAAACTGATCTCAGAAGCACAAAGCAGAAGCTGGAACTTTTGATATTCGCCTTCCTTCAAACATGTCCCATCAGAGAGTACCACAGAGATTAGACGCTCAATAAGACTACAAAGCTGGCGAGGAAATCTCTGCTCACGGGCCTTCTGCACAAGATTCAGAATATGCAAGTATCTTACACCGCTGTTCCAAGGTTCTTGATGCAAGAATCTGCGTATTAAAAAACAATCGAGTTGTCAATGAAAAAGGACCAGACACAACTCTGAGACTGGATCAATTCAGATTCTGAAAATGCTAAAATGATGTAGAATAGAAAGTTCCTCAAATACCTTTGCAGTTCCACAACAACAACAACAGGAGCATTCAGACACTGACAATGGCATGTCGGAAATGAGAACCTTGGAGCTGTATTACCAATTACATTGCAAGCAATTGATCCCCCACTAAGGACCTCCAATGCGGACATCAGACCTTCCTGCTCCAGTTATCCAGAGTGGCGTCATTTTAATTCAGAGTTTAAACTAATACAGCACCCCAAATCAAAGGGGCCGACGTGATAACCGAGATCAAAAGGCTCACCAATTTGCCGAGTGCTATCAAATAGTGCATTGCAACTATTTCTTCTTGTAATGTTATATAGCTACGAGTGCTCGCAACAATCGACTGAAGTCTATCACTCTGATCAAGAGAATGGATAGCATATACTATAAAGCTGATTTTCGAACTCTGGAAGAAATCCTTTGGCATTTTCTGGATGCTGGTGATAGCAGAATCTAACCCAGAGAAGCAATATTGAGATTTTTTTTTCATGGTAGAAATCCTACCAGCCAGATCACGGATCACTGAGAGAGCCGAATCATTCTCAGCAAGGTAAAAGTTGCAAGAAAACCCAGTCTTCAAACTGGAGGATGAACGGTCTAAGTACAAACCTTTTGGCTTCAAATTTGCGAATTCCATAACAGATTCTTTGAATTGTCCTGCCTGCAAATATACTTTAAATGAGTACGATAGTTGTATAATTGCATTTCTACTGATTACTGAATTAAATTTGAACCAATCACATCTCAAATAGCCGTTAAAAAAAACATGTTGACAACAGAAAGAAGGGTGGGGGATCTTACCTTGCTGAGTGACCTGACCAAGTTAATAGATATTTTTCCAGCATGAGATTTCACTGAATTGTCAGGGTAAACACTCATTGCAGCTAGTGCTAGCCTGTAAGAAGCAATGGCAGTGTGTTAATTTTGCCTTGCCTCGCAAACTAGCCCTTGGAGTTTATGGGATTCTGGGTAACCAGGGGACCTCTGCACTGCCTGCTCAATGCAAGCAACACAGTTTCAGTAGGAGCGCTGCACTGCCTGCTCAATGCAAGCAACACAGTCTCAATGTAAAGCTCATTCCGATAAAAAAAAAAAAAAAAAAAAACCATGTGTAGATATTATCATATATATATATATATATACCTGCGGAGATGAAATATTTCCCTGCAGCAAAGCAAGCCATGCCAAACCAACATGGAACTCCGCAAGCTGGACAGAAGATCTCATGCCTAAATTAAAGCCATCACAGTAAGTAAACAAGTTAAAGCAACACTTACCGGTGATATCTGCGCAGCTCGTAAACAACTCTCAAAAGCCTTGTCTGATATTGACTCCCTGAGGTGTTAATTAGTCTACGTGGGGCCAAATTTTAGTTCGAAAACATGAAGATTCTTTTTTCACATAATAAGCATCTACCTGGCATAAGTTTCAGCTGAGCCGGCCCAAGGTAGCGCAAGTGTAGGATCTATGCTTCTAGCACAATCAAAAGCCTGCTTTGCTAATTTCATTTCATCCGACTCCCTGAAGATCTGTTTAATACAACCGAGATTACAATCAAAAAGAGGGAAACTGTAACTGAAATCATAAACATAGGTCAAACAAAAATGCGAGCAACAGCCTATCCCTGATAAAGCTAGGACATCCAATACAGAGCCAGAAAGACAAAAATGTCAAGGCACAATACCTGACCCATAAAAGCCCAAGCAACGGCTAAAGATACATCCAAATGCAATGCCCGGATCAAAGCATGTAGTTTCAAGGCACTATTATCAGACATACAACCCAAAGCAACCCAGAACTCCGAGTTGTCGAATTCCAGCAATAACGATCCCAGAGCCATCTTTTCTGGTAGCTTCCTGATAGAATTGTAGACTATTACAAGGGTGCGCGCATCAAAAACTGAGAAAATGCCAAATAAAGCTCAGTACAATCTTACCAAGGACTAGAAGTTTCAGAGTCATCGCTTAAACTTGAAACGAGATCACAGGTTATGGCAATGTCAGCCTAAACATTGGCTTTCCAAGGGGCTAAGTGTAAAGCTCGCTGGTAAGAAGATTTGGCTGACAATGCAGCTGAGTAACAAATGCTTCTCCAAGAAAGGATTGAATCATCAAATGTCTTTACAGTGAATTCTGAGTTTTCAGTTCCACCAGACCACGGAAAGCATCTTGCATATGTAAGCTGCTCAAGAAACAAAACAAACATTAGATGTCCAGATAACAAACAAGCTGACACGTAAAGTACAAGGCAAGCCTCTCGTACCTGAATATCTCCATGCAATTTCCATATACAGGACATGTTGTTGGCGAGCATCCTACAGTGGATTTGCGTTAATTGTTCTCGTAGTTAGGTATAGTCAATATGGATGGATGAGAGCAGGACAAAAAAATCAGAAGAGATTAGTATCATTAACCTCCAATAACGAAGCCGCCCATCCAAATGCGCCCAAATTTATGCATTCCTTTGACCAACTAAGCACAGAAATATTCTGAGGTGAAATCTTCAGCGCTTGCTCCAAGAGCTCCACACCCTATACAAATACTCTCTGAGACTTCGGGAGGCACACGAAACAAACTCTCTAAAGAGGTCATTATGAACAGACGCAGATACAAAGGTTACCTTTCTATATGAACCAAGCATCAAAAAGATGTTTGCACTCTCCACTAATGCGAAAATCTTGGTCTCATCTAATTCAATGGCACGGCCATACGCCTTTTGTATCATTAAAAATTAAGGTCACAACGGAATCAGCAATAAACCCAAAACAACTTCAAGAAACTGAGAAAGTACAAAATAGAAACAGATTCTTTTTACCTTGTAAACATTCCAAGTCGCTGGTAAGCCAGGCCCAAAGCCTGCAACGACAGACAAAAAAAGATTCTTGTCAAATTCGTTATTGTAGTGAAAACAAAGAAACGTAATTTGATAATAACGGAGGATAAAGAGGAAAGGACAATTACTTCCCACAAGTCAGGCATGGGTAGGATGGATAACCTCTAATTGCATGTTGAAGGCTCTGAACAGCTTCAGACCACTTCTTCTGATGAAGCTGCGATATAATCCAAAGCCATAGATGAAGAGCAAGCAAGATAACAAAAGAGAGATTGCAGAAAAATGGGAAGAACAATCAAACAACCTGAATGTAACCCAATCTGCAAAATGCCCAGAAAGCCTTGGGAGACCGCAATTTCCAGGATCTCTTTCCCTTGTCTGTCAAATAAATCGCACAGAACAACACTGACTCTCTGGTAACACTTGGCAGCCTGATTGAGATCGAGGTAGTAATGCCCTAAATACTTGAACGCCGCCGCATTATCCGGGTTTAACTTCACCGATAACACAAAATGCTCCGCCGCTTTCTCGGAATCTCCACCATTCTCCCACAGATACAAACCCTGTATCAAATAAAGTTGCAATTGCTCTTTCCGTGAGCAGATATCAAGAGAACCCATAGGAGAAGGAATTAAATCATCGTCGGAAAAAACAGTTACGAGTTCAAATTGTAGAGAAGGGTCATCTGGATTCGCCTCCACCGACTTTTCCAGTTGCTCCAACACCATCCCCACCATCGCCTTCCTCTGATTACTAATTTAGAGTGAAGTATCAAAGGTAGAGAATAATTTGTTAACTCTGTCCCTTCTTAACCGAAAAAACAAAAACAAAAAACCTAACTTTTTTCCTCTAACCGGGAAACAATCATCGGCGTCCAGAGAGACAAACCAAGCAATCAAATTTTCAATCAGACCCTTGTATTATTGTCAAAATCAAAATTAGGTCCTGAACTCCATTTTAAACCCTACAAATGGAATGATTATTAGGCCCATAACCCATCTGACCATAGGCCCAACCCAAGTATCTACGCTTACTTTTGAAGATACGGTTTGATATCTATCGGTTTCCTCTTTGGATATTTTCCTTACACGGTTTAAAACGTCAATTACGTTTCGGTTTAATCTGGTATACGATTATGCAAACTAACAGTTTTACAATTTCTCTCGCTTGAAGAAAAACTGCCTTTACTATACTGTACCAGTCTGAAAAACATAAACTGAACTTAAAACACTTTTTGTTTCTGAATTATTTAAGAGGAAATTTGATTTAATATTCCAAACTTTTTATATACTTTGAAAACTAATCCATGTTTTAAAAAGTTTGAAAACTAACTTCTTTATTACGTAAAAATAAAATTATACCCATCATGAATTTTGAGAATTTCTAATTACAAAAAATATTTGTTATTAATTTTCAGAATAAAATTATATATTGTAAAATAGATATTCAATAATAATTTTATTATATATTTATATCTACTAGAATAAAATAAATTTATTTACAATTTATATTTAGATATAAAAATCATATATATTTATTAGATATACACAAATTGGTATGAAAATCTACTCCTATATTCATCACCATACGTACAAGAAATTATACCAAAAAAAACACGTTTGTGAAGTCGTACGTTCATACGATCTGCTCTGTTATCATAAGTCTTTGCGTTCACATTCTAAGATAAGTTATAAAATTTAATTATATTTTATTTCATAAATGTTAAATTATATTTTTTTTTTCAACACACAAAAATCTATAAAAATAATGGGCTTTTTTTTGTTTGTTTACATCCATTATTTTTTAGATTTTTTATGTTGAAAATGATATATTTTCTTTATAAATATATGGCTTCACTTTTGTTGTTTGTATGTTTTTGTTCTTATAATTTTAGTTTGTCAGCTTTGGGGGTTTGGTAATGATTTAAGTGAATTGATGGTGTTTCAAAGCATTCTATATATCGAAGGTCATAGATTCTCTTTACTTGTTTTGCCTTAAAAAAACATGGTTGTCGTTCCTTAACTTTATGTTTTTATGTCTTCTTTAGAGTTTCAGAATTGCTAGGTGGAAACAACTAAGCTCTTGGACTTGGAGACTCGTGATCTACAACGGTAAATGTTACAACTTCTTAGTTACGTTTTTCGTACTAGTTCATAGTTCTTTTCTATTTGAGTTTCTTAGTTTTTTTTGCTTCTTACCAATTGTAACAGGGATTTTAAGTTGTTGCGGTGTTCTTTTGGTGATAATTTTTGTCTCTTAAATTTTTACTCTCTGCCTATTTGCAACTTTGCAGTTTGCACTTTGAATTTTGGTTATGTTTTGGTCATTTAGGATGGTTTTTCTTTATTTTTTTCTCTCTATCATCTTGTATTTTGGAATGTTGTCTCTTAGACTCTTACTATTTGGTCATTTAGGATGGTTTTTATTTATTTATTTCTCTCTATCATTTTGTATTTGGAATGTTGTCTCTTAGACTCTTACTATCTGCCATTTTGTGTCGGAAATATTGGAATCTTTGAATTTGTGTTTGAACTTGGAAACGTGTGTATTGTGTTTTTGTTTTCATTTTTTCCAGTTAATTTTGGTTATTATGGTTTAAACGGTTAGTTTGTGGGTACAATCGGGTAATATAGTTATAAAATAACCAACCCGAACTGAATCCGAACGAACCGATCTGATCCGAAATATTTGTGGTTCCTATATGGTTACTAAAAGTGTATACCTGAACTACCCGATACCCAAAATACACGACCTGAACCAGAATCCGAATCCGAAACGATAACCGAATGCACATGCCTAGCTCTCGAAAAGAAAGAGGCAAATCATGACCTTGATTTACACGGATTGCCCTTTATCCCTAAACGGTTAGTTTGTGGATACAATCGGGTAATATAATTATAAAATAACCAACCCGAACTGAATCCGAACGAACCGATCTGATCCGAAATATTTGTGGTTCCTATATGGTTACTAAAAGTGTATATCCGAACTACCCGATACCCAAAATACGCGACCTGAACCCGAATCCGAACATGAAACGATAACCGAATGCACATGCCTAGCTCTCGAAAAGAAAGAGGCAAGTGGGGCTCAAATCATGACCTTGATTTACACGGATTGCCCTTTATCCCTTAACCGTTTCCGGTGGACGGTAAGTCATACATACTCAAAGGTACATTTTTCAATACATTTTATTTTGAGAAATAGACAAGACTTTTCTTAACATTTTTTAAAAAAATTGGTGCTATATATATGCATAAGATAGTTTATTTTGGAAGGTAATTCGTAGTTTCGTTGACTTCAACTTGTCGTTGTTGACCTTTTAACGGGTGAATTATTCCATAAACCGGTGAGGCCGAAATCAAACCGCAAGATTGCAGTTTGGAATCCGGCTTTGAGCAGTCGAGTCTTTTGTGAGCTACTCCTTCAGCTCTCAACTATTTCAAAATCTTTTAACTTTTCCTCTCTGAAATCTTTCACTATTGTAAAGTTCCGATAGATCTTGTTTCCGAGCTTCTTCTGTTGATTCTAGTCTCCACTGATACCGTCATTTTCCAGAAAAACAAAAAAAAGAGAGTGTGTATGCAGGTGGCCCCTACAAAGTTTTGAAATTTGTAGAACCCTCGAAGATTTGAAGCTAGTAGCTTTCTATTTTCTCTTGGTGAAGGGGAATCAGAACCCGCGAATCGAAAATGAAGAACCCAGAAAAAAACTGATTCCTGTTCGTAATTTTAGCTTCGAGCTTAGCATTAATGGCGACTGTAAAATCCACAATAGAGCCTTGCTCCAGTAGCGACACTTGCAACTCGTTGCTCGGCTACACGTACACGCTCTACACCGATCTCAAAGTCACAGTAGTCGCATCCCTCTTCCAAGTGGACCCAATCTCCGTGCTCCTCTCTAACTCCATCGACATCTCTTACGCAGACGTCGAGAACTATGTCCTTCCCGCAAATCTCTTCCTCAAAATCCCAATCACTTGCTCCTGTATCGACAGAATCAGGAAATCCATCTCGACCCATAACAAGACTCGTACTTCCGACACACTAGGATCGATCGCTGACTCTGTTTACGGCGGTCTCGTCCCGCCGGAGCAGATTCAGGTGGCGAACTCAGCCATTGCTCTCGATGTAGGTACAATGGTACCGACGATTCTCTTCCGGTACTTTAATACTTTATCTATCTTACGTTGTGAGGTAAATTGATACAATGGCCGGAATCGCAAAGAGATTTTCGACCACTGTTACGGATTTAACAAACGTGAATGCCATGGGAGCTCCTGATATCAATCCGGGCGATATCCTCGCTGTCTTGTGTTTTCTTAGTTTGATGCAAGACGATCTCATCGTTTTTCTTTGTTTACTTATGAACACTAGTTTTTTTTTCTCTTTGACGGGTTTATTCCGGTTAATGTCCGTTTTAACTATCTTGTTGCATGTAGACAGATAATCTTATCAAAACACCCTACAAGACCCCTGTATTTCCGGTTCTTTTATGTGTATGCTTTAATTAATGTATTTTTTGTTTTGTTTTGTTATATGATTCGAAATTCATCCATCAAAAAGTTTAAAATTAAAATGAATCTACTAGTTAACAGATGAAGGCATTCTCTTTTTCTCGATGGATAACATATCATCACCTCTTTAAATGATCCTTTTTTTAGGTAGTTAAACCTAATTAATATATGAGCATCCCCTGCCATAATGATAAACTAGGACTTACCATGCACTGTGCGCTGGGTAATTTTGAAATTTAATTTTAAATTTTTGGTTTAAGTTGAAATTTGTAGTCACGTAGATAAATATGTATATCTTAACACCACACAACCAAAATTTACGTCTATAGTTTTCGCCGAATAGAAATTGGACTTAGTTTCGTTGTGCGAGTTAATATATAAGTAAATTTTAGTTGTGAAAATGATTCGATGTTAATATATACCATCATGAATTAAAACCTTAATATGTTTATCCGTAAATAGGAATTTGGTTCTAGATTTTTTTTTTTTTTTTTTTTAAATAATCAAACTATCACATTCGATAAATCAATTCTATAATATGATTTATTAATGATTATAGGTAGGATTATCAAAGCGGGCTAACCTGCCTACTTAATCTATTCTTTAGTGGACTAAAATATTTTTTGGACTAATCCGCAAAAAACTATAATCTTGAATCTTGAAAACACCAACTCTAATATGCACTTTTTAATGACTATGAGTTTTGTGCTCGGTTCACGACTCTTGAAAAATTAATATTTTTGTGTCTATTTCAAAGTAGTAAAATATTTTATCAACTTTAGTTTTGATATAACAAATTATTGTTAATTTTCAAAGAAAGTTGCATATTATTTAGTAAAATGACCATACTATCTAATCTATTAAAACATAGATACTTTTTGTCTCCAAACAAGAAAACATGCATATAAATCTATTCCTATAATGGATAACTATTATTCTCTTCTTTTTATTTATGTTGCCAAACATATAGTTTTGTGCAATATTCATTAATTTTTTATTTATATTTTAATTTAAGACTGGAAATATCTTTAAGAAATAATTAAAATATTATATATTAATTTTAGTTTAAACTATCTTTCAGAAAATACAATTAATTTATTATTAAAAAAACAATTACGTAAATTAATAATATATATTATTAATCCTATTGCCTTTTATTAAATGAGAAATTCATTTTTTCCCAATTTCCTTGCTATACCTACTTCCAAACATTAATTATTCAATTAATTAAAATTTTAAAATTATTTAAATACACACGTTCAAAAAAATAATTTTGAACTATTAATAAAACATTTTGACGAAACATTTTTAAATACGAGTCTAAATGAACAAACAACTTTTTGTGTGAATAAAAAATCTTACTACTTTTTAGTTGTATTAAAATAATGGTATATTTCTAAATTTTTCTTTATATCTTAAGTTTTTAATTTAAATAAAATAAAAAATAGAAAAGGAAATAAATCTTATTTTAATATACTCATCTAATTATATAAATATATAAATATATAAATATAACTAATCATTTAAAACACAAATCATCATTTAACACAGAAAAATACCATAACTAATTAAAAAAATATTTTATTCGAATTTTTTTTTTTAAAGTTTGTTCAAACTATTAAAAAACTGTAACACTAAATCACTTCAAACAAATTTTGTTTTACAATAAATCTAAAAAAAGAATATTTAATTAAAGATAAATTTAAAAGGAAATAAATATATTAGATTTATATATGATATTATAGAAGATATTCTTAAACTGCAATCTGAATATTTTCCGAATTAAATGCAGAATATTAATTTTAATTTACATTTTCATAAGTGTCTAAATGAGCAAACAACTTTTTGTGTGAATAAAAAAATGTTACTACTTTTTAGTTGTATTAAAATTATTGTATATTTCTAAATTTTGATTTATATCTTAAGTTTCAATACAGTCTGACCGCAATCAACAATTAGTGAAATTATATATATATATATAGTATGAAAACAAATAAATCTCTAAGATATGTTTGAAAAAATATGTTAAATTGACAAAGTAATTATTATTGTAGTTGATAAAATATTATTCATAAACGAAAGAAGATCATAAAGTACGAGATTGTAAAATAAAATGACGCAATAAGACCAATAAGAGAATCCCTTTGATTGCACTATAATTTTTTACTTAATCATGATCCATCGAGTCAATGATTATGTTCGGTTCACGGTTATTTTCTGAGTATTTATAGGTTTTACCATATTTTATAGTCTCGGGTTTTAGAACTATATCCATACCGGATTGTTGTCTGGATCCTATTTCTTTTTCGTTCATCATCTTTCTAATCTTCTCATCTCTTCACGTTCTTGAAAAACAAAAAAAAACAAAAAATGATATCGTTTGAAAAGTTGCTGGCTGAGTTTCAAAGAGAGATTCGACAAAGTCTAGACGCTGTCCATGAAAAGCTAGAACGAATCCCCGGAGTACCACCACGGAGACAGCCACCATAATTTCCATCACCGGCCAAATCACCATCACCAACGGCCAAAACGCCACCACCAGCAATCAAGGCGCCATCACCTCCAGCTAAGCCAGCTGAGGAGCCGCCATCACCACCACCGGCCAGACCCGCTAAAGCACCGCCCTGGATCGAGCCTGATCCACCTGCTGTATTCAAAGCCATGATTCCATCCGTTGGTACGTTTCAAGTCAAGCCTACTATCGTTGTAGAAGATTTGGATTTGAGGACAAATCCTTTTGAAGAGGGAGAGTATGATATGATATTGGGAGAATTTCTATCATTGACCAGCCCAACGACCACTTGGACTACCTTCTCACCTCCTCTAGAGCTCACCTCGAAGTGGATTCAGTCCAAACCGACCTCAGGGGAGAAAGTTATTCAACTTTCAAGTCAGGCGATTCCAAGCTTACTCGTTGCGGACCAACGTCCGTTCAAAGGATTGTTACAACCAAACCAGATGGAATCAACCCACGAAATAATTTTTTTTGGAATCTTGATTCATCAGAGCAATTATGAAAATTGGATTCAGCCCAAACCGAGTTCAGACGTGGAAGCGATGAATTTTACAAATCCACGGACTTGCTTCAGCACCCAGTGCGCGTCAATGACAAAGATCGAGTCACACAGCCCGACTTAGGTACGATCTAGCTACGAAACCGGTTGGAGAAGCTTGCTGGATCTGTCAGCTTTCCAACAAGCCCAATATCAATACGAATGGGCATCATACCACCAAGTTATTGGCCATTTACCTCAAAGGGTCAATCTGGTGCTCTACTTGGAAATGGCTAAGCCCAATAGAGTTAGGAGCTTGCAAAATCATGTTTGGCATCCAGGAGGAAGTTATACTAAGCCCAAGTGAAGCCCAGCAATGAGTTGTCGACCAAAACTTGCCAAGGAATATTTTCAAAGTCAATGAGTCTTTCCACATGTGTTTCATGAGTTCTAGAAGAATGACATTATTATGAGTCAAGGCAAAAACGTACACTGTAGCATGACGACCACTGTTCATTCCGCTCACTAAAGCTTGCAAGTTGTTTTGTGTGTTCTCTTTGTCAAAATAAGTAGGTTAACTTTGCTTATTTTCTTCACCTTTCCTTAATTTCGGTAACTTGTTTTATTTAACTAGAGTAAGATTGTAACTAAGGTTAGTTTAATTTCTCTTGCTTTGTTTCTATATGTACGTGAGTTTTTGTGAAATAAGGAGAATAACTTTTGATTAAAAACTTTGCCTTTGGCGTTTTCTTGTAAGAGAGGATTCTCTTATCCTGGTTCCGGAAGGAGCTGTCGATTTCTTGGTGGATTCCAAGTTATCAAACCGAATTACTTGGTGGATTCCGAGTGTTCAAACCGGTCATCTCAAAAGAATTCTATCGTCTTTTGTCCCGACCCATCTATCGATCTAAGTCCGTGAAGCGTCTAAAGAGTGTCTAGCGTGAAGATCACCGAGTGGAATCTCGCCCTTCATTACCTTTGCACCACGATTTCATTGGCCTAAATCATCACCGCCTTGTTCGTTTTTGGAGCGATCCATTGGTGAGTCAAGGATTATCCCGTTACCGCCTTCGAGTGACGATTCCCGGGAACGGATTAGTATCAATAGGTCGTAAACAAAAAGAGATACTCGTTCATATTTCTCAAGGCCCTGAACTTTTTTGACGGCGGAGATGACGCAAACGTGAATCTAACGGACGGTATTCTTTGTGATACCAACGTCTTATGCTTATTTCATATGAGCAAATAGTCAAATCTGAAAATGCTTTAAAGAAAGGCGTCTCTGTAGCCATGCAATATGTCTCGTCATAGCTTGTGTAGCCGATAATGAATTTTCTTTTAAAGATCAAGAAGGTTCGGTATTAATTTAACAAAAAGCGGAGTAATACAATACACAAACATGCTTGTTCTCTTTGTTTAAAATTGCTAGTTTAGTGTGACACAGCTACTTGTGGTCACGACTCATGTCCCACTTTCGTTGGTTGTCGACAACACATACAATTAACAAAAGAATCTATTGGACGAAAGCAAATGAAGTAACAACACGTGATAGCCACTTTAACAAAAAAAAAACACGTGATAGCCACATTGACATAGGTAGGAGTATGACGAAGCTAAATTTGGTTTTAAAATTTAAATATTATATATTTTCATAGATGGTTTAATTTTTTTTCTATTTTTTTATTTTTAATTTTTTTCAAAGATTATAAAATATTAATGTTGATATTCGCATATTTTAACTCTTTTTATCATGCATCTCATCTAGTTTTTGTACATTAATGTGTAGTTTCATGGAGTTTTTCTATAGTTTTGCATTCTTAAGTAGGAGTTAATGAATTTTAGATAGGTCCTAGAGAGTTTTGGTACAATTGGAGTGTCTCAGGTGCTTATTGGAGTCTTGGGGAAGATCATGGACTAGGAGGAACGTACCCGCAGCAAACAGAGATGATCAAGTGATGAAGGAGAAAACCAGGAAGCGCAGCGGTCAGATCGCAGCGGTATAGGGAGACCGCTGCACTTTCAAGTCTCGCAGCGGTCAGATTGCAGCGGTGTACCGCAGCGGTCTATAGTGACCGCTGCGGGTTCATCCGTCGAAAAAAAACAGAGAATCACAGCGGTCATGCAGCGGTATGAGCTGACCGCTGTGGATCATCTGAAACTCAAAAATTCGACCCAAACTCTATTAAAAGCCAAAAACCCTAATTTTATTGTTAAGTTTTCTTCTTCCAAGAGTGGGGCTCGTCCCCAACTCTCTCTTCTTGATGTTTTGGGATTGTTCTTCATACAAATGCCATTCTAGAGAAGATTTCTTCACTCTATCTTTATATTATGCTTATTTGATTCTTGTTCTTCATTTCTATGTCTTTTTCTCTTGTGTTCTTCATGTTCTTGTGAGTTGACTTTTTGTTGGATTTTAGATAATGTTTGATTTGGATGGTTGATGGTTGATTGTTGATGTTTAGGCTTAGATAATCATTTGTTCTCATGTTAGGAGGGATCTTAATGCTAGAATCGAATTGACAACTCATTTCTAGAACTTAAGACATTTCTCGCCCGGAAGGTGTTCGATGAAATGTCTAGAAAACTTCTAAGCATGCAATTCAATTCTTAGCCAATGGAAATTGATGATTAAGGTGAATTGTTGATTTGTATGGACTAATGCTTAATGATTATGGATCATTTAGTTTTGAACGGAAGTTCTTGATAACTAGATGATTTGTAAATGGATTAGTATCATGTGAGTGAACCAGTCTACTTGTATGATCCATGTCATAAGAATGAATGTGCATTGAATGTTTAGGCATCATTAGTCAATTGTCTTGATGGTTAGATAATGGTTATTTAAGATGATCTTGGATGAGTCTTTCACTTAGGTTGGTTCGTAATGCTAGATTTGTCATGATAAACCGAAACCTAGTACTACACCTTAGATTAGTTAGATTTTTGGTCTCATCCCATGCATTAGGGATAGATTCGAGTAAGCGGTGTTAGTACTAGATTAGGATTGTTCATTCATTTCTAGATCTTAGGCATTTCACTCATGACCCGAGTTTAGTTGCTTGACCCGAACTTTTTGTGAGCTTTGCACATCCTAGCCAACGAAAGTTGATGTTTAGGGTGTTTAGTGAACAATTGGGATTGTTTCTTAATGTTGTTGATTATTTAATCACAAATGGAAATTTGTCAATGATTAGATAATTAACAAAGTGATTATTGCCATGGAAATGGATTAGTCATATTTGTGAATTCCATGTTCTAAGATAGTGATTAATGCTTCCAAATGATTCATTGTTTGATTGTTACCCATCTCATTGATAGCTTAATTCTTGATCCAACACTTTGTCTTGTGTCTTTGTGTTTTGTTTTCCTTCTTGCATTTGTTTTCTTTTCCAATAAACATATAAAAACCAAAAACAAAGTTTGCTCTAGCTTAAGAAGTTTCTTGCATTCTTAGTGCCTCAATCTTAACCCCTTATGGATTGACATCTCAAGTACTACAATGACATGAGTACACTTGGGATAATTGACACGAAAATATCCCGTATCAATTTGGCGCCGTTGCCGGTTGGGTTTTGCATTAATCATTAGGATTTTAAATCTTCTTGAGACTAAGATTTATTTTTAATTTGTTACTAATCTCTTTCACTTGGTTTTTCCCCTTCTCATAGGTGTATGAACACGAGATCACAAGGCACATCAAATCTTATACACCGTGTTGACAACATCCGTGCTCTAGAACGAGCAAACACAAGGGCAAGACAAGAAAGCGAGAGACACCTTCAACGGTTAGGAATGGAGGGTGAACAAGTTCCTCCGGTTGCGCACCAAAATGCACCCGTGCAAGGTGCTGGTCACCAAGGTGTTGGTCACCAAGGTGTTGGTGTGAACCGAATCCCAATTCATCCACCACGACCTGCACGACTAATTGGAGCCGGTGATGCACCAAACACACATGCTAACCGTCAAGGAATTGCACCACCACCAGTTGCAGACAACAACTTTGAGATCAAATCCGGTATTATCTCTATGGTGCAAAACAACAAGTTCCATGGGCTGGCCATGGAGGACCCATTGGATCACCTGGATCAATTCGACCAAGTGTGTGGTTTGGTGAAGATCAATGGCATCTCTGAAGATGCATTTAAGCTGCGGTTATTCCCTTTCTCTCTGGGGGATAAAGCTCGGCAATGGGCAAAGAACTTATCTCAAGGTTCCATTACTTCATGGGACCAATGCAAGCAGGCATTCCTGTCAAAATTCTTCTCTACAACAAGGACAGCTCGACTAAGGAATGACATCTCAAGCTTCACACAAAAGAATAATGAAGGCTTTAGTGAGGCATGGGAGAGGTTCAAAAGCTACACCATGCAATGCCCACACCATGGGTTTTCGGATGAGTCCCTTTTAAGCACTTTGTATCGTGGTGTTCTGCCCAAGTACCGAATGCTTCTCGATAC
Organism: Eutrema japonicum; assembly: GCA_030161315.1. NCBI lineage: Eukaryota > Viridiplantae > Streptophyta > Magnoliopsida > Brassicales > Brassicaceae > Eutrema > Eutrema japonicum. The sequence continues at coordinate 8,693,106 of BSQW01000006.1, read as the reverse complement.
CGCGAGCAACGGGAACTTTCTGGGTAAGGAAGTTAATGATGGGATGGCGCTTGTAGAGAACTTAGCTCAAAGCGACGGCAACTATGGTGAAGACTATGACAGATTTTCACGAGGAGGTGGAGACTTTGATAACCAAAAGACGAGACAGGATATTAAAGCTCTTAATGACAAGCTTGACAAGCTTATCCAAGTCTCACAATCAACCGTGAACTTTGTTGGTGAGTTCGATGAACACCAAGGCCATCAAGAGGGAATTGCGCATGAAGATAAGCACGAAGAAGTCAATTATGTGGGTGGTCAATGTGGCTACCAAGGTGGCTTCAACGCAAACTATAGGAATCATCCAAATTTTTCCTATAGAAGCAACAATGTCGCAAACCCTCAAGACCAAGTGTATCCCCAACAAAACACTCAAGGTCAAGGATTTCAACAAAAAAACTTCATCTCTACAAACCAACAAAGACCATTTGTTCCAAGGAACAATTTTCAAGGAAACCAAGGTGGGTTTCAACCAAAGCAACAATCTAACCCACCCGGTTTTGCACAGCAAGGACAACCAAGCAACACAGCGCCTCAAGACACCGAGATGAAGAACATGCTTCAACAAATATTACAAGGCCAAGCTCAAGGAACCATGGAATTGAGTAAGAAAATGGCGGAAATCCACAACAAGTTGGACTGTTCTTACAATGATCTCAACTCCAAATTTGAGTCATTGTCGTCTAGAGTCAAACAATTCGAAGGACGAGGAGTTGCTTCATCGTCACGCCCTCAAGGTACCTTCCCGGGAAAACCCGAGGCTAATCCGAAGGAGTTTTGCAATGCTATCACATTGCGTAGCGGAAAAGAGCTTCCCCCACGGGAGATTCCATCTAATCTCAACGAGGACATTGAGAACCAAAGCGGGGAGGTGATCATTGAGAATGAAGCAAATATGGGTGAAGAAGATGCTGTTTCGGGGAAAGCTAAAGGACTAAGGACAATCGAAGACGAAACCGTGGTAGCACCTACAAAGAAGAAGTCTTTTGTCCCACCGCCTTATGAACCCAAGCTTCCTTTCCCGGGCCGCTTTAAGAAGCAACTCATGGAAAAATACAGAGCGATCTTCGATGAGCAAATCAACAAAGTCCAAGTGACTATGCCCTTGGTTGATGCTTTCTTGTTAGTCCCACAATACACTAAGTTCCTTAAAGATGCAATCAAGGATAGAACCAAGGACTTAGAAGGAATGGTTGTGCTTTCCCATGAGTGTAGTGCAATAATTCAACGGAAAGCCATACCAAAGAAGTTGGGAGATCCAGGAAGCTTTACTCTTCCATGTGCTCTTGGACCACTTGGTTTTGATCATTGCTTGTGCGACCTTGGAGCAAGTGTAAGCTTGATGCCTTTCTCAGTGGCAAAACGTCTAGGCTTCACTACCTACAAAGCTTGCAAAATTTCTCTCGTGCTAGCGGACAGGTCGGTGAGACACCCAATTGGAATGCTTGAAGATCTACCGGTGAAAATTGGAGATTTTGAGGTACCCACCGATTTTGTTGTTCTTGAGATGGATGAAGAACCCAAAGATCCTCTCATCTTTGGAAGACCATTTTTAGCCACCGCCGGGGCTATCATAGATGTGCGAAAAGGGAAGATTGATCTTCATTTGGGCAAAGACGATGTGCTTAACTTTGACATCAATGCAATGATGAAGAAGCCCACAATAGATGGTCAAGCCTTCTACATTGAAACTATGGAGGAACTAGCGGATGAGCTTCTAGAAGAGTTGAACTTGGAGGATCATCTTCAAATTGCTTTGACTAAAGAGCATGGAGAGAATGGGTATCTTCATGAAGAAAGTGTTGGTTACATGAAGTTGCTAAACTCGCACAAAGCGCTAGTTGGAGAAAATCCGTTTTTGGAACTAGAGCACAAAGAAACTGTTGAAGACGGATTGGAAAACAATGTAAGCTCTTTGGAAATTGACTACGTGAGTGCTTTAGATGTCGACTTGGAGGACGAGCAAGGAACTAGCAATGGTGAGACTAGTTTCGATGAAGATTGGAGCGAACTCAAAGCCCCAAAAGTCGACCTCAAACCACTCCCAAGTGGACTAAGGTATGCGTTCTTAGGTCCAAATGAGTCTTATCCGGTCATAGTAAATGAGAGTTTAGATAAAAATGAGTTGACCGCCCTTTTGAGAGAGTTGAGGAAATTTAGAAGAGCAATAGGCTACTCTTTAGATGATATAAAAGGAATTTCCTCTTCTCTATGTGCACACCGAATCCATCTAGAAGATGAGTCTATGAGCTCTATTGAACATCAAAGACGGTTAAACCCGAATTTGAAAGAAGTGGTTAAGAAGGAGATTCTTAAACTTCTAGATGCGGGGATAATATATCCCATTTCGGATAGTACATGGGTCTCACCGGTTCATGTGGTTCCCAAAAAAGGTGGGATAACGGTTATACGGAATGATAAAGATGAGTTGATTCCCACTAGAACTATAACCGGACATAGGATGTGCATAGATTATAGAAAGCTAAACTCGTCTACTCGAAAAGATCATTTCCCTTTGCCTTTTATTGACCAAATGTTAGAAAGATTGGCAAATCACCCTTATTATTGCTTCCTTGATGGATATTCGGGATTCTTTCAAATCCCAATCCACCCCAATGATCAAGAGAAAACGACCTTTACATGTCCCTATGGTACCTTCGCATATCGAAGAATGCCATTTGGACTTTGTAATGCACCCGCGACTTTTCAACGGTGTGTAATGTCTATTTTCTCGGACTTAATTGAGGACATGGTAGAGGTGTTTATGGATGATTTTTCTGTATATGGTGCCTCGTTTGCTTCTTGTTTGTCAAATCTTTGCAAGGTACTCACTAGGTGCGAAGAAGCAAATCTCGTCTTGAATTGGGAGAAATGTCATTTCATGGTGCGAGAAGGCATTGTCTTGGGGCATAAGATCTCGGAAAAGGGCATTGAGGTTGACAGGGCTAAGATCGAAGTGATGATGGGTTTGGAACCACCAACAACGGTGAAGGGCATTCGAAGTTTTTTGGGCCATGCCGGGTTTTATAGACGGTTCATCAAGGATTTCTCGAGGATAGCGAGACCTCTAACAAGACTTCTTTGCAAAGAGGTAGAGTTCAATTTCGATGGAGAATGCCTTGAGGCATTTTTGGAAATCAAGAAAGCTCTTGTGAGTGCTCCAATTGTGCAAGCACCGGATTGGGATCTTCCGTTCGAAATCATGTGTGATGCTAGTGACTTTGCGGTTGGCGCGGTTTTGGGTCAAAAGAAAGACAAGAAGATTCATGTCATCTACTATGCTAGTAGAACCTTGGATGATGCTCAGACGAGATATGCAACCACGGAAAATGAGCTCTTAGCGGTGGTTTATGCTTTCGAAAAATTTCGCTCCTATTTGGTGGGATCCAAGATCGTGGTATACACGGATCATGCCGCTTTGAGACACTTGATAGCAAAGAAAGATGCCAAACCGAGGCTTCTACGGTGGATCCTTCTTCTCCAAAAGTTCGATATGGAGATTAAAGACAAGAAAGGCATTGAAAACGGCGTTGCGGACCACTTGTCTAGATTGAGAGTCGAAGAGACAATTCCCATAGATGATTCTCTTCCCGAAGAACATCTTATGATTGTTGGGATGTTGAAGAAAAGTTATCATGCGGGGTTGAGACTAGACGAGGTCATGAGTTTGAGTGATCTCGGTTTGCCGTGGTATGCTGATTTCGTGAACTATTTAGCTTGCGGGAAGGAACCACCAAACTTGGACAGTTACAACAAGAAGAAGTTCTTTAGAGATGTAAACCATTTCTATTGGGACGAACCTTATCTATACAAGAGATGCTCGGATAGTCTGTACCGGAGATGCATCCCGGAGGAAGAAGTGAATGGAGTGCTGTATCATTGTCATGGTTCGGTATATGGAGGGCACTTCGCATCCTTCAAAACCGCAACAAAAGTGCTTAATTCCGGGTTATGGTGGCCAAGCTTGTTCAAAGACGCTCACACCTACGTTTCGTCATGTGATGCTTGCCAAAGAAAAGGCAACATAAGTAGAAGGGATGAGATGCCTCAAAATCCCATCTTGGAAGTCGAAGTGTTTGATGTGTGGGGAATAGATTTCATGGGGCCATTTCCCTCGTCTTACGGAAACCAATACATATTAGTGGCGGTGGACTATGTTTCTAAGTGGGTGGAAGCCGTTGCAAGTCCAACTAATGACGCCAAGGTGGTCATTAAGCTTTTCAAGACGATCATTTTCCCGAGGTTTGGAATACCTAGAGTGGTGATTAGTGATGGTGGAAGTCATTTCATTAACAAGGTGTTTGAGAGCTTGCTCAAGAAGCATGGAGTCAAACACAAGGTTGCCACACCCTATCACCCTCAAACGAGCGGGCAAGTGGAAGTCTCTAACCGCCAAATCAAGGCAATATTGAAAAAAACGGTGAGTAACTCGAGGAAAGATTGGGCCAAGAAGCTAGACGATGCTTTGTGGGCATACCGAACCGCGTTCAAGACTCCCATTGGTACTACACCGTTCAACTTACTTTATGGGAAGTCATGTCATTTGCCCGTTGAGTTGGAGTACAAAGCATTGTGGGCAGTTAAGTTGCTGAACTTTGACATTAAGACAACTTCGGAAAGACGTCTAATCCAATTACATGAGCTAGATGAAATCCGTCTCGACGCCTATGACAGCTCAAAGATTTACAAGGAACAGACTAAGGCGTTCCATGACAAGAAGATTGTCAAGAAAGGCTTCAAAGCTGGGGACCAAGTGCTGCTTTTCAATTCCCGGTTGAAGCTGTTTCCCGGAAAATTGAAATCGAGGTGGTCGGGACCGTTCAAGATCAAAGAAGTACAGCCTTATGGAGCGGTGACGCTGTGGAACAACAGTGGTGGGGAATTTATGGTTAACGGGCACAGACTCAAACCGTACTCGGCATCAGCATTCATCGAGGAAGGGATCTCGGTTCCGCTCTCGAACCCGTCTCCCGCCTAAAAGGGTTTGCAAAGTCAAGCTTAGTGACTTTAAACAAGCGCTCTTGGGAGGCATTCCCATGACTATCCTTGTATATATTTCAATCTTTCTAGTTCCTTTTTATGTTTTTGTCTCTTATTTTCAGGTTTATTTGCTCGGGTCTGCACAAAGGGGAAGACGCACTTCGAAAAGGAAATCCAGAAATTTTCAAGACCCGCAGCGGTCAACATGCAGCGGTGCTGATAGGCCGCTGTGAAATCCTCCGTCGAAAACCAGGACATCCGCAGCGGTCTCGCAGCGGTCAAACCAGACCGCTGCGTCAAAAAAAAAAAAAAAAAAAAAAAAAAAAAATGGAGAGGATATGCAGCGGTCAAGTGCGGCGGTCAACAGAGACCACTGCACAATCGTCCGTCGAAAATCCGAGGTTCCACAGCGGTCATGCAGCGGTATGGGGGGACCGCTGTGGAACTCTTCCAGGTAAGTCAACTTTGATCTTTGGAGCGTTGACCCGGTTTTAAAACGGTTTGATTCGGTTTTGCTTCAATTTTAACCACTAAACCGGATTGGATTTGATTAATCAAAGGTTTTCTCTTCTTTTCTCCTTCTCTCACGATTTCTTTCACTCTATCCCTCCTTCTCTGTCGCGATTTCTTCTTCTCCTTTACTCAAATTTTTTCAAACTCCTTCAAGCTCGAATTTGTATGTTTCTTGTGATTCCAACAGCAATTTCGACACACTCTCTCTCATTACTCAAGGTAAAATCCTTCATATCCCTCTTTCTCCATGAAGATCAAAGAAATTTTCAAAAATAAAAAAATTTATGGAATTGTTGGATTGAGGATGGAAATTGCTTGCCTATGCTTGGGTGATGTTTGTTTATGCTAGGAATGTTAGATTCACAAGCTAATTTGTTGATTTAATGGTGAAATTTTGAGTTTTGAAAAGTTAGGGTTCATGATATTAAAAGGGCCGAAAATTGCAAAATTGTGGGAAAAATTCGTTGAAATTTGGGGCTTTCACTTGCAACTGCTTGCTTCACCTTAATTGATTACCCACACAAGTTAACCGGGTTAACTTTGCAAAGATTTGTTGAACTTGGTGATTGTTTGTTCTTGTAAATGTGAATTATTGCAAAATTTTCATAAACACATTGGCCTTTGAGGTGAAGATGACTATGGTTTCCTGCTTGAATTAGCTAGATTGCTAATTAAAGAATGATTATAACTTGCTTGATTCCTCAACTTCGAACTAACTTTACAAGAGTATTTCGTTTTTGAAGGATTACAAAATGCCGGGAGGAAACAAAGGCGCTTCTGCTTCTAGAAAAGGAAAAGAAATCGCTTCACCATCAAGTGATCATGAAAACAGAAGTGGGAGTGAAGAGGATGTCCCAATAATGACAAAAAGGAAAACCAAGAAGCAAGCGACGAAAAAGGCGACAACAAAGACAAAACCCTCAACTGCTGTGCTTATGAGAATGTTCAAGGAGACGGAATTCACCCAAACAAGGTGGGCAGATCATGAACTCCTCGAAGAGCTGGGTATTCGCGAAGATGTTCAAGAAATCTTCAAGAACATGGGCCTAGGTGCCTTCTTTGAAATGGCGCATCCAGCCTTTCAGTCGCCAACCCACCAATTCCTCTCCTCTCTATCCTTCTACAATGACACTTCGAAGGAATTGTCGGATAGAGAACGTGCCTACATTACCTTCAAGGTCGGTGGGAGAACGCAAAAGATGTCTTTACATCAATTAAGCGAAGTCTTTGGATTCTCGGAAGGAGATAGATGTGCATTGAGTTTGGACCGAGGGGAGGCAACCGACGTGTGGAACACCATAAGCGAAGGGCAATACACAAAAGGTACGAGCAAAGCGAGTAACATTAGACATCCCGCAATTCGCTACGCTCACAAGCTGCTCGCGCACACTTGGTTTGCACGAAGGGAAAATGGAAATGTGAAAGAAGATGAGATGGCGCTTCTAATCGAAGGAATCAAACCACATTTGAGGACTTGCTCAAATGGAAATGAAATTATTGGTCAAAACGGGCATCGTCTCAACTTTGCTCACTATCTAGTAAACCGGTTCCTCCACTACCAAGAATGGGTCCATACCACAAAGGACACAACACCTCAATTGAGTGTCGGCGGGCTCATCACTCCGATACTGCTAGCGTGTGGATTCAACTTGGAACTCGTCTCGGAGAGAATAGAGCGCATCGATGCCGCCTACCTCGTTAGGACGGATTTTCTAGTGGGTCGCCTTGGAAGAAGCTATGGGTACCGTTTTCATGTTACGAAGACGGAGAAGAAGAAGATTGTTCTTCCACATCGCCAAGTCACCACCGTCATCATGAGAGAGAACTTGCTCTTTCGACCCAAGCCTTGGTTACTCTACGATCAAGCAACTCATGGAAAATTCACCTCCATCCAAAGCAAAAAGAGTAGCAGCGTAGACCCGTCCACCGATCAACCAACACCACCATCTCCCGACAAAGTCTTCGGAAGCGAAAGGTATCATTTCCAACCTTATGACGAGCCTACCTCGGGCACGGCACTTCGCGAAGCGCATAGCCACATCCGTCTCCTACAAAGGTGGAACAAGTGGCAAGACAAAACCGTTAAAAAATTGGTGAAAACGGTTAAGGGGATGAAAAGCCAAATCAAAGAGCTAAAGGCCAAAATTGGAGGAGAGGGCTCATCGCGCGAACACGGTGAACGTGTTGAAGAAGAACGAACCGGTGAAAACGTCATGGAGGATGAGAGGCGCCATTCTTTCGATACAACAATGGCAACCCATAACAACGTCGAGCCACCTCGAGCTTCTTCCCATGAGAGGATTAGGAGGAAGAGAAGAGCCACAAGATCACCATCAACGAGCGGTTCAGGGAACCCAACACTCTCCATTGACACGTCCCCTTCCGTCGAATTCTAAAGGTAACACTCCAATTTTGTAAATATTTTTCGAATTTTCAGTTTTTTTTTAGGTACTTTCTCCAAATTTTCTTATACACCGAGACGGTGTTAAGTAAGTTGGGGGGAGGTACCCGTTGCTAATAGCGTGTTTTGTTTTGTTTTATTTTCCTTGAGTCTCATGCATTCATGTATTGCATTGATAAAAAAAAAAAAACGAAAAAACGAAAATTCCAAAAAATGATCATATAGTTTTGCATTGCATTCTTTTCTTTTTAGGATTGAGTCTAGAAGCATTTAGGAATGCATTGCATATGCATAGGGAGCAATGATAGTAACTAAAGCTTAGCATTTCATTCAATGTGATGCCCTTGTTAATCATACCATGTTGCTTGAACATCTCTTGAAAAAACTCGCAAACTTCGTGCTTTGATCTCTCCACTTGAAACTTGTCGTCTTGTTGATGTTTGCTTGAATTGAAACCAACTCCTTAACTATTGGACTTAATTGAATTTAATTTTCTCACTTATGGGCTTGTGTATGCTTAACCATGGTCACCTAAAAACATCCAAGTCATCTTTGCATTAATTTTTACCACTCTTGTTGACTTGGGTGGCCATTTCCATTTATAAATGGTTTCCCCACCTTTAAACCCAACCATTTCCTTCCACCCTTGATGATTTTGTGAGTGAGGCCTCTTTTCTTGATAGTACTACACTTGTAAAATCTTGTAAGTATCGAGGACGACAAAGGATAGCTTCCATTAGCTAGGTTTGTTGTTCTTGGGAAATTGGCTAGTGATTAGAAAGGAGATTGAGAATGGTGTTAAGAGTTGTCAATGCTTGGGGATTAAAAAAAAAAAAAAAAAAAAAAACAAAAAAAAAAACAAAAAAAAGAGACTCCCCCTTAGAGATGAAAGAAAAGAAAAGATAAGTGAAAAAGAAAGGGAAAGGAGTAGTGATGAAAAGATAAGAAAAGGAATCGAAAGAGTAAATAGAAATTTTCAAGGAACGATTTGAAAAGAGAAATGATCAAAAGGGTAGAGATTTAGTTTGGCAAAGAGCAAAAAGAAAAACACTTGGGTAGAAATAGTTAATTGGATACTCAAAGCTTAGGGAAGGGTAGAACAATGGAAGTGAATACTTTGTATGCGTAAATTGTTCCGATCTTCCTTGCTTTTGCGAAGTGTTTGTACTCCGGTTTTCATAGAGTTAACCACTAAATTGATCTCTTGTTTATATTGGTAAACCTTTCTCTTGTTCAAACCGATTGGTCTATAGATCACTTGCCCATTTGTGAGACCGCACCTTGAAACGATTAATTGAATGTGAGAGTTGGTTGATATGACGGTAGTCGGATGCTTGACATTGAGTGTAGAGAAAAATATTTGGAGTTGCGATAAGCCTAGAGAAGTTAGAGTGGATTAAGAAGTTTGTTCTTGCAACATATTATCATTTCCTAAGGACATCATGGTGAATGCTTTGCTAGCTTCTTTTGATTTGAGCTCCCGCTTTCAATCATTTTCTCCAACTTGTTTATGTTTGTTTGCTTGAGGACAAGCAAAAGGCAAGTCCGGGGGAATTGATATTCGCATATTTTAACTCTTTTTATCATGCATCTCATCTAGTTTTTGTACATTAATGTGTAGTTTCATGGAGTTTTTCTATAGTTTTGCATTCTTAAGTAGGAGTTAATGAATTTTAGATAGGTCCTAGAGAGTTTTGGTACAATTGGAGTGTTTCAGGTGCTTATTGGAGTCTTGGGGAAGATCATGGACTAGGAGGAACGTACCCGCAGCAAACAGAGATGATCAAGTGATGAAGGAGAAAACCAGGAAGCGCAGCGGTCAGATCGCAGCGGTATAGGGAGACCGCTGCACTTTCAAGTCTCGCAGCGGTCAGATTGCAGCGGTGTACCGCAGCGGTCTACAGTGACCGCTGCGGGTTCATCCGTCGAAAAAAAACAGAGAATCACAGCGGTCATGCAGCGGTATGAGCTGACCGCTGTGGATCATCTGAAACTCAAAAATTCGACCCAAACTCTATTAAAAGCCAAAAAACCTAATTTTATTGTTAAGTTTTCTTCTTCCAAGAGTGGGGCTCGTCCCCAACTCTCTCTTCTTGATGTTTTGGGATTGTTCTTCATACAAATGCCATTCTAGAGAAGATTTCTTCACTCTATCTTTATATTATGCTTATTTGATTCTTGTTCTTCATTTCTATGTCTTTTTCTCTTGTGTTCTTCATGTTCTTGTGAGTTGACTTTTTGTTGGATTTTAGATAATGTTTGATTTGGATGGTTGATGGTTGATTGTTGATGTTTAGGCTTAGATAATCATTTGTTCTCATGTTAGGAGGGATCTTAATGCTAGAATCGAATTGACAACTCATTTCTAGAACTTAAGACATTTCTCGCCCGGAAGGTGTTCGATGAAATGTCTAGAAAACTTCTAAGCATGCAATTCAATTCTTAGCCAATGGAAATTGATGATTAAGGTGAATTGTTGACTTGTATGGACTAATGCTTAATGATTATGGATCATTTAGTTTTGAACGGAAGTTCTTGATAACTAGATGATTTGTAAATGGATTAGTATCATGTGAGTGAACCAGTCTACTTGTATGATCCATGTCATAAGAATGAATGTGCATTGAATGTTTAGGCATCATTAGTCAATTGTCTTGATGGTTAGATAATGGTTATTTAAGATGATCTTGGATGAGTCTTTCACTTAGGTTGGTTCGTAATGCTAGATTTGTCATGATAAACCGAAACCTAGTACTACACCTTAGATTAGTTAGATTTTTGGTCTCATCCCATGCATTAGGGATAGATTCGAGTAAGCGGTGTTAGTACTAGATTAGGATTGTTCATTCATTTCTAGATCTTAGGCATTTCACTCATGACCCGAGTTTAGTTGCTTGACCCGAACTTTTTGTGAGCTTTGCACATCCTAGCCAACGAAAGTTGATGTTTAGGGTGTTTAGTGAACAATTGGGATTGTTTCTTAATGTTGTTGATTATTTAATCACAAATGGAAATTTGTCAATGATTAGATAATTAACAAAGTGATTATTGCCATGGAAATGGATTAGTCATATTTGTGAATTCCATGTTCTAAGATAGTGATTAATGCTTCCAAATGATTCATTGTTTGATTGTTACCCATCTCATTGATAGCTTAATTCTTGATCCAACACTTTGTCTTGTGTCTTTGTGTTTTGTTTTCCTTCTTGCATTTGTTTTCTTTTCCCATAAACATATAAAAACCAAAAACAAAGTTTGCTCTAGCTTAAGAAGTTTCTTGCATTCTTAGTGCCTCAATCTTAACCCCTTATGGATTGACATCTCAAGTACTACAATGACATGAGTACACTTGGGATAATTGACACGAAAATATCCCGTATCAAATGTACAAATCCGTTTATATGTCGGTACTTATCTAGTGATATTATATAACCTTAAAAATAACATTGATACATATAATGGATCAACCAAGATAGTGGGTAAATACAACCAATATTATATTTAACATTGGACCAATTAAGATGGTGGGAAGATACAACCAAGAATATATTTAACATTGGATCAATTAAGATGGTGGATAAATATATATTGGAAAGAGATCTACAATATGAACCGGAATATCAAAAGTATGGTTGATATGAAATAACTTAAGTTCTTGAAATCTTCTAGACCATGTTATGATGTCCATGCATAAGTTTTTTCACACTAATGCTAATCCATTTAATATATTGACTAAAACTTGGCAATTTCCTTCAAATCAAACCTTTAAAAAAACACATGCTCCAAACATTGTGCATCGTTATTTATATGTATTGATTGATAAACAAAAAAAAATCTTATTATATAAAGCTGAATCGTTCAACGTGAGCATGACACATACGATAATTCTTACTCACGAGATCGTGATATGTGTCATCATTAATTAAGATCATGACATGTGTCAATGTAATAATATAAACTTTCAAAATTTTAGTTATTTATTTTTAAACACACAAAATAACAGAAAAGCAAAAAAGAAATTGTGTTTTTAACAAAAATGAAAACTAGTAAAATCGAAAAAAATAAGTACGAGAAAAATAGAAACTACATAAAATGTATAAATTATTAAATCTATATAAGATTTATAATATATCAAATAAGATTATATTGATTTTATCAATTAAATTCAATTTTAAGTTATATAAGATTTGAAATTTGGTTCTTGAATTCTCTCATTCATTTAGAGAGATTGTTTATGGGTAATATGAATCAATTTTGATTTTTTTTTTAATTGTGAATTACAATATGTAACATCTGAATAACTAAATTAAAGTTTTTATTTTAAGATCTAATTATATGAGTCATAATTATGCATATTATCAATTTTTTTTTTGTTAAAGTAAATATTTTTTATTTTATCCGCGTATCATGCGGAACCTAATCTAGTCTTACGTAAAAATTAAATTTATAAGTTTTGACTTCGTAAATATATGGTTATCAATTTTTTCATATTATGTTTGATGTAAATTGAATTGATTTGATGAGTACCAGAGTTCTAGTATAATTTGATAAAATTTAGACATGATTTTTTCTGGATAAATTATTTTGAAATTTTGTTTTTAACGTTGTTGACTTGTTTTGTCTAATTCTCATTTATGATATTTTAATGTTTTAGTTTTGAAATTTCTAATATTTCTTAATTTTTTTTTTTTGACATAGTTTCAGTTTAAAATATAAAACTTCAAATTTATTATTTTTGAATCATGCTATTGCATTATATTACACTAAATCTAATATATAAATTTTCTTATAACCATCTACACCGTCTAAAAACACTAAATCTCTAGTTAAATATTTTAGACGTTAACGTTCGATCACTATCCTTTTAGCATCTAACACTTCTTCGACCATTGTTCATGTTTCACCTGCCAATATAATCTTCAACTAGGTAGTAATCCGCGCCTTGTACGGAGTGAGAAATCTATGAAAATTTTGTAATATCCGAGTTTAAAATGATAATATGGAGAATTAAAAATTTTGAACATTGTTTAAATTTGATGGGGATTGTGTGTCAAAATCAAATAATATGAAAAAGATAATCAAAAAATTCTAAAAATAAATAAAATCATAAAATACAATGGTAGTATAAACATTTTTTAATTTCATCGTTGTAGTATTTTTCCAAAATTTAAGATATTATCTTAATATGCGATTGATTTTAAATGTTTTTGAAAGTGTTTTACACCAAAAAAAAAGTGGAATAATTTTTTTTTTTTTCAAAAATTGTGAATCAAACATTGCAAAATTGGAATTACTGCAAACAAATATACTATATTGGTGTAAAATATACTGTTATATAGAAATAAAACCATATTTATAACATTGTATAGATAGAATTGTAAAATATAATGTTATATATAATATATTTCACTATTAATATAAATTAGCCCTAACAGTTATGAAAATAAAACTATATATGCATAAGTTTTAGCATAAATAATAGGAATGATAAAACTAAATAAAACAAATAACTCACTTTTGAGTCCATTAGAACCATCTCGATCGTTATACCAACAACAACATTGTATTGTTTTGCAAAGTCTTATGATATTCACCTTTATTTTCACATATTTTTCAAACGTTGCAAATCAGAGATTGAGTTTAAAAAAAATCATGAGAAACAAAGATTAAAATTAGATCAGAAAATGCTACTTTTGTTCGAAAATGATGAGTAAAATGTTTATGAAAAACATTTCCTCTTATATAGAGGTTGATCATAGGGTTTCCAAATTATGTTATACTAGGATTTATCCAACGCTATATAGCGCGTGATAATTTTTTTCTTAAAATTTGTTTTGAAATTTTAAGAAAAATTGTTTTGACATATTCTTAAGTTTATAATGTCTAATTAATTATTATAGATAGAAATGTCAAATTGGACTAACTAGTTTACTTAATCCGTTTTGCGGTTGACTAAAATTAACTGAACTAATCAAGCTCAATTAGCAAATAAATTTCTGCCTAGTAATAAATAAACGATTAGTTGAATAAGTAAACGATTAACTGAACTAATCAAGCCCAATTAGTAAAAGGCCCATTGTAAAGCGGAAACACGAGGATCTTTCTCGTTTCCCTTGGATTGTCGATTTCCAAGCGTTTAGATCTTTTTGTTTCATAAGAATTTCTTGTGTTCGATTTCTGTTTCCTCCTCATCGGTATAATCTTTAAACCCTAAGAAGATTCTCTCGCGTTCAATTGATTTTTCTCGCTCCCTTTTCTCCGCCGGCGTCCTTCAATTTCTCCGGCTGTTAACAAACCCTAACCCGACACCATCGTCCCCGCGTTTTCTTCCGGCGTCGTCTTCGCTGCGAAACCGGTAAGTGGTTTTATGAACTCCCTTAGTAGTTAAATATTTAGCAGATTTGATAATTTGTTGGGGCCATTTTTCTGCTAATAATTTAGGTCAAATCTGATTCTTATGATTCTTTGCTTCTGTAGAAAAAGAATGACGCAAGTTGGTTCAAATCAAGCTCCGGAGTGTGAGCCACCTCCAGGAATCATGATAATGATTGAGAAAATATCACGTGTGGCTGCCCTTTGGGGGTTCAAAATGGGGTTGGAAAAGATGTTGGAGTTTGAGAAGACGTTCCGGACCCTTAATACGGCAGTTATGAATTCAAGTGTGAAGACGTCATGGGCGATTGAAAGATCCAGCTTTTTGAAGAGCTCTGATCCTTATCACGCATTTTACCAGAAAAAGCGTGATCAATACCTTGCTCAGTACCAAGATGGAACTCTTGATATCCAAGTACCTGCTGCTAACGATCTTGTCCCTCCTCCCGATTGGGACCACCCTCCTCCTTTTAAGGGTTTTTCAGTTCCTGCAGGGATCACACTCACGGAGCTTGGTATTATTAAGTTCACTGCGCAGTTTGTGGCGCGGTTCGGGGTAAATTTTTGGCTGGTTTTGAAAGACGTAGTGGGTTTGAACCCTCGTTTTACCTTTATGAGGCGAACAGACAGCAAGAACAGTTTTTACAATGGCCTTGTTGTTGTGTATCAAAGAGTCTTAAGGCCTCGCAATGTTTATCCTGCGTATCCCGTTCTGGAGGCCTTTTTCCACTATCTTCAGTTGGAGAAGCTTGATGAGAGACTGATTGATTTGCATGCTTTTGTGGGTGGTCTTGACTGGTTTACTCACATGGACGATGCTGACTTTTCTGCTACCATGCCACCACCTCAACCCTTTTCAATTATGATGATGCATCCTGATATGCCTCCACTAACATCTCAACTTGCTCAGAATCAAGCTCATCAGGATGACATCCAACCTGATACTTCTTCAGCTACTCGCCAACCCGATCTTGTGCCTCCTCCGCCTCTAAGACCTCGCTGTCCTACATCTACATTTCCTGCAAGGATCACACTCAAGGACCTTGGTATTCTTAAGCTCACGGCACAATTTGTGGCGCGGTACGGAAAACGTTTTAGTCGGGCGTTGATGATGAGATCGGTTAGGAACCCTCAATTTGAGTTTATGTTTTTTCGTCGGGATCTAAGGCCTCAGTATCAGTTAATGGAACCATCTGAAATCAGGTTCCATATTTTCAGTGTGCTTGTTGATGCGTATTCCAGCATATTAATGCCTTCCAAAACTCTGAAGAAGAATGATGCCTCTCTGGCTACCGTTCTTGAGTGTTTTCGCCTCCGTCTTCAACTTGAGAAGCTGGAGGAGGGAATGGAGACGGCAATGATTGATTTGCATGCCTTTGTGGCTGGTGTTGACTATTTTGCTCACATGGATGATGCTAACTATTCTGCTATCATGACACCACCTGAACGCCTTTCAGTTATGATGAACCGGCCAACACATATGCATCCTGGTGTGCTTGTGCTGCTTCCCCTGAGACTTCAGCTTAGTGACTACCATGATTCAAGGAATCAGTTTAGCCTCCTTGCAGAAACATTTCCTCCAAGGATCACACTCGAGGAGCAGAGCTGGTATGGTATTATTAAGCTCACATCGCAGTTTTTGAGTCGGTATGGGATGTCTTTTCATCTGGCTTTGATGAGCAGAGTGTCTATGGATCCTCGGTTTGAGTTTCTGAAGCATACTAGTAGCAGGAGATATGTTTGTTATGGGTTTATTGATGTGTATTCCAGAGTATTAAAGCCTTCCAAAAAGGTGAAGAAAAGTGATGATTGTACGGCGATCGCTCTTGAGGTTTTTTTCCACTGTCTTCAATTGGAGAAGCTGAAAGAGGGAGGGGAGACGTCTGTGATTGATTTGCATGCATTCATGAGTGGTGTTGACTGTTTTGCTTACATGGATAATGCTGACTATTCTGCGATCATGCCTCGACCTCAACGCCTCTCAGTGATGATGAAATGGCGGCCTCCACACCGTGCTCAGAATCAAGATGGAGCTCATAAGGATGATATCCAAGTACCTGATGCTCCAGATACTCATGAGTGTGTTGGTGATGCACAACCCGATCTTGAGCCTCCTCCCCCCTTAGGGAAGCCAAGTCTAAGACCTCGCGTCTTTGTTTGGTCTATATATCCTTGGGTCACACAAAAGGAGCTTATTATTATTAAGCTCACAGCTCTGTTTGTGGCGCGGTATGGGATGCTCTTTTGTCGGGATTTGATGAAGAAAGTTGTTATGAAACCTCAGTTTGAGTTGTTTAAGTTTATGGAGCCAACTGATAGAAGGTTCGGTTTTTATAATGTGGTTGTTAATGCGTATTCCAAAGTATTAAAGGCTTCCTATGATGCTTATACGGAGACCGTTCTTGAGGAATATTTCCACTGGCTTCAGTGGGAGGAGCTGGAGCAGGGAGTGACGATGGCTAGGCTTGATTTGCATGCTTTTGTGGAGGGTGTTGACTTATTTGCTCAGATGGAGGATGCTAACTATTCTGATATCATGGGGGACCACCTACCACGAATGCTCAGATGGAGGATGTTTTATGATCAGTATGAGTCCCCTTCAACGGGGATGATGCAACATGCACCAACTATGCCTGGAATGTCTTCTCGTCCACCTGAGGAACCAGTGCCAAAGAGACGAAAGTTTGACGAGTCAGCTCGTGTTCAAGAAGACCAGTTTCTTGCTCCGGTAATGTTTTCTTCTAGACTTTCTCTTCTCTTCTGTTTGACTTGACCTGTATCTAATTAGCAGTCAGTACATTTTTAGGGTTCCCCTAAGATCAGGGTTTCTGTTCCAACAATTAATGGAAGACAAGTCATTGAGATCACAGTGAAGTCGTTGTCGGAAAACGTGGCAAGTTTGAAGGAGAAACTAGCTGGGGTGGTCCAAATGCCAGCAAACAAACTGAAGTTAAGAGGAAAAGCAGGGCTTTTGGAGGACAAGTCACTTGCACATAACAGTGTGGGAGCAGGAGACATCCTAACACTGTCTTGGCGCATGTCAAGGTGGACGTCCTAGCTCTTTATTTACTAATTAAATAGATGTTTAAGCTGGCTTAAGCTTGTTTTTGATTGGCAGCTAGCTCTGAGGCAACGTTTTGTCTCTATTTTGTCTCTGGTTTCTGATTTAATATGCTTGAATATGCTTGAGCTCATTTACCAGAGTTTTGGTTTCTTTTCTATTATGTAAGGTGTTTGCACTCGGTTTATTTAAATCACAAATAGAAGATTTTAAAAACAGTAACTCCCAACTCTTGCATTGTGAGAGTGAACCAAATTGAGATATTGGAGTATTTGGTTTGTGTTTGCAACGTCATTAATTATTACATAAGCGAGCCATTGTCCTCAGACAAGAACAGAGACTTGGAAGCTGTTCTGTCTTTATTTTATTTGTTTGATTGCTGTAAATATGGCTTTGCAAGCAATAAACAATGTCTGTTATTTGTTTGTTTCATATGCGAACCAAGAAAGCTGCGCATGTGCAGATCTAGCTTTAGTTTTTCAATAAAAATAAAAAAGAACAACTGCATGTACACGAATCATATTCCATTGTGTTTCTCACTCACAAAAACTACATGTCAAAGCATCATACATCTATATATAAGGAAACAAAAAACAGAGCACGAACTGCTCTGTTCTGGAATTGCATCTCAATTTTTGGTTCTTAGCTAATGGGATGTTCAACAAGCTTACGCAAGACGTTCCAATATCTCGTACAACAAGGATTAGTTTTCAATCCCTGAAGCGGTTTCGGGTCTATCTTCTGATTGTCTTGCAAGTATATGCATCTGGAAGTAAACCTCTGCAGGCCTCATCTCTGTCCACAAATAAAAAAAAACATGTTCAGTTGTGCGGAAAGTTTGGTGAAAAAGGTAAAAAGCAAGAACAGAGTCATTCAGTACCTGGTGGCCAGCAGAACCATTGGAGACTGAAGGAGGTTCTTGCTTTTTACCTTTGCAGGCCTCATCTCTGTCCACAAATAAAAAACATGTGAGAGGAACTGAGAGTCATTAGTCTGTCTAGCCAGCTCCATGCAGACAGCACCATGGCAGAGAAGTAGACAGCTCTCTGAACTACCCAACGAACAAGCTCGTGCAAGGAACTCCTCTGCTGAGAAAAAGTCTTTTTTCCCCGATGGAAACTAAGCCAAGAGCCAAACTTGATACAGCCATCCACTCTTTCCATGAATTCTTCTTCTGGCTCGAGCTTTCTTGTAGACTCATCTCTAAGAGGCTAGCATCAGGTTCCAGATCAAACTGAGATTCTATGAGCTTCAGGCAAATCCAACCAATATTTGAGCTAGTCTTGAGCTCCAAACACGCTCTGTATTCCTCTTGCATGTTCCTGGTGCTCCCTTTTGCTGCATAGGCACGGCAAAGTTGCAAATGTCCTAGGAATAGGTAGCTACGTGGAAGCGAAACATGGTCAATGGACTCTGCTATATTTCTCTTCTGTAAACTGATCTCAGAAGCACAAAGCAGAAGCTGGAACTTTTGATATTCGCCTTCCTTCAAACATATCCCATCAGAGAGTACCACAGAGATTAGACGCTCAATAAGACTACAAAGCTGGCGAGGAAATCTCTGCTCACGGGCCTTCTGCACAAGATTCAGAATATGCAAGTATCTTACACCGCTGTTCCAAGGTTCTTGATGCAAGAATCTGCGTATTAAAAAACAATCGAGTTGTCAATGAAAAAGGACCAGACACAACTCTGAGACTGGATCAATTCAGATTCTGAAAATGCTAAAATGATGTAGAATAGAAAGTTCCTCAAATACCTTTGCAGTTCCACAACAACAACAACAGGAGCATTCAGACACTGACAATGGCATGTCGGAAATGAGAACCTTGGAGCTGTATTACCAATTACATTGCAAGCAATTGATCCCCCACTAAGGACCTCCAATGCGGACATCAGACCTTCCTTATTTCCACACTCCAGAGACATTTATTGTACAGGACTCTTTTGTTCCTTCACCAGCTAACAAGATA
Source organism: Eutrema japonicum (assembly GCA_030161315.1). Lineage (NCBI taxonomy): Eukaryota > Viridiplantae > Streptophyta > Magnoliopsida > Brassicales > Brassicaceae > Eutrema > Eutrema japonicum. The sequence goes on along the minus strand of BSQW01000006.1, from coordinate 8,673,767 downwards.
TATCCAAGCAGGTTCCTAATTCCAACAAATTACACAATTAAAACCTAACGCGCTTGATCAGCGTTTATGTAACCTCTAGTACTGATCAACAGCCACCTTAACAAATTACTATGATGATACATATAAAGAGTTTATCTGAGGTGGGCAATCCCGTTCTCAAATCCAAGTAAATCTCCTGCTCCAGTTATCCAGAGTGGCGTCATTTTAATTCAGAGTTTAAACTAATACAGCACCCCAAATCAAAGGGGCCGACGTGATAACCGAGATCAAAAGGCTCACCAATTTGCCGAGTGCTATCAAATAGTGCATTGCAACTATTTCTTCTTGTAATGTTATATAGCTACGAGTGCTCGCAACAATCGACTGAAGTCTATCACTCTGATCAAGAGAATGGATAGCATATACTATAAAGCTGATTTTCGAACTCTGGAAGAAATCCTTTGGCATTTTCTGGATGCTGGTGATAGCAGAATCTAACCCAGAGAAGCAATATTGAGATTTTTTTTTCATGGTAGAAATCCTACCAGCCAGATCACGGATCACTGAGAGAGCCGAATCATTCTCAGCAAGGTAAAAGTTGCAAGAAAACCCAGTCTTCAAACTGGAGGATGAACGGTCTAAGTACAAACCTTTTGGCTTCAAATTTGCGAATTCCATAACAGATTCTTTGAATTGTCCTGCCTGCAAATATACTTTAAATGAGTACGATAGTTGTATAATTGCATTTCTACTGATTACTGAATTAAATTTGAACCAATCACATCTCAAATAGCCGTTAAAAAAAACATGTTGACAACAGAAAGAAGGGTGGGGGATCTTACCTTGCTGAGTGACCTGACCAAGTTAATAGATATTTTTCCAGCATGAGATTTCACTGAATTGTCAGGGTAAACACTCATTGCAGCTAGTGCTAGCCTGTAAGAAGCAATGGCAGTGTGTTAATTTTGCCTTGCCTCGCAAACTAGCCCTTGGAGTTTATGGGATTCTGGGTAACCAGGGGACCTCTGCACTGCCTGCTCAATGCAAGCAACACAGTTTCAGTAGGAGCGCTGCACTGCCTGCTCAATGCAAGCAACACAGTCTCAATGTAAAGCTCATTCCGATAAAAAAAAAAAAAAAAAAAAAAAAACCATGTGTAGATATTATCATATATATATATATATATATATATATACCTGCGGAGATGAAATATTTCCCTGCAGCAAAGCAAGCCATGCCAAACCAACATGGAACTCCGCAAGCTGGACAGAAGATCTCATGCCTAAATTAAAGCCATCACAGTAAGTAAACAAGTTAAAGCAACACTTACCGGTGATATCTGCGCAGCTCGTAAACAACTCTCAAAAGCCTTGTCTGATATTGACTCCCTGAGGTGTTAATTAGTCTATGTGGGGCCAAATTTTAGTTCGAAAACATGAAGATTCTTTTTTCACATAATAAGCATCTACCTGGCATAAGTATCAGCTGAGCCGGCCCAAGGTAGCGCAAGTGTAGGATCTATTCTTCTAGCACAATCAAAAGCCTGCTTTGCTAATTTCATTTCATCCGACTCCCTGAAGATCTGTTTAATACAACCGAGATTACAATCAAAAAGAGGGAAACTGTAACTGAAATCATAAACATAGGTCAAACAAAAATGCGAGCAACAGCCTATCCCTGATAAAGCTAGGACATCCAATTCAGAGCCAGAAAGACAAAAATGTCAAGGCACAATACCTGACCCATAAAAGCCCAAGCAACGGCTAAAGATACATCCAAATGCAATGCCCGGATCAAAGCATGTAGTTTCAAGGCACTATTATCAGACATACAACCCAAAGCAACCCAGAACTCCGAGTTGTCGAATTCCAGCAATAACGATCCCAGAGCCATCTTTTCTGGTAGCTTCCTGATAGAATTGTAGACTATTACAAGGGGGCGCGCATCAAAAACTGAGAAAATGCCAAATAAAGCTCAGTACAATCTTACCAAGGACTAGAAGTTTCAGAGTCATCGCTTAAACTTGAAACGAGATCACAGGTTATGGCAATGTCAGCCTAAACATTGGCTTTCCAAGGGGCTAAGTGTAAAGCTCGCTGGTAAGAAGATTTGGCTGACAATGCAGCTGAGTAACAAATGCTTCTCCAAGAAAGGATTGAATCATCAAATGTCTTTACAGTGAATTCTGAGTTTTCAGTTCCACCAGACCACGGAAAGCATCTTGCATATGTAAGCTGCTCAAGAAACAAAACAAACATTAGATGTCCAGATAACAAACAAGCTGACACGTAAAGTACAAGGCAAGCCTCTCGTACCTGAATATCTCCATGCAATTTCCATATACAGGACATGTTGTTGGCGAGCATCCTACAGTGGATTTGCGTTAATTGTTCTCGTAGTTAGGTATAGTCAATATGGATGGATGAGAGCAGGACAAAAAAATCAGAAGAGATTAGTATCATTAACCTCCAATAACGAAGCCGCCCATCCAAATGCGCCCAAATTTATGCATTCCTTTGACCAACTAAGCACAGAAATATTCTGAGGTGAAATCTTCAGCGCTTGCTCCAAGAGCTCCACACCCTATACAAATACTCTCTGAGACTTCGGGAGGCACACGAAACAAACTCTCTAAAGAGGTCATTATGAACAGACGCAGATACAAAGGTTACCTTTCTATATGAACCAAGCATCAAAAAGATGTTTGCACTCTCCACTAATGCGAAAATCTTGGTCTCATCTAATTCAATGGCACGGCCATACGCCTTTTGTATCATTAAAAATTAAGGTCACAACGGAATCAGCAATAAACCCAAAACAACTTCAAGAAACTGAGAAAGTACAAAATAGAAACAGATTCTTTTTACCTTGTAAACATTCCAAGTCGCTGGTAAGCCAGGCCCAAAGCCTGCAACGACAGACAAAAAAAGATTCTTGTCAAATTCGTTATTGTAGTGAAAACAAAGAAACGTAATTTGATAATAACGGAGGATAAAGAGGAAAGGACAATTACTTCCCACAAGTCAGGCATGGGTAGGATGGATAACCTCTAATTGCATGTTGAAGGCTCTGAACAGCTTCAGACCACTTCTTCTGATGAAGCTGCGATATAATCCAAAGCCATAGATGAAGAGCAAGCAAGATAACAAAAGAGAGATTGCAGAAAAATGGGAAGAACAATCAAACAACCTGAATGTAACCCAATCTGCAAAATGCCCAGAAAGCCTTGGGAGACCGCAATTTCCAGGATCTCTTTCCCTTGTCTGTCAAATAAATCGCACAGAACAACACTGACTCTCTGGTAACACTTGGCAGCCTGATTGAGATCGAGGTAGTAATGCCCTAAATACTTGAACGCCGCCGCATTATCCGGGTTTAACTTCACCGATAACACAAAATGCTCCGCCGCTTTCTCGGAATCTCCACCATTCTCCCACAGATACAAACCCTGTATCAAATAAAGTTGCAATTGCTCTTTCCGTGAGCAGATATCAAGAGAACCCATAGGAGAAGGAATTAAATCATCGTCGGAAAAAACAGTTACGAGTTCAAATTGTAGAGAAGGGTCATCTGGATTCGCCTCCACCGACTTTTCCAGTTGCTCCAACACCATCCCCACCATCGCCTTCCTCTGATTACTAATTTAGAGTGAAGTATCAAAGGTAGAGAATAATTTGTTAACTCTGTCCCTTCTTAACCGAAAAAACAAAAACAAAAAACCTAACTTTTTTCCTCTAACCGGGAAACAATCATCGGCGTCCAGAGAGACAAACCAAGCAATCAAATTTTCAATCAGACCCTTGTATTATTGTCAAAATCAAAATTAGGTCCTGAACTCCATTTTAAACCCTACAAATGGAATGATTATTAGGCCCATAACCCATCTGACCATAGGCCCAACCCAAGTATCTACGCTTACTTTTGAAGATACGGTTTGATATCTATCGGTTTCCTCTTTGGATATTTTCCTTACACGGTTTAAAACGTCAATTACGTTTCGGTTTAATCTGGTATACGATTATGCAAACTAACAGTTTTACAATTTCTCTCGCTTGAAGAAAAACTGCCTTTACTATACTGTACCAGTCTGAAAAACATAAACTGAACTTAAAACACTATTTGTTTCTGAATTATTTAAGAGGAAATTTGATTTAATATTCCAAACTTTTTATATACTTTGAAAACTAACCCATGTTTTAAAAAGTTTGAAAACTAACTTCTTTATTACGTAAAAATAAAATTATACCCATCATGAATTTTGAGAATTTCCAATTACAAAAAATATTTGTTATTAATTTTCAGAATAAAATTATATATTGTAAAATAGATATTCAATAATAATTTTATTATATATTTATATCTACTAGAATAAAATAAATTTATTTACAATTTATATTTAGATATAAAAATCATATATATTTATTAGATATACACAAATTGGTATGAAAATCTACTCATATATTCATCACCATACGTACAAGAAATTATACTAAAAAAACACGTTTGTGAAGTCGTACGTTCATACGATCTGCTCTGTTATCATAAGTCCTTGCGTTCACATTCTAAGATAAGTTATAAAATTTAATTATATTTTATTTCATGAATGTTAAATTATATTTTTTTTTCAACACACAAAAATCTAAAAAATAATGGGCTTTTGATTTCCTTATGAGAATGATTTGTGAGCCCACTTAAACAGAGAGATTTCCTTATGTTGTTATTACAGATCCTCACAATCTCTAGACTCTGAGCTCCAACAGCTCCTCCTCCATATTCTCAGGTAAGTCTACAACTACTTTTGAATTGTGATGCTGTGTGCAAACTCGGGTTGCTCGGGAGTCGGGACACCCTGTGTGAAAACTCAGTTTACTGGATAAACACAACACAACTCCTCACAATCTCTACATTACAGCTTAATTTGTGACCAACCTATTAAGCAATCTTTGCTGGAGACTCTGAGCTAACAACTTAAGTCTTTGTTCGTCACTCTTACTGAATAAACACAACACATCCGATTCTGATTATTTATTTTGATTTGGATTTTGACTTTTGTTCATATTGTTTTCAATGATTAAAATTGCTATCTCTGCTTGTACAACCGCTCTAGAAAACATGGCTTCGAGTTCGAGAACGAAGCTAAAGTACCATTTGGTTGTGGAATATGGACAAACACCTCTTGCTGTGCAATTCTACGAGTCCACGTTTGGGGCCCTGAAGAAGAAAACTGCGGTGGGATTTGGTTCTTACCATGTTGAGTTACAACTATCTCACACAACGATAGTTGTTTCCGCTGGAGAACCGAATGTGTGAGTTCTTCTTTTTTTTCCTACTTTTGTCTCCTAATGTTTTCTCTGGATATATCTCACTAGTTTTTTTTTTAAATCAGGATGACTTCATCTCCAGTACGTGTTGAACTCACAACTGATGTTCAGCCTATGATCACATTAGCCATTCAACATGGAGCTCTAGGTGTTGTAGAGATCACCAATGATGAAGCTTTGAGAGGGATACAAGCCAAAGTGCGTGATCCATTCGGCTTTATTTGGGCATTTTCTGAGAAAACTACTGAGAAAACTAAGAAGAACGTGATTTGTGAATTGGTATGTACAAACAATTTTGTATTTGGGTTTAAATTAACCGATTTATTTAACTAATAAACTTACCTACAGTGCCGTTCTGATCCACACGCGACGCCTTTTTTGTGTTTGGATTCCCAAACTCGGATGTGGATGCAGTCACACCGTCACCTTACTCTATCTATTGAACAAGAAAATCTATGGACTAAACTTGAAGAGGTAAAAAGTAGTTTAGTGGCTATTACTTTTTGTTAATATCTATATGTTTTATGTATATTTGTTTTTCCCTACAGAGATCCTTGAAGATAAAGACGTTGCACAATAGCTTTAGTTTGAGCGATGATTACATTTGTACACCGTTTCATTCTTTTCCATCTGCCATGCTTTTTACGCAACAAGTAAGTTTCTTTCTTCTTTTTTTTTTGATTTTTTTGGCATTTATTTGTTTCTGGTTCTCAATAGTTTTGGTTTTTAGGTCAACCGTTTTATTGCTGTTCTCCGCTGGGCCCAAATAGCTTTTTGCTTCAACCTTGAGGTGAAGACTTTGGTAATTGAGAAATATGAAGACGCTTTGGAATTCTTAGATAAAGTTTTGCGAAGAGTTCCAGCTAATCCTTGGGAGTTTTGGAGTTTGGCAGTACAAAAGTTGGTGTTGTTATTGGCGGCTTTGCGTTTGCGTCTTGCAATGAGCGTAGGGCATCCTATGCTTGTCGCTATTGTTGAGGAATTTGGCTTTTGGAAAGCTATGGGTTGTTAGAAAAGAACTTAGAGCATCCTCATCCCTGAACCCCATAATGGGGTTCTTCAGATTATTAAATTATTATTATTTTGGTGAATCCCAAATTAAGAACTCTATTTGTTTTTGAGTGTCCAATGGTGAACCTCACTTAGGAGTTCTTAAAAAAAAAAAAAAAAAATTTAGAATATCATTCATTTGAAATATCATGCAGTCGATAGCAAGATCCCAAGTGTTGTATCTGTAACCCTGTTCAGACCAAAAACCAAGTATGATTACCACAACAAAGATTTGAACAAGAGTTTAACTCTTATACACGCCATTGTAATAGTCTGGTTTTCACGTTGATATCTTGCTAAAAAAGAGCCATCTTTCTCAAGGAACAGAAAGCAAATTGACAAGAGGAAAACCAAAATCTAATTCTTGAAACCAAAAGAGAGGGCAATTTCAAAATGTGGGGAGGCAAGTGGATAGGTTCTTAAAGGAACACAGAGTGGCTCTAACTTGCATCTGAATTCATAAAAGTATGGACAGCGTGATCTAGGTTCAACGCATGCTGCATCAGCATGTACTTAAGCCTCGTCCTGCATAATAAACAAAGCCATTAAAAGAAACAAACACGTAAAGGCTATCTGAAAGTTTAAACCATTCATGGAGTCAGAAGGAACCACCTAAAAAGAAGAAGAAAGAGAAACTCGTCATGATCATTGTTATGGCTGCTTGAGAGATTACATTGCTTCTTTCCTCTCTATACCTCATCCTTTACTCTCTGCATCACAGAGAAAGAAATCACATAGGGAATGCGTGAAAAATGTGAAAATAACCGATAAAAGGGATGAAAATAACCGATAAAAGGGATGAATTCTACCAAAATCATATTCCAGATTTTAGAACCGAAAAAGCAGGTAAATTGAAAACAATCCCATATAATGAAAACGTATGAATCACACTTTGAGTCCATTCTATTCTAAGGAGCCACACACAGAAACTTGCAAAAATCTCCGATAGTTCACATTTCACAACTCACCAGCAAGAAAAACCAAATTTAACCCACAAAAATCAGGAAGAAACCCAAAACGAAAGCAATCGTGCGGTCGGCATCGAAATACACGGATTCAATTACAGGAATCAAAATAATCAGTAAAGCGATGAGTCAAAGAGCACTAGTTCCACCGACGAGTGATCAAAGAGGTCGACGAGTCTATAAACCTAAATCAGATCGTCTCTTAGCAGATATATAACCAATGTGAGATCACAAACCAACAAAAAACAAATTGGGGCCAAAAGGGTAGATTGAGAGAAACCCAAAAAAAACTTACGGATAAGACAAGATAATGGAGTTTGAGGAAGAACGAAGAACACATAGTCTGCTTCCTCGACCGCCACCATGTCTCAAGCTCAGCACTGTCTGATCGCCCTGCTGCATACCTCGATCTAAACATCCGAGATCGAATCGAATCTCCATCAGAATCGACGAGAGAGAAGAGAAGAAGATGAAGAAGAAATTGTCGAGAGAAGGAGACCAATTTTTTTTTAACAGAAACCAATCCAGTTTCGACAGGTGTCTTAAGAACCTGCGTAAGAGACGGTCTTAAAAATCTTTCGCTAAGAGACGGTCTCCTAACATTTTTGGGTTTTTCAATTTTTTTTTATTGTTTTTTATTCTAAGAACCCCTCTATGAACCCCCGATGGGGATGCTCTAAGTATTTGTGTATGTGAGATTCAAGTACTGTTTTCATGGTTTAATGTTGAGACATTTTATTTTATGCATTTGACCTTTTCTCTTGTAATAAACGCAATGACTCGAATTTATGCTTAAAATAATCTATCATAATTTTGTCATTTTTTACATTGTGTTGTATTTTTCCTAAAATTTCAGCCGAGAGTAATTTTCCTAAAATTTCAGCTGAGAGTAATACAAACTTCATTTAAAGAAGACCAGCTTGTTATTCTCCGACTCCGAGAGCCCACTTTCAAACAGAGAGATTTCCCCTGAGAGAATGATTTGAGAAAACATCCTGCAAGAGCGATCTCTGATCTTTACTACTCCTGGTGTTATAACAGAGATCTTAAGCCTCACAATCTCTATTTACTCTGTGGATTCACGTCAATATCAAACAATCTTTAGTTATAAAATTACAATAACTAACATTGTTTCTTTACCATTTACAGCTGAATTTGTGACTAACCAAGCAATTTTTGCGGGAGACTCTAAGCTCCAACAGCTCCTCCATATTTTCAGATAAGTCTTTGTCCCCATTCCTCACCCTCTTACTGAATAAACACAACACAGCTCCTTTTAAATTGTGATGCTGTGTGAAAACTCAGGTTGCTCGGGACACCCAATGAAGAAATGTGGCCAGGCGTGAGCACGCTCAAGAACTGGCACGAATACCCACAGTGGAAACCGTTGAGTCTCTCCTCATCAGTTCCGAAACTCGATGAGGCTGGACTTGATCTTCTATCCGTAAGTCCAAAGTTATTTAATTAGTTATCAAAGCAGACGAACTAGTTGCGTTGTTATCTTCCTGGAACAGGAAATGCTGCAGTACGAGCCAGCCAAACGAATCTCAGCAAAGATGGCTATGGAGCATCCTTACTTTGATGATCTGCCAGAAATGATGATCCAATCATATATTCTCTAATGACGGTGTTCAATACATGATAATCCAATCATCTGGAAGTTCAAGAACAATTCTTGAATATATGGAACAAAATAATACGTATACAACAAGATCGAGTGTGTGGGGATTTAAATTAAGCCACAAGCCACATGAAGAATGTGGGCCAAACAGTGAGTGAAATCGAAGCCAAAGCGTAAGTCCAGAGCAGAATCACTGAGCATTCACTTTCCCCAGCTCCGAATAACTGAGTTATTGTACCTGCAAAGGAAGTGATTAAAATCAGTTAATCTAATGGAGTAACCAATATTTCTCAAGTTAAAAAGAGTTGGTTTGCAGCAACGAACCTAGATTCATTGCTGGTGGGAGAGCATACTGAACAAGAAGAACGAATTGGTACAAGGGTTCTGAGGTGATTAAATCCAACTTATATGCTCCTCTGACGAGTAAAACACCGCTTATAGGCAGGAAAATGTAACGTGCAACCAAGACGCCGATAATGCTGGATTTTTTCATTCCTGAGCTCCTCATACCTTTGAGCAGGTTCCCTCCAATAATCAGGGTCATAGCAGGAATGGCCCCATCTCTTCAGCCAAAAAGAAACAAGAAAGCTCGATTAAAGCATTTGAGTGAGTGAGTTTTTCTAGATAATGAATGGTTCTATTCTACTTCAATTACCCCACTAGAGTAACTGAGTCTTGAAGCACCCGGAGAGGAGCTACGTTGCCGATTATTAGGTTCCTTAAAGGAGTAATGAGCCCGATCACAAGCGCGATAATCTGAACACAAAACAAACAAACAAAAAGGTAAGAAAGATTACAGAGCAGTGTGAAATGAACGTACATCTTGAATATCTACCGCAGCAATAGTTGATGGAGCAAATATTGTCCGCAAATTGACTTTCTCAGACAGTGAAACCAATCTTAGCTTGACTTTTTCCCACCTCCCAACCTGTCACACACACACACACACACAGTCACTACCAAAACGATCAACACTGATGAATGAATACGTTACTGAGACCTTATGGTTGTCTTCTTCTTCTTCCTTGGAAGAAATGAGTGGGACTTTGCAGCTGTCGTAGTTGGATTCAATAGAGGTTTGGGTTTCAATGGGAGAGTTTGATAGCACCCGCATAATATTGTATATGTAAGTCCATATGTAAACTGATCCTATCTGATAACATTTATACAAGTATCAATCATTATTATATACACTGACAAAACCTTGCCGAAGAGGAAGAAAACTTACAGCCATGGAGAGTGCAACATAACCCATTCCATATTTATGGCAACTCTCAGGATCTCCAAAGGGACCTCCTTTTTCTTTACAAACGGCTGGGATTATGATCAGAGGCATATTCCCCAAATTCCCTGTTTTTATGGGTTTCGTTAATAAGTAGTAGGAAAAAAAAACCAGATTCTGAATATTTCAAAGACATAATCATGTTAAATTTTGTTGTACCAGCAGCACAGGAACCAATAATGAGACCACGTAGATGGGAAGGAGGCTTAGTGATGACGATAACAATCCAGCCTAATAACGAACCAATGATGAATGTGAGCAGAACATTAACCGGCATGAACCACCTGGACACAAATGCATTGTCATTACTTACTTATAAGCTGTAACCAGAGAGAGCAAAGATCATAACTCCATTGACTTACATTTTCACCAAGCTTTCATATGTAACACTATCAGCTAAACGGCTTCCAATAAGCGAAGGACTAAACACATAGAAGACAATCTATATATATATATATACCAAAAAGAATAACAAACATAAATCAATTGTATATATAAAGAGAATAGAATATTAAATTATAAAACGAACGTTGTTCAAATATTTGCGAGCATCTTGACCAAGAAGATCGACTCCATCTAGAGCCATGTAAAATCCAACTGTTGTTATCAGCAGAATCTCCACAACTGGTTTCGATGAAGTGATGAACAGATCCAAAAGCTTCATCATCTCTACTCTCGATCGATGAATATATATCTGCAAACATAATAATAATTGATTTCGGTTGTTGCATATGAATTGATGAGCAGAAGAAAACGATTATTTAATGGAGCTGCGATAGAACCGAGGACGAAAACAGAGCTCGATCGAGAAATACTCTGTATAGTAAACCTTGAAAATTATTTTGAGAGAGAGAGAGAAGCCGCCGGAGAATCAAAACCTTGACACTCTTTATGATCTCTCTCCAAAATCTGGCGGTACACTTGCATGCCTGCCTCTCTACTCTATTTATTCATATCCTTTAATTTGTCAATGAAAACAATTAACAAATGTTTGTTCTAAATACTAAAAAACTAATTATTCCTTTTTTTGAATATTAGTTTTGTTCTAAATTAACAAATGTTTGTTCTAAATAGTAAAATTATTATTCTATGCCTATGTGAGATAATTGAATAAAATATGAATTTCAACTTTTAAAATTTAGAATAAACAATAGATAACTAGAGATATTGTGTAACTTGGTATCCGAGTCGGGTCAGACTTGTACTTCCCGTTTTGTTTAAAATTATTTTGTTCCGTATCTAATTGGATTTTTTTTAATTGTTCCCTTATAAATTAATTTGAGCTTTTAAAATATCTTTAATTTTTAAGATTATGAATCAATTATAATTTTTTATTGTTAATATTATTCGTCAAAATCTTATTTGATTTTTTTTTAAACGTATCAAAATCTAATCAATTAACTTGAGACATGTTACGATCATGTAAATTAACAATTTTGAAACATTCAACTTTTTTTTTAATAATCTTTATTTATATAAAATTCAAGTTATATATACATACATAAAATAAAACATCCAGCTTTATATAATAAAATATATATATATATATATATAATCTTGCTTTCAATTATTTTCCTTGATTAGAGAGACAAAATTAAAAGAATTTCCACTTTTGGTAAACTCAAGCAATTCTCTGTTTTTTTTTTGGTAAAAAAGCAACTCTTTGTTTGTTTCCTAGAGGGAAAAAAGCTTAAAAATACACGAACTCAACAAAATCTGGACGTTTAATACACAAACTATTTTTACACCTAAAAAAATACATAGACTAACATTTGCATCCATTTTAATACTCAAATTATTAATCATTCATCTTTAAATACTCAAACTCTTAAATCTCATATATTTTACACATTTTATTTTTCGAAAACCCAATTTTACCTTTTCATATATTCCAAATTAGATTTATTTTATCATAAATAAACAAATTTAACAATTTATAAAAAATAAAAAAAAAACAAAAAACAAAAAACAAAATCGTTCTCATGGATAGTGACGAGATAGATCTTCGATTTGGTTGCCATAACTTCATGGATCTTGAGGATGATGACGGAGACGACATGGAACATGGAACCAAGGATAATTCGTCTGGCCAGGGATAAAATTAATCAGAGAATTAAACAAATAGGAAGAGAATCGGATACCCAAATCTGAAAAACTAGTTGAGAATTGACGCGAATTAGGTAATCACCGGATATGAGGATTACAAATCTAAAAACTGGTTGAGAATCAGACGCATCGTATCAATCTCACGAATTATCTTTGGTTCCATGTCGGATTCAATGGTTCTTTTCTTCTCAATGATCTTAATAGCTACGAGCTCATCGTTATCGATCGAACGAGCCAAATGGACTTTCGCAAAGCTTCCACTGCTTAGTCGGCGACCGATTTCGTATTTTCCGAGAAGTATTTTTGCCGGAGATGACTGGTTTTGCAGTTAGGGAAGAGATTCCATGGAAGAAGAGGCCATTGGAGAGGGAGACGAAGAATCGGAGATGGGATAGAGAGGACGCGGAGAGAGATGAGAAAGAAATCATCACATCGTCGTTTGGAAGAGACCACGAGAGAGAAGACGATTGCGACGCCGCCGGAGAAGACCAAGTCGAATGATGCGATGAGAGACGAATAGAAGGCGACGGCGATTCCGATTCAGGTGGCGAGAATGAGAAGATGATGTCAGAGTGAATGGGTGGGAACGAAGAAGTGCCGGAATCGTCGTCCATTATTGCTGAGATCGATCGAGAGTCTCATGGATAAGAAGAGAGTTAGCAAGCTTTTTGTTTTTATTTTTTATTTATTTTCTTGTTTTTGTCTTTATCTTAGTTTTTTTTTGTCAATTTTTGTTTTCGTTTTTATTTGTTTGATTTATAAATTGTTAAATTTGTTTTTTATGATAAAATAAATCTAATTTGGAATATATGAAAGGGTAAAATTGGGTTTTCATAATATAAAATGTGTAAAATACATGAGATTTAAGAGTTTGAGTATTTAAAGAGTAATGATTAATAGTTTTAGTATTAAAATGAGTGTCAATGTTAGTCTGTATATTTTTCTGAGTGTCAAAATAATTCGTGTATTAAATGTCCAAATTTTATAAAATTCGTGTATTTTTAAGTTTTTTTCCCTTTCCTAGATTGTCTTATGTACATGCATGACTACAAAATATGAATACGAGCTGTCTGAAAACATTTATAGCGGACCGTCGTCATGCCTTTCGTCACAGCGATTGCGAAATGACACCATGTTTATTCGTGGTTCTTGCCGAATATGTAGGAATATCGCAAAGTGTTTTTCGGATGGTGAAAAACAATGATCGATTATTTGACCCAAAGAAAAAATAATAATAATAATCGAGTATTTTTGTTTACTTGAAAAAATAAAATTTCTTTTTGTTGCCATGTATCTTCTGATGAATCAAAATCGGCTAGAAAAACAAGGAAAAAAATCTTCTGGTGAATTGTTTTCAAAAATTAATGTGCTTTGGTTACACTAAGTTATGAAAATTACATATATGTTTACATATTTGGGGTCTAATATGCGAAGTTTTAAAATAATTATTCCATTTTTTATATCAATGGAACACTATTCTTTTCATTTCACAACTAGTGTCATTTTAATATTTTATTTTTGTTTTATAAAAAGTGTCGTTTTATATTTTAAATATATAATTTCGAATAAAAGTCCAGTTTTAATTTTAATGTTTTAGTATATTAGTTAGAAAGAAAAGATATTCAATGTATTAATAAGAGGTAAACTAGATTTTGTTAATATTTCTTAATATGAGTAAACACTCTTTGTGACGCAAAGGAGTATACATTTTAAGTATAACCAATTTGCATATTTTATCGGAGGAAAATCATAAACATAAACATTCAAAATGTATTTATTGATAAATAAATTATTTACATCAGTATATTAAACATAACATCAAGTTGACAGCAATGTCAGCAAATGATTATCTATATTTAATTAGTAATATAATCGTCGATAAATTGGAGCTAATATAAAAAGATGATCAATGAGTTAGGTTACTTTATATTGACAAAGAAACAAAAGAGTTAGGTTACAGTAGAGCTTTTCTATGGTAAAGGGGGAGAAAAGAAACACAAAACAAAGGATCATATTCATATAACTGAGTTTCTATATCATGGAAGAAGTATATTAAAGTAAATAGCCTGATACTCTGATACTGAGAGTGAACATTTCATACCAAAGTAAGAACTTTAAAACAAAACAAAACAAACAAAAAAATTACGCGAATAAAAAAATATTAGGAGATAGTGTGGTGGCTAGGCCTGAGATTATTATCCGGTATCCGGTATCCGATCCGGTATCCGCTCCGATCCAATCCGAAAAACGGATATCCGGGTAGTCCGGATACGGATACGGATAGTGAAATAACATATCCGCCGGATACGGATACGGATACGGATAATAAAAAAAATTCGGATCGGATATCGGATATCCGTTTTAATACTTGTACAATTTTTTTTTTTTTCTCATGGGATTCGTCCCGATACCCGTTATCCGTCCTTATTCATGTAGCCCATTATTCTATTACAGCCCATTATCGCCTAACCTAGCCCATTACCCATCTCATTTTTTTATACACAACAAAACCCTTTTTTATAAACTTTCTTCAGTATTCCATCGTTCACGTCGCCCCCTTTTCCAAACCCTAGATCTAAAAAATCACTTCCACCGTTCACGATTTCACCGGCGAATCACCATCTAGCCGTGTCTTAGTCGGCGACTCGATGGGTCTCCAAGCTTCACGGTGTGGTCGCCGTTGTTGTTTCCGGTGGTTCCGATTAGCTCGGCCGCGTTGAACAGCTGCTCGATGATGACTGACTGGTCATCGCCGGCCATTCCCGGTGGCGGAACCGGAACCGGAACAAGAGTCGGCGACTTGTAGGCTTTTAATCGGCGGCTCTGATTTGAAGATGATGATCGGAAACGATTTTCTCGGCGGACTAAGATCTAAACCTTGTCTGTTTTAACTTTCGTTTTTATGTCTTGGTTTGAAACTATAGATGTGTTCGATCTGTGAAATTAAACTCGATTTTGTGTTTCTAGATCATCATATTTTTGTTTAGTATTTGAGATTCATGAATGAGTTTCAGATTTTAAAGATCGTCGGGTTCTGTAAAAAAAAAAAAAAAAAAAAAAACCGGATCGGATCCGGATATCCGCGGATATCCGAGTTTTTCAACGGATATTCGGAACCCGGATATCCGGAGCTTTCGGATCCGGATTCGGATAATGAAATTGATTATCCGGCGGATACGGATACGGATCCGGATATCTTGAAATACCCGGATATCCGCTCCGTTCCAGGCCTAGTGGTGGCCATTATAGTTGTGTGGTGGAAGTGTACCAACTACCAACTGACTGAATATTTATGACAAACGAAATAGTGTGTGTGTGCACAAAATGCAAGCTCGCCATTTTATGTATGTCTAGGGAGGGAATAGTAGAAAAGTATGTCCTAAGACCATTTCTAATGGTTTTCTTCAAATTTTCCTACAAAAATGAAGAATAATTTTCTCCAACAGTTTGCTTCATTTTTGTCTTCAAAAATAATATTCTAAATATATTCTATCTCTATTTTATTATTAATTGTTAATTAGACCCTTTACTTTTCAGTTTTACAAACTTTCACCTATTTGTTTTATTTATAGCATTTGTTCAACAAAATTACAATTGTATATAATTTAAACATTTATTATATAGATAAAATTACATTACATAATGTAATAAGAACAAACAACAATATAATTTTATGATGTACTAGTAGACATATATTTTCCCAAAATAATCAATTAAGCACTTCGAAGTGAGAAATGAACTTCTTTATCTTTGATTTTTTTTTATCTTTGATCAATATTTGAATCACTTTATCATTGTATTATCAAATAATGTCATGATAAATAGAAAAACGCGAGAATCTTGAATTACTTTGCTATTGTATTGTCAATTCATATTGTAATAAGTTAAGAAACGTGATTTGCATTTTTACTTTATGATTTGATTGGATAAACATATAGTTTTAAAATTAATTGGATAAAAGAAAATATATAATTTTGTTTGGCTATAAAACAAAACAAATGAAAAATTGAAAACATATTTTGTAAATAAAAAAGTCCACCTTAAAAAAATGAAGAAATGAATAGTGTTTCTTCAAATATGAAGGAACACTATTCATTTCTTCATTTTGAATGTGAAATTGAAGCACCATTGGAGAATGATTTCTTCATTTTTATCTTCAAAATAAAGGAAAATGTGAAATTTGAAGGACCATTGGAGATGGTCTAAGGGAAGTCCTAGTCGCCAGAGAGAAAAAAGAAGATTTCAGCAATGGTATCTGGTACTTCGTCGTTGGCATCGGGAACTTTTGTCCTCTTGTTAGTTTGCAAGTTTATATGAAGTATATGTATTTAATCAAAATTGGATTTTGTCGAAACAAAGTTGGAGCGGAAGTACATCTATGGTACTGATTTGTGGTGTTTGTTCTTATGGTTTTCAATCTCTTTTAGTCTTTTTGAATCTAGATCAATCGTTTGGAAGAAATCGGTTAGGTTTTAAAAATTTGGTTACTAGTTTGATTTACGAAGAGGCATACACCAGATGTACAGATCTGTTGACGGTGTGGCATACCTACTTTCGATATCGTTTTCGTAATTGAGTAGCGTCTCCATCCTTGTCACTATTTCACCGGATTTTTACAAAAAAATTCTCTTCTTCTAGGGATTAATTTTCCAGGTAGTAGTTAGGTGTTGGACATTTTTAGTAATCTTTTGTCTTCCATCGATTTTGGAGCTTTGTAATGGGGTATAAAACTGTG
Organism: Eutrema japonicum; assembly: GCA_030161315.1. Lineage (NCBI taxonomy): Eukaryota > Viridiplantae > Streptophyta > Magnoliopsida > Brassicales > Brassicaceae > Eutrema > Eutrema japonicum. Next base: position 8,656,708 of record BSQW01000006.1, on the reverse strand, counting down.
TTTCAATCTAACAAATCTTATTTTCGGTAAGGAGTGTCGTTAAGTTCTTTACATTTTCTGTGGCGGTTTATCTTTTTCATCGATAGATTTTATTTCATAAGCTTACTTGGTTGTATAGTTTTGGTTTTTCATATGTCTCCATTTCATAAGGCTTTTGTCTCCGGAAAAAAAAATATTTCCTGTCAGCTTTTGACTCCGGAAAAATATTGTTTTTTGACGGCTTTTGTTTCCGGAGAAATCTTATGTTACGCTGACTTTGTATTATAAAAAGTAAAATTAAGATCTCAAGATTATAATAGTAAAATAAAAATCTCAAAATAAAATAAAATAACAATATTTCTAATATATATTTTTTTTGCTAAAATTCTAACATTAAAATATGTTAGATGGCTTCTAATATATTTCTACGTCCGGATAATTTCATGTGAATTCAACCCGCTTGATAGCAATCAAATTGGTTGTATATTTATCGAAAATATTACTATAAATCTCTATAATATTATTTAAGAAAATATTTTTAAAAATAAATTTTGTTTTTTAAATTATTACATGAAATGCCATTACAAATAACAAATAATAATTGAAATAAGAAAGGTTATAATAGTTTTTTAAAATTATTGATTAAAATATGGAAAATATATATTTTGTATTAAAGAGATTATTTATTATTTATTTTGTAATTATTTTTAATACTATATATTTTAAAATAATAACCAATCCATATATATTCAAAGAAAAAAATCTATTCAAAATCTTGCTATATTTTTCACTATAATTTATTATATTTTATTTGAATATATATCAAAACAAAATTTAAAAAAAAAATTACTAATTTTATAAAAAGTTAGACACAAGATATTTTTTTTTTTAAGAGTTTGTAAACTAACCATAAAAACTAGAGTCATTTAATGGTACATATTAGAGTTATGTTTTCAAGATTATAAATTTTTGCGGGTTAGTCCGAATAATATATTAGTTCATTGCAAAAGAAGTTAAATAGACAAATTATTACAAATTGACAGCTTTATCTATAAACATTAGTTAACCATATTGTAAAATTCATATAAAAATAATTTTTTTAAATTTCAAAATAATTTCTTTTAAAAAAATTACTACGCGCTATAATTAGCACGGATTAAGTCCTAATATATATAAAAAAATGTATTTACAAAGGATGGAGATTAAAAGTCTAAAACCCAAGCCCATGTGAAAAAGAACCCCACAATAATAATGACCTGTCTGACTATTTTTCTTTTGGTTCGTCAATAATTGTAAAACCCAACATTTGTCGTAGCAAACAGTTAACATGTAGTAAATGTGGGATACAGTTATAAATAAAATCTCTTTTGTGATTCGAATCCTATAAATTCTTATCAGGAAAAGCACCACTCTTAACCACCACAAGACTTGTGAAGATATTTTTTTCAAAGAGCTCGTGATGAACGTGAACAAAGCATACGTCAAATCGAAATGGTCCACTCGTTTTTAATGAAAACTAAACACGTGACATAATAATTATAAAAAAAATTGATTTATACTATTAGAGATGTGGGGATCAAAAGAGTGGTCCCAAACCCAATATATTTTGGACAAAAAAGTATTTCATATGTACCATTTCTGCTTTGAATGAATGCAACAAAAAGAATATTTGGATCCACATGAATTCAATTATTTGCCTCTGTGAGAAGAAGATCATCATCACCATTACAATTATAAGTTTATGACATTTTGGAAACTAAGGTTTGAATGGTGAAACGGTGGAAAAATAGGGACGAAAATGCACATGTGCTACCATTCATAATACGTGTGAAAAGTAAGTATATATATATATTTGTCTATATAAAAAACATCTAAATGAACCGCAAGGAAATAAGGCGGGACAAATAACAACGAAACAAGTGATCGGAAATGCTAATTTTTACTTATCAATATAATCTAAAAATACTTACATTGACTTTAAACAATGTGATTCACGTGAACGCACACAGACTTGGATTGCTGTTTCTCCATCTTGGGTTACAGCTTAAAACACTAAAAATCCGAACGAAAAAGCAAAATGATTAAGCAGAATCACTGATAATCGATTTCAATTCAACCTACCACACAGGTTTATAAAGTTTTGGAACAAATCACACGAAAAGATATTTCGCCAAAATTATAAATCATGCGTGACAGAAAACTGTCCCATTCAGAAGTTAAAACCAATTTATGAGAAATGTAAAAGAAGAATCGAGACAAACCGGAATCTAGAAAAGTAGAAAAACCCCTTGAGATTAGTTATGTATTTCTTTTGTTTTGTTGTGTCTAATTTATTTTCGAAACAGAATTTGATGTTTCGGCCCATATTTTCACGTAGCGGGCTTTATTGTTTATGTGGGCCGTATAGATCCAACTTCCTCAAACATCATTTCCTACTACCTTTTCGAATATGTGTATAGCATGTATAAAAATAACACATGATTACAGTGTATTATAAACTCGGCTATACCATTTATAAACTCTACAATTTCATACATGAATCCGAATTCTCAATGTATAAATTAGTTACAGTATGCCGTCAAAAACAAAAAAAGTTATAGCATATATAAGTTTGCAATACTATGCATAAATTTGACTTAACAAATATAAATAGTACTTCATATGTTTCACAAAGAATGTTATTTTGACATAGTTTACATATATTAAAAAAATTATTAATTTTTTTATATTATCTCTTATTAATACACTAAATAATTTTTTTCTCTCTAATTAATAAATTAAAACAATAAGGTTAAAACTGGATTTTTGTTCAAAAATATGCATTGAAAACATAAAACGACACTCTTTGTGAAACAAAATTAAAACCTTAAAACGACAATCTTTGTAAAACGGAAGGAATATCTAACATGTACAAAACGACCATATTTGTTGCGATTACGATTTTTTATTTTTAGCAATGCAATATTTTACGATTACGATATATCTATTATATAAAGAGTGAGTGTGCCTCGCAAGAGTGTGACAACTCAGCACCCATCTCCATGACACATCATCATTTTTTTTTGTGACACATCAAATTTCAGATATAAAATATATTAATAGTTGTAAACATTAATGTGAGCATTTATTTATTTTGACCAATAGTTTTGAAACCTGGTGAAACTCTTGATGCCCGTTCATCTCCATAATGTTAATAAATTAATAGTTATCATCATAGTTACCTTAAATTATTGTTGGTTTTGTGTTGTAGATCACCATTTTATATTTTGTCTTGTGGATCACCATTTTACATTTTTTTTCTATATCACACCATTTTAGATTCTGACGCCAATAGTATTGAGAAATAAACAAATTAGAATGTTATAGAAAGTGACTTGGATTCAAAGAGAAAAAGAGGAAGATAGGTGATAAAAATATTTGAATACGAGACGAACAAATATAAAAGCGTATAGAAGAAAGGAGACGATTGAAGGTTGGCGGTAAGCTTTTTATAATTGTTTTCGTTAGAATTTTGTCACTGAAGATTAGGAAGAAGTAATTGGTGACATTGATCTTCAAGGAGTTTAGTAATTGGTGACATTGAATTCATGAATATACGTTCAATATCGTTTGTTGATGAGAGCTTTGATTTCTTAGCTAAAGACAAACAATTATGTACGTTTATGTTCGAATGATTTCCAAATTTCTTTGATTTTGACTGATTAGTTGACGAAGACGAGAAATGAGCTATAACGTTGAAAGTCTCTTTATTATTCAAAGTTTTGAAGTTTCAGTGAAAAAATTATGTCTAATGACAATTTCGTTCGAAAATAAAGCGTTCATGTCTATGTTGCGTTTGAAACAGAGTAAATGGTGGAAGCTTCTCTTGCACATAAAATATATTTGGTTGATGTGAATCACATTCGAAAGACAGCGGTACAGAGCTAGCTGGTGGGATTCAATGTTAAAAAATAAAATATATACCCGATGGGTTATTTTAGCCCTGGGCATCGATGCGTAATTAGGTGGGTTATTTTAGCCCTGGGCATAAAAACCAGAACCAGAACCGACCCGAAATAATCGGTTAGATTTAGCTTCGGTTATGCACATAAAATATATTTGGTTGATGTGAATCACATTCGAAAGACAGCGGTACAGAACTAGCTGGTGGGATTCAATGTTAAAAAATAAAATATATACCCGATGGGTTATTTTAGCCCTGGGCATCGATGCGTAATTAGGTGGGTTATTTTAGCCCTGGGCATAAAAACCAGAACCAGAACCGACCCGAAATAATCGGTTAGATTTAGCTTCGGTTATGCCAAAAATACCCTATGGTTCCTTCTTATTGATACCCGTAGAATTCGGATAACACCCGAAACCGAACCGATACCCTATCATGTACCCGAATTATCCGAATTATAATTATATACCCAAAATATTAAATATATTACAGGTTTTAGGGTAAATTTTAGGTATTACGGGTATCTTTTCTTTAGTTTTTTTTCCAGATTTTTTGGTATATTTTTGGTATTTCGGGTATATTTTCTTTAGTTTTTTTGGAGTTTCGGGTATATTTTTGATATTTTGGACATATTTTAGGTATTTCGGGTACTAAATTCCCGATCCGATTAAGATCTGAAAAGTTTTGGGTATTTACCAGTTCTTAAATTTCGGAACTGAACCGATCTGTATCCGAACCGAAAAATGAATTAGTAAAACACATCGTTTTAAAATCCAAAAGTAAAACAAAAACAAAAACAAAAACAAAAAACTAGATTTATCGACATCGGAAAATCTCACCTCCAACGACGTAGTATGAGTTAACCTTGAGTTTTAACGGTATTGTAACCACGTTAATCCAATCCGTTTACGGACTTAACGTCGTGCTCTTTTTGGCCGAGTCAACGAAATTGTATTTTAAAACGACGTCTTATGAGTTAACCTTGAATTTTAACGGAATTGTAATCCCATTAATCCGTTCCGTTTATGGACTTAACGCCGTGCTTTTTTGGTCGAGTCAACGAAAGTTGAGGATTTAAATGGCATTTTTCCGATAGTTCGTGCTTTTAATGGCCGAATTTTGAAAGTTGAAGATTTAAATGACATTTTTCCGTTTTAATTTTAAAACAAAACGACATCGTTTTCTGTTTAACGGAAATTATGAACGGAGACTTAACGACGTGCCTTTTTTGGCCGAATCAAATAAAGTTTTGATTTAAAAACAAAGTCAACGAAAGTTGAGGATTTAAAAGCAAAGTCAACGAAAGTTGATGATTTAAATATAAAGTCAACGAAAGTTAAAGATTTAAATAGACAACCCGATAGTTCGTGCTTTTAATGGCCGAATTTTGAAAGTTGAGGATTTAAATGACATTTTTCCCATTAAAAATTCTAAACATTGAAATATATACCGAATATTATTTAGTTAAAACAAAAAACCGCGTGTATACGCGGGGGTTAAACTAGTTTATTAAATAAAAGCTCGCTTTTGCAAACTCCAGCGATCACAGTTGCATTGGAATAAACTTTAGTGGGGGGTATTGGATGATTGAATTTAAGAGAATGCAAATGAATTCAAAATCAATTGATTTTGAGTAATTTAAAAGTTTTTTGTTGGAATTTTAATGAATTCTATCAAAATGACAGTAAAAATGTTCGGAATTGACTCTTTACAATTTTTTATTGAAATTCTATTAAATTCCTATCAAATGACACTATCATCAATACTGTAGTAAAATTGAATAACACTAACATTTAATAGAATTAAAAAATCCAAAAATTGAATAACACTAGAATTTAAAGTAATATAAAAGAATGATTACAAATATCTAATCCAATAACACATGAATTTAAAAAAATTCATGAAATACATCATTGAATAACACTAAAATTTTATAGAAAGTCTAATTCCTTATAATTCAATTAATTTATTTAATTGAATACCACCCCCTTATTATATAGTAACTACAAAATGATAATTATTGTTTTTTTCTAAAGCATAGAAATATGGATAAACTATAGAGAAATTGCTCATTTAATTCATGAACTATCTTCGCGCGCTCAATTTATTCTTCAACTATCGCTTGCTCAAAATAATTCCCCAACTTGTAGTTAACTGCGCAAAATCGGGATTAACAAAATCAAACACTAATTACTAAATAGATATAAGTACACTAAATCGGCTAAAACTCCTTCAATACAATTATGAATGAGTTGAAATCACTTCCATTGGAAAGCTAACTCAATTTCTTATAACTTTCATGAAGAGCATCATATCTAAATTCAAAAGGAAGACTTCCATCCGAGTCGATCTTATAGACACATATTCTTGATGCAAGATCGACTCGGATGGAAGCATTTCCTTTGGATTTAGCTTTGGAGCTCTTCGTCAAAGTTATAGAAAATTGAGTGAGATTTTTAATGGGAGTAGTTTCAACTCATTCGGGGTTGTATTGAAGGAGTTAAAGCCGATTTAGTGGACATGTATCCATTTAGTGGTTGTAACTCCTTCAATACAACTCCTAATAAGTTAAAACTAATCCCATTATAAAGATTACTCAATTTCCTATAACTTTGATGAGGAGATCCAAAACTAAATCCAAAGAGAAGGCTTCCATCCGAGTCAATCTTGTATCAAGAATATGTGTCTAGAAGATCGACTCGGATGGAAGTCTTTCCTTTGAATTTAGATATGGAGCTCTTCATAAACGTTATAGGAAATTGAGTTAGATTTCCAATGAAAGTGGTTTCAACTCATTTAAGGTTGTATTGAAGAAGTTACAACTGATTTAGTGGATATATATCCATTTAGTAATTAGTGTTTGATTTTGTTAATCCCGATTTTGCGTAGTCAACTACAAGTTGGAGAATTATTTTGAGCAAGCGATAGTTGAGGAATAAATTGAGCGCGCGAAGATAGTTCAGGAATTAAATGAGCAATTTTCCATAAACTATAACATAGGCTCCTCTTGGGACAAACGTAAGTGTTCTAGTGGGCCATCTTAGGTTCTGAGAAATGCGAGAAGAGATGTTCTTCTTCATGGTAGATAATCTTTTATTGGAATCAAGAATAACATGGATGCTAATATGGAAAGTTGGAAATGAGCCATGGAAAGCATGAAGAGTTTGAAATGCTATAAAATCATTTTTGATGCATAGTCGAATAAGTTAGTTGGAGAGGTAACAAAACCTCTGTCTTGGCCTTCATTCAGGTTTCAATCTCTGGTTTTATCATCATAATTAGCTTCTATTCCATTATGCAAAGTGGTTCATGAAGACAAAGAAACGAATAGTGGAGCAACCCGTATTGATGAGAGTGTTACGAGGGAGGATCGATGTTGGCTTAAGCAAGTTTTCGTTGCTCAAAATGGAAATTCTTTTGTGTAATGTTCTCTAATACTTCGTTTTTGATGATTTACTTTGATTCTCTTTTTTGTATCATTAAGGATGTTGTAACAATTTAGTGATCAATATAATAGATATTCAGACGAAAAAGAAGGAAATATGGGTAAAATAAAATATAAATATTCAAAAAAAAAAATCTCTTTCTAAAAAACAGTTACGTGTGACAAAAGAAGCGATCATTAAAGTTTTTCTTCTTCCTTCGATTTTTTGGGTCGCCGGCGTTTGCCGGTGGCTCTCAGCCATTTAATTTATGCATAATTTCCCTTCTTTCAATAATTGTGATGGGTGTTGATGATTTCCATCTAACAATTGTTCGATCTATTCTCTTGTCTCTAATGATTGCAACGACTGTGTTCGAGATTACATCGGAGACAATTGTCTATCATTTTTCAAATCCGTTGATGCGAATTCCGATTCATGTAGTGTCGTTTGCAGATTTGAAATCAAGACGTACTATTACACATCCTTTAAAGCAAATTATTTATGGAGTCTCGTTTTGGGACTTTTCGTTTACCAAACGGAAACAATTATGTTTTCGATATTTTTCTCCAATTTTGGAGACAATTCATTCATGGTTCGTCATCGGAGTATGTCGTTGTCCTAACTTCATTAAAGACGATCCCGTTATCCCCGTAAGAGGTCTTTCGATTTTTCATGATGCCCAATATTCACAATCCCAATCAATGGAAATGGTTGCGTATAATTTTCGAAGAGTTATATGGCATTTCGATCAACGAATATGGGATTCAGGTATAGCATATTCAAGGAGAATCGACGAATCAGTACAAGAGAAGATACTCAGTATTATCAATAATATTAGATGAATGTGGAGTTTCATCCAAAAGATGATAGCCAGAAACGACGATCTCATCACTTTGGGATTGATTCTGGAGAAGGAAAGAAACGGGTTTATTAATCTGCTGGCGAGTAAGGCTTCGGTATCCAAAGCATCGTGGAAATTCACTTCTTCATCGTTTTTCTTAATATTTGGTTATATAATTGTGGGTGTGTATTTGGTTTTGTTCATTATTAATGTAGTATGGATGTATCAACTCTAATATATGATTTGGAATTAATTAATGAATCAGAAGTTAAAAAATAAAATATAAATATAAATATTCAGATTTGCACAATTATAAATATTAGATCACACAATGTGAAGAGGCTTTTCTTACAACATTTTCAAAATTCAAAAAGATTTGAATGTGATTGGTATTAAAAAAAAAAAAAATTTGAGTGTGGTAAAAACAAATTCTGAAAACACAAATCCTTAAGCGTTGCGCTTCGTTAAAAATTAAAAATTCGTGTGTTCAATTTATGTTTCCATATCGTTTTAATCTGTAAAAACGCCATCCTTATTTTTGATCTGCCTTTGCTATAAGAAGATTCACTCCGTGAAATTGATTTTTTTCTCCGCCGGCGTCCTTCAATTTCTCCGTCTTCTAACAAACCCTAAACCGACACCACCGTCCCCGCGTTTTCTTCCGGCGTCGTCTTCACCGCGAAACCGGTAACAATTTCTGGTTTTAATGCACTCCTTCGTTTCGTGAAGCTCTGCTTTCTTGCGCTCATTTTGTTCTTCCTGTTTTAATCAGATCGAGTCAGTGATGCGAGAGTAGGACTCGGACTATTCTGCATTCCAATTTTTGATTACGTTTTTTTTCAGGCCGCGAGGGATATGTACATGCATTTTCTCAGGAATTATCGATAGTGCTTTCGATTTTTGTGAATTCTGGATTGATCGTATTTTATAGATTTCTTCGTCCTTATAGTTGTTTTTTTTTTATCTTGGTGTATCACAGAGAAGAAGAAGCTTTTGATGGCGGACACCGAAATGCAAGATCAAGATTTGCCTTCTGTTGCTGATACTGCTCCGGTTGAGACCAAAGGTGTAGATGAAGAGCTTTCAGAACCAGTGAAGGACCAAAACTCCATTGAAAGACCTCAGTCCCCTGTTCCCGAGGATAAGACTCTTACTTTGGACAGTGATGTTCATTTATCTGATGTTCCTCCCATTACTAATGAAACTGAGGCTAGTGAAGAGGTAGGTGGTCAGAACAGTGTTGATGGGAATAATGGTGATGTTGATCAGTCTCAAAAGAAGGTTACGAGTGATGGAGGTCAAGAGGAGACAACACTGGAGGAACCAACTCCTCTGAAGGGGGAATCATCGACTCCTCAAGTTGCAGGTGAAAGTGTTAAGAAGTGGAGGACGTGGTTGCTGAGTGATTCTGAGGTGATGAAAGCATGTTTCTGTCACATTTGAGACAACTAGCTTGCTGTTCATTATCTGAGATCATTATTTTGTTATTTAAGGGAATCGAGATTTGTGGTCACCGGTGCTTCTATGTTTACAGGTTAGGGAAGTTGATGAAACAGGGACGCCAGAGGATCAAGAGGCGTTTATTAAAGAAGTGGAGGCCTTCCACAAGGAGAATTTCCTGGAATTTAAAGCCCCCAAGTTTTATGGACAGCCCTTAAATTGTCTCAAGTGAGTTGCTGGAAAATATTGCTTTCAACTCTTCGAAAATTCCATCTATCTGGTTAATCCTTGTTTGACTTCTACATGCTTTGCTTTACTTTGCAATAATGTAGGCTATGGCGAGCCGTCATCAAGTTAGGTGGCTATGACGTGGTAATTAACCACCTTCGTTCATTAGAAGATTTCATGTTTACTAAGATCTTATCCTTACTCTCCCCATTAAGGCATTTACTAGAGTGAAAATCTTCTAGGTTATTTTATACTAGTCATTTGACACGATTTCCTGTTTATGTTTTGGGTATTGGATAACGCATGATTATCTAAGACCGAGGAATAGGTTATGTTAGGTCTGTATTTTGGCAACTGATTTAGTTTACGCCCATCTGCTCTGTTTTGGAAGTTTGTACTCAAATCTAGTCCTCGCTGGCTGAAATTCTAAGCCTGTTGTATTCAAATTTCATGTGATCTTCATTTTCTTACCAAGGTCACCTCATCTAAGCTATGGCGGCAAGTTGGAGAATCCTTCCATCCTCCAAAGTATGGCTTGTTTTGTCCTTAAACTCTGCAATCTATCCGTCTTTGTATGATTTTAATTTCCACATCTTTTTGTTCAATTGTCTTATTCAGGACATGCACTACAGTCTCCTGGACATTCCGCATTTTCTATGAGAAGGTAAATTATCATTTTTGTTCTGAAGCACCAGTTATGCATCGAGATTAGCGAGCTTGTGCTTGTTCAGTTCAAATTATACATGTTCAATTAAGACAATTTCCTTGTGCTTCTTTTCTGGTACGGTGTCTGAGACTAGCCAGTTTGGTTTTATGTCGTGGTTAAGAATCCTCCTAACTTTTTGTTTGGACTATCTCTTTTGGAACTTTGATTGTTCTGGTTGATTTCTATCCTATTAAATCAAATGGACGTAGATACTTCATGATTTGTGTCCTTATTTTTCAAGTGCAGGCACTTTTAGAGTATGAAAAGTTTTTAAGGCAAAATGGTGAGCTTAACCTTCCTGGCTCAGCAATTCTTCCGTCTTCCGGAGTTGAAAAAGAGGTTAGAATTACTTATGAAAATGTGTAAAATTTATGCTTTTGGGTAGGTGAACACTTTGGGAGGGGGTTGATGATCTAAGGATAGTTATCTGCACTGATAAGTTATCAGTAGTGTTAGAATAGATGAAGTGAAAGCTCTGTAATTATTACAGAAAATAACACAGGAGAATTTCGGGCATGCATAATATCAGCTGAACATGCTGAAGACTACTATCTGCGATCTGATTGAATAAAGCCGTACCTTCTTTTGTGTCAAATGGGGAAGTCCATAAGAAATAATATGTAGATGACCCATGTAATTACCCTTTAAGTTCCAGAAAACAGAAATGTAAACTTTACATACCTCCCCTGTTTCTCTCATTGATATAAGGGCACTTATGTAGGCAAGTAGCCATCAAGGTTCAGGGTCGGGCAGAGCACGAAGAGATGCTGCAGCTCGTGCTATGCAGGGTTGGCATTCTCAGCGCCTTCTTGGATCTGGGGAGGTTACTGAGCCTATTGTTAAGGTATCTATTTACAATTTTAGATATAACCACGCGTCATGATGCTGTTTGTAGATCTGGGGAGGTTACTGAGCCTATTGTTAAGGTATCTATATACAAACTTGCGCAGCACCATGATGCTGTTTGTACTTCTACTTTGTAGGATAAAGGCTTAAATTCAACCCCGAAGCAAAAGAACCTCAAAAATATTGGTAATAGTCTTATCATTCTCTATGATTTACAGAAGAGTTACCTAATGCCACCCGTTTTTTATGTTTTTTTTCAGGTGTCCAGAAACAAAAAACACCAACTGGCATGGACCTTGTTTTATCACATGAAACAGACAAACAGTTACGAAAGCTAACCAGCTCCTGTATATTTGTGTCTCATATGCAAGATTGCTTTACCATGTGCAATGACACAGTCTTCTATCCACTGAGAAACCATGTTTTATCGTCTAATGTTTGCTGGATCGCACGCATTGTTCCTGTGGGTAGTAGTTATAAGAACCACCATTCCTGAAATAGTTCAGGATATTAAAAGAATACAGAGCATTTTGTGACCTGAACATGTTAAAATGACTCAGTACCATGGTTTCTCGTTTCCTTGTGTATAATCAAGGCAAGAGATTAATAATATGGTTTTGGCTTGATAGGTCAACTGCCGAGGTTATTGATGTTGGACCCCCTGCAGACTGGGTGAAGATAAATGTCAGAGAAACTGTGAGTATCTCTATGCCTGCAACATTTACCCAACTTTTGAAACTAGAGGCATGAGAAGAAAAAAAAATGTAAAAAACGAGACAAGACTGAGAAAGGGAGATAACTGCAATCTGGCTCTTTCTTTAATCTGAAATCTTACCAAATTTGCTTTGTTTTTTTATTTACAGAAAGACTGCTTTGAGATATTTGCGTTGGTACCTGGACTTCTTCGCGAAGAGGTGAGCTTTTCTCCTTGGAACTCAGTTTCTTAAGGGATTCTGATCAGTGTTCGTCACTGGCATGCACAAATAGATGTATCATTAGGTACCAAAGCAGTTTATATTTGCTGTTTCCCACAATATAGGCGTAAGCAGCGGAAATGTTTGGAAGTTTAAGTAGATAGATACTGGATTACACCATTTTTGCTAGCTAAAGTCAACTTCAAAGTAATGTTTGTGTTATAGCACACGGACTTTAGTTCCTCAACATAAGTTGCTTTGGTTCTTTATGTCAGGTGCGCGTTCAATCAGACCCTGCAGGGCGGCTAGTTATAGCAGGGCAACCTGAGCAGCTTGACAATCCTTGGGGAATCACACCCTTCAAAAAGGTTAGATTGTAACACTCCAAACACAGCCATATTTACTAACTGAAGGCTAGTCGTCTTTTGATTTTGGTTTTGGTTTTGGTTTTGGCAGGTTGTGAACTTTCCAGCAAGAATCGATCCGCTGCATACATCAGCGGTTGTGAGCCTCCATGGGCGACTGTTTGTGCGAGTCCCATTTGAGCAGTGAAGAGGACTCAACTCAAAGTGAGCTCGTTCTCTATTTGTTCCTATGATGAATTCGATGATCTCTTTGGTTCTTTAGGAATTCGTTTGTATCAGAACCAAGAAAAACTTTAGCAAATGTGATAGTTTGACTGTAACATTGAAGTTAGTAGGAGGGTGCTCCTGATACTTAAGTCAAGGATGCAACCGACAATAACACTGTGATATGAATTTGGAAGGTTATGGTTTTCAAATGCTTTTGTTGCTTTTATAGGATAAGCTTTGTTCATATAAGTTTATGCATCTGATCTTCAGGTTATGAAATTAATAATTATTAAGGTATTCTTAAATCCTTTCACAAAGTTATTCAAGATGTTTTTGTCGATGTTGAGTCAACTAATCAACCAGTGCTAAAGTTTAATGGGTCGGAAGTTTATTTGGGCCGAATTTAATGGGCTGAAAACCACGCCTTAACATGTGTCATGTTGCTTTCGTGATCCATAAATGTAAAAAGTATTACGGAGTTAGGGTCCCTCCTTCTTTTCACTATACTGAAGGAAGTAAGAAGAAATCTTTCTTTTTTTGTTCAACTATTGAGATTTTTTGTTTTTTTTGTTTGTTTTTAAACTCAAGAGTGTTGCTTTTTATTTATTGAAAACCCAGAACAAGGTTCCAAAAACCTAGAAAACAGAGCATGAAAAAAACCACCAGTCCTACACAGAGGTTATTGGCTTTTCCAAGGCAAATAGAGTTTTCAGCCACGACATATCCCCAGCTCCGACATAAAATGGACATCGATCTTTGACTTTCACACTTCGAGCTATAAGGAAAGCACCTTTGTTCGCAGTCGGTTCTTCAATAATCCATTTCCACTATACAAATATTGATGTGCACACATGTATATTGAGGAAAGAAAACTAAAAGTAAAAAAATTCTAAAATTTTTTACAATTAGCATTCTATATAGTAACATCTTTACATTTAACACGTTTTTATAATTTAAAAAATATTTTGCTTTTATATTTTTTTTATTACGTTGTATTCACCTTCTTTTGATCCCTCTTAAGGGACATCATTTGGAGCATACAATGAGTTTGATTACAACAGAGTAGAGGAGATAGAACATTACTTTACACCTCTCTCCAAAAAATCGGCAAATTTTGGCGATTTATGGATAATCGGTTCAATAAATCGAATGTCCGATAAATCTTTGTCTAGGCCGATTAATTTTCGCCTAGCCCAGTTTTTTTTTTTAATTTAATTAGTTCTAAAATTTTATAAGTCAAATGTTCATATTTTTAATGAATATCATAATGTATTGGACCTAATATTTATTTTTATGTGTTTTATCCAATTTTGAGCACAATATTATATTGAAACTATAATTTATAATGGATTAACATGTTAAAAATGTCAAAAACTAATCTCCGATTTTTTTCGCTAGGAGGCCTAATTCGACCGCCCAATTAATGCATAGCGAATTTTTGAATATTGGTTTAGACACGTGAGAGTAAAAAGAAGAAAGGAGGAAGAAAGTTTAGATTATTAGCCAATCAAAATTTCTTGTTTAAAATAAAAGATTTAAAAACAAAACAAAACAAAAAACTAGTTTTTAATTTGAAGGGAATAAAAAAATTGTTTTGCTCAGAATCCCGACAAATTTTGAGCCGGTCATGAGAGCATTCCAAAAACCTCTCAGGCTACAGACAACAGCAAAAAAAACAGGTGAGCACTACATTTTAGCTGAGAGACATCAACTGGGAACATTCAATCCCCAATTAAAAAGCTTATCTCTTTGTAGGTAATCTATCCCGCACCACGATCTAGAATTAATAAGAAAGCTTTTTTGGTATCCTTACCAATTTGAACCAAGAGACAGAAGGAGTGGCAAAATGCAACCTTTTCTATGTGAGAGAAGTAGAAAACCGACTTGAAAAGTGTAAGTTCCTCGAGAGAAAGATGTCATCTTGAACAAATATGTGTCAATGAGATTTGTGTGTAAACATATGAGATTTTTGATAAATTTCATTCTAGATAAAAAAAAGTATGGTAGTAATTAATAAAATATTATTTTATGATATTTTCTTATCATATATGACATATGTTTAATTTTTTTTTTGTAACTCTGAGCTTTTTGATTGAAATTTCTTGCACTTGTGCAAGAGTTTGCAGATATTATTGTTATGCAGGTAGACCTTTACGGCAACTAACCATAACTAAAATTGCATTAGAAGAACTTAAGTCATGATTGTATCAAGCTTCATAGTGTAGATATAAGTCCTAAGATCATCAAATTTTTATTTATTTTCTCGGCAATAAAATTTATATATGGTGTAGGCATAACTTTTGATATATGCAATGTATAATTGGTATCATTATTATCAATATAAATATGTATTATTTCTATTATTTGTATTTTAGTAGTTTTCTTATTTGAATTAGGATTATAGTTTTTAATTTTTATTATAAATAGCATATTAGGCTTATTGTTTTTAGTTAGTTATTATTTTTTTAATAAAGAACTTTAACTTTTAAGAGAAAAGTATTCTCTATCCCTTATTTTTGGTAGATCTATCGAAATCTCAACGAGTTCAAAAAACATGTCCCAAGCGAGGATTCTTTCGAATACCTTGGTTGAGCTGAAAGGTCCCAATTGATTCCTATAAATCTATTGGTTGAACTGTTTATCGTTGCTTCCGCTTTATCAGTTGATATCAGAGTTGTGTCCTTTAATTTCTTAATTGAAAACTGATTCTGGATGTCATGTTGATTGACAGTTCAACATCTATCCTTTCGTAGACGAAAGTTCTTTTGTCGAGAGAGAATACCATGCGATCTATAGAGAGATCTATGGTGATCATATCTATGACATCTATAAAGACGGTGAGATCTATGGTGATCCTATCGAAGATCATCTATAAACATGATGTCTTAGTTATCAATCATGTCGAATTCGTATTCGAAGAAAACATTTTTGATGAAGGTTTCGTGCAAGATTTGGTTTTTGCAAAAACAAGATATCATCAACAAGAAGAAACCAAACCGATGTGGAAAAATCGATTGAAGATTTGAGGACAAATCTTTCTTGGTCGGTGAGATCTTGATGCAAGGTATAATTGATATCATTATTATCAATATAAATATGTATTATTTCTATTTTTGTAGTTTTTTATTTTAATTAGGATTATGGTTCTTAA
Organism: Eutrema japonicum; assembly: GCA_030161315.1. Taxonomy (NCBI): domain Eukaryota; kingdom Viridiplantae; phylum Streptophyta; class Magnoliopsida; order Brassicales; family Brassicaceae; genus Eutrema; species Eutrema japonicum. Next base: position 8,640,663 of record BSQW01000006.1, on the reverse strand, counting down.
CTTTTATTATAAATAGTATTTTAGGTTTATTGTTTTCATTCAATTGTTGATTTTTTTATAAAGAATTAAAGAGTTTTAGCTTTTGAAAAGTATTCTCTACAAAAAAAAACATCTTCTAAAAGAGAATTCATTAGTTGAACTATTTATCGTTGCTTCCGTTTTATAATTTTTGCATTTATGTTTTTACTTATATGCGTACGTAGAAAAGGCACACAATAAACAAGATATCCATAGAATATTCAATATACAAAATAAAATAAAATCCAATTTCTTGTTCTCAGTTTTGTGTTGCTCAATTGCATGTAAGGCACATGTGACCACATGGAAATCTTCAAAAGGTGAAGTCCCGAAAGTGCAATACTCTTTAATTCTCTTTATATGCTTTAAGCCCTAAAAAGCCACATATAAGAAAATTATGAATCTTTCATCTTAAAAAAAAAAATTGAATCCAACTCTCATTCTCATCTTATAACAAGTAAACCTGAAATTAACCAAAACATGTAATATATTCATTTAGTTCCAAAATACTAGTGATGTGTGGCGGACCCAGATTTTTTTTTAATGGTGTCAATATATATTATTATTAAAATCAAAATATTGTTAAATGAATCATGAATAATTAAAACTTAGATATAATGGGGTCAATATACCATAATTTATCAATTATGAATATGAAACCTAGATATAATGGGGGGGGCGGGGGTGTCAAATGATCAAATTTACCAATATATTACTCTTTTTCAATTTTTACATATACCCCAAAAAATATATATTAAAGGGGTGTCATAAGACACTAGGGGTGTCAATTATGGACAAAGTCCGAAGACTGGTCCGGTCCGGCCCTGAAAAATAGCGGGTTCAGACCTAGAAATATAAGGCCGAAAAATCGGGCCTCTCAGACCAGTGTGTTTTTTGGGTTTAGCCCGAAAAGCACGGAACTTTACATTTTAATTAGCTAGAGATTTTATTTAAATATTTATTTTTCTAAAAATAATAATTTTACATATTTTCTATATATTTCGTGATCCAAGTACTATTATCATTCATCCATATTTATTTCATAATTTTAAAATCATTATCTACAGACTTTCAATGACATTTCTATTTGATTTATACATGTCAAAAGTTAATATTATTTTACTTTTTTTTTTATCCGTACCTCTTGATGGTGATGATGATTTAGAAGATGATGAAGGATATTCTAATCTAAACTCTACTACCGAGATTTGAAGTGTTTTGATTTTATGTCTTATTTGATAATACAATTTATTTGAATTTTATTTGTTTTTTTGTCAAACTTTTACTTTTAAATTTAATTAGATTTAATATAATACATTTCAATTTAGATTTATTTTGATAAATAATTTGTTTTAATTATTCATTTGAGAATTGTGAATTTTTGTGGTTGTAAAGAAAAGTTCGAAAAAGCCCGAAAAACCCTAAAGCCTTGTCCGGGCCGGACTTTGGAATATATGCCCGATATTTTTTCGGATCGGGCCGGACCGGACTCAAATATATGTGGGCTTTACGGATTTTGGGATCGGGCCGGACCGGACCGATTGACATCCCTATATGACACCCAGATTTAAACCTGTATGAAACATATTATTGCCAAAAAAAACAAGTAAACCTGAAATTACTCAATTTATTACATACTCAGATAAAAAAAATTATCCCCCGCTCGTTGGAGATATTTCACCAAAAAATCTCTTTTGGACATGCATTGGTCATGTAAAAGCTTTTCGTTTCATATAATACATATTTGTATGAAACTTAAAAACCTATGGGTTTGAATATTGGTCTTACATATTTTCCGGACTTGATGCATTCCTCATATTCACACATCTTGGTACTTAGAAACCCACTTGGTTACCTTGTCGCATTTCATCACTTAAAGAGAAACTGATGAAACTCTGAGCCAAATGTTTTTCATGTCTTGGTTTTGGCAGGTCATGTAATGTTCTCGTGTTTTCGCCATTAATCTAGTCGTTGTAACCGTCGAAAAAAATCAACGGTTATGGTATATGCTTATATCGCTGTAATGGACAAAAAAAAATCATGCAGTGGTATATATTTATTGTCGTAACCGCCCGCTATCCTTAAAAGTTTTTTCATAAATTTCCAAAGCGTTATTTACTTTTTCATAAATTTTAAAGTGTTATTTTCGTGATTGATCAATAAGATTGATACATCGAAAAACAATGTAGAAGTCTGTTGGTTAAAATTAACGTCTATAATCAAATCAAGACTCTATGCATAAACTTGCTTTGAAGTCCTTCAATCTGTTCAAGGTTGTAGAAGGCTCTTGAGTTACATGAATTTTAAAACACAACAAGATATTCATAAGATTCAAAATCATACAATCTTGAGGATTTCATATATTTGGTAACTAAATGAATGAAAAAGAACAAGACGTTCGATACGTTAGATTAAGTGATTACCTTTCATACCTACCCAAAAGGGGTTTACACATACTAATATGAGCCATATACATACATATATGTGTGAACTCAATAACTTTTTCAATATACGAATGTAAGTCATATGGTAAAATGGGATTCTAATATCAATTTTTCTTTTTCTTTTTTTGTGAAGTCAAGCATATAACAAATAATGTATGTGGTTCAGCACAGAACCGGCCTAGTGATTAAAAAAAGAAGAGAAAATGTTGAGAAAGAAGTTTATCTAAAGACGAATTCAATCAAATATTCATACTATGATCAACTAAATTCAAAAGTAAAAGAACCCCAAATAATTAAGAAGATGTCATTATCATAAAATGATTTTTTATTTTCAAAAATTAAAATATTTAGTTATAGCTATTTTACGGACATAATTTTCGATTCTAAAAAGGTGGTCTTGTAGCGGCTCCGGCTCCCCAACCAAGCAAATGAGGATCACCGGAAAACTGATCATAACCACTTATATTACCTCTTAACTCTCCCTGACCGGCTCCAGACGGTGGTGAAGCTGACGTGTCCGGCGGTGGACCTCCTCCTCCTCCTCCGACATCTCCTACGCCTTCTCCTCCTTCATCTTCAAGCGGAAGTCTTTCGAAAGTTGCGTTAGAGAACGATGCAGCCATTAGTATAACTGGACCCGAAGCCACAAGCGGAGCCATCACGCTTCCTCCGATCACCTGACCTTGCCCACCCGCAAGAAAGATTGACAGACCACCGGATCCCGGTGGCGCGGGTGGCGGAAGCACCGTACCAGTGAGGGAAAGAATGTCAAACCTTCCATGTAAAGTCACGACCCCTCCGGCTCCGGCTCCGGTTCCCGCTCCGGCTCCAATTCCACCATTATTCCCATGAGTCGTCACCGGCTGGCGGAGAGCGACGTTAGCCACCGTGCCGTTACCACTGAGAACGGAGACACCTCTCCCTCTCCGGCGAGCGTAAGTGTTAACGCTCTCAACTATGTCGGCTCCAGATGAGACTTCAAGAACGTGAGATCTAAGCACGTTGGGGCTATCTCTTGTCACAATCACCGGTGGCTTCGGCTTGTTTTTAGATCCCGGAGGACGTCCACGTGGACGCTTCCCGGGAGTTGAGCCCGAGGTAACCGGGTCGGAATCAGGTCGACCCGGATCCTTGTTGGAGTCAGATTCATCATCTGACTGATCAGGCTCAGGTTGAAGTTGAGGATGAGGCCGAGGCGGCAGAGGCTGTGGTTGAAGCTGGTGGTGAAGCTCAGGCCTAAAGAGGTTGTGGAAGTATCTAGAAGTTCCTCCGGATTGATCGTAACCACCGTCCATCACCGCCGCATCTACTGGTTCTTGTTCTTGTGGCTCATATATAATGATATTGTGAGAGTGAAGATTTCTTCATATAGGAGGTGAGATCCAGTGGAGAAGTCAAATTTCAGGGAGTGAGGAGCCAATAGCTTGAGTTGATCGGTTACACAAACCGACAAAAACAGAGCAAAGAGACACAAATCAAAAGGGTGCTACTTGTGTGTTAAACCCTAACTCGCTTTAGGGCAAGAGAGGAGCAGATTCTTCACTCGAGACGGCATCGTATTAAGTGATGTGAAAAAGAAATTTTTGAGAAGCTTCAAATCATTTCATGTGCTTGAGTGAGTGTCTCTGCAATACTTTTGTTGAACGATGAAAGCCAACAAAAAAAAACAAAAAAAAAGCAATTGACACACCGAGAATTTAGCTGAAAATCATTCCTTCTACATTTTTATAAAATTTAAATCTAATACGAATAGTGGCATTTTTTTTTTGAAATGAATGAATAGTGGCATATTAATATATATATATATATATATTATATATTATATATAAGCATAATCGCATATTAATAATATAATATACATGGGAAAAACAAAATCCAAGAGAAAGACGAGGGTTTCGAGTTTTCTTCTTTGTATATATTAATCGTTTCTTTTTAGGCTAATAGCTGCAAGCGGAGAAAATAAAAGAATTTCTTTTAGACTTAAATTTAAAAGAGAATTTTTATTTAAGGAAAATGTTTGCAATTTACAAGCCGAAAATCATATGAATAGAATATTGAAAAACAGCCTTATCAAACATATTTACTAAGTCGTAAATATGTTTAAAAATTTTAATAATGTGGTTTAAAAATTTTTAAAGCCATATTATAATGTGATTTTAAAAATTTTAAATATTCAGAAGCGCTAATTCAGTTTTACTTGAGATTTGGAAATAACGATTTACTTTTTAAACACTAACTACGCCAACCCAAAACAAAAAATTAACTTTTTTTTTTTACGTCAAACAGAAAACTAATTAGATTTTAACATGCGCACTCGCGCGGAGTAAAATTTTTTAATTAAATTATACAATGGTGGGTAAATTTTTATTTCTTTTTATTTTAAATTGTTTAGGGATTTTTTTGTTTTTGTTTTTGAAGCAATACACCTACACACGAAACAACGCGTTGAGTCCCCGAAAAACACGATTGATGAATGTTTTCCAAGGAAGTTCTGACACTCAAGTCAATAAAACGAGAGAAACAAGGACCACGATTATGGCATCTGGTTTAGAGAGAGTCGGAAAACAGAATAGAACGGTTGAGTGACTTTGGATCCGAAAAGGGGGTGGATCCACAAAGTATATGGATTTAGTGAGGCTATTTATGGTGAATAAAGTGGAAGAGATGAGAGATTTGTGATGTTTCCGGCCAATGAACGACTGGAGATCGAATGTTTTGACGATGTCAGAAATTCTAGGAAGGGTTATGTGTTTAGAGAGAAAAATTAGTCTTTGTGAATAGTAAAATATTTTAGGTCAAAAAGATTGCCCATGTCTCCGGGGAGCACATGGAGTTTTTATAGAGTATACATGTCCCGGTCGTATATCGGATCGAATTTCTTCATATCGGATCGGGTATCGTCTGAGCTAGCTCATTTGTACGTAGTGCTTTTCATGTGCCTAGCCCTGCCAACGAACGGCCTATCCCACGCTGATTCGTCCTTGCTATGTGATTAGCGGGTTTGGCACTGCGTGGTCTGTTCATCATATATTGCACACCTCTCGAGGCCTTATGTTACGTCGCTCTCGCAGGTTTCCGTACTTGAGATCAAGTAGCGTGATTTTTCCGCTAAGTCCCTAGGCGCCAACATTTAAAAATACAAAGTGTTATGTATGGTGGGAAAATAAAAATAAACTCGTGTGTGCTAAATCTCTTTTACCATCCCGATATCCTAGTAAAAAGTATCGGGTTCGTTTTACTTTCTCGGGTATTGCTACCCGGTTATTCGAGATATTATCTTCATGGGCACTGTTGCTCAATTTATGTTGGTTTAGTAAGAGAGTTGACATGTACTTGCCCGAGTCACTCATCTCTTTACTACCGCACTCTCTAGGTTACACGGCACGAGTTGACGGATTCATAAAGGTTTTGGGAGAAGGTGGTGAGATACATCATGTCCTAAGGTTCGACCACCCAGCCTCATAACCGTACCCCCTCAAAGTGGTACCACTTTAGGTTAAGTGGATGTCTAATCTACGGTGACACATTCGTACATTTTGCCCTAACATGTCATATGGTCAGCTAGCCTCGTAACCTCACCCTCTCTAAATGGTACGCTTTTAGGATAAGTTAACGTCTAGTCTATTATGACACGTGTCACCCTCTGATTCGCCGATCTCATGAGAGATTGTTTATCCCTCATGATTGTACCCCTCAAAGTGGTAGGCCTTTAGGTTAAGTGGTCGTCTAATCTACGGTGACAAGTTTATACATCATGCCCTTATATGTCCTATGGTTCGATAACCTCGTAATTGCACCCTCTCTAAGTGGTGCGCTTTTAGAATAAGTGAACGTCTAGTCTATTATGACACGTGTCACCCTATGATTCGCCGATCTCTTGAGGGATTATTTATCCCTCATGATTGTACCCCTCAAAGTGGTACGCCTTTAGGTTAAGTGGTCGTCTAATCTACGGTGACAAGTTTATACATCATGCCCTTATATGTCCTATGGTTCGATAACCTCGTAATTGCACCCTCTCTAAGTGGTGCGCTTTTAGAATAAGTGAACGTCTAGTCTATTATGACACGTGTCACACTCTGATTCGCCGATCTCTTGAGGGATTATTTATCCCTCATGATTGTACCCCTCAAAGTGGTACGCCTTTAGGTTAAGTGGTCGTCTAATCTACGGTGACACGTTTATACATCATGCCCTTACATGTCCTATGGTTCGATCACCTAACCTCGTAATTGCACCCTCTCTAAGTGGTGCGTTTTTAGGATAAGTGAACGTCTAGTTTATTATGACACGTGTCACCCTCTGATTCGCTGATCTTATGAGGAATTATTTATCCCCAACAAAAACCAAAAATTTTTAATTAAGGTTTTATATACCTTTTTTTTTAGCATAAATAGTAAATCAAATGATTTGTGGGCCATTTTTATTGTTGATTGTGTTTAGTTTTAAAAATTTGGACCAAAGCCCATGTTGTAATTCAGTCTACACAAGTCCAAAATCAAAATATGTAAATTGACATGTTTGGCAACATGTTTAATATTTTTAATGAGACATGTTTGGTAACAAAAAGTGTACATGTTTGGCAGGACTGGCTCAAGATTTTTTGGTGTACTTGGGCTAAAAAAAATTTCGGATCCTTAAACAAAAGAAAAGATTTTTTCTGTTTTTTTTTAAAGATAACATTTTACCTCTTTTATATTAGATTTATTTAGACATTTGGTTATGGAAATAAAAAATATATAACTAAATTTTTGTTTGTTAGAGTTGATATTCTTTTGTATTTACTTTTATTTTAAAAGAATAAAATTTAGATCAAAACTTATAAAAACAAAAAAACAAATGGGCCCCAAATATAATAGACTTCCGGACCGCTCGCCCTCCTAATTAAGTCGGCACTACTATTTGGCAACAAAATGTGTTTCTGTTTTAATAATATAGATGATTAATCAGATATTAAAAAACATTATGGATCAAATGCCCAAAACTTATTGAATTTAACTCACACACACAAAAATATCAAACATAAAATTTAAATGTAAAGTTGAATGGAATCTAAGGATTAGCGTTGAATCCAACTGATCGCCTTGAGGCGTGTGCATGTAACGCCTTTGGTGTTCAATATCATCTACCGAAACCAAAATTACATCTATCAAAATACAGTTTTGGTCTCAGTAGGTTGTAAGCTATTTAGAAGCCCAGTCACATAATATATGAAAAGAAAAAAAAGTTCCTTTCTTTCAAACTGATATGAATCATATTTAGTAAAATATAGTTATGCATAATTGCTTTTCAACGTTTCAGGATACTTATAATTGTTTAACCGTACTTTATTGACTAATTAAGAAGATTTTATATTAATTTGCATGCATATTCTTCCCTCTATGCTGCAACTCGATCTTGGTGGTGCCATATATAGTGAAGAAATAGATTTTTTCATCAAATTAGGTTTCCCACTTGTTTTATAGGGAATATAATTATATATCCACTTTTACTGCACTAGAAGGGGGAACATTCTTAACATTTTACCAAAAAAAAAAAAAAAAAAAAAAAAGAAGGGGGAACATATAACTAGAATAATGGCGTAATAGCTAAGAACGAATAATTAATTATCTAATTTTTTAATATTAAATGAATAGCGTATCAAAACTTTATTTCATGAAATAATAAAACATGTGCATATCTTAAAGCGTGTGCACAACACATTAACATATTCGATGATAGAAGCATGTTACTTAGTACTTTATATTCGTTGTGTAAGCTTTAGAATATACAAAATAGTATAAGATCAAATGAACAAACATAATGAGTTTATAGATAACATAATACTTTTAATATACCTCTAACACGATCTCGTAATCTAAAATCGAAGAAAACTGAAAACTAAGTGGAAATTGGACCAAACATAAATTACAATATCCTAAAATAAAAAAAACATAAAAGAAAAATGACGATAACCACATTGAAAATTAAAACTTGATAATAAAAATAATAATAACCTAGGTGGAAAATCACTTGTTGAGGGAGAACTAGGCAAGTGATAGTCTTGAGAAGAGTAGAGACCGAACTCTGGATATACTTGTACAGATCTAAATAGATTTTATGAAATAGTTTGTACGATTTTAGAGTGTAGTAGGATATATATTGAGATATTATTATTATTCTGATTATAGAATATTAGAATTTAGAATGTAATGACGCATTATAAAATTCTCAAGGTATTAGCTACTTGTAGAAAAAGTAGAAATGTGAATGTTGGCACATTATTAGGTCCCACATAAAAGCAAATGAGACTCTCGATCAGAGCCGTTCATTTACATGGCCAGAACAATCGGACGACTCGTGACGTGTCAATGCAATCGCACAGTCTGCTTGATCCACACGTGCACGGAGCAAAGTCACGTGCGGTCAACATGTCAGAGCAGAGGCTGAGCTGTTTTACTACACATAGCTATTAAATGTACCTCGAGTCTCGTATTTATTTTTTCTTTACAAAAAAAAAAAACATGATATCAAAATTCTAAATTTCGACCCTTGAACATCAAATTCCTTTCAGTTCTGATACAAACTTTTTTTAAAAAAAAAATGTAAAGATACACTTGAAAATGATTGCATGTTTATAACATGATTATCTTACCACAACAACACAAAAACAATTATAACATGATGCACGACATACCATGCAAGTTTTATTATTATAGGAAAAATACCACTTGAGTTTGAAATTAATAATATTGGTCGAATCTTTTTTTAATCTACGAATAATCAAAGCTTTTTAAACTTACACTAATCTTCCAAATACCCAACGAACCGTTGCATGTCCACAATTTATGAAACAGAGCATTGGTGATTAAGTGCACTCGAATCCATGAAGAGGATACATACACATCTCAACCAATTTAACTAATACCACTAAACTAAAAGCACTTGATTATATTGGTCGAATCTCCTAAGCTGCAATTTAAAATATACTCCATACTTGCTTGAAATAGTGACATTCAAAGTTTTTCTAAAATTATTTAGTGGTGTGCATAGTTTCCTACAAAACTATCATATCAAGTTAGTCACAGACCGATCCTGAAAATTTAGGAATTCATGTAATTTAATAGAAATTTTAATAATTTTTTTTTGTAATTTAGAATTCAAATATTTATATATATTAGCGAAGTAAAATTTGGAGACTTAAAACCAATGTTTCACTGATCTATATCCAGAATCGGCCATGATCACTGGAGTAGAATATTTGTGACAAAACCATTTATACATATATATATATATATATATGTATATATATGTATATATATATATATATATATTGTATTTAATTATACATTTGAAACCAAACATGTGACCTCCGAATGGATCGAATCTATTTAGTCTTCGTTGGACATCACCTTGCATAATGCATTGCATCTATTATTATCCATACAAAATTGAATTATTTTCCATCCTTATTGTCCACGTGGCATATATCGACTGATTATATTTTTGTTCTTATTAAAAGATCGGAGCCAATGGGGGGGATTAATCCAAAACTTGGAGTCTATCAGCTTCACAATGTATAAAATATGCATAGTATATATTATATGGTTAATCAAAAAGAAAGTTATATGGTAATCAACAAAAAAATTAAACCAAAAAGGTAATAAAAATGATCTTATATTGTTGACCGAAGTATCAAAAATAAATAAAAGGATATAACAAGAAGATTACGGGACAAACATTTTTGACATTACACTTTCTCATTTTCATATAACTTTAGCGACTTGTGATCGGCTGCCACTAACCAGGCCAGGCCAGTACAATTAAAAGCCCTAAGACAAAAAAAAAATTTGGACCCTCTCATTAAATTCATATTAATTTATTTAAAAAATTTTGAACTCTTATTTCAACTATAATTTAATTTTTGGACTCCTATTCTAACTTTTTTCATAAATATGAGTTTTTACTTACACTACAATTAAAATTTTAGATCCCTATTCTAATTTTTTCATAAAAAATGGGCCTTTTTATTTAAGATTATTTTAAAAATAAAGATAGACTCTTAAACCGTCGCACCTCTGCCATTGGGCCGGACCTGCCACTAACCCAGTAACCCCATCCACCAATTATCATGTCTTTATCATTATTATTTTATATTAGATTTAATGCCAAAAAGGTAACAAAACCAAAACTAAAGTCCATTCGAATTTTAGTGCTTTTTCCAAATGGCTTATGAGCATATATTTGTTTTTTGATTTTTTGTATTTAATCAAGTCAGATTTGAACAACAATCACGAAAGATGAAGTAAACTAAAACAAAGGGCATTGAATAGTGTATACATATATAAATAGTTAAAATAGTTGGTTTACAGGTATTCTTCTAAAGAACATATTTGATTTTTTCTACATAAAATAAAAAAACGAACCAATTCATATTATGTTAGCCCACATGGATGTGGTCGAGTGATAGTGGGGAGATGGAATTGTTCCACCAACGGGGAATCCGGGTTCGATTCTCCTTCTGCGCTGGTGTTCGAAACATTAATCACGACCATGTGTGGAAGCTGGCATTGGGTTTCGGCCCAGTTGAAAACCCGTGAGGAGGCTTTGTCAGTTGGGCCAAATCATTCTAGACAATAGTCGGAAGGCGCGAAGTCTTACTGGTTTGGCATGTGGTAACCAGTTCCTATATCTCCAGTATGATGTCGACCGGACAGCTTAGGTTATAAAAAAAAAAAAAAAAAAACCTCATATTATGTTAGTTAGTAATTGTGCATACCTTAGATGGAGAAACAAAAAACTCTTGTCCTACACTCTACTATAGATTAATGAGTTTGTCTGTGTTTAGGTTCGGAATCCCAATTCGAAAAAAAAAGTAACATGCATCTACATACTTTTCTATTTACATAGAGGAGAAGGATGAGCGCAAATTACCAAATTGGCTCGAGAAGACAAGTCCCACATGTTCACCTAACCATTGTGGACTTTGTGAGTTATTGTCGAGGACTTGGGCCCAAGTAAGAGACCCACACAAATAGGACAAGTTCAAGTAGTCGTCTTCTCGAACACAATGACGTGGCAAAAAATCAAGAGACGTGAACAAAACAGCATATTCGGCCCATGAAATTTGAATTTTCTGCACCAATAGATATGTGTAAGAGTGGCCCAATAACAAATGCCCCTCAGTCTCAATTTCATAATATAAAATTTGGGAAAACCAAAGCAAAAAAAATATAGAGATAACAAAAAACAAAAAGATCGAAAACTAAAATTTACAACTAACTACGATTAAAGACTTAACCGAAGAACGATTTATACAGCGGAAACAAGCAAAGACGAGAGAGACAACAAACTTCGAAAAATAAAATCGAGCGATTCGAAAGTCACATCAAGCCAACGAGACTTGTAAAGTTGTAATCAGAGTTACCACGAGCGACCATGATCCTAGACCACCCTCAAACCCTAGAGAAGACTTCTACCATGTCCAAGATCGCACTCCTATATATGCTCGGGAGATGAAAAATTGCTTAACTCAAGCCAATGGATTGATTCATGGCCTTGTACGCTACTTTTCAATTTCGATTTATTTAGATGACAAAAAATAATGTATATTTGAAACAAAACTATAATTTAAATATCACGAAATATAGTTTTTTAAAACCGTTGATTTCCAATATCAAATAAAGAGTTTTTCATATATTTTATTAAATCAAGTACTTATGGTTCGTAGGAGATAGTATTGTGGAACGATCTCTATTGGCTATATCTGGCTTACATGGACGAATAAAAGATTTCGTGCTCAAACTTATTTTGCAAGAAAATAGGCACATACATTTGAAGACCGAAGGATGCAAGATAAACTAAAGTTATCAAACATGTCTCTAAGGAAATATAAAGAGTATAATTCTAACGCAAAAGACGGTAAGTCCACCGAGTTCTCAGTCATTCCCACCAAATCTGAACAATTTGTCTCAATTTGAATCGAAAATATTTGCTTTTCTCTGTGTCATGATATAGTTTAGAGTAATACATCCATCTCCACATATAAAGCCAATGCGATAACCTTGTAATCCGAGGATTTCATGTCCTATGTGATCCTTATGACACCACCCTAGACAAGTGACTGATCCATGGTCCATTCAAGAGACATCAATTGACATGTCGGGATATAGTATATCAAATAAAGAATTACCCCAAAAGAAAACTGATATCCAATCCTAATTGAGTTTTTGAGAGCTCATGGTCGTGTAGAAACCTCTTCTTGTTCAAATTCAAGACCTATAGATATATTTAAAATAAAACTCTACAATCTGAATACTAATCATGGAACATAATATAAAAGCTAATGATCATTTGACCTAGTGGACCAAAAGAAACTCTTTATTTGTATATTTAAAACAACGTTAAAGGTAAATGTCGACCCAGAGATAGGTGGAGTCTTCTGGAGGAAAGAAGATCCCGTATCTTACCACTTACCAACAACTACTAGAGAGAGATGTCCCAACACACAGGGATTTTTGTTTTTTATATCTACTACATTTATTTTTATATAATAAATGAAGAAACAAACATAGAAAAACTTCTCAGAGAGTGAACTCATGTCCCCAAACGCAACTGCATACATTTTTATCATATAGATACCACTTCCTAACAAACAAGACAAAGCTTAGACAAAGATCAAAGAGAACACGAATTATCCATGAGAAAGAGAAAGAGAAGAGAGGGAGAATCGAAAATCCCAAATCTCTCTCTCACCCTTAATCCCCCCCCCCCCAAAAAAAAAAAGATTCAAGTCAAACAAAAACAAAAAAATAAGTTTTTTATTGAACAAAAGAAGGCATGCACATGGCTTAATCTGTCCACCAGAGAGATTGTTGAGTGAATGAGTTGTAAAAGCCTGACTTCTTTGGAATTTTGGGCCAGAGAGATGATGATGATTCAGATTCAGATTCAGATCATGTTGTTGTCGCTGTCGTTGCTCCAGAGATGTCTCGGCTGGATCTATTGTATTTCATGTGACTCCTTACAAGTTGTCCAGCTGCAATTGCTGACATTAGAGATAATTCTCCAGCCAATACTGCTCCCGCCACTATCGTCGCTAGCCTCCTTGAGTTCATCCCCGGCGATTCTGTGCTCGCTCCTTTAACTCCGAGCAGGTTTAAACACGCTGATTGAGACGCAAGCTGTGTTCCTCCTCCCACTGTCCCCACCTGAAAATCCAAAATTAAGCCCTCTCAATCCCAAATAAAAACTTCAAAGCGAGCGAGCTTCAGACTTGGAGAGAGATTTGATCAATTACCTCAATAGATGGCATGGTGACAGAGATATGGATATCTTTCCCGTCGTTTATGGCTTCCATCATTGTGATGCATTGAGAGCTCTCCACGTTTTGAGCTGGATCTTGGCCAGTGGCGATGAATACAGCAGAGACTATGTTGCTCGCGTGAGCGTTGAATCCCCCTAGAGAGCCTGCAACAGCAGAGCCCGTGAGGTTCTTGAGCATATTGAGCTCGGCCAAAGCAGCCACGCTCGTTTTCAAGACCTTGTTCACGATTTCTCCTCTGATTACTGCCTCGCAGACAACTGATTTGCCACGTCCCTCGATCCAGTTCACAGCAGCAGGTTTCTTGTCCGAACAGAAGTTACCTAAACAATAAAGATAAACAAAAATGTGAATACAAGAAGATAAGAAAGGGGACCATTTACCAATAAATCTAGAGTCTCGAGAGGTCACTAAGCTAAAAGGGAGGGTTCTTAAATCAAATCAATCACACAAAAAAAGGAACTCACCAGAGATTCCGATCACATCCATGTCGGGAAAATCATCGGTGAGGAACTCGAGAACATTCTGCACACCTTTGGATACCATATTCATCCCCATGGCATCACCAGTGCTACAACTGAACCTTACGTAAGCATTCTTCCCGGCGAGTGTGCACTTAACACTTTGCAGCCTTGCGAATCTACTTGACCTGCATCCAGAAAATCACTTCTTCGTCAGTGGATCCCTTTTTAGAAAATTTCCAATCTTGAAATCAAATCACCCCACAAACGCAATTTAAATAACACAAATTTGTTTTAAAAGCTTCCTGTCAAATCTAAGAGGAAGATTGGAACAAGTCTCGTCACTGGGAAACATCTAAACTTCATCCTTACCAAGATGTCATCTTGCAAACGCATTAAAAGTCAATCAAATCAAAATCATCGTGTATCAGTCAAAACTCGGGAAATCAAAGATGGACCTGTTGAAAACGACGGCCAAAGTGTCAAAGTTCTCTGGATTCTCCAAGAAAAACTTAAGCTCCGCAGCTCGTCTAGCCGATGCGAACCGGACGACGGGTGCTCGGGTCATACCGTCCTTGAGAACCGTACTGGTCGCTCCGCCGGAGATGTACATGGCCTTGCAGCCTCTGTTGGTGCTAGCAACCAAACATCCTTCGGTTGTAGCCATAGGAACCGAATACTCGTAACCATCGAGCAACAATGGTCCAGCAATCCCCACCGGAATCTGCACATATCCTACAGGCATCTCGCAGCATTGCCCCAATATCGATTCGTAATCAAATCCATCCAACGGTAATCCTTCTATCGATCTCCCCGTTATCCTCTGCAGCGCCTCTCGCCGGATCGACGCCGCTCTCTTGCAATCGCCGAGACGAGATTCGAGCGAGTAGGACGGGATCGCTCCGTCGAGGACCGATTTCACAATCTCTTCGTCTTCCTCGGGGAGCGATTCGGAGACGATAGGCTCCGGATTGGGTAATTTGGCAACGGGTTGCGGAGAAGAGCACGTGACAAGGCGGTGGTCGTCGTTGATGAGGAAATTCCTGTCGGCATCGTTGGAATCGGCGAGATCCCAAGCGTCACCGGAGGCGCGTGAGATGAATGACTGAACAAAGTCAATGCCAAAAAACCCTAGGAGATAGATAAAAGAGGCGATGAGAGCGATAAGGGCGCCGAGCTCGGTGATGGTGACGACGTGGAGAGGCGTGTTGTAACGGATCTTGTCACGCCACCGATGGAGGAGATAATACGCGACGGAGAAGAAGAGCGTGAAGAAGACGGCGTTGGTGAGGTAGAGAGGGAGGGGGAGCGCATCGGAAGCCTTGGGGGGAGGAGCAATCGTGGTCCGGCGATGATCATCGTCGGAGGAAGGAGAGCGATCCTTGTGGAAGCGGTAGGAACCGTCGGAGTTAACCGGCGGTTTGGGGGGGCTCCGTCGGATATCCATGGGAGGAATATCCAGCGAGAGGGGGAGAAGGAAGAAGGTGTGAGGTGGCGTGATAAGTGTGGAGAGAAAAGAAAGGCGAGAGAGAGATTCGCAAGTTTTATAGGAGACGAACGCGCTTTTCTGTTTCGGACCAGCTCAGCTCGCTATTATTAGGCTTTTTCACGTTTTTTCCATTTCTTTTTCATGATGAATCAAATCAAATAAATTTCGTTGTCATTCGAGGGACTTAACTGTCTCGTATCACTAATGTCTAGAGAAATAACTCCATAGATTAACAATTTTTTTTTTTAGAGCTTCGCACATATTATCACTTTCTCGAATTTTTATAAAATATTTTGCATTTATAAAAAAATATTAGCTATATTGTACATGGATTAACTTTCTAGTCTTAATATGTACTCACTATGTTTTATAAAGAGTGTCATTTTGACACATATTAAGAAAATTATTAAAATTTCTACATTGTCCCTTATTAATACACTAAACAAATTTTCTCTTTCTAATTAATACATTAAAGCAATAGGGTTAAAATTGGAAATTTGTTTGTTTTTTGCATTGAAAATACAAAATGACACTCTTTGTGAAACAAAAATAGATTGTTAAAATGACACTCTTTGTGAAACAGAGAGAGTATAATATTGTGCGTCTCAATGTGTACAGTACACAGACCAATAATCAACAAATGCAAAATCGTCATTTGACGCCGAAGAAAACAAAAAAAAATAAAAAAATGAAAGTGACATAAAACTAAAAGTTTGAAAATTAATTGTTAATTGATGCAAATAAGTCAAAATTCTTAAGCTGAAAAAACTTAGATTACTTTTTTTTTGGTCAACAAACTTAAATTTTCTTTTGAAAACAAAAAGCTTCTACGTTAATAATTTATATGATTGAAATTTATAGAGATTAACTATAATTTTAAAACATCTAGAATAAATATAAAAATTTAATGTTATTTTCCAAATTTTATCATTCTGGTTAAAATACTATGAATGCATATAACCGATAAAATCACATTTTGTAAATTTTATGAACAATGATTCACATAAGTTCAAGGCTCTTTTTACGGCCATTGTTAGATGTGAGTTGTGCACTCCCTTAAACCCATCACAAAACGAATTAAACCGATCAAATCCGGTACATTGGCTTTTATTAATAAGGCCCTATTCGCATTAACTTGGCTCACTACATCTCTAACCCTCACACTCGAAGTTAGCCCACGTTGTCCCATTAATGTTTAATCGACTCTACACGAACTCGGTCCAGCGCGGTCCGACGTTCATCCATTTCACCTCGGCCCATTAATTAGTCTCCAAACCTATTAAACCCGACTAATCAAAGTCGGCGCCGATCTCCGAAAAGAAAGAAAGATCTCCGAGAAAAAGAAATATTTCCTTATCGGACTCCGCGAGAAATAAGAAAATCAGACCGCCTCAAAACCTTATAAATAGCGAAGATCACATCATTCACACTGTATCACAAATTTTCCGCAAAACCTAAGAGATCTATCTCCGAGATTTCCGGTTTAGTTTTTTAATTTTACTAATTCTTTTTCCAGTTAAACTCCAACGACCTAAATCTTGTATTTCGCCGATATATGCTAATAAAACGAAATTTTCTAATCCTTAATTATTTTTAATTTACTTTGTTACAAATCGGAATCAACAGCCATAAAACCGCTTTTCGTATGTGATTTTTTTTTACTGTTGTGCCATTACATATGGAGCGGCTAAAATGAAATTATATATGTAAATATAAATTATTCAACCCAAGATTTCATAAAAGTTAAAAAGATTAGTCGAAGTTCCTCTCAACTAAAACAAAAAGGATAAATGACTAGAAATATTAAGGGTATAGTGAAGTGGGGTCCATATATGTGTTTGTCCTGGAAGTCACATTGTCACGTTGTGGATCTGGACCTTCTTACTCGAAGTAAGCCGACAAATTAAACCAACCTCCCTAAGTAAATAAATACTGGTACTTGGTTTTATATTCTTCAGATTCCTTCGCACAAACGTACAAATCCTTTCTTGTTTAATGGCAAAAAAACAAAACGTAAAGAAAGAATAAAAAGAGAAGTACGAGTTTACAATCACCTAATTAGAGGCTAGAGTAAATTGGGGAAAATTGTTAAATATGGGTTTATTGATTTTCAATTCAAAACCAATTAGCAATAAATAGATTGACTCATCATATTATTTATATACTAGTATTAATTATTTTATATTTTTGATGTGAGATCTTAACACGCCCTTTTGAGATGATGATTTTTATCAACCAATCTCGAACCGAATCTCACTTTAGGATCGGTAATAAACTTTTCTTGGGTCACCCTACTTGGGTCAACAAACGAGGTTCCGATACCATGTTAAATATGGGCTTATGGGTTTATAACTCAAAACCAATTGTCAATGGATGGATTGACCCATATCTCTTATATATTAGTGTTAGTCTCTTTATATTTTCGATGTGAAATCCTAATAAAAAGATATAAAATTAGAGAAAATTGTAAATTGAGAAAAGAAATTCACGCAAATACATGGTTATGTCGATAAGCTTGATGTAAATTTAGATAAACGAAAAACAACAAAATAAAATAGTGCTAATATAAATTTTCTATTTCTATTTCTTTACAACAACACACTTGTGAGTTGTGATCAAACTCTCCTCTCTTCTATGGTTAATGCCGAGAATAAAACTATATGACAAAAAGGTATGGTCCAATGCTGCTGGCAGCGATTTATCCACCAAGCATTAGCCATAGAAGAGAGGAGAGTTTGATCACAATTCACAAGTGTGTTAATTCTTTAGTGGGTTAATTCTCTGATAATATAACATGTTGGTCGAAAGGAAAAATAAAAACGAAAAATCGCGGGCTGTAAAGCAGAAGAAACAATCGCGGGCTGTAAAGTAGAAGAAATAATAAGATGAAAGCTTGTTTTGCTTTCAATTCATCTTCCAATTTGAGGCAACACCGACAAACCCTTTTATGGATACTATGGAGGCTATGGAAGAGTAGGAACCTCTTGATATCTCAGAAGAAACATATTTATTGGGGAGCGAAATTAAACTTAGCAAGAATGGATGCAACGGAGTGGACCAACACAGAGGATTATTTGCAAACAAAGAAATCTGTTTCAAGACAGAGAAACTTCAATTCCGAAGAGAGAAGATCATGGATAAGCCCACACTCTGGGTGGATCAAATGTAGATATGATGGTTCCTTTATATCAAGTAATCACCCCTCAAAAGCTGGATAGGTCTATAGAGATGACAAGGGTCACTACCAAAAAAAGTGTATTTCACATCATTTATTTTACATATTTGCATTAGTTATAAATAATGTAAATTTTTTTTACATCACTTAAATAAGTGACTCTGAAAGTAGTGATGCAAATATTTACATCAGTTGTGAAAATATTTTACATCAATTTAAGCAAATGATATAAATATTTGCATCAATTTAAGTAACTGATGCATATATTTGCATCGATTATTGTAATCAATGTTAATTTGTGTCGGTTGCATAAATTAATGTTAAAGATTTGCATCTATTAATATAAATGATGATAATATTACATTATATTATAATTATCAAATTTAAAATAATTTATAAAAATTAGTACTAACTTTATAAATTATTTTAATATTAATTTATAAATTATTTCACAAATAATTTATTATTTTTATCTATGATAACACGTCAATATTGGTTTTTAGAATATGTAGATAAATTTTAGTTATTTATAAGAACTTTTTTCCTTAGTTGTCGATGTGGGACAAACATCAAATGTAATTAAAACATATTTAATTAATTAAAATTTTATTAGCATCGTTTTTTGATTGATGTAATATTTGTATCATTTTTTTAAATGATGTTAACAAAAAAATGTAGATGCATCGATTATCTAATTGATGTGCATTCATATTTTTGTATCACTCCTCATAAAGTGATCCAAATTAATAAAAACTTGTATCATTTATGATTGAATCGATGTTAAATTAACTAATAGTAAAATCAGTTATCATAACTGATGTTAAACTATCTTTTTATATCAATTGCTAATAAATGATTCAAAATAATATTATTTACTTTTGTGATATAATTTAAGTGATGTAATACACGCTTTTTTTTTGTAGTAGGTGTATATTGTGGATCGGGTCAAGCAAAAGGTAAAATCTTATCTAAAGATTTGGAATGTGAGATACAAGCTCTTCTTATAGCTATGCAACATTGCTGGAACAAGGGATATTGAAAGATTATCTTCGAAGGAGACAACCAAAAACTGGTGGATTTGATTTATGGAAGGAAATTGAACTTTGGTATGCATAATTGGATTCGAGATGTTCGATTTTGGGAAAGTAAATTTGATGAAGTACAACATGGTAGCTGATATTTTAGCAAAGAATAGCCTTCTAAACAAGGCCAGTCATGAGCCATGCCAAATGAAATATTGACTTTGGTCTCATTTTTTTTTTTGTCAGCCTAAATTTTTTTTTTAACCTCTGAATATATATATTTTTAAAAAAATTTGGACCCAAAACGTTAAAATTGATCTTGAGCCCCCTCCTAAATTTCAGGACCAGCCCTACTTCTAGATGAGGTGAACTTTGCTTCTCATTTCTATGTTCCTTTTGATATTTCACATGCTCTTCATTGTGATCTCGTAAACTCTCGATCTTAATATATATATCAGATGTTTTTTTAAAAAAAATTACCAAAACGCCGTCAGATTTTCTTGTGTTTTTTTTGTTTTTCCGCGTTTACCAAAACATAAAATTTTATTCACTTTCATCTCTGTAAATTCGATCTATAACTTGAATAGGCCTGTCAATTTGAGTGTTTACCTGCAAGACCGTGGGTTTTGATCCGCCGCGGGGTAGGTGCGGGTCGAATTTTTTTTTTTTTTTTTTCGCAGGGCGGGTTGCGGGTCGGATTATTTTGAACCGCGGGTTTACGGATACCGGCAAAACAATATTTTGTTTCTTTTAATGAATTTTAGCATTTGATTTGAAAAATATAAAAAATATATAAATACTATCAAATATATTTTAGTTTTTATAAAATTATGTAATTTATGATTTTTTAATATTAAAATTTTATTAATAAGTATTGTTTTTTATTAAAATTATATATAATTAAAAAATTTAATGGACCGATTGCGGGTCGACATATTTTACTTTGCGGGTTTGACAAGGCGGGTTATAGCGGGTCGAAAATTAATGTAACCCGCCGCAGGATGGGTTGCGGGTCACGGGTTGACCCGTTTGACAGGCCTACACTTGAAGGCAGGATGATGTATGGGTACGTAGGGCTGGGATTATTATCCGGTATCCGGTATCCGATCCGGTATCCGCTCCGATCCGATCCAAAAAACGGATATCCGGGTAGTCCGGATACGGATACGGATAATAAAATAACATATCCGCCGGATACGGATACGGATACGGATAATAAAAAAATTTCGGATCGGATATCCGATATCCGTTTTAATACTTGTACAATTTTTTTTTCTCTCTCTCACGGGATTCGTCCCGTTATCGTTACCTCCGACGAGAGCAATCTGTTGTCGGAGGCGGAGGGTTTCGAATCGGAGGCTGGAGATCGTAGGATCGTGATTCCTTGGTGTTGTCAGATGGCGGTTTTGTCGCCGATTTGGACATCGCCGATTGAGATCGGATGAGGACATCACCGATTTGCTCAGGGGCTGAAGCGGGAGAAGGGATTTGCGGAGAGGAAAGCGAATATGGAGGAATTGGAGGTGGATGCGGAGCAGCAGCCATTGAACCAGAGCTAAGGAGGAAGGTTGGAACTTTCTCGCCGGCGAGCGAGAGTCTCAACCCGTGAGCAACAAAAAAAAAAAAAAAAACCGGATCCGATCCGGATATCCGCGAATATCCGAGTTTTTCAACGAATATTCGGAACCCGGATATCCGGAGCTTTCGGATCCGGATTCGGATATTGAAATTGATTATCCGGCGGATACGGATACGGATACGGATACCATAAAAAAACCGGATATCCGCTCCGTTCCCAGCCCTATGGGTACGTACTCTCTCTCTCTCTGCTTCTTACTGATTTTTGGGGCTAATTTACGACTATCTTACTTGTGTCAAATGTGGTCCTCTTTTGTCCAGAAGAATGTCTTCTTCTACGTAATTAAAGACATTTCAAGTTACTCGAAATCTCAGAATATTGCCATTTTAGTGATCTCTGATCTGTAAAACTATTCCAGAGAATTTGCTCTGTGTCTTAATTTGGGTTTGAATCTCATTGTCCATGCTTTTTATAATTTCCCCGTTTGAGTAAGGTCGCACCTAGCCGAAATCAATTGTTTTACTAACTTGGGGATTCTCCGATTTCAGGGTTTATCAGCTTGGAATCGGACAAGGGTCACTGTGCTACTTACTGTTACGTCTTGTAGTCTTGGTAAACGGCTTGCCTTGTCTCGGCCACGATAACATGTAAGTGTTCTTGAAACTTGTCAATCTTTCAATTGTCACCCTTGTTTCCACATCCTGAGACTAACTATTTGTTGTTAGGTTTGATGTGAAAGCTTTATATATTGGGATGGAATTGTGGAAGGAAACTCTGCCATTGCAATCAGGTTCTCGAGTTTACAAGGACTTAAATCGAATTCTTGGTATGAAGTGAAGATATCATACCCTGCTTCTGTATGTAAAGCCTCGTTTTTTCTTCTTCTTTTGATCGACTTTCTTCTAATTGAATTGAAATCTGATGTTCCTTTGCTTTTAACAGATACCCGCTCAGTTTTCGCTGCAACTACTAAAGAACGGTGAAATGGGGTTGAAGCTAAACCATATGAGGAGATTACTAAACACTGAGAAGTTGATCTTCAAAGCGAAAAGTCTTCAAGAGGTTAACAATAAGGTATTGCCATCAAGAGTATAGCTTATGTTGATTCCTTCAACTTGGAAGAAAGTATTGTATCCTGAGCTTTTTTCTGTTTCAGGGTGGATTGTATGTTTTGGTGACAGTAGAACCCGAGGGGGTCATGGCAATACCAAATTCCGAAACAACATAGGCAAGCTTACATTGTCAGTCCCCTTAGCTTGACTCTTTGCATCTCTGTGCCCTCTTCATAATCAAGCTGGTCAGTGGTTTATATTAGTAGTTTTGTGTCTCGTGGTGGCATTCATAGCTCCTCGGTTTCTACCATCTTCTCTTCTTATAAAGAATCAAGGTGCACGTTCTTCGCATCGCAGCCACGGAAAGGATCCTTGAGGTCACAAATGTTTTATTTTTGTTATTTAACTGGCCCCATGTCTAATCATCATATTCATCATCTCTAATGTTCTTTTGCTCAATTTTGCTCTTACTGTTAGGTTCATGAGAAGACAAAGCTCTAGGTATCTAAATCTTTTATTTGGATTTATTCCAAATCAGTTTTTGTTGTGCTATAGACTTGACAAAGCTCTAGGTATCCATTTCCCTCATTTACTCTGAATCAGTTATTGTACAATCCAAAATTGTCTTCTTCTTTTGATTCATTAACATTTGGAGACTTTTCTACACAATAGTGTGAGAGAGAAAATGTAAGCAGAGATCCACACTGCTAAAATACTGTAAATTTCTGAGAAATAGGTCAAATTTGGCTGTGGACTTATGTGCTTGATAAAATACAAAGTTTTTCCCCTTTAGATGTTTCTTGAATAAAGTAAAAGTCGAATGTGAAAATAACTGAATTATGAGAAAGATGTCAATTTAGGCTATGACTTGGAATATGTGGATGATAAAATCCAAAGTCTTTTTTTTTTCCCTTTGTATTTTTCTTAGAAAACTAAAGAAAAAGCCACATGCAAAAATGTTTTCACCTCTTAGATATTTCATTTTTAAGATTCTCACATATGTTAAAATAAAATGTATAGATGATTGAATAACTAAAAAGAATATACAAAAATTATTTCATTTGAATATTTTAATGTATGTAAAGAACTGCAATCTTTATCCACTTTAATTCCCTCATAATTATACGCTACTTCAGTTAAAGATGATGAGTTTGTTAAAGTCAGATCTGACTTGTGTATAAAATACTCGTATACATGTGTTTCTCTTTCGTTCACTCCAAAGAGCATCTTAAAAGTTGCTAAAGAGAGCAACGTCAATGGCGGAAAAGCAGAGGATCTGTGTTACTGGTTCAGGAGGATATATTGCTTCATGGCTCGTCAAGTCTCTTCTCTCCCGTGGCTACACTGTCCATGGAACCGTTCGAGATCCTTGTACGGAGGAAGAAACCCAAAAATCTCATCTTTTTTTTGTTTAACTTTTGAATATTCTCTGTTTCTTGATGTGACATTCATTGATTGATTGTTCTCAGGTGATGAAAAGAACGATCATTTGAAGAAGTTGGATAATGCTGCAAAGAATCTGAAACTTTTCAAGGCAGATTTGTTTGATTATGAAGGTCTTTCTTCAGCCATTTCTGGTTGCTCTGGCGTTTTCCATATTGCTTGTCCTGTGCCTTCTGAAGGAGTTCCTCTCACTGAAGCAAGTGCTTAAATTTTTCATCTTCTTTTTTTTGTTTTGTTTCTTTCCTGAATCACTTAAAAAAAACCGGCTTTGAATATAAAACATTCAGGAAGAACTGATTAAACCAGCTCTCACTGGCACCAAAAACGTTTTAGAAGCATGCACAGAAGCTAAAGTGAAGAAAGTTGTGGTTGTATCATCAATTTCTGCAGTTGTTTACAACCCAAAATGGCCTAAAGATGTTTCTATGGACGAGGATTGTTGGTCAGACACTCAATACCTTCACTCACTTGAGGTACTGTTATCTTGGTTTGGTCGGATTAATCTGTTTTTATAAACCAATAAACGGTAAAAGAGTTGTGCTTATCCATGATGCAAAATCTGAGGATCTCAGGGTTATTGGCCTTACTACTTTCTTGCCAAAACATTAACGGAACGTGAAGCTCTAGAGTGGAGCAAGAAAAGCTTAGCTGATGTTGTTACGGTCTTGCCCTCTGTCACGATAGGCCCTAGGCTCCAATCAACGCTTAACTCTAGTAGCTTGGGGCTTCTCAAATTCATAAAAGGTGATGTAATGTAATATGTATCTCTCTAGCTACACATATCTTGGTTTAAGTGATTTATTCTTGAAAGTTTGATGAAACTGGTGTGTCTCAGGAGGTATAAAGTCCCTGTTGGGCGAACAACTGTATCTTGTGGATGTGCGTGATGTGGCGGACGCGCTTTTGTTGGTGTATGAAAGTCCAGAAGCAAAAGGAAGATACATATGCAACTCGCATTTACTTCACAACAACTCTCTTGTGGAGAAGCTGAAGAATATGTATCCTAACCGCGACTTTCCTGAAAGGTAAAAATCGGATTCTTTCAAACGTTGAGATTCCGGTCTGATCTGAATCAAAACGTTATATAAATGCGCAGTTTCACTGATATAAAAGAGAAGGAGGTGAATGGAGAGATGCTTCGGCTAAGTTCAGAGAAGTTGCAGAATCTGGGGTGGAAGTTTAGGCCATTAGAAGAAACCATTGATGATTCTGTTGTGAGCTTTGAAGTTGCTGGTGATCTTCCAAAGCCATAGCTAAGAGGCTGCTTCTTCACTTGGTTTTATTACTCTTGAAATAATACAGTGATTCCATGAGAATGGTTCACTTTCACTTGTATGAATAATTTGATGGAACATTCACGGTTTCTTTATCTGAAGACAATTTGGTTTTTAGTGGATTTGACTCCAACAACCACTAGACTTGTGACATGTCCGATTCGTAGTCTAATCATGTCGTTATACGTAAGATATAATAAACATTAGTTACAATTCCTTATAATATCGTTGACATTGGACCACAATTTAATTATGTCAAGAAACCCTAGCCATTGATTCTGGATTTTTCATGGATGGGGATTCATCTACACCGTCCAAAATCGATAAATAACGGCAGATTTCCTATTTTTATTGTTTTATTATTACCCGTGAGTAGAAGAATTTTATTTTTTTTCTTTGTCTCATTTATAATCTTTTTTTCTTTCTAAAAGATAATGATAATCAGCAAGAAAAGTCACATTCTGTGTAACGGATAAATTTGATTAGACAACACAGAGATCGATGATTACAACGTTAATTACACAATTAAGAGTATAAATGTATGGGTCCCACGTCATTTACACAAGTCTCTCTCTCCTCTTCAACAAATCATCATCATCATCATCATCATCAACAACAACTTCTTCATCACCATCAATGGAATTTCCCAAACTAAACCTCCTTTTCCTTAAATCGATTCATCTTTCTTCCTTCCTTTGATTTTTTTTGTTTTTTAAATGTTATTTTGCTTTGATTTTTTCTTCAGATTTTCGAATTCGTCTCTGTAGCTTCGTTTTTGTTTATTATTTGTTTTTTCTCTTTTCTTTTTGTGTGATCCTCCTGCAGTACAGAAACCCTAATTCCACCCACCGACTTCGTCCTCTGTCTGGCCCATACTAAAACCCAACACTGCTTTTGCTTTTGCTTTTGTTTTTCCCGGGAAATTTGATCTCTTTTCCTCCTTTCGTCATTATTAGTAGGGAATGATCTTTTAGGTTTTTGTTTGCCCCGATCTCGCTTTTTTGTTTTTGTTTTTCACCATCTCCGAGTAAACCCTAGAATCTCCGCTTCTTATTCGATGGATTCTCTACTCTCTACGGTTTTCACTGGGCTTAATCATTATGTCTAGGGTTTACTCGGTCACCTTAATTATCACTTAGAAATTCATCATCTTTTCTTTCTTTCGTTGGGATAAAGTTTCCATTTTTATTTTCTTCTCTTCTCCTTCTCTCCCTCTCTCACTCACCTATAATCATGGCGGTTCCGGGTTCTGGATTTCACTACTTGAATTCCCCTTTCGGAGACACAACCTTCACAAAGGTGTTCGTCGGTGGCCTTGCTTGGGAGACTCAAAGTGAAACCCTTCGTCGGCATTTCGAACAGTACGGTGAAATCTTTGAAGCTATCGTCATTGCCGATAAGAACACCGGCCGATCCAAAGGATACGGTTTTGTGAGTCTCCTCTTCTCCTTCCTTCTTTGTTGCTACCCAATTGCTGCTTATAGTGACATCTTCCTCTGTCTCTACAGTTGAATTGAAAATTTTCGTAGAACAGTGCCATTTGGTTGATAATCAGATAAATAGTTTCATTAGTAATGGCATCACCAGAGTCTTTACAATCCAAATAACTCAATAGATCGTGTGAATAAATCACAGAACATTATAAAAACATTAATTTTGGTGTATTTTAGTTTTGACTTTTATTTTTCAAGTTTGTAGAATGACTCAGTGCTCTGTTTCGATTTCATATGGAGGATTTAGGTAACTTTCCGAGATCCAGAGGCTGCTAGGAGAGCTTGTGCTGACCCAACTCCCATTATAGATGGTAGACGTGCAAACTGTAATCTCGCTTCCCTTGGGAGACCTCGGCCTCCGCTGCCCTATGCATTGATACCTAATATGCCTGGTCAGTCTTGCTGCAATACTCATCCTCCATTGCTCTTTGAGACTTGCTTACTTTGGTCTAATATTCTATGTTGTGGTGGATCATTGCTGTCGTAGATTACCTGTAATTTAGTGCAATTGGTGGTTTTTCTTTGGTTAGGACGCTTAAGACCTGCTTCCCCGTACATTGGAAATGTGCAGGGTCCTCGTGGTTCACTTTTTGGAAATTATCCGTATCAGCAACCACTTCCATATAATTACCAGCAAGGAGTTGTGTATCCTTATGGGTGAGTCATTCAATTCTAATTTCACACATTGGTTTAACTGTTATCAAGATTTCCTTGCCATGGGCGATCTGAGAATATGAATGGTTCACCTCTGTTTCTGGTAGAGCATATTCGAGGGAGGGTTCGATGACCTCATTGGCTGTAATGCATTAGTGAAACTGTGAACGATTATCAGCGCCTTATAAGTTTGCTTTGTCAAGCGTGGGGTGAAGGGATATTATAAACCAATGTAAGTGGTGTATCATGTATGGTTCATTAATGTTTGTTTTATTTTCTATCTCAGGGTAACGGCATATGGACCCGAGTACATGTACTCACAATCACAGGTTGAAAAATGGCTCTCAACAGTTGAAGTTTCTTCTTGGTTTCTTTTCGTATTTTTGTATATTTTATCTCGTTTTATCGTTTAGGGTTTATATCCATACATGGGGCAGCAGTACCTTCAGGTCTACGGTGTACCTGGGGCAGTTAATTCTTCAGTTTATCAATATGGGCACGTAAATCAGAGTATTCCCAGTGGCCATGGTTATTCAGCAGTACAAGGGTATGCGGTTCCAGGAAGCCATGTTGTTCAGCTTGGTGGACAAACTGCCACTGCGATGACAACTTCATCTATGTCTGTTCTTCAAGTTCCATACCCATCAGGTGCATTTTACTGTCTTACGCATCAAAACCTTGTATACCCTTTCACTGTTTAAATCTCAAAGTACTGACTCGATCGAGGCTTTTGTGTGTCATTTTGGAAAAGCTAAGTTTAGGTGCAATTATGTTATGTTCTCTTTTGAATATTTTTCAGGCCCTGCTCCAGTACAGCCGCATATCATTGTCCATTCCCCTCAATTTATGCAGAGTAGCGGTGCTGACCAAACAACAAGGTGAGGATCGATTCAGTGCTTTCTTTATTTTGGGTGTAGTGGTGAGGGAAAAATATGCACATTTGGTTTTCTTTCATCACTTGTATTGATAGTAATGGTTTCAGTTATCCTTGAAGACTGAGGAGAAAGGAAGTTAAGCAGTAGCGACATTGCTATTCAAGGTGGCAGCAGAGGCTTCCTGTTTTATTAAGTCTTGCACGTTATTTATCTTGCATCCTAAAGGTATGTGATTCTTCTTCGACGGTACCATAAATGGCATCATCATAATGCCTTGATCTCATTAACGTCAAGATCTGATCGCGCTACAGGTTATATAAAGTAGTCTTCCTCACTTGGAGGGCACAGAAGGAAAAGAGAAGGAAATTGGAGTTTCAGGGTTTGTGCTTTCGTTTTCTTACCCATACGTCAATGTGTATATCTGAACACAGCTGCTGGCTCAAGCTCGGGTTGAGTTTGCAGGCAGTATAACGGTTTCTCCTTGGAGGGGAAAATCGTTGGTAATAAGTTGGTGTACAATATGCATATATATATCTATACACACATACACAAGCATGTACATGGTAGAATCATAATCTGATTCTTTTTTAGTCTAAAGTCGTAATACTACTACACTTCAGGTACAGGAGTGTAGTGAGTAACACTCATAGGTATATAGCCTTTGTCCCCAAGTCCTGCATTGTAAATAAAACATGTTCATGTTCTTGTCTGTCCCTGCATATATATATCCTTTAGTTGTGTAGGGTTTCTCTCTTATTCCATGTCTGAACAGACTGATGAATTGTTATCCGAAGCTTGATTCAAAGTATGGAGTCAGTTTTTGTCTCAGAATTTGATTGGAAAAGAGTGATTGTTCAGTAAACAAAATGTTTGATCAATGTGAGGAGTGAAAAGATCAACTTGGTTCCGGTGATAGATATGAATGACATTCTCATATGAATTTGAAAGACTTGACTGCCTGCAAAAACAGAGAAAAAAGCCATAAGCAACAGGTTTTGTTTTGGTGAACTCCATTGTTGTTGTGTCTTCTTCGTACCTTCTGGATCTTGGAGCTTTGTTCAGCAGATTCTTCATCTGTTAACTGTAATAACCATAGAGGGTCATTGTATCAGACATAAGAACGTAATCAGAGAGATTATTGTGGAAGTACTTACCTGCCCTGTGACAGTGTATAAACGGTTGTACCAACCGTTTGTAGCCATTCCAATTGCAGAGTACAAATGCTTGCGAGCTTCTCCCGGGTTTTGTAAGGTGTACTCGATGTAATAGAATCCTGATCATAGATCCAAGCGACATAACTTGTGTCAACGACCAAAGAAGATACATCAGAGATTCCTCTCTTAAGTTGAGATTTTTTTCTTTTACCCTTAGAAGCTCTGCTATCGACAAGCTTTGCAGTCACCCCTGCTGGTTTCTGCCAGCTTCTATCCAATCCACTGACCTATAAATAAATGGCATATCCAAATTTTAAGGAAGTCCTTTTTTGCAAAGAGTTTGTTTTTTAAAAAATTTAAGCTGCAGGTCAGCAGATTAGGAGAAACTTAACCAGTGTTTCGGCGAAAGCTTCGACCTTTCCAAAAGATTCCATCCGAGTGAAGTCCGGACCTAGTCCAGTGATCGCTACGCTCACTGAGACGACGAACCATACTCACATATCAGTTAACTCATGATCTCTGAACAAACGAAAGAGAAAAACAAATCTTCTTTCTGATGGTAATATTATTACCATTGTAAGTTGAAGTTTCTTCAGGGTAAAAAGCTGTGATTGACTTGAATCCGTTGGGTTCTGCTTGTCCGATTTGCCAGTCTTTGCGTGATTGCAATCAGATTCATTCGTCAATCATATGATTTGGTCACTATAATAGGTATCTAAAAACAGAGTTTGATAGTTTTTACTTTTTAGTACCTTGTGGAATTGATATCTCGAATTTGTTCACTTCATCTGTGTACACACGGAAAGTTTCTGATGCATCTGAGAATGAAAAACAGAGATAGTTCGGCTTTATCAGCTTCTAAAGTCTCAAGGAATCAACATGAAATCGAGCTTTAAGTCGACAATACTTGTCTCTGCAAATGCAGGTGAAACGGTCAATGGAAGGAAGAAAGCAGAGGAAGCTATCTGTAACATGACTTCCC
Organism: Eutrema japonicum; assembly: GCA_030161315.1. Classification (NCBI taxonomy): domain Eukaryota; kingdom Viridiplantae; phylum Streptophyta; class Magnoliopsida; order Brassicales; family Brassicaceae; genus Eutrema; species Eutrema japonicum. Next base: position 8,610,246 of record BSQW01000006.1, on the reverse strand, counting down.
TTCTCTTCATCTCAACATGATCTCTAGACCTGTTAACAGAAGAAAACAAAGACTGAGACTTTAATCAGATTCAGAACAAACCCAGATAATGGAAAAGGTAGTGAATTTCACTGAGAAGTTAATAGAATTTTACGAAATCCGTTGTTGTTCGACGTCGGAACGGTCTAGAGCAGAGATGACAGCAGGAATTGATGTACATCTTCTGGAATCTGGAAAGAATTGGCTCCAATAATATGAAATTTGAACAAGAAGGACGATGAAATAGTGAAGTGACGGAGAGAGATCGAGGACCTGTAGTGATCTTAATATAACGAGTCGAAAAGCTGAGCGGAGAAGAAAACCATGGAGAAATCGCTGCCATGTGTTTCAAGATATGTCCGCTTCTGAGAAATCTATCGCCGTTTCGTGTTTCTACTTTCGTTTTTTTTTTCCAATTCTAAATTATATATTTTGCTTTGACAATATTTTTTTTTTTTTTGGCTATGCGAGTATTATTACATTTTTATATTATTTAATTTTCAAAATAATATTTTTTTTAATATTCTCGATTCTAAAGCTAAAAGATTATTAAAGAAATTAATTATGAATTGTTAGGATACAAAAACTTGATAAAATAGGAGTTAATCTTCATTTGTATATTACTGACACTATTGAAAAATATATAAATGTTCTTAAAATATATATAGTTACATATTGGATTTGACCCCTAAACAATGACACGAGTGTTCGAATTAATAATTTCCCTGCATACAACAACAATATCTACACAAATTATAAATTTATATGTGAAAGAGCGGATTAATCTTCACTAAACTGACCATGAGTTGGATAGAGAAGACCTTCTCTCATTGTTGCTTGCTTCACTTCCTTGGCTCTTTTCAAAAGTAAGCCAAGGGAGAAAGTAGCGAGAAGCAGCGTTCGCCAAAACCAAGCCTTTGCATTCCTCGGATCCACTCTCCGAGCAAGCCACAACGCATAGACCGCTTCACTCACGTGCACTGTCACCACAATCCCCGAAGCTATACGCAACACCAACATCGACCTGAAGAAAAACAGCGCAATGGCTCGAAGTAACGGTATGGGTCCAATATCTGGTAGCCATGCGACCGATATAATGCTAGGCAATCCGATCACACAGAAAAGCCACGCGTAAATGCTTGGTCCATCGACTTCTCTCCTCTTCTTGTCTTTAAAATATGAAATGGTTTCGGTCATGGCTTCTTCGGGATGTGTCTTCGGCTCGAACCCGAGTTCCTCCTTGGCTTTTCGGATCGAGTAGTAATGAGTCACCCCGACCTGCCCATTTTAAAAACAAAACGCTATAAGCTCAAGCAAATCGTTTTTTTTTCTTTTTATAGATTCTCTACTGTCATCAAGACTACTCTTTAACAAACCTTATAAACTTCTGGTGGAAGAATCAATGGTTGTGGAATCCACCACCAATGGTTCAGCAATGGTGAGAGCATTATGTATATTGCTTTGCATATATTTCCGAGTGAAACAGCAAGCGGAATTGATAGCGATGACTTGGGCAGGTCATAATCTAAATGCTTCAATAGTGGCTGTAGAAACTCGAAGAAGTTTATCGGATTACCTGTGAAAAAACAAACGTCAGAACCGGCCTTGGAATGAAATGATCAAAGAAAAGCATATACGAATTCAAGTTTGAGAGTATAAGTTTTACCATCAGAAACAAAGTAGGCCTTCCCTGCGGCTTTCGAGTGCTCATAGAGTAAACCGGAGGTCGCTAACATGAGGGCAAGTACAATGTTATCCACGTAGATCCAGTCGGTTTTCGAGTTTGGATCGCCGATTTTAAAGAGGAATAAACCCAATCTTGCATCAGAGATTATCCTATCAAGATACTTCTCTTCACCCGGTCCATAAACAAGTGGACAACGAATCGCGCACGTAGACAAAAGACTTCCATGTCCGTTCCTAGTTTCCCATAAAACATATATAAAACTTTAGCATTACCATTCCATATATACATGTTCTCATTCGTAATCCGCGGAACGGTAGAATAGCTCCATGATTCTACATACTTTGACAAATTACACAATTTATACGCAAGTTTAATTAATTTTTTCATTTCACATCATTTGTTCCTTTTTCCAAGATTCCTCAGTTCACAAACACATAACCTTAAATTCTAAAGTTAGGATTCTTAACATTATTACCAACAACATGTATTGATTTTGAACTTCCTCAACTTCAAAACTAACTGCTCGGCAATAGATTTAGTCTGATCATATGGACCGACGTATTGATTGGAAGCTAAATAAGGAAGAGTTTCATCTCCATTCTCGATCTCTTTCCCCCTAAAAACGACACCGTTCGAGCTCAAATACACTGCCCTCGTGATCCCTTTCTTCACGCAGGTTTCCAAAACGTTACGGTCCCTTCCACGTTAACTTCCTCGATCCGACGAGTCCGAACCATTTCCTTACCGGAGCCACCGTACGAAGCAAGATGAATAACACAGTCTACTCCGTCAAGCGCCTCTTCTACGTCCTCTCTACTCACAAGATCTCCTGACATATATACATTAGGAGCAAAAGTATATTGTTAGAAAAAAATATATATATATTGTTAGAACATTTCATATTAAAAATGGAAATAGATCTAACTACTAAAAATATATAGATCAATCCACTCGTTATCAATTGATTTTGAATTAGAAACAAGATTTCAAAAAAAAAAAACACTCATATATATAAAAATTATTCATAATCTTAATTGATTCGGGTAGAGAGAGTTAAATTCATTTGGATACCGTATATGAAGTGGACGCCGGATTATTTGAGACGGTCGGACCAAGGAGAGGTGGTGCGGCAGTCGAAGGAGCGGACTTGGATAGCACCACGGCGGAGCAGTTCAAGGCACACGGCGGAGCCGACTAAACCCAACCCACCGGTCACGGCTACAACTTTGCCTTGTATTCCTCTGTTCTCTTCTTCTAATTCCATCTCCATTTTTCGGTATGGTTTCTTCTTCGATATTCAATTTTGATTGTTCCAAAAATGGTCAACGAAGAGTTTAATATATAAATTAGCTAGGGGGTGTTGAGTGGTTAAAAGGTAATGGCATGTTATGATATAAATTAAATATTACGCGTTATGCACGAGAACCTCGTTGTCGTTTGAAGCATGCATGTGTCTAGGCCAGCGGGATCACGACGATAAAGTTTGAGTGTTCATTTAAAACAAGAATCCGCAAGTCATGCTAATTGTTAAATACGACGATTCTTAGTTAATCAGCCAACGACTAAGACTAAGAAAGGTTACTTATGAAAATTATAATTAGGCAATTAGCTAATGGAAGTTCTTTTGATCTACCGGCTGACCAATAAATCTTGCACCATGTTTAAGGTTTTCAAATCTGGAATATGACAATATATTTACGTAGGACCTGCAATTCAACACGCATATTAGCAATGGCCTGACTTCTTTTGAGTTTGGATCAGTGTTGTTATCTTATAATGACAAATAATTGAGATATTTGGATTGAATATATATGTTTCAGAATCTTTTTGTGTGTGTTGAAATGTGTTATATTTGCATAACTTTGTAGAGATAAAGATAATTACGGTTTACGCGCTCAGGAAACGAGAAAAAACAAAAAAAGATTACGCTATTCATAATTGTAGAGAATTATATTAAAAAAAGGAATTTACATAGTAAAAATGAATTTATGGAAGAAAATAAAGATCGTATATTTGTTAACTATTAGAGATTAAAAAATGCTGATTTATGTTTATTTTCTTTTTAAATGCATGTAGCCAAAAACTATTTCAAGTCTCTTGTATCAGTATCACTAAAATATACATGGAAAGAAAGTAAATTTGTAAAATCTTGTTATGAAGCCTGTGTACGACAATGTATTCATTCATGGGCAGCAGATAATATGTCAGTGAGGCTTCATAAATCCTCAAAAACGATACATGCATTCGGGTGAGACATGTATTGGTATCTGGCTTGTTCAGAATCCTCTGCATTGCCCTGTTGTTTAAGGTTGATAATAAGTTTGCAGAATTATTTTCTTCAGAGTCTGAAGAAGAATTACTACGAAATAGACCTTCTAACTTGGTTATGGAGCTATGGGCTTGACCAAGATTTGATGCAAAGAAAGGTTTTCATTTTTTTTTTGCTCTCTACGGCTAAAAAAGGAAAAAGGAAATATAAAAAGAAAGGTTTGGAAAATCTGTGTAAATCATATGAATGGATGAAATTTTGGCCTGACCATAAATTTTTCCTACGGCACAAAGATTTATCACTTGGAAAATATCTAGATTCTAAACCCGTGGCTTGGAAAGACTCTACAACTTAAAAAAAATATCTAGATTCTAAATCCGTGTGTCCGCGCGTGATAATTTTTTTTGTAATAAAAATATGAAATGAGGAAGAAGAAATAATTTAACTGGATTCAAATATATTTAATTTGTAATTTTTAAGTTTATAATAGACTTAATAAATGTTTGGCAACAAGTTTAATCAATTTGGCAACATGTTCAATTTTTTTTGTTTTAAATATGGAGTGTTTGGATACAAAATATAGGTATTTTGGTAATCTCGGATCGGTTCCGGTTCGAGTATTTCGGTTCCGGTTTTTAGTACCAAATACTACTATCAAGTTATATTAAACTAGGGATTGACCCCGCGCTTCGCGCGGGCTTATTTTACATTCACGTTTTATACATTTGTTTATATGCTATTTTTTAGCAAACAATTTTTTTTTTAATTTCAAATTTTAGTTTAATAGACGGTTTATGTTTATTTGCATTGTGTGTATATGTGTGTGTTTTGTTATTTCTCCTTATTAGTGTTTTTATATAACAACAGTTTTTTTTTAATTATGTTGTTTACTTATGTTGAAATATTATTCTTTTTTTTCATGTGTTTATATGTAGTATTTGACTACTGTGTGATTCTAATTATAGTTTTATATATATTTTCGTAACACCATTTCAAATCTCTCATAAGTTACATATTTAGTTGAACATATAATATTACATTTCTGTTCCGGAATCTATAGTTTATATTGAGGCCCAATTATAACCTCATCAGCCCATGTACACATTAACTAAACAAACCACTTACATTTGATTATGAATGATTTTAATACATATTTGAGAGTTTAAAATTATCTCTTTATTTATGTATAGTTTTAAGTTGTTTTTAGTTACGCCCTCTAATAGAGATTTTTTTCTAATGTTTTGACATTTATGCTAATAGATATTTTGGCCCAAGTATTGCTTTCTTCATGAAAGACCGCTCTTGTTCCCCATCTCCGAAGAACATATCCTCTCCCGGTTCCAAAAATCCAGCAAATCTCACTCACATAGCTGATCCTCAATGGCCACCGTGACTTTCAACGCATTCGGTAGCCATGGTTCCGGTTCTCACATATGTTTCTGCCATTTTTACTCATTCATCGATGCTCGCACCTACCTTAAGGTCTGATTTCAGAATTCGAAACTTTATGCATCTTATCATTACCATATTCGGGTGTTCAAATTTTGAAATCTTGCGTGTTGTTTTGGATTTATAGGAGGCCAAAGATTGCGATATATGCGGCGTTGTGATTGCAGATGGAGCTGATGCGATCAACGAACATCCTTTAAAAAGAAACACATCGTTTTTATGGATAATGAGGTAAAAATTAATCAAATTTTCACAAAATCTTAGAGTTTTAGCAATTTTGTGAAGTTAGAATAGCGATCATTCTTCATGATCTTTAGTCCATTTCATCTGTGAACAATGAGGGAAGACATATATTAATAGGAACCTCAATGGTTTCAAAGATAATTCTTATGACACCAGAACTTGGAGTGAAGTTATTGCAAGAGTTGGTTTAACTTCTCCATATTTCTTTTTCAAGAATATGTGAACGATTCTCAGAGTCTATTATATTGGCTTCAATGGTACTTAATCTCTTCCATTAATAAAAATTGGGTAATAAGCATTTCAAGATTTATGACGATCATTTAGTAAATGGCTAAGTTTTGGCTTTGAAAATCCTCGATATATTTATTTGTCCGACAAACCAAGTCCAACAAAATGTATTGATTTGTCTAGATATTAATTTATCGAGTATCAATTTATAGAGGTTATACTGTTAATTATGATAATAAACTCATTTTATATGTATTTTCCGTTGAATTGTAGTTGGTTATCTAGAAATTAAGTAGTTTATCTTAATATTTTATTTTCAAATAAGAACTTACAATGTGGTCATTTTCACTTATTTCATTTCATTTTTTGTCTCAAACTTATGCATTCGTATATACTATTTTTGTTAATAGCTGGTTCAAAATTTAAATCATAATTAATATTATATATTTTTCTCGTTAGTTGGTGTAATTGTGTGTTTTGGAGTTGTATAGTAATAATTATACTCATGTTGAAGATTTAATTAGTACATATTAGAGTTTTACATAAGTGGTGTCCATTAATAGAGGATTGTAGTGATGATGTGGATAGTTTATATTGAGAAAAAATTCTCCTATTATATAATAGATTCTACTTTATATAATAATATGCTTATTTTCTCTTTTATCATTTATCTATAATTTTTTTTTTCATCAATTTGGGCCATAATATACCGCACCAATAGCCAAATACCCCACACATGGAAGGTAGGTGGAGTCGAACTCGATACCGGTAAGATGGTAGCAGAGGTATGGCAACGACTGGTGCACTTGCTCCTTCTTATTTATTTGTTCGTATCTTTGTCATATTTTACATATTCTCGACTTTGTTAAATTAATTGATATTTACCATAAATTTATAGTATTTTTGTGACTCTCAAATTATGTAAATTTTATTATAAAAAATTATATATTCTCGGAGCAAAATTGAATATAAATTATTATTTTCATTATATGTAGTAAAATCTATTTTACATTCTTAATTTCATAATCACATTCTAACCTTTTAAATAGGATAAATACTAAATTAAAGTTATTGGTTGAAAATTTAACAATATATCATTTTCAATAAAATATTTCATTAATTTTTTATCCAATTAGTATTACAATTGTTTTTATTCTTAATATCGAATTATCACTTTTCTATTTTGTTACACAAAATTTTGTATTTTTGTAATTTGTATTAAATAAAAATTATGATAAATATAATAGACGTGTATTGAATGAATGTTTTAAATATATTTTAATGTTAATTTTTTGTGTGTAAATGAGATGATGAAGTGATGAGTTGACATCCTAGATTGAGAGAAAACTCTCCTATTATATAATATATTTAAAATAAGTAATGATATTGTAGCAAAGCACAAACAAATATCAAATGTGGGTAATTTGGTTACAAGGCTGTTTAGTCAACAAAGTTGTTGACACGTGACTTCTTCAGATTGGTTACTTTGAGCAGCTAGTTATTTGGCTTCCTCACATCCTCCCGATTCAACAAAACTCACCGCCGGTCAAGCGTTCTGAAGCCGAAACTTCGCAGCCAACAACATCGGAGCTCACCGGAGATCGCTACGGTAACCCATCTCCGTTTTCGATTTGTTGATTATCTGCTCGAGTTACTTCTTTTTCGCCACAAGAAATTTCCTGAGGTTTCAGCTTAGAATGGAGATTAGGGTTTTTCTTTTTGGGCGTTGTCTTGTCTTATCTACTCGATCTTCTCGACTTTGATTTTGGTTTTTCAACTCGGACCCTTCCCGAAGAAGACGACGAATTCGTTGCTATATCGCCGCTTTTTATTCTAGGGTTTAATCAGACGATCCCAAATTCGTAGACCTGACTGAGCTAAACTCGACTGCTTTGTATTGATTGATCATTATGTGTGTTTGCCTCATCCATTTAGCTTTTTTTCCAATCTTTTCATCATCATTCCAAAAACCAACTCATCTTTCTAATGATTTGAGTTTCAAAATTCGGTTCATCGAAATTGGTAACCTTGTTCCATGTTCTTGGAATCCTGCTTTTGGACAAGGAATGGGGTCGAAAGGATTAAACTTGCTTCATAGGATTAGGACCCTTTTACTCTTAAAAGTCTGAACTTTGTTTGCTTACTGATTGTATAGAAGAAAAAGTCTTAATGGCTTCTTCAAACCTGACATGTGCTTGATTTAGTTGCTGTTTATCTTCTTCTTTAATAGGTAGGTTTGTGGAAAAACAAAAGCACAAAGCAACACCATGAACCCTGAGAATCATCAGGCTACTCATTCGAAAGTCATCTCTCATGTATTTTTCACTGGTACTGCCAAGCAAGGCTGTGCTGGTCCACCCATCGGTCTTGTCGATATCGGTGTCAGCGAAATTGCCTACCTCTTCAGAGTCTCTCTCCCAGGCATTGAGAAAAATCAAAGTAAGCTTTCACATTTCTTTTCCCCAATTGTCCTTTCAATAAGAACACCATTCTTGAATAGTCAAAGAGCTGTCTCAATACAAAATTTTCCTCTACTTCTGCCACTTGTTAAAACCGGAATGGATTCATTATGTTTTGGGTTTCATAATGACCAATGACATGAAAAGAAAGTTTCATTCTTTTCACAATCTGTGTATGAAAGAACTGTGACCGAAAATGCAATCTTTTTTTCTGATTTGTTAATAGATAAGATCAAATGTGAGATCCAGAGGGAGGGAAGAGTATGCATCCAAGGAGTAGTACCTGAGATTGCTATTCCAAGCGACTCAGGATGCTTATACAGAATGCAAGTGCAGCAGCTCTGCCCTCCGGGTCCATTTTCGATCACGTTTAATCTTCCCGGACAAGTGGATCCTCGCTTGTTTTCTCCGAAGTTTAGATCTGATGGGATCTTTGAAGTTGTTGTTGTCAAGCTCGGAGTACGCATTCCAACTTCATAATTCCGGTTTCCATTAATTAGGATATGTTCAAGTGTTATGTGTAAAAACATGTTCACAATGATCCGATTTCTTAAGATTTTCTTAAGACTGAAAAAAAAAAAGTTGTTAGATGTGAAAATGGTACTGTTTTGAGCAAGTTGATTTTTTTTAACGTTTCTATTAATATTAGACTACCATTTCAGATCACCCGATCCGATCATATCCGTGTTCGATCTGAAGATTTTTTGGGTCTGTACAATTTATATCAAATTGATAAGAAAACGTATCAGATAGCTATCTAAAGTTATCTACAAATTCAGAAATTCTTAACACTATCAAAATTTTACTTACCTCAAAATATCAAAAATGAAGATGGCTACAAATATTATCAAATTCTTAACGGTCACCTTAGAAGCTGGTTTAGACAACTTAGGTTTCGAGTAACTCTAGAGATCTGATAAAAGCTATTAGCATATATAAGTTAGATTAATTCTATAGTTAGGTAAGAGTATATAAAGGACTAATGTAATACACATTTTAGTTTAATGAGAATATATACTTCTTTACACTTAGTGTTAATATGGTATCAGAGCTAAATGAGTCTCTCTCTTCCGCGTAACAAACTCTTCGTTTGATCTTCCATGGAGTCTTCTTCTTCGATTTTTCCAGATTCGATTCTTCATCTTTTCTAGTCTCGATTGATTTACGATGAGTGCTTCACAGCTTGATATCAATTTTCTCTTCCTTGCGAACCTTTTTTCAGCTTTTCTGGAAATATTTCAATCCATTGTCTCTTGGATCTTCGTCTTCTCTGTTTCTTCCTTCGATTGACCTACATTGTTGCTGATTCTTCTATTTTCAGCTCAAACTTTTTCTTCTCAATCGATCGATTTCGCATAGAATCGATTGACTTTCTTGATTTCGCTCATTGCGATGGCTATCATTACGGATCCCGAACCGGGAAACTCTCGACAACAAACGGATCATTATGAGAATCCGTTCTTCCTCTATAGCTCCGATCACGCTGGACTAGTTCTTGTTTCTGATCGTCTTACCAATGGTGCAGATTTCCATTCATGGCGTCGATCGGTACGAATGACACTTAATGTGCGAAATAAACTTGGTTTTATCGATGGTACCATCACCAAACCTCCTAGTGACCATCGAGATTCTGGATCTTGGTCAAGATGCAACGACATGGTGGCTACTTGGCTTATGAACTCAGTTTGCAAGAAGATTGGCCAAAGCTTACTGTTCATCTCGACTGCAGAAGGTATCTGAAACAATCTTTTATCTCGCTTTAAGCAAAATGATGCGCCTAGAGTTTATGAGATTGAACAAAGACTTAGTTCTATTCAACAAGGCTCTATGGATGTTAGTAGCTATTACACTGAATTGATCACTCTTTGGGAGGAGTATAAGAACTATATTGAGTTGCCGGTTTGCACTTGTGGCAAATGTGAGTGTAATGCAGTTAGTTTATGGGAACAGTTGCAACATCGTAGTAAGGTTACAAAGTTCTTGATGGGATTAAATGAGAGTTATGAGTCTATTCGACGTCATATCCTTGTGCTTATGCTGATACCGTCCATTGAGGATGCATTTAACATGGTAGCACATGATGAGAGACAAAAAACTTTGAAACCATCAACACGACCTGAAAATGTGGTTTTTCAGAGTTCTGATTCTGCCTCATCACATCAAGAATCTTCCTACCATAGTCAGTTGGAAAGTAATGCAGCATATGCGATTCAAAACAACTACAGACCCAAGTCTCGTCCTGTGTGTACTCACTGTGGCCAAACAGGACATGTTATTCAGAAATGCTTCAAGTTACATGGCTATCCCCCAGGTTATATTCCAGGTTATAAGAGCAATTCTTCTGGCTATAACACAACTCCGAGACCATCTGCTCCATCTAGTTTTCAGCCGAGGGGACAGTTTCAACATAACTTTCAACCTCGAGGACATTTTTAGAGTGCAGCAAGACCTCCTGTAGTTGCCAATATGGTGGTTAATCCTTATTCATATGCACCACCTGCAGCTACTCCACCTGTGAACTTGGATGTCAGTCAATTGAATACAGATCAGATTCAATAACTTCTTCACCAACTTGCTGCTCAAGTCAATATGACTGAACCTGTGATATCATCAGCATCGACTGCACCAACAACTACAGTCACAAATCATGGTGCAATGGCAACTCAATCCTCTTCTGGTATTGTATCCTTTCCATCTAGTTCTCTGAGATTTGAGAACAATAGACTGACTTTTCAACATCAATGCTTATCCACTTTATATAATTATCTTCCTCGTGGTGCTTGGATTATTGACAGTAGTGCCACTTGTCATGTGTGTTCTGACTTAGCATTGTTTAGTGACACGACTGCAGTTTCTGGAATAACAGTATCTTTACCTAATGGAACTAGTGTTGAGATTACACACACAGGCACTATACATCTATCATCATCATTAATTTTGCATAATGTTTTACATGTGCCATCTTTCAAGTTCAATTTACTCTCTGTGAGTAGTTTATTGAAGTCTAGTTCATGTTCAGCTCATTTCTATGTTGATTCTTGTTTTATTCAGGAGTATACTCAGGGATTGATGATTGGTAAAGGACTCCTCATTCACAATCTATACATTTTACAACTCGATACATCTCATGCTTCACATTTCACTGGATCCTTGGTGGTTGATGGACAGCTATGGCATCAACGCCTAGTGCACCCATCTACTGGCAAGTTACAGCAGCTTTCTCATATCTTACATGTTCCTAAGTCTAGTAAGTCCTCTGAGTCTCATTGTCCTGTATGTCCCTTAGCTAAGCAAAAACGGTTATCTTTTGAGTCAAACAATCATCTCTCTGTTTCACCATTTGATTTACTTCATTTAAATGTTTGGGGTCCATTTTCTACAGAGTCTGTTGAAGGATACAAATACTTTCTCACAATTGTTGATGACTGTACTCGTGTAACATGGATTTACCTAATGAAAAATAAGAGTGAAGTTTCCAAACTGTTTCCATCATTCATTAAGCACATTCATACACAATATAATGCTGTCATTAAAGCTATAAGAACTGATAATGCTCCTGAATTGGCTTTTACTGATATTGTTAAGCAACATGGCATGATTCGTCAATTTTCTTGTGCATATACACCTCAGCAAAACTCTGTGGTAGAACGAAAACATCATCACATATTGAATGTTGCAAGGGCTTTGCTATTTTAGTCTAAAGTACCTTTGATTTACTGGAGTGATTGCATATTGACTGCTGTGTTTCTCATTAATAGAATTCCATCTCTCCTTCTTAAAAACAAGTCTCCATATGAATTGATAACTAATAAACCACCTGATTACTCATTCTTACGTTCTTTTGGATGTTTATGCTTTGTCTCTACATTACAAAAGGATATAAATAAGTTTAGTCCACGGGCTGATCAATGTGTTTTCTTAGGATACTCTACTGGATACAAGAGATACAAAGTCTTGCATCTTGACACTAATCTTGGCTCTGTATCTCGGAATATTTTTTTTCATGAGACAATTTTGCCTTTCACAACCATTTCTGATCATAACTCATCATCTGACATCTTTCATGACACAATACTACCTTTATCTACTCCTGATGCATTGGCTGATATAGTTGCTACTCCATCTTCAGCCATATACATACATTCCTCATCACCTGCTACTATTCCATCTCATGCATCATCTGCATCACAATCTCAATCCACAGTTCCAGGACATACACTTACTCCTGTTGTTTCTGAAAGTGCTATGGTGTCACTTCCCAATGCTAGGCCAAAACGCTCGACAAAGACACCATGTTATTTGTCTAATTACCATTTTTCTCTTACAAAAATTTCTTCTCCTTACACTTCTACAAAGGATTACACAACTCCTTATCCCCTTTCTTCTGTTCTTTCTTATTCAACTTTTTCTACTCCATATCAGTCTATTGTTCTCTCATTCTCTATGGAGACAGAACCAAAACATTTAAGCAGGCTATTGCCTCAAAGGAGTGGACATATGCTTGTAATCTGGAGTTGTCTGCAATGGAGATTAATAAGACTTGGAGTGTTGAATCATTACCTCCGGGAAAGAATGTGGTTGGATGCAAATGGGTCTTTACCATTAAATACAATGCTGATGGGAGTGTGGAACGCTACAAAGCATGTCTGGTAGCTAAGGGTTTCACTCAGCAGGAGGGTGTGGACTTCTTTGATACATTCTCTCCAGTGGCAAAACTGGCCAGTGTCAAACTCATCCTTGGTTTAGCTGCACGTATGAGCTGGAGTTTGACACAAATGGATGTCACTAATGCATTCTTGCATAGTGATCTCGTTGAAGAAATTTTTATGAGTCTACCTCAAGGATACACTACAGCATCTGGTGCCTTGCCTCATAATCCTGTCTGCCGATTACACAAATCCATCTATGGCCTTAAGCAAACATCACGCCAATGGTACAAATGTCTCTCAAAAGCTCTCCTTGATGATGACTTTATCCAATCTCAGGCTGACAATACTCTATTTGTCAAACAGAAAGGTACATCATTCATAGCTCTCTTAGTCTATGCCGATGATATCCTTATAGTTAGCAACGATGATGATGATGTGGAGTCTGTTAAGACTACCTTATCTAAGCAATTTAAGACCAAAGATCTAGGCCCAGCTAGATTCTTCCTAGGCCTTGAGATTGCTCGAAATTCTACTGGAATATCTGTTTCTCAGAGGAAGTATTGCTTAGATTTGATTGAGGATTCAGGATTTTTAGGTTGCAAACCCAAATCTGTTCCAATGGATCCAAAAGTGCCTCTTAGTAAAGAAACAAGGACTCTTCTGACTGATGCAACTCCCTACAGAGAACTGATTGGCAGATTACTCTATCTCTGCATTACAAGACCAGACATCACCTTTGTTGTTCATAGGTTGAGTCAGTTCCTTTCCTGTCCCACTGATATTCACCTCCAGGCTGCTCATCATGTTATCAAATACCTCAAGACAAACCCAGGCCAAGGATTGTTTTACTCAGCCTCTACGGAGTTATACTTAAATGGATTTGCCGATGCAGATTGGGCAACCTGTCCTGATACAAGAAGATTAGTAACTGGTTTATGTGTGTTTCTTGGTTCTTCTCTCATTACTTGGAAGTCCAAGAAACAGGACACAGTAAGTAGAAGCAGCACGGAGGCCGAATATCGGAGCATGGCTGTTGCTACTGGTGAACTCCTTTGGTTGTATCAGTTGTTGACTGATCTTCATGTGCCGATAGCTTCTCAAACAAAGTTGTTTTGCGACAACAAATCGGCTATGCACATAGCTAATAACCCTGTCTTCCATGAAAGGACTAAGCATGTGGAGATCGATTGCCACACCACCCGGGATCAAGTGAAGAATGGATTCTTAAAGGTGCTTCATGTCTCTACAACAAACCAACTTGCGGATATATTGACAAAGCCACTACATCCGGGTCCTTTTCATGCTCTACTTAGTCGAATGTCGATTTCAAGCCTCTTTCTTCCTAAGATTGATTCGGCTTGAGGGGGGTATATTAGCATATATAAGTTAGATTAAGTCTATAGTTAGGTACAATATATAAAGGACTAATGTAATACACATTTTAGTTTAATGAGAAAATATACTTCTTTACACTTAGTGTTAATAAAAGCACTTAGGACCCAAAAACCCGAACCGGAACCGATCCGAAATACCCGAACCGAACCCAAACCGAATTCCTATCGGTTCCTAAATGGGTCCAAAACATTTCTACCCGAAAGACCTGGAACGGAACCGACCCGGAACCGAAAACCGATCGGATACCCGAAAATCGAACCCATATATATTTTCTTTAGTTTTTTGGGTTTTTGGTGTATTTTTCAGTTTTTCGGGTATATTTTTGGAGTTTTTGGTATATTTTAGGGTTTCGGGTATATATTTTTTTCTGGTTTTCGGGTATTTTTTGGGGTTTCGGATATATTTTTGGGTTTTCGGGTATATTTTCAAGTTTTCGGGTCCAAAATACCCGAACCGATGATCCGAAATTTTTTGGATTTTTTTCGGTTCTTGAATTTTGGAGCCGAACCGATCCAGAACCGAACTGAAACCCTATAGGTTCCCAAATAGATCCAAAATCCTTCTACCCAAAAGACCCGTAACCGACCTGAAGACCCGAATGACCAACCCTAAAGCACTAGAAGAATGGCCTTGGGTCACATTCTTACTCAAAAGGCGATTCGTGGAATTCAGAAGATGGCTTCGGCCTACATTCACCTTTCGAAGTCGACAAGCCAAGTGCTGATGTAATTGCTAAAAAATAGTGTAAGAAAGAACAAAGAGAGGACCATAATAAAGCTATAAAAAAAATCTTAAAAGAAACACCTTTTTGTGTTGTGTCCATCGTGAGAACAGAAGTGAAAAAGGAATCTTAAAAAAACGTTGTGGAAGTCAACTAAAGGAAGTGGACTAGATCCAGGGAGGTGTTGTGTTTGTTCCTCGCAGTCAAAACAAAGCATATTCCCATAACCTCTCGAAAAACAAAGTCTCCAAACAATTATAATGACGAGACAGAGACTTGAATTGTTCTCAGTTTGTGTATCCTGAGAAAACAAATAACAAATTCGAACGGAACGATGCCGGCGTTAAGAGTGTTATCGGCGTTAGATGCGGCGAGGATACAGTGGTACCATTTCAAGGCGATTATAGTCGCCGGAATGGGTCTCTTCACCGACGCCTACGATCTCTTCTGTATAGCTCCGGTCATGAAAATGATCAGCCAAATCTATTACCACAAAGACTCCATCGGAACACCCCTTCTCTCCACTTCTTACGCCATCGCTCTCCTCGGCACCGCCTTGGGTCAGCTCATCTTCGGCTACTTAGGCGACCGAGTCGGACGCCGCCGAGTCTACGGACTCTGTCTTCTGATCATGGTTTTCAGCTCCTTCGGCTGCGGTTTCTCCGTCTGCACCACTCGCCGATCTTGCGTCATGGCGAGTCTCGGATTCTTCAGATTCGTCCTCGGGATCGGAATCGGAGGCGATTACCCTCTTTCAGCCACGATTATGTCCGAATTCGCTAATAAAAGGACGCGTGGTGCTTTTATCGCCGCCGTGTTCTCGATGCAGGGGCTTGGGATTTTGATGAGCTCCACCGTCACTATGGCTGTGTGCGTCGCGTTTAAAAACGCCGCCGGGTCGGAGAGTTTGTCGAAAGCGGCGGGGAAGGAGACTTTGGCTCCGGCGGAATCGGATATTGCGTGGAGGTTAATTCTGATGATTGGTGCTCTTCCCGCCGCGTTAACGTTCTACTGGCGGATGCTTATGCCCGAAACCGCCAGGTTCCGTTCAATTATCTCCAATTCTCTTCTTCTTTTTTTTCTTCTAATTTTTTTTTAAAATTATTTTCTACCATATAATAAAATGAAGATATTCCCATATTTTAATGTTTATATAATTATACTAGATTAAGTCTCGCATGATTTATATTACCCATAAATTTGATAAACAATTTTTTTAAATGAATGACAGAGTTCTATAATTACCAAACACACGATAACAAATATATTTTTTTTATATTTAACACTTTTTATTTGGTAATTTTTATTTTTATTTTTTTTTATTTTTTTATTTTTTTAATGTTATTAGTTTCTATTATATAAAACATAATTTTTTATTTTTTGGTAGTTTTATTTTTTTCTAGATATTTTACTTTTTCAATGTTATTAGTTTTTATTATATAAAACACTATTTTTGTTATTTTTTAAATAAATAATTAAAAATAAAAAAATTTATATTATTACTTTGACACATATTGCGATATATTGCTATCTCATAAATAAAAATTATTTTACGTGTTATGCCCACATTAAAAGATTCAACTTTATATAATAAAATATAAAGTTTATATGCATCATCTATATGCATCAACTTAAAGGATTCAACTTTATATAATAAGATATGCATCAAATTTCTTTCTTTTTTTTGGCAAGAGTTTATATGCATCATCTATATGCTATTTCTGTCCCTTTTTTTTGGTTAAAGCCTTCATCTTCTTTCTGCCGTCGTCCTTTAAAATTTGTCTTTTTGTTCACCAATTTTTTTTTTTAAAGACACCGTAACGAATTATTTTGAACAAACAAAAAATATACTATCATATATGCAGTATCTTGTGTGACTTTGCTTCCTATCCATCCCACATACAAACCTTAGAAGTTTCAATATTATATTAAAGTCTAACTATTTTAATTTTATAAATAACGGCGAGAAAGAAACCATGTTTAAATAACTCTTTTAAATGATAGCAATTGTCACTTAGAGATTACTTCGATTACCAACTAGATCGTTTGATTTTGTTCATCAAAATCTTATCTGCTGTAGAAAGGAAAAGAAGCTAATTTACGCCATATAGCGATATAGTATACAAAGAGTCCGATCAATTCGCAATGTTAGCTAATAGTTTTTAGCAAAAAAAAAAAATTTGATAGCTAATTATAGTTATCGCCACTCAAACTTTAGTCTATTATTAAGATACAATTCCGTATTTTGAGTAATAATAAAATTTAATACGTATATAAATGAACGTCTTGCTTGACTTTGTTTGCTAGTTGCTACTGTCCTCAAACAAACTTAGGAAGTTTTCAGATCTCAATGTAGAATTATAAATTAAGTTTAGTCGTGTGTTAAACAAAAGTTGTACCCATGTTTCCGTACGAAATAATGTTGTTGGAGAAACTGAAATTTATGTGAGAGGATAATTCATGAAATTTAACCTAAATTCGATCTGATTTTGATCCGATGATGATAAACAAAAAATAATATAAATGCGCAATAATGTAAAGAGTGGGAACTTCGTGGTATGTTTCTATGAAGTAAGTTGACTTGTGAGGGAGATATACCGAACACAGTGGTATATACCTTTTAAGCTTACCTCTCATGAATGATAACGTATTCAATTAGTATTCCCACTATAATAATATGTATAATATATTGTTTTGGTATGCCTTGTCTGTATTAATTATTCTTCCCAGGTATAAGCTCCAGCTAGCTTTATTTTATTAATTATAACTATATTTAATCCCTACAAGGCTACAACTAAAATGTATTCTCTTGATCGATCTCTTCTCATCAAGTTCTCCCACTTTTATTATCTTTGCTGCTTCATAATTAAAAGTTGAAGAGATTGGCCTTTTCCTTTCCGTGTGTTACTTATATATATCGTATGACTAATTATTTAGTTTAGCTGCGATACCTATATATCACTAATAATAAACCTATTTTGTTTCGCCTGACTAAAGTTTAAGTAACTTTAATAAATCTGTGGTAACGATAAAGCGAAAGTGATTAATAATCAATTGAAAAAATAATCATCTCTATAATATTTTTTAAGAAGAGATTTTTGAAAATAAACTTTGTTTTGTAAGTTATTACATGAAATGCCATTACAAATAACAAATAATAATTGAAATAGGAAATGATAAAATTGTCTTTTACAATTAGTGATAAGAATATAGAAAATATTTATTTTGCATTAAATATGTTATATATTATAAATTTTTAAATAATAACCAATCCATATATATTCAAAGAAAAAAAAATATTAGAAATCTTAATATATTTTCACTATAGTTTATCATATTTTCTTTGAATTTATATCAAAAAAAAGTTAAAAAATATTTTACAAATTTTATAAAAAGTTAGACACAAAAAAATTGATTTTTTTAAGAGTTTGTGAACTAACCACAACACTAGAGTCATTAAACAGTGCATAATAGAGTTATGTTTTCAAGATTATTGGTTTTACGGGTTAGCGCGAATAATATTTTAGTCCACTGCAAAACGGGTTAAATAGACAAATTATTCCGTTTGACAACTCTATCTATAAGCATAAGTTAGACATATTATAAAATTCAAATAAAAGCAATTTTTCTTAAATTTCAAAATAATTTCTTTAAAAAAATGACCCCGCGTTAATTATAGCGCGGGTTAAATCCTAATCTACAATTAGTTTAATTAACTTATAATGTGTTAGAAATCTCACATGGACTATAAATTGTGACGTACGGTGTATATATAAAAGATATACATATCATTAATACTAGTAAGTTTTAACTTTTAAGTTTTAAGCTACAATTTAACGAGCATTGATATAATACTAGTATCTCCTTAAATTTTGTTTGTGAATTTAATTTGTTGAAATAAGAACATACTAGCTAATAAATGCTAACCAACTATATTTTAATATTCTCTACTAAGTAAAAATGTTAACGTTTTAATATGATTTTACAGAGAAATACGAAATTAATACTTAAATATCAAATCTTTACTTTTAAAGCACTAATTAACAAGTTTTGAAATGCATGCAGATACACAGCACTTGTAGAGAACAATGTAGTCCAAGCAGCAAAAGACATGCAAAGAGTAATGTCTGTATCCATATCTCAAGTCGCCGAAGATTCGTCGTCGGAGACACAACAACAACCACCTTCTTCCTTCTCCTACAAACTCTTCTCCCGCCGTTTCCTCAGCCTCCACGGCCGTGATCTCTTTGCAGCCTCAGCTAATTGGTTCCTTGTGGACGTCGTCTTCTACACAAGCAACCTCCTCCTCTCTCAGATCTTCAATTTCTCCAGCAAACCTCTCAAATCCACAAACGTCTACGACTCCGCCTTCGAAGTAGCTAAGCTCGGAGCCATTGTAGCCGCTTGCTCCACCATCCCCGGTTACTGGTTCACTGTCTATTTCATCGATAGGATCGGGCGAGTCAAGATTCAGATAATGGGGTTTTTCCTTATGGGCGTCGTTTACTTAGTCGCTGGTATTCCGTATAGTTGGTATTGGTCGAAGCACGAGAAGACTAATAAAGGCTTTATGGTTCTCTACGGATTGATTTTCTTCTTTAGCAACTTTGGTCCCAACACGACGACATTTATTATCCCTGCGGAGCTTTTTCCGGCGAGGTTTAGGTCCACGTGTCACGGGATATCTGGAGCCGCAGGGAAGTTTGGGGCGATTGTTGGGACTGTTGGTTTCTTGTGGGCCACGAAACACGACGATGACGACAAAGAGGACGTTTTTCCGGACGTGAAACGCGTGAGAATCGCGTTTTTGATCCTTGGTGGCGTTTGTATCGCTGGGATGTTCGTGACGTATTTCTTCACGCGTGAAACTATGGGAAGGTCGTTAGAAGATAACGAAGAGGAAGAGATTGGTTCAACGTGAGCAGGAGCATCTTCTGCGAATGATTTGCTTCGGAGACAATAGCGATTTTGAGATCAAACGAAACCATGAATCATCTTTTGATCCTCTTCTCTCTAATCAACTCTTACATTTCTTTGGTTTTTTAATGTTTGATACCCAACTCTTCTTTTTTTTCAGTTCTTTCAGTTCTTTTCTCGTATTTACTCGATTTGTTTTTTTTTTCCTTTTTCATTCGGTGCATATTAAAGGGGTATATAAATTTCAAATATTGATCCTTTTTTTCAATTTTTCTTCTTATCCAATGTATAAACAAAATAAAGTAAAAATTGAGAATATGTGATATTAAACATGATTGAATACCATTTTGGTCCCCAAGAATTCTTCACTATGATGTAATCCATTCCTTTGCTTGATCCGTACCCAACCGCGGCTACACCGTGGTCCAACTCGTCCCCGCACCGCCCATTAAACACACCCTTCACATCACCAAGACAATAATTCAAGAAAAACTATGTATTCTTTTAGATTGATTATTACTGATTCTTGAATCTTGTTAAAGGTTAATTAGAGAATGGATGTTAACTTACATCCTTGTAAAACTGAAAGTCTCTACCAGAGGCTTCGATTGCGACACTGACTGGCTGATTAGCCAATGCCTTCAATAGACTCTTCTCGTCGTTCGTAGGTACATCTTGGTGCCCATTAATAGTCACCATCTCGGACTCATCCTGAAAAGAAAAGAAAACGAAAAGATTATAGGCTCTTTCTACGTTTTGATGTGGGATTCCTAACGCATATAGACCTTTTGCGTTTCGCATGTTCCTTCTTCCATAGCGTAAGGATAATCTTCTTCCTTGCGAAGACCTTCGTTATTGACAATATACTCAAAAGCATAGTCCATAAGACCACCATTGCACCCATTGTTGTACGTTGTATCACAATCTATGAGTTCTTGTTCAGACAATGTTGTCATATTCCCGGTCACAATCTTGTTTATACCTTCCACTGCACCAATGTTGATCCCGTGGATCACTAAGTGTGTTTAAAGAATGGTTAGGAGATGGGAGGTGAGATTTTCGTTAATAGAGCAATTTAACCACATTTAAGACAGGTCGGGAGAAATATGAGTAGGCCGGGGGCCGTGTTTCGTTTTATTGATGAGAGAGAAGTAAACGCTTTAGAATTACGAACTGGTTCCGAAGGACGTCCAGTTCGGCGTTCTAAAGTGTTGTCTTGTTACAAAGAGAGAGAGGTCGGGTAACTTGTGGTAGGTGAGAGAGTAAAAATCAGAGTCCCCAAGCGAGATCCTTCCGCGGTCGGGGGTCCCGGTCCAGATATCTCCAAGTGAAGGTGCGTGAGGGGGTATATATAGCAAGAACCGCGTAGACAGCTCTCCGCAATTCGGGGATGTCGTGATGTTGACAAGACACGTCGTGAACAGTACCCGTCACGTCGTGAACAGTGACGAGCAGGTCGGGAACAGTAACTGGCAGGTCGTGAACAGTACCGGCACGTCGTGAACAGTGCGGAGCAGGTCGTGAACAGTGCCGGTGAACAGTGTCGGTGAACAGTGCATCTTCGTGCGGCGTCAATGTCAGCTCGGGGTGTGAACTCGGTATGGGAGCTCGGGGTGCGAGCTCGGGATGGAAGCTCGGGGTGCGAGCTCGGGATGGAAGCTCGGGGCGCGAGCTCGGGATGGAAGCTCGGGGCGCGAGCTCGGGATGGAAGCTCGGTGCCGTCCTTGGTCGAATGCCGACTTCTGGCTGATTTCGACCAGGCGGGCCTTATTTGCTGAGATGGGCCTAGCTAATTGGGGGTGCTAAACCCACCTCTAACAATAAGCCCCCCCCCAGTTCGGTGTCATGAGGTGTAGCGAATGCATCGAAGTTGATCTTTGTTAGCTCGGCGCATCTCAGGTCGGTTTCCAAGATCCTAGGACGGACGTGCGTGAATTGCTTAGACCGCGAGGTTAGCGAGCTGCGTGGTCGGTGGGCCGCGGGTTGTGCAGTCAGAGGACTGATCGTGAGCTCGGCGAGTAGGAGGTCGGCGAGCTGTGGTCGTTAGTTAGGCGGAGCTGTTGAGGTCGGCGAACTGCGACTGCGCGATGAGCGAGCTGCGACCGAGCTACCTAACTGTTAGACCGAGCTGCGACTCCGAACTGCCTCACTGTCAGATCGACGAGCTATGATCACAAGGTCAGCGAGTCGCGCGGTCGGAGAACTGCGATCATGAGCTTGGCGAGTAGGAGGTCGGCGAGCTGTTGAGGTCGTTAGTTAGGCGGAGCTGTTGAGGTCGGCGAACTGCGACTGCGCGATGAGCGAGGTGCGACCGAGCTACCTAACTGTTAGACCGACGAGCTGCGACCCCGAACTGCCTCACTGTCAGATCGACGAACTACGACCACGCACTGCTTTTCTTGGAGTTCGGCTTAGAGAGACGGATCTCTGTTATTGAATTTGAATTTGAACCGCGGGTTGTGCAGTCAGAGGACTGATCGTGAGCTCGGCGAGTAGGAGGTCGGCGAGCTGTGGTCGTTAGTTAGGCGGAGCTGTTGAGGTCGGCGAACTGCGACTGCGCGATGAGCGAGCTGCGACCGAGCTACCTAACTGTTAGACCGAGCTGCGACTCCGAACTGCCTCACTGTCAGATCGACGAGCTATGATTTCCTCTTTCGCGTCGCGTAAGTCGGTGATGGCGGGTTGTGCAGTCAGAGGACTGATCGTGAGCTCGGCGAGTAGGAGGTCGGCGAGCTGTGGTCGTTAGTTAGGCGGAGCTGTTGAGGTCGGCGAACTGCGACTGCGCGATGAGCGAGCTGCGACCGAGCTACCTAACTGTTAGACCGAGCTGCGACTCCGAACTGCCTCACTGTCAGATCGACGAGCTATGATCTGCAAAAAAAAATGGCTAAAGATACGAGATTGCGCTTGAGGCTGAGCTCGGCGTTTGTTAGTTAGGCGCGAGGCCGGTGAGCTATGATTCCGCGTCATTTAATTTCTAAAATCGGTTAGTTACTTAGCGTACCACAAGGTCAGCGAGTCGCACGGTCGGAGAACTGCGATCATAAGCTTGGCGAGTAGGAGGTCGGCAAACTGTTGAGGTCGTTAGTTAGGCGGAGCTGTTGAGGTCGGCGAACTGCGACTGCGCGATGAGCGAGCTGCGACCGAGCTACCTAACTGTTAGACCGACGAGCTGCGACCCCGAACTGCCTCACTGTCAGATCGACGAACTACGACCACGCACTGCTTTTCTTGGAGTTCGGCTTAGAGAAACGGATCTTGTGATTAAATCTGACTAGAAAAAGAAATTGGAAACTAACTTCCTCTTTCGCGTCGCGTAAGTCGGTGATGGCGGAGAAAAGCGGCGGCGGCCATGGCAGATCTCCGGGAAGCTTGAGCGACGGCGGATATCCGACGTGTGATGATGAGTGATGTCGAGATCAGAGCAAGGGAATAGATCCGAGATGGTGGTCGGCGAAGGATGTCGCGGACGGAGGTGGCTTGACGGCGGCGAAGGCTGAGCTTGACGAGCTCGTTTTAAACATACTTAGCTGATTGGTTGTCGAGGCTGGTGACGGTGAGTCGGCGGATTCGTGATTTGAGTCTCGATTGAACGGTCCTTGTGACGGAGAAGTTGAGCAGCGAACGTGGGCTGCGAAGTCGGAGAGTGGATTGAGAGGAGAAGGTGTGGGCTTCGGCGGCGAAGGTGGAGACGACTCTGGTCGGAGATGCGGTTTTGCAGCGGAAGATGCAGGTCTTCGCCAGTGGTTCGCTGGATTTGAGTAGATCGGATTCGCTCGGATTCACCGCCAAGAGATGGTCGTGAGGAAGGAGGAGATTGGGCTTCGATTTGTGCATCGCGTTGGGTCTGAATCTGGACCATCGTCGGCTTGATTTGTTGCAGGTGCGGCGATGGTGACGGAGCTCCGGAAATTTCGAACGGTGAGGGGTGGCGTCGAGCCACTTTTTTTTTTTTTTTTTTTTTTTAAAGGTCGGTGAGTCCCGGTTCAGGTCTCTCCAAGTGAAGGTGCGTGAGGGGGTATATATAGCAAGAACCGCGTAGACAGCTCTCCGCAATTCGGGGATGTCGTGATGTTGACAAGACACGTCGTGAACAGTACCCGTCACGTCGTGAACAGTGACGAGCAGGTCGGGAACAGTAACTGGCAGGTCGTGAACAGTACCGGCACGTCGTGAACAGTGCGGAGCAGGTCGTGAACAGCGCCGGTGAACAGTGTCGGTGAACAGTGTCGGTGAACAGTGTCGGTGAACAGTGCATCTTCGTGCGGCGTCAATGTCAGCTCGGGGTGTGAACTCGGTATGGGAGCTCGGGGTGCGAGCTCGGGATGGAAGCTCGGGGTGCGAGCTCGGGATGGAAGCTCGGGGCGCGAGCTCGGGATGGAAGCTCGGGGCGCGAGCTCGGGATGGAAGCTCGGTGCCGTCCTTGGTCGAATGCCGACTTCTGGCTGATTTCGACCAGGCGGACCTTATTTGCTGAGATGGGCCTAGCTAATTGGGGGTGCTAAACCCACCTCTAACAACCAACAGTAGAGAAAGCCCAACAACTTTCGCAAGAGCCCTGATTCTTCACGTAGCTCACGGCTCCTTTCTTTCTCCAGTCTACGGACTTAGGAAGAGCTTCGAAGTCTCTATGAGCAAACTCTTCGTAAGACCTTTCCTCGCGTCTCCTAGAGACAAGATCGGGTTTGAGCCCCAAATACGTTTTTTTGAACTCTTCGTGAGACAAATCAGAAAACTCGTTGAGTCAAAGTCAATAGCTTTTCACTTTCTTGTTAGTCTCGTCTAGTCTTGGGCATAATAACCGAATCGAATGAAATCGAACCGAACCGAACCAAAATTAATTGTTCGGTTAGGTTATGGTTACTTCACAATAACCGAATTGTTATTTTGTTTTATATCCATTGGTTATGATAACTGAATGGTTATTAACCGATAACCAATGAGTATCCATGGATATCAAAAAAAAAAATTATGTTTATTTTTCCTAATTAACCCGAAATAACCAAACCAAAATTTAACCGAAATAACCGAACCATTTCGAAATGTAACCAAAATAACATAAATATTTTGAAATTTAATTGAAATTTAACCGAAATAACCGAAACTAACTGAAAATATTTGAAATTTAACCGAAAATAACCGAAACATTTCGGTTACCAAGCGGTTATTAATTTTATAATAACCATACCGAACCGAACCGAATAACCATATGCCCATCCCTAGTCTCGTCGATATGTTTTAGGTTCCTTGAAAACTTCAAACCTAAGCAATTTCTCCTCAACGCTCTCGTAAAGTATTTCAAAATTAGAGATCCAATTCTCAAAGAGTACGAAGAACTTTTCGTGAGATTCCAAGTCTTCGGGTGCATATCCAACAATGGAGTAATCTTGAGAAGCAGCGAAAGAAAGAGAAAGAGACACTGCGGATAAGGCAAGAGCAAAACAGATGATTCTTGAGGAGATTTCCATTTTTTGGATTCCAAGCTCTGTATTTTGATTGGCATGTTCATATATAAATCTCTGACCCTGAGGATTTAATAAATTATGTCGATCATGTTGCTTTAAGGGTAAATCTTTTTGAGTCTGAATCTTGAATGAAGACTCAGTCTTTAAGCTTACTTTGAATCCAAGTAAGTTATTACTCTCATGTTTGTTCAGTTCGGTCGAAACCTCTATCTCAGAGGGTATGTTTCATTGATTGGGAAACAAAACCAATAGTTAAACCCATGTAGGCCCATATATAAAACGCATGATATATTTGTTCCGTTCGCAAGGCAAAAACAAGAACATAAAAACTACAACAACTTTTTTTTTTTTTTTTACATCAAAAACTAAAACAGTCTTCATATGTTATCTTCATTTGTTTCCATAACATTAAGATATTTTAATCACAAAATGTAATTTAAATAGAAAATATAGCATTAAACACACACACACAAAAATACAACAAATTAATGTGGAAATACCTATCTCTATCCCCTAACCTACGCCGGCTACGTCGTCACGTGAAGGATGACCAGTGACTTCCCAAAACTTATTTTCTGTGTTGAACTTCTTCGGAAAAGTGACTTGACGCTCAGAGAGAGATTATGTTTCCTCCCTATTAGTTGAACATAATCTAACAAGTTGGCCTATTGTGCAATTATTGTGCAATCCCAGATTTTCAAACACATATATATGTAACTATCGTCGGACTCAAAACCAAAGCAGCGAATGATGTTTTTTGAAAAATTATCAGAGGCATAATGATTTTCCATCTCACTGTCAGCAATTTTATGAGCAAGATCAGTGACAAATATTTTTCTCACCGCAATATTTCTTCGATTACGAAAACCTTTATAGACCACCGCGCCGTTAGCATATCGATCCTCAATATCTGCTGGATAAATAAATGTTAAAACTTGGACAATTTGAATAATGCGACTAATTTAATGCTCGACGATTTCGTCACTAATGGGCCTAATAAACTCATAGAGGCTGAAGCTACATTTGTTCACTGTCTCTCCTCCGTTTTTCAAGATCGTGTCAAGTTTTTATCTTGCGAAACGAGCTAAGCCATAATAGAAAATATACAATAGATCGATCAGTGATTCGGCAATTAAAAATTATTTTATTCGGAAGTAAACAGTAAATGACTAAATAAATGACCAGATTTTGTTTATCCAATTCACATACAAAATAAATGACTTAATAAGTTTATTTTATCCAAAATAAATGACTTATTCGGATAATAATATTTAATAGCTCAAAATTATCCAAATTTTTCTAAAATTAAAAAACTTACCCAACTTCGTGAGAGTTTGGTTGTTATTTTACGTACTCATATTTTCTGAAATTGTTATTTGTTCCCAATATTTTTCTCTGCTGTTTTCCGTTCCATTAATATCTGAAATGGACAAGTCAAATTGGCATGGATTTAAATTGTTATTTGTTTTCACCGATAAATCACTATTCATTTCAAAAAATAATTAAATATATATTATCGTAGGGTAACTAAAATAATTTCGAATTAAAATACATATTGGTTTTCTTTTACTTAATTAAAAAAACATATTATTAGAGACCTTTGGTAACAACAATCCAAACTTTAAATTAAGTCACAAGAAACCTCCGTTTTATGTGAATGGTGATTAGAAATTTACAAATATCACCTTGGGATCTCGGCTCATCTCTTGGCTTGTTCTGTGTAAAAGTCCATTGTGTGTGTGCTCACTGTGTTGCCATAAACGCAGTCAGTTTTTCTCAATTCAAAAAGAAAAAAGATGAAAAAAATTTGTTGGTCTTAAAAACCTTGTTGTCAATGAAAGAAAGATGAGTAAAGAAGAAATACGTTCTGAAAACATACCTTGTTCACTTGTTGTCAGTGAGATTGTTCCATGCGCTTCCGGATAGTATGTAAAACACAATACAGTAAAGCCAGATAACTCCAGGCCCACCAAATCATATTCCCTTTGTTTCTCGCAAATTCCCAAAACCGCAATATTGCAACCTACAAGAAGAAGAAACAACAAAGAGAGTTTATGATCAAGAAGAAACTGAATCATGTTTTATGCTTGCTGCCCCGAGGGTAATAAGCAAGAGCCATCCAAGTCGTTTTACAAAACAAAACAAAAACAGCTTCTAGATCGAAGATAAGGGCTTAGCTCACAAGACTCACCTTGTCACTTGTAAGTCATAGTGCTTACCTGTATAATTTTTTTGAAACAATCATCAAATTAGGCTCAAGAATCAGTAAAAATTTAACAAACGAAAAACAATTATAAAGGAAAGATAAAACCCATAAACAAAATAACTAAATAAACAATCTTGATCAAACAATCTTTACGTTTGCAAAGAGGTAACATGAGTTTAATGATTTTGATTACTTCATGAATTGCTTATTTATATAGATACATTTAGTCGGTTGCGGTTTGTAATTAGGTGTTGATAGGAAAGAAATTTATAATATCTTGGAGGTTAAGTTTTTTATTATGTTAATTTTAAAATTATGGAAATCTTTTATTAATTAATATAATTTATTAGGTGAGATTTAAGCTATCGTTTGAAATGTTTTTGGGAAGATGCTAGATAAATATTACCCAAATTATACGCCACTAATAGATGCCATTAACTACTTTCCGAAATTAAAGAATGATTATGTGAGTTGATGTTTTTTTCTTATATATTAGTTATTGCGTTTATGCAAGTAAAGATTGATATCTTTTAATATAGAGATGTCGTGTATATCCATCCATATTGTGTCAAAATTATTGAAACTAGGTGAATACCCGCGCTACGCGCGAGATTTGTTTCAAGTAATTTGATACATTCAATAGTTTTTTATTCTTTTCTTTTTCAATTTTTATAAGTAAAGGGTATCTTTGATTTTTGTTTTTGATGTGTTAAAGTGGACATTTAGACTAAATATTGCTTATCTCATTTATCATCCGAAGAATTAGAATTTAGATAGAATAATATTACTCATTGGTTTTCTCCTTTGTATTATAATTGAATGTTTAGATGTACAATGAGACAGTTTTTTTTTTCATATTGTAAATGAGTGATTAGATACATGAAATGAGAAGTCTTATAGGTATCGAATATGTTATGTATGTCTATTTCTTCTTCTTTGATCAGTATGCTCTTTTTAGTAGTATATCCATCCATATTGTGTCAAAATTATTGAAATTGGGTCGATTTTTCACCAGATTGTAAAGAAGAAGCATCCACATGTATTTTTAATATGGAAATCATGTATATGAGGTATTAATTAGCTATTTTAAGAAAAAAAAAATCGTATGAAAAATAAAAATTGTTACTACTTTCACATCCAAGCAATAAAACAGTTGCCAATTAATTTGTGTATATTTTATTATGTATGGTAATCGTGTATATATAGTATTAATGTATGTTGAATATTTTTTGGAATTATATGAAAACAGAATTTTATTTACAAAACCAAAATTCCAAAATCTTTGGGATCACGTGATTTACTTGATAATCAAGTTTACGATTTGATATTTTCTATCGATCAAAATTAATTGATTATCACGATTTATAGTATAACAAATGATATTATCATAGAAATAAAGTTGTTTTTAAGGAGCTCCAAGTTATGATTTTGACATAATTTGGTAGTATTAATGTGTATTAATTTTAATTATTATTATTTTGTATCATCCGAAATATCTTCTCAAAGTTTTTTCGATATTTTGTAAATTTAATTTTGAGGAAATTTGATTTAATATCCCAAACATTTTATGTATTTTGAAAACTAACCCCTCTTTTTAAATCTTTGAAAGCTAACTTTTTTATTAGGTAAAAAAAATTATACCCATCATGAATTTTTGAGAATATACAAATACAATAATTTTTTTTTTTTCAGAATGAATATATATTATAAAATAAATATTCAAAATAATATTATTTATATATATATATATATATATTTCGAAAGAAAAAAATACATTAATATTCAAAATAATATTATATATATATATATTTCGAAAGAACAAAATACATTATTTTCATTAAAATTCATATTAGATAAAAAAAAAATTTGTTAGGTATACAAAATTTTATTATTATATTTATCATTAACATACTCAAACTCTATATATACATTATCATCGTACAACAAAATTATACAAAAACACGTTTGTGAAGCCGTAAGTTCATACGAACTGCTCTGTTATTGAATAGTTTTTAAAATTTTCACGCACAAAATCTAGATATGATCGATATTTTTTACATCCATATCTTGATTTATTTTTTTAATTAATCAAAAATAAATAATTAGAATTTAAAAAAAATCATATGTTTGATTTATTTTGAGTATTTTGGTAATTTTAGATGTCAAAAAGATTAGTTTTCAAAAAATTCTAAAGATCGGTTAGTTTTCAAAATAAATAATTTTTTAGAATATTAAACCAGATCTCCCTTTAATTTTATTGAACAAATTAGTATTATTTATTAGGTAATTAAAAATACAACAGTAAGATGACTATTAGTATGATTTGCAAAGATTACGATCTTTTTAATTTGTTGCCATCATGAATTATGCGTTTTATACCGTTTTTTAGATCAGAAAGTTATGCTCTAAAAAAAAGTCCTTTAGCTATTATGTAGTTACATAATAGCCCAACTCTTAAATCATATATAGTATCAGACGTTAAGTTATATAATTCTTAATGTTTTTTTTCAAAAAGAAGAAAACGACAATCTTAAGCTAATGACATTGATTAAATATGTTTATTTAGTATTAGATAAGTACCCGCATATATGCAGGTTTATAATTTAATATTTTGTAATCCGTGAAAGAAAAAATAGAAAAAAAAATTAGATCACCCGTAGAAATATGTAATACATATATTTAGAAATGAAATTTCTGATGAAATAAAAATATAGATTGAAGGAAAAAAATTGGTGAATCAGATGCTGTAAATAGTTTTGGATACGATTATAGAACTTTTAATTTTTATGTGTATAATTGACATACAGTAAAAAGTTTATAAACTAATAATGTTGGTACTTTGATATTTTATTAATTTATCGGTTTTGACTAAAAATTTATATAATAATTATTGATTTTAAACAATTTATTAAGTTCATAATCTTCTCAAACTTTTTTTTTCTTTTTAAATTTCTATCAAATACCAATTTTCTCCATTTTAGAAGAAATTGTAGCCACTAACCGATGATATTGAAGATGATATGATATATCTGCAAGCAATTAGGCAAAAAAAAAAACAACTATCACGTTTAGTATCCTTCACAATTGTCGATGTAATAAGAAAAATTAAAGATGAACTCCCAAGAAATTTCATTACTAAAGAATTACAAACAACATTAGATTCACGTTTTTAGTATTTTATCTTAACTATATCTTTGTATAAGTTTTTATATTACAATTATTAATTTACGATATTAATGGTACCATATATTTACATAGGGGTTTTGTTAAAATTATTATCTTATCGAATTGTGTCATATTTTGAACCGGCCCAATTCGGGACCGGGAAAAAAAAATTAATTTATAGTGTTTATTAATATATCGAGTATTAATTTATAGAGTTTCTATTGTACTACCAAATTGTGGTTTATATAGAGGTGTATGGGTTTTTTTTAATTTTGGTTTTATTCATCTTCTTTTTAGGATTGTTATCTATTTTTAATTTCCTTTCTCTAATCTGAAATATTGTATGATATTTTTTAAAAAATTTTAAACTTTGGTTTTTATTTATAATTTTTGTATAATTTTCTTAATATAAACATATTTTTTTTTTCTTTTTACCTTGTAGGATCGTTTATAAATTTTACTTTTATTGTTAATATTATGTGTTAAAATATAATTGGAATTTCATTAAACACTTGTCAAAATATAATTGAAAATTTATTAAATATATATCAAAAACTAATTGATTAACACAACACGTGTTATGATCTAGCGAGTTACTAACTCTGAAACATTCAATTTGATAAATTAAGCTAACATCGCTTTCACTGAGATCTAAAAGTCTAATGCATTCGTTACTTTTTTTTAAGTTTAGGCCTTTCTATTTGTCCACATCATGGAGTTGCTGGTCTCAAGTTGTATATGGTGGCACCTTTTCTTGCGTGAGTAGTGCCTTTCTATTTGTCCACATAGATTCTTGGGTGATTTTCATTATTGGTGCATAGCATTAGAGATTACAAACATGTGCAGATCGTTGAAGTCGTGGATATCAAAGCATCCGGCTCCTGTAGCACGGAGACCTGACAAGCCCCCTAAAGGTTTGACATCTTCTTTTTCAGCAAGCATTCATAAAAGGATGGACGAGTTCATGCTTTTTATTGTAGCTTTCTGTTGTTGGTGCTGTTGTTGCTGTCCAGTTTCCTCCACCACTACTAGCCTTTGCATTCCACACGCAGAGTGCTATACAAAAAATATGAATTAGATCTCTGCCAAAAAGCTCTCCTTTTATGAATGCTTGCTGAAAAAGAAGATGTCAAACCTTTAGGGGGCTTGTCAGGTCTCCGTGCTACAGGAGCCGGATGCTTTGATATCCACGACTTCAACGATCTGCACATGTTTGTAATCTCTAATGCTATGCACCAATAATGAAAATCACCCAAGAATCTATGTGGACAAATAGAAAGGCACTACTCACGCAAGAAAAGGTGCCACCATATACAACTTGAGACCAGCAACTCCATGAGTTATCACCTCATTAATGGAAAGATAATCCGACCAAAAATACAATAATCACATCAATTTCAGTCTTACAGGGAATATTCAACCTTATTTTATTAATTAACTCATCTACGACCTACGAAGACTAATTAAACTCAACAAATAAACACATACAGTATAAGACGAAAACAATGTCTACTATTTTCTTAGGATAGCAATTATTTCGATTCTTGTTTGATCCTTAATTTCAAGTGTTTTTCTTGTTTGTTGTTGTTGTCGTACTCATCTCACTACAAGAAAACACGTGTATTTCCGACGGCCTTAAAACTATCAGAATTTTCCGATGGAATACCAAAGGAAAACCAAGAGAATTTCGACGGTTTTAATTTCTTCGAAAATGGGTCGGAATAGTTCGACGGTTTGAATTTCCTCGGAAGTCGGTCGGAATATTCCGATTGATTTCCAAGGGAATGTCGACGAATATAAATTCGCCGGTATTCCCTCGGAAATCAGTCAAAAAATTCCGACCGTTTCAAGGCCGTCGAAAATCGGTGGGTAATTTTTAACCGATTTTCGAGGTATATATAGCCGTCGGAAATTTTTGACCGATTTCCGACGGGTATATATCCGTTAACGTATATGTTGTAGTTGCCGTTATATAGCCGTTTGAAATTTAAAAATCCGTCGGATATTCGTCGGAAAATCGCTGAATATTTCTCTATAAATACTTTTCCCCCCCTCATTCACAACATTCACAACATACACATAGCAAAACAAATTACACAATGTCTTATTTTCGATCGTGGATGGTCAAACCTCCGCGTGATCCCGCGACGGGGGAATTGACGGATGAGTTCGCAAAAGGTGTGAAGGAGTTCATGAAATTTGCGTCAAACAATAGCATAACATCGGAATACGGTAATATGTATTGTCCTTGTACTAAATGTTGGAATCATAGATTAGTCTCTGTTAGGGAAGTAAGGAAGCACTTATATAGGACTGGATTTATGCCTGGTTACAAGATTTGGTATACCCACGGAGAAACTAATTCAATGGTGCAATATTATGATAATTATGGTAGCACATCGGGTAGGTTTGGTAGTACTTCGGGTACTAGGTTAAAGGAACCAACACCGGAAGTAGATGTAAACGCAGGTTACACTCAGATGGTGAATGATGTGTTTCGTGAAAACATAGCATCGTATCATGTTAAGGATGGTAACAGAATAGAGGAACGAAATTTAGAAGCGCAAATTTTTTTTGATATGATAGATGCGTCTAAGCAGCCATTATACAAAGGATGTAGAGATGGAATATTGTCTCTATCAACTGCAAACAAGTTGATGACTATAAAGACGAATTTCAATTTAGCAGAGGATTGTGTTGATGTGATAGCTGATTTTGTAAGAGATATCTTACCTGAAGATAATATTTCACCGGCTTCATACTACGAAATTCAGAAGCTTGTAGCTGGTCGTAGATTACCGTATCAGGTTATAGATGTGTGCATCGACAACTGTATGATATACTGGAGAAAGGACGAAAATCAGTTGAAGTGTCGCTTTTGTCACAAACCTCGGCATCATGATACAGGTGGCAGAGCACATGTTCCACATAAACGGATGTGGTATTTTCCCCTAGCTGATATGTTGAAGAGGTTATATCAATATGAGCGCTCAGCAGGGCCTATGAGATGGCATGCAGAACATAACTCAGATGGAGAGATTGTGCATCCCTCAGATGCAGAAGCATGAAAACATTTTCAAGAGGTTTATCCTAGTTTTGCGTATGAGCCAAAGAACGTATACCTCGGGTTATCTACGGATGGATTCAACCCATTTGGAAAGCATGGGAAGCAATATTTGTTGTGGCCATATCGTCGGATCACAACATTGTTTAGAAAGAACAAAAAGGTTTTTGATAATCCACCTCCTGAGTTAGATGGGAATTATATTGTGACTCAGTTTAGAGATTTTGGTGCTGAGAGGACAGTTTCATGCGAGGGTAATGGGCATAATCCCGTTCAAGGTTGTGGCGAGTACCACAATTGGCACAAGAAGAGTATTTTCTTTGATTTTCCATATTGGAAAGACCATTTGCTGCGCCATAATCTAGATGTGATGTACATTAAAAAGAACTTTTCGACAACATCATGAACACTGTTCTTAATGTGCAAGGAAAGACAAGATAATTTGAAGGCCAGATTGTACTTGCCAACTATTTGTTCCCGTAAGGAGTTGCATGTAATGACGAACGGTAAATAACTGCCCCCTGCTTTCCGGTTGGATGCGGCTTCAAAGGAGAAGTTCTTCGATTGGATTAAGCACAACGTCAAATTCCCAGACATATACGCACCTAACCTTCGTAATTGCGTTGATAGTTCAGAAGGAAAGTTTTCTAGGATGAAGAGTCATGATTGTCATGTTGTCATGCAACGCCTCCTTCCATTTGCATTTGAATGTCTTCTTCCTAGAAACGTCCATGGAGCTATTGCAGGTATGTACGTACATTTACACTATTACGTATGTTACCATTTTTTATTTGTTATTATACGTTATTTAATTTTGCATGTATGTCTACTATATATGCAGGGATTGGTGCTTTCTTCCGGGATCTATGCACGAGATCACTTAATCAGCCGGTATCCGAAATCTGGCGGAAAACATACCAGTTCTCCTTTGCAACCTCGAGAAAATATTTCATCCTGCCTTTTTTGATGGTATGGAACATCTTCCTATTCATCTCCCTCGAGAAGCAGTACTGGGTGGGCCGGTTCAATAACGATGGATGTACCATTTTGAGCGGTATATGTTCCACCTAAAGAAGAAGGTGAAAAATCTTGCTAGAGTCGAGGGTTCTATCGTCGCACGGAGCATTAATGAAGAAACTTCCAACTTTGTCTGCTACTACTTTCCAGCGCAAATCCAAACAAAAAGTAGACGCCTTGAACGGCATGATGATGGAGGGACCAAACCTATTTATCATGTCTATATCCCCGATATATTTACTCAGATTGGACGACTAAGTGGAAAAGGCAAGGATCGGCGACTATCAGAGGAGGAGCAAAGGCATTTGAATATGTATATTTTGACAAATTGCGACGACGTTTTGGAATATGAGAGGTACCTAATATTTATTTTTTAAATTTGTTAACAAAGTTTACTAATGTTATTTTCTAATGCATTTGTTCATGTACAAGATGTTCATGGCCCAAATACGCGATTGGTATCCAAATTACACTGAGGATGAGCTTCTTGTCGTCAAGCAGAATGATTTTGCTCCTTGGTTGCAATATTATGTAATTGTTAAACGATGCTTGTCCACATGCAATTTTTACAGGTTGGTCAGATGACTGGTAGAGGGGAATCATTTCCGGCGTAGTTAGTTGAGATGGTGACAGGCCCGACGTTTATTGCAAAGTCTTTTCTGATGTATTGCACATGAGGGTATGCTTTTATGGCTCATCGGGAAGGAAGCTCTAAGACAACTAGTAATTCTGGTATATCGTCTCAATCTGGAGAAGTTGTCTACTACGGTGTCCTTCGCGAAATATTGGAGGTCCATTATCCGGGAATGATCGACTTAAAGTGCATTGCTTTCTACTGCGATTGGTATAATCCAGTGGATGGTCTACGTCATGACGCATTTGGTGTTACATCTGTCCACTCTCGAAGGTGACTTCAGAAATACGATCCTTTCATTTTTGCTTCACAAGCGGATCAGGTTTCCTATATTCGATACCCCCGGGTTACGAACAAGAAAGACCCTTGGATTAATGTTATGTCGATACACCCAAGGGGAAGATTTATGGTGTTTCCGACCATGACCCTTTGCAGGAAAACGCAGTTGCATATAACTTAGGTTCGATCGAGCAATCTCTTAAAGTTGACATCGTTGTTGATTTCACCATGAACGGAGATTACGAGGTATTTGAGGATTCTGAGGAAGAGATCGGTGAATTTGACGAGGATTCCGATTCAGCTACGTCTGATTATTCATCATCGGACTCGGCGTAATTAATTTATTTCTCTATGTATTTTTTATATATTGTAAAAAAAATTCACCTTTTGATGAAATAAAAACCTAATAATTTTTGTTTGAATTATTGTATCATGTTTTTTAATTTTAATAAACTTTTCCCCGGCTAGAATAGAAATCCCGTGAAATATCAAAATATCATATTCCCTGGCTAAAACTGAATACAAGTGTAAAACATCAAAATATAAAAGTTCCTCGGAAATCTGTCGGAAATTTTCGAGAAATTTCCTACAGTTTCAGTTTTAGCCGGGGTATTCAGTTTTAGCCGGGAAACAATAAAATACCCCGGCTAAAACTTAATCTGTTAAAAATCCCTAAAAAATTTCCGACGGATTTCCAAGGGACTTTGATATTTTGATGTTTTACACTTGGCATTTTTTCGGAATTTGCCGAAAAATGGAATTGAAAGGAATAAACTTGCTTCATAGGATTAGGACTCTTTTACTCTTAAAGTCTGAACTTTGTTTGCTTACTGCTTGTATAGAAAAAAAAAAGTCTTATTGGCTTTCTTTGCTTACGTCTTCAAGCCTGACGTGTGCTTGATTTAGTTGTTGTTTATCTTCTTTTTTTTTCTTCCTTCATAAGAATTTTCGCTAAATCGTCGCAAATTATGAATTTAATATAGGAAAAATTAAACTTCAGTTTGCAACGATTTAGCGACGATCTAGATAAAATTGTTCTAAACCCTAAACTCAATGCCCTATACACTAAACATTATTGTTATGTGGGTTAGGGTATAGGGTATGACATAAATTTCACAATAATTACTCACTTACAATATAAACATGTTCACCTAACTCATATATCGTCGTTAAATCGTTGGTAAATTCCAACGAATATTCATCGTTGGTACGTAACGACGATTTTACAACGTTTTTGAAAATCGTTGTAAAATCGTCGCAAATTACCAACGAATTACAAAATCGTCGCTAAATCGTCGCAAACTACCAACGAATTACCGACGATGTATATTCGTTGGTAATTTGCGACGATTTAACGATAATTTTCAAAATCGTTGTAAAATCGTCGTTAAAGCAATAGTGATTTGCGAAGAATTTAAATCGTTGCTAAAACTGTGCTTTTTTGCAGTGGAAACACGACGAAGACGACAAAGAGTATAGAGATTGATGAGAGAAGAATACATAAGTGTTTGTGAATAATTGTATATTGCTCTCATAATTATAATGATTGGGTTACATAGATATTTATAATAGATATTATTCATAAACTAAATATAATACAAATATGTAAATATCCCATATATATAATACTTAGTAATAATATTTTAGATTATTCTAGATCTTTCTAGATCGTTCTATACGCCCTTCAAGTTTGATGATCCAAAAGATCACTAATGAAGATTAGAAGTAGATTAGGAGATTGGAAGGTGAGATTTTCGTTAATGGAACGAGTTAAACTTAATTTCGGAGCAGGTCGGGATGGAGAGAGACAGATCGGATATTATGACGAACAGGTCGGGGACCGTATTCTTTGTATTAATGATCGATAAGGATGATGGTTTAGATTTACGAACTAGTTCCGACGGGAATCCAGTTCGGTGTTCTAAACGGCGTTACTCTGTTACAATGTAGAGAGGTCGGGTGTAAAGTCTAGTGAGAGAGAGAGCAATAAATGTGTGGTCCCCTTTCATAAATGTATGCTGGGGAAATTTATAGCCGGGGTCGGCTCCCTGTTCCCCGAAGTTCCGGGGTAACGTGGCGCTTCCAGCGTCTTTCATGGATAAAGTGCCTCGAGAGGCGCGTTCCAGCTTCTTCGGGGGATAGGTCATGATGAGCCCGTCACCATGAACCTATGGAAATAGCACACTGTTCAGCGAGCTCCCTTCACGTGTCATTTCCTCCTTCGGTCTCTATACAGAGTTGGTGAGGTTTCGA
This sequence comes from Eutrema japonicum, assembly GCA_030161315.1. Classification (NCBI taxonomy): domain Eukaryota; kingdom Viridiplantae; phylum Streptophyta; class Magnoliopsida; order Brassicales; family Brassicaceae; genus Eutrema; species Eutrema japonicum. The sequence goes on along the minus strand of BSQW01000006.1, from coordinate 8,572,128 downwards.
GCTCAGTGCCATACTTCTACCGGAATAGCGCACTGTTCAGCCAACTGCCCTCCACGTGTCGTTTTCTCTTTGGTCTCTCTGCGCAGAGTTGGTAAAGCGTTAGTGCGAGGTCGGGATGCGCTCTTGGGAGCTTGGGGCAAGCTTGAGGTGGGAGCTCGGGGCAAGCTTGAGGTGGGAGCTCAGGGCAAGCTTGAGGTGGGAGCTCGGGGTAACAGCTCGACGCTCTCCTCGGCCAAGCGTTGACCCTTGGTTGACTTAATCGAGAAGGACCGTTTGCTGAGAAGGGGCGTTTGCTGAGATGGGCCTAGCTAATTGGGGGTGCTAAACCCACCTCCAACAAAGTTCAAGGTGGTAACGGAGCGAAGCGGAGTTAGCGGCTTGAGATTGATTATTGAATCGTAGTGTAGAAGTGTCTTCATGAATTCCACACCATGATCATATGTAACACATGCACCTGTTGTGCAATCTAGAAGATGAGAGCGATATAAGAAGTTGATTTGTGGAACGAATGATGTGATGACAACGACTTGAGACGAAGATCTGATGCCAAGCATGAAGCAGTGGTGATCCGATGGCAAGCATAAAAGTTGTTTGTTTTTTTTTTGGAAAATAAAATTGCAAATAATCCTAAGGATTTGAGAAGCACTGCTTGAGAAAAAATAGTAACCAAAAACAAAAAAAGATCTTGCTGAGAAGAGCAAGGCAATTGTCATGGGAATTGTGTTCTGCAGATTGTGTGCGACACGGAGAATCTCGTGTGTGACACAAAAAATGTTGTAGGAAAAAGATTGAAAGGTCTATGGTAGACTTGAATAAGAAGTTCGATGGTTTGGATATAGAGGCACTTAGGCTTGGATTAGAGAATCACTAGGCTTAGATTCAGAGGCACAATTAAGCTTGAATAGGAAGCTCGATGGTTTGGATTCAGAGGTTCATGACGAACTTGAATTTTGTAAGCACTTAGCTTAAAACAAAAAGAAAAAAAAAATAGAAGAAGCTCGATGGCTTGAAAGAAAAACGAAAAGAAAAAGAAGTTTGATCGTTAGATCAAAATTTCGGAGCAAACCTGCTGTGATACCATATAGAGATTGATGAGAGAAGAACACATAAGTGTTTGTGAAGAATTGTATATTGCTCTCATAATTATAATGATTGGGTTACATAGATATTTATAATAGAGATTATTCCTAAACTAAATAGAATACAAATGTAGAAAAAGACCAACAATCTCCCCCAACTCAAAACCCTAGCCGCCTCATTGCTTCATTTTCCGATCTCCCTTTCCGGCAAGCGTTGAGTTTCACCGCTGCCGGAAAAGGGACCTCCTCTGCTCTCTCTTTCTTCCTCGACTTGTAGTTCTCAGAGATTCCAAGGTGACGACAATAGATCTCGATTTTTTCTTCGTTTATACGTTTGAAAAATAAATCTCCGGCGTCGCTCTAGCTGCCCGTTAGTGGTGCCTTTGGGTTCACTGCGAGTTTATATGGTCTCTCCCTGCGATAGACAGTCGAGGACGGTGTCTTTGCAAGGGTCTGGGCTATTTGGGCTTCCTGCTGCTCTGCTATGGCCGCCTCGTCGTCACTCCTTCCTAGGATGTGTCTTCGATTCTCCCCTCATGATGATTCCAAGTTTCCGGCGTTCTGTCTCCAACCTCAACTACACCGGACCGACGTTGCTCCTCTGCTTGGGCCCTGTTGTGGGCTTTCCGATGAAGCTCTTCCATCTTCTGTCGGCGGCTCGAGTCACCGGCGTCGTGGTTTCTGTCAGTCATGGCTTCAAGGCATCTTAGCTTTTATTCCACTTTCCACCTCTGCTGTTTGACCTCGTCGTCGAGGCTCACTCCGTCAGTTTTGGAGTTCTCTCTTCTGCTGGCAAGTGACTGGATCTCTTATGTCGGAGCCGCCGGAGCCACCTGACCCGCCGGACCCACCAGACCATCTTTCTGCTTCTCGGCAACGCCTTTTATGTGACCCTAACCCTTGGCATCTTTGGACGTGGGTCTCTGTTTCAAACTCTCGGGAGTTTCCCTCCGCCACTTTTGCTTGCTCTGAATCACCCTTGTGGCTTTCTTTGGGCCAGTCGATTTCGGATAGGAGAAGTTACTCTAGGTCTCTTGTGAGGACTCTTAATGATTTAGAGTGCTTTTCCGTTTTGATTCCAACTGACTCTACGACCAGCCACGTTGTTCAACCTTTACTGCCATCTTCAAATAGTCGGGATCTCACCACCGATGCAGGTTTAAGGACATTTCCTTTCGGCGTTTCTCCGGTCAAAGAAAATTTAGGCTTTCTCGTCCGAGCCAAGGAATTCATTGTGGAGCAAAACTCCAAATCTAATCAAGCAGGATTCAAGTTTGTTTTCTCGATCTGTTCAAACTCTGGAAAGTCTACCTATTGTGCGCCTTCGGGCATGCCGAGATTCATCTCCTTCATGCTTCAACAAATTGTACTTCCTCTGATTTGCACTGCCACCCCTCTTCCCCCTCGGTTCAGCCACTGGTATCAGCTGTCTCCTCCACCCTCCCATCTTGCTCGTTGCTCAATCTTCCAAGTGAATCGATTGACCGAGCCCAATCCGTTATCGAGGCTGTTTACCCCATGGTCCTTTTCCATGTGTGGCCCATACCCCAGGTTCAAATCGATTGTTGGCTTCCTTGGTATTTCGATCAGGATAGTCATAAATTATGTTGAGATGGGGATGGCGAATTTACCACATTCTCTCTCTTTGAGAGGTGTTCTTTTTCCGAGCAGTTTGTTGGGAAATCTTATGAAGGTTCTTACCGTATTGTCTTCTTGCATAGCGGTCTGTACGGGATCAGAAGAGACAAACCGGATCGCTTCTGCATACTCCGGAGGTAAGACTCCAGCATCAACGTCACTTGTCATAGCTGCTAATGTGACTAAGTTCAAAGAACCCGGCTCTGCCGTGATGATGATCTTGACACATTAGTACTTAGGTTTGAATTCGCTGTCATATTATCAAGTTCTATATATGTTAAGCTTTATGGTCTTAAATTCGTATTTGAATATCAAAAGAGGAGGTACAATTCCCTATGATTGTAAGTTTTGAAGTTTGTTGAATGAATAGATTGGTGACCAGAAAAAAATTAAAAAAAATAGAATATAAATATGTAAATATCCCATATATATAATAAATATAGAATATTTAGTAATAATATTTGAGATTATTATAGATCTTTCTAGATCCTTCTATAAAGGGGACGTTTTTCCGGACGTGAAACGCATTGAGAATCGCGTTTTTGATCCTTGGTGGCGTTTGTATCGCTGGGATGTTCGTGACGTATTTCTTCACGCGTGAAACTATGGGAAGGTCGTTAGAAGATAACGAAGAGGAAGAGATTGGTTCAACGTGAGCAGGAGCATCTTCTGCGAATGATTTGCTTCGGAGACAATAGCGATTTTGAGATCAAACGAAACCATGAATCATCTTTTGATCCTCTTCTCTCTAATCAACTCTTACATTTCTTTGGTTTTTTAATGTTTGATACCCAACTCTTCTTTTTTTTCAGTTCTTTCAGTTCTTTTCTCGTATTTACTCGATTTGTTTTTTTTTTCCTTTTTCATTCGGTGCATATTAAAGGGGTATATAAATGTCAAATATTGATCCTTTTATTCAATTTTTCTTCTTACCCAATGTATAAACAATTTAAAGTAAAAATTGAGAATATGTGATATTAACCATGACTGAATATCACTTAGATTTGGTTGGGAAAGATGAAAGTGTTGTGCTGATTGACTTGAGAAGCTGTCAGAACAGAACATGATACAGTTGTAGAAACAGGATGTGTTACAGAAGCAGTTGATGTATCAGTTAGAAGTAGCACACGAAGTGATACAATGAAGCAGTACGGAGCAACTGATGACGTGGAGCTAAAGCGTGAGCTGTGGGATCACGACGTGTTACATATGCTGACAGAGTCGACATATATGGTGTGATAGTTCAGACAGAGATATTTGACAGAACTGGCACAGGTACTGAGACAGAAAGTGACTCAGAACGGGAACATAGAAATAAGTGATTATTTCCTTATTGGTGGTGTGTCCTTTGTTATAGGAAACATGACCACATGATTTAGAAGCCCAGGAGGATGAAGAAATCATGTGGGCTTCAGTAGACTTAGGGTTCTGACCCTTAACTATATAAACCAAGAAACGGTGCGCATCTAGGGTTTATGGTGAGATGCACACAAGTGCGTGTGGCATCGCCCCACCGGAGAAGATTAGTATATCTGATCGGTGGTTATGGTCTATGGATTATGCAGCCGTGAGAAGACGGTGGTGCACCGATGCTATCGGATGGTAGTCAAGTCATGCGTGGCTTGATACTGTTTTCATAGTTTGATTGTAGTACAAGCACATCTGTGAGATGGTGTTTGTATCGGTCGTAGCCGAGAGGTAGACTTTGTAGAGATATCGTGTCCACAGAGTATCCATATAGAAAAGAATGATAGGCATTGTAATGTTGTATATCATAGCAATTGTAATTGCAATTTTGTTCTAGTGGATTTGTTCTGGACTAGGTCTCGGGGATGTAGGGAAACCAAACCACGTTAAAAAACTCTATGTGTTTTTTACTTTATACATATACATACTCGAACGTATAGATCTAGCCGCGAATCCATACTTTCAAAAGAAGCCATCTTGTTGATTCCACATAAACCTTTTGGTCCCCAAGAATTCTTCACTATCTATTCCTTTGCTTGATCCGTACCCAACCGCGGCTACACCGTGGTCCAACTCGTCCCCGCACCGCCCATTAAACACACCCTTCACATCACCAAGACAATAATTCAAAACCTCAAGAAAAAATATGTATTCTTTCAGATTGATTATTACTGATTCTTGAATCTTGTTAAAGGTTAGAGAATGGATGTTAACTTACACCCTTGTAAAACTGAAAGTCTCTACCAGAGGCTTCGATTGCGACACTGACTGGCTGATTAGCCAATGTCTTCAATAGACTCTTCTCGTCGTTCGTAGGTACATCTTGGTGCCCATTAATAGTCACCATCTCGGACTCATCCTGAAAAGAAAAGAAAACAATAAGATTATAGGCTCTTTCTACGTTTTGATGTGGGAACGCATATAGACCTTTTTCGTTTCGCATGTTCCTTCTTCCATGGCGTAAGGATAATCTTCTTCCTTGCGAAGACCTCCGTTCTTGACTATATACTCAAAAGCATAGTCCATAAGACCACCATTGCACCCATTGTGTTGTACGTTGTATTACAATCTATGAGTTCTTGTTCGGACAATGTTGTCATATTCCAGGTCACAATCTTCTTTATACCTTCCACTGCAGCAACAGTAGAGAAAACCCAACAACTTTCGCAAGAGCCCTGATTCTTCACGTAGCTCACGGCTCCTTTCTTTCTCCAGTCTACGGATTTAGGCAGAGCTTCGAAGTCTCTATGAGCAAACTCTTCGTTAGAGCTTTCCTCGCCTCTCCTGGAGACAAGATCGGGTTTGAGCCCCAAATACTTATTTTTGAACTCTTCGTGAGACAAATCCGAAAACTCGTTGAGTCCGAGCCAATAGCTTTTCACTTTAAAACTTCAAACCTAAGGAACTTCTCCTCAAGGCTCTCGTAAAGCTTTTCGAAATTAGAGATCCAATTCTCAAAGAGTACGAAGAGTTTTTCGTGAGATTCCAAGTCTTCGGGTGCATATCCAACAATGGAGTAATCTTGAGAAGCAGCAAAAGAGAGGGAGAGAGACACTGCAGATAAGGCAAGAGCAAAATAGAGGATTCTTGAGGAGATATGCATTATTTGGGTTCCAAGCTCTGTATTTGATTATGTCGATCATGTTTCTTTAAGGGTAAATATGTTTGAGTCTGAATCTTGAATGCAGACTCGGTCTCTAAGCTTAGTTATGTTCCCCATATGGTTACTTTGAATCCAAGTAAGTTATTACTCTCATGTTTGTTCAGTTCGGTCGAAACCTCTATCTCAAAGGGTATGTTTCATTGATTGGGAAACAAAACCAATAGTTTAGCCCATGTAGGCCATATATAAAACGCATGATATATTTGTTCATTACGCGAGGCAAAAACAAGAACAGAAAAACTACAACAACTTCTTCTTCTTTTTTTACATCAAAAACTAAAACAGTCTTCATATGTTATATTTATTTGTTACCGTAACATTAAGATATTTTAATCACAAAAAGAGTGTAATTTAAATCTCTATAATATTATTTAAAAAGACATTTTTAAAAATGAACTTTGATTTGTAAGTTATTACATGAAATGTCATTACAAATAACAAAAAATAATTGAAATATTAAATGATATAATAGTCTTTTAAAATTATTGATTAGAATATAGAAAGTATATATTTTGCATTAAAAAGTTATTTATTATTTAAATTTTTTATTATTTTTAATATTATATATTTTAAAATAATAATCAATTCATATATGTTCAAATAAACAGAAATCTCACTACAAGAAAACAACGGATTTGCGATGGACAAATCCGTCGCAATTCCGTCGCAAATCACGTTTTGCGACGGAATTGCGACGACACGATTTCCGTCGCAAATCAGTCGTCGCAAAACAGTTTCCCTCGCAAATCCGTCGCAAATTTGCGACGATCCATTTTCCCTCGCAAATTTGCAACGGAAAATATCCGTCGCAAATCCGTCGCAAATTTGCGATGATAAATAATCCCTCGCAAATTTGCAACGGATAATTTCCCTCGCAAGTCTGTCGCAACATTGCGACGGCTACTTTCTGTCGCAAATCCGTCGCAATGTTGCGACGAGATAATTCCCTCGCAAATTTGCAACGGCAATTGTCCCTCGCAAATCCGTCGCAAATTTGCGACGAGATAATTCCCTCGCAAATTTGCAAAGGCAACTTTCCCTCGCAAATCCGTCGCAAATTTGCGACGAGATAATTCCCTCGCAAATTTGCGAAGGCAACTTTCCCTCGCGAATCCCTCGCAAAATTGCAATGGAAATGCAAGGAAAATTGAATTTTGTAAATTAAAAATTTAATTTAAAAATTGAATAATAATTAAAATAATTAACATATTAAATTTAAAAACATAATTATAAAATTTAGTTATTACAAAAAGTGCATAATTGTTTAAAAAAAAAAACAAAATAAAATGTTTACAATCCGGTTCCGGTTCCGGTTCCGGTTCCGGATCCAGTTCCGGTTCCGGTTCCGGTTCCGGATCCGGTTCCGGTTCCGCTTCCGGTTCCGGTTTCGGTACCGGTTCCGGATCCCGATCCCGAAGAGTTACGTGCTTCGCGAAGTCTTGCAAAAGCCGGATCCTTCTCAGCAAAGTAATCCATAAAAGCATCATAGGAATTAATCTTCTCGGCCTGATTCGTTAGCATCTCGGCCTGACTCGATAGCATCTCGGCCTGACTCGTTATGATCCGGTGTAAATCGTCATGGGATGGACGCGAAGCCGATGTAGAAGAAGCTTCAATTTGCGGTTGAAGCGAACCGACACCGTAAATTCTTCCTTTTTTGCGGGGAGCAACCTATGAAAGACAAAAAAACAAACATTATAATTAGAAATATTTAAATACAATACAACAATTTAATTTTTAAATACGTACCTCGGTAAAAATTTGGTTCTTCACGAAAGGAGTAAGGGCGCAAGATGCTGTGCTCTCGGGATCATCACTATCGACGGTCTGAGATAACAGGTCGAGCCGCGAAGTGACATCGTGGTAGATCTTCTCCGAGCGTCCATCGATAAAAGAGCCATCCGGTTTCCGTTTTGTCTCCTCGAGAACCGCTAACAAATCCGGAACTGATGATCCGGTCTTTGCGGCCTAAAAAAAATTCATAAATTCATAACATTAAATTAAATTAAGAATGTAAAAAAATTTTTAAAAAAAAAACTTACTATGTTTCGGCCCCGTGCTTTAAACGAGGTTTGTCCTGAACGATGCTTAGAAGGCCCGTAACCATCAGGATCAGAGTATCGGGCCTTGCGACTATCGTCACTCTTCTTCTTGCTCTTTGGATCCATCCAATATCGAACAAGACCGTTCCAAACAGTCGGATCCATCCACTTAGGCTTCGACTCATCGCCTTTAATCTTCCACTTTTCTTTCCAACGCCCAACCTGACCGCACATACGAGCCTTCAACTTCTTTTCAAATTTTTTACGGACCTCGCCGTTAATTGCAAAATCCCAATGAAACGATTGCTATAACAAAAAAAATAAGAAGTTAAATGCATAAAAAATATTATTATTAATAATAAAAATAAATTTAATAAAATTTAGAAAACTTACAGCAAACGTTTTATACCAACGTTCAATGATATATTCCGGTGTTTGCGAGTAATTGGCATGCGGTTCTTTGAAATCCGTTTCAAAGATCGAACGGATCTGAGCAGCCACAGCTCCGTCATCATCAAACCTGAAATTAGAAAATATAGTAAATTTTAAAAAAAAAATTATGATAATTGTAAACAAAAACATAAATAACTTAGGAAATATAAATTTTACCATAATGTTCCTGGAGGACGGCCTGGATCGAGTCGTGGTAGACTATCATGACCAGGACTCTCAAGAATCTGCTCTATCACAATATCAATGGGGATGGAGTCAGCCGCGGGGTTAGACGGTGCGGGATCCTCCGGTGCAGGGGCAGGCTCCACGGTCTCAGGAACAGCAGTACTCGCAAACTCCATCTGTATAACAGGAGGAGTACTTGTGGAACCCATCGAAAGAAATCGAGTATAGTCGTTACCTCGAAATCCCGACATCTACAAAAAAAAATTTAATAATTAATTCATATAATTATATTATAATTTAGAAAATACAAAAAAATTACAATCAAACTAATAATTTTATATAATGTCATAATAATTATAAAATTATCTAATGTAAATTCATACTAATTAAAATACAAATTTAACAACCTAATATATAACATATCTAAATCTAACAATCTAAATTCATCCTAATAAATACAAATATAATAAATATAATTTTTTAACAAATCTAAAAAACTAAAAATCTAAAAAACTAAATAATCTAACAAATCTAAGAAACTAAATAATCTAACAAAATCTAACAATTCTAAAAATCTAAAAATCTAAATTAAATACAAATCCAAATCTAACAAATCTAATTTTTTTTTCACAAATCTAACAAAGTTAACAAATCTAACAAATCAAACAAATATCACAAATCCAATAATTTTTTTTTCTAAGATAACAACATATATTTTTGAAATAAAAAATGAAAAAAAAAATGAAATTACAAAATGAACTTACCTTCGCCGGAGGAGAAGAAGAAGTCGCCGGAGGGAGAGGGGAGAGGAGGGGACTCGCCGGAGGGAGGGGACTCGCCGGAGGGAGAGGAGGTCGCCGGAGGGAGAGGAGGTCGTCGGAGGGAGAGGAGTGGTCGCCGGCGGAGGAGGAGAAGAAAGAGCTCGCTCGCGGGTTGAAGGGAGGAGGTCGCGGCGGGAAGAGAAACTGATCGCCGGAGGAAGACGAACCGTTCGCCGGAGGAAGAGGTACCGATCGCCGGAGGAGGAGAAGTGGGATCGAAGGAATCGACGGATCGCAGGAGAAGGGATTGAGAAGGGAGAAAGGAAGAAGAAGATAAACAGTCGGTTTATAAAACTAAAAAGCGATGGATTTGCAATGGATTTGCGATGGATCCAAAAATTGCAACGGATTTGCGACGGATCCATCGCAAATCCATCGCAAAATTCGCGGTTAAATTTTGGCCCAACATCTGTTGAAAAAATTCAATTTTCGTACCAAATTTCCAAAAAACATTTTGCAACGGATTTGCGATGGATCACTAATTTGCAACGGATTTGCGACGGATCCATCGCAAATCCGTTGCAAATTAGTGAGTTTTTTTTTTTAATGTTTAGGGTTTAGGGTATACGTTTAATAGTACATAATAAAGTTTACGGTTTATAATCTCATAAGAGTCATGATCATAAGCATATTTTTTTCACAAATATAATGAATTTGAGGGTACGAGGAATGTTGAACTTATATATATATATATATATATTCATAAACAACATATACGGATATATGACGTTTTCTATATCATACGGGGACATTTCCAAATTTTCAAAATTTATGAATGCACATGATTAAATAACTTTAGAAATATAATTTTTTGAGATTCACTTTTAAAACCGTTAGACGCTTATCACGTTTTTATCTTCTCCGGAAATAAGGAATGAATCCCTAGCAATTCCATTGCAAATTTGCAACGGATTTGCGATGGATCCTTTATTTGCAACGGATTTGCGACGGATCCATCGCAATTCCGTTGCAAATTTGCAACGGATTTGCGATGGGGTCTTATTTGCAACGGATTTGCGACGGATCCATCGCAAATCCGTTGCAAATTCGTGATTTTTTTTTTTTAATGTTTAGGGTTTAGGGTATACGTTTAATAGTACATAATAAAGTTTACGGTTTATAATCTCATAAGAGTCATGATCATAAGCATATTTTTTTCACAAATATAATGAATTTGAGGGTACGAGGAATGTTGAACTTATATATATATATATATATATATTCATAAACAACATGTACGGATATATGACGTTTTCTATATCATACGGGGACATTTCCAAATTTTCAAAATTTATGAATGCACATGATTAAATAACTTTAGAAATATAATTTTTTGAGATTCACTTTTAAAACCGTTAGACGCTTATCACGTTTTTATCTTCTCCGGAAATAAGGAATGAATCCCTAGCAATTCCATTGCAAATTTGCAACGGATTTGCGATGGATCCTTTATTTGCAACGGATTTGCGACGGATCCATCGCAATTCCGTTGCAAATTTGCAACGGATTTGCGATGGGGTCTTATTTGCAACGGATTTGCGACGGATCCATCGCAAATCCGTTGCAAATTCGTGATTTTTTTTTTTTAATGTTTAGGGTTTAGGGTATACGTTTAATAGTACATAATAAAGTTTACGGTTTATAATCTCATAAGAGTCATGATCATAAGCATATTTTTTTCACAAATATAATGAATTTGAGGGTACGAGGAATGTTGAACTTATATATATATATATATATATATTCATAAACAACATGTACGGATATATGACGTTTTCTATATCATACGGGGACATTTCCAAATTTTCAAAATTTATGAATGCACATGATTAAATAACTTTAGAAATATAATTTTTTGAGATTCACTTTTAAAACCGTTAGACGCTTATCACGTTTTTATCTTCTCCGGAAATAAGGAATGAATCCCTAGCAATTCCATTGCAAATTTGCAACGGATTTGCGATGGATCCTTTATTTGCAACGGATTTGCGACGGATCCATCGCAATTCCGTTGCAAATTTGCAACGGATTTGCGATGGGGTCTTATTTGCAACGGATTTGCGACGGATCCATCGCAAATCCGTTGCAAATTCGTGATTTTTTTTTTTTAATGTTTAGGGTTTAGGGTATACGTTTAATAGTACATAATAAAGTTTACGGTTTATAATCTCATAAGAGTCATGATCATAAGCATATTTTTTTCACAAATATAATGAATTTGAGGGTACGAGGAATGTTGAACTTATATATATATATATATATATATATTCATAAACAACATGTACGGATATATGACGTTTTCTATATCATACGGGGACATTTCCAAATTTTCAAAATTTATGAATGCACATGATTAAATAACTTTAGAAATATAATTTTTTGAGATTCACTTTTAAAACCGTTAGACGCTTATCACGTTTTTATCTTCTCCGGAAATAAGGAATGAATCCCTAGCAATTCCATTGCAAATTTGCAACGGATTTGCGATGGATCCTTTATTTGCAACGGATTTGCGACGGATCCATCGCAATTCCGTTGCAAATTTGCAACGGATTTGCGATGGGGTCTTATTTGCAACGGATTTGCGACGGATCCATCGCAAATCCGTTGCAAATTCGTGATTTTTTTTTTTTAATGTTTAGGGTTTAGGGTATACGTTTAATAGTACATAATAAAGTTTACGGTTTATAATCTCATAAGAGTCATGATCATAAGCATATTTTTTTCACAAATATAATGAATTTGAGGGTACGAGGAATGTTGAACTTATATATATATATATATATATTCATAAACAACATGTACGGATATATGACGTTTTCTATATCATACGGGGACATTTCCAAATTTTCAAAATTTATGAATGCACATGATTAAATAACTTTAGAAATATAATTTTTTGAGATTCACTTTTAAAACCGTTAGACGCTTATCACGTTTTTATCTTCTCCGGAAATAAGGAATGAATCCCTAGCAATTCCATTGCAAATTTGCAACGGATTTGCGATGGATCCTTTATTTGCAACGGATTTGCAACGGATTCGGTATATGTTGCAAATCCCTTGCAAAAATCCGTTGCAAATCCGTCGCAATTTTGCGAGGGACATTTACCGTCGCAATTTTGCGACGGAGTTGCGACGACTACTGTAGTCCTCGCTAATCCCTCGCAAATTCGTCGCAATTTTGCAACGCATTTGCGACGCCCCGTTGGCCCTCGCAAATTTGCGAGGGATTTGCGACTCTAGATATTCCCTCGCACGTTCGTCGCAAATTTGTTGCAAAATCGTCGCAATTTGCGACGACTTTTTCCCTCGCAAAATAGAGACGGATTTGCGACGGCTAGTTAGTCACTCGCAAATCCGTCGCAAATCCCTCGCAAATCCGTCGCAAATTTGCGACGGATTATATCCATTGCAAATCGACTGTTTTCTTGTAGTGTCTATTCAAAATCTTGCTATATTCTTCACTATAATTTATTGTATCTTATTTGAATATATATCAAAACAAAAGTTGAAAATTATTTTAGAAAATTATTTTTTATAAGAGTTCGTAAACTAACCACAAAAATTAGAGTCATTTAACGGTGCATATTAGAGTTATGTTTTCAAGATTATAAGTTTTTACGAGTTAGTCCGAATAATATTTTAGTTCACTTCAAAACTGGTTAAATAGATAAATTATTACAAATTGACATCTTTATCTATAATCATTAATTTGCTTTATTGTAAAATTCAGATAAAATAATTTTTAAAATTTCAAAACAATTTATTTTTAAAAATTACTCTACGCTATAATTAACGCAGTTAAATCCTAATAGAAAATATAACATCAAACACATACACAAAAATACAACAAATTAATGTGGAAAGACTCTATCTCTCTCCCCCCCTAACCTACGCCGGCTACGTCGTCACGTGCGCACTCAGCATCTCTCTCTACATATTCACACACATTCGAGTGACATAAATTGGGTAACCTATATCGTAATATCGTCTCATCCTTAACACCATCTTCTAATAATATTATCCATTACTTTACCTATTTGTCATTTGTCAACAAAAATAGAATTATGATCATAATAAACAAAATGTAGAGATTATCGATAGAAATAATAATATCTGTTTTTTTTAGATTTCATTAATAATAATATCTGTTGCCGTTTTCACACCTTATTATGTACTAATTGATACCTTTTCATTCTTGAAGAAATTTTCTTAAGTGCTAATACTTTTTACAATAAACAGTAGAATTTTGTCTAATGTTATTTTCTATATAAAAGTTCCAACAATCAATTTATATTAGATTTGGACATCATCGTGCAAAAAAAAAAAAAAGAGAAATTTAATTTGGACATCATGTCTTCCTTACTTTTTTTTTGTGTGCAAATAATCTTCCTTAATTCTTATCAAATATTTTCTTAATTTTATCTTTTATCACTTTCTATTATATATCCAGTTTTATAAAACAGTCTCTCATAACGTTCTGAGATGATGGATTGACGTACGTTCCTCTTTACTTGCTTTTTTTAACAACCATATTTATTCACTTCTCTATCCAATTTTTAGTAGTCTAAAACTTGTAGCGACGAAAATACTTCTTAACAGTAGAAAAATCTAATACACCAAAAAAAACTACAAGTCAGGGTTAAGCAACACATTTACAAAAAACAAAGAACTGTCAAAACTTTAGGACAAAAACTAAAACACACAACTGATCAATTATATTCCATCCCTTGGATCTTTATCACATGGAATATAATTACAAAGTCATACTAATTAGAGATACAATACAAGCACACGACTAAACAAGCTTCATTGATCAGAAATTCAATATGATATATGTGCATGCACGGTTTTATTGGTCCCCCTCAAAATTTTCAACTGATCTCGCCCATATTTATGAAGGCTTCGTCTGTCCCCAATATCCCTCAAGACCTTTTACATTTATTGCCCATCCACAGTACGGACATCGTTCAATGTACTACTTATTAATAATATTCACAAACCAATCTTCGCATAAAATTATCATTAAACTAGACCAAAAGTATCATACATGTCATAGACATATAGAAATATCCATCGATATCTCTTGTAGGGATTATAATCCAGACTCTAAGAATCAGACTACTCGCGTGATAATTAATATTGTATATATAGGTTATGATTGCTACCCCAAGATGAATCATGCAATGATTAGTATATGTTTGTAAGTTTTTATCAATCATATACCGATCCGATTTATGTTCATTTAGTCTCTCTTTTTTTACACATGTTCAGTTTGTTAAGCTTCACTTTTTTTCTTTCAAGGAATTTGCACGTTTTTTTGTTTTTTAATGATTTTACTATAAAATCGAATGAATAACATTTACTGGGTTCTGATTCTAGCTGCTTAATTATGAGAATATTAAAATAAAATTAACCATTATATTTCGTAGAATTAAAGAAGCAAAATGGGAGAGAGAAAAAAAAAAGGATTGCTTATGAAGGGAAATGAGTGAGAGGTCGTTCTCTGGTGGAGCAGGTCGGTGCTGCCATTGTCCTTTCCTCTTCCTCCTTCATTTATTATTCTCCTTCTACATCCTCTTCTTCTTCTTCTTCTTCTTTTTAATATATTTTATTTGTTGCAGTTTTTCTTAAGATTTAGTGGTAGAGAGTGACTGTTTTGTATGTATTTCGGTATCACTTTCCAAATAAAAAACACAATTTAATACGGCCTTAGTTTAACTTAATTTGATTTTGTGAAACGAACGAAACGAGAATGTTATGTATGTATTCATGCGAGATGCTTATGTTGTGCAGTACTTTTAATATTCATTTTTCTAAGCTAAAATGTCATTTTATAATTAATAAACTTTTTGAAAATTAACTTCGATACAGACATATATTAAATACAAACAGACAATGACGAGGAATGGACCCCTTTGTCATTTGATTGACACATACTATAAGAGAAGTGTGACAAACAGTCTTCTATATTCATTTTAGTGATTTTTGTTTCACCTAATACCTCAAAGTTTCGTGTCACATATACCATACGTATTATATATACTATCACAGTAATCCTGAACAAAAATGGGCTATTATTTTATACATTATTTCTGTTACATAGAGGAAATAGTGGTTTAACTTTAATTAATTTATATTTGACACAAAATAAACTAAAGGAAATAGTGTTACTGAAATGACGTATGACTTATAAAAAAATTTCCAAAAGTATGCTAGACCTTGCTGCTTTAACTATTAAATCATGTTCTGCCAAGATTAATGAAATAATATAGCAGACAAATTAATATAACAAAGATGAAAACTTTACTCTCTTTTTTGACAGGGCCAATAATATAGTTTGTGATGCAGAGGAACAGCACTATAATTTAGTAGACCGACGGTATCACTTGGGCAATAATTAACTGGAAAACAAAAACAATTTTGAGAAGGAACAAAAAAAAGGATAAAAAGAGTCACAAAAATATCATCAGAGCTAGAGGGATAGACTCCCTGGAGGAAAATAATTTAAATAGTACAGAAACAACTATATAATTTTAATAATGGATAGGCTTAGGTAAGCCTATGCAAGTACTGCAGGTTTTGAATTATTGGATGAAACATTTGTTTGCATATCTCTAGATTTACTTTTATAAAATAAAATTATAGGGTTGTGTAGGGTTTAGGGTAAAAAGAATGACTTGGGAGATTTAACATAAGATCGTGTGGGCAGTTAAATATTTAGTGAGAGAGATAGTATAGTACGTTTGCATTTATTATACTTTTACCTGATTTTTATATCATCCTACGCACGTGTCACCGCCGACATCTGCTATCTTCTACTGTTTCCTTTCATTTCATTTTTATAATTTCGATAATATATAAACTCAGCAAAAACAAAAATTATAAAAGAAGAGTTTTGAGCTAAAGTTCATATTTCTCCCATCAGAATCTAAATATTATATACCACCATACGAACCATGAACAATTTATTCGGTTTTTGTTTGGTTGGTTTGTTTATATATGGGTGTTGATTTCGAATAAACCTAAATATATTTGATTCAAACCGAATCGAAATTTTTATTTTTGATAAGAGTAATAATCTATTCTGGTTAAATTGATGTTAGATTTTAGATAACCAAAAAATAAAATAAAAAATTAACCAAACCGGAAAAGAAAATATACCAAAATTTCATTTTTATAGTTTTGGCTATTGCTTTGATAATTCAGATGATCTCAAGTCTATGGAAGGATTCAGATTAATCTTGTGATTTGTCATATCATAAATTTACTAGTCTATTAAGTTAAATATCTGGAATTTGGCCTAGAGTCCAATTGATTAAGAATCAGCATTATAAATTTTTAATAGGAGTCAAACTCGGGGAAGCCGCTCTCAATGGATTCTCAAATTTCGTACCACTAGACTACTCATTTTTATAGTTGCTTAAAAATAAATCGGGAATGTTAAACTTGTCCATAATAAAATCAAGTTAGTATTTTTGAAACTAACACCATAAAAGTCCGACAATATATGGGCAGAAACCAAATTAACAACATCTCTAATGAATTGTTTTCGTTTATTTAAAGGGGTATAAGTTTGTTACAGACTCCGATTCTGCATGGTGTTTATGTTTACACGTGGAATTTCAAAAAATTCCTTCGGTCGAAATCTGAAACAATTTCATTTTTTGTGTGGGTAAGTTATTCTTTCATGTGCGTTTAATTTATTTTTATAATCAAAAAATTATTTTGGTTTACAACAATATTAGATGTTGAAAGTTCGTTTAAATAAATAAATATGAACGCAAACGCAAACAAACAATAGTTTTTTTTTTGGGGCCCTGGGGGGGGAGATTTCCATAATTATAACTATTTACAAAAAATTTATGAATTGGTTTTCAAAAAAAATTAGTAATTAACTATTTACATGTTATATTTCGAAATTTTTGATTTTATTATCGAAAATTCATAAATTTTATAAATTTTTTATTTTATTTAAAAAAATTATATAATATAATATAGATTTTGAGTGAAATATTGTTAGGGATATATAATTTTCCCTGGAGAAAATAGATCATGTAATTTTTTCAAGTTTTGAATTATCATTTTAACTATTTTAATAAATGCAAACGCAAACAAACAATAGTTTTTGGGGGGATATTTCCATGGTTTATGTGAAACCCGTTTTCTATTACGGAAGAGTATACTATTTATCAACAAAACCATTTTTAAAAAATGTAATACAGAATTGATTTAACCGTTGAGAAATACTATCAAAGAAAAGAAAAGAAATAAAGAAACGAAAGGAATTGGGATCTCAGGGAGAATGTGTATAAAATAATAAATAAAAAGGTATGACCCATGAATGTATAATGATATGCTTACACCCGCACGCATAAACCTCTGCCATCTTTACTGCACACTCTTTTCCTTTTTCTTCTTAAAAGCAAAATCTATTTGCTTTCGTTTTGATGATAACCATAAGATGCACAACTTATTTGACATTTCTTGAAATCTGAAAACTGTAGTAACTTCGACAGCAATTATTTTTTGGTAGAGAAATGGTCTTGGAGTATGAGATAACCTCAGACCATGATTAACGGTGAGACTTTGGCAATATTAACTGATAAAAATTAAATGAAAAAAAAAAAAATGGTAAAGTGTTATGATACGTATCAGTGAGTTGATCTTCTTGATACGTATCAAGAAGACACGCGGCTGTTTTTAAGTGGACCGGGTATTTTTCTTATCATCTCGTTTCAGATATTTTTTTTGTTTCTCCTCTCTCGCTTCTCTCCCTATGCGATTCATCTTCTTTCTCTCTCGACAAAATTTCGCTTCATCGATCGATTGAATCATGGTAAGTTCTTCTTCTCTTCATCGATTGAATCTTCTCGTTTTGAATCTTTGTTTTTTGTTCTTCCCCTGTGTCGACGAGACGGCGCTAAAATTCTGAAAGGTTAGCAATCGAAATTCGTCTTTCTCATCGTTTTGACGATTTCTATCAAACATTTCTTCGTTATCAATGTGAATCTTTGTTTGTTTTTTTCCTTGGTATCGAGGGTTTTGTTCTTCCCCTGTGTCGACGCTAAAATTCCAAAAAGGTAAAAGCAATCGAAATTCGTCTTTCTCATCGTTCTGATTTGGTTCTGGTATTGAGGATTTGGTTCGCTTGGTTTATTGAATTTCGTCGCCATGTCTTAGTGATATGATTTACTTTGTTTATTGTTTAATTAGATGATTTGCTTTGTTTATTGTTAAATCTTTATGGATTATACGCTTTAGGTATAGAATGTTTGGTCAAACATATTTCATTTTAAGACTCTCGTGGTTCTGAGATTTAATGTCCTTTAAGTGTTTGTTGAAATGCCTGACTGACATTTTTCTTAATTGTTCTTACCTTTTCTTGTTTGTTAAATTGAAGTATTTTGTCTGTTGTTAATTGACGTAGTTATATAATGATTGTCTCTGCTTGGTCTTTGTATTTTAATGATGATTGAGACATTTAGTTAATGGTTTTGGTTGTGGTTGAGAGTTAATTTTATTAACCTAACCCGAATTGATTAGGGAGTGAGTTATTACTCTTTATTGTGAGTTTGGCTTTATAACCAAACCAAATCAGTTCGTTTATATCTTAAAACGAAAAACTCAGAACCAAAATCTTTCACAACCAAGTAAATGGATTCCAATGATTTATTTACTGGATCTCAATCCTTTATTGATCTCTTGAACACACAACAAGAGATCAATACTCCACAAACTTATCCACAAATTCAAACACCTACATCTGAAAATAACTCACCTGAAAAAACCAGAGAGTCTAGAGTTAGATGGTCATTGCCGGAGGAGAAAGTGCTTGTTTCTGCTTGGTTAAACACAAGCAAAGATCCCATAGTAGGGACTGAGCAGAAAGGAGGTGCTTTCTGGCAAAGGGTTGCAGCCTACTATGCCTCAAGTCCTGCTGTTAAAAACCTTCCAATCCGAGGGAGTAACACATGTAAACAGAAATGGGCAAAGCTAAACGAATCAGTAAGCAAGTTTGCAGGATGTTATGACTTTGTGTCAAGGCAGCATCGGAGTGGAGAGACAGAGGATGATGTGCTGGAGCAGGCCTATAAGGTGTACTTTCAAGATCAGAAGACAAAGTTTAATCTTGAGCATGCTTGGAGGCTACTAAAGGCTGATCAAAAATGGTGTTCTTTGAATGCTTCAAAAACTAATCCATCATCCAAAAAAGGAAGGTAAATGATGAGGGTGACTCTGTCTCCAGCTCTAATAAAGATTGTGGCTTGGAGGAGGATACAATGGAGAGGCCTATGGGTGTAAAGGCTGCCAAGGCAAAAGGGAAAAAAAAAGGTATAAAGACTGAAGATTCAGAGGGCAGTTGTTTGAAAGAACTTGAAGAGATGTGGGCTATTAAGGAGAAAGATAATGCTACCAAAGAAAGACTATCCAAACAGAAAATAATGGATAGTCTCCTTGCTAAATCTGAACCACTAAGTGACATTCAAATCACCCTTATGAACAAGCTAATTTATGAGATGTTGTGATTGGTAAGTGATTCTCTTATTGATAGGTTCTGTTTAGATTTGTTATAGAGAGGTTCTGTTGTGGGATTGCTTTTCACTTTACTTTGCACATTAACTAGACTTAATCACGAGCCAATCTGTGGGATTGATTTGTTATAGAGAGGTTCTGTTGTGTGATTGGTAAGTGATTCTCTTATTGATAGGTTCTGTTTAGACTTAATCACGAGCCAATCTTCTGATGTGGGATTGCTTTTCACTTTACTTTGCACATTAACTAGACTAGTAGAAGTTGATCTCACATAGGGTATGTTGTTTTACTTTAGGTGAAATGATTAATCTTTGTGTTTATGTGTCGATAGGTTATGGTGTTTTACTGAAGCTCTCACTGACTGTTCTCTCTGTTTCTATTTTGTATTTTTGCAGACTTGGATGTATATGAAGTTGGTGACACAGTAATGGAATGTGGGAAATGTTTTTTTTGTAATATAGGATGCTCTAAGTAGGTGTACCAAATCAGTTCGGTTATGTTATATATATATGTAGTTATGTATATTACTTCTGCTATGTATCAAATTAAATCTCCTTCTTTGTATCAAATCTCCTTCTTCTTTGGATGAAATCTCCTTCTTATTTGTATCCAATCTCCTTCTTCTTTGTATCAAATCTAATTCTTCTTAGTATCAAATCAACTTCTTCTATTTATTTTATTGGTTTATATGGCATCTCATCCACAAAATGTTGATGAAATCTTTGAAGAAAATATTGATGAAATCTTTGAAAGAGGTTTTCAAAATTGTTTAGAAGGTTGTGTAAATCAAGAAGCGGCAAAAAAATCGAAGAAAAAACGAGCTTATATAGAAAGGGGACGCGAGGAAGGGCACATTCGACTATTGAATGATTATTTTAGCGACCAACCAATTTACCCTGATCGTTTATTTCGCCGACGCTTTAGAATGAACAAGCGATTGTTCTTGCATATTGTTCAACGTCTCTCTATCGAAGTACCATTCTTCCAACAAAAACAAGATGCTACCGGAAGGTCCCCCCTGTCTGCACTACAAAAATGTACAGCCGCTATTCGTCTTATGGCATATGGACTTGCAGCTGATGCGATTGATGAATACCTCAGGATGGGTGAATCCACTGCGAGGAGATGCTTAGAAAATTTTGTGGATGGAATTATACATTTATTCCAAGATGAGTACCTCAGAAGGCCTACACCGGAGGATCTCCAACGATTACTCAATATCGGAGAGTTGCGGGGATTTCCCGGGATGATAGGAAGCATTGATTGTATGCATTGGGAGTGGAAGAATTGTCCAACCGCTTGGAAAGGGCAGTATTCACGTGGACATGGAAAACCCACAATCGTTTTAGAGGCAGTGTCTTCCCAAGATCTATGGATTTGGCACGCATTTTTTGGAGCTCCAGGGACATGTAATGATCTAAATGTGCTTGACCGTTCACCAGTATTTGATGATATATTAGAAGGTCGAGCTCCAAAGGTCAGTTACTTTGTCAATGGACGTCAATACCATATGGCTTACTATCTCACAGATGGTATATATCCGAAATGGGCCACTTTTATCCAATCAATTTCTCGTCCACAAGGTCCGAAAGCATCATTATTTGCAAATTGCCAAGAAGGTGTCAGAAAAGATGTCGAACGTGCTTTTGGTGTCTTGCAAGCTCGGTTTGCTATTGTTCGAAACCCATCTCTGTGTTGGGATAAGGCAAAAATAGGCAAGATAATGAGAGCATGTATCATATTGCACAATATGATAGTCGACGACGAACGAGACCAATGTACTCAATATGATTTCTCAGAATTCATAGAAGGAGAAGGAAGCGAGACTTCACAAGTGGACTACACGTATTCTACCGAGACAGCTACAAATGTGAACAACATGATGGTCAATCGAGCTCGTGTTCGTGAGGAAAGAATGCATCAAAAATTGAAAGCTGATTTGGTTGAGCATATTTGGCTAAAATTTCGCACAACTTAATAATAAAACCGAGTTTAATTCATTTTGCATCATGTTTTTACAAGTTTTTTCAAACAAATTTTTTTTCAAAATAAATTAATATTTTTAAAATTTTTTAGAACCCCTTATTAGTCTCACCATTGGACACATAAATATTAAGAGTTTCTTATCTAATCTCAACAAATTAATTAATATTAAATATATGATTAAAATATTTAAATGATACCCTGTTGGGTATCAAGGTTAATGATGCTCTCATTATCAGTATCTTTAATACTATAACGGTTTACTCACTTAAAACTGCGCATTTCAAAATTTCTAATGATATCAGTTGTAAAAGGTTGGATCAAATGTAATGTTGATATTTTACACATTATTTGGTGTGTGGGATATATAGGAATAGGATGAACTTTTATTTGTTTTCACTTTTCACTCTTCACTCTTCACTGGATAGGATGAACTTTAAGAGATGCTAGAAGGCAGTGACATATATTAAAGAAAAAATAACTAATTATGCAAAACTCTCAATATTTTTTTTTTATGGGTGTTGGCATTTTTTCAACTACCCACCAAAAAACTGTGCTTATTACCTAGCTTTTTTATTCATTCAAAATAATAAGATTTTTTTTTTTGTTTTTTAGCTTTGGTTGAAAAAAATCAACATTCTGTTTAAAAACAAAAGCGAAAACGTCAACACCATTTGATACGAGAAGTAATATATTCTAATTAATCACATCTTACATTTATATTTAGATAAAACAAACAATATGAAAAAAAAAACATTTATAAAATGTGGCTGCATTAATGATCCCATTGACGAATCGAGTAGTCATTAACGAAAGATCATAACTTAACATCACATTGTCTCAATCAAAACTCCAAAGACCATAAGAATTTCGCTATAGCAAGGTAGTGATCAAACACAAAACGGCAAAAGTTGTTTTTTACATGTTAGAATGTCACAAATTGATTACTTGCATAGGAAATAAAAAGAGGAAAATAGAAAGAGACTCCTGAAAGCTCCCCAGGTGAGGGCAAATAGCAGCCTCTGCTCCCTGAATTTCACAGCCTTTATCATCAATGCTCCTCTAACCTCAAACACTCAAAATCCACTCATCTATACATACACCTCTACGTATACATACATACATACATACATACATACACTCTCTCTATTATATCTTCGGTTTATGTGCCTTTTTCTATATAAATATATATTCTTGCACTCAATAAGGCTATACTCACCATCACCTTTTGTATCATTGCTCTCATTGTTCTCCTTTTTCGTGTCTCTTCGAGTAACAAGACTTTAAAAAGTCTCTTTTTTTTTGTTTTTCGGTTATAACAATTACAAAGATGATGCTTGCGGTGGAAGATGTGTTGAGCGAACTCGCCGGAGAAGAAAGGAATGAGAGAGGATTGCCACCTGGCTTCCGGTTTCACCCGACGGACGAAGAGCTCATAACTTTCTACTTAGCTTCAAAAGTCTTCCATGGAGGTCTCTGTGGCATTCACATCACCGAAGTTGATCTCAATCGCTGTGAGCCTTGGGAACTTCCCGGTATATCAATCTCTTCTTTCCTCTAAAAGTTTGTTTTCTTTCTTGTTTTTTGAATCTTTTTAAAAGTTTATTGTTTTCTTTTAAATTTTGTTATATGTAGAAATGGCGAAGATGGGGGAGAGAGAGTGGTACTTTTATAGTCTAAGGGATAGGAAATACCCGACGGGGCTGAGGACGAACAGAGCCACTACTGCTGGATATTGGAAAGCTACCGGAAAAGATAAGGAGGTCTTTGCCGGCGGCGGCGGAAGCGGTGGAGGAGGAGGAGGAGCGCTTGTTGGGATGAAGAAGACGTTGGTGTTCTACAAGGGAAGGGCTCCACGTGGCCTCAAGACAAAGTGGGTCATGCATGAGTATCGCCTCGAAACCGACCTTTCACACCGCCACACGTGCAAGGTAAAATTAAAACTCTGTTACTTTAATCCACACACGTGCGTGGGTCATGCATATTATTTTTCTTGTTAATTTATGGAGTTGACTTTAGAATACGAAAAGCTGAAAATAAAGTCTATCTGATATATTTTTCACCTTCGTTTTATACTAATTGAAATTATGTTACTTTACTTCCACACGTGCGTCTCTTAAACATTAATTAATACGAATTTGATGTTTTTATTGTCAACTAATGAGTTGACTTTTAACAACGATGAGTTGAAAAGAAAGGTTTAACCGAAATATTTCACTTTTTCCCCCCATTTTTACATATTTTTTTTACTATTAGTATTGTGAATTGTCATTATTTGGTTTGGCTAGTATCATGGCCGGATCTGGGCAAAGCCACATGAAACATTTGTTTTGTCTCTCATTTTTAATAGGTCCCCATAGAATATATCAATAATTTTTTTTTATAAAACTAAAAAATAAAATTTTTGATCACGTTTCTTTTTTTTAAAAAAAAATCATGCTTCCCTTTTTTTTTTTTTTTTTTAAGACTACGCTTCCTTTTTTTTCTGACTATTACATTTAAATTTTTTTTTTTATATAATATAAATTAGTGGCCCCATTTTTATTTTTTGTTTTTAAGTTTCTAAATTTTCAGATCTGGTCCTAACTAGTATTGGGGAGGACAGGGGAGAGAGCAGTTTAGATGTGATAGATTTGATATAAACCTGTACGTGTGGATGTCAACACCAAACACCTTGCCGTTTCCTGTTCTTCCATCATACACTGTTGTGTCGTTTTCATCACTATTGCTCTCTGTAATTAAATTACATTCACGTATCATCATAAATCAATTGGTCAGGCTCACATTTCAAACAAGATCTCTATCGATCTTGGTTCGGTGTAACTAATATAGATATAGATATATATATATATATATATATGTGTGTAAATAACTATATATATATTATTACTTCGAAACAAAATGTCTAATAACATTTTTTGATGTTACACAGGAGGAATGGGTGATTTGCAGAGTGTTCAATAAAACAGGAGATAGAAAAAATGTTGGAATCCTTAACCATTCACTCTCAACAACAACACATCATCATCATAACCATAACCATAACCATTATCATCGTCTTGAATCCTTGCCTCCTCTTCTAGAACCTTCCAAAACGCTAACCAACTTCCCATCACTACTCTATGATGGTACCCATCAAAACTACAATAATAACCTTCTCCTCGGATCATCAGACCACCACGTGGACGAGCTCAAATCCCTAATCAACCCAGTCGTGTCTCAGCTCAACGGAATCATCTTCTCTCCGGGAAACAACAACGAAGAAGACGACAACTTCGGCGTGAAGACAGAGCAATATTATTCGAACGGTGGTAATAACGATCTTGACGTACGAGACTACTTGGAGAACCCTCTGTTTCAGGAAGTGGGTTACGGTCTGTTGGGTCTTTCGTCTTCTCCTGGACCTTTTCACATGCTATTAGATTCTCCATGTCCTTTAGGTTTCCAGCTGTAGAATCTTGGCCCTTGGATTTTATATTTGGCCCTTTTTTCTTTTAATGTTCACCTTTTGTAAAATACAAATTAATATAAATATTAATTATTCCTAAGATCCAAGATCTTTTGTAGATTATGGACTTTCTGATTTTTAAAAAGTTATGTGGTTGCTGCAGCCTTGCTGGTAAAGCTAATAGTGTGTTACTTTTGGTGAACTGTATTTGTGGGCGTTTCACTGTTCGATGTGATGTCATAAATACGAATGATATTTGTAACTATTCTGACGTCATTGTTTTATGTGTTATTTATTTGGGTATTTTGTGACTGAAAATGGCATTTCGGTTGTGTTACTACATTCGGCCGGTTAGGCGGTCTACTTTGGTTAAATGCTTTAGCCAACTACAAAGAAAACTGCCAATGAATTTTTTTAACATTGGATTTATCAGTTATCACCAATGTAAGCGTTGTTTTGGTTGGCCACGCACCACCATCTTCGATTATGGTCTTATAATGGTTAAGCCGGTTTGCGGACTCTGGTTTATCTTTGTGGGAGGTGAGCCACTGGTTCAATTTTGAAGTTTTCTTCATGACACGCGACAAGAAGTTTGTATTATATAAGACTATAAGACCATTTAATACTTCACAAATGGGATTTATATCTGAACTTCTGTTTCATTAATTTTCCAATTTTCCCTCAGAGCGTTATAAAAAAATAAAAAAATACCCGTTCTGTTAAGTTACTTCAGTTTCGAACTACGAAGCCCAACAAATATCAATGAGGCCCACAATCGATAATAACTAAAATGAAATACTACGATATTTGATCCTAGCTCTATATATTTCAATAACCGCTGAGGCGCTGATAGAAATAAAATATTTCAACAATCTAAAAAAAAAAACTATGCAAATTAAATTGAGTTGAGAATAGATGGTATCAAGTTAACAAGTGTTATGTGATCTTGTTCTAGATAAATGTATAATCTAGAAAATCAAAAACATAATGTATATTCCATAACAAAACATAGTAGTACATTAGAAATGTAGTCTTATTCAAGTGTGAAATTTAAAACCTCTAATGCACGACGAAAGAGGAATTGCTTTATGTCTACCAAATTTGAATTTGGACATTTACATTAACGCGTCCTAAAAAAATGTACACTTTCGATGATGATTTTGTTTAACAAATAACACAACTAGGCACTAGCTAGGGAATCAAGCATTCATAATATAAATAAATAAATGGATTTTATCTAACACAAAAATTGCAATAAAACAAGAATGTGGGAATCTCCGGCCAGATTTGGAATTTTGGTCTCATCATTTTTCAATGAGAATTTATAGTTCCTACTTTTAACAAACAAAAAACATCTCTTCACTATCTACTTCCTACTCTTTCTTCGTGATTCAACAGAAATAATTATTCACTATTATTTAATATGATAACGTATTAGCTAGAATTTAGTAATATGATTAGAGAGCTAGGCAAAATAATGCTATCATCTACCATGGAGATAAAGCCAAGGGATAAGGTAACAGATCATGCACATGCATGCACGTACAATAATATTCACTTTGTTTCGTTGTAAATAATGTTTAAAGTTTTTATACATAGATTAATAAATTATTTATTTTTTGGCTTTTTCTAAAATCTATCTAACACACAATTTAACAAATGATAAAACAATATGCAGTATATGAATAGTCACAAAACATAAAAAAAAAAACTAATTAATTTTGTATTCAAAATTGAAAATACCACTTAAAAATGAAACAGATTGTTTGGCTTACTGATCCGTCTTATCGATCCAATATTACTCAACTTCGAGTAGATGTATAAATTGGAGAGTATCAGTTTGAAAAGCTAAATGTCTAGCATAAAATTTGAATTCAAAATTTGTGCCAAAAAATATGAGATTCTGTAAGATTGGATTCTATTGCTGTCAATAGGTATAAATCAACCACTTTGGGTTAATGGTAGCATGCTTGCAGCTCGAAATTTTGAATGGTTGAGCATTAATTAATCACCACTACGAGGCACGAGCGATATCATCAAAGCTAGTTAAAGGAAAGAATTGATGGATATTTTGTGATAAAATGCTATATTCAATGTCAATATATACAATTTAGGTTAATTTTATCACAAAACTTCTATACACATTTTAAATTATACAATTAAATAAGATTAGCACATGGATGCACTTTTCCATAGTGGAAAAACTCGTTATGAATGATGATAGCTCGCGATGGTGGACTATCATTTTATTTTATTTGATGGCTACACGGGGAAAGATATTAAAAAAATCCATATAATTAGTTTATTTTCGTATGTGTAATTATCTACATCTTGACTAATTGTTATTATATTACTTTATCATTGTCTTAATTCGCACTTTAGTTGTACTCTAAGATTTTGGCGATCTTTTGTTAGGTCAATGTTCGACGACAAAATAAGACCATCTTATGGTCATTTTTGAAGTTCTAATAATTTAAAGTCGCGTTTGATGATTTAGTGGGATACACAGGCTCGTGTTCCCAATATTTATAAACTACTTTTAATATAAAAAAAAACATGAATAAATTAAATATATAAAACCCGACAATTAGTTTGCTGCTTTATTAATGGAAAAGGGAAAAGAGAAAACTCACACAATACACACATCATACCATCTGTTCCACGCACACTGGTCCAACTGTCCATTTATTATGGAATGGAATATTACACTAGTTAATCGATCGAATTTGTAGCAACGAAGAACCAACGTTTTATTAGATTCATTAAAAGTCCCTTGATGCTTATATAATATAGGGGATTAGACGTAAACCATGCATACAAACAGTGGCCGGAGCTAGAATTTTTATTTATTGAGAACATTTTTTTTTTAATAAAAAAATAAACACATTAAGATTGTGTATTTCGTAAAAACATAACTAATATTAGGTGGTTATATTTTTTTATTTTAGTTTAGTCACATAGCCACATCGATAAAATTTTAGGTAAAGTCCAACTCTCTAGGATTTGGGCTCTTTTATTGCATATATATAGTTTTTTATCTGATGTATCTAAATTAATTTTGTATTGGGGTTAAAAATTATTTTAAGTTGGATTCAATATTTTTTTATCAAAGCATATAACTACATTTAAAAAAATGAATGGGGTCAGTTGCCCCCCCCCTCTCACTTTACTGCCTCTGCCCTGCATACAAATACGATGTATTTTGTTTCTTACATGAAAGTATATACAGGACAAGCATTTTCCATAAAATGAAAATAAATATTGTTTTAATTATGAAGAAATGTTGTTTTATAGACTTATGACAATTAAAGAATTGCGTGGAGTTAAGTATGATTAGTTAGATACTTATCTATGACATTAGGTAGGTTCTTAATTCGTTTGGCACGGCATAATAGAACCATCTAAAACATAAAAAATTCGGTATCATTAATGAATACGTTCACGTTACCATCCGCACCATAAACTAGAATGGGTACAGACAAAAAAAAATTGGAATCAAGCATCTTGGTAATTTGGATTGTAGTTGGGTATAAATTGTGTGGTCCAACGTCTCAATTTCAAGTTCTTGTAATTGTTTTTCATATGGTCTCTAGTTAGTTCACAAATCATGTCGACATCTATACAGGATATATATTGATAAAAACAAAAAATTCATATGCAATCTAAAAAGAAATAAAGTGTTGAATGACATAAACTTTCCATTCCATAAAATACATTTACTATAATAAACAAATATATACATGACAGATTAACATTATCCTTTAAAATGACAATGACCATTTTTTAAATATAATTCACTAAAAAAGGAAGTAAAAAAAAATGGGAAAGAAAGGCCTAAAAAGAATCTAAGGTAAGAAGTTATTGGGATCATCTTCGCGTTGCTTGATTCGGGTATCGGGTTCGGATCCTGAGCTTGAGCTACCGGGTAATCCGCCACATTTTTGACACCTGGCAACCACCAAGATCTGACGGCAGGAAGGACACGAAGAATGGGAACCAAGCCACGTGTCTATACACGATACGTGGAAACCGTGACCGCACTGAGGCAACACCCTGAGCTCGTCGCCGGCGGCGAATTCCGTCAGACAGATCGCGCACTCGGCGAATTTCTCTGCCGGCGGAGAATCTGGCGAGTAGGTGAGCTTAGGCAGAGATCGGAGTACTTTCTTCTTCAATCCTTTGTTGGCCGGGGCTACCGGCGGTGGATGAGCCTGATCCGAATTCGCGGCGGATCTGTTACCGGAGACGAGACGGCGGAGCCAGAGGCATCGAGAGACGGCGATTAGGCCGAGGACGCAAATAAGTGCACAGAGAAGAGCCGCTATGATGACTACGAGATCGGAATTTAAAACCGGAGAAGCTTCCGCAGACGAAGATGAATTGGCTTCTTGAAGAAGACGAAAGAGAAGACGCGCCATTTGGCTTGCAGAGACGAGAGAAGAAGAAGAGAGTTTTGACTTGAAAAGTTGAGAGGGATTAGGAGTGTGAGCGGTTTTTTGGGGAGGCAGAGAGGAAAGGGATTTTATAGTGAGAGAGGGAGAGAAAGAGAGATCCCATCTTGTTTGTATTTTTGCTTTCGGTTATAAGGTTATTTTCGTAATTATCTCAAATTGTTGCCTTTAGTCAAATGACTCGTGAAAACTCTTTGCATTTTATGTGTTCATGAAAATTTCTCTGACGAACCGCAACAGTTTAGAAAACCACTGCCACACCAGATTCGCCACCAGAACAGAAAACCTTCGGCTGGCCGCAATAGCTCAGAACACCACCACCATGAAGATCCGACACTTACTCCTATCCGATGCGGTACATGACCACCGCCGCTTGAGGAGGTAGAAACTGGCCGACCACTAGGCATGGGCATTCGGATCGGATATCCGAACCCGAACCGATTGGATCTTTCGGATTTTCGGATTCATGAATTTAATATCCATTCGGATATTTTGTATTTTTGGATCGGTTCGGTTCGGTTTGGATATTGAAATCAAAATCCGAAATTAATCCGAAAAAATTCAGATTATTCAGATTATTTGGATTATTCGGATTTATTGTAACCGAATACAACCAAAAAACAAAAAAATATCTGAAAACCCGAAAAAACGAAAAAAAAATTCGGACTTATGAAAAAATTTGGATTTATGAAAACTTCAGATTTATGAAAAATTTAAGATTCAGATTATTCGGTTATATTGCAACCGAATACAACCAAAAAAACGAAAAATATTCGAAAAAACCTTGAAAAAACCTGAAAAAACCGATTCGAAGTATAACCAAAATATTATATGTTTGATCTAGCGACACTATATAGGAAATCTGGTCTAAATCAAACGTTCAAATCTGTTGGATTATACATAAACAAACAGAGATAGTGGATTGGTGTATGAGATAGTGGTGCGTGTGGAGGCAGTGGCTGACACATGATGAAAGTGGCAGAAGCGTGTGTGTGCGATGTGATGCCTTGCTTGGACCATCGAACACCAAACCACGAGATAAACTGATAAGGTGTGTATCACTTATCCTATAGTATATAACATTCTTTCTTCTCCTCACTCGTAGATCCTACCATCTACACTCATAGATTTTGTAGGTATGGGGCCTCTGGACAAAATGCCCAGAATTAAAGAATCGAATCAGAACCGTACCGATTATGAGGTATCAAACCCGAACCAAAAGCTATAAAAAATATCGATGGATTCTAAACTCTTATATCTGAAGAATCAGAACCGAATTGAGAACCGATCGGATATCCGAAATATCCTAAATATAATTATATACCCATAAATATTAGTTAATTTTTATGGTATTTCGGGTATATTTTTGGTTTTACATATATATTTTTTTTAGTTTTTTGGGTTCTTAGATATATTTTTTGAGTTTTTGGGTATATTTTATGCATTTTATGTATATTTTCGGGTTTTCAGGTAATAAATACCCGAATCGATTAAGATCCAATTTTTGGAATTTTTACCGGTTCTTAAATCTCTGAACCGACCCGGAACTGACCCGAAACCTTATCGGTTCCTAAATGGATCTAAAATCTTTCTACCTAAAAGATCCGAAACCGATCGATTCTTATCCGGAACCGAATCGAATATCCGAACGTCCAGAGCTAAGATTTCTATTGTTCTTAATGAATACTACTAGTACTATTTAAATTAATTGCTATTCTTAATATTGGGTTTGCCTCAATTGATGATACATATGTTACGATAAACTTAATGACGTTTGACCTAGTGGAGAAATGTGATCATCTACGTACACTAACGACCTTTGAAATCACGAAAATAACTTTATTTTTAATTAATTAATGGCTGCTAGACAACTTGCGAAGCCGTTCTACTAACAGTATGTCTCAAGAAATGTTCAAAATTTCTTCATTTAAAAAAACTCCGACAATTCATTTTCAAAATATCCCAATTAACTGTGTAAGAATTTTTAATAATAAAGTAAGAAGGCGAATTTTTATTTTTTTCTCGTTGCTGGTCGAGGACTACCAGCCAATCAAGCTGACTGTATTTGGAATTGGGATAAAGACACTACTAATTCACTAGGGACAACTTTTTTAATGTTTAGATAAGATCGATCAAATCTTAAATCTTAAATCTTAAATCTTAAATCTTAATCCGATCCAAAATAAATATGAACTTTTTCCTATATATGGGATTAAATCTAAGTAATCTTTTTGTGTGTGTGTATAATATAGACAAACAGTTATTTAAAATTGACAGCGGAACTGCATATCACACATACCACCCCTCAAAGAACAATTAATCCAAAGTAAAAAAAAAGAAGTTTATCTCTTTACCTTTTTTATACTGTACAAATTCTAGGTCTTATCGATTATCTTTAATACCAAGAAAAGATAATATTTTATCTTATCTTTTGAGCAGATAAACCAGGGAAATGTATCACCAAATTAAGCATATAATCTCATAATACCATGTAACAAAGAAAAAAATGCTCTCCCTACATTATTTTTGTCAAGTACTATACATCTAGTTATTTTTTTTAATATAAATAACTTTTAATTCCCTCAAACATATTATTTCAACTAGAACCGTATCAAGTTATTGGAAGCTAAAAGCAAATAAAAAACAAATTTAGTTATTTTTTAAAGCAAATATATTCACATGCATATAAGCATATTCAAACATTTAAAAATGAACACTTGAGAAAAGTTTTTGCTTCCAAGTCTCAACAAATCAACAATAGTTGTGGGAACTTTACAGTTCTTTTTCTAAAAATACTTAGCCATGAGAATAATGCCACGTACACACAGAACGAACAACTGAGCTAACCTACGAAAGCGAAGTTAGACCATCCGCATCGATAGAATGAGACATGTGTCTCAATATTAAAAAAATATTAATAAAATAAAAAGGATGAAAGAAAGTAAAAAAGTTGAGACATGTATCTCGTGTGAGACACATAGAGACATTGAGTCTCGTTTCGTGATTGGTTCTCACCAAATTTAATATTTTTTAAATGCTGAGACATCTTTTATTGATGCGGATGGACTTAGGGTGCAGACAATAAATATTCCTATTCCATTTCTATCCTTAACCATTTATATTATGCCAATTTGTTTTATTATTAGTTGGATTATGTTTAGATCAATAATAAATATTTTTTTTAATATTTATGCAAAATTTTCAAATATCACTAGTGTGATACAAAGATAGAGTTGATAATTTAATTTATTGATACTCATCAATAGAAATTTATATATTTCTGGCTATCAAAAAAATATAAATAATATATATATATATATATATATATATAGATATATAGTTGGTAACCAAAAACTTCCGAATCTTAATTACTTACATAATCTTCTTAGACTTGAAACTATAACAAAATAATTCGTTTCATTTAGTTTTTTTTTTCAGTATACGAATGCATGATCTTGAAAACTCTCTTTTTTAGGATGGCATACTTCATTTGATTACATTTTTTCTAATGATTTCATCTATTATATTATGCAAAACTTTTGTCAACGATCACTACAAGAAAACAGTCGATTTGCAATGGAATTTGCGATGGATATTATCCCTCGCAAATTTGCGACGGATTTGCGAGGGATTTGCGACGGATTTGCGAGTGACTAACTAGTCGTCGCAAATCCGTCGCTATTTTGCGAGGGAAAAAGTCGTCGCAAATTGCGACGATTTTGCAAAAAATTTGCGACGAACGTGCGAGGGAATATCTAGAGTCGCAAATCCCTCGCAAATTTGCGAGGGCCAAACAGGCGTCGCAAATGCGTTGCAAAATTGCGACGATTTTGCGAGGGATTAGCGAGGACCACAGTGGTCGTCGCAACTCCGTCGCAAAATTGCGACGGTAAATGTCCCTCGCAAAATTGCGACGGATTTGCTACGGATTTTTGCAAGGGATTTGCGATGGAAGCAGTTAGGTGGAGTTAGGCATTGGAGCATTTTTCAGGGATCTATGCACTCGAACACTGACTGAGGATGGCATAGCGCAATTACTCAATAATATACCTGTTTTGCTGTGTAATTTAGAAAAAATATTTCCACCTTCATTTTTTGACGTAATGGAACATCTCCCAATCCACCTACCACATGAAGCAGCTCTTGGGGGCCCGTGCAATTCCGATGGATGTACCCGTTCGAGCGATTCATGAGACATTTGAAAGGAAATGCCAAAAATCTTGCAAGAGTGGAGGGTTCCATCGTTGCAGGTAGTTTGACCGAGGAAACATCTCACTTCACGTCATACTACTTTAGCCCAACCGTCAAAACGAAAAAAACCGCTCCTAGAAGATATGACGATGGTGGGGTTGCACCTATCGTGGATGATTCAAGCGAAGATGCAGCCGCATCTGACGAGTTCGAGGAGAACGATAGCGGAGAAAACAATGATGAGCATAGTGAACACTCTAATATGTCTGAAAATGAATCTGAAAACGATTCGGAATAATGTGTTAAATGTACTATAATGTAATTTTTAAAATAAAAATATGTATATGTTGTAAATCCGTAAAAAAAATAAAAACTTTATTATGATAATAATACATATACCATAAACCATAAATCTTATAAAAATAAAACATTATTATGTACTATTAAACGTATACCCTAAACCTTAAACATTATAAAATAAAACTGACGAATTTGCAACGAATTTGCGATGGATCCGTCGCAAATCCGTTGCAAATAAAGGCCCCATCGCAAATCCGTTGCAAATAAAGGATCCATCGCAAATCCGTTGCAAATTTGCAATGGAATTGCTAGGGATTCATTCCTTATTTCCGGAGAGGATAAAAACGTGATAAGCGTCTAACGGTTTTAAAAGTGAATCTCAAAAAATTATATCTCTAAAGTTATTTAATGATGTGCATTCATAAATTGTGAAAATTTGGAAATGTCCCCGTATGATATATAAAACGTCATATATCCGTATATGTTGTTTATGAATATATATAAGTTCAACATTCCTCGTACCTTCAAATTCATTATATTTGTGAAAAAATATGCTTATGATCATGACTCTTATGAGATTATAAACCGTAAACTTTATTATGTACTATTAAACGTATACCCTAAACCCTAAACATTATAAAATAAAAATCACGAATTTGCAACGGATTTGCGATGGATCCGTCGCAAATCCGTTGCAAATAAAGACCCCATCGCAAATCCGTTGCAAATTTGCAATGGAATTGCGATGGATCCGTCGCAAATCCGTTGCAAATAAAGGATCCATCGCAAATCCGTTGCAAATTTGCAATGGAATTGCTAGGGATTCATTCCTTATTTCCGGAGAGGATAAAAACGTGATAAGCGTCTAACGGTTTTAAAAGTGAATCTCAAAAAATTATATTTCTAAAGTTATTTAATGATGTGCATTCATAAATTGTGAAAATTTGGAAATGTCCCCGTATGATATATAAAACGTCATATATCCGTATATGTTGTTTATGAATATATATAAGTTCAACATTCCTCGTACCTTCAAATTCATTATATTTGTGAAAAAATATGCTTATGATCATGACTCTTATGAGATTATAAACCGTAAACTTTATTATGTACTATTAAACGTATACCCTAAACCCTAAACATTATAAAATAAAAATCACGAATTTGCAACGGATTTGCGATGGATCCGTCGCAAATCCGTTGCAAATAAAGACCCCATCGCAAATCCGTTGCAAATTTGCAATGGAATTGCGATGGATCCGTCGCAAATCCGTTGCAAATAAAGGATCCATGGCAAATCCGTTGCAAATTTGCAATGGAATTGCTAGGGATTCATTCCTTATTTCCGGAGAGGATAAAAACGTGATAAGCGTCTAACGGTTTTAAAAGTGAATCTCAAAAAATTATATTTCTAAAGTTATTTAATGATGTGCATTCATAAATTGTGAAAATTTGGAAATGTCCCCGTATGATATATAAAACGTCATATATCCGTATATGTTGTTTATGAATATATATAAGTTCAACATTCCTCGTACCTTCAAATTCATTATATTTGTGAAAAAATATGCTTATGATCATGACTCTTATGAGATTATAAACCGTAAACTTTATTATGTACTATTAAACGTATACCCTAAACCCTAAACATTATAAAATAAAAATCACGAATTTGCAACGGATTTGCGATGGATCCGTTGCAAATCCGTTGCAAATAAAGACCCCATCGCAAATCCGTTGCAAATTTGCAATGGAATTGCGATGGATCCGTCGCAAATCCGTTGCAAATAAAGGATCCATGGCAAATCCGTTGCAAATTTGCAATGGAATTGCTAGGGATTCATTCCTTATTTCCGGAGAGGATAAAAACGTGATAAGCGTCTAACGGTTTTAAAAGTGAATCTCAAAAAATTATATTTCTAAAGTTATTTAATGATGTGCATTCATAAATTGTGAAAATTTGGAAATGTCCCCGTATGATATATAAAACGTCATATATCCGTATATGTTGTTTATGAATATATATATATATATATAAGTTCAACATTCCTCGTACCCTCAAATTCATTATATTTGTGAAAAAATATGCTTATGATCACGACTCTTATGAGATTATAAACCGTAAACTTTATTATGTACTATTAAACGTATACCCTAAACCCTAAACATTAAAAAAAAAACTCATGAATTTGCAACGGATTTGCGATGGATCCGTCGCAAATCCGTTGCAAATAATAATAACCGCGGATTTTTTCAAATAATAATAATAATCTAGTACGAAAATTGAATTTTTTCAGCACATTTTGGGCCAAAATTTAACCGCGAATTTTGCGATGGATTTGCGATGGATCCGTCGCAAATCCGTTGCAATTTTTGGATCCATCGCAAATCCATTGCAAATCCATCGCTTATTAGTTTATAAACCGACTGTTTATCTTCTTCTTCCTTTCTCCCTTCTCAATCCCCTCAATCTCAATCTCCCGTCGATTCCGGCGATCCCACTCCTCCTCCTCCGGCGATCGGTTCCTCTTCCTCCGGCGATCGGTTCCTCTTCCTCCGGCGATCGGTTTCTCTTCCCTTACTCTCTACTCTCCTCCGCGACCTCCTCCCTTCACCTCGCGAGCTCTTTCTTCTCCTCCTCCGCCGGCGAGCACTCCTCTCCCTCCGGCGACCTCCTCTCCCTCCGGCGAGTCCCCTCCCTCCGGCGAGTCCCCTCCTCTCCCCTCTCCCTCCGGCGACCTCTTCTTCTCCTGGGCGAAGGTAAGTTGCTTTTTTTAATTTCATTTTTTATTTCAAAAATATATGTTGTTATCTTAAAAAAAAAATATTGGATTTGTGAACTTTGTTAGATTTGTTAGATTTGTGAACTTTGTTAGATTTGTGAAAAAAAAATTAGATTTGTTAGATTTGGATTTGTATTTAATTTAGATTTTTAGATTTTTAGAATTGTTAGATTTTGTTAGATTATTTAGTTTCTTAGATTTGTTAGATTATTTAGTTTTTTAGTTTTTTAGATTTGTTAAAAAATTATATTTATTATATTTGTATTTATTAGGATGAATTTAGATTGTTAGATTTAGATATGTTATATATTAGGTTGTTAAATTTGTATTTTAATTAGTATGAATTTAGATTAGATAATTTTATAATTATTATGACATTATATAAAATTATTAGTTTGATTGTAATTTTTTTGTATTTTCTAAATTATAATATAATTATATGAATTAATTATTAGATTTTTTTTTGTAGATGTCGGGATTTCGAGGTAACGACTATACTCGATTTCTTTCGATGGGTTCCACAAGTACTCCTCCTGTTATACATATGGATTTTGCGAGTACTGCTGTTCCTGAGACCGTGGAGCCTGCCCCAGCACCGGAGGATCCCGCACCGTCTAACCCCGCGGCTGACTCCATCCCCATTGATATTGTGATAGAGCAGATTCTCGAGAGTCCTGGTCATGATAGTCTACCACGACTCGATCCAAGCCGTCCTCCAGGAACGTTATGGTAAAATTTATATTTTCTAAGTTATTTATGTTTTTGTTTACAATTATCATAATTTTATTT
Source organism: Eutrema japonicum (assembly GCA_030161315.1). Taxonomy (NCBI): domain Eukaryota; kingdom Viridiplantae; phylum Streptophyta; class Magnoliopsida; order Brassicales; family Brassicaceae; genus Eutrema; species Eutrema japonicum. The sequence goes on along the minus strand of BSQW01000006.1, from coordinate 8,534,317 downwards.
TTAAAATTTACTATATTTTCTAATTTCAGGTTTGATGATGACGGAGCTGTGGCTGCTCAGATCCGTTCGATCTTTGAAACGGATTTCAAAGAACCGCATGCCAATTACTCGCAAACACCGGAATATATCATTGAACGTTGGTATAAAATGTTTGCTGTAAGTTTTCTAAATTTTATTAAATTTATTTTTATTATTATTAATAATATTTTTTATGCATTTAACTTCTTATTTTTTTTGTTATAGCAATCGTTTCATTGGGATTTTGCAATTAACGGCGAGGTCCGTAAAAATTTTGAAAAGAAGTTGAAGGCTCGTATGTGCGGTCAGGTTGGGCGTTGGAAAGAAAAGTGGAAGATTAAAGGCGATGAGTCGAAGCCTAAGTGGATGGATCCGTTTGTTTGGAACGGTCTTGTTCGATATTGGATGGATCCAAAGAGCAAGAAGAAGAGTGACGATAGTCGCAAGGCCCGATACTCTGATCCTGATGGTTACGGGCCTTCTAAGCATCGTTCAGGACAAACCTCGTTTAAAGCACGGGGCCGAAACATAGTAAGTTTTTTTTAAAAAAAAAATCTTACATTCGTAATTTAATTTAATGTTATGAATTTATGAATTTTTTTTAGGCCGCAAAGACCGGATCATCAGTTCCGGATTTGTTAGCGGTTCTCGAGGAGACAAAACGAAAACCGGATGGCTCTTTTATCGATGGACGCTCGGAGAAGATCTACCACGATGTCACTTCGCGGCTCGAACTGTTATCTCAGACCGTCGATAGTGATGATCCCGAGAGCACAGCATCTGGCGGCCTTACTCCTTTCGTGAAGAACCAAATTTTTACCGAGGTACGTATTTAAAAATTAAATTGTTGTATTGTATTTAAATATTTTTAGAAATATTTATAATGTTTGTTTTTTTGTCTTTCATAGGTTGCTCTCCGCAAAAAAGGAAGAATTTACGGTGTCGGTTCGCTTCAACCCCAAATTGAAGCTTCTTCTACATCGGCTTCGCGTCCATCCCAGGACGATTTACACCGGATCATAACGAGTCAGGCCGAGATGCTATCGAGTCAGGCCGAGATGCTAACGAATCAGGCCGAGAAGATTAATTCCTATGATGCTTTCATGGATTACTTTGCTGAGAAGGATCCGGCTTTTGCAAGACTTCGCGAAGCACGTAACCCTTCGGGATCGGGATCCGGAACCGGTACCGAAACCGGAACCGGATCCGGAACCGGAACCGGAACCGGAACCGGAACCGGAACCGGATCCAGAACCGGAACCGGATCCGGAACCGGAACCGGAACCGGAACCAGTCCTTTGTAAACATTTTATTTTGTTTTTTTTTAAAAACAATTATGCACTTTTTGTAATAACTAAATTATATAATTATGTTTTTAAATTTAATATGTTAATTATTTTAATTATTATTCAATTTTTAAATTAAATTCTTATTTTTTTTTTTTAATTTACAAAATTCAATTTTCCTTGCAAATCCATTGCAATTTTGCGAGGGATTCGCGAGGGAAAGTTGCCTTCGCAAATTTGCGAGGGAATTATCTCGTCGCAAATTTGCGACGGATTTGCGAGGGAAAGTTGCCTTTGCAAATTTGCGAGGGAATTATCTAGTCGCAAATTTGCGACGGATTTGCGAGGGAAAGTATCCGTTGCAAATTTACGAGGGAGTATTTATCATCGCAAATTTGCGACGGGTTTGCGACGGATATTTGCCGTTGCAAATTTGCGAGGGAAAATGGTTCGTCGCAAATTTGCGACGGATTTGCGAGGGAAACTGTTTTGCGACGACTGATTTGCGACGGAAGTCGTGTCGTCGCAATTCCGTCGCAAAACGTGATTTGCGACGGATTTGCTATGGATTTGTCCATCGCAAATCCGTTGTTTTCTTGTAGTGGATTTCACACTGTCGCATGACCCCTTTAAATTGAAATATAAGTTTGTATGTACATAAATATAGAGAAAAATCAGTTGTTGATTGATAAATTTGGCGTGCTAAACTTCCTCAGCTACTGATTTTTCTCTATATCTATATACACCCTTTTTGAGAGAGATATATATATATATATCTCAAAAAGGGTTTATATAGATATACACACATTTTTAAATAATATTTTGACCTCAGTTAAAATAATTTTTGGATATGCCACTGTTTGTTTCATATTGTGCATTGTTACTAAAGCTAGTATATGACTGTATATCGAATTATGTAAACGTGTTATAGTTTAGCTCATGCATTTTCTGACCGGAGAAGAGAATAAGTTTGCAGGTCTCCCGTTAATACATTAACTTTATATTTTTTCTAAACCTTTATATATATATTAACTTGTACTGATGTTTTAGTATTCGACAGAAGATATACGTGAATTTGTAAAAGTGGTGATTGTAATAAAGGATTAATATAGACATATTTTAACGAGATTAATATAATTATTCATATATAAGGCAAATAGTTATAATTTTCTCCTGTCTAAAGTAAATACTAAATACAGTTATAAAATATACGTGGAGAACAATTCATAACCTAATTAGCGGCCTAATAAGTAAAGAAAGAAATGTAAGTTCTTGTGAAAACTTTTTCTTCAATGGTCATCATATAGTTTGTGTGAAAGATGATAATAACAACTAACTAAAAAAACGTGCGTCAAGACTTGAAAGATTTGGCGAAGAGGGACGCTTGTCCATTTCCTATTCATAATTTTTTTCCCCTTTAATTAACCCCCAAAAAAACTGTTTTCTCTTTACTTATCATCACTCTCTTTATTTACCCTTCGTTTTAAATTTATATATTTTGAAATCATTCTTTTTAATATTATTATATGAGAGATAGAAGAATTAATGAGTTAATCGGATTCTATCTCTCATATAACAATACCACGTACAATTTTCATAACGAATAAGTAATGAGTTAATCAGATTACTCATTACTTATTCGTTTTCATAACATAGATGCACCACGTATAGAAAGATCATAAACTGGTATACTGTTTTGCATTTTGATATTATTGTCACTAATGTTTTTGAAGACTGCTAGTTTGTTATTTATTCTGTCTCACAAAAAGTGTCGTTTTAAAGTTTTATTTTTGTTTTACATTTTCAATGCAGAATTTTGAATATAATTCCAGTTTTAATCATGTTGTTTTAATGTATTAATTGGAGAGAGAAAAATTGTTTAATATATTAATAAGAGTTAATATGAAACCTTTAATAGTTTTTTTAATATGTGTGAAATATGTCAGAATGACATTTTTTTGTGAAACAGAGAGAGTACTATTTTACTGCATCGTTGCATGGAAATTCAACAGATTAAGTGATTTAAGGGGAAACTAAAAAATGAGAAGAAGAAGAAAAATTGTATATTAAAAATGTGAAATGTGTCAGAATAATATTTTTTATAAAACAGAATGAATATTATTTTACTGCATCGTTGCATGGAAACTCAACAGATTAAGTGATTTAAGGCGAAACTACTAAAAAATGAGAAGAAGAAGAAAAATTGTACATTAAATAACGTATGGTAAGAAAGAGAAAGAGCAAACGTGTGAAATTATGAGTTTCTAAATAGAGTTAGATGACAAAAATTAAAAAATATATAAAAAGAGACCATTAGTTAGTTTTGTTGACTCTTTCTCTTCTATAATGCACTCCCCCACTTTCCGATTTCCCACCGCCCACTTTTGCTTTCCGTCACATGTGCTCCGCCTTTTTATTTATTTTTGTTTGATTATTATTAAAAAAAAACTATACTCCCTAAAGATTACATAAACTCGTCAGCATATATGATGTTTAAAAAAACACGTTTTAACTATTTAAAAAAAAACACACGTTATATAAACATTTAAACTATAAAAATCATATTGACGGACATATAAGCTCGACTGTAAATATGCAACACAAAATATCTAAAAAGTACACATTCATAAATTATTGAAATTCATAAATTATTGAGATGTAATACAATTTTTTTATCCGATTTTACTATTGCAAAAAATTACGTTTAGTCTGTAAAATATTAATTCTAAAATTAGTTTAAATTTTGAGAAAATCGGTTTTTAACAAGTATAAGCATGTACAATTTTGTTATAGATTTCTCAAGATGAATTAATAATAATGAGTCGACAAAAAAATATAATATGATAGTATTTTTTTTGTATGATAGTTGCAATCGATTTTGATCTTTGTTGGAAAAAGTTGTCAAAATCAACGAAAATTTTAAACATGTTTAGATTATCTAATACTGGTAGTCTTTAGAAAAAATCGACGAGTTCGTGTAATTATAAACTGTTTTATACCAGTCGATTTAGTAGTTATATGCTAACAATATCAATCTATTTCAGTTATAACGCTTCAGTTACAATCGAGTTCGTGTAACTTTGGATTAATATTCATATTAATTAGTGTTATATATTTTTTGGTGATGCATGATTTATACATCTCTATAATATTATTTAAGAAAACGTTTTTAAAAATGAACTTTGATTTGTAAGTTATTACATAAAATGGCATTACAAATACTAAAGAATAATTGAATTAGGAAATGATATATTTTGGAAAGTATATATTTTGCGAGGTTATTTATTATTTAATTATTTTTAATACTATATATTTTAAAATAATAATGAATTCATATATATTCAAAGAAACAAAAATCTATTCAAAATCTTGCTATATTTTTCACTACAATTTATTGTATTTTATTTGAATATATATCAAAACAAAAGTTGACAAATATTTTACTAATTTTATAAAAAGTTAGACACAAGAAAACTTTTCTTTTTAAAAAAAAGTTAGACACAAGAACTAGAGTCATTTAACGGTGCATATTAGAGTTATGTTTTCAAGATTATAAGTTTTTACGGTTTAGTCCGAATAATATTTTAGTTCACTGCAAAACGGGTTAAATAGATAAATTATTACAAATTGACAGTTTTATCTACAATCATTAGATAGCTATATTGTAAAATTCAAATAAAAACAATTTTCTTAAATTTTAAAACAATTTCTTTACAAAAAATGATTCCGCGCTATAATTAGCGCGGATTAAATCCTAGTATGCAATAATCCGCCTGTTCACATGTGAACATGTAAAGCACGTTCTACTTTTATTTTTATTTTTGATACACTTCTATATATTATGCATGATCATATATAGTATATATTAATATTTGATTATGCGAAAGTGTTTGCTATTACATATCGTCGGAGTAGGGAAACCTGGAACTAAAATAATGGATTTAAAGAAAATGCATCGAATGTGACCAATTTAACTTAATGTCTGCCATGAGATTTTAGCCATTCCCCCATTACATTAGTGGCTTGCATACATCATAAGCAACTTTTCCACATTATCATTTCAGAATCAAAAGCCGACATTTCACCAAATAGAATACGAACGAATTATAAACAATTCCATCCATTTCTTATATACATTAAACATAAAATCTCAATAATGCATTTTTCAATAGCATTTTGTTATTTATTCTATATTTAACAGATCAATTTAGAAGAATAAAATTGCTGCACTAAGAATAGAGGAATGATATATTTTTTGAAACCAAAAGATAATCATATATGATACGGAACCATATATATAATTATTACGTTGTTAAAAATCATTATATGTTTTAGCATATATAAGTGGATCTCGGATAATAATTTTACCAATAACTATAATATTTTTTTATCTAAGATTATATGAAATTTTCTTAATAATTATTTCACCCCGCGAATATTACCTAGTAACGAATTACTTTTCATTCCTAAAAAAACACTATTTATAAACAATTTTTTGTACACATGATTTTTTTTCTTTTCCATCCTTTAGTTATAGGGACAAAAGAACAAAAATATCCCTAATCAAATTTGAGAGGAAACAATAAGGAAAAAACTATTTCTATTATTTTATTTCTCTTTATTATTTTCCTCGTCATTTTTATTGTTCCTTGATTGGTCACCATTCGAAGCCTATGTTTGACATGCTGATCATCATATTGATAACGATTCTGCACATTACTAATCACATAAATCTTTGCAGTCATATAAACATTAAACTTGTACATGCAGAGAGCGAAATAATCGGCGGCACGGCGAACCACCCTCATCAGCTACTCTCCTCTATTCATTTATCGACAAAGAAGTTCGTGGTAGACTCCACTCAATCCGCGAACTATGAGACAACAAGCTCAAAGATTCACTCCAAATTTGATTTGGTACTCGAAATTGAGAAGATCATCTCTAATCATAATTTGTTTATATCTTTTCTTTTAAACTATCAAGTAAAAGTCACACCTCCGTTGTAAAAATGTTTTTTTTTATAGTTTGAATATAATTTTTACATTCTTTCAAAAAAAAAAAAAAAAAACACTAAACTTGTAATTCGGATGTCACTATATCGTATAGCTAGAATAAAGTATTATTACTATCACAATGGATAGATAAACTTTTCTTATGTATAATTAATTGAAATTGAGTTTACATGCTAAAACTGCTTAAAGACTAAAAAGATGAATCACATACATGAAAAAGAAGACAAATTGCAAGTACTTTCCAAAATAACTTTACAGGTTGTGGAATTAAAAGTATGTAACAAAGATTTGGGATAAAACTTGTCACATCTAGTGCATTTTTTAAACTAACAAACAAAAATTGGGATACAAACCTCATCAGTTAAAGCTTTTAAATACGGCCGCCTCTAATAAAATCATTATTGAGATATAATTAAATATGTATAGAGATCACGTGTGGATTTTTAGTTAAAGCCACTAACAAATCTAACGATAAAATTGGGTGACTCGCCGATGTCTCTTTTTCTTTTACTGTTTGAAAACGATCTTTGATCCTTTTTCTCTTTATGAGTGATGATGATCAGTAAGCAAATCTTGAGCATACCCCATCTTCGGATTCTCAAGATCAACACTTTGTATGGACTTTTTAACTCATATTTTGGTAATGATGTTGATGTTCTGAGCAGCCGCACCATCTCAAGTTCAACAAAACCACGACACAAACCAGGCCAAACCGATTTGAGATATTGGTTCTCTGATGATCACGGTTTGGAATTGGTTAATGAAAGAGGGATGGATTCCTGGTTTATGATTGCAAGATAAAAAGACATTTTGTTCGGTCTAGTTTGCTCCGGTTTGGCAGGTGGTTTACTTGTAAACTCAGATACGAACCCTATTGTTCAAAACATAGGAACAGTCAAATTTGCTTATAATCTTGGCAAAATTTGTCTCAAGTTCACAGACGCTTGCAATAGTAACGGAGATGATTCGGAAGATCTCTTAAATTTGATCAATTGGTAGAATTAAAATGAGTTTATCAGTATTAATACATTTCTCAGATGATGATTATGAATATTAAATGCAGTTACAGGTCAAACCTCAAGTTCCATCTTCCCTTCATGTTTGCGTTGAGAGTCCAATTGTTTTCTCTAATCTGCATATAAGGGACCTGAAAGAGAGGCAACACCATATTTTGAAGAATCCAAAAAAGTCTTCACGACACAAACATCCAGATTTATATAAAAAAAGGCATTTTTCGAGTTTTACAAATGAGATGTAAAGCCTAAAAATGATGTCAATCGATGATTTCAAGAGTGCAGCTTAGGCATTCATAGCAGAGACCACTAAGCAAGTAGATGGAATATCAATGATACTATGAAGTGGAAAAGACTTTGGCTTTCAACAGACATTATGTCAGCTAAGAGAGAGATACCTTATCAAACATTTCGTAGCCAACTTTGATCCTTACATCCTGATCTTCCTTAAAATTCATTATGTTCCAGGCAAATTCTGCAGCTCCTTTAGGGTTCCTCTGTTAGCACAAAATGAGCAAAGCTCGGTCCATTCTAAGTATAAAACTTAGGCATAATACTCAAGCAAGAAACATAACTTTAACGAAAGTTCTTGAGACAAAAATGAAAAAGCGAACCTGATTGAAGTCCTGATCAAAATCACACCGCCCTTTAATGTTAAATGTCACAAGCTTATCAGTTCTCACAGGAAACTCTTTTTTCCCGCGTACATGACACCGAAGCTTTTGGCGCTTATCATAATGCAATCCTACTCCAAGGCCTGTTGAAGCCTAAGGGAAATTTGTAACACTATTAGTAATAGTCTACGGTGAAAAAGGTTTCAGGACAAAGAGAGAGAAAAAACAACAGAAAATGAGATCAAACCTCAGGGAAGAAGTGTCTAATCATCGCACAGAAGTAACTAGGGGCTCCAGTTCCAGTATCTAGCTCTCCATGAAGCTATCACCAAACAAACCCACCAAAGAAAATAAGAAACAGAAATATGTTTGCAAGAAAGGTAACACAAATTGGCTATATATGTCGACAGACTGTAGCCAAAGCCAAACCACCGTGGCAGAACAAGCAAGTCAGATACACATACTGACAATTAATTAATGACTCAAGATTCAGGGAAGCCTCTGAATGTTCCTCTTCACAATGCACCCACGAGAAGGAAGATAACCACTTAGACGTAATCTTATTCCTGAACTAAATCACATTCTCAAAAACCCAAAACTCAAAACCGTAACAGCAAAATGTTTCAAAATGATGATACAGAATCCCACAATAACTCCAAGCAGAGGAAGGGTGAGTGTGTGAGACACAAAACCAAAACCAAAACCATTCCTTAACTTGGCTCTTGCAACAACTCAATTCAGAAAGTTTAAGCAAATCTCAGGCCAGATTTATTTAGCAACTTCGCTTAGGTTAGGTTTCATACTCCAAGAGTGGCTTCAAAGTTCACAGGGATGCTTAATTTCATCTTAACCAAAAGTCCAGGTTAAGATAAAATCTGAAACTTTACACAAAACTGTTCACTCGTCTAAAATGCACATAAAATTATCTGAAACACCATACATATAGAAAATCTAGACGGGACCAATATACCTCAAAACTTAACCCTTTTAAATCTCAAGACTTTGGACATTTGAGCTCCAAAAGCAAAGAAACCAGTCAAACAAAACAACTCCAACCAACACAGAGAGCATTACACCCACGAAGCGAAATAGCTTCAAAATAGAATTGAGCTAAAGAATCATTCATAGCAGCACGAACACGAAGTAGACAAAAAACAAAAAAAAAAGTTGGGAAGCTACGAAGAATTTCACCTGCAAATGGGTTGACGAGTTCACCGGAAGCTTCTCCTTAGCATGGATTTTCAAAGACTTGGAATTGCAGGTATACCTCAGAGAAGTTTCCATTTTCCTCCAAGCGATTTTCTCGAGAAAATCGCCAAGAAAATCGCTACGGCACTACCAAAACACAAGCAGAGCGAAGAAAACCAAAACCCCACCTAGTTTTTTCATCCTCTGCACCAAGGTTCACCATAATTCAACCAATAAAAAACTGCCACGTGTATTTCGTAACAAGATCTAAGCCCATATTGAGGCCCAATATATATGGGTTTTATATCTCTGACTCTAAAACTTTTGTGCGGGTAAAACCCGACCCGGGAAAAAGAGTTTCCGACTAAGATTTTGTAAATGCTTAGAATCTGGTTCTCTGAGTAAGTCTCGAGACTGGTCTGAATTATCTGTCAAGGATGAAGCAATCGAGTGTCGTCGATCTGTTGCTTCTTCTGCTGGCAATCGCCGTTCTCGCGACCCCCGCGTTCTCCGATCTGGTTTTATCCAAAGTAGAACGTCGTGTAAGTCCTCCTCAATATCTTCGATCTGGTTTTGGATTCACGAGCGTTCCTGATCGATTCGGAGAGTTTCTCCAAACTTGCATTTGTTGATCTGTGCTTAACACTTCGAATCAGCTCAGAAGATAAAACCTTTTTCTTCCTTTTCATCTCGTTGGGATCGGATATGTGATTCTGGTATCTCTAGTCCAGGATGGTCTTTTAGCTTCATCCAATTGTGATTCTGCTTTCTTCATCCAATTTTGTTTGCTTTTGTGCAGATCGATGTGACTTCACAGTTTGCTCGCGTTACTAAGACCCTTAAGGTAATTTCCAAACTTATCATGAGACTGTGTTAGTCAGATTCCAACCTACCAAGCTCGTATTTTGTGTTAAAGTTTCCAATTTGGTGTTTAGGTTGTAAATTCTGGCTCTGAATCAGTTTCCGAGTTTACTTTGACCTTCCCAAAGTTCCTTGGTAACAACTTGGCATATTTATCGGTTGCCCATAGCGAAGGAAAGGGGAAATCTAAACGCCATTTGGTCGATCTCTCTGTGGAAGCAGCTAATCCGAAAGGAATGCCCGATTCAGTTAGTTTCTACTCAGTTGCATTACCCAAAGCACTCGACAAAGGCGATACTTTGACTCTGGAGGTAGTTGCTGCATTCACCAATGTACTTCAGCCATTTCCAGAGAAGATAAGTCAGGGTGACATCCATCTTGTTATGCTCCAAGAAAGCGCACAGTATCTCTCTCCTTATGAGGTCGAATCTCAGTCACTGTCTATCAAACTACCCAGTGCCAGAATCGAATCTTACACCAATCTGGAGAATACAAAGCTCCAGGGCTCAGAGATCAAATATGGCCCATACAAGAATCTACCACAGTATTCATACTCTCCAATAGTGGTCCACTTTGAAAGCAAGGCTGCATTTGCTGTGGCTGAGAAGCTCGTGCGAGAAATAGAAGTGTCTCATTGGGGGAACGTGCAGGTCACGGAGCATTACAATATCGTTCACCGAGGGGCTCAACTCAAGGGAGAGTTTTCAAGGTTAATACTCTTACTAATGCGCTATTCTGTGTCTAACTCGCTATTATAATTTAGAATTCGGTTCCCATGCTCTTCGTATCCCAACCGCAGGTTAGATTTTCAAGCCAGACCTAATCCCCGAGGAATATCTGCCTTTAAGCATTTACTTGCCAGATTACCACCCAGGGCCCATTCCATATACTACAGGGATGATATTGGCAATATCTCCACGTCTCAGATGCAAAGTGATTCGAAAAAGGTTGATATTTTGGATTAACGAGATTTGATCTTCCAAATATTACTGCTGCATGTGTTTTGACTCTTTTTAACTGGTTTGGTTTCAGACAGAGCTACTAATTGAGCCTCGGTTTCCATTGTTTGGTGGGTGGAGAACTTTTTTCACGATAGGTTATGGTTTGCCGCTTAGTGACTTTTTGTTTGCATCGGAAGGGAAACGTTTCCTCGACATCTCCTTTGGCTCCCCAATGCTTGACCTTGTCACTGAAAAACTTATCGTACAGGTCGGTATCATACATTTTCTACTTGAAATGTTCTTAGTTTGATTTTCCTTAGCTTAGGAATGATGTGGAGGCAGATCAATCAGAGCAGCGAGCATTTTATCGTGATAATACTGTGATATGCATGGTCCCATGTGCTGCAAATGAAGGTGACATGAGCGAAAAGCTTCCTTGTCGTTGCTTGATGTTCTTTTGTGTTTCCATTTCCGATGTAGGTGGTCTTACCTGAGGGTTCGAAGGATATATCAGTTATCACTCCATTTGCTGTCAAGCAGTCACAAGAGGTAACAGAGCCTGGGCTCATATGATTTTCCTGTCTCTGTGTGTTTCGATTCTGAATTTCTAATATTTGAATTATTCATGTTGCAAACCTGTACGCTTGCAGATCAAATATTCACACTTAGATATAGCTGGTAGACCAGTTGTTGTGCTTGAAAAGAACAACGTTGTCCCAGATCACAATCAGAATATCCAGGTATATAATCCATCTGAAATGCTGTTATTCTAAAGCCCACAATATTTGTACTTCAATAAAATCACGAGATTTGTTTTCTGTGCAGGTCTACTATAAGTTCAGCAACATCAATCTGCTGAGTGAGCCATTGATGTTAATCTCAGGATTTTTTGTTTTGTTTATCACTTGCATCATATACACGCAGGCTGACTTCTCAATCTCCAAGTCCTCTGCTGCATATTTGGCGAAACTCCAATGGGATGAGGTACATTGCAACCTTTTTTTGAAGCACTTTTTACATACAATCTACTGATATCTTGTTTCTCGGAATGGTAGATATATAAACGGCTCCTTTTGTTTATCAGGTCCTAGCAACTCTCCAAGAGGTTCAAAGCATCATCCAAAAATGCTTAGCTATACATGATAAGCTCGAAGCATCGCTCCGTGATCTCTCAAGAACTGGTGACATTCAAACCTGCAAAGCTGCTCGCAAATCCACTGACAGTTTACTGAAAGATCTTTCGAAAGAACTGAAACCTTTGCTGGCTTTCTTACAATCTCTCCCATCAGCCTCTCAAATATCTCCCAAGGTTTCAAATTTCTTTCCACCTGTTTCACATCTCTTAGTCTCTCCCATCAGCGCTGCTTAACTGTCTCTTTTGTAACAGGTCGAAGAGCTAGTTGCGAAAGAGAAAGAACTTCAAGAGAAGTTGATGGCCAAACATACAACTGTTGTTGAAGGGTACGAGAAGAAATCCTCAGGGCGTGATATCGAAAACCGGATCGCTTCTCAGCAGCAAAAGATCATTACTTTGAGGCAAGAAGTAGAAGATCTTCTAGAATTCATTGATGAGATCTAGAAAAGTTAAAACGTAGCAGATCCTCTTAAGCTTTAAAACCAGACTTTTGAATTTACTCTCATTAGAAAATTTATTTTTGTTCCTTAATGAGATGTTTATCAACTTTGAAAGACAGCTCTAGTTCCTCTCGAAGACACGAACCTCCGAGTTTAACTTTGATTATGTCTCTTAAAAATCATTTACAAGAATGCATAGACTTAACCAATGTTGGTGAATATACCAGAGAAGTTTGGGATCTTATCGATGTGCTTCAGGGCGTTCTCAGCGATCTGCCGTGTCCTAAAATCTGCGTTTTGAAAGGCGTCAACAAGTGCTGCAGTCACGTTCTGTTCTTCTGCAACCTCTCTAGCTATCTCTTCGATGCGTAAGATCCGCTCAACCATCCACACAGCTCTGATCCTTAAGTTTCCTGTTCGATTCTCCAGCAGAACGTTTAATATAGGCGTTATCCCGTCTGCTTCATCAATCAATCTCACCGCATGTTCAACTTCCAAACCGTCTTCTAACAACGTTGAAAGAGCTGCAAGTGCTGGCCCAACCACCTTCTCGTTTTCATGGTCCAAGAGATCAACCAATTTATCTACTGCTTGTCCTTCAACAAGACAAAAGCTTTCTCTCAATGAACACATCCCTTGATGAATCTTGCAAATCCCTAGAACAACAGGCGGTTTGCTCAGACATGAAAAGATGGATGCACAGTAGTTTGGAGGAGGCAGTTCGGGTATCTTTGTTAGATTCTTGGATTCAAGTGAAAGATTCTCCAAAGCTATGGCAGAAGCCATCTGGATCCTATCTTGACTGTTGGATTGAAGGAGATCCAGGAAAACTGAAGCGAGATTGTTTTCACGGCAGAACTTAATGGCCTGAGTCTCCTTGGTGAGTGCAAAGGTGATCCGAGCTAGAATACTAACAAGTCCTTCGAGAAAAGTTCTCTCAAACCGTTTCCCTCTTATTTCACCTTGGCGAATAACCATTATCTTGGAGATGATTTTCTCAAAAGCACCTTCTCTTAACAATCTGTGTGTCAGACCCCAATCTCTCTCAGGAAGTTCAGCTAAAAGTCCAGCAGCTGCAGCTTGCTCCTCAGTGATTGTTGTTGTATTTTCTGATATGATCGCTATAAGGTTCCCGAGCTGTCCAACAGTGCCACGCAACGAATTGGCTAGTTCTTCGCTCATATGTGGGGAAATGTTATGAAGGAGCTTGATAGAAGCCAAACGCAAATCATCGTTCTCATGAACCTCAACGAACTGAACCAAGCTAATGATGGCACCTGAGTTCCTGATCGCAGAAACAACATTTATAACCGAGTTTGGGCAGCTAGTGAGTCCAACAAGAACCTCCAATAGCTTTCCCTGGATTTCTGGACCCGTGTTGCTTATTAGTTGGAGTAGGTTTTCCACTATGTCCTCTGAAACAAGAGTTTGTTGATGAGCTCCAACAGGAACTTTGTCAAAGTCGTAGCCAATGTTCACTATATTAGCAAGAATAGTGGCGGAGACTTCTTTCAGTCGAATTGGAAGCTGGTTTGGCCCAACATAAAACAGGTCTTTGATAAGCGGTGGGAGAATCCCTGTGCCGATTAAGACTTTGGCACTCCCCTCAAACGATGAGATTTTGTTGAGAGCTCCTAAAGCAGCTTCCCGCTGGCGTATGTCGCGACTTCTCATAAGATCGATAAGAGAGGAACCCACAGTCTGAGCCACAACAACTTTATCATCGTTATTTAATGCAAGCTCCCCAAGATAAGAAGCCATGGAGATTTTTGTTTCAGCTGAACCTGCAGATCATGTTTCATATATGATTCAGATATCCAACCAGCTAAGAGAGACTAAGTTTAACTCATCAGAGAAAATCACTTTATTGAGCAAAACCGTAAAGAAAGCAGTGGTTTAGTGAAATCACCTTTAAGAAGTTTAGCCAGAAGAGGCTGCAGTCTACCATTGGTAGCCATCTGTCGTACATTTTCCTCTGATCTCCCCAAGTTTGTCAAAGTTCTATCAGCTTTCTCAACAGTTGAAACATTCTCTGATTTGCTGCTTGTCAGACCAACCAACAAGATGATCGCTCCACGAATTGATCCAATCTTCTCACACAAGGCTTCTGATTTAGAGAGCTCAAACAACAAGGAAACAGCTGCCTCCCTCCCCTTTGGTGGCTCTTGGGATAAGAACTTAACTATAGTACGCACAGTGTCTCCTTCAGCTACTATTGCCTGTAACACATTGAAAATTAATTAGCAAGTAATCAAAAGAGAAAGAGAGGCAAATAGAGAGGTAACCTTGCTCTCTTCATTTCCCTCAACGACGACTTGCAGTGTTTTTAGAGCCTTATACCGCACTTCATGGCTACTACTTTTTAGCATGTCGGTAATCAATCGAACAAGCTGAGGATTGCGCACACGGTGTTTAATCAAACGTATGTTCCTGCAAATTTCTCGGACATTCTTCAAAGCCAGCAAAATATTAGTCTCGGCATTTCCCAGATAGAGGGACTGACGGGCAATATCAAGCTTCAAAGAATCATTCCTGGCTCTCCACTCTTCGATTGCGTTACCTAAAGCTATACTCGGACTTAGATCAGTGATACTCAGCTCCTGAGAAGTTATAGGACAAGACAGAGGTCGACCGTTTTGGCTACATTCCTTGAACCATTTCTCAATTGCTTCGCGCTCAAAAGTCTGGCCATTCTCCAAAGTGACTGGATTTTGCATAACTTGCTTCGTCAACGGACAGATAAACGCTTCATAAATATCATCAATCCCTTGCTCGAAATGATCTGATTGACTTCCATCCCAACTTTTAGCCATATGATGATTCCTCTTCCTTCACTCGCTGTAATAAAGCAAATAAATATACAGCAAAGAATCTTGAAACAGATCTTACAGGGCAAAATACAAAGCCAAGATATATTACTCAGGAACGAATCAGACCTCTTATAATCAGCAAAACCAAGCAATCGGATACTTTTAGAGGCATTATCAGTCCTAATGGAAGATGTCTCAGTTACACCAAAGCTAAGCTAATTAAACCAAATTAAGCTAAGTTCCGCATTTTCCTCACCCGAGGAACAAAGATTCACAAGTTCAAATCAAAACTATGCAGCCAATTTTTCAACATAATCATCATTCCCATAACCCTAATATTACCAAATTTAGCATCACCTATAAAGAAAAAAAACAATTTCTCAGGATGGTCCATTATTAGTAGTGTATCGTACACACGAAAAAGGAAGATAAGCGCGCGTACCAGTTCCAATCGCAAGAAAAAAACAAAAAAAATCCCGGAAGAAACCGATCCAACGAAGAACAAAAAAAAATCCTTAGCTTCTTCTTCTAGCTTGAGAATTCGAGAAGGGCTAGTGGTTAAAGTCCTTGAGTAAGCGGAGTCACTTCTTCGTCTTCCATGTACACAACATCGAGCAAAACGTTCTGCTACTCTCTTCTCAAGCTTGAAATCGACAGATATATCTTTCACTGAGTCAAAGAGAGCCACAGATGTGAACGCGGCGAGGAAGAAAGATGGAATTTGAAGAGAGTTTCGCTCAGTTAAGCAACGAGGAAAAAAAAAGAGAAAAACACCGACCCAAAAAACAAAAATGGAAAATAGAAATATCAAAAGCGTTGACTAACATTTGGAAAAGTCACTACATTCACAGCGACACGTGTACGCACTCGCCAGCTAATACTGGAGAAGAAACTCGGATGGGTACCTGCTAACCCGGAAATTGTGTAGCTAAGCGTAGGGCCCTACCCGGAAAAAAATAAACCAAACCAGAATCAAACCGAATTAGAAGTACTGTATCAAACCAAATAGTTATAAATACTTGAATGGTTCCTATTATAAAATATTTCAGATATCCGAACCGAACCAAAACTGAACTGAAACCCGAACGGATACCCGAAATCCAAAAAGAACCGATCCGAATTCGAATGGGTACCCGAAAGCCCATGCCTGACTAGGGCCGTTTGACCTAAATTTGATCCGAATTTGGGCCATCTTAAATAAATTAATCTGATGAGTTACACAACTTATCAACTAAGGCCCATATAAGCCCAATAAAAAAATAATAAGAACGAAACGAAGTGTTTAGGGGAAGAAAGAGAGAGAGAGAGAGAATGGGTAAGGTAGCTGAAACATTAAGGAAGAAGAAGAAGAAAGGGAGACCATCTCTGATAGAGCTCCAGAAGCGAGCTCTGAAACAGCAACAATTGCTGCAAAAAAGGCCCAAGGAAGAGCTGAGATCCGGTTTCAAAAACCCTAATTCTCCGCCCCGATCCAATCGCCGGAATTATAATCCCAGCGAGCTGTCTGGCGACGACGATGAGCGGAGAGACAAGAAGCACCGGCTCTTGCACGGATTAAACCCTCGTGATTCTTCTTCCAATTTCAAATCTGACGGCTGCGATTTGGACGCCGATGAATCATCCACCAGCCGCCGGATCATCGGTGACGGATCTGACGATACGGTACCTTGTTTGGGGATACAAAAACAAAACAAAAAACCTTTTTGGAAAAATTTTCAAGTTTTCATTTGGTGAAAAATAAAAATGGGAACTTTTGATTTAGGCTTTTAAATCGATGAGATTTCGCGCGTTAATTGAGGTTCTTCTCCTGCTTAATAAATATGGTTGAGGGGAGTGAGTGATGGGTTTTGACTATTTCTGTTTTTTTTTTTGTTGGTGGGAAATGGGAATTCATAATTTCAGCTTTTTATTTTTATTTTCCTTTTTGTGTTGTCTTGTTTTTTATTTGAATATTATATTTTATTCTTTTGATTCTGGTATATTTAATTTCATAGTTATCAGAATTAAAAGAATCATTTTTTTAAAAAAATTGTCTTTTACTCATAGTTTTCTTTTAGGTTTTCACGGACTTTTATTGTCTCTCATGAACATGAAAAGTCATCATAAATCTAGACACATGTCTGTATAAAGTTGTTGTAAATGTTATTATTTCTAGGATTTTAACTTGAGTTTGATGATATTATCTGTTTGGTTTTCCTGCAGGGACAAAAGGCTTCGAAAGCGACAAACATTCTTCAAAGTATATATATATATATATTCTTCAAATTTTCCTTCGAAAATAAAAGTGAAATCTTTCTGCTAATTAATTATAATAAATAAATAAAAAGTGTTGGCATTTACTTGTGGACAGGGTCTCTTGTGAAGTCTGGCCTCGTTACACCTTTGCCTGACAAAAAGTTGCTGTTGTTCATCCTTGATAGACTTCAAAAGTATGTCGAATTTTTGGATGAAGTGATGCGAAACTTGGTTTTTTAGTTTCTGATATTTGATGTTGTTATTACAATATTTGAAGGAAGGATACATATGGAGTCTACTCTGACCCAGTTGATCCAGAGGAGGTGAAGTTTTCTTTATGTTAACCGTGTGTGTGTTAACTCGTTCGTTTTGCTTTTTTTTTTTTATCTTATCTGTGAGAGAGTTTGTTTACAGCTTCCTGATTATCATGAGACTATCAAGAATCCGATGGATTTCAGCACATTGCGGAAGAAATTAGAGTCTGGGGCATATGCTTCCTTAGAACTATTTGAGGCAAGTCTTGCACTTGAACCTATTACAATCTGCCCTTTGCTTTTGCTAGAATGGAGTGTTCATCTTTCATACTTTTGATTCTTCATATTCTTAATTACTCTCATGCAATAGTTTCTTTCGTAGAAGCTACAACAACGTGTTTGCCTACAAGCCTTGGTGGTATTTGTTGATCCATCGTTCTCTGTATCTGATATCTCTTAACATTTTTATAGTTGCAGTGTGTTAACTACTCTGTATCCATGAGAAAGTGTAGACATAATGTTAAAACTGAGAAACTGGTGGCGTCTGGAATCTATTTGTTAATTGTCAAGATCGTAAATCTTTCTCATCTTTTGCAGCAAGACGTGTTTTTAATATGTACAAACGCGATGGAATACAATTCAGCAGATACCGTATATTTTCGACAGGTTTTGTCTTGGCTCATATAAATTTGTAACTTCTTTTACCCTTTTCTCCATTTTTTTTGTGTGATTGTGTGTCTATGACTATAACAGGCACGAGCTATGCTTGAGCTGGCTAAAAAGGACTTTGAAAATTTAAGACAGGAAAGTGATGAAGAAGAACCAATGTCACTGTCACAACAGCCTAAAGTGGTCAAAAGAGGTCGTCCTCCAGGCACAGGCCTTAAGAAACAGCCTGAGCCATCTTCGATTGACCGCACTACTACTGAAATTTCAGCTGATGCAGCAGCACACACTCCTGGTGGAGATGGCTCTAGATTATCCGGTGCTTACAATCTAAGAAAAACACCTCCTTCTTATGGATTCCGCCAAACAGAAACTTCGGTTAGAATCAACCATTATAGCGAGAACCAAAGTGGCTTGTTGATTGATTGGGAGAAGGAGTTTCCACGTTAAGATCTGCCTTTCTAATTTTACCTTCTTGGACTCCTTTTTGCCAATACGATTTGTGTTGACTTTAACCAGTTTTCTATTGTTTTCTGTAGCTTCGGTTGTGAAGGCCGTCAATAAATACGGGATGAAGAATGTCGACGAGAACAGGCGAGATTCATACAACCAGATCTCTACTTCTTTGCAAGAAGCTTCGATTTTTACAACTCTTGAAGATGATTTAAAACAGTTAACTCCAGTACGTGTTAGCAACTTAAAAATATCTCCTTGTTGTTTGAATAAACAAAGAAACTGACCGTTGTTTTAACACCAGGTTGGGTTGAAAACGGAATATGGGTACGCTAGAAGTGTAGCACGATACGCTGCTGATATTGGTTCTGTTTCTTGGAGATTTGCCAGTAGAAGGATTGAAACAGTGTTAGCAACTGGAACCGAATTTGGTCCCGGGTGGGTCGGAGAGAACCCGGAAGCTCCTCCTCAACAGCAAGTCTCAATGTCAGGAAAGCAAAAGTGTTGGAATGACTTGGCATCTGTTGATCATCCTCATTCAAGCAGAATCATGTCTCCAACCACCTCTGCCTCTACCTCTATCATAGGAAACAGAGATGCTTCCCATGAAAGCAAAGAGACTGCACCAGCTGCTCGAGAAACCGAGAGGTCAGGACCGCTGATCAATCCTGAGATGCTGGAAACAGCTTTCTCCCAACAAGGGTTGTTGTTGCCTAACATAAAACAGGAACTTAACCAGTTTCCACCTGATCTCAACGCTAAGCTCGTCTCACCAGTCTCTAACCTTGAGGCTGGTTCATCGCAGCATCCGGATTTGGCATTACAGCTCTAACTTACGTACTAATCTTAAAAGCTTTGCCGGTAGGATGAAGAAGAGGTTGTGGATGAAAATATAAGGAAGCCTCTGTACAGATTGTTGCAACTACCAGATTTGTGTAGGGTAAAAAGAAGAAGAAGAAACGATCCAGAGTACTCACAAGGGGTATGAAAAACATTTATACATATATTTTTAGTTGATTATACATATGAGTTTGGCTTTCAAGTCATGTGTCGTTTCGGAATCTTGTTAATATTTAGTATAATATTATGATTATTCCCTATTAACTGTGAATTCTGAGAAACCGTCTCTTAAATAGTCAGTCTGCATCTTTATACGTTACTACAATTAAACCGCTTAATTTAGCTCCAACGGTAACAAAAACAAAAACAGAGAAAGAAAACAAAATTGTTGAATAAGAAAACAACAGAAGGAAGAAAGAAAAGACGCGCAGTTCCAAAATTAGGTCCCTCTTGGCCCCTTTTAACTTGCCCTCTCAGTTGCTCTCACTTCATTTTATTTTTTTCCTTGTAACCTCTTCTTTCTCTAAAGATTCTGCCATTAGAAAGATCTGTTCCTTCCTCTATTAGTTTATAAAGATACCGTGTTTTTTTCACCATTAGTTGCCAATTGTATAATTTTACTCGTCTCTTTTTGATCCTCTGTGTTTGTTGGTGGGTTCATAATTTTCCCATTTTTGTTTTCTGGGATTATAGGGAGAGAGAGACGAAAACAAAAGTCTCTCTCTTTCCCATTTATAATCCCGGAGACAAATCCTAGGTTCTTTTTTCTTTCTTACAAGAATCCTAGTTTTTTGTTCTGTTTCTTTAGGTTTGATGATAATGTTGGACATAATCTCAAACCAGCTCCGTCTCTGAATCCATTTCATCCGCCATTGTTGTTGTTTTCATCTTCTTGGAAAAATGAGGTGTTTCTCTTGTCTCGACACACGAACCAATGACATGAGAATCAACATTGATACCCTTCCTTACCTAACCGATAATTCCTCAGGTCTTGATAAATCTCTTATCCCTCTCTCTCTCTCTCTCTCTCTCTCTCCAAATTTTTGTTTTTTTCCCACTCAGAAAGTTTTGTCATTTGCGTTTGTCTTGTGTGTTTGCAGTTGACACAAGAAGCGACTCCACAGGAACAGTGTCGAAATCTGGCATTTTAGGTTAGGGAATTTGGATGATTATTAATTTCTTCACACGTTTGAATTTTTTTGATGGAAAAAAACAAACGTTTGATATTGGGTTTTGATCAGTTAATGGGAAAGTGAATAGCCCTAAACCCGGCGGTGGCCCACGGAGTTTCACGTTCAAGGAGTTAGCCGCCGCCACGAAGAATTTCCGGGAGGTGAATATGATCGGAAAAGGAGGATTCGGGAGTGTCTTCAAGGGACGTTTATATTCAGGACAGGTGAGTTATGAAGCTCTCTGTCTTCAATCAAAACGTGTGTTTAAAAGTCTGAAAATTTGATGGGAACTGAATTGAATCAAACAGGTCGTGGCGATCAAGCAGTTAAACCCAGATGGACATCAAGGAAATCAAGAATTCATAGTTGAGGTTCTTATGCTTAGCGTCTTCCATCATCCAAATCTAGTAACTTTGATCGGTTACTGTACTTCTGGTGCTCAGAGACTTCTTGTTTATGAATACATGCCAATGGGTAGCTTAGAAGATCATCTTTACGGTCAGTTTGTTTTACAAATCCCCCCCCCCCTTATTAAATAATCAAAGCATTTTTCGTTGTTAATTAACCCGTCTTGTTCTTGTTGTTGTTTTAACTCAGATCTTGAGCCTGATCAGAATCCGCTAAGCTGGAATACTCGGATGAAAATCGCGGTAGGTGCAGCTCGTGGGATCGAGTATCTTCACTGCAAAATAAGCCCATCCGTGATTTACCGTGATTTGAAATCGGCAAACATATTGTTAGACAGAGACTTTAGCCCCAAACTCTCTGATTTTGGACTAGCCAAAGTCGGTCCTGTCGGTAACCGGACACATGTCTCGACTCGGATCATGGGTACTTACGGATACTGTGCTCCAGAATACGCGATGAGCGGAAAGTTAACCATTAAATCGGATATCTATTGCTTCGGTGTAGTGTTGCTTGAGCTGATTACTGGCAGGAAAGCTATTGATTTGAGTAAACCAAACGGAGAGCAGTATCTTGTTGCTTGGGTAAGTAAACAAAAAAAATTGGAAAACCGGGTTAAACCGAACCACAATCTCTCGTTTTAACCGTGTTTTGCTCTTGGTGTTTATGCAGGCTCGACCGTATCTCAAGGAACCTAAGAAATTCGAACATCTTGTGGACCCGTTGCTGCGTGGAAAGTACCCGAAGATGTGTCTTAGTTACGCGATTGCCATAACCGAGATGTGTCTGAACGAAGAAGCGAATCTACGACCGAAAATAGGAGATGTCTTGGTGGCATTTGAGTATATAGCCGCTCAGAGCAAATCTCATGAAGCGAGAAGAGTGGCTCGCCAGTCTACGGACTCTGACCGGTCAAGAGGAGAAACAAAACAGAGTTACTGAAGGTTGTGTGAATCCAATGTGAAACCTCTGGTAGAAACAGAAGGTTGCTGATAAGACTGTACTATTTGTTTTTGTCTTTTTTTTTTTTTTGACATCATTTGTCTTCTTCTTTTTTGACATCATTTTTCTTCTTACGTTAAAAAAAATATATATATATAGGTAAATGTTTTACAACTTCCTTATGATATTTTTGGTGAGTCATCATCTCGTTTTCTCTGTGTCCAAAGTTTTTGACACGGTATCTTTCTAAATTCTCTAATATACATCTCCAACTAGAAACATCGATTTCAAATTAAATGTAAGAATGTGACATACATGATACAAATAATACATTATATTATTATTTGAGTTTTTCTCACGAGAAAATAAATTGAATGTAATAAATGCAAGTAGGTGACGAACCGAACTACGCGGAAGTTTAATATTTTTTTTATGTCAACTTGATTGAATACACTGCTTAATCCGATCTACACATTATTTCCCCCATATATATATATATATAGATATATTATTTGCATATTGCAATTTATAATTTATTTAAGAATAATAAAATAACATCTGCCCACGTTTTATACGT
This sequence comes from Eutrema japonicum, assembly GCA_030161315.1. Lineage (NCBI taxonomy): Eukaryota > Viridiplantae > Streptophyta > Magnoliopsida > Brassicales > Brassicaceae > Eutrema > Eutrema japonicum. Next base: position 8,511,455 of record BSQW01000006.1, on the reverse strand, counting down.
GAGCTCGTTACAAGATAATTTTAAAGAAAGAAAAGTTATATAAAAACTAATCGAGACCCTCTCATTCGGTTTTATCTTTATAATATTATTTAAGAAGACATTTTTGAAAATAAAATTTATTTTGTAAATTATTACATGAAATGTCATTACAATTAACAAAAAATAATTGAAATAAAAAATGATATAATTGTCTTCTATAATTAGTGATAAGAATATGGAAATTATTTATTTTGCATTAAAAATGTTATCTACTATATATTTTAAAATAATAATCAATCTATATATATTCAAAACAAAAAAATATATTCAAAATCTTGATACATTTTTCACTATAGTTTATTATATTTTATTTGGATTTATATCAAAATAAAATTTGAAAAATATTTTATTAATTTTATAAAAAGTTAGACAAAGAAAATTGATTTTTTTTTAAAAAGTTCGTAAATTAACCACAAAACTAGAGTGATTCAACAGTGCATAATAGAGTTATGTTTTCAAGATTATAGATTTTACGGGTTAGCCTGAATAATAATTTAGTACACTGCAAAACAGGTTAAATAGACAAATTATTCCGTTTGACAACTCTATTTATAATCATGAGTTAGACATATTATAAAATTCAAATAAAACCAATTTTTCTTAAATTTCAAAACAATTTCTTATAAAAAAATTATCCAGCGCTATAAAACCAATTTTTCTTAAATTTCAAAATAATTTTTTATAAAAAATTACTCCGCGCTAATAATAGCGCGGATTAAATCCTAGTTACTATTATGAAACATATGCAGTATTTCAAAATTTATTTGGGCCGTTGAAAAGAGCGTTTGTGAAAGAAAGCCATACATTACAATGTGCAACCGACCGACCGTGAACAATACAACGTTTTGTTTTGTTTTAACCACTTTGTCATTAAATGAGCAATTTCCCAAAGTCAATGCATCTTATTTTGCTCATTGTTTCAATATATATATCGTTGGTAAAGAGAAAAGATCCGAAGATAATAAGGTTGTGACCCTCGTGGCCTCGTGTTTCATATATTTTTGTTATATAGAATTTCCATAGGCTGTCACATGTATGTATGTATACTCGGACCCGCCTATGCTAAACACTGTTCTTCTTGTTTGACTTCTTCCCACTGATAATTTTGATTTTCTAAGGGTTTCCAAATAACCATGACAATAAAGCGTCTTTTTTTTTTGGAGGATAACAATAAACTTTTTAGTTTGCCATACTATTTTGTTTTTCTTAATTTGATTTTTTCATATTTTCCAGACAACTGAAAACGTTTTATTTGTCTTTTAGTATTTACTAATGTTGATCCTTAAATCACACAAAAGGGGTAAAACAGTACTTTTTAGTCGGAATCTCGTTTATTGATCAAGGTCGGCGTTACAACAGAATTTAAGTAAGAAGGTAAAGACAAAAGGATTCGAGATCGGTAACGAGCTCTCTTCTATTCTCTGTCTTTGCGGAAGTTGTGGATGATGAATGAATGAGCCTCCTCCTTTATTTATAGTGTCTTGAGGCGGTTGAAAGGAAGATTTCCTTTTCCGAGTTCGATTCGGAAAAGGAAATCTTCCGGTTTTCTCTCCGAGATAAGGATAAGTTCCTGATATCTCGAGGAGTCGACCAAAGAGAATATTTCCTTTTCCGAGATCGGTGGGAAAAGGGAAATATTCCGGTTTCATCTGTTGTAACGGACCGGGCTTGTGATGGGCCTAGATCGGTAGCCGAGATGGGCTTTCAGCGAGATTCCGAGCTCGGCCCAACGTTTCGGGCCGACTTGTCTTTGATCCGAACCATCGTAGATCGGTCTTGATTGAACCGATCTCGGTTCGAACCGAGTTAAACCAGGGAGTGCTAATCCCCCCTCTAACAATTGGTCCCCCCCTCAGTTCGGCGAGGGAGTTTATGAGTTCGGCGAATTTTGAGGAGTATTCTTTAGCTCGGTTAGAATTGAGGTTGGTTCAATCAAAATCCGTCTCGAGTGCGGTAGATTCTGAGTCCGGTGAATTTCTTTCGAGAATGAAGATCGGAATTCTCGCGGTTTGACTAGTCTTTTGAAGTCGTACATTATACGAACCTCTCGAATTTATCGTACACAGTGGTGCCGTAAACTGTACGGTCTTAGCCGGGTGAAGAGGATAAATTCGACTGAACCTGTTCGAGGTCGGCAATCCCTATCGTAGATCGGCTTACTGCTTTTGCGATTGTTGAGAAATCGGCTTACTTGTTTTTGCGACTGTTGAGAAATCGGCTTACCAGTTTTGCGACTGTTGAGAAGTCGGCTTAGATTTGCGAGGAAGGTCGTTCGGCTTGACCCTAGAGTTTAGTTTTAAGAGTACGTGAACAGCCCATCTTAATATGCTCTAGGTTTCTCACATTGAATCCGAGTGTGCGAGACGGACTTGGCTTATTTAGCTCGGATAATCTGAGAATTTGGTGCGAGACTGATCTCGGCTTTGAATGTGGAAAGTGTATTATCCATTGCACCATGAGGATGCGTGCGAGCTAAGCTCGGCTTTATCAGATCGTCTGGCCAGGACGTTGATATGGGAACCGTTGGTGGTTGAAAATGCGAACTGTTGAAGTTCGGCAAACGTAAAGTTTGACTTTAGAAAATACGAACTGTTGTAGTTCGGCAAACTAAAAGTTTGGCTTAGAAGATACGAACTGTTGGAGTTCGGCAAACTAAAAGTTTGACTTGTAAAATACGAACTGTTGGAGTTCGGCAAACTGAAAGTTTGACTTAGAAAATACGAACTGTTGGAGTTCGGCAAACTAAAAGTTTGACTTAGAAAATACGAACTGTTGGAGTTCGGCAAACTAAAAGTTTAGAAAATACGAACTGTTGGAGTTCGGCAAACTAAAAGTTTGACTTGTAAAATACGAACTGTTGGAGTTCGGCAAACTAAAAGTTTGGCTTAGAAAATACGAACTGTTGGAGTTCGGCAAACAAAAAGTTTGACTTAGAGGATACGAACTGTTGGAGTTCGGCAAACTAAAAGTTTGACTTAGAAAATACGAACTGTTGGAGTTCGGCAAACTAAAAGTTTGACTTAGAAAATACGAACTGTTGGAGTTCGGCAAACAAAAAGTTTGACTTTAGAAAATACGAACTGTTGGAGTTCGGCAAACAAAAAGTTTGACTTAGAAAATACGAACTGTTGGAGTTCGGCAAACATAAAGTTTGGCTTAGAAAATACGAACTGTTGGAGTTCGGCAAACATAAAGTTTGGCTTTGAAGGTACGAACTATTGGAGTTCGGTAGAATGCCTTGGTAAAATTTTATTAATGTTATAGCTGCGCCTTGTGAGGGCTGCCTACGTACCTTCGAAAGAAGGATCAAGCCATTCGTAGTTCATAATAAGATGGCTTTGCGAGCTGTGGAAGCTTCATCTTACTTAGTCGTTTCTTGACTGTTAATTCCGAGGTCGTGTTACACATCCTCGAGTTCATTGTGCACACAATTGGTGTCGTACATAATACGGTCTTAGCCGGGGTGTAGAGAATGAACTCGATCTTACGACCTGCTTCTAGGTCGGCGATCGTCGATTGATCGGCTTAGTTCCCATATTGGATCTGAGTGTGCGAGACAGACTCGACTTATTTGGCTCAGACAATCTGGGAATTGCGTCATCCGGCTTATAATTTGCGAATGTTGAGAATTCGGCTTACTATTTCCCAGATCGAATCCGAGTGTATTGTCGCTTGATAGAGGAGAAGCTTGATAGCGAGAGCGTAGCTAGGTAGAAGAGCGTCTTTTTTTTTTTTTTTTTTTTTTTTTTTTTTTTGCGAACTGTGCGCGTTCGGCTTTTTGAGTTTGGCGAACAAGGTCGGCGCGATGCCTGACTGCGAACAAGGTCGGCGCGATGCCTGACTGCGAGAAAGGTGGGCGCGATGCCTGACTGCGAACAAAGTCGGCGAGATGCCTGACTGCGAGCAAGGTGGGCGCGATGCCTGACTGCGAACAAGGTGGGCGCGATGCCTGACTCACACAAAAGGAGAAGCTTGATAGCGAGAGCGTAGCTAGGTAGAAGAGCGTCTTTTTTTTTTTTTTTTTTTTTTTTTTTTTTTTTGCGAACTGTGCGCGTTCGGCTTTTTGAGTTCGGCGAACAAGGTCGGCGCGATGCCTGACTGCGAACAAGGTCGGCGCGATGCCTGACTGCGAACAAGGTGGGCGCGATGCCTGACTGCGAACGAGGTCGGCGCGATGCCTGACTGCGAGCAAGGTGGGCGCGATGCCTGACTGCGAACAAGGTCGGCGCGATGCCTGACTGCGAGCAAGGTGGGCGCGATGCCTGACTGCGAGCAAGGTGGGCGCGATGCCTGACTGCGAACGAGGTCGGCGCGATGCCTGACTGCGAGCAAGGTGGACGCGATGCCTGACTGTGAACAAGGTCGGCGCGATGCCTGACTGCGAGCAAGGTGGGCGCGATGCCTGACTGCGAGCAAGGTGGGCGCGATGCCTGACTGCGAACAAGGTCGGCGCGATGCTTGACTGCGAGCAAGGTGGGCGCGATTTTTTACCGTGAGTAAGGTCGGCGCGATGCCTGACTGCGAACAAGGTGGGCGCGATGCCTGACTGCGAACGAGGTCGGCGCGATGCCTGACTGCGAGCAAGGTGGGCGCGATGCCTGACTGCGAACAAGGTCGGCGCGATGCCTGACTGCGAGCAAGGTGGGCGCGATGCCTGACTGCGAGCAAGGTGGGCGCGATGCCTGACTGCGAACGAGGTCGGCGCGATGCCTGACTGCGAGCAAGGTGGGCGCGATGCCTGACTGCGAACAAGGTCGGCGCGATGCCTGACTGCGAGCAAGGTGGGCGCGATGCCTGACTGCGAGCAAGGTGGGCGCGATGCCTGACTGCGAACAAGGTCGGCGCGATGCTTGACTGCGAGCAAGGTGGGCGCGATTTTTTACCGTGAGTAAGGTCGGCGCGATGCCTGACTGCGAACAAGGCATCGCGCCGATCATTGTTTTACGTCGGTTAACTGCGAGATTGAGCTCGGCACGTCTTCAAGTGAGCTTGGCATGGTGACATGCACGGTACGTCATGCTAGGCATGGTTGTTAGGATAAAATCGGCATGTCTTCATGCTCGGCATGTGTTTCTCGGCGCGTTCGGTATGTTCAATGCGTACCGCAAGTTCGGCGTGGTCCCATGTTCGGCATGACCTTGAACGGGCTCGTGATCATGAGCTCGGCGTGTTGTGATCGTGTTCGTTGGTCGTTGTTATGCACGTCGCTTTGCATGCAAGCTATTCATCATGCATGTTACTTCTCGTCGTGTGTTTAGTGAGTTCATGTCCGGTGAATTGGTTTCTCGTCGTGAGCTCATCATGCTCGGTCATCCTCGGTGTATTGGCGAGTTCGACAAGTTGGTGAGTTCGTCGTGGCCTCGTGATCGGCATGTTCGGCGTATTCAGAGAGATGTGATGACGTCATGGTCGGCATGTTTGTGTTCGGTGGCGACGTGCATGGCTCGTGAGGAGAGTAAGTGACGTCGTCATTTATGTCTCACGTAATACTTGTTGCTTGCCATGCACGTCACATCTTCTTCTCAAGTCACGATGGTCTTTATGCTCGGTAAGTGAGCTCGTTATTATGTTCGGCCTCTCTTTCATGGTCATGACTCATGAGTGAGCTCGTTCTCGCGTGAGTTCGGTTGATGAGCTGATGAGCTCGTTCCTCTTTTTTTTTTTTTTTTTTTTTTCTTTAACGAATCTGGTCGGGGTTGGGCTTTCGATATTCTCAATACTTTGGGCCAGGGGATGGCTTAATCTAAGATAGACTGATATCAGGTGGGCCGAGAATCTGCTCAAGCCCAAAAGGAAGAAGATCTGGTTTTCGTCTTCACGTCGTAGGTCGGTGTTGGTTCGTTGCAGGTGCGGCGTTAATGGCGGCGGCCATGGCGGAGCTCCGGGAAGCTCGACGTGGTCCCAGATTGCTGACTGTGGTCGGCGTAGGAGGTCACGGACGGAGGTGGTGCTGCTCGCGGCTTCTCCCCTCATTCACGTTCGGTGTTAAGGGCATTGTTGACTGGAAGAGCCATCGCCGAACTCAATTTAACGATATCCGAAAGTACTGTTCTAAATATTTCCCCACAGACGGCGCCAATTGTTGATCCGTAAATCACACAAAAGGGGTAAAACAGTACTTTTTAGTCGGAATCTCGTTTATTGATCAAGGTCGGCGTTACAACAGAATTTAAGTAAGAAGGTAAAGACAAAAGGATTCGAGATCGGTAACGAGCTCTCTTCTATTCTCTGTCTTTGCGGAAGTTGTGGATGATGAATGAATGAGCCTCCTCCTTTATTTATAGTGTCTTGAGGCGGTTGAAAGGAAGATTTCCTTTTCCGAGTTCGATTCGGAAAAGGAAATCTTCCGGTTTTCTCTCCGAGATAAGGATAAGTTCCTGATATCTCGAGGAGTCGACCAAAGAGAATATTTCCTTTTCCGAGATCGGTGGGAAAAGGGAAATATTCCGGTTTCATCTGTTGTAACGGACCGGGCTTGTGATGGGCCTAGATCGGTAGCCGAGATGGGCTTTCAGCGAGATTCCGAGCTCGGCCCAACGTTTCGGGCCGACTTGTCTTTGATCCGAACCATCGTAGATCGGTCTTGATTGAACCGATCTCGGTTCGAACCGAGTTAAACCAGGGGGTGCTAATCCCCCCTCTAACAACTAATATATTTTATTTGTTTTCCCACATATAAAACCAAAGATTTGTGTTTTAAACAAATAAAACTTGTGTTTTAAACAAATAAAACAATTGCTTACTAATATCTTAATTTGTTTGCTTTTACGACCACTTAGGCTTCGAATGGTGCCAGTGGTTTGAGCGGTGCGGGACAAGCGATTTATGAGGTGTGGTGCGGTTTGAGTGCGGTGCGGTTGGAAGAAACGCATCATGCGGAATAAGTACGGTTACTGCGGAACAGACGATGCGGGACAATATTTGAATGGTGAATATCACAAGTGCGGTACGGGAATAATAATTATTAAACTTTGATTATTTATTTTTTAACATTTCAAATTCTCAAAATATTATTTTTTAAATAAAAACATGTAAATTGGCAAAATATAATTGTATAGTTTTTTTCAAAATTTTTGAAGCTTTTAAAGAGGTATATATTATATGTGTATATATATATATAACTTGAAACTCATGTACCACACCTAAATGGGTAATGTTAGACCGCACCATGCGGTAAATAAAAATTAGCCAAATTTTATTATTTTATAATATTTTGATTGTAAGTGTGTGTCAGTTAAAAATAAATCCCACACTTCATAATTAGTATTGAATGGTGACTAATTTATTGGTCCGTCATGCGTTTTTTGTGGAAGGTGTTGCCCATTCAAAGCCTTAGGCTTCGAATGGTGACAGCGGTTTGAGCGGTGCGGGACAAGCGGTTTAGGAGGTGCGGTGCGGTTTTAGTGCGGTGCGGTTAGAAGAAACGCATCATGCGGAACAAGTGCGGTTACTGTGGAACAAGCGGTGCGGGACAATATATGAATGGTGAAAAAAACAACATGCGGTTTGATCCAAATGTGTGAATGGTGAAAATGTAAAAAGCGGTGCAGAATATATATTTTAGATAAATATTTTATAAATAAAAATAGATTAAAGATATTTATATGATCATAAATTAAAACTTATTAATTTGTTAATGATAAAATCTTTTACATAAATTAATTACGAACCATAACTAAATAATTATTAAAATTTTAATAAATTTGTTTGGCATTTTATAATAATATATTTATTGCTAAAATAAAATTAAAAAATACATAAAAAACTAAGTAAAATAATATAATACAATATAGCCATAATAAAATTATTTTTAAAGTTAAAGTTTTAATTTATAAATATAACAAACTATATTTGTTGTTAAGAATTACATTAAATTCAAAATATATATATATATATATATATATATATCTAATACAATCATAATAAACATTTACTCTTATATATATATATATATATATATATATATATATCTTTTAATGTGAACAATAGTTAAAACGGAACAAAAGCAAATTGAATATTGTAGTCGTAAATAAAACGATTATTTTGGTCACCGAAATTATAAATTTATATAGCGGATTTTGATGACCTAATGACTACATGGCAAAAAAAATTGGTATAAAAAAAAGTTACAAACATAAATGCAGCAATTTTTTTTTTCAGTAGATGCAAAAGCATAACTATTTGTTAAAGGCGTACACATAATTATAAAGTAATTATAATAGATAAAATATTATAATTAAAATATTTTGTTAGTGAAACTATTCTTTTCAATATATATTAATAACGAGTTCATAAGAAGTTTTTTCTATTTTTATTAACATAAAAATCTATCATTTTAATTATCTGTAAAAACTTGTTTTTTATATGCGTTAGAAATTGAAAGATTTTCTGATGAGATAATATTATTGTCCCACATAAGGAACAAAAGATGAAATATAGAAAACTATTCTCCTATATAACCCATTACTCTTGATTATATGTTTAAGATGGACACTAAATATTTTAATTACATATAAAGTTTAAGTTAATTAGTAAAGTAAGAGTGTTACAAACATATTTACATCTTTTTAAATAAAAAATACAAAAATTATTATTAATAGTTTTAAAAACAAGAAAAAGTACGAAAATTATTTATCATCTAATTGTAGTTATTTATGAATACATGTTTTACATCAATTATAAAAAGTGATATAAATATTTGACATCAATTATTATAACCATATTTTACTTGTAGTTATAATTTACAGCACTAAATTTTCAAACCTAATTATTTAAAATTTTTAAATTGCTACTATGTATTTCCTAAAAAATAGATAACATCAACTTAACTTGCTACTATTTTTTTAAGAGTGAAGAGTTTTACAATTTTTTAAAAGTTTGGGAGTGAAGAGTTTTACAATTTTTTAAAATTTTAAATGTTGCATTATAATGTTAATCATATATATATATATATATATATATATATATATATGTATATATGTATTATCTAACATATGTTTACAAAAAAAATTGCATATTGTGGAAAAAAAATTGCTTACTTGGTATTGGAGAATTTTTGGAGACTGTGTTTTGAAGAAAAATTTTGGAGAGAATTTTTTGGGATTGTTTACGTTTGGAGATAAATTTTTGGTTGAGATTGATTTATAGAAGTAGTGGAATTTTATAGAGTTGTTATTTTGGATTTTTTTTTTAAAAAAAAAAAAAAAAGAAATGGAGCGAACCACAATTAAACCACACCCACACACCTGCTTTTTTACTTGAACTGCGGAACTTGTCTACAATCAATATCCACCATTTTTTGTTTTTTTGTTTTTTGTTTTTTATCACATGTCAACTTGTTGTTACACCCAGTGAATGGTGACTTGAATATTGAAACACCCAGTGTTTCGTGTAAACACAGTAAACATTCAGTGCCTTAGTATCTGAATTTTGTGTGTTTTACTCCAGCTGTTACGTCATTGAGGTGACGTATATGATCGGCATATAGTCCATGCGAACCTAATTGATTAGTTTTTAACTTTTTATACGAGGTGGTATGCTAAATTGCCAAGCAAAAGAAATACATACAAGGTGTAAATTAAAGTATCAATTAGGTAAATAACTATAATAATTTAGAGTTAATTAAGTAAATAATTATTATATTTTATATTTGGAAAAACAGTTTATTGTAGTGTTATTTTTTTCTAAATGACGAGTGGTTGATGTTTTTTTTTTGGTAATTCGGTAATCCAAACTAAAATCTAACTATGTTAAATATCCGAACCAAAGATCAAAGTCAGTTGGTCCGACTCTTTGTTTATCTTTAGGAAAATAGAAAAGCCTCAACTGAGAGGATAACAAATAAGAAAATTCATTTATTCATAATCACTTAGTGCAATTAACCTAAATTAAAATAAGCATATATCTTTTAGACTTTATGCAATTACTTTAGTCGAATGCAACCAAACTCACTTTAACATTTGACTAACAATACATCTCTTAACAAAGAAGGGAAAAGAGTTTTCCGAAAGGATAATTGCACCTTCTATGATTTTATAATATCAAAATTAACACTCTTTTTTTGGTACTGTGCAACACCTACTATTCACGTTAAAATATTCAACTTATTCTCACACTTTCTAACTAATTACATGTGATCATTTCTCTCTCATTTCGTCGGAGAAGAAAGAAAAATCAGAAGAAAGAAGAACCAAAAAAAAGAGAAGAAGAAGAAAGAGAAGAACATCGGCAGATAACATCGGTGGACAACATCGGCGGACAACACCGGCGGATAACATCGGCGGGAGATAACATAGGCGGACGGCGATAATACCGACGGCGATAACACCGACGATGTGCGATAACACCGGCGGGCGATAACACAGACGGGCGGCGATAACACCGGCGATGTGCAATAACACCGGCGAACGACGATAACACTGACCGTGATAACACCAGCGATGTGCGATAACACTGACGACTGACGATAACAACGAGGGCCAGACGATAACACCGACGATGTTAACTAGATTAACGCGAAAATTTATGATATGATAACTGGATTAACATGACAATTTCACAAAAATGAACATGATAAGTGGTTTAACATGACAATGTTATCGATGTTAACAATATGTGTTTTCTGGTAATGAACAATGACCGTCGAGTTTTGATAAATAGTACCGCCGATCTTTTGATAAACAGTATTACCGGATTCTTCTATCAGAAAATGAGTTTCAGACCAATGACATTTATGTAAATATTAAAAAGTACAAAGGACATTTTAAATTTAATTATTTTTTCTTTTTCTTACTTATTTAATTTACAAAAAGTTAATAACACTTACCTAATTAATTGGTCAACCTATCATATACACCTAAATCACCCATTCTGAAAAGTATATAAATGTCTGACTTTTTAGCTGCGATTGTTTCCCGATCTGCGACCCAGCCACTGACCACTGACTTGTAATTTATAATTACCTTTTTCACATCTCTCAGTCTCCTCTTTCTTACTACAAAATTCCCTTCGGTCCATAAATTATCTGAACCGGGACTTTACACGGACTCAATCATTCAAAGAAAAAGATATTGAAAATGAACTTCCAAAAAACTAGTATTAAACTTGAAACGACAGTGGACATGAGTATTGCAAAGGTATGAAATGAGAAACGTAACAAATATGAATACTAACTAACGTTGAACATCAAATACTAACTAGCGTTGAAAGTATAAGTAATAAAATAATATATATACATATATCTATATATGTTGACAAAAACAAAAATACACATAATATATATATACTACATTAGACCCAACGTTATATGCGGATAAAAAATAAAATAATTTAAATCTTAAAATTGATAATCCGCGTAAATATGACTCGTATAATTAGATTCTTAATTAAAGCTACCGATTAGCTATCTAGAATTAAATTATGTTTTGTAATTCGAAGTTAAGAAAATTTAAATTGATTCATACTATCCATAAATCTGATAAACATTCCTTCTAAATGTAATAATTCATGTTTAAAATTCATACTTCTGGAATTTTGTCGTTAAATTTTTTATAAGAAATTATCAAGCGCGTGGTAAAAAACTATTATTCCTCTAAAATTTAATATATTATGAATCTTATATATTTTTTATAGTTTACATTTTTTTTAATTTTGTAGTTTCAAATTTTATATTACTTTACTTTTTCGATTTTATTAGTTTTCCATTTAGAAAAACACGATTTTTTTTTTTTGTTATTTATCTTAAAAGAAAAAACTAAGTTTATATTTTTACATTGACATATGTCACAATCTAAATTAACAATAACAAATATCAAGATCTAATAAATTATAATACCCAAGTCGAGTGATTGCTTTATATAATAAGATATATATTTTTATAATCAGTCAAACAATAAAAGGCGAGGGGTTTGCTATATAACCACGACGAAATCAAATAAATACACAATCTTTTTTTTTTATCAAATAAACAAATTATATATATTTCCCCAAAGAGTTTTGCTTGGTCTTCTTTCCTCTCTGTTTCTCGCCTTCTTCCTCCATCATTCAATTAAGAAGCCCAAAACAGAGCAAAGTCAAGAGTTGTGTTGTCTTGATGGGGAACTTCTGTCCTGGCGGATCTTCCAGTGTTCAACACGAACAGAGCCCTGCCACCACCAAACCTCTCCCAGGTCCATACACACATCTCTCTGTTTTTGTTTTCTGCAAAATCCAAACACTTTGAATCTATTTTCTAGTTTCTGTTTTTATGGTACTCTCTGATGATTCACAAGTTTTTTTTGAAGTCCTTCCATTAAGAAGAAGAAGAAAATAAAGCTTTCTTGGGTTTGTTTATTGTGATTTTCAATTTTGAAAATGTCAATGCTTGCTCTGTTTTTTTCTTTTCCTCTTCTTGTAAATCAAACTTCTCTAATGAAGTTTCAATCTAATAAGATCGTGTGTTGATCTTACAGTGGTGAGACGTGTGCAAGATCCAGTTAATGAAAAGTTTCCGCCTCCGCTGGTGGCGATGCCGCCGGCTAGGGATTTAAAACCGAAGTTTCCGGCACCGGGAACAGGACGGGAAACGAGATCCGTCAATAACCCACCTCGTGAAAAACCGCAGGAGAAGACGAGATCCGTCGATAACCCGCCATCAAAGCCGGTGGAGAAATTAGGCGTAGGAAGAAAGGCAGTGCCGCCGAGCGGGAAGATAGTGACGCCGAATCTAAAGATGTTCACATTAATGGATCTCAAGACGGCGACAAGGAATTTCCGGCCAGAATCGATTATCGGAGAAGGCGGATTCGGACAGGTTTTCAAAGGATGGGTGGAAGAGAAGACCTTAGCTCCGTCGAGAGTCGGCGTCGGAATACCAGTCGCCGTTAAGAAATCAAACCCTGATAGTGCTCAAGGCTTACATGAATGGCAGGCAAGTTTTTCCTCCTTTTTATTTATTTTAATTTAATTTGATTTGAAATCATTAATCTAATTTAGGCAATATACGTAAATTGGAATATCATTTATATACATAGGAGCAAATTAGGAAACAAAGTTCTGATTTGGATGTATTTATGACAGAAATAACAAAAAAATAGTTGACTGTTCATTTTAATGACTTAGGAAGTTGTAAGCACAAATTTGGGTCAATAAGATTATACTGTATACTCTTTTTATCTACAACTTCTCTAGAAACATTTTAGCTTGCTACTTGTCGTTTTGTTTCTCAATATGTTTAATGATAATGTTTATAAACATCTATCTTAGTATTACTGGTTAGTCGAACATTTTAGCTTGCTATTAATTTGGCACTTATTCAGGGGTTTTCTTATACAACGCATCAATTTAGGGTTTAATTGTGTCTTCTGTTTAGATTTAAGTATCTTATTGTATATTAAAATATGTGTACATTTAAATTAAAGTATATTATTTAATGCTTTTATTACATATAAATTGTACAATAACAAAAAATGGCACAACACGTATACTGGATAAAATATTCTAGTCGCGTTTACAAATTATTATTTGATTAAAAAAACTATTGATGTATTTTAAAGATATAGACATAATATTTAAATATATATATATAACTATTATATTTAAATATTATTACAAACCAAGTAATTATATTTAGAAATTAATGATACTTTAATCACTTATAACTGAATTTCATTGTACCCCTGTCACAACAATTCGAACGTATTTATTACTTTGTTATTATTTATTATTATCCCTTTTTAGTACCTAAAATAAGAAGAAGAAGTCAAGGAATTCTTACGTAACTTCATTAGTCAATCAAGAAAAAATACATATATAATAATAGTCAATGAGATATACATAAATATTTAATGATATATGGTTGGATATTTTCTTGTGTTGATGCGAGGGAATTATTATTTTATATTCATTTATGTGTAGTGTCTCCAGCTAGAAATTCCGTTATAACTACAGTATCATATAAGAAGTTGTGAAAGAACGAAGAACATTCACGACCGTATTCCATATATATTATAGATGAATATTATGAAAAAATGAAACAATTTTAGCAAAAATAAAAATAAAATAAAGTAATGATATACGACCTTTTGAGTCTTTGACCATTGACTTTTAAAATGTGTTTGAGACATCATGCTGCGTTCCTGAATAACTCCAAAATTACAAAAGTGATTAAATCTTAAATAAATAAAAAAAGATCAATGGTCAAAGAAGTTTATCTTTTTGTTCCAAGCATAATTTGTAAAACTGCAGTGTGAAGTGAAATTCTTAGGGAAGTTCCATCATCCAAATCTGGTGAAGCTTTTGGGTTATTGTTGGGAAGAGAATCAGTTCCTCTTGGTCTATGAGTATTTGCCTAAAGGAAGCCTTGAAAATCACCTCTTCTCAAGTACAATATTTTCTTATACATCTATTTATATTAATAGAAGATGATCTGTTTATATTAATATAAGAATATTTGCACGTAATGTTAATGCAGATGGAGAGGCGTTGACATGGATACACGTTTGAAAATAGCCATTGAAGCAGCTCAAGGACTTACCTTTTTGCATAACTCCGAAAAGAGTGTTATTTACAGAGACTTCAAGGCTTCCAATATTCTTCTCGATTCCGTACGATGTCTTTCTTTCATCTCTAGCTCCCTCCCACGTTTTAAAACAAAAAAAAACTGCATGCTGTTTCTAGATTGGTAACAGTTCTTGCCGTTTTTTAATTACAGAACTTCCACGCCAAGCTTTCTGACTTCGGACTTGCCAAGCTTGGTCCAATTAATGGATTCTCCCACGTGACCACACGTGTCATGGGCACACAGGGTTATGCAGCTCCCGAGTACATGGCTACAGGTAAATAAAAAAATTGTTTATCTATCTATAATTTCATTTGGATTACATATCTAAATGTTTAATTTCTTTGATGTTATTATAGGTCATCTATATGTGCGGAGTGATGTTTACGGATTCGGAGTGGTACTCTTGGAGCTTTTAACCGGTCTAAGAGCACTAGACCCAAACCGACCATCTGCGCAACAGAATCTTGTGGAATGGGCTAAACCGGTTTTGAGCCAGAAGAAGAAGATCCAGAAAATGATGGACCCACGGCTCGAGCAAAAGTATCCACTTTTGGCCGTGGTCAGAACCGCGGCTCTCATTCTACGGTGTCTCGAGGCTGACCCGAAGAAACGACCGCCCATGGATGATGTACTCAGAGAACTAGAAATCGTTAGGACTATCAGAGACGAACCAAAAGAAGAGAAACGTAAACGAACCACTGGTGGTTCAGATAATAACCGGGTTCATGGATATGGTTCACCGCACGTCCGTAGAACCGGTCGAACCGGATAGTCCAATATTCGGGTACACAAACATACATACATACGTAAACCTTTTTAATTAATTAAAAAGAAAATGATTTTTTTTTCTCGTAGTGTTTGTGTTCATTTTTTTAGACTTAGTCAAATATTTGTTCTCCTGAGAATACTCATAATTTATAGCCAAACAAAAAAATCAATTTGGTAAATATCATATTGTTGCTTCTCGATTTTTCTTTTCTTTTTTGCTTATTATGTTGCAAATCCAATATATACAGAAAACATATGTTTACATTCTTAGATTATGGAAGAAATTATTGAAAATGTTTATCTACTACATTTGCAAACCAACAACACATTACAAAAGTAGTATAGTAAACAAAAACAAGAAAACTTCAAATATTAACTTTTTTCTAGAAGAAAGGCTCTTTACATGTTCTCTCTCTCTGCCAAATTAATAATCTTGAAAACATAAAACAAAACCTATGAACAATGCTTACACAGCACAAGCTATATGTAATCTTTCGTCTCTTCTTCTTCTTGTCATAAAAGGCATCCACTGACAGAAGAACGTTCTGGTAAATGTTGAGAAGAGAGCTGAAGCATAAGCTTAATCGTTTGTCCCGGAAAAGATCTGCAAACATCTACACATTCCTCTACATCTTCATCACATCTCAACAAAACCCATTCATTGTCTTCGTCTAAGTATTTCAGATCGTATATGCTCACATCTTCTATACTAAACCGTTTCGCTATTTCCCACAATAGATCTTTTAACCTACGCGAGTTTCGCATCCTGAACCGTATCTTCTCCTCCTCATAGCTTACCTTTATCCTCAGAAAATCATCGTCTTGTGATGATGTTGATGGTGATAGCTGTGTGGCTTGCGTTTCCTTAAAAGATCTTGAGAGGGTCATTGTATCTTCTCTCGTCTTATTCGTAGGATCTTCCTTGTTTACTTGTGTTTCACTGGAGCAGCTCGAGCTGTGGCTACACGAGGAAGCAGGGGATTTTGCAGGCAGTGAATGTGAAGAAGACAAGGATGTCGTCTTATTGGATTGTTGTTGTAATGATGATGCTTCTTGTGAAGAAGCTAGATTTGGGAAATTCGCATAGAAGGAGCCTATAGGAAGATGATGACCCGAAACACCTTCAACCGAGTCAATTATCCGTTGGATTTTCTGAAGCGAATGACCAACTTTCTTGATGGCCATCTCTTCTGAAGAGAACATAACTTTGGATGCAAGGCGTTTAGTATTTTGGTTTGTTTTGGTTTGGTTTAGTATTTTGGTTCTCTTCAGAAGAGAACATAACTTTGGATGCAAGGCGTTTAGTATTTTGGTTTGTTTTGGTTTAGTATATGTAACCCGGTTCAATTATCTGTCGTTTATATGTAACAAACTAACAATTTGATTTCAATCAAACAAACAATTATCTCTCTCTCTCTCTCTCTCTGTGTGTATCGAGGAGTATCATCCATCATCATCCATCATCATCCACCATCATCCATCATCCATCATCCATCATCGGATCTCTTTCCTCCGAGACACTCTTCTTCCTCCGTAGTCTTCTTCTACTCTCGGTGAGTTGTGGATCGGTCACTCGCTTTCTTGTCTCAAAGCCCTAAGCGAAGATGCAAGACATGGAGATTCAAGGAAATATAGATGAAGTAGTCGATCAATTGCAAAAGAAAGCACTCATTCTCTTAAAAGAGAGAAGGATTGATGAAGCAATCAAGTTCTCCCGATTTTCCGAAAATTTGCTGTGTGAGCATTACGGTAACATTGCTCCCGAATATTATCAAAACGACGGTCTCTTTCGCTTTCAAAAAGCTCTGGCCAAAACTAGGGCTGCAAAATCCGCTGCAGAATCAGCTTCAACCACTGTTATTTCAAGTAAGATTTGGGTGTTGTTTCAAGCAAGATTTGGGGGTTTGATGTTAGGGTTAGAGTCATCGAGAAGAAAGACTTTCGTTTAGATTTTGATTTAGATGAAAGAAAGGCAATGGTTCTTTTAGATTTTGATTTAGATGAAAGAAAGGCGAATGATTTAGATGAAAGAAACGTGAATAACACAATTGGCACACAATTTTGATTTTTTTTTCTTCTTGTTAGGTGCTAAATTGAAGGCCAAAACTAGCGCTGCACAAGACGCTAAAGCGCAAGAGCAGGACGAGGAACAAGAGAAACTTCTAGAGATGCAGGAAAGCAAGGAGAGTACCAGCATCGACATTAAGGAAACTTCAGCCACTGTTGTTTCAGGTAAGATTTGGGTGTTGTTGAAAAGTAAGATTTGGGGGTTTGATGTTAGGGTTAGTCATCGAGATGAAAGACTTTCGTTTAGATTTTGATTTAGAAGAAAGAAAGGCAATGGCTCTTATAGATTTTGATTTATATGAAAGAAAGGCGAATGATTTAGATGAAAGAAACGCGAATGAATTAGATTTTTACCTGCACTAAGATACCCTAATCAGTCTGGGTCAGAGATATCATGTGGATGTAACATATGAATATTTTAACACAATTGGCGGCACACAATTTTGATTTTTTGTTTTCTTGTTAGGTGCCAAATGGAAGCCTGCTACACTTATCTTCTCTTTTGATGATAATGCTGCTCAAGTTAAAGAGAGCAGGTCTCCTCAAGCCGAGCTGGCTACACCAAAGATGAGACAGTCTGCAAAAAAAGGTAATCCCCTTTCCTCTCTACCCTACTATCAAGCTCTTCCAAATTTCCAATTTTCCGATAAGATGCTGCATGAGCATTACGGTGACTGACGGTCTCTTTCGCTTTCAAAAAGCTCTGGCTGAGGCCAAAACTAGCGCTGCACAAGACGCTAAAGCGCAAGAGCAGGACGAGGAACAAGAGAAACTTCTAGAGATGCAGGAAAGCAAGGAGAGTACCAGCATCGACATTAAGGAAACTTCAGCCACTGTTGTTTCAGGTAAGATTTGGGTGTTGTTACAAAGTAAGATTTGGGGGTTTGATGTTAGGGTTAGTCATCGAGATGAAAGACTTTCGTTTAGATTTTGATTTAGAAGAAAGAAAGGCAATGGTTCTTATAGATTTTGATTTATATGAAAGAAAGGCGAATGATTTAGATGAAAGAAACGCGAATGAATTAGATTTTTACCTGCACTAAGATACCCTAATCAGTCTGGGTCAGAGATATCATGTGGATGTAACATATGAATATTTTAACACAATTGGCGGCACACAATTTTGATTTTTTGTTTTCTTGTTTTCTTGCTAGGTGCCAAATGGAAGCCTGCTACACTTATCTTCTCTTTTGATGATAATGCTGCTCAAGTTAAAGGGAGCAGGTCTTCTCAAGCCGAGCTGGCTACACCAAAGATGAGACAGTCTGCAAAAAAAGGTAATCCCCTTTCCTCTCTACCCTACTATCAAGCTCTTCCAAATTTCCAATTTTCCGATAAGATGCTGCATGGGCATTACGGTGACTGACAGTCTCTTTCGCTTTCGCAAAGCTCTGCCCGAGGCCAAAACTGGCGCTGCACAAGACGCTAAAGCGCAAGAGCAGGACGAGGAACAAGAGAAACTTCTAGAGATGCAGGAAAACAAGGAGAGTACCAGCATTGACATTAAGGAAGCTCCGAAATCCGAAGAAAAACTTTGATCATATCCATCTAGTGGAAGAAATCAGAAATCAGAACCTGATTAAAACATTGTCAGATCACGTAGTAGTAGATGATTCTTTGTATGCATTTGTTCAGATTTTCTATTTTTTGGTGGGGATCTGATTCGGATTTTTACTCGAGTATAAAAACATTCGTATCCTGGCTCTCTTTACTCGAGTATAATATCATATTGTTGCTTCTCGACTTTTCTTTTCCTTTTTGCTTAATATGTTGCAAATCCAATATATACAGAAAACATATGTTTACATTCTTAGATTATGGAAGAAATTATTGAAATTGTGTATCTACTACATTTGCAAACCAACAACACATTACAAAAGTAGTAGTAAACAAAAACAAGAAAACTTCAAATATTAACGTTTTCTAGAAGAAAGGCTCTTTACATGTTCTCTCTCTCTGCCAAATTAAGCACCACCTAATAATCTTGAAAACATAAAACAAAACCTATGAACAATGCTTACACAACACAAGCTATATGTAATCTTTCGTCTCTTCTTCTTCTTGTCATAAAAGGCATCCACTGACAGAATAACGTTCTGGTAAATGTTGAGAAGAGAGCTGAAGCATAAGCTTAATCGTTTGTCCCGGAAAAGATCTGCAAACATCTACACATTCCTCTACATCTTCATCACATCTCAACAAAACCCATTCATTGTCTTCGTCTAAGTATTTCAAATCGTATATGCTCACATCTTCTATACTAAACCGTTTCGCTATTTCCCACAATAGATCTTTTAACCTACGCGAGTTTCGCATCCTGAACCGTATCTTCTCCTCCTCATAGCTTACCTTTATCCTCAGAAAATCATCGTCTTGTGATGATGTTGATGGTGATAGCTGTGTGGCTTGCGTTTCCTTAAAAGATCTTGAGAGGGTCATTGTATCTTCTCTCTTCTTATTCGTAGGATCTTCCTTGTTTACTTGTGTTTCACTGGAGCAGCTCGAGCTGTGGCTACACGAGGAAGCAGGGGATTTTGCAGGCAGTGAATGTGAAGAAGACAAGGATGTCGTCTTATTGGATTGTTGTTGTAATGATGATGCTTCTTGTGAAGAAGCTAGATTTGGGAAATTCGCATAGAAGGAGCCTATAGGAAGATGATGACCCGAAACACCTTCAACCGAGTCAATTATCCGTTGGATTTTCTGAAGCGAATGACCAACTTTCTTGATGGCCATCTCTTCTGAAGAGAACATAACTTTGGATGCAAGGCGTTTAGTATTTTGGTTTGTTTTGGTTTGGTTTAGTATTTTGGTTCTCTTCAGAAGAGAACATAACTTTGGATGCAAGGCGTTTAGTATTTTGGTTTGTTTTGGTTTAGTATATGTAACCCGGTTCAATTATCTGTCGTTTATATGTAACAAACTAACAATTTGATTTCAATCAAACAAACAATTATCTCTCTCTCTCTCTCTCTCTCTCTCTCTCTCTCTCTCTGTATCGAGGAGTATCATCCATCATCATCCATCATCATCCACCATCATCCATCATCCATCATCCATCATCCATCATCCATCATCGGATCTCTTTCCTCCGGGACACTCTTCTTCCTCCGTAGTCTTCTTCTACTCTCGGTGAGTTGTGGATCGGTCACTCGCTTTCTTGTCTCAAAGCCCTAAGCGAAGATGCAAGACATGGAGATTCAAGGAAATATAGATGAAGTAGTCGATCAATTGCAAAAGAAAGCACTCATTCTCTTAAAAGAGAGAAGGATTGATGAAGCAATCAAGTTCTCCCGATTTTTCGAAAATTTGCTGTGTGAGCATTACGGTAACATTGCTCCCGAATATTATCAAAACGACGGTCTCTTTCGCTTTCAAAAAGCTCTGGCCAAAACTAGGGCTGCAAAATCCGCTGCAGAATCAGCTTCAGCCACTATTATTTCAAGTAAGATTTGGGTGTTGTTTCAAGCAAGATTTGGGGGTTTGATGTTAGGGTTAGAGTCATCGAGAAGAAAGACTTTCGTTTAGATTTTGATTTAGATGAAAGAAAGGCAATGGTTCTTTTAGATTTTGATTTAGATGAAAGAAAGGCGAATGATTTAGATGAAAGAAACGTGAATAACACAATTGGCACACAATTTTGATTTTTTTTTCTTCTTGTTAGGTGCTAAATTGAAGGCCAAAACTAGCGCTGCACAAGACGCTAAAGCGCAAGAGCAGGACGAGGAACAAGAGAAACTTCTAGAGATGCAGGAAAGCAAGGAGAGTACCAGCATCGACATTAAGGAAACTTCAGCCACTGTTGTTTCAGGTAAGATTTGGGTGTTGTTGAAAAGTAAGATTTGGGGGTTTGATGTTAGGGTTAGTCATCGAGATGAAAGACTTTCATTTAGATTTTGATTTAGAAGAAAGAAAGGCAATGGCTCTTATAGATTTTGATTTATATGAAAGAAAGGCGAATGATTTAGATGAAAGAAACGCGAATGAATTAGATTTTTACCTGCACTAAGATACCCTAATCAGTCTGGGTCAGAGATATCATGTGGATGTAACATATGAATATTTTAACACAATTGGCGGCACACAATTTTGATTTTTTGTTTTCTTGTTAGGTGCCAAATGGAAGCCTACTACACTTATCTTCTCTTTTGATGATAATGCTGCTCAAGTT
This sequence comes from Eutrema japonicum, assembly GCA_030161315.1. Classification (NCBI taxonomy): domain Eukaryota; kingdom Viridiplantae; phylum Streptophyta; class Magnoliopsida; order Brassicales; family Brassicaceae; genus Eutrema; species Eutrema japonicum. Next base: position 8,489,871 of record BSQW01000006.1, on the reverse strand, counting down.
AAAGAGAGCAGGTCTCCTCAAGCCGAGCTGGCTACACCAAAGATGAGACAGTCTGCAAAAAAAGGTAATCCCCTTTCCTCTCTACCCTACTATCAAGCTCTTCCAAATTTCCAAATTTCCGATAAGATGCTGCATGAGCATTACGGTGACTGACGGTCTCTTTCGCTTTCAAAAAGCTCTGGCTGAGGCCAAAACTAGCGCTGCACAAGACGCTAAAGCGCAAGAGCAGGACGAGGAACAAGAGAAACTTCTAGAGATGCAGGAAAGCAAGGAGAGTACCAGCATCGACATTAAGGAAACTTCAGCCACTGTTGTTTCAGGTAAGATTTGGGTGTTGTTGAAAAGTAAGATTTGGGGGTTTGATGTTAGGGTTAGTCATCGAGATGAAAGACTTTCGTTTAGATTTTGATTTAGAAGAAAGAAAGGCAATGGCTCTTATAGATTTTGATTTATATGAAAGAAATGCGAATGATTTAGATGAAAGAAACGCGAATGAATTAGATTTTTACCTGCACTAAGATACCCTAATCAGTCTGGGTCAGAGATATCATGTGTATGTAACATATGAATATTTTAACACAATTGGCGGCACACAATTTTGATTTTTTGTTTTCTTGTTAGGTGCCAAATGGAAGCCTGCTACACTTATCTTCTCTTTTGATGATAATGCTGCTCAAGTTAAAGAGAGCAGGTCTCCTCAAGCCGAGCTGGCTACACCAAAGATGAGACAGTCTGCAAAAAAAGGTAATCCCCTTTCCTCTCTACCCTACTATCAAGCTCTTCCAAATTTCCAATTTTCCGATAAGATGCTGCATGGGCATTACGGTGACTGACAGTCTCTTTCGCTTTCGCAAAGCTCTGCCCGAGGCCAAAACTGGCGCTGCACAAGACGCTAAAGCGCAAGAGCAGGACGAGGAACAAGAGAAACTTCTAGAGATGCAGGAAAACAAGGAGAGTACCAGCATTGACATTAAGGAAGCTCCGAAATCCGAAGAAAAACTTTGATCATATCCATCTAGTGGAAGAAATCAGAAATCAGAACCTGATTAAAACATTGTCAGATCACGTAGTAGTAGATGATTCTTTGTATGCATTTGTTCATATTTTCTATTTTTTGGTGGGGATCTGATTCGGATTTTTACTCGAGTATAAAAACATTCGTATCCTGGCTCTCTTTACTCGAGTATAATATCATATTGTTGCTTCTCGACTTTTCTTTTCCTTTTTGCTTAATATGTTGCAAATCCAATATATACAGAAAACATATGTTTACATTCTTAGATTATGGAAGAAATTATTGAAATTGTGTATCTACTACATTTGCAAACCAACAACACATTACAAAAGTAGTAGTAAACAAAAACAAGAAAACTTCAAATATTAACGTTTTCTAGAAGAAAGGCTCTTTACATGTTCTCTCTCTCTGCCAAATTAAGCACCACCTAATAATCTTGAAAACATAAAACAAAACCTATGAACAATGCTTACACAACACAAGCTATATGTAATCTTTCGTCTCTTCTTCTTCTTGTCATAAAAGGCATCCACTGACAGAATAACGTTCTGGTAAATGTTGAGAAGAGAGCTGAAGCATAAGCTCAATCGTTTGTCCCGGGAAAGATCTGCAAACATCTACACATTCCTCTACATCTTCATCACATCTCATCAAAACCCATTCATTGTCTTCGTCTAAGTATTTCAGACCGTATCTGCTCACATCTTCTATACTAAACCGTTTCGCTATTTCCCACAATAGATCTTTTAACCTACGCGAGTTTCGAATCCTGAACCGTATCTTCTCCTCCTCATAGCTTACCTTTATCCTCAGAAACTCATCGTCTTGTGATGATGTTGATGGTGATAGCTGTGTGGCTTGCGTTTCCTTAAGAGATCTTGAGAGAGTCATTGTATCTTCCCTAGTCTTATTCGTAGGATCTTCCTTGTTTACTTGTGTTTCACTGGAGCAGCTCGAGCTGTGGCTACACGAGGAAGCAGGGGATTTTGCAGGCAGTGAATGTGAAGAAGACAAGAATGTCGTCTTATTGGATTGTTGTTGTAATGATGATGCTTCTTGTGAAGAAGCTAGATTTGGGAAATTCGCATAGAAGGAGCCTATAGGAAGATGATGACCCGAAACACCTTGAACCGAGTCAATTACCCGTTGGATTTTCTGAAGCGAATGACCAACTTTCTTGATCTTTTTTGATGGCCATCTCTGTATCCCATGCTGTCTGCATATTCTCTTTAATGTCGTTGGACAAACTGAAACAGATTTCAAGATCAATAACAGAACAGAATCACTGATGAATTAAAAATCGAGAATCAGAATGTATATGTTTCACTTACCACCGATACTCTTGGCAGCATTTTTGAGACTCCCTGCAAAATACTGTCGAAGAACATCCAAAGTTTTGTTTTTTTCGGCTTTTGTTCGCTTTTTCTCAGACATTCTACTGAAACCACCAGCACTAGAGAAATTGCTGTTCTCATTTACACTCAAATCTTTGCCATAGTCAAACCCTAGCTCGCCCATTTCTGATGTTCCACCATCAAATACCAATCCTACGTTTTCAGGAATACCATTACTTTGATGTACTTCAGATGTATTCTCTATCTTCGGCAATGTCTCTCCTCTTTCGATGACCACCTCGCTCGCCATTGAATCTCCCTCTTCTTCTAGCTCCTTCTCCATGACTATCCTTAAGCTTTTAGGTACGTGCGCCATTATAGTCGACATAGAACTCCAAGACGAAATCAGCTGAGCCCGTGTGGATGCAGCGTAAGCGTATCGGGACTGTGCCATGTAAGCCAAACATAGTTGCGTGGTGAGAGAGAGGGTACTCAGCTTTCTTGTAGCTAGAGACATCAGATGAAAAGCAAGGACCATTGGTCAAAAAGGCTTCTCCAATAACTACTTGACCTTTCAGGAGATGATGCTCAGAACAAGCTTCGTGGAATTCCCGGACTGTGGGATCACCGACATAGCAAGCATCATCGATTGTGGATACACAATGGATATAGTTCTCATCATTGTAACGGCAACCGGTTTTGCTTTGTTTCAGACAAGAGACCTATGTTTGAGCTAATGGCAGTTTATGCGTCTCGCAATCACATCTCAAGAGGTTTCTGATTTCAGGCAATGCAGCTTGGTAGGAGAAGTCAGGTCGCTGATTCAAGTAATATTTTGGTTTGTTGTCAAGTAAGCGAAACGAAGATAAACAAAACCGAAAAAATAAAGAACATTAACCTTAAGAGAAGGCGAGATCGGAACTTGTGTGCTCCTAAGATCAACTGCCTGTGAAAAAAGACACAATATTTATGTGAAAATATTCCTAGGCAGCGTATTTGAAGTTAAAGGAGACAAAGCAAAATAACAAAACCTGAAGTGCTCTGCAGATGCTTTCAAGCTCAGGGCTCAATTTAACCATTTGTGTGGTCATTACAACCTCAATAACACCTAAGCAAATCTTACTACCTTGTTCAAACACAGGAATAGCTAGCGTGCCTCGGAAATCGCAGTCTTGAGCATGTTGGACTCTAGGATACTCCTCGTTCTTGAAAAACCTCACATCAGGAGTCCATTCAGGAACCTGCCCCAAGAAAACCCTTCCAGGCAAACCAACCAAGTCCTTGGAATTTGAATCCTCCTGTTCAGTAGAGAAGTGAAAATTCACAGAGATCTCTCTGTAATGAGCCAATCTTTGGCACATTGGATCATGGCTAAAAGGTTGTTCCTTTGTGGTTAAAACTCGCTTACCGCCTCTTTCCACAGGCACCCACAACTGTATAAGAGAGCCTCTCTCACTTGTGAAATCTTTAATGTGTTTCACTTGTGAAATCTTTAATGTGTCCAAGCAGAGGGGAGATTCAGTGTAATGATATGAAGCTCACTGATGTGAATCTAACTAGTCCGATAGCATTTCTTCAAGCTCAGGCTCATCAGAGGTAGATGGATCATCGTAATCTAAACTGATGTGATCATGGATAGCCTCAGCAAGGAGGACGGTCTTGTAGCTGTGCTTAAAGCCAAGGAGAAGCTTGAACCTAAGCAAGACCAAAAGATGATCAGAATTCGTGGCCAAAATGAAGAAACCGTTTGCATGAAGAGCTCAGAATTGAAGGCGATGTTCAAACACATGTCGCTACCAGCTCACGCTACTTCAGGAAACGAGCCGCATATCAATTTCAAGATCTGTGAGTCTAGTTTCCAGAACATCCAAGATCGTCCCAAGCCGACTTCTCAATCTCCCTATAACGGCCGAACAATGAGGACGTATCCAAAGGGAGCTATGCTTCTAAAAACGTTTTCAAAGCTCAAGAAATATTCTAAGGCATTGGATGGGCTGGCTAACGGTATTCAGAACATGGATTATGCTCACACTTTGGCCCAGCAACTACAAATAAACACAAGAAGATCAAGGCAGCCCAAGAGACATCATTCACTTGTTTTTGTGAATTCCAAACCCAAAAACAAGTCCATCAAAAGCCATGATCATTCTACAACAGCCCAGCATTGTTCTAAGTGTGTTTTTGTGAAGTCTCAAGCCCACAACAAGATCAAACAAAGTCATGACCCAACTACTGCCCAAAACCATGCTTATGGCTTCTAGAAGATGTGATCACAAAAACGTGCACTGTTCATTCCGCGAGTCAATTTGCAAGTTGTGTTTTTGTATGATTTCTTTTAGGTATGTGTCATTTTCAGCTTTCCATAATTTCTGCTGAGTGCTTATTCAACTCTACCGGCTCTTACTTCCTTTGGTTCTCCCATAAACCCTCTCTGAAACGAACGAACTCTAGAGGTGAATTCCTCCCAAGTCGTGTTCTCTTTGTTCAGGAATAACCTGTAAAGCTTTTTTGCATTCGGCCTAACCGTGGGTTTATGTCCAAAGTATCTCCTGCAAATTCATATTACCAAAAGCTTAAACCTTTGCAATTCCATCAAGGAAAGAAATCGAAAAAAGCTTAAACGTTGCATTTTCATCAAAGAGACGTATTTTAAATGAGGAAGAAGAAGATGTTGCAGTACCTCCTCCCAGCCAATATCTTTGCCATATTGCCATTGTTGTTGGTTACAAATACGTCACTTTCATCACACACAAGGAAGTCCAGCGCAGCCATTCTCGAAGAGTATGACGAAAAAGGTTCTAAGTCTTCCTTTGTAGCTATAGTGTCTTTTGAATAGAAGTGTGGAAAGAGCGCTTTCAGAGGAGCCAAGGATTCTTCTCCTCCATATACTTCACCCGACGCGACGTATATATGAACATCACTGCCATATCCCAAAGCTCTAAGCATCAGTCCGACTTCCTCTGAAGTGAGCGGACACCTTCCTTGTCGCCTTTGTTTCTCTGGGTTGTTAATCTGCAATAAAGTTGCAAAATTAGTCATTAGTAGCTTGTTAATATACAATGAATTGCAAGTAATTTCTAAAAACATTACAGAATAGGCATTACATGTAATGTTTTCCATCTCCTTCTAATTGCTGCAAGTTCCCTCCTTTCCTTATCACCACCACCATAATAGCATCCCGAGAATGCAAGCATATCAGGTTCAAACCTGAAACAAAGTCATTAACGCTTGCGTGAAGACATTTTCTGGATTAGATGGAAAAGAAGTATATCATAAAGATTCCTCGTTGAGTAGAATGTCAAATGTGAAGGAGTTACTACAAGAAATCCAGGATACACATGTTTATGCATCCAATTCCACTAATTTCACGATGCAACTTCCTCTATTAGATAAGAGCATTGATTTTTACCAAAAGAAAAAGATAGAGCCTTGACCACAGGATACTTGAAGAAGCAACTAAGTCAACCTATGAGGGGATGCTAAAAGGTTTCAGCTGTGCTACATGTTAATTCTCCCCAGTACAATGCCCTTGTTCCGTAACAAAGTGAAAGAAAAAAAGAAATATCAGGATTTTAAGGTGAACGGTGGTGCTACCTTAGATGTAAAGCAATGAAGTGTTTGCTCCTCAGTCGCATGCGCCGGACCAATTCATTACCCATTGTCAGTATAGGATCAGTGAACTTTAGAGCATGGTAATATACTCTACATCTTAGCTTTTGCAAGTCGTCGCTCAACTTGTTTGAAAGTCTGTAGTCAAATTTGTTCGGTTGAACTGCCTGAAGCAAATACAGACAAAATTGATATAAGCTAGATGCTTATTCAACAGACAATCACTTCTCCGTGAGTACACAATGCCTCAATTTCCAAACATAAACAAACATCAACATGCTAGCAATTAACAAAAGATATATAAAGAAGAATATAAAGCAACCACGCCTACCAATGGGTTTAGCAAACAAAAGAATTATAATACCTTGTAAGGCTTGTAAAGACAATTATTCGGGACAAATGTTTAAGTTCAGAGAAGAAGGAAACTTACATGCCTTTTGTGAAGAACAGGTAAAACCCGATTAATATAGCATCTCTCGTTACATTTCCTTGGTACACGCATTCTACTTGTGCTCCACGTTCGCCCTCCTTTCTGTGGAAGTTGCTTTATAATTCTAACGTCTTCCGACAGAAACGACATAAACCAATCAACGTCGAAAATATGCGAGAACTCACTGCACAAAACGCACAAAGTTACGAAGATGCACAACATTTGGTTTTAGTTTCGAAGAGAAATATGTATGTTTATTGTGTGCCGAACCTGGCATCCTTCCAGTAAGACTTCTGGTCTAACTTCGGAACAACAAGAGTAGCATTTAGAATTCTTGCCGCAACAACTGCATCTACAATCTGCAGAAGGAAGGATGCATTTGGAATTCCGTAAGCGGCTTAGAACAAATTGCCATATAATTAATTACACTAGATAGCTAATCTGAGAAGAATATAGTTTCCAGATACATAGAATTAGGAGCAGCTGAGCTGATTTAAGAGTAAACAACAAATTTCGTATATGATAATCCATGGGGATAAAAGTATTAAGCAAGACAAGTAAAAGGAACTCACTCCAGTTCGTTGTTGGTTCAAGCCACCACTGGTGGCGATTGCCAAGTATCGATAATTTCTCGTCACTGCTTTCGCATCTGCAAACAAGAAATCGGATTTAGTATTGACTAATAAACGCCTGATTCAATAACCTATTAATGCTGATTCCAACTTATCAAAGTTTCATACTTTCGTAGGATCAATGTTTACTAATGAGTAATGACCCAGCAAATTGAATCTAATCTGTGACAGAATAGAAGGAAGTTTACATAAAGTCTTACGCACTTGCGAATATGCTGCTCGCGTTGCTGCATCCGTAAAAACATTCAGCATTTCGTGAGCGCCAAATATCAAGATCTGATCTGTATTAAGAAATAGATGGCATAAGATGTGAACCATTACAATGAGTTGTTGAAATACAACTCACAGCATTAAGTAGCTTCTTCGAGAAAAATCCATAGAAAAGACAAGAGCAGGGAAAAGTGGGAGAACTCAAATTGATTGATGAGTTTATAACTTGTTTCTATGTACCAACATTAAGCACTGTGTGCCACAAGAGTTAGTTAAACAAACCTGAAAGGTGGCTCCATGCCCAAACGTTTCTGCAAGAATCATGAACAATTGAATTCTAACATGACATGCAGAATGGTGTGATTCAGCCTCGGATGTGTGGCTACTCAGGAACATATTGTTCTCCATTACAAATGCAAAACGTTTGATGGTTAACAAGGAAAAGAAAATCCAAAAATAAAATTTGTTCACAGACCCAAAATGTTAATTGGGATGACAATTTCAGAGACCTAAACTTAATAGAAAAAAGAAAAAAGAAAAAGAAAAACAGAATACATACGAATAAGACACGGAGACGATATAAAGTTGGGATTTTTAAAGGTCGAGAGATAAAAAATACAAAATTTTACAGTGATGGTGATGTGGAGGACGAGGAGGATCGAGTGTCATGACAGCTTCTGACCACTCAATGTTGCCCCAAATCTCGCCTGTGTCTTTGCGTCTCTCCAAAGAGATCTCCGCACACCAAATCTCCAGTTTCTGAGGAGCAAGCACGTCCCAGAAGAGCAACATGTTGGGACCAGAGCTGCTCAGTTTGTGCCCGGGAAGTATATCTTCGAGTTCCTCGAGTTCTGATATCGGCAATCCCTGCGCTACCGCCTGCGTTTTGCATAACTCCCAGTGATCGGACATCTCACCACCATAGTAGACAAGTTTGGAGGCAGAGAGAGTGTCCCTTAGAGCCCCCAAGCCCATCACCTCTCTCCACTCCATCACCTCTGGTTCGCGCCATTCCAATTCACTTGCCTCACACCACAATACCCTCCCACCAGATACAGAAGAGTACATGATATTCTCTATCATATACCAACCCCTTCTATCTCCCGAGGTATCTCTATTCCCTCTTTTCCATTTACCTTCACTTGGTATGTAGAACAAACCTCTCCCTGACGCATTCGAAGCGAAAACCTTCTCCTTCTCCTCCTCCTCTATCACAACGCTTTCGTACATTAAGGGTATTCGTAGAATTTTTTGAGCCGGTGGCATCGGCAAGGCATCCCAAGTCTGCGTTTTTGGGTCGAAAACCTCTCCCCACCTTGGGGAATTCCAGTCCTCGCACCCTCCCAAAACGTATATCTTCCCGTCGACCACGCCCGCCGCCGCAGCTTCTCGAGCAACCCCCATGGAAGGGAGATTGGTCCACGTGTGAGATCGGCAATCCAGGAAAAAGACCCTCGACGATCGCCTCCTGCCGATCGTCCCACCCATGATATAGATCCCGCAACCGAGTGCCACAACGGAGGAACCTTCCGAAGGCTGATACAAGTGTGGCCGGATTGGGACCAGCGGACGAGGACGATTTAGGGGTTGTGGGCAGAAGGCGAACCAGCGGACAAATGGATCTGAAGGGATGCTTAAACAAAGAAAGATGCAGTTTTCGGTGAAACCCATTTGGGATCGGACGTCGTAGAGCTCAGGGGAAAGCATCAGAGAGCGGTGCGACTTGGAGACCATAGATAAGGAAGGGTGGTCTGATCTTGAGACACGGGCCAAGCAACTCAGAACGATCTCAGTTGGCAACGAAGCTAACCCACAAGGCGGAGAAGAACACGGCTTCAGTTTCTTCATAAGCCGTCGCCCTTTGCCGGAACTCGACATCGTGTTTTCACTCGTCTATGCTTTTTTTTTGTTTATGAGTTTTGAGAGAGAATAAGAAGAATTCACCTCTTCATCATATATATAAGGATTTGTGATTACTCATCCTAATTCGATCCGACAAAGGAAACAATAAAAAAAAACAAAACTATTTCCTTTTCTATATTTTTTTTAACAGACCCATTAAAAGCCCACGATCTTGAAGGGAAGACATGCGCATTCGATTATCTGTTCGAGTTCGGATCGGTTATTTCCAAGCCCGGCTCAATATTATTAGGGGTCTTAGGACAAAAAAAAATTTTGGACCTTTATTTTTATTTTTTTACTAGTTATACTAAAAAAAAATTTTAAAAAAATTTGTGTAATGTTTTTGTAGAATTGTTTTATAAAAAATACATATAAAATAATTTTATGGGTCTTTTTCGATCTAAATTTTATTATTTTATATGTTTTTCTAATAAAAAAAAAATATATAAAAAAATCGGGGCCCTTAATTATTAGGACATGGGATTGGGCCCTGGGGCGATCGCACCCCTTGTCCCCTATGTTAAGCCGGGCCTGGTTATTTTGGGTTTCGAGTACTCAAATTTTAGAAGTTAAAAAAACTAATTATCTATCTATCTATATATATATATATATCTATATATATAAAAGAGAATGATTCGAAGTTAGTAACTCGCCAGATCGCGACACGTGTCGAGTTAATCCATTAGATTTTGACACGTGTCGAGTTAGTATAAAATTTTATGGAAATTTAACTTAAAATTAAAAGGTAGAGTTTAAGTTAATAATAAAGAAAATAAAAATCTATAAGGAAAAGGAGAGTATCTTTATAAAAAAAGGAATATCATAAAAGTAAAGTTAGTACAAAAAAAAAGGAAAATATATAAAATCTATCTATATATATAAAAGAGAATGATTCAAAGTTAGTAACTCGCCAGATCGCGACACGTGTCGAGTTAATTCATTAGATTTTGACACGTGTCGAGTTAATATAAAAGTTTAAGGAAATTTAACTTAAAATTAAAAGCTAGAGTTTAAGTTAAGAATAAATAAAAAAAAGAGACTTAATCCTATAAGTAAATTTAGCAAAAACAAAAGGAGAGTATCTTTATAAATTAAAGGGAATATCCTAAAAGTAAAGTTAGTTTAAAAAAAGGAAAAGATAAAAAATAGAATATAGACTTAATCCTAAATATAAAGTTAACAGAAAATAAGGAAAATAAAAATTGCTTTTAGATTAAGGAAATTTATCTATAAAAACTAAATTTTAAAAAAGTAGATAAACATTTTTCTATTTTGATTAAGGAAATTAAAAAAAAGAAATACAATCATATTAAGCGATTGTATATAACCTACATATTTCATAATTACACAAAAGATTACCACTAATTACAGAAAAGATTACCTCTTAGTAATCATATAAGAAAAAAGAATTATAATTCCTTACTTCTATATAAACAATTTGATAGTTTCTCAATTTTCACGACATTAATTAATTAGTGGTAATCTTTTGTGTAATTATGAAATATGTAGGTTATATACAATCGCTTATTATGATGGGTTTCCAAAACGATCACTTTGTTACCCGTGACAAATATGATGTACGTTAATGCAAAACGATCACTTTTTTTTCTCTAACGTTATATACAATAACTTATTATGATTACACATGATAAATATGATGTACGTTAATGCATATAGAGGTGGTGTGAAAAATATGTTGTACGTTATATACAATCATTTATTATGATTACCCGTGACAAATATGTTGTACGTTAATGCAATTTTTTGTTAACACGAATATCAAGAGAGAAAGAATGAATGCTGAAATTCTAAATAACAATAGAGACTATTTAACATTAGATAACTTGAACAGGAAGCGCTCCTATCGTCGTAAATACTATTCAAGATTCTGTTCACCATTCCTTTCTTGAAAAATTTGGAGGTCAATTATGTGAAGGAAATCTTATTGAAATTTGCAATTTCAATGTGCAAAAATGCAATAAGAACTACAAAGTCTCTGATCATAAATTTATGATAAGATTAAATGAGAGAACAAAAATAGCCTCTGTGAGACAACAATTTTAATGGAAAAATTAATAAAAAAGAGAAAAATCAAAAAATTATAATGGAAAGATTTAAAATCGATTAATAATCAATTAATAAAAAAACATAAAAAATTGGAAAGATTAATAATCGATCCATAATACTAAATGGTAAAGTTACTTAACAAAAGAAAAATATAAAAAGGAAAACATAAAATTTGAAAAAATTAATAATCGATTCATAATCCAAAGAGCTAAAGTTAATTAAAAAAAAATCTACATTTATCCTAAAAGGCAAAGTTAATAAAAAAAAAGAAAAACAATCTTAGTTTTTCTATTTAGATTACAATAGATTACTAATCCTTAAAAAAAAAAAACTCTAATTTCTCAGCTCTACATAAATAATTTGGTAGTATATGTCAATTACATACCAAAAATAAAAAGTCCAATTATCGTCTTCAAAGGTATTTAATTATATATGCTCCACCAAATTCTTCTTTCATAATATATATTTATTTCAACGGACACTTTGATTCTAAATTTTTATGTTATTTATTTTTATGGGTGATTTAATTTTTTTTTTTTTTTTGGTTTTTCACAGGTTATAAAATCTCTCATTATATAAAACAAAATGTTTGAAAGTTAATAATCTGCATGATCGCGGCACATGTTAAGTGAATCAATTAGACTTCGACATCTGTTTAATAAATTTCCAATTATATTTTAACACATGATATTAACAATAAAAGTAAAATGTATAATCGATTCATAATTCTAAAAGGTAAAATGAAAAAATAGTAGTAATGTTTAGATTAAGGAAATTAAACAAAAACTATAAATAAAAACCAAAGTTTTTTTAAAAGAAAAAATCATATTTCAAATTAGAATAAGAAAATTAAATAATAGATAACAATCATACAAAAAAAATGAATAAAAGCCAAATTTGTTTTTTAAGAAAAAAACCATATTTTAGTTTAGAATAAAGAAATCTTCTTATTATATAAAACTGAATGTTTCAAAGGTGTTAATTCACATGAGCGCGACACGTATCGAGTCAAAGTTGGAAAAATTTAAAATCAAATAATAAAAAAACTTAGAAATTCTGAAAATTTAATAACCGATTCATAATCTTAAAAGATAAAGTTACTAAAAAATAAAAATAAAAATTTCAAATTTTTAATTTATCCTAAAATGCAAATTTAGTATAAAAAACAGTCCTTAATTGTTCCATTTAGATTAAGGAAATTAATCATAAAAAGAAAATAATTTTAATTTCTCACTTCTATATAAACCACAATTTGATAGTATGTCAATTATACACTAAAAAATTAAAAGTCCAATAATCATATCCAAAACTATTTATTGTATCTTTTCACCAAATTTTTCTTTCAAGGTATATATTTATTTCATCTTAAAAAATTTGTTTCTAAATTTATGTATTATATATTTTTTACAGGTGATTTAATTTTGTTTTCTATTTTTTCGTGTTGAATTTTTGTTTCACAGGTTATAAAATATTAAATTACAAACCCGTATATATGCGGGTACTTATCTAGTATATATATATAAAGCAGAATGATTCAAAGTTAGTAACTCGCAAGATCGCGACACGTGTCGAGTTAATCTATTAGATTTTGACACGTGTAAAAAAATTGAATATGTTGTCATGGTTTATGGAAGCTGGAACATTGATGTCCATCGCCTTCGCAGATAGGTGACGTAAGCCAATCAAAGTTTTGTTACCATTTTTTCGTCCATGAGAGTTTGTGAATTCGTTTCTATTCTTTACTATAATAAAGAAGACTCACCTTGAAACTTATGGGAAAAGTGTCATTACAAAGCTTAAGTACTGGGAAGATTTTGTTGGAATTTTTTGCCTTTTGATCGGTTAAGTTATAGTTTTTTAGTCAATTCCATCGATTAATCTAATGCGGGAGAAAAAAACATATTTTAGAATTTTCTTTTCATAGAGAAGAAGAAAAATAAGAAGGAGAAGTCGAAGAAGACAAAGATTATGAAAATGATGAAGAAGGCCATTACGATGGAAAAAATAATGAAATTACGAGAAAAAAGAAAAACCGAAAGATAAAGAAAAAAAAGATAAAGTAGAAAAAGTAAAAGACGAAGAAAAACATGAATAATAGGATGTCGAGAAGACGAAGATGATGAAGAAGGATAAAAAAAAAAAGACGAAAACGAAAACGAAGAAAAAAGAAAAAAAAAGCCAGAGAAGATGGAGACGATGAAAAACAAGTCGGAAAAGAAGAAGACGGTAAAAAAAGAGGATGAAAATGTTGAAGAAGAAGAAGGGAGGAGGAAAAAACATATTTTAGGACTTGATTTTGAGAGAGAGAGAGAGAGAGATGTAGTTTTTTTGGTAATGGTAGTTTTACTTCTTCTTTTTTATATATATTCTATTTTTCAATTCTAATGTAAGCTTTTTAATGAGCCATAATTGATAGAATCGCTATTATGCGTTTTAGCACATTTTCGATCACGACTTCGAAACAAATCTATTTTATTTGTTTGGGTTTTTAATATTAACCCTTAAATCTTGTGTTAAAAAGGAGAGTATTTGAAATTACATAGCGTTTAGAGAAACAAGCATTGCTCGAGGAGAAAATGGCAAAGATCCACGAAACATATCTATGCATGAACAAAAATTATCGAGAAAGAAGAGGAAGAAGAACATGCTTGAGATTATCGAGGAAGAATCAATAGAGATCTAAGTTATGAATCTAGAGAGATAGAGAGAGAGGGTAATGGAAAACGAAAATGGATGATGAAGAAAAAAACAGAATAAAAAGAAGACGAAAAAGAAGGAAAATGATGTAGAAGAGGGAGAAGAAAATGACGAAGAAAAATCGGAAGAGTGAGAGAGTGAAAAAATAGGAATTCGTAGAAGCCAAAGATGATGAAAAAGAAGAGGAAGAAGACGAAGACGAAGACTAAGATGATGAAGAAAAATTCGGAAAAGACGAGGAAGATGACAAAGACAAAGAAAAAGAAAAACCAAAAGTAGAATAAGAAGGCGGATGAGACCAAGACGTTGAAGAAGGAGAAGGAGGAGAAAGTTAAGGATTTTGAGAAGAAGAAGGGGAAGAAGGAGTAGAAGAAGACAAAGGTGATGAAGAAGAATCGCTATTATGCGTTTTAGCACATCTTCAATCACGACTTCGAAACAAATCTATTTTATTTGTTTGGGTTTTTAATATTAATCCTTAAATCTTGTGTTACTAAGGAGAGTATTTGAAATTACATATTGTTTAGAGAAACAAGCATTGCTCGAGGAGAAAATGGCAACGATCCACAAACCATATCTATGTATGAACAAAGAAATTTTAGAGATATTAAATTCAACAATGCTGATCCGGTTCCAAACCCTGTTTGAAATGCTTGAGGAAAATTATAGAAGCTACAAGGAAACAATGACTGAAACAATGAAGATGTTTTGGGGTCGAAAAAATGTGTGATTGTTATGAAGAAAGAGAAGGAAGAGATGGGTAAGATGTTTGAAGGTAAATTAAGAGAACAAAAGAAAGAATGAGAAGTAGAAAGAGACAAGACTAAACTCATCTATTGTGGAATTTATCTATCATGGTGGAGAAGAAGAGGAAGAAGAACATGCTTGAGATTATCGAGGAAGAACCAATGGAGATCTAAGTTATGAATCTAGAGAGATAGAGAGAGAGAGTAATGGAAACCAAAAATGGATGATGAAGAAAAAAAACAAAAGAGAAAGAAGACGACGAAGAAGGAAAATGATGTAGAAGAGTGAGAAGAAAATGACGAAGAAAAATCGGAAGAGTGAGAGAGTGAAAAAAATAAGAATTCATAGAAGCCAAAGATGATGAAAAAGAAGAGGAAGAAGACGAAGACAAAGACTAAGATGATGAAGAAAAAGTCGGAAAAGACGAGGAAGATGACAAAGACAAAGAAAAAGAAAAACCATAAGTAGAATAAGAAGGCCGATGAGACCAAGACGTTGAAGAAGGAGAAGGAGGAGAAAGTTAAGGATTTTGAGAAGAAGAAGGGGAAGAAGGAGTAGAAGAAAGACAAAGGTGATGAAGAAGAAGAAGCCAAAAATAATGAAAAAAGAGAAAAGGAAAATACGAGGGAGAAGATAAACCGATATATAAAGAATAAGAAGAAGAAGGCGAACCAGAAGAATTTGAGGATGAAGACGGGACGAAGAAAAACCAAAAGAATAATAAGCCAGAGAACGAAGACGATGAAGAAGGAAAACCGGAAGAGATAGACGAAAACAAACCGAAAGAGAAAGAAGAAGAAGAATTGTTGGAGAAGACAAAGATGATAAAGAAAAAAAAGTAGAAGTCAAAGATGATTAAGAAGAAGAAAAAGAAGAAAAATAACTCAAAAACGATAAAAAGAAGAAGGAAAAGACGAGGAATAACCAATTAGAGCGAGAGACACTTACGACAAAATAGAGAGAGAATTCTAGCGATGGAGAGATACAATAAAAATTGATTTAGATACAATGTGTGAGTGAATGAAACATTATTCAATATGTTCTCGAAATCTATGATTGTCATTGCTTTGTTTCGTATTTTTTTTATGAATAATATTGGTTGTTATTTCCTTTTTTATTTTTATTTTGAATTGATTGTAAATCTAACATTGTTGTTATATTTGTGTTTGGATTTTTATCGGTAACAAAGTTAATAACTTAATGATGTAATTAGTTTATAAAACCTATATGCCCGCGCAAGGCGCGGACTACCTACCTAGTATACGTGAATTGGAATATCATTATATACATAGGAGCAAATTAGGGAAAAAAAAGGTTCAGTTTGGGATGTATTTATGACAGAAATAACAAAAAAAATAAAATTTGGGTCAATAAGATTATACTGTATACTCTTTTTATCGACAACCTCTTGGACAACAAATAAAATAAAATTATATACTCTTTCAACATTCTCTGGATACATTTTAGCTTTCTGCTACTTGTCGTTTTGTTTCTCAATATGTATAATGATAATTTTTATTAACATCTATCTTAGTATTATTACTGGTTACTCGAACAAATCACATGCTATTAATTTGGCACTTATTTAGGGGTTTTCTTTTACAACGCATCAATTTAGGGTTTAATTGTGTCTTCTGTTTAGATTTAAGTATCTTTTTGTATATTAACATATGTGTGTTATGAATTAAATATATGGATGCCCATTATAAGACCCATATTCTAGGAGGTTTAGAATATTCTCTGTTTCCTTATTTCTCCTTCTTCAGCTTGCTCTCCAAGTCTATGTAAACCTATATATACCTCTCTTTATTCATGGAATAATACAACAACAATTTCCTCTCTCTCTTCTCTCTCTTTTATTCACAACACGTTATCAGCACGATAGTCTCTCAATCTGTTTTTACACCAGAAAGTAAACCATGTCGAATCTTACTAGCCTTGAATTTGGGGCTCTTGATATCACTGGAGACAACTATTTGGCATGGGCATTAGATGCTGAGTTTCATCTAAATGCAAAGGGGCTTGGTGATACAATCACCGAAGAAAATAAAGCCGAAAATCAGAATAAAGCTAAGGCTATGATATTTCTTCGTCGTCACCTCAACGAGGGCCTTAAAAACGAGTACCTGACTGTGAAAGATCCAGAAGTTCTTTGGAACAATCTGAAGGAAAGGTATGATCACCAGAAAACTGTGATCTTACCTAAAGCTCGTTACGAGTGGATTCATCTGAGACTCCAAGACTTTAAGTATGTGAGTGAATACAACTCAGCTATGTTCCGGATTACATCCAAATTGATACTATGTGGGGAGAAAGTCACGGATGCTGAAATGCTAGAGAAGACATTCTCTACTTTTCACGCAAACAATGTTGTCTTGCAGACACAATACCGTGAAAAGGGATTCCAGAAGTATTCCCAGCTTATATCTTGTCTCCTCGTGGCTGAGCAAAATAACGAGCTCTTGATGAAAAATCATGGTCTACGTCCAACTGGCTCAGCTCCATTCCCTGAAGCGAATGTGACATCCTATGATAGGAAAGGACAAAACTACGCCAATAATAATGGCCGAGGAAGTGACTATAGAAGTGGTCGTGGTCGTGGTCGTGGGCGTGGTCGTTGTTAGAGGGGGGATTAGCACCCCCTTGGTTTAACTCGGTTTGAACCGAGATCGGTTCAATCAGGACCGGTTTACGATGGTTCGGATCGAGGATAAGCCGGCCCAAAAACATAGGGCCGAGCTCGGAATCTCGTTGAAAGCCCATCTCGGCTACCGATCTAGGCCCACCACAGGCCCGGTCCGTTACAACAGATGAAGTCGGAATATTTCCCTTTTCCGCCGATCTCGGAAAAGGAAATATTCTCTTTGGTTGATTCCTCGCGATATCAGGAACTTATCCTTATCTCGGAGAGAAAACCGGAAGATTTCCTTTTCCCAATCGAACTCGGAAAAGGAGGAATCTTCCTTTCGGCCGCCTCAAAGACACTATAAATAAAGAAGGAGGCTTATTCATTCGAGATCATCCACAACTTCCGCAGAGACAGAGAATACTAGAGAGAGCTCATTACCGATCTCAAGTCTTTTGTCTTTGCCTTCTTACTTAAAATCTGTTGTAACGCCGACCTTGATCAATAAACGAGATTCCGACCAAAGTACTGTTTTACCCTTTTTTGTGTGATTTACGGATCAACAATTGGCGCCGACTGTGGGGACTATAGAACAGTACTTTCGGATATCGTTTGATTGAAGTTCGGCAATGGTTCTTCCAGTCGATACCACCGCAGCCCTCGTCAACAGCTCAGAAACCGATGATCGAAACCCACGGATCGACGAGCTCAATCCTATCGATACCGAACTACAGACAACCGGACTCTTCCTCAATCTCCGGCCGCTTCGATATTCACGGATCCGACCGTCTTCATGGAAGCTATGGCGGCGCAGTTCGCCGAAATTAACAAAAAGAACGAAGAGCGGATCGCGTCTCTCATAGCATCCCATTTCGAGCGCCGAAATCAGATCGGTATCCTCGATCGGAATCCGGTTACCCCCCCCCAACGATAGCACGTTACGCCGAAATCTCTTGTCCGACTTAACCGACGCTCGACCCCCAGGCACGATCGACCCGCCGACAAGAAGATCCTCCGCGACCGGTTCGGAAATCAACATCACGGACCGAGCCGCCCTGAATTTGGAATTCGCCAAGGTTCAGGCCCAACTACAAGATATGCGGACCACAGTCCATCAGGCTACGAGTTCGGCGCCCGAGATCGACCGGGTAATTCAAGAGTCACAGAGGACGCCGTTTACCGACAAAGTCGTCAATACTCCAGTCCGACGATTGGAAAGAGTCAAGATCACACCATACGACGGGTTTACCGATCCTAAAAACTTCTTGACTTCGTTTGTCATCACGATGAACCGATTTCGTTTCGGCTCGGAAACTGAGAAGGACGCAGCCATGTGCCAACTATTCGTGGAGAATTTATCCGGGGCCGCGCTCGATTGGTTTTCAACGCTCGAGCCAAGTTCGGTAAACAGCTATAACGAGCTCACTACCAAATTCCTCAAACGCTTCACCATGTTTATCAAGCAGAAAACAAAAAACGCCGAACTCTGGGCCCTCGAGCAGAAGCAGGACGAGCCCCTACGCAACTTCATGGAACGTTTCAAAGCGGTTGTATCCCATTGTACGATCGACGACGAAGCCGCGATCGAGGCTCTTTACAAAGCCACCTGGTACGAATCGGACTTTCACAGGGAGATCAAACGCAATAATCCAAAGACATTGGAGGACATCCTGCACAGGGCGCATATCTTCATCATGGAGGAGGAGGAAAGGTCCGAGAAAGATAGGCGATACGCAATCACGAAGCAGCCCGCCACCAAGGACAAACTGTACGTTCCCCCGAAACAACCCGTCAACACGGTCCAAACTCAGCAATCCTGGTCAAACACTTGGATTCGGTCGGATGAACCAAAAGAACCCGACACCACTGAATCCGCACCGTACTGCAATTTCCATAACCGGTATGGAAATCATTCCACCGAGGAGTGCCGACATCTACAGGAGTTCCTGATGATGAAGTACAAAAAGGGGGAAGTCCCGGTCGAAGGAGCCTTCCAACCCTCGAACAGACCGCGCCGTAACGATAACGGTAGGAGACGTAATTCCAGACCAAACAAGGCTACCGAGCAGCCTAAAAATAAAACCGACGACGAACAGCTAAAACGGGATCGAGAGGACAACGTAGAAGCTCAGCAACCTCCGCAGGTTCGAAAACGCGTCAACATGATCATGGGTGCGTTGGAGACGTGCAACTACTCCGTCCGAGCTCTGAAGACATACAGCAAGGAAGCAGTGGCCGCGAAACAGTCACATCAGACTACACCCTGCGGAACACCGATCACCTTCTCCGAGGCCGACACAGAAGGACTTCATATGCCGCATAACGACCCGTTAGTCGTCGAGGCACTCATCGGTGATGTCGTAGTCGGGCGAATTTTGATCGACACTGGGAGCTCAGTTAACGTGATTTTCAAGGACACGCTGAAAAATATGGATTTTCCCGACAACCAAATCAGGCCGAACATCGAACCACTCACCGGATTCTCAAGCGAGCAAACCATGACAGCAGGAACGGTCAAAATTCCTATGTATACCGGGGGAATATGTCGAATGGTCAAGTTCTTGGTGCTAAACAAACCCGCGATCTACAACGTAATACTCGGCACGCCATGGATATTCTCGATGAAAGCAGTCGTGTCAACGTATCATCAATGCGTCAAGTTCCCAACACCTTCCGGAATCTTCACCCTCAGAGGCGACCAAGTGATGTCCCGAACGTGTTTCATCAACGAATGTAAACTGAGGACCACTCCCCGCACCTGCGTGATCAATAAAAAGAAAAATCCAAACGATCCCGATTTACCGCGACGCGAAACGATCGTCCAAGTCAGTATCGACGATTTCAATCCGGAGAGATGCGTAGGAATCGGAGCCGAGCTCCACGAGGACATCAAAGCGGATTTAATCCGACTCCTCAAAAGAAACATCTCGACCTTCGCCTGGTCAATCACAGATATGCCTGGAATCAATCCAAGGGTAATAAGCCACGAGCTCAACATTGATCCCACCATCAAACCGATCAAGCAAAAACGACGCAAGCTCGGCCCCGAGAAGGCTCGAGCCGTGAACGATGAAGTCGAAAGATTACTTAGCGCAGGATCGATTACGGAGGTTCGGTATCCCGACTGGTTGGCGAACCCAGTCGTTGTGAAAAAGAAAAACGGAAAGTGGAGGATATGCGTCGACTTTACCGACCTGAACAAAGCCTGCCCAAAGGATAGTTTCCCGCTCCCACATATCGACAGACTCGTCGAAGCCACCGCCGGGAACGAACTCCTCTCGTTCATGGACGCTTTTTCAGGTTATAATCAGATACTCATGCATTCGGATGATCGTGAGAAAACTTCATTCATCACGGACCGCGGTATCTATTGCTACAAGGTGATGCCCTTCGGCCTAAAAAACGCCGGTGCTACCTACCAACGCCTCGTTAATCGGATGTTCGCTAGCCAGCTCGGCAAAACGATGGAGGTTTACATCGACGACATGCTCGTCAAATCTTTGGTTGCGAAGGATCACGCCGGACATCTCAACACCTGTTTCGATATCCTGAACGAGTACGGCATGAAGCTAAACCCGACCAAGTGCACATTCGGTGTAACCTCCGGAGAATTTCTCGGGTATATCGTGACTCAAAGGGGAATCGAAGCCAATCCAAAACAGATCTCGGCAATCCTTGACCTACCATCGCCGACAACGAGAAGGGAAGTGCAAAGACTCACGGGACGCATCGCCGCACTCAACCGGTTTATCTCCCGGTCCACCGATAAGTGTCTCCCCTTCTACCAATTACTGCGCGGAAACAAAAATCTTGAGTGGGATGATAAGTGCGAGGAAGCATTCAAGCAGCTCAAAGATTACTTGTCAACACCACCAGTTTTGGCAAAACCCGAAGACGGCGAGACCCTCTATCTCTACATCGCAATCTCAACCTCGGCGATCAGCGGGGTCCTCGTTCGGGAAGACCGGGGCGAACAAAAACCGATCTTCTATATCAGCAAATCACTAGATGGAGCTGAAGGACGGTATCCGACTCTTGAAAAGCTGGCCCTCGCCGTTGTCGTCTCAGCTCGGAAATTGCGCCCTTATTTCCAATCACACTCAGTCACCGTGCTAACCGATCAACCACTCCGGACAATCCTACATAGCCCAAGCCAGTCCGGTCGGTTGGCTAAATGGGCTATCGAACTCAGCGAATACGATATCGATTACAAAAGCCGGACAAGCATCAAATCACAGGTCCTCGCCGATTTCCTCATTGAATTATCTCCGGAATACATCAACATTGATGTCATAACCGCCGAACGATGGATCCTTCACGTCGACGGGTCGTCGTCTCATCGAGGCTCTGGAATAGGCGTTCGCCTCAAATCTCTGACGGGAGAAATCTTGGAGCAATCTTTCCGCCTGACGTTCAACGCGTCTAACAACGAGGCAGAATACGAAGCGCTAATTGCCGGACTACGTTTGGCCAAAGCCATCGGCGTCACACGCATTCACGCCTACTGCGACTCACAGCTCGTCGCAAGTCAGTTCAGCGGGGAGTATGATGCCAAGAATGATCGAATGGACGCATACCTCAAGCTCGTCAAACAACTTGCTTCCGAATTCGATTCGTTCGAACTTACCAAGATTCCGCGGGGCGAAAACGCTCCAGCCGACGCACTCGCTGCCTTGGCGTCAAGCTCCGACCCTCACCTCAAACGGACGATCCCGGTGGAAAGTATATCAGAACCTAGTATCGGCAGCACAGAACAATGCATTGTCACGACTCGCAGACGGGATTACGAGGAAAATCCCGCGACTGAACCTGTCTCACGTCGACAGAGACGAACTCCGACCGTCGAGCCCGATCAGGACACCGAGCCCGAACACTCTAATACCGCCGAAGTCAACAACGACACGTTGCAAGACGGTGACACGGCCCGATCAGATGATGAAACGGAGGAACAGACAGACGGACTTCATGAACCAATAGACCTTGAACAGTCCGACGAGCAGACTCCCGCCGATTGGACACTGGAAATAAAAATGTACATCATCGATGGCGAAATTCCGGCCGATAGATGGGCCGCTCGACGACTCAAAATGCGCGCCGCTCGCTACATACTTATCAAAGACGGACTGTTTCGTTGGAGTGCAGCAGGAATCCTCCTCAAATGCATCTCGGGTGATGAAATTCAGGAAGTCATAAAAAAAATACACGAAGGCGACGGCGGCAATCACTCCGGCGGCCGATCTCTAGCCCTGAAAATCAAGAGAGCAAGCTATTATTGGCCAAGTATGCAAGCAGACTGCGAGAGGTTCGTCGCGAAGTGCGACAAATGCCAAAGGCATGGCCCAATGATACACCTTCCTACCGAGCTGCTAACCACTTCGACAGCTCTGTATCCATTCATGCGATGGGGGATGGACATCATCGGTCCTTTCAGACGATCCACTTCGCAGAAAAAGTTCATCCTCGTCATGACGGATTACTTTACCAAATGGGTAGAAGCCGAGGCGTATCCCGTCATCCTCGCCTCCGATGTTCAAAAATTCGTCTGGAAGTTTGTTATCTGTCGACATGGAATTCCGTACGAGATTATCACCGATAACGGCCCCCAATTCATATCAACACTATTCAACGACTTCTGCGCTAAGTGGAAAATCCGACTAAGTTTTTCCACACCAAGATACCCGCCGAGCAACGGTCAGGCCGAAGCAACAAACAAAACAATCATAGCCGGCCTCAAAAAACGATTGGATACTCATAAAGGGACATGGTCAGATAAACTCGACGGAGTCTTATGGTCGTACCGAACGACCCCGAGATCGTCAACGGGGCAATCCCCCTTCTACATGGCCTATGGCGTGGAAGCTCTATGCCCCGCCGAACTCACCATCCCGACTATCCGTCGAACGATGCTCGCGCAAAATCCTGATCTTAACGACGAAATCATGCTCGACAACCTCGACAATCTCGAGGAACAACGCGATCAATCCTTACTTCGGATTCAGAATTATCAGAACTTAGCAGCACGCTACTACAACAAAAAGGTCCGCGGACGTCATTTCACCGATGGCGACCTTGTTCTGAGAAAAGTCTTCGAGGGCACCGAAGAGAAAAATGCCGGCAAGCTCGGTACGAACTGGGAAGGACCTTATCAGGTCATGAGGGTAGTCAAACCTGGCGTCTACGAACTCATGAAGCTAGACGGAACCCCCATTCCCCGTTCGTGGAATTCCATGAACCTCAAGCGGTACTACATCTAGGCCAACCCTCAAGGGATAAAAAAAAAAAAAAAAAAAAAAAAAAAAAAAAAAAGATCACCGAGCTACTACACATACGCTCGATTCTAATATGTAATATGAACTACGAATGGCTTGATCCTTCTTTCGAAGGTACGTAGGCAGCCCTCACAAGGCGCAGCTATAACATTAATAAAATCTTACCAAGGCATTCTACCGAACTCCAACAGTTCGTACCTTCAAAGCCAAACTTTGTGTTTGCCGAACTCCAACAGTTCGTATTTTCTAAAAGCCAAACTTTATGTTTGCCGAACTCGAACAGTTCGTATTTTTTAAGCCAAACTTTGTGTTTGCCGAACTCCAACAGTTCGTATTTTCTAAAAACCAAACTTTATGTTTGCCGAACTCGAACAGTTCGTATTTTCTAAAGTCAAACTTTTAGTTTGCCGAACTCCAACAGTTCGTATTTTCAAAGTCAAACTTTGAGTTTGCCGAACTCCAACAGTTCGTATTTTCTAAATCAAACTTTTAGTTTGCCGAACTCCAACAGTTCGTATTTTCAAAGTCAAACTTTCAGTTTGCCGAACTCCAACAGTTCGTATTTTCTAAATCAAACTTTTAGTTTGCCGAACTCCAACAGTTCGGATTTTCTAAATCAAACTTTCAGTTTGCGGAACTTCAACAGTTCGCATTTTTTCAACCACCAACGGTTACATATCAACGTCCTGGCCAAACGATCTGATAAAGCCGAGCTTAGATCGCACGCATCCTCATGGTGCAATGGATAATACACTTTCCACATTCGAAGCCGAGACCAGTCTCGCACCAAACTCTCAGATTATCCGAGCTAAATAAGCCATGTCCGTCTCGCACACTCGGATTCAATGTGAGAAACCTAGAGCATATTAAGATGGGCTGTTCACGTACTCTTAAACTAAACTCTAGGGTCAAGCCGAACGTCCTTCCTCGCAAATCTAAGCCAACTTCTCAACAGTCGCAAAACTAGTAAGCCGATTCCTCAACAGTCGCAAAAACAAGTAAGCCGATTTCTCAACAATCGCAAAAGCAGTAAGCCGATCTACGATAGGGATTGCCGACCTCGAACAGGTTCAGTCGAATTTATCCTCTCCACCCGGCTAAGACCGTACAGTTTACGGCACCACTGTGTACGATAAATTCGAGAGGTTCGTATTACGTACGACTTCAAATATATCAGAACTCGGCATAATAATAACTTGAGAAATAAAGCATAACACTCAAAATAGAAAGAAGACAGATAGAAATCAGATTCATAAAAGCCCCTCGGGCAAAACGACAAAACGGATACCGGACTTTAAAAACCCTCCGGTCCAAGAGGTCAAGTTATAAGCCCATCCGGGCAAAAGAAATCCAAACAAGTCGCAAAAAAAGGCTTAGACATTTTGCTTCCGCATCGCGTCAGCGCGATCAGCCGACATGGAAGCCTGATTGGAGCCGAACTCGTCGAGGCCCAGTGGAACCTCATTGCCCATCGACGTCGAAACCTCTGGATGCACCGGATCACTAAAAGGCGTGACAACCAAGTCCGCCTCATCCAGCTCACAGAGGTCGATCGCGGCATATTCCTCCACCTTTTCAGCCTTAAGCTTTTCGAGCCGATCGATACGAGACAAAGGGACAACGATGCCGTGCTTCTTCTTGAGGGCCTCACAGAAATCGAGTATTCCCTGAACCTGATTGATCACGAGGAACGGTTTCTTCGCCTGCTCAACCGCCGACAAATGATCCTTTACCTTCTGGAGCCGGACTTGGCACTTTTCAGTGACCACCTTTCTCCTGGAGATCTGCTGGGTACGACCGGCCCTCAATCGCGAAGTTTCCGCGAATAGCTTTATCGAGAGAGCGTCTCTTTCCAACCCCAGCTCGGCATTGGATCTCTTAAGTGCGGCAATCTCGCGAGTCAGCTCGGCTACCGCACGATCGCCCGCCTCCACTCGGTCCTCGGATATATGCAGCTCCTTGCGAAGCTCCGCCGCTTGAACCCTCGCCTCGAAAGCTTTACGGCGCGATTCTCCGAGCTCGCGGTCGTAAGACCCGACGATCTCGTTCGTCTGAGCAACCATCTACAGAAATAACGAACTTCAAAAATAAGCAATCGAAAGAAAGAGGATAACAAAAAAAAAAGAGAGTTTTACCTCGGCAGTAGTCTGGGCCAGTTTCTTGTAGGCCTCAGATTGGCGAAGGCTGTCGACCGGCGGAAGGAAGTCCGGGCCGAAACTTAAGCGCCGATACGATTCGACGTAATCCCAAGAATCGACCTCGGGATCTGACGTCCGACGCTTCTTCGACGCTGGAGAACTGTCCGATAGGACAATTGTATCTCCATCAGCTTGTTGGGGTTCGGTAATCCCCTCGTCGCCTTCGCCACCTTCGGCGTGCTCGGTACCGATTCCAGCGGTCGAACCAGCAGCCCGCCGAGACCCCCTTTTGGTCTTCCCTTTTTTCTTCTTCTCGGCCGGATGAGAAGTGTGCTCCCCAGCAGGAATGTCTCCTTGGCCAATCTCTTCTGTTGGAACTTCCGGGTTTGCCCGTTCGGTCGCCGAAGGAGTCCGATCCCCAGCAGGAACCTCCTCTTGGCCCGCCTGTTCGTCAACAGCCGTAGCCCCGGGATTCATTTGGTCATCGGGCAGGGGAACACCCACGTCCATCTCGTCATCGTCCATCTCGGCTGAAAGATTAGGGATATCTTCAAACTTCATTTTTCTCCGACGACGTGATGACTTTGCTGCAAAAGGAAAAAAGCGATATAAACACCGGAAAACGAGTCTCGGTATCGACGATCTACAAAATGACAGAGTTATATACCTCTGAGAACTCTCTTCGCCTTCAAATCAAGCTTTTCCTGGTAAGCTTCTGGCCACCGAGCTTTACCTGCCGCACTTAATCTCTTCACGTGGATACAGGTGAATCCCGGCGTAGTGATAAGGAAGCCCGGTATGTGACGATCTGAAAAAGAAACGAAGAAATATAACTTAGGCAAAATAAAGCACTAAAAGGAATCAGGAACGAATATCTACCAATAGGCGTCCTCCACTGAGTTCGGTAACTCCCGTTTGGATGCTCGACAGAGGACTCGTCGATCTTCACATAGAAGTACCGAGCATCCCAGTTGTTAACCTTGCTCGGTTTATTCCCGGTGACGAGGTCGCACTCCGGCTTCGCACTAGCTGATAAAAACCAAGGCTTCGCCTTCGACAGATTCACCCGGAATAACCTTTCAAAAATCTTCGCCGTAATAGGGATATCGCACTCTTCACCGAGAGTGAGAAGACCCATAAGATTTATTACCGTGGCCGGCATCAACTGAGAGATCGCAACATGCCGCCTCTTGCAATACTTATAGAAGAGTTCCGGGATGGGAAACTTATGACCGCAGCTCCTGAAATACTCCTCGTAAACACAAAGATAACCGTCAGGAGCGTCCCACGGGCGGTCGGTCTCTTTCGGGATCTTGACAAGGATGCCATCCGGAGCATTGCATCTTTCCAAAGTAACTTGGACCGTCTCGGCCTTGGAACAAGACGGCCCAATATTCGCGGGCTTTTCAACCACCCGTCCGGTAGCCGACCTGGAAACATCATCCTGACGAGCCGCTGGCGATACAACGTGATCATCCGGACAGGCAGCATCATCGCCCTCCGCGAGCCGAACTGCAAATTCCCGATCTGCCCGAATCTGTTCATCTGGCTCAACGACTTCTTCAAGTTCATCCTCATCAACAAGTTGAGGAACCTCGATCGAAACCCTGGAACTGCTTGCTTCACCACGACGCGAGTTATGTCTGAGTAGATCCTGCATATCCGAGCTCGAAACAGAATCATCCATAAAACGTCTAAGGTCCGGGAAGTCTTGATTCGGAGATCGGTCACCAACAGATATCGAATCACCTTCAGAGGTCATTTCGATCGAAGGAAGGAATCGGTGAAGAACAGCTTGAAAACTAACGAAGAACAGTTGAAGATCGCCCGGAAAGTTTGAAGATCTTCAAGCAGATCGGAGAAACCACGGCGGAGGAATGATCGGCGAACGGAAAGAAAAATAAATTCTAGAGAGAAGGGAGAGCGTTTAGAGAGAGAAAGTACCTTTTTCTTTTCGGAAGCAAAGCAGAAGTGAGAAATGAAGGAGGATCGAACGGTATTTATAGAGAAAAAGGCAATGATGACAGTTCCTCGAAACGCGCAACCAGAGAGGATAAATCGACACGCGACTCTTCGAATTCTACTGCGAGAGAAGACGAATCGACACGCGCCTCTTCGAATTCTGCGACAAGAGAAGACGAAACGACGCCCTCTTCTCAAGAAAAAATACCGAACTCGAACGTTCAGGAGCGATACCGAAAACTCACCGAATTCGAAAGTTCGATAAAACAATTCAACCGCGAGAAACCCCAATCTAAAGAGGATCCGTCCTTTCAAGCCGAACTTAAGCAGTTCGCCGAACTCGAACAGTTCGTATCATCAAGCCGAACTTAAGCAGTTCGCCGAACTCGAACAGTTCGTATCATCAAGCCGAACTTAAGCAGTTCGCCGAACTCGAACAGTTCGTATCATCAAGCCGAACTTAAGCAGTTCGCCGAACTCGAACAGTTCGTATCATCAAGCCGAACTTAAGCAGTTCGCCGAACTCGAACAGTTCGTATCATCAAGCCGAACTTAAGCAGTTCGCCGGACTCGAACAGTTCGTATCATTAAGCCGAACCCGAAACAGAATCTGATTAGATCATACCGATCTCAGTTTTAACCGAGCTAAAGAATACTCCCTAAAAATTCGCCGAACTCATAAGCTCCCTCGCCGAACTGAGGGGGGGACCAATTGTTAGAGGGGGGATTAGCACCCCCTTGGTTTAACTCGGTTTGAACCGAGATCGGTTCAATCAGGACCGGTTTACGATGGTTCGGATCGAGGATAAGCCGGCCCAAAAACATAGGGCCGAGCTCGGAATCTCGTTGAAAGCCCATCTCGGCTACCGATCTAGGCCCACCACAGGCCCGGTCCGTTACAACAGATGAAGTCGGAATATTTCCCTTTTCCGCCGATCTCGGAAAAGGAAATATTCTCTTTGGTTGATTCCTCGCGATATCAGGAACTTATCCTTATCTCGGAGAGAAAACCGGAAGATTTCCTTTTCCCAATCGAACTCGGAAAAGGAGGAATCTTCCTTTCGGCCGCCTCAAAGACACTATAAATAAAGAAGGAGGCTTATTCATTCGAGATCATCCACAACTTCCGCAGAGACAGAGAATACTAGAGAGAGCTCATTACCGATCTCAAGTCTTTTGTCTTTGCCTTCTTACTTAAAATCTGTTGTAACGCCGACCTTGATCAATAAACGAGATTCCGACCAAAGTACTGTTTTACCCTTTTTTGTGTGATTTACGGATCAACAGTCGTGGACACGAATTTGGTCGAGGTCGAGGCCGAGTTTCTTTCAAGAAATCATATTCTCACCAGAAGTGGGAAAAGAAAGATGGTAACAAGCAAGAGAAAGAAACATATGAGAATACATGTCACCGATGTGGAGCAAAAGACCATTGGGCTCGTATGTGTCGTACACCAAAGCATTTTGTTGATCTCTATCAACAATCATTGAAACAAAATGGAAAGAAGGTGGAAACAAATTTGGTGTACGAAGATGGCGAAGATGATTTTAATTATGGTGATACGACCCACCTGGAAGTTACGGATTTCCTTGCCCATGATGAGAAAAAGTGATTTATAGGGTCATTATTGTTTTAGTTATGGTTTTTATTTTCATTCAAAACTTTGTTGTTTGGTTTTTGATTTTTATTCTATGAATTTGTTGCATGGTTGAATTTGATTTTATTTATTTTATTATGATTATGATTCATCTTATTTTATTTATTTGAAGAACAATGAATGGCGAAGATTTATGCTTGGCAGACAGTGCAACTAGCCACACCATTCTGAAAGATAAAAGATATTTTTCTCATTTGGTAATGAAAGAGGCTAGTGTGAGCACTGTATCGGGTAGTGCAAAGATAATTGAAGGCTCCGGAAGAGCATATATGTTATTGCCTATGGGAACGCAATTTGAAATCAATGATGCGTTATACTCTCCCAAGTCTAAGAGAAATCTTTTAAGTTTTAAAGATATCCGCAGAAATGGATATCATATTGAGAGTATGAGCGAGGGAAGTGATGAATATCTTCATATCACTAGTATTTCCCAAGGCTCTAAAAATATTGTGGAAAGACTACCCGCACTCTCCACGGGAATGTACTATACTAAGATTAGTACAATTGAGGCAAATGCCACAGTAAACCAAAAATTTACTGAAAACTTAAGCGTTTGGCACGACCGGTTAGGCCATCCCGGTTCGATAATGATGCGAAAGATAATAATGAATTCATGTGGACATTCATTAAAGAACCATGAGATTCGTCCTAACGACTTCTCATGTGCTGCATGTTCTTTAGGAAAGCTTATCATACGGCCTTCACCAGCAAAGATAAATTCTGAATCGATTAGTTTTCTGGAAAGGATACAAGGAGATATTTGTGGGCCGATTCACCCACCGTGTGGAACTTTTAGATATTTTATGGTTTTAATTGACGCATCGACTAGATGGTCACATGTATCCTTGTTATCGACCCGCAACTTGGCGTTTGCGAGGCTACTTGCTCAATTGATTAGATTACGAGCACATTTTCCAGATTTTCCCCTAAAGGCAATTCGCCTTGATAATGCTGGTGAATTCAGGTCTCAGGCTTTTAATGATTATTGCATGTCCATTTGGATAAGTGTTGAACATCCGGTAGCACATGTTCATACACAAAATGGTTTAGCTGAATCGCTAATTAAGCGTTTGCAGTTGATTGCTAGACCATTACTTATGAAATCAAAACTCCCAATCTCTGCTTGGGGACATGCTATATTACATGCGGCAGAATTAATTCGCATCAGGCCAACGAGTAATCATAAGTTCTCCCCATCACAATTAATTTTGGGCCATGAACCAAATATTTCCCATCTGAAAGTTTTTGGAAGTGCTGTGTATGTTCCAATTGCTCCACCACAGCGATCTAAGATGGGACCTCAAAGGAGGTTGGGAATATATGTTGGATTCGATTCTCCATCGATAATTAAGTTTCTAGAGCCATCCATGGGGGATTTATTTAAGGCTCGATTTGCAGACTGTCATTTTAATGAATCAGTCTTTCCAACATTAGGGGGAGAAAATAATAAGCTGGAAAAGGTGATTCGCTGGAATGAATTATCATTGTCTTATCTTGATCCTCGGACTAGAGAATGTGATTTAGAAGTCCAAAAGATAATTCATTTACAGAGCTTAGCAAATGAGTTGCCAGACTCATTCTCTGACCCAAATAAGGTGACAAAGTCACACATACCAGCTGAAAATGCTCCGATTAGAATTGATGTCCAAGAAGGACAAAATCAAGCTGCTAGAGAGTCTAAGGCACGCTTAAAGCGTGGTAGACCTATTGGTTCCAAAGATAAGAATCCTCGGAAAAGAAAAGGAGCAGAAATTGGCAATGGTGAAACCGAGGATGCTAATAATATTGATGGATCTCTGAAAGAGACCATAGACATGAAAAACAAAGAAAGTCAGGTACCTGAGAATGAAGAGATCTCAATTAGTTATGTCATGTCTGGAATGAAATGGAACCGAAAGCAAATCGACGTCGATGAAAATTTTGCATGCAATGTAGCGCTTGATGTTATAAATGAAAATGAGGATCATGAACCAACGTCTATTGCAGAGTGTACACAAAGAAATGATTGGCCAAAATGGAATGAGGCAATAGACGCAGAATTAAAGTCTCTTTCAAAGAGAGAAGTTTTTGGACCAGTAGTCCGTACACCTAAAGGTGTTAAACCAGTGGGACATAAATGGGTCTTTGTGCGAAAGAAGAATGAAAATGGTGATATCGTGAGATACAAGGCACGGTTAGTTGCACAAGGGTTCTCACAAAGACCTGGAATTGATTATGAAGAGACATACTCTCCTGTGGTGGATGCAACAACGTTCAGGTTCCTTATTAGTTTGGCAATAAAAGAAGGACTTGATTTACGTTTGATGGATGTAGTCACAGCCTACTTATATGGGCCTCTGGATAATGATATTTATATGAAAGTTCCAGAAGGATTTAAACTGCCAGAAAAAGCAAATCCTAGTTCTCGAGAACAATACAGCATAAAGTTAAATCGATCTCTTTATGGATTGAAACAATCAGGGCGTATGTGGTATAATCGCCTCAGTGAATATTTGTTAAAAGAAGGGTACAAGAATGACCCTATCAGTCCATGCATCTTTATAAAGAGATTTGAGCAAAGATTTGTTATAATTGCAGTGTATGTTGATGATTTAAATATCATTGGAACTCATGCAGAGATTTCCCATACAGTAGAGTTTTTGAAGAAAGAATTCGAGATGAAAGATCTCGGTAAAACAAAATTTTGCTTGGGATTGCAAATTGAGCATCTAAAGGATGGAATCCTAGTGCATCAAACGACATACACAGAAAAGGTGCTTAAAAGGTTTTATATGGATGATGCACATCCCTTGAGTAACCCTATGATTGTAAGATCACTTGATGTGTTAAAGGATCCCTTTCGTCCTCGAGAAGCCGATGAAGAAGTACTTGGTCCTGAAGTACCATACTTAAGTGCAATAGGGGCATTGATGTACCTTGCTAGTCATACAAGACC
Source organism: Eutrema japonicum (assembly GCA_030161315.1). Taxonomy (NCBI): domain Eukaryota; kingdom Viridiplantae; phylum Streptophyta; class Magnoliopsida; order Brassicales; family Brassicaceae; genus Eutrema; species Eutrema japonicum. Next base: position 8,457,641 of record BSQW01000006.1, on the reverse strand, counting down.
AAAGCACATTCTATCAAAACTTAAGGAAGGATACATCAAAGGTGATAGAACAAAGCACATTCTACCAAAATTCTTCTTCACACATGACTTGCAGAAGAATGGCGATGTTCGTGTCCTACAGATTCGTTCAAGCGATAATTTGGCGGACTTATTTACCAAGGCGCTTCCAACTGCTACTTTAAGGAAGTTGGCTCATCTTATTGGATTACGCCGTCTCAAAGATCTAGACGGATGTACACATGAGGGGGAGTAAATGCGCGCTGCACTCTTTTTCCCTTAACTATGGTTTTTTCCATTGGGTTTTCCTAGTAAGGTTTTTAATGAGGCAGCATCTTACGCGCTTTACTACTATTACATTATAATAGACATCCAAGGGGGAGTGTTATGAATTAAATATATGGATATCCATTATAAGGCCCATATTCTAGGAGGTTTAGAATATTCTCTGTTTCCTTATTTCTCCTTCTTCAGCTTGCTCTCCAAGTCTATGTAAACCTATATATACCTCTCTTTATTCATGGAATAATACAACAACAATTTCCTCTCTCTCTTCTCTCTCTTTTATTCACAACAATGTGTACATTTAAATTAAAGTATAATATTAAATGCTTTTGTTACATATTAATTGTACTATAACAAAAAAATGACACACCACGTATACTGGATAAAATATTCTAGTCGCGTTTACAAATGATTATTTGATAAAACAAAAAAAAACTATTGAGGTATTTTAAAGATATAGACATAATATTTAAATATTATTACAAACCAAGCAATTATATTTAGAAATTAATTATACTTTAAATCATTTATAACTGAATTTCATTGTACCCCTGTCACTATAATTCGAACGTATATATTACTTTGTGTTATAAAAAGAAATATAATTTATCATAAAGATAAATATTAATAAAGACAAAAATATTATACCCGGTAGAAGATCGGGATACTGATAATATAAAGAAGCGAGAGAGAGATTTTGATTTTGTTGAAGTTGTAACTTATGTTTTACAATCGAACGAAAACGTTCGTATATATAGAGTTAAAAAGATAAGTTACTGTGTATGCATAGTGACGGTGGGCTCCACAAAAATTCACTCACGTTTATTTGTGCGCACTATTTTTCTGACTTTTATAACACTCCCCCTTGGAGGCCAGTGTCACGGTTTTCTCTTGCGTTATGTATTTGTTGCCTCGTTAAAAACCTTTCCAGGAAAACCCAGTGGGAAAAACCATAGGAAGGTAAAAAGAGTACAACCACGCAAGCTCCCCCTCGAATGACAAGGATGTCATCTTATAAGTCTCGTAGATGACACATTCCAATGTTATAGACATGTTTTCTGAACACAGTGGTGGGTAATGATTTTGTGAAGAGATCCGCTGCATTTTCACATGATTGGACATATCTCACTTCGATTTCTTTATTCTTCTCGAGCTCTTGAGTGTATGAGAAGAACTTTGGAGGGATATGTTTGGTTCTATCACTCTTGATATATCCTTCTTTTGTCTGGGCAACACATGCAGCGTTGTCTTCATATAAGATAGTTGGTTCCGTATTTACGCGAATTCCACTGCTTGATTGGATGTGGTGACTTATTGATCTCAACCCCACACATTCTCTACTTGCTTCATGGAGTGCGATGATTTCAGCATGATTTGAAGAAGTGGTCACAAGCGTCTGCTTTTGAGAACGCCAAGATATAGCGGTGCCTCCGATCGTGAACACATACTCTGTTTGTGATCGAGCTTTATGTGGATCCGATAAATATCCTGCATCTGCAAAACCAACCATTTGACTTTTTGAATTTTTAGGATATAGTAAACCTAAATCAACAGTCCCTTGAAGATAACGAAAAATATGTTTAATCCCATTCCAATGTCTTCGTGTAGGGGACGAACTGAATCTTGCCAAAAGATTAACAGCAAATGATATGTCAGGTCGTGTACAATTGGCAAGGTACATAAGGGCTCCGATTGCACTTAGATATGGTACTTCAGGACCAAGTATCTCTTCATTTTCCTCATGTGGTCGGAATGGATCATTATCAACCTTAAGTGTTCTAACGACCATAGGAGTGCTTAGAGGAGTTGCCTTATCCATGTTAAAGCGTTTTAACACTCTTTTGGTATATGTGGATTGATGCACAAATATACCCTTTTGAGAATGCTCAATTTGTAGGCCAAGACAGTACTTTGTCTGTCCGAGATCTTTCATCTCAAATTCTCCTTTTAAATAATCAGATGCTTTCTGTATTTCCTCTTGAGTTCCGATAATATTTAGATCATCAACATATACCGCGATAATTACAAATCCGGATGCTGTTTTCTTGATGAAAACACATGGGCATATAGGATTATTCACATATCCTTCTTTTGTTAAATGCTCACTGAGACGATTGTACCACATACGTCCAGATTGCTTTAGCCCATATAATGATCTCTGCAACTTTATTGCACATACTTCTTTGGGTTTAGATTTCAATGCTTCTGGCATTTTAAACCCATCGGGAATTCTCATATAGATATCAGTATCTAATGATCCATATAGATATGCTGTAACGACATCCATGAGACGCATCTCTAGATTCTCGTCAGCTGCTAGACTCATTAAGAATCTAAACGTGATTGCATCCATAACGGGAGAATATGTTTCTTCATAATCAATCCCGGGCCTTTGAGAAAAACCTTGAGCCACGAGGCGAGCTTTGTATCTCATAATTTCATTTTTCTCATTTCGTTTTCGAACGAAAACCCATTTGTATCCAACCGGCTTCACATCTTTAGGTGTGAGCACAATGGGCCCGAATACATCTCGTTTATTAAGCGAATCAAGTTCGACTTGTATAGCATCCTTCCATTTCAACCAGTCTTGCCTGTTTTGGCATTCATATACAGACCTTGGTTCTGGATCTTCGTTTTCATCGTCTATTTCTTTAGACACTAAGTATGAGAAAACGTTATCAACATCATCCATTTCATTTCGATTCCATATCTTTCCATTATGGATGTAGTTGATGGAAATTTCATGATTTCCTTCAGGTTCATGATGCTCTATATTATCACTAGTCTCATGATTTGCTTCTTCCAAAATATTTTCTGCTATTTTGGGAATATCATGCTTTTCAGCTTCCTTTCGTTTTCTAGGATTTTTATCCTTAGAACCAACAGGTCTACCACGCTTTAAGCGTGTTCTTGACTCATGAGTATCATCTGCTCTTTCACTTTCTCGTGGTATTTCAATACGAGCAGGGGCATTTGCAGCTGGTATATGTGATTTAGTTACCGTTTTAGTATCTGCAAATGCATCAGGTAGCTGATTTGCTATACTCTGTAAATGCATGATTCGTCGAACTTCTAGTTCTGACTGTTTAGTAGGAGGATCAAGGTGCAACAAGGTTGGCACACTCCATTTGATATCATTCTCTACTTGTTTATTTTCTCCCCCTAGAACCGGGAATACTTTCTCATTAAAATGACAGTCGGCAAAACGTGCCGTAAAGACGTCACCAGTCTGTGGTTCTAGGTATCGTATAATTGATGGAGAATCATAACCAACATATATTCCCAACCTTCTTTGTGGTCCCATCTTTGTACGTTGTGGTGGTGCTATAGGCACGTAAACCGCACAACCAAAAATTCTCAGATGGGAAATATTTGGTTCTCGACCAAATGCTAACTGTAGTGGGGAATACTTATGGTACGCACTTGGTCTTATCCGAATGAGTGCTTCTGCATGCAAAATGGCATGTCCCCATACAGAGGTTGGAAGTTTTGATCTCATGATCAATGGTCTTGCAATGAGTTGCAGACATTTAATTAATGATTCAGCCAAACCATTTTGTGTGTGAACATGTGCTACAGAATGTTCAACTTCAATCCCCGTTACCATACAATAATCATTGAATGCTTGGGATGTGAATTCACCAGCGTTGTCTAGTCTAACTCTTTTAATGGGATAATCAGAAAATTGTGCTCGCAGTTTGATTATCTGAGTTAGAAATCTCGCAAATGCAATATTTCGAGATGATAATAGACAAACATGTGACCATCTGCTGGATGCGTCAATTAATACCATAAAATAGTGGAATGGTCCACATGGTGGATGTATTGGTCCACAAATATCCCCTTGAATTCGTTCAAGGAATTTTGGTGATTCATTATTGATTTTGGTTGGCGATGGCCTTATGATCAATTTTCCTAGAGAACAAGCATCACATGTCATTTTACTTCTCTGATAAATCTCATGGATTTTTATCGAATGACCATGTGAGCTATCTACGATCTTTCGCATTATCGATGTGCCTGGGTGACCGAGGCGATCATGCCATAATATTAAATCATCTGGATTTCTTTTGATCACAAGATGTGATTCTATTGCATCTATATAAGTATGATGCAAACCATAAGGGAGTTCTGGGAACTTTTCCAATATAACCCTTTTTCCCAATTTATCAGAAGTTATGTATATATACTTCTTTCCATCCTCAGTTGCAGACTGAGTTTCATATCCTTGAAGGTATATGTCTTTGAAACTCAACAAATTCCTTTTAGAATTTGGAGAATACAAGGCGTTATTTATGGAAAATTTTGTTCCATTAGGCAACATAAAGTTGGCTTTGCCTGTTCCCTCAATCAAGTCTGTAGGACCCGATATTGTGTCAACAATCATTTTTGTTGCTTTTAACACAGAGAAAAATCTCTTGTGTCTCAGAATAGTGTGCGTTGTTCCACTATCTGGTATACAAATTTCTCGAATATTTTCCTTGGATATTGTTCCTTTCGTATTGTGATCCATTTCTGTAATCAACATAAACATTAATAAAGAAAGCGAGAAAAATCATTCATAGAGAAACACACAATAATTATTTATTAGATTGTTTTAAAGAAAAATATTTATTTATTTTAAAACTGAAATGTAATAATTATACATGGCATTACTCGAGACTATTCAGTAGTCTCACTACAAGCATTTCAGTTATCCGCAAGAGCGGTCTCGTCGAAATCATTCGTAAAGTCGGGGGAGTCGAGGTACGATGTACCCTCAAAGTGTTCCATGAGGTTCACTTCCTTCCCTTTTCCTTTAGTGGACTCTTGGTATAACTTACAAAGATGTGGAGGGGTTCGACATACATGGGCCCAATGCCCTTTTGACCCACATCTGTAACAGTTATTCTCACGCTTATTGGTGGAATTCTCTTGGATTTCTTTCCCTTTATTAGTATATTCAGGTCGAACCCATTTGTACGATCCCCTCCCTTTTGGGTTGTAAGCTCTTCCACGTCCACGATTAAATCGACGACCACGACCCCGATAGGTTTGACTTTTTCTCTCGGGATTCCTCACATTTGTGGCATTTACTTCAGGGAGTGCTCTAGTTCCCGTAGGTCGAGAGTTGTGGTTTTTTATGAGAAGTTCACAATTCTTTTCCGCTAATATGAGAGTCACAATTAGCTCAGAGAACCTTTTGTATCCGCGACTTCTATAAAGTTCTTGCAGGATACGGTGTTCTTTATGAAAAGTGAGGTAAGTCTTTTCGAGCATCTCTGCTTCGGAGACAGGCTTACCACAAAATTTCAATTGTGAGACTATTCTCAAAATAGCGGAATTATATTCATCCACTTTCTCAAAATCCTGAAATCTCAGGTTTTTCCACTCTTCTAAGGCATGAGGGAGAGTTATTTCCCTCTGGTTGTCAAACCTTTCCTTTAGAGCTTGCCACAGCTCTGCTGGGTCTTTTATGCCCGCATAATCATGCGTCACATTCTCACCTAGATGTTTTCTTAAGAAAATTATCGACTTTGCCTTATCTTCGGCCGGAGAGTTATTTCCTTCTTTTATTGTGTCGGATAATTTTTTCGACTCTAGATGGAGTTCCACATCGGTGGTCCATGCTATGTAGTTTGCTCCAGTAATTTTGAGAGCTGGGATCTTAAGATTTTCAACGCTTGCCATTTTTGATTTCTAAAAATAAAATCATAAAAATATTATTAGTAATTTTATTAGAAACCGTTTACATGAATAACTAGAGCAATTACAAGAAAAAATAATGCATAGAAAACTAGCATAACAGTTGATGCAAACTCTTCGGGACTAAATTCTCCAACGAAGAGACCATAAATAGAAGCAAAAATTACAATTGAACATAAAAACAACAAGAAGCGAATCATTTTTCTTATGGAATGAAAAACCGAAAAATATTTGAGAGGATGTAGAATGTTTGAGTGAAGAAAAATGAGTGAAAGATGATTATATTTATAGATTGAAAATACTGTTCATAGCCGTTTGAAAAGTAAAAAAATTTGAAATTTTTTCTTTGTGACCGTTGGGATTAAAGAAAATCAATCTGGAAATTTAAATAATCAATCAGTTAAATTTACCAAATTTCAGATACAAGGTTTATATACAGGTGGCCGAGCCTCCTTATATAATAACCATAACAAACAAATAATTAAGGGCAAAATTGTGGTGACAGAATCATCCACATTTAAACAGTAAATAAATTTTGTGGCGTCTGAGACGTCCACTATAATATTAACAATAAATAATAATGGTGGCGTCTGAGACGTCCACTATAATATTAACAGTAAATAATAATGGTGGCGTCTGAGACGTCCACTATAATATTAACAGTAAATAATAATGGTGGCGTCTGAGACGTCCACTATAATATTAATAATAAATAATAATGGTGGCGTCTGAGACGTCCACTATAATATTAACAGTAAATAATAATGGTGCATTTAGCAACCATGATATAATAATAATAACGAGGCGACAAACCGTTCTCTATAATATTTAGTAAATAGTGGTGCATTAAACAACCACTGTAAAATAATAAATTATTATAAAGGCAACATACCGCCTGCTATGGTAGGGTATATATTATGAATATATATTTAGCTATAATGAAGAGTGATCGTGCTGATAACGTGTTATAAAAAGAAATATAATTTATCATAAAGATAAATATTAATAAAGACAAAAATATTATACCCGGTAGAAGATCGGGATACTGATAATATAAAGAAGCGAGAGAGAGATTTTGATTTTGTTGAAGTTGTGAAGTTGTAACTTATGTTTTACAATCGAACGAAAACGTTCGTATATATAGAGTTAAAAAGATAAGTTACTGTGTATACATAGTGACAGTGAGCTCCATAAAAATTCACTCACGTTTATTTGTGCTCACTATTTTTCTGACTTTTATAACACTTTGTTATTATTTATTATGATCACTTTTTAGTACCTAAAATAAGAAGAAGAAGTCAATCTAACATTAAGCAAAAAGAAGAAGCAGAAGAAGTCAAGGAATTCTTACGTAACTTCATTAGTCAATCAAGAAAAATTACATATATAATAATAGTCAATGAGATATTCCAATATATAATGATATATAGTTGGATATTTTCTTGTGTTGATGCGAGGGAATTATTATTTTATTCATTTATGTGTAGTGTTTCTCAAGCTAGAAATTCCGTTATAGCTACAGTTTCAAATAAAAAGTTGGGAAAGAACGAACATTTTTGACCATATTCCATATATATTATAGATGAATATTATGAAAAAATGAAAACAATTTTAGCAAAAATAAAAATAAAAATAAAGTAATCTTGACTTATGAATAAAAATAAAACAATTTTGAGTCTTTGACCATTGACTTTTAAAATGTGTTTGAGACATCATGCTGCGTTCCTGAATAACTCCAAAATTACAAAAGTGATTAAATCTTAAATAAATAAAAGATCAATGGGTCAAAGACGTTTATCTTTTTGTTCTAAGCATAATTTGTAAAACTGCAGTGTGAAGTGAAATTCTTAGGGAAGTTCCATCATCCAAATCTGGTGAAGCTTTTGGGTTATTGTTGGGAAGAGAATCAGTTCCTCTTGGTCTATGAGTATTTGCCTAAAGGAAGCCTTGAAAATCACCTCTTCTCAAGTACAATATTTTCTTATACATCTATTTATATTAATAGAAGATGATCTGTTTATATTAATATAAGAATATTTGCACGTAATGTTAATGCAGATGGAGAGGCGTTGACATGGATACACGTTTGAAAATAGCCATTGAAGCAGCTCAAGGACTTACCTTTTTGCATAACTCCGAAAAGAGTGTTATTTACAGAGACTTCAAGGCTTCCAATATACTTCTCGATTCCGTACGATGTCCTTCTTTCATCTCTAGCTCCCACGTTTTTAAAACCAAAAAAACTGCATGCTAGCTGTTTCTAGATTGGTAACAGTTCTTGCCGTTTTTTAATTACAGAACTTCCACGCCAAGCTTTCTGACTTCGGACTAGCCAAGCTTGGTCCAATTAATGGATTCTCCCACGTGACCACACGTGTCATGGGAACACAGGGTTATGCAGCTCCCGAGTACATGGCTACAGGTAAATAAAAAACGTGCAATTAAGCAAAAAATTGTTTATCTATATCTAAATGTTTAATTTCTTTGATGTTATTATAGGTCATCTATATGTGCGGAGTGATGTTTACGGATTCGGAGTGGTACTCTTGGAGCTTTTAACCGGTCTAAGAGCACTAGACCCAAACCGACCATCTGCGCAACAGAATCTTGTGGAATGGGCTAAATCGGTTTTGAGCCAGAAGAAGAAGATCCAGAAAATGATGGACCCACGGCTCGAGCAAAAGTATCCACTTTTGGCCGTGGTCAGAACCGCGTCGCTCATTCTACGGTGTCTCGAGGCTGACCCGAAGAACCGACCGCCCATGGATGACGTATATTAAACCAAAGTATAATAACTTTGTATATCTCATTAATTGTAAATGTAACTGTACATACGGATATATATACTCGTATTCTTCTCTGTACTATTTACAAGTATACCTATATACAATATATCCAATATACCCCCCTCAAGCCGTTGAAGTGGAACCTTGTGGAATGAAGAGGCTTGAAATGGACATACGGTTGAGGATGGAGTGAAAAGGACCGGGGTGTAGGGGTTTTGTCAAGATATCAGCATGTTGATTAGCACTAGAGACATGCATTAAATTCAAGAAACCATTCTTGACTTGATCCCTAACTGTGTGGCAATCGATTTCAACATGTTTCGTCCTCTCATGGAAAACCGGATTTGTGGCAATATGCATCGCAGACTTGTTATCACAGAAGAGTTTAGCATTAGTAGTTACCGTGATCTTCAAATCTGTGAGGAGTTGTTGTAACCAGAGTAGTTCACATGTGGCATGGGCCATGCTCCTGTATTCAGCCTCAGTGCTGCTACGGCTAACCACATCCTGCTTCTTTGATTTCCATGTGATAAGAGAGTCACCTAGGTAGACGCAATATCCAGTAATGGATCTCCTAGTGTCGGGGCAAGTAGCCCAATCTGCATCAGAGAAGGCATTAAGACAGATCTCGGATTTGGCTGAGTAGAATAAACCTTGTCCAGGATTGTTCTTGATGTACTTCAGGATTTTGTGAGCAGCTTGAAGATGCATATCAGTAGGAGCTGACATGAATTGACTGAGACAGTGGACAGCAAATGTAACATCTGGCCGTGTGATGGTCAAATAGAGGAGTCGACCAATAAGTGCTATGTATGGTGTAGGGTCAGATAGAAGAGTCCCTGTTGTCTTGCTCAGCTTGATAGTAGGATCCATAGGAACAGTGCTTGGTTTGCATCCTAATAAGCCTGCATCGGCTAAGAGATTCAGAGCATATTTCCTCTGACATACTGATATACCCGCAGCACTTCTAGCAATTTCAAGTCCTAAGAAGAATCGTAATTCTCCTAAGTCTTTGATCTTGAATTTAGAGTTGAGGACATCCTTGAGAGCTCGGATTGAAGTATCACTATTGCTGGCAATCATAATATCATCAACGTAAACTAACACAGCAGTGAACTGAGAACCAGATTGTTTTATAAACAATGTGTTATCAGCCTGTGATTGAGCAAACCCAGCAGATTTCAAAACAGCAGAGAGACAGTGATACCATTGCCTTGATGCTTGTTTTAAGCCATACAAGGACTTATGCAGTCTACACACAGGATTAGGAGGAAGTGTACCTGAAGATGGTGTGTAGCCCTGTGGCAGACTCATGTAAATTTCCTCATCAAGATCACTGTGCAAGAATGCATTGGAGACATCCATTTGGGAAAGAATCCAACCAGTAGTAGCTGCCAAACTAAGAAGTAGCTTCACACTCGCAAGTTTAGCAACTGGGGAAAATGTGTCAGTAAAGTCAACACCTTCTTGCTGTGTGAAACCCTTGGCAACTAGTCTTGCTTTGTATCGCTCAATGCTACCATCAGCATTGTACTTAATAGTATACACCCATTTACAACCCACAACATTCTTTCCCGTAGGCAGAGATTCAATACTCCATGTTTTAGTGAATTCCATAGCCTGAAGTTCCTCATTCATTGCTTTTGTGAAATGAGGTGATAATATGGCTTGTATAAAAGATGTTGGTTCTGTTTCAAGAGAATATGAGAGAATATAGGACTGATAGAGGGGTTTGAGATTAGTATAAGAGAGAACAGAAGATAGAGGGTATGGAGTAGTGAGTTTGGTGAAAGGAGTAGAAATTTTGGTGAGAGAACAATGGAAATCAGATAAGTAACCTGGAGCTTTGACCGTACGTTTTGGCCTAGAATTGAGAAGTTGAGCCTGACCCGTGCCTAGTGAGACAGTCTCATGTGATAGTGGTGTGGCATTAGAGTGTGATGCAGATGCGTGAGGTGATGATGTATATGCACTAGATGGTGGAGAGGCAGGTGATGGTGAAAAAGATGATGAATGAGTTGTAGTATCATGCTGAACACGAATGATAGAATCCAAAACAGATGGAATGGGCAATGGAAGAATGATATTAGAAAAGGATCAATAGGTGGATTACCAGTGATATCAGTTTTAAAAGGAAATATAGTCTCATGAAAAACTACATTCCTAGATATAGAGACAATGTTATTATCGAGATGTAGAACCTTATAGCCCTTATATCCTGAAGAATATCCTAGGAACACACATGATTCAGCCCTAGGAGTAAATTTTGTTCTATCTTTAGACAATGTAGATACATAACACAAGCAACCAAATGATCTTAGAAAGGAATAGTCTGGTGGTTTATGATTGAAGATTTCAAAAGGAGATAACTTGCCAAGGAGCAAAGATGGAGTTCTGTTAATAAGAAAGACAGCAGTACGAATGCAGTCACTCCAATATATCAATGGGATGTTTGATTGAAATAACAATGCTCTTGCAACATTAAACAAATGTTGATGTTTACGCTCCACAACAGAATTCTGTTGTGGTGTATATGCGCATGAGAATTGATGAATCATGCCATGATCTTGAACAAGTTTGGTAAATGCAAGTTCAGGTGCATTGTCACTTCTAATTGACTTGATGGTTCTGTCATATTGAGTCTTTACATGTTGAATAAAAGCTGGAAAAACCTTTGAAACATCACTTTTATTCTTTAGCATATAAATCCAGGTTACACGAGTACAATCATCCACTAAAGTAAGAAAGTACTTGTAACCTTCTATAGATTCAACAGAGAATGGACCCCAAATGTCTAAGTGAATAAGATCAAATGGTGATTTAGACAGATTGTTGTGTGAAATGAATGGTAAACGTTTTTGTTTAGCTAAGGGACACACATGGCAAGGAACAGATGAAGACAAACTAGACTTAGGTAGAGATATAATACCAGAAAGATGTTGTAACTTGGCAGATGAAGGATGTCCAAGGCGTTGATGCCAAAGATGTCCATCAGCTGACAAGGATCCACAGAAGTTAGGAGAGGTAGACGTGACATCAGTCTCTAGTATATAGAGGTCGTGTATAAGACGTCCTCTACCAATCATCAAGTCCTGAATAGATGCCTGAATCAAGCAATGATCAGTATAGAAGTGAGCAGAACAATTATTATCCTTAAGCAAACGACTAACACTAATGAGATTAAATTTGAAAGATGGAACATGCAGAACATTATGCAAGACAAGTGATGATGAAACGTGAATTGTGCATGTGTGAGTGATTGGTTCTCTAATGCCATTTGGTAGAGAGACCGTAACACCAGTCACAGGTAGGGTTCCACTAAACATTGCCAAGTCAGAACACACATGTGTAGTGGCTCCAGTGTCAATTATCCAAGCACCACTAGGTAGTGTGTTGGAAAGAGAAGAGAGACACTGATGTTGGAGAGTGAGACAGTTATTCTCAAAACGAAGAGAAGTAGAAGGGAATGAAACAGTACCAGAAGTAGATGAGGAAGCCATATGACCATTCTCAGTTATGGAAGCTAGAGGGACCGCATGCTCTGAAGGTCTTACATGAGTTTGAAGTTGCTCTATGAGGATCTGAATTTGATTCTGGTCCAGTCTACTAAAATCAGGATTGACAACATTGGTTGCCGGTGGAGGCATGTAAAGCTGAGATCCAGTCATTACATTTGCTACAGCATTAGCCTTCTGAAATTGTTGTTGTTGTTGTTGTGCAGGCTGGAATTGAGCCGGTGACTGGAAAGAATATCGAGGAGTGAAATTGTTTTGTCCTCTTGGAACAAAACCATTTGGAGTAGTGCCTCTGAAATTACCAGTCCCTGAAGTTGAGGTGTTGAATTTGTGTCCAGGAGGATATCCATGGATTTTGAAACATTTTTGAACAATGTGTCCAAGCTGGCCACAGTAGGTACATAGAGGTCTCTGTTTAGGCCGATAGTTGTTGTTGTTCATAGCAAAAGCAGAATGTTCAGTCTGACTGATGATCTCAGCATTTGCAGAATTCTGAAAGATCACATTGTCAGATGTTGAACTTGGTTTGATTGATTTCTGTCTTTCATCTTGTGTGAGCATGTTGAAAACCTCTTCTATGGAAGGAATTGGTTTCAACATCAAGATGTGCCTCCTGCTGGATTCATATGCTTCATTCAATCCCATCAAGAATTTAGTCACACGACTACGTTGCTGCAATATTTCCCAAAGACCAGCGGCATTGCACTCACATTTACCACAAGTACATACTGGAAGCTCCACAAAATTTCTGTATTCTTCCCAGAGAGTAATGAGTTCTGTATAATACGTACTTATATCCATAACACCTTGTTGGATACTACTCAATCTTTGTTCAATCTCATAAATCCTAGGTGCATCGTTCTGCTTAAACCTAGACAGCAGATTTTTCCAAATCTGTTCAGCAGTAGATAAGAAAAGCAGACTCTGACTAATCTTCTTAGAAACTGAATTCATTAACCAAGTCGCTACCATATCGTTGCATCGGGACCAAGAACCAGCATCTCTATGAGATTCAAGAGGTTTAGTGATGGTACCGTCGATAAATCCAAGCTTGTTGCGGACGTTGAGAGCCATACGAATGGATCGCCGCCAAGAGTGAAACTCTGCACCAGTCGTGAGACGATCGGAAACTAGAACAAGGCCGGCGTGATCTGAACTGTGCAAGAAATACGGATTCTCATATTGATCCATATACTGATGTTGATTTGAAGCTGAATTCGCTTCTGGAGCCATCGTGAATTGAGACGAGGAAGAAGATGAATCGACAAAAGACGAATGTCAAAGAAACGAAATCAAAAGTGAGGAGATGAAAGAAACAATCTCGATGTGCAAAGAGAGCAAGTGAATGATGAAATTGAATATCAATTGATGATATGAAACACTCATTGCAGCTGAATCGAAGCTTGACGAAGAACAAAAAAGCTCAAATCGCCATGGGAATGAAAAGTTTGTTAGCGGAAGAGAGAGAATTTGTTTGGCTCTGATACCATATTAAACCAAAGTATAATAACTTTGTATATCTCATTAATTGTAAATGTAACTGTACATACGGATATATATACTCGTATTCTTCTCTATACTATTTACAAGTATACCTATATACAATATATCCAATAACGTACTCAGAGAACTAGAAATCGTTAGGACTATCAGAGACGAACCAAAAGAAGAGAAACGTAAACGAACCACTGGTGGTTCAGATAATAACCGGGTTCATGGGTATAGTTCACCGCACGTCCGTAAAACCGGTCGAACCGGATAGTCCAATATTCGGGTACACAAACATATACATACATACGTAAACCTTTTTAATTAATTAAAAAGAAAATGATTTTTTTTTCTCGTAGTGTTTGTGTTCATTTTTTTAGACTTAGTCAAATATTTGTTCTCCTGAGAATACTCATAATTTATAGCCAAACAAAAAAATCAATTTGGTAAATATCATATTGTTGCTTCTCGATTTTTCTTTTCTTTTTTGCTTATTATGTTGCAAATCCAATATATACAGAAAACATATGTTTACATTCTTAGATTATGGAAGAAATTATTGAAAATGTTTATCTACTACATTTGCAAACCAACAACACATTACAAAAGTAGTATAGTAAACAAAAACAAGAAAACTTCAAATATTAACTTTTTTCTAGAAGAAAGGTTCTTTACATGTTCTCTCTCTCTGCCAAATTAATAATCTTGAAAACATAAAACAAAACCTATGAACAATGCTTACACAGCACAAGCTATATGTAATCTTTCGTCTCTTCTTCTTCTTGTCATAAAAGGCATCCACTGACAGAAGAACGTTCTGGTAAATGTTGAGAAGAGAGCTGAAGCATAAGCTTAATCGTTTGTCCCGGAAAAGATCTGCAAACATCTACACATTCCTCTACATCTTCATCACATCTCAACAAAACCCATTCATTGTCTTCGTCTAAGTATTTCAGATCGTATATGCTCACATCTTCTATACTAAACCGTTTCGCTATTTCCCACAATAGATCTTTTAACCTACGCGAGTTTCGCATCCTGAACCGTGTTGGAGGTGGGCCTAGCACCCCCAATTAGTTAGGCCCATCTTAGGAAAGGCCCCCCTTCAGCACGGTCGCCGGACTAAAAGCACCGACCTGCAAGACCCCCCTTCAGCCCGGTCCCGACCTGAAAGCGACGCACCTCGGGCCCGCGCTGATGCCCCGCCGGGACAGGGAGTGTCAGAAGGATAGGAGCGTGGGAGTTGGTAAAGCAGTACCCTACCCGCGTAGGGACGTGCCTTCGACCCGACGTCCCACCGACCCTGCAGAGCTGACAAGGGCAGGAAGGAGCAGGTGGAGCAGAGTTGGTGAAACAGTGCACTGCTCTGCAACACGCCACGCCGAGCTCATCATGACCTCTCTCCTCGAAATCCGGAACACGCCTCCTAGGCCACCTTACCCGCGAAAGAGGCCGCAGACGACACGTGGCCCGAGATCCCGGGGAGCAGGAAGCCGACCCCGACTATATGTACCCCTCATATGTCATTAATGAGGGGGACTCTGATTTTTACTCTCTCACCTACCACAAGTTACCCGACCTCTCTCTCTTTGTAACAAGACAACACTTTAGAACGCCGAACTGGACGTCATTCGGAACCAGTTCGTAATTCTAAAGCGTTTACATCTCTCATCAATAAAACGAAACACGGCCCCCGGCCTACTCATATTTCTCCCGACCTGTCTTAATTGTGGTTAAATTGCTCTATTAACGAAAATCTCACCTCCCATCTCCCAATCATTCTTTAAACACACTTAGTGATCCCCGGGATCAACAATTGGCGCTAGAAGGAGGGAGGTTTAGAGATTCTTCTATACGCAAGGAGCAGTTCAACCACCGCCGCAGCCGCAGCAACGATGGCTATTCCGCCCCCAAGAGTATTATCAGGCCTAGAAACCCCGGCCCAAACAACGGCCCCGCCACCAACTCAAGCAACGACGACGACAGCCCCGCCATCAGCCCAGGCAGCCACCGACCGGATGACTCCCCAGGAGTCCTTCAGGGCTCCGCCACCGGCCCCAGCGCCCACTCCTTCCGGCGGCTCCGCCGCACACAACGCGCCTCACCCCCCGGAGGACCAGCCCACGCTGTCCGCCGTAATGCAGGCCCTACTCACCAGAATAGACGAGCTGACGCGTGCGACCGACCAACGGTTCGCCACGCTAGCAGCCTCCCGGGACCGGTCGGACAACACCGGATCCCCCGACGTCCACTTCAGAGAGCCGGCCTCTCGGGAAGAAACCCCTCGTATCCGAAGGGGTCAGCCCGGCGACTCGCCGTCAGGCTCCGAAGGCCCGGGCGGGCGTTTCGCCCCAGCCGTAGGGAGCTCCCCGGGCGACGAAGCCCATCATCTCCGATCCAGCTCCGAACGCGCCAGGGACGCCGAGTTCGAAGCTATGAAGGAGACACTCCGCGTAATGTCCTCTAAGATCCATCAGGCCACCAGTGCGGCCCCGGAAATAGATCGCGTCCTCCGAGAGACGCAGAACACGCCGTTCACCCGCCGGATCTCCTCCGTCCCGCTCCAGCACCTCGGGAAGCTCAAACTCCAGCCCTACGCGGGAACCACCGACCCGGCCCAGTATCTCACGGCGTTCACCATCGCCATGGGCCGCGCCCACTTCTCACCAGATGAGCGGGAAGCCGCCCACTGCCAACTCTTCGTAGAGAACCTCACCGGCCCGGCTCTCACGTGGTTCTCTCGGCTGAAGACGCACTCCGTCGACAGCTTCAGAGACCTGTCAACCACCTCCCTCGAGCACTACTCCATATACATCCGGCAGTCCGCATCCAGCGCGGACCTCTGGGCGATGAACCAAGGAGCTAAGGAGTCGGTCAGGTCCTTTATAGAGCGCTTCAAGGCCACGGCCTCCCAGAGCAACGTGACGGACGAGTCAGCACTCCCCGCTCTGAGGAAGGGACTGCGAGCCGACTCGGCCTTCAAGGGTGATATGAAGCTCAACAGGCCGCGCTCGCTAGAAGACGCCTTGCACCGCGCCGGACTCTTCGTCGAGCTCGAGGAGGAGAAGGCGGCTGAGTCAAGAAACAGCGCCTCCCACAAGGTCCCAGCCGCGAAGGAACGGCCCCAGGAAAAGTACCAAGAGCCTCGTCAACACTACGACGACGAGTACCAGCGCAGCAAGGGAAAGCAGGCCGCTGCGTTCCTCGTTAACAGACCGACCTCCGGCCTCCATATGCGCGATCCCGTGCTCCCTCCCAGCCCCGCGCCGGGGCTCCCTTGGAACAAGTACGTGCGGGATCCCCGCCAGCAGGATCGGCGCCCCGACGAGCCAAGTGATAGGGAGTCCCGACCAGACGAGCCGTACGACAGATCGGCCAACTGCGACTTCCACCGGCGGAAGGGGCACCCGACCTCTTACTGTCGCGCACTCCAAGAGGTCCTGTTGAACCAGTTTCAGCGGGGAGAGATCAGCGTTCCAGAGCGGCTGCGTCCGCATGCCCGGGACGACGATCGGGTGCAACCCCGTGACAACCGAGGTCGCGAGGATAACCGGGCTAGGCCTTATCACCACGCCCAAAACGACGACCGGCGGCGACGATCTCCCTCGCGAGACCGGGAAACTGGCAGATCGCCTCCCCCGGCCCGGACTCTGATAGGGATGATCATGGGAGGCCTCCTCTCGTGCAACGACTCAGTGCGGTCCATCAAGCGCCATGAGAGGAAAACCGACGTCTCCCTGAAGTGGCACTCCGGGCCGGAGATCGACGCTCAGGACACGAGCAAAAGGGGGATATGTTTCACCGAGGCCGACGCGGCCGGGGTCCACCAGCCCCACAACGACCCCCTCGTCGTACAAGTCCGCGTAGCCGACTGCGACGTTAACCGAGTCCTCGTCGATACGGGCAGCTCGGTCGACCTCATCTTCAAGGACACCCTTGCTAGGATGAACCTAAACGGGGTCGAGATCAAGCCCCACTCCATCCCGCTAACCGGTTTCGCCGGGGACACCGTCAACGAAATCGGCACCATCGAATTGCCGGTCTACGTAGGTCGGGTGACGAAAATCGTCAAGTTCGTGGTCTTCGATACCACCCCGATCTACAATATCATCCTTGGGACCCCTTGGCTGCACTCGATGAAGGCAGTCACGTCAACATACCACCAGTGCCTCAAGTTCCCCAACCAGGCCGGCACGTATACTCTTAGGAGCAACCAGAGGGTTTCTCGCGCTTGCTTTGCCATTGGGCACAAGCTGCGCCGCGCCGCGCCGGCCTGCCTGGCCGTCAGCACGTATCAGCCCGACGAGACACTCGCTCGGGACCTCCCCGGGGGAGACCTCGTCACCCAGGTCAACATCGATCCGAGCGACCCCGCCCGTTGCGTCGGCATCGGAGCCGACCTCGACGAGACCCTCAAGAAGGAGCTGGTCGATTTTCTGGGGGAGAACGTCTCCACCTTCGCCTGGTCAACCGCCGACATGCCCGGCATAGATCCAGCGACGTGTAGCCACGAGCTCAACGTGGATCCGACTTGCCGACCGGTCAAGCAAAAGCGCCGAAAATTGGGCCCGGAGCGCGCCCAGGCAGTCAACGACGAGGTCGAAAGGCTCACCGCGGCCGGCTCGATCACCGAGGTCAGATACCCGAACTGGCTGGCCAACCCAGTGGTGGTCAAGAAGAAGAGCGGGAAATGGAGGGTCTGTGTGGATTTCACCGACCTCAATAAGGCGTGCCCAAAGGACAGCTTTCCCCTCCCTCGGATCGACCAAATCGTCGAAGCCACCGCGGGGAACGAGCTGCTCTCCTTCATGGACGCCTTCTCGGGGTATAACCAAATCCCCATGCACCCCGACGACCAGGAAAAGACCGCGTTCATCACGGACCGAGGCATCTACTGCTACAAGGTAATGCCTTTCGGACTCAAGAACGCCGGAGCCACCTACCAACGGCTCGTCAACCGGATGTTCGCCGACCAAATAGGCCGCACTATGGAGGTGTACATAGACGACATGCTGGTGAAGTCTCTGGTGGCGACCGACCACGTCACTCACCTCCGGGCCTGCTTCCGGACGTTGAACGAATACAACATGAAGCTGAACCCGGCCAAGTGTTCCTTCGGCGTCGCCTCGGGCGAGTTCTTCGGCTATATCATCACCCAGCGCGGGATCGAGGCCAACCCAAAGCAGATCCGGGCGATCACCGAGCTCTAATCCCCTGAGAGCACGCGTCAAGTACAGCGGCTTACCGGGAGAATCGCCGCGCTGAACCGATTCATCTCCCGCTCTACCGACAAGTGCCTCCCGTTCTACCAGCTGCTCCGGGCTAACAAGCGGTTCGAGTGGGACGGCAAATGCGAGGAAGCCCTCCAACAGCTGAAGGAGTACATATCTACTCCTCCCGTCCTGTCCAAACCAGAGGAAGGGGAAACCCTCTACCTCTACATCGCCATCTCTACGTCGGCAGTCAGCGGGGTACTAGTGCGGGAAGACCGCGGCGACCAGAGACCTATCTCCTACATCAGCAAGTCCTTAGACGACGCGGAGAGCAGGTACCCGACTCTGGAAAAGCTCGCCTTGGCAGTGGTCGTCGCAGCTAGGAAGCTCCGGCCTTACTTTCAGTCGCACACGATCGCCGTCCTAAGTACGTACCCCCTCAGGACCATCCTCCACAGCCCGAGCCGATCCGGCCGGATAATGAAGTGGGCTGTCGAGCTAAGCGAGTACGACATCGAGTACCGAGGTCGGACCGCGATCAAATCTCAAGCCCTGGCTGACTTCCTAGTCGAGTTGGCACCCGAGCTGGCAGTCGGCGAGGTGCCCGAAGTGTGGACTCTGCATGTCGACGGATCGGCCTCCAAGCACGGGTCTGGCGTCGGCATACGCCTCGAGTCCCCGACCAAGGAGATCCTCGAGCAATCTTTCCGGCTGGCCTTCCCGGCATCCAACAACGAGGCCGAGTACGAAGCTTTGATCGCCGGCATGCGCTTGGCCAAGGAGGTCGGTGCGAAGAGAGTCCGAGCTTACTGCGACTCCCAGCTCGTTGCCAATCAATTCAGCGGGGAGTACGAGGCCAAGAATGATCGCATGGACGCCTACCTCAAGGTGACCCAAGGCCTGGCCGCAGACTTCTCCGAGTTCACCCTGACAAAGATTCCCCGAGGCGATAACACTTCTGCAGACGCCCTCGCCGCACTAGCTTCCACCTCGGCTCCAGAACAACGACGGGTGATCCCGGTGGAAAGTATCGACTTCCCCAGCATCGAGCTGCCAAAAGGAGCCTACCTGATCGGTCCCCAGGTCGCGGACCCTGGCGAAGGCGTCCCACCTCCCGAAGTCCTACCACCGCCCCCGGCCGAGCCCGAACTGCCGGACTGGCGAATCGACCTGCTGTTATATATCGCAGACGGCGTCCTTCCCCCAGACCGGTGGGCCGCCCGACGACTAAGAAAGAAGTGTGCCCGCTACACGATGCTGGACGGCAATCTGTTCCGGTGGAGCGCCTCGGGAACCTTGCTCGGGTGCCTCCACGGGCAGGAAACCTTCGACGTGATGAAAGAAATGCACGAAGGTGCCGACGGAAACCACTCCAGCGGCCGGGCTCTCGCCCTGCGAATCCGGAACCAAGGGCACTACTGGCCAACGATGCTGCAGGACTGCGAAAGATTCGCAGCCCGGTGCGAGAAGTGCCAGCGTCACGGCCCACGCATTCACTGTCCTACCGAGCTACTCACCACTGCGGTCGCACCCTACCCCTTCATGCGATGGGCCATGGACATCGTCGGGCCTCTTCCCCGATCTCGCCAAAAGCGCTTCCTCCTGGTCATGACCGACTACTTCACCAAGTGGGTCGAGGCCGAAGCTTACGCCAAAATCACGGCAGAGGACGTCCGGAAATTCGTCTGGAAGTTCATCATCTGCCGACACGGACTGCCCTACGAGATCGTGACCGACAACGGTGCCCAGTTCACGTCGGCCCTCTTCGAAGACTTCTGCGCGAAGTGGAAAATCAGGCTGAGTAAGTCCACCCCGAGATATCCACAAGGGAATGGACAGGCCGAAGCCACCAATAAAACCATCCTCGACGGCCTCAAAAAGCGGCTAGACGACAAGAAGGGGTGCTGGGCCGACGAGCTCGACGGAGTCCTCTGGTCTCATCGCACGACGCCGAAGACATCGACAGGACGCACACCGTTCAGCCTCTCTCACGGAATGGAGGCAATGGCCCCCTCTGAGGTCGGGCTCCCCACTCCCCGCCGCGCTTCGCTCACCCAGCAGCCCGCCCAGAACGACACCGTCCTACTCAGCGAGTTGGATTTCCTTGAGGAACAACGGGACCATTCCCTCCTCCGAATCCAAAACTACCAGCAGCTCGCCTCCAAATACTACAACAAGAGGGTCCGAGGCAGGTTCTTTACCGAAGGCGACCTGGTCCTCCGTAAAGTCTTCGAAAACACCGCCGAGCTAAACGCAGGCAAGCTCGGCGCACATTGGGAGGGCCCTTACCTTATCTCCAAGGTCGTAAAACCCGGCGTATACGAGCTAGTCACGATGGCCGGCGACGCAGTCCCGCGCTCATGGAATTCGATCAACCTCAAACGGTTCTACTACTAAGCCCCCGGGATCCACTCCGCCCTCCGCCTTTGTAAACAAACGAACTACGATTGGCTTGATCCCTTCTACTAAAGGGTACGTAGGCAACCCCTAACCAGGGCTCAGCTATTAATCTAATAAAACCTTTTCGACAAAGGAACAAGGTCCCCGGCCTGCCCACAAGAACCGGGCTCCAAACGCCCCCGGGCTCCAAACGCCACCGAGCTCCAAACGCTCCCGAGCTCCAAACGCTCGCAAAAAAAAAAAAAAAAAAAAAAAAAAAAAAAAAAAAAGCCGAGCTCCAAACGCTCGCACCACAAGAACCGGGCTCCAAACGCCCCCGGGCTCCAAACGCCCCCGAGCTCCAAACGCTCCCGAGCTCCAAACGCTCGCAAAAAAAAAAAAAAAAAAAAAAAAAATTATAAGCCGAGCTCCAAACGCTCGCACTACAAGAACCGGGTTCCAAACGCCCCCGAGCTCCAAACGCTCGCAAAAAAAAAAAAAAAAAAAAAAAAAAAAAAAGAAGAAAGCCGAGCTCCAAACGCTCGCACCACAAAAAAAAAAAAAATAAAAAAATAAAAAAAAAAATAAGCCGAGCTCCAAACGCTCGCACTACAAAAAAAAAAAAAAAAATAAAAAAAAAAAATAAAAAAAAATAAGCCGAACTCCAAACGCTCGCACTACAAAAAAAGGGGACCAAGCGCCGGTGCTCGCTCTCCCCGGCACACAAGTTATAAGTGCCAAAGCCAGGCCCTAGGGCTCGCACCTCTACTAGACACACAAGCATTAAGTGTCTCTAAGCCGGGCTCGCTACCCGCACCAAAAAAACAAGGTACACAAGCAATAAGTACCTTAAGCCGAGATTACCTCGCACCCAATACAAGAGCACGGTCCACGACCTGCTTACTTGACAGGGTACGGTCTACGACCTACCCTACCGATCAAAAAAGCCTCGAAATGGCATTTACACAAGGGCCAACGGCCTCGTTTATAATACAAAAGGGCCAACGGCCCCGTTTATTACAAAAAGGGCCCACGGCCTAATGATTACAACAGCCTCGAAACGGCACTTACAAAAAAAAAAAAGAGAAGAAAGGGCCAACGGCCTCGATTATCACAAAAGGGCCAACGGCCTCGTTTATTACAAAAAGGGCCCACGGCCTAATGATTACAGCAGCCTCGAAACGGCACTTACAAAAAAAAAAAAGAGAAGAAAGGGCCAACGGCCTCGATTATCACAAAAGGGCCAACGGCCTCGTCTATTATAAAAACGGCCCACGGCCTAGTCGTTACAAAAGCCTCGAAACGGCACTTACAAAAAAGAGAGAGGGGCCAACGGCCTGCTCCTTACATAAACGGCCTACGGCCCGGTCTTTACAAAGAGGAAAAAACCGAAAAGAAGAAAAAAGCAAACCAAACACAAAAAAGAAAATTTTTACAAGGCCGCATCGGCCGGTCGGTCTTCACTCCCGTCAGCACGGGTACCATCTAAGTCACCAGGGGCCACCATCCTCGCATTGGTGCCGTACTCACCAAGGAAGGGCTGCCCAGACCCCCCTTCCCCAATCACGGCTCCACCAGGTGGCACATCGGTTCCGGCCTCACCGGACGGCGCGTCGATACCGGCCTCATCAGTAGACAGGACCGAGGGATCTGCTTGGACGCCCTCATCAGCGGGCGGGACCGAGGGATCTGCTTGGACGGTGTCACCGGCTGGCGCATCGGCCCCGGCCTCAACGGGTGGCACTCCGGTACCGGTCTCATCAGCACCCGGAGCCATTGCCTCCACGGCCGCGACCGCTGGAACATCCTCAGCAGCCGGAGGAGCCTCCGAGGTCAAATCCACCACCAGGGGGCTGGAGGGAGCGACGGGTATAACGTTCTCAAGCAGAACGCCGTGAGCACGGTCCAGAGGGATTTCCAGATCCTCCGGGGTCAAATCCGGAAAGTCTATCCCGTCTAGCACGGCACCGAAGGCCGCCTCATCCTCGTCCAACTTCTGGTACCGGTACCACGGCACCGACAACCCGTCCTCTGCCTCCATCCTCTTGAGGCAGGCCTTTACGCCGGTCACCTGGCTGTACAGAAGGTGAGGCTCTAGGGCCCGGCGGCGCCCGTCCAGATGGGCGCGGATCTTCTCCATCTTCGCGGACCACTTCCGGTTCCGCGCGTCCCACCGAGCTGACACCCGGTCGCTCTCCACGGCCACGGCCACCTTGGCCCGGCCTATGGCGGACTCCAGCCCCTTCACCCTGGAGCGGAGTGTCTCCCGCTCCCCCTTCAGGAGCCCGTTCTCCTCCTCCAGCCCCGACGCCCGAGCCCGCTCAGAGGCAGAACGGGCCCTCTCGGCCTCCAGCTCGGCCTGGAGACTGGCCACCTCGAACGACCGGGCTCGTACCTGCGCCGCCTCCTGCTCCAGCGCCGCAGACCGGGCCTTCTCCTCCCTTAAGTCCTTCTCCAGCCCGCGAAGGTGGAGAGCCTGGGCTGCAAGCTGGACTCCCGAGTCGCCCTCAGGAAGTTGAGCGACGCGTCCTGCTCGGCGAGCCACTTCTCATAGGCCTCCGCCAGAAAGGCAGTAAGGGCCATCGTCTGCATCGAAACAGTTGTTAACAAAGACGCACAACAAGTCTAACTAAAAGCAGTTAGACCAGAGCGGAAGCTTACCCGAACTGCGGATCGCGCCACCTGACGGAAGGTGTCGGACTCCGCCATCTCCAGCGGGACAAAGTGCGGGTACCTCTGCCCGAACATCATGGCCTGCGCCAGCTCGGCGCACTCGTCCTGATCGACGATTATCTGGTTGCTTCCATCCTCGTGGGTGAAGGAGAAGCTGTAGTCCCGAGGCCCGTCGTCGGAACCTCCCGAGGCGCCTCCCACTTCGGCGCTGCGATCCTCGGCCTCCTGCACAGCAGCAGGATCCTCCACGACGACGACCGCATCTCCGCCCTCGGTCGCCCGCACTGCGACCTCTTCGCCTCCCTGGGGCCGGGTCTCCTCGACCTCCCTTGCCGACACGTCGGCCGCAGGCACCTCTGACTCCGGCCCGGGCAGTGTAGGTCGGATGACCTCCCGACCTGCGGAAGAGGACTCTCCCGTCCTCCTCTTCTTTCTGCCGGTCTCCCCACCAGCAGCTCGGGCTTCCCTCCTCTTCGAGGGAGTCGCCGCGGAGGACTCCCCCGCAACCCGTGGTGCCGGGTCTCGCCTGACCGGCACCTCGGGTATCGGCGGCGGCGGTGCAACAAACGAGTCCGCGTACAGCGGACTGGCGAACCGTGCTCTTCCTGCGATAGGGCCACCCATCAGCAAAAAAAAAAAAAAAAAAAAATTCACCGACCTCCGGCCATTGCTGCTGCTATCCTCTCCGCAGTGAATGACCTCCACTCTCTCATACGCACCGACCTGAGCACTGCGACGATACATGCGTACTCCAGTAGCTTGAACCTAGAAGAATGAGGACCTGAAAGCGAAGCAAACAAAAACAGTCAGACAAAGCCAAAGAGGAGAAGTCAGCCCGACCTGCAAATCCCTACCCGGGGAAAAGTTCCAATCCCGGGTGTATCTCGCAGACGGGTTGAGCCCAACCACGTCGGTAGCCCGGATGTAGAAGTAGCTGCGAGACCAGTCCTCGACCTTCGACAGCTTGCTCGCCTTGGACCCCGAGCTGGGCGCCTCCAGGACGTTCGCCGCGGGCTTGAAGGCGGCATAGAAGGTCCCAGGAATCCCAGGGTTTGCCTTCTGCGGGGTGAGCGCCTCGAACATAGGCAACGTCACCTCCACGTCGCATTCGTGCCCCAAGGTCAGCAGCACGATCATCCCCTGGATCGTGGACGAGCAGACCTGTGAGAAGGCCAAGCCCCGCGCCCGGCAATACTGGACGAACAGCTCGGGGAGAGGAAGGCGCAAGCCGCACTTCTGGAAGGACGACTCGTACAAGCAGACGAAGCCCGGTCGAGGAGTCCACGGGCGCTCCTCCGCCCTGGGTACCCTGAGCTCAACGCCGGCGGGAAAGCCACACAGATCCCCCAGGAGAGTCACCGACTCCGCTGTGCTCCAGGTCGGTGACCCTCCCTGCTCGTAGGGGACCAGGGGAGACCTCACCCTGGCCACCCGAGCTCCGCCTCCACGGCCGCCCTGACGACCACCGCGGTCGCCCAAATGCCCGGTTCTGCCCTCAGCCTGGCCAACGCCGCGACCGCCGGAGGATCTAACCACCGTCTTCGGCCGGAGATGGGTCCCAGGGGGCAGCGGAGCAGCCCCCGAAGTCGAGGGGGCAGACTGTTCCTCTCTGTCTGCACCCCGACACGGAGAGGAGGCGTGTTCGGAGCCACCGGAGGAAGAGCTCGGAGAATCGCTGGGGTTGTCACGGGACGCCGATTCCTCGCTCGACTCAGCCCTAATACCGTCTAAGAGAGGCGCCATCGCACGGAAAGGGGGAAATCGAAAAATACAGAAAGGAGTCGAGAAAGGAAAGGAGGAAATCGGAGAGAAGAGGTTACCTTGGTGTTATGCGCAGAAGGTTTTAACAGGAGGAAGAAGGGGGGTTAAATAGAAGAAGGGAGACAATGAAGCGACGCCTGGACACGTGTCGAAAGAAGCACGGCCGCAAAGAAATCTAATGATGACGTCTCTTCGGTATCCCCACGCCAAAAAAGTAAAGGACGCCTCGGCAAGCGTGGAACGTCCTTCACACGCCGCGCGTGGACAAAAGGCGAGCGACGCCTCGGTAAGCGTGAAACGTCTTTTCATTCTCTCGCGTGAGGGATACGCGCCAACCACCTACGGGTTTTCGGAAAAGGCAACACATTTGAGTGCGGAAAGACCGTCCTAAGATGCGCCGAACTAACATTAGATCAACTTCGGCATGCTCACTTCACCTCGCGATACCGAACAGGGGGAGGGCCTATTGTTGGAGGTGGGCCTAGCACCCCCAATTAGTTAGGCCCATCTTTGGAAAGGCCCCCCTTCAGCACGGTCGCCGGACTAAAAGCACCGACCTGCAAGACCCCCCTTCAGCCCGGTCCCGACCTGAAAGCGACGCACCTCGGGCCCGCGCTGATGCCCCGCCGGGACAGGGAGTGTCAGAAGGATAGGAGCGTGGGAGTTGGTAAAGCAGTACCCTACCCGCGTAGGGACGTGCCTTCGACCCGACGTCCCACCGACCCTGCAGAGCTGACAAGGGCAGGAAGGAGCAGGTGGAGCAGAGTTGGTGAAACAGTGCACTGCTCTGCAACACGCCACGCCGAGCTCATCATGACCTCTCTCCTCGAAAGCCGGAACACGCCTCCTAGGCCACCTTACCCGCGAAAGAGGCCGCAGACGACACGTGGCCCGAGATCCCGGGGAGCAGGAAGCCGACCCCGACTATATGTACCCCTCATATGTCATTAATGAGGGGGACTCTGATTTTTACTCTCTCACCTACCACAAGTTACCCGACCTCTCTCTCTTTGTAACAAGACAACACTTTAGAACGCCGAACTGGACGTCCTTCGGAACCAGTTCGTAATTCTAAAGCGTTTACATCTCTCATCAATAAAACGAAACACGGCCCCCGGCCTACTCATATTTCTCCCGACCTGTCTTAATTGTGGTTAAATTGCTCTATTAACGAAAATCTCACCTCCCATCTCCCAATCATTCTTTAAACACACTTAGTGATCCCCGGGATCAACAAACCGTATCTTCTCCTCCTCATAGCTTACCTTTATCCTCAGAAAATCATCGTCTTGTGATGATGTTGATGGTGATAGCTGTGTGGCTTGCGTTTCCTTAAAAGATCTTGAGAGGGTCATTGTATCTTCTCTCGTCTTATTCGTAGGATCTTCCTTGTTTACTTGTGTTTCACTGGAGCAGCTCGAGTTGTGGCTACACGAGGAAGCAGGGGATTTTGCAGGCAGTGAATGTGAAGAAGACAAGGATGTCGTCTTATTGGATTGTTGTTGTAATGATGATGCTTCTTGTGAAGAAGCTAGATTTGGGAAATTCGCATAGAAGGAGCCTATAGGAAGATGATGACCCGAAACACCTTCAACCGAGTCAATTATCCGTTGGATTTTCTGAAGCGAATGACCAACTTTCTTGATGGCCATCTCTTCTGAAGAGAACATAACTTTGGATGCAAGGCGTTTAGTATTTTGGTTTGTTTTGGTTTGGTTTAGTATTTTGGTTCTCTTCAGAAGAGAACATAACTTTGGATGCAAGGCGTTTAGTATTTTGGTTTGTTTTGGTTTAGTATATGTAACCCGGTTCAATTATCTGTCGTTTATATGTAACAAACAAACAATTTGATTTCAATCAAACAAACAATTATCTCTCTCTCTCTCTCTCTCTCTCTCTCTCTCTCTCTCTCTCTCTCTCTCTCTCTGTGTATCGAGGAGTATCATCCATCATCATCCATCATCATCCACCATCATCCATCATCCATCATCCATCATCGGATCTCTTTCCTCCGAGACACTCTTCTTCCTCCGTAGTCTTCTTCTACTCTCGGTGAGTTGTGGATCGGTCACTCGCTTTCTTGTCTCAAAGCCCTAAGCGAAGATGCAAGACATGGAGATTCAAGGAAATATAGATGAAGTAGTCGATCAATTGCAAAAGAAAGCACTCCTTCTCTTAAAAGAGAGAAGGATTGATGAAGCAATCAAGTTCTCCCGATTTTCCGAAAATTTGCTGTGTGAGCATTACGGTAACATTGCTCCCGAATATTTTCAAAACGACGGTCTCTTTCGCTTTCAAAAAGCTCTGGCCAAAACTAGGGCTGCAAAATCCGCTGCAGAATCAGCTTCAGCCACTGTTATTTCAAGTAAGATTTGGGTGTTGTTTCAAGCAAGATTTGGGGGTTTGATGTTAGGGTTAGAGTCATCGAGAAGAAAGACTTTCGTTTAGATTTTGATTTAGATGAAAGAAAGGCAATGGTTCTTTTAGATTTTGATTTAGATGAAAGAAAGGCGAATGATTTAGATGAAAGAAACGTGAATAACACAATTGGCACACAATTTTGATTTTTTTTTCTTCTTGTTAGGTGCTAAATTGAAGGCCAAAACTAGCACTGCACAAGACGCTAAAGCGCAAGAGCAGGACGAGGAACAAGAGAAACTTCTAGAGATGCAGGAAAGCAAGGAGAGTACCAGCATCGACATTAAGGAAACTTCAGCCACTGTTGTTTCAGGTAAGATTTGGGTGTTGTTGAAAAGTAAGATTTGGGGGTTTGATGTTAGGGTTAGTCATCGAGATGAAAGACTTTCGTTTAGATTTTGATTTAGAAGAAAGAAAGGCAATGGCACTTATAGATTTTGATTTATATGAAAGAAAGGCGAATGATTTAGATGAAAGAAACGCGAATGAATTAGATTTTTACCTGCACTAAGATACCCTAATCAGTCTGGGTCAGAGATATCATGTGGATGTAACATATGAATATTTTAACACAATTGGCGGCACACAATTTTGATTTTTTGTTTTCTTGTTAGGTGCCAAATGGAAGCCTGCTACACTTATCTTCTCTTTTGATGATAATGCTGCTCAAGTTAAAGAGAGCAGGTCTCCTCAAGCCGAGCTGGCTACACCAAAGATGAGACAGTCTGCAAAAAAAGGTAATCCCCTTTCCTCTCTACCCTACTATCAAGCTCTTCCAAATTTCCAATTTTCCGATAAGATGCTGCATGAGCATTACGGTGACTGACGGTCTCTTTCGCTTTCAAAAAGCTCTGGCTGAGGCCAAAACTAGCGCTGCACAAGACGCTAAAGCGTAAGAGCAGGACGAGGAACAAGAGAAACTTCTAGAGATGCAGGAAAGCAAGGAGAGTACCAGCATCGACATTAAGGAAACTTCAGCCACTGTTGTTTCAGGTAAGATTTGGGTGTTGTTACAAAGTAAGATTTGGGGGTTTGATGTTAGGGTTAGTCATCGAGATGAAAGACTTTCGTTTAGATTTTGATTTAGAAGAAAGAAAGGCAATGGTTCTTATAGATTTTGATTTATATGAAAGAAAGGCGAATGATTTAGATGAAAGAAACGCGAATGAATTAGATTTTTACCTGCACTAAGATACCCTAATCAGTCTGGGTCAGAGATATCATGTGGATGTAACATATGAATATTTTAACACAATTGGCGGCACACAATTTTGATTTTTTGTTTTCTTGTTAGGTGCCAAATGGAAGCCTGCTACACTTATCTTTTCTTTTGATGATAATGCTGCTCAAGTTAAAGAGAGCAGGTCTCCTCAAGCCGAGCTGGCTACACCAAAGATGAGACAGTCTGCAAAAAAAGGTAATCCCCTTTCCTCTCTACCCTACTATCAAGCTCTTCCAAATTTCCAATTTTCCGATAAGATGCTGCATGGGCATTACGGTGACGGACAGTCTCTTTCGCTTTCGCAAAGCTCTGCCCGAGGCCAAAACTGGCGCTGCACAAGACGCTAAAGCGCAAGAGCAGGACGAGGAACAAGAGAAACTTCTAGAGATGCAGGAAAACAAGGAGAGTACCAGCATTGACATTAAGGAAGCTCCGAAATCCGAAGAAAAACTTTGATCATATCCATCTAGTGGAAGAAATCAGAAATCAGAACCTGATTAAAACATTGTCAGATCACGTAGTAGTAGATGATTCTTTGTATGCATTTGTTCAGATTTTCTATTTTTTGGTGGGGATCTGATTCGGATTTTTACTCGAGTATAAAAACATTCGTATCCTGGCTCTCTTTACTCGAGTATAATATCATATTGTTGCTTCTCGACTTTTCTTTTCCTTTTTGCTTAATATGTTGCAAATCCAATATATACAGAAAACATATGTTTACATTCTTAGATTATGGAAGAAATTATTGAAATTGTGTATCTACTACATTTGCAAACCAACAACACATTACAAAAGTAGTAGTAAACAAAAACAAGAAAACTTCAAATATTAACGTTTTCTAGAAGAAAGGCTCTTTACATGTTCTCTCTCTCTGCCAAATTAAGCACCACCTAATAATCTTGAAAACATAAAACAAAACCTATGAACAATGCTTACACAACACAAGCTATATGTAATCTTTCGTCTCTTCTTCTTCTTGTCATAAAAGGCATCCACTGACAGAATAACGTTCTGGTAAATGTTGAGAAGAGAGCTGAAGCATAAGCTTAATCGTTTGTCCCGGAAAAGATCTGCAAACATCTACACATTCCTCTACATCTTCATCACATCTCAACAAAACCCATTCATTGTCTTCGTCTAAGTATTTCAGATCGTATATGCTCACATCTTCTATACTAAACCGTTTCGCTATTTCCCACAATAGATCTTTTAACCTACGCGAGTTTCGCATCCTGAACCGTATCTTCTCCTCCTCATAGCTTACCTTTATCCTCAGAAAATCATCGTCTTGTGATGATGTTGATGGTGATAGCTGTGTGGCTTGCGTTTCCTTAAAAGATCTTGAGAGGGTCATTGTATCTTCTCTCGTCTTATTCGTAGGATCTTCCTTGTTTACTTGTGTTTCACTGGAGCAGCTCGAGCTGTGGCTAAGCAGGGGATTTTGCAGGCAGTGAATGTGAAGAAGACAAGGATGTCGTCTTATTGGATTGTTGTTGTAATGATGATGCTTCTTGTGAAGAAGCTAGATTTTGGAAATTCGCATAGAAGGAGCCTATAGGAAGATGATGACCCGAAACACCTTCAACCGAGTCAATTATCCGTTGGATTTTCTGAAGCGAATGACCAACTTTCTTGATGGCCATCTCTTCTGAAGAGAACATAACTTTGGATGCAAGGCGTTTAGTATTTTGGTTTGTTTTGGTTTGGTTTAGTATTTTGGTTCTCTTCAGAAGAGAACATAACTTTGGATGCAAGGCGTTTAGTATTTTGGTTTGTTTTGGTTTAGTATATGTAACCCGGTTCAATTATCTGTCGTTTATATGTAACAAACTAACAATTTGATTTCAATCAAACAAACAATTATCTCTCTCTCTCTCTCTCTCTCTCTCTCTCTCTCTCTCTCTCTGTGTATCGAGGAGTATCATCCATCATCATCCATCATCATCCACCATCATCCATCATCCATCATCCATCATCGGATCTCTTTCCTCCGAGACACTCTTCTTCCTCCGTAGTCTTCTTCTACTCTCGGTGAGTTGTGGATCGGTCACTCGCTTTCTTGTCTCAAAGCCCTAAGCGAAGATGCAAGACATGGAGATTCAAGGAAATATAGATGAAGTAGTCGATCAATTGCAAAAGAAAGCACTCCTTCTCTTAAAAGAGAGAAGGATTGATGAAGCAATCAAGTTCTCCCGATTTTCCGAAAATTTGCTGTGTGAGCATTACAGTAACATTGCTCCCGAATATTATCAAAACGACGTTCTCTTTCGCTTTCAAAAATCTCTGGCCAAAACTAGGGCTGCAAAATCCGCTGCAGAATCAGCTTCAGCCACTGTTATTTCAAGTAAGATTTGGGTGTTGTTTCAAGCAAGATTTGGGGGTTTGATGTTAGGGTTAGAGTCATCGAGAAGAAAGACTTTCGTTTAGATTTTGATTTAGATGAAAGAAAGGCAATGGTTCTTTTAGATTTTGATTTAGATGAAAGAAAGGCAAATGATTTAGATGAAAGAAACGTGAATAACACAATTGGCACACAATTTTGATTTTTTTTTCTTCTTGTTAGGTGCTAAATTGAAGGCCAAAACTAGCGCTGCACAAGACGCTAAAGCGCAAGATCAGGACGAGGAACAAGAGAAACTTCTAGAGATGCAGGAAAGCAAGGAGAGTACCAGCATCGACATTAAGGAAACTTCAGCCACTGTTGTTTCAGGTAAGATTTGGGTGTTGTTGAAAAGTAAGATTTGGGGGTTTGATGTTAGGGTTAGTCATCGAGATGAAAGACTTTCGTTTAGATTTTGATTTAGAAGAAAGAAAGGCAATGGCTCTTATAGATTTTGATTTATATGAAAGAAAGGCGAATGATTTAGATGAAAGAAACGCGAATGAATTAGATTTTTACCTGCACTAAAATACCCTAATCAGTCTGGGTCAGAGATATCATGTGGATGTAACATATGAATATTTTAACACAATTGGCGGCACACAATTTTGATTTTTTGTTTTCTTGTTAGGTGCCAAATGGAAGCCTGCTACACTTATCTTCTCTTTTGATGATAATGCTGCTCAAGTTAAAGAGAGCAGGTCTCCTCAAGCCGAGCTGGCTACACCAAAGATGAGACAGTCTGCAAAAAAAGGTAATCCCCTTTCCTCTCTACCCTACTATCAAGCTCTTCCAAATTTCCAATTTTCCGATAAGATGCTGCATGAGCATTACGGTGACTGACGGTCTCTTTCGCTTTCAAAAAGCTCTGGCTGAGGCCAAAACTAGCGCTGCACAAGACGCTAAAGCGCAAGAGTAGGACGAGGAACAAGAGAAACTTCTAGAGATGCAGGAAAGCAAGGAGAGTACCAGCATCGACATTAAGGAAACTTCAGCCACTGTTGTTTCAGGTAAGATTTGGGTGTTGTTACAAAGTAAGATTTGGGGGGTTGATGTTAGGGTTAGTCATCGAGATGAAAGACTTTCGTTTAGATTTTGATTTAGAAGAAAGAAAGGCAATGGCTCTTATAGATTTTGATTTATATGAAAGAAAGGCGAATGATTTAGATGAAAGAAACGCGAATGAATTAGATTTTTACCTGCACTAAGATACCCTAATCAGTCTGGGTCAGAGATATCATGTGGATGTAACATATGAATATTTTAACACAATTGGCGGCACACAATTTTGATTTTTTGTTTTCTTGTTAGGTGCCAAATGGAAGCCTGCTACACTTATCTTTTCTTTTGATGATAATGCTGCTCAAGTTAAAGAGAGCAGGTCTCCTCAAGCCGAGCTGGCTACACCAAAGATGAGACAGTCTGCAAAAAAAGGTAATCCCCTTTCCTCTCTACCCTACTATCAAGCTCTTCCAAATTTCCAATTTTCCGATAAGATGCTGCATGAGCATTACGGTGACTGACGGTCTCTTTCGCTTTCAAAAAGCTCTGGCCGAGGCCAAAACTAGCGCTGCACAAGACGCTAAAGCGCAAGAGCAGGACGAGGAACAAGAGAAACTTCTAGAGATGCAGGAAAGCAAGGAGAGTACCAGCATCGACATTAAGGAAACTTCAGCCACTGTTGTTTCAGGTAAGATTTGGGTGTTGTTGAAAAGTAAGATTTGGGGGTTTGATGTTAGGGTTAGTCATCGAGATGAAAGACTTTCGTTTAGATTTTGATTTAGAAGAAAGAAAGGCAATGGCTCTTATAGATTTTGATTTATATGAAAGAAAGGCGAATGATTTAGATGAAAGAAACGCGAATGAATTAGATTTTTACCTGCACTAAGATACCCTAATCAGTCTGGGTTAGAGATATCATGTGGATGTAACATATGAATATTTTAACACAATTGGCGGCACACAATTTTGATTTTTTGTTTTCTTGTTAGGTGCCAAATGGAAGCCTGCTACACTTATCTTTTCTTTTGATGATAATGCTGCTCAAGTTAAAGAGAGCAGGTCTCCTCAAGCCGAGCTGGCTACACCAAAGATGAGACAGTCTGCAAAAAAAGGTAATCCCCTTTCCTCTCTACCCTACTATCAAGCTCTTCCAAATTTCCAATTTTCCGATAAGATGCTGCATGAGCATTACGGTGACTGACGGTCTCTTTCGCTTTCGCAAAGCTCTGCCCGAGGCCAAAACTGGCGCTGCACAAGACGCTAAAGCGCAAGAGCAGGACGAGGAACAAGAGAAACTTCTAGAGATGCAGGAAAGCAAGGAGAGTACCAGCATCGACATTAAGGAAACTTCAGCCACTGTTGTTTCAGGTAAGATTTGGGTGTTGTTGAAAAGTAAGATTTGGGGGTTTGATGTTAGGGTTAGTCATCGAGATGAAAGACTTTCGTTTAGATTTTGATTTAGAAGAAAGAAAGGCAATGGTTCTTATAGATTTTGATTTATATGAAAGAAAGGCGAATGATTTAGATGAAAGAAACGCGAATGAATTAGATTTTTACCTGCACTAAGATACCCTAATCAGTCTGGGTCAGAGATATCATGTGGATGTAACATATGAATATTTTAACACAATTGGCGGCACACAATTTTGATTTTTTGTTTTCTTGTTTTCTTGCTAGGTGCCAAATGGAAGCCTGCTACACTTATCTTCTCTTTTGATGATAATGCTGCTCAAGTTAAAGGGAGCAGGTCTTCTCAAGCCGAGCTGGCTACACCAAAGATGAGACAGTCTGCAAAAAAAGGTAATCCCCTTTCCTCTCTACCCTACTATCAAGCTCTTCCAAATTTCCAATTTTCCGATAAGATGCTGCATGGGCATTACGGTGACTGACAGTCTCTTTCGCTTTCGCAAAGCTCTGCCCGAGGCCAAAACTGGCGCTGCACAAGACGCTAAAGCGCAAGAGCAGGACGAGGAACAAGAGAAACTTCTAGAGATGCAGGAAAACAAGGAGAGTACCAGCATTGACATTAAGGAAACTCCGAAATCCGAAGAAAAACTTTGATCATATCCATCTAGTGGAAGAAATCAGAAATCAGAACCTGATTAAAACATTGTCAGATCACGTAGTAGTAGATGATTCTTTGTATGCATTTGTTCAGATTTTCTATTTTTTGGTGGGGATCTGATTCGGATTTTTACTCGAGTATAAAAACATTCGTATCCTGGCTCTCTTTACTCGAGTATAATATCATATTGTTGCTTCTCGACTTTTCTTTTCCTTTTTGCTTAATATGTTGCAAATCCAATATATACAGAAAACATATGTTTACATTCTTAGATTATGGAAGAAATTATTGAAATTGTGTATCTACTACATTTGCAAACCAACAACACATTACAAAAGTAGTAGTAAACAAAAACAAGAAAACTTCAAATATTAACGTTTTCTAGAAGAAAGGCTCTTTACATGTTCTCTCTCTCTGCCAAATTAAGCACCACCTAATAATCTTGAAAACATAAAACAAAACCTATGAACAATGCTTACACAACACAAGCTATATGTAATCTTTCGTCTCTTCTTCTTCTTGTCATAAAAGGCATCCACTGACAGAATAACGTTCTGGTAAATGTTGAGAAGAGAGCTGAAGCATAAGCTTAATCGTTTGTCCCGGAAAAGATCTGCAAACATCTACACATTCCTCTACATCTTCATCACATCTCAACAAAACCCATTCATTGTCTTCGTCTAAGTATTTCAGATCGTATATGCTCACATCTTCTATACTAAACCGTTTCGCTATTTCCCACAATAGATCTTTTAACCTACGCGAGTTTCGCATCCTGAACCGTATCTTCTCCTCCTCATAGCTTACCTTTATCCTCAGAAAATCATCGTCTTGTGATGATGTTGATGGTGATAACTGTGTGGCTTGCGTTTCCTTAAATGATCTTGAGAGAGTCATTGTATCTTCTCTAGTCTTATTCGTACGATCTTCCTTGTTTACTTGTGTTTCACTGGAACAGCTCGAGCTGTGGCTACACGAGGAAGCAGGGGATTTTGCAGGCAGTGAATGTGAAGAAGACAAGAATGTCGTCTTATTGGATTGTTGTTGTAATGATGATGCTTCTTGTGAAGAAGCTAGATTTGGGAAATTCGCATAGAAGGAGCCTATAGGAAGATGATGACCCGAAACACCTTGAACCGAGTCAATTACCCGTTGGATTTTCTGAAGCGAATGACCAACTTTCTTGATCTTTCTTGATGGCCATCTCTGTATCCCATGCTGTCTGCATATTCTCTTTAATGTCGTTGGACAAACTGAAACAGATTCCAAGATCAACAACAGAATCACTGATGAATTAAAAATCGAGAATCAGAATGTATATGTTTCACTTACCACCGATACTCTTGGCAGCATCTTTGAGACTCCCCGCAAAATACTGTCGAAGAACATCCAAAGTTATGTTTTTTTCAGCTTTTGTTCGCTTTTTCTCAGACATTCTACTGAAATTACCTGCACTAGAGAGATTACTGTTCTCATTTACACTCAAATCTTTGCCATAGTCAAAGCCTAGCTCGCCCATTTCTGATGTTCCACCATCAAATACCAATCCTACATTTTTAGGAA
This sequence comes from Eutrema japonicum, assembly GCA_030161315.1. Taxonomy (NCBI): domain Eukaryota; kingdom Viridiplantae; phylum Streptophyta; class Magnoliopsida; order Brassicales; family Brassicaceae; genus Eutrema; species Eutrema japonicum. The sequence continues at coordinate 8,421,206 of BSQW01000006.1, read as the reverse complement.
TAGTATTACTTTGATGTACTTCAGATGTATTCTCTATCTTCGGCAATGTCTCTTCTCTTTCGATGACCTCGCTCGCCATTGAATCTCCCTCTTCTTCTAGTTCCTTCTCCGTGACTGTCCTTAAGCTTTTTGGTACGTGCGCCATTATAGTCGACAGAGCATTCAACATTTTCCTCTGATCCTCAATATCCCGGCAATTTTTAGGCAAAAAGAACTCCAAGACGAAATCAGCTGAGCCCGTGTGGATGCAGCGTAAGCGTATCGCGACTGTGCCATGTAAGCCAAACATAGTTGCGTGGTGAGAGAGAGGGTACTCAGCTTTCTTGTAGCTAGAGACATCAGATGAAAAGCAAGGACCATTGGTCAAAAAGGCTTCTCCAACAACTCCTTGACCTTTCAAGAGATGATGCTCAGAGCAAGCTTCGTGGAATTCCCGGACTGTGGGATCACTGACATAGCAAGCATCATCGATTGTGGATACACAATGGATATAGTTCTCATCACTGTGACGGCAACCAGTTTTGCTTTGTTTCAGACAAGAGACCCATGTTTGAGCTAATGGTAGTTTATGCGTCTCGCAAGCACATCTCAAGAGGTTTCTGATTTCAGGTAATGCAGCTTGGTAGGAGAAGTCAGGTCCCTGATTCAAGTAATATTTTGGTTTTTGTCAAGTAAGCGAAACGAAGATAAACAAAACCGAAAAAATAAAGAACATTAACCTTAAGAGAAGGCGAGATCGGAACTTGTGTGCTCCTAAGATCAACTGCCTGTGAAAAAAGACACAATATTTATGTGAAAATATTCCTAGGCAGCGTATTTGAAGTTAAAGGAGACAAAGCAAAATAACAAAACCTGAAGTGCTCTGCAGATGCTTTCAAGCTCAGGGCTCAATTTAACCATTTGTGTGGTCATTACAACCTCAATAACACCTAAGCAAATCTTACTACCTTGTTCAAACACAGGAATAGCTAGCGTGCCTCGGACATCGCAGTCTTGAGCATGTTGGACTCTAGGATACTCCTCGTTCTTGAAAAACCTCACATCAGGAGTCCATTCAGGAACCTGCCCCAAGAAAACCCTTCCAGGCAAACCAACCAAGTCCTTGGAATTGGAATTTGAATTTGAATCCTCCTGTTCAGTAGAGAAGTGATAATTCACAGAGATCTCTCTGTAATGAGCCAATCTTTGGCACATTGGATCATGGCTAAAAGGTTGTTCCTTTGTGGTTAAAACTCGCTTACCGCCTCTTTCCACAGGCACCCACAACTGTATAAGAGAGCCTCTCTCACTTGTGAAATCTTTAATGTGTTTCACTGCTTGAACCAATCTCTCCATAACCGAAGAGCCATGACCACTTGGTCCAATCCACCACCGTCTGTTAAGGCTAGATAGATCCTTCCCTTGATGATGATGATGATGATGATCCTCAAGACTCGATCTTTCCGCACAATCCTGACCGTACATCTGAGATAAGCTAGACGTGTCTTGCGTTGGAGACCACATGAAGGAAGAAGGATCAAAAGGTGTTACGGAGGTTGATGGACTAAAATTAAGGAACTCTGACGCATCTGTTGTCTCTAACCAGCAACCTTCTAGAAGTAATCCGTCCATGAATGAAGAATCCATAGCTGAATCCATGGGAAAATAATTGTTTTCCATTTCTCAAATCAATGAAGCAACATCTGAAAAAAAACTAAGCATCCATTTTAACAAGTTTTCAGAGATAAATAGACCCACAGAGAGAAGAAGTGGAATTTTATTTTTCATTTCAGAAGTTGACAGAAATTATGAATCTTTCACCAAACCCCCCCCCCCCCCAACAAAGTAAAATGAACAATAACCAAAAAAACCAATTCAGGAGGAGAATCAAATCAAGCGAAAATCTTGTAAATAGAAAAGAAATGAGAATCAAGAGTGAAAAGCCCCAACTTTTTTATTTTTTGTTGGGGGTTTGATTCCTAATCCCTTGTGGGTTAAGCTATACTGAATTAACAAAAAAGAGTCTAGCACAAATCTGATTCCTTTTTAACAGAAAAAAGAAGAAGATGAGAGCTTTGAGGTTTAGAAATGAAAACAAAAATAGAAACGAAAAAACTCACAAAAGACGTCAGATTCTCGGAAGATTCCTGGAGTAGGTATAAATGTTTATCCTTTTTAATTGAAGAATCTTGAACTGTCCCAAAAGACCACTTGTCTAAGAGACAGGAGAAACAGTTGAAACACCCCAAAATCTGAGGGAAAAGAAAGCTGTAAAGATGTCTTTGATGGGTATGTCCTCGTGAACAAGTAGTAAGTACCTCTTCCACGGAAAATTATAAAGAAAAAAATAAATCATATTTTGGAAAAAAGACCCTTCAATTAATATATATACTAGGATTAAATCCGACTAATGTTTTTAAAATAAATTATTTTAACATTTTTTAAAAATGTTTTTATCTGAATTTTACAATATAACTGACTAATTATTATAAATAAAGCTGTCAATTTGTAATAATTTGTCTATTTAACCCGTTTTGCAGTGAACTAAAATATTATTCGGGGTAACCATCAAAAACTTATAATCTTAAAAACATAACTCTAATATGCATTGTTAAATGACTCTAGTTTTTGTGGTTAGTTTACGAACTCTTAAAAAAAATAGCTTTTTTGTGTCTAACTTTTATAAAATTAGTAAAATATTTTTCAATTTTGGTTTTTGATATATATTCAAATAAAATTTAATAAATTATAGTGAAAAATATAGCAAGATTTTGAATAGATTTTTTCTTTGTATTAAAAATAATTAAGAAATAAAATAATAAATAATTTTTTTAATACAAAATATATACTTTCTATATTCTAATCAATAATTTTAAATGACTATTATATCATTTCATTTTTCAATTATTATTTGTTATTTGTAATGGCATTTCATGTAATAACTTATAAAATAAAGTTCATTTTTTAAAATGTTTTCTTAAATAATATTATAAAAATATATATATTTATTATATTCTTTGGTCTCTTTGTATTTTCACAACATAACATGACTACTCTCTCTCTCGGGCAGTGAATTTCTCTCCATGTAGTCTTGATATAAATATATATATATATATATAGTTCTATGTGAGTCAACTTTTTTGGGCAAATCTTGAGAGAAAGTATCAGCAATTCGCATTACTGATCATATATATATGGAGTAATAGCACAAAAGTGCTATTAAATAACATGAAAATTAGGTGTACTTTTTAATACTGTTCTGTAAATATTGTTTATATGCAAAAGACTTATTTAATCTCACCCTTTCTAACTAATTTTATTTTTGTTTTTATCTTTCATGAATTATTATTCATGACGGAGAAGGAAAGAGGAAGAAAAAAAGAAGAAGAAGACGCCGGCGAGGACGGCGATACTGGCGGAAAAGACCCCGACGGCATCACCCACTGTGATGGTTTTTAATTTTTTTTTTTTTTTTTTTTTTTGATTTTATGTGTTAATTACGTTGAAGTTAATCAATAACAAAGTTATCTAATAGATTATCAGTATACATTTGTGATGATAATAGTTAGATAACCAATAACACATAGTTTATATGATAGGATAACCGGATTATCACATTAATTTTTATATTTCCATATTTCACATTTTCCTGCGAAATGATAACTGAATTAACATGATAATTTATGATATGATAACTGGTTAAACATGACAATTTCATAAAAATAAACATGATAACTGGGTTAACATGACAATGTTAACGATACTAATTATATGTTAACGATGTTAAAAATGATAAATGGGTTAACATGACAATGTTAACGATGATAACATATGTTTTCTGGTTATGAATAGTGGTCGTCGAGTTTTGATGAATAGTAACACCAGCCGTTAAATGAACAGTGTCGTCAGATTATTATATCAGGGGATATTTATGGGGACGGTATTTATGTGATTATTAAAAAAGCAAAATGTATTTTGGATTTTCTCTTTCCTCTTCACCTAATTTCCAAATCAACTTCTAATTTTTTGATCAACCTTTAATATTCACTCAATTAACCCTATATATATGTATATATTAAAGTTTTGATTTGGAATCTGCATACTCTTAAGTTATTGGGTAAAGTTTTGGAGCAAAATAAATAAAGGAACAAATAGAGTTGACAAAATTAATGAGATTTAACAAAAAAAATACTATGAATAATTATGTTGAATTTTCGCCGCTGACTTTGTTATTTACTTATTTTTAATTCGAGAGGTTATATCATAAATCCAACAAAATTGGAGAAAAGGGATGTCTATAAAACGATTTCGTCTCTGAATTTTCTGTATTATTTAGAAGATCATCTCATTATTCTTGAACAGTCCTTGTGATGATTTCGTCTTATATTTTGCCATTGGAGAAGGAATAAACTTAGAGGTAATGAGTTAGAGGAATACATTAGAGGAAAAATAAAATAAAGGTTCTTCCATGTGTACACCCTCGAAATAAATAAAGATGTCCAGTGGTTTCCATTAGTGGAGTGGAGGAATTGACATATTGGTGTAGGTTATGAATCGTTTATCTAATTATTTTTATTTGGCCAGTCAAAATGATAAATGTTTTATGTTCATCCGGAAATTTAATGAGTGGGTTACTCGACGACTACATTCACCATGAAAAATTAGTCGATGATAAAAGCTCGGATCACCCCCTGATTATTAAAAAAAAAAAAAAAAAATCTAAAACCAAAGTTAAAGAGAAAATATCAGGTAATTATTTATTTTTTTCACTGAAAGTACTCTTTTATTGAAACAGAGCAAAAGCTCTTATAAAACAGAGTGTCATAAACAGAGACAATAAGTCAAAAAACCAAAAACATAAAAATAAGCCTATCACACCATCAATTACACCGAGGTATTTGACATCTTCAATACGACCAACTCGTTCAGCCATTTTATAGCACCCACCAGATACATTGCTTCCGAAGCAAACACCATTTTATGAAGGTGGTGACTACATATGGCTGGGTCATGAATTTTGCTTCTTTTAGACTATCCACATCCCTGAAAGCACGACGACTATGAGATAAAACAATACCTCGATAGGTAATTACTTAAAGTTTAAACAAAAACTAGAAATACAAAAGTAATTAATAATTTATGGAGCAAGTTGGAATGTAAGAAAACAAGTGGTGAGCAGGTTTTGCTTTTCCCTGATGGGTAAAAAAATAAAATAAGAACGAATATTATTATTTCGTTTGTCCTATTTGAATTTTTTAATCTTTTGGTCAGCGTTTGTCCTATTGGATTAAAGGACACTTTGTAATTGAAATGTGTGTCCCACTTAGCCTCGTGGAGATGTGATACCCTTCGAGAAACACTTATGTTTCCTTGCTAAAACCATTCACGTATAAAAATGTCAAAACGGTTAATCCATTTTGCAGTTGACTAAAATATTTTTAATTTTTTTAGCAGATTGGATAATCATCATTTTTCTTTAAATTAACCGATAAATTTTAGGTGGAAATTCATACATTTTTTATTAAGAATTTTTCGTCTCTATTTCAAAGACAAACCAAATTAAAGGGCTTAAAAACATGTTGATACCTTTAAGTTTAAAAGATCCATAAACTCACTACCAGACTAAGACTTATTTGGTGACGATCGGTAAAACGTTTAAGTTTTCCTTTGTCTAAGATTAATTAATTTCTATTATAAATTGCAAACATCATTTAACTTCAATCTTAGAAACACATAAAGTCGTAAACCAATTATCACCAAATAAGTGGCTAATGGTGAGTTCTTGGATCATTTAAATGTCGGAAACATCACTTCAAATTTTGTTGTGTGGCTAAAACAAAGTTTTGAAAGAGGAAAGAAGAAAAAAGATATTTTTTTTTTCTCTCGTTTGCTCTCAACCCCACCGCCGCTAGGGTTTCCTGTGTAGATCTTGCTTCCGGCGCCGGTGACTCCTTCAGCACCGGTGCCGGCCCCTCTACTTCCCTTTCCTTGTTTTATTTTTAGTTATGCTTCCGGGTTTCGGTGTAGTAGCGGTGATGGGGATTCTCGGTGGTGGCTCCTCGATCGTCGGCGGCGAGGGCTCAATAACGTCGTTGGGCTCGCGGTGGCGGAAGGATGTCTCCCTGTGTGGTCGGCGTTCCTCCTTCGTCTGCCTCGTCTTCTCTCGGTGACTATCGTCTTCTCCGTTGCTCTCCGGCGTTTCAATCCGGCGGCTCCTCGGCTTTCGTTTCTAGAGTTTTCAATCCCGCTCGGCGTAGCACTTCTCTTTGCTTTGGTGGTGTGGTAGTGGCGGTCGGATCTCCCCACCGAGCAAAGACCCTCCGTTGTCTCTTTTTGCGATTTCAAGATCTTGAGGCGGCAAAGAGTGGGAGGCGGTGGTAGATCCGAGCTCGCATCCCGGCGGTCGGCGATTTGATGCTTGAGGACGGCTTCTCTTGCCGGTTGTGGGTGCTGAGGTTTGGATCTCGTGGCTTTCTCGGAGTGGTGGCTCACGTCTTCTTGCGGCTAGAGTGGCTCCACCGGCGGCGTCTCTTTGCGATGGCGTTAGGCGGGTGGCTCGGCGGACTTCCTCCTTGGCTCATTGCCTGAGGAGTTCACGTGACGTCTCTTGTCATCGATGTGGGCTAAGATTCCCAAAAGTGCGTGTTCCGGCAAATGTGCGGCAGCTACGCGTTTGTGTTTGAGGTCTCGGCTCGTGTTGGCTCCGGGTGCGGTCCGGTGTAGATGGTGGAGCGATTCCAGACGTGATTGTTGAGGCGCCGGTTTGTTGTTGCGGCTAGCTTGTAGCTGTGGGGGCTGGTTCCTGAGGAGATTCGTTTTCTCGGGAATGGCGGTCGACAGTGACTCTTCGATTGCCCGCTCAACTCCCTTGTCGACGGTTGCAAGTTAGTCCGTTACGGATTCCGGAAATCCCGTTAGTTTTCGGAGAAGTTGTAGGCATCTCACTCCTGAGGTTTTGAGGACTGGCCTCAGGATGATGCTCGTGGCAACAAGGATGAGAACTCTAGTTCTTCGGAGCTGCGGCAAAATGGTATGGTCCGCGTTTTTTTTTGCGTGTGACTGCTGCTTTCTCGTCTGGTTTTGTTTCGGTTTTCGTTTTTTCTTGTCTCGCTAGCCGTTTTCTTAGCCATTCGTTGTTGTTGTTGTATTTTTGTCGTTGTTTATAGTTTTTTTCTGGTTAATCTGTTTTCTTAGTAATCCCTGTAACTTCTGTCAAAAATCGAAAATCGGTAATAAAATCTTAACATTTTTACCAAAAAAAAAAAAGTTTTGAAAGAGAAGGAGTATTCATAAACATTATCGACAAATATGCAAAATAACTAAATAAGTAGTGGACGAGTAGCTTCCCTCCACTTAGGTTTTGTCCTAAAACTCCCACTTCACGGCAAAGAGCCTTAGAGCAACCGTTGACTAATACAATATTAATTTATTTTTTTAAAATAAATAATTAAATTTATTAAAAAAAGTATTTGACCAATGAAAAATGACCACGTATGTCTTAGGTATCTCAAGTTTTTTTGTTTTGGTATCTTAAATGAGATACTCATGTTTCTATCTCTTCTTTTGTGAATTTTTTTCTTTTTTTTAATAGTGGGTAATTTTAATGAGATACTTTCATTGAAATTGACATATCCCATTGAAGTTGCTCTTATATGTCACTCCCACTTTATATGTCACTCCCACTTTAATTACATACTTCCACTTCAACTAATAGTTTTTTTTTAATATTAAGGATAAATTTGCAAAACAAATATCATTTGGAGGTTTTTTTTTTTTGGCAAAGAATGATTTTGATATTTTGCTGTCAACTTTATTTTGATCTCTGGTTAGGCATATATATAGAGTTCAAAAGGCTTAGTATTCACCATTTTATAAAAATCCAAATCACATGTAAAAAATGTACTATAACTGCGTATGGATCTTACTTGTCAAATCTAGGGTAAACGTCCTATTTCCCTCCGGAAAACTATTACCTAGTAACATGTCCACCCGAAGTTTCACCTTCGTCTTCAGTCTCTCTACTATGAAAATTACAAACTTATTTCCCTCCAATTTGAAAGATCAAATCATATTTACGCATATAATAGAAGTTAGAAACTAATAACCACCCAGACAACGATTTAATTTGGTTTACTGTTGACCGATGGTAAATTAACCACTTAAAATCGGAACTAAACCGGATTATGACCCGATTAAAAAAAAATAAACCAATTTTGACCCGTTTATAAACCCGATTTGACCCGAAAAACATAAACTCTTGATTCGGATCACACGGGATCTCTGAGGATGAGGCTCGGATCGTCGCCGTTCTCTGAAACGTTCGCCACCGACGATATGCATGAGGCGTTGTTCGCGAAGCGAGGGTGTTGTTTCCTCATTCCCTGCCTCGCCTCAACTCAGCCGTCCTCTCACGGCGGATCTGTGTAGGGAGACGGAGACAGAGATGTTTCTATGGGGCTTTTCACGTCTTCTTCCTTTTTTCTTTTATAGGGACAACGACGGATTCATAGCGCAAAACTCTAGAATTCTTCCTTCTTAAATCACAGATTCTCGAGCTCCTGTATAGATCCATTCCATTTTTTATTATTTTTAATTCTTTTGTACATTGTTTATAATAATGCATCAAATCAGTATGTGAAATTTGGGTGTCTGGTTGCGTGATTTCAAATTGTTTATTTTTAATTCCTTGACTCTGATATGATTTCAAATTCCGATTAAAATCTTTAGCGGGCCATCGGCAATTTGTTCGAGATCTAATTGGGAGCATCATGTTACTATTTTGTTTTCAGCTTGAATGGAATTTTTTATTGGGGAGTTGTAAGCAGATTCTCTCTCCCCTCTTGTTTTTTTTTTTTTTGAATCGATGCCTCTTGTTATTTACTACAATGGTTTATTGAGATCCAAATCATTTCATAGTGTGAATTTCGATTTTTTTTTCTGGGGAATTTTGTTGTTTTTCTGTGGATTTTATGGGTTAAGAAGAAGAGGAATACAGACAAGTCGGGTCAGCTTGGATTTCAATTGGGTCAGTTTTTAAATTCGGTCTAGTATTGGTATAAGTGGTTTAGTTCGCAAACCATTTAAACCGGTGTATATGGGTAAATATGTTTTGAATTTTTGGATTGGGGGGAAATAAATTTATAACTTTTAAAGTGTGGAAACTGAAGACGAAGGTGAAATTTCGTGTGGACCTGTTACTAGATAATAGTTTTCCGAAGGAAAATAGGACGTTTACCCTCAAATCTATGGATAAAAATGTGGTTTTGCGTGGTTGAGGTTATTTTATTATTTTTGTTTTTGGTTAAGATGATTTCTTACGTCTGCAACTTGCATTTTACATTTGCGAAGAAGCAAGTCTCAGTTGAAAGAGTCGTCATATTAGTTTAGGATAGGGATCGATTCTTCGCGGAAGCAAAATTATCACATTAGCACTTGACTAAAGGGGATATTAAAACTAGAATGTATCACTCCCGTCTGAAAGATTAATTTGTGCTTGTTTGAACTTATGATTATTCCTAGAGACTGAACAAAAAAAAAGGAAAAAAAGATGCGTATCAGTTTTTGTTCTGTCCCTAGACAATATTTCAAAATTACCATCTCTTATCTATATATATTTTTGTGTCGGCTACCGATCTCCTAACTATTTATTTGCTTTTTTAAAAGTTAAATGAAATCAGAAAACCTTTTTAAAAAAATAATAATAATAGCAGCCTCAATTGAAAATCGGAGAAAAGGTGAGTAACAGCAAACTTTGACATACACATGTATGGAAGAAGATTCCGATTATATAAAAATCAAAGTACTCTTCCTGCCAATGGAATCTCTTCTATGATTCCGGTTTATTTTGGTCCAATGTTCTCGTTGTAAACCATGGCTCCCGGTTTGGATCGGTTTATAAATATAATATTTAAATAATAATAATAATAAATTATCTTCTATGATGCAAAATAGCAATAAACTTCTGTTTTAAAAAAAAAATCTTAAAAGATTGGTCGAATAACATTTTTCAAGCTGTGATTTTTTTTTTATAATCGTGGGAATTCAAAAGTTTGCTAAGTCCAAAAACTAATCTCACGAGGCCCGCGGACGCTCCACGTTTTTTTGCCACTTAAGACGTCTACGGATGACCAAAGCATTTTTTAAAGTGGATCAAATCCAAAAGAGCCAGAAAGAGTACATCCAGATCTGTTGTCAAGCCACTGTGAGACTCCTGCTGTGTTTTTTTCAAGCTGTGATAATGTCGCCATAGTTTAAGTAATGAGTTTCCTTTTTTGTTGACTAGATAAGTACCCCATAGGTTTCTGAATTAAATCCAAACCATAGGTTGAACAGGAAACCAGAGTACCACCCCATAGTTTCAGTTGGAATACAAGATGCTTGGTAGAAACTTAAGTTAATTAATATATCGGACAAAAACTCATATTAATGTGTATATAGATATACACACACACATACATCCTATAAAGTTTTCCTTCATATGTAATCAAAGCCAAGCCAACTTGATTTAGACATCATGAAATTGAATTTTCCCAAACACGGATCTAAGATATTGTAAACTAGACCCAAAGTTCATCATTGGAATTTGGACTTGTAAGCGAATTTTATATTACACACTACACTCTTAATTTATTAGACAATGGGTTATTGTGCAGAGCTTATAAACACAAGACATAAGATAAGAGCCTATCACAAAACACAGACAGCAACAACACATAGACGCAACCACAATTTAAAACTTTTAATTGAAGAACAGATTTAGGGATTAACCACCAAACGATAATGGCGTTCGATCAGGCATGCTGTCCTAATTATCTTCAGATGCTCGGCCTCAAGTTGTGACGACTCGCCAAGAGATTGACCAGCATGTAATAAGAGAAAGAAATGACAATTTCTCACAATTTATATTCACTTAGAGATCAAATATTAAGGAAGCAACAACTTTATGATAAAGTCGATGACCTAAGACCAGTAAGAGATCCAGATGCTTTGGATCTCGTGGGGTGACACGTGACTCTGGTTGTTTTAACATTTAAGCGTTGTCAAGATATTTCGATCCAGCTAGTTTAGTTACCTCCTCATCCATGTGCATGCATGATATTTATAAAATCCGAGTAGTAGATGCCAAGAAACTAAAGCACGTTTAAAAAGTCCAAGTTTGCAACGAGTACGAGTTTTAGTAGTGTTTTAAGAGTTTATAAATGTAACAATTCTATCTGACCCTTCCAAAAAAAAGTAATTAATAGTTCAAATTTTAATGGTCTGAAAGTCAAATGAAGTGAAAGTATACGATATCATTCGTATTTTAAGGTCTATTATTCATCTCTTCTATTAAATTCGTTCCTTGCTTAAACTTTCAATAGCTACTTATTTGCATTTATCAAAGAATTTTGTTGAAGCTATAGATAATATACACACGTGTGAATGCGTGTAACTTTGGCAAGCTCTGAGTCTATGACAACTGAAAATGAATAAGACCATCTGCATTGGTCATAAAAACACAGTGTCTCAGCCAATAAAATATTGAAAAAATGAAAAAGCAGAAGAGAGATGAAGGACTTTGTCTCAAGCGAGACATAAGGTGAGACACCCTTCTCAACGTGTTGTTTTATTATTTGTCTAATTTTTTTTTTTTTAATTTAAAAATTAATTATTTAATTAAAATATGTTAAAAGAATTAATAGTTTATTCGAGACATAACGTGAGACACCCTTAACAATGCGGAGTATCCTAAAATATTTTGAATGCGTCATGCGTGTAACTTTTAGTGGATGAGAAGGTTCAATATTATTAAAGCTTTTCAAAAGGTTTTTTTTTTTTGGGTGCAAATCTGCCATTAAATATTTATTGTAAAGATCGGGCAAAATCGAAGAGGAACCAATCCAGAACTAAGTTACAAACATGTGAAAACAAAAAAAGATCCCGTGCTCTTGTATCTTTTGTAAAAAAATCAGCATGAACATTATTACAACGAGGAATCAACAAAAACGAAATATAAAAAAACGACTTCTTAGACCAAAAAAAAACTCATCTAACACAGAAGAAAACGTTGGTTAATCTCTATATTATTATTTAAATAATTTTTTAGGAAAATGAATTTTATTTTGTAAATTATTATTATATATTATATCATAACAAAAAAGAAATTGAAATAGAAAATGAAATAATTGTCTTTTAATATAATGGAAAAGAATATGAAAAGTATTTGTTTTCTATTAATAAGGGTATTTATTATTTAGTTTCTTAATAATTATGATATTAAATATATTATATACTTTTAAATAATAATCAATCCACATATATTCAAAGGAAAAACTATTTTCGAGATCTTATAATATTTTTACTATAATTTATATTTTTTTTTTGAATATATATCAAAACAAAAATTAAAAAAATATTTTACTATTTTTATAAAGAGTTAGGCACAAAAAATTTGATTTTTTAAAAGTTCGTGGAATGACCACAAAACTCAGAGTCATTAAACAATGCATATTAGAGTTGATGTTTCAAGATTGTAGTTCTTTGCGGGTTATCTCGAATAATTTTTAATCCACCACAAAATGTGTTAACTAAGTGGGTTAGCCCGCCATGAACGAGTTAAGATTATAATTTTCAAATGTCCACAAAAGCGGGTCTTACAAGTCAAAGTATTAGTTTTAAAGATAGATGATATACTTAATTTACTAAATAATATGATATTTTTTTAAAAAGTTAACTATAGTTTGTTATATTTTTATTTGAGTATTGGTAAGTTTAAGTTTATATTTTAGTCCACTGCAAAACGGATTAAGTACACTGGTTAGTCCGGTTTGACAACTCTATCTATAATCATTAAATAAATCTTATATATATATAAAGTTAACTTTGCTCACTTCTCCTTCCGCCACCTCAGCGTCCACTTTGGCATCCACCATTTTTTTTTAAAGAACTACAAAATAAAATTATCAAACTATATACTTCAAAAAATTGGTGTTATGATGTATCAAAATACATTTAGATCCAATTATTTCTTGACTACATATTTGAAAAAAAAATTACAAAAATAATAAAACTGAATATTAATCAAATAGAAATAAAACAAAATTACTAATTAATTATTGTTTAGAACAAAATTTCTGGATCTATCATACGTTTAATTCTAAATGGGATATGCTCTTTAGAGAAAATCAAGTTTGTAGGATTTTAACAAACTCATGGATGAGTGATTGAAATTTGAAGAGGCAAACAAAATTACAAATATCAATGCTCGAAAATAAGCATTCATGCACGCCAACATAATGATTAAGTAATGCTTACGTGAGCTTTTTAAAGCTTTGATAATGACCACTAGCTGTTTATGGATATGTGAAAATGGTTGTTACTAGAGGTAGATTACGCTATCTTAAAAAGATAACATGTTCAATATAATATTAAAGACAACAAAAGGGGAAAATCTTCTAAAATATTAATCTAACGTTCAAATCAGATATAAGACCACATAACTAGCCGGAGAAACGAGAAGCGAGAGAAAGAAAATGGATGTTAGGTTTAAACCAAACTAAAATGTGGTTTATATTTCAATATGTCGTGTTGGTGAAATTAAAATGAGATAGAGGAATGGGAACGTGTCAAAAAATTTGAACGATTCAAAAAGCATATAATGTCATATAAATGGATATCTAACCAATACAAATATGAGTTGTTTTCTAATTAGCGTATGACATTTTATAGGTATTAATTGATTCATGTTCGTATATCAGGTTGCTCGACGATTGGAGCATATCGTATTTAGTTAAGGAGCATTAGATGATTAGCTCTATCATGCTTTATGTGAATGTAATTTAATGGTGATAGTTTTATCAATGTCGAATTTTCTTATAACCACATTAATAAACAATAATACAAATTTCCGCGCGAAACGCGTTCTCCAACTACTCTATTATAAAATTAAGAAAAATTAAAACAATTTGTTTAAGTTTGAATAACAGTGGATTTGATATAGTTTTTACAAATTATTAATTGAATGACAGTGGATTTGATATGACTTTTTGAAATTTTATGTAAATTCTATGTTCAATAACATTGGATTTGGGATGCCATTTAAAAATTCTTAGTTCAATAGTAGAGGATTTAAAAAAAAAAAACTAAAATCTCTTCTATTCAAAAACCAATGAGTGACATCTTTTTTGAATGATATATTTCCTATTCCACAACAATGCCTTCAATTCGAAATGTAGGGGAAGAATTAGGCGTGGGCATTCGGGTACCCGTTCGGGTTCGGGTCGGTTCTTTCGGGTATCGGGTCTTTCATGTATTGGGTTGAAGGACCCATTCGGGTATTTATAAAATTCGGTTCGGGTTCGGGTTCGGTTCGGGTATTTTCGGGTCGGTTCCGGATACCCGAAATATAGGAAAAAACTAAAAAAATACTAAATTTGATTAAAATTTGGTTAAATTTTGACAAATATAATTAAGAATTTTCAAATTTTTTATTATTTTAGATATTTCGGTTATTTCGGTCTAACAATAATTGATATTTTTGGGTTTTATAATTATAATTTTGGGTAATTGGGTTATATCAAGTCTAAATATAATTAATATTTTGGGTATATAATTATATTTCGGGTATTTCGGGTACCCATTCGGTTCTCGGTTCGGTTCGGGTTCGGTTTCGGTTCTTCAGGTATCCGAGTCTAAGATCCGTTCGGGTATTTTGTCGGTTCCGAGTTCGGTTCGGTTCCCTTTTTTCGGGTCGGGTTCGGTTCGGTTCTTCGGTTCCGGGTATTTTGCCCAGCCCTAGGAAGAATAAACGAAAGCTTTGTAACGAAAGTTCCATCTCGTTGCATTGTAAATAATATATATTCTAAAATAATATACACAAAGCTTTCTGTATGCTTAACCCTAAATAGCTTCACTGTTGGATTCTACTTTTCCTTTCGAAAGAGCTTCGCCGACTGTTTATCTTCCTCACTCTGCGGCGCGTTCTCTGTCTCTCTCACTCCAACCCCAAGAGGTAACCTTCTTCGATCTTCCTCTTAGACAATTGTGTCGATCTCCAAATAGAGAGATTCATGAACCTAAAGAGAGATTCATGAACCTAAATGTTCTATTGTAGAAACCTCGCCTAGATTTGCCGAGATCTAATCGTTGTTATTCAGGATCTACTTGTTGCGTCGGTTTGATCGTCGTCGTGTCGTAGAAACCCTAATTTCGCCGGCTCTAAATGGAAGCAATTTCAAGTTTCTAGTCGAAGCTATGAGTAACTGAGTGTTAATCTTAGGATCCACCGACATCAGATCTTTTCTCTGATTCATTCGAGATGCCGAACGATGAGGAAAACGGAACTTCAATCGAAGCTCAGAATGTTCCAGAAACTAGCCAAGAGACTTGGTCTAGTGTTTTGCTTCGTCAAGCTTCGGTCTATGGTGTAGCTGCAGGGTATTGCATCTCAGCTTCTCTTCTCTCGATCATCAACAAATGGGCAATCATGAAATTTCCTTACCCTGGCGCATTAACCGCTATGCAGTACTTGACAAGTGTTGCTGGTGTTTTGTTCTGTGCTCAGGTGAAGCTAATCGAGCATGATTCTCTGAATCTCTTAACCATGTGGCGGTTTCTTCCCGCAGCTATGATATTCTACTTGTCTCTGTTCACTAACAGCGAGCTTCTCCTCCACGCCAATGTCGACACTTTCATCGTGTTTCGCTCGGCTGTTCCGATTTTTGTTGCAATTGGGGAAACGCTTTTCTTGCACCAGCCATGGCCATCTGTTAAAACGTGGGGATCTCTCGCTACCATATTTGGCGGAAGTTTGCTTTACGTTTTCACGGATTACCAGTTTACAATCGCTGCGTATAGTTGGGCTCTTGCGTATCTGGTGAGTATGACCATAGACTTTGTCTACATCAAGCATGTGGTTATGACGATTGGCCTTAACACATGGGGTCTTGTTCTTTACAATAACCTCGAGGCTCTGCTTTTGTTTCCCCTTGAGTTGCTTATAATGGGAGAGCTGAAGAAGATTAAGCATGAAATCACTGATGAGTCTGATTGGTACTCGTTTCAAGTGCTTTTACCTGTCGGTTTATCATGTCTGTTCGGCTTGGCCATCTCTTTCTTCGGGTTCTCTTGTCGCCGAGCCATTTCTGCAACGGGATTCACTGTTCTTGGGATTGTGAACAAGCTATTGACAGTTGTGATCAATTTGATTGTATGGGATAAACATTCGACGTTTCTTGGAACCTTGGGACTCTTGATTTGTATGTTTGGTGGAGTCATGTATCAGCAGTCTACCATCAAGAAACCGAATGCTGCACAAGACGCCAAAGCGCTAGAGCAGGACGAGGAACAAGAGAAACTTCTAGAGATGCAGGAAAACAAGGAGAGTAACAGCATCGACATAACGGAAGCTCCGAAATCAGAAGAAAAACTTTGATCATACCCATCTAGTGAAGATGGTAAACAGATTCATCTCAGTCGATGGAAAAATCGTTTCCCCGGCCTCTCTCTCTTGCTTGATATGTTGATTCTTGAAGCGGGCACTGTATGTTCAGAGCTTGCAATAGGTGGAGGGTAAATGGCTAAGACGGTGAGTTTCTTCCCTACTGATATATTGTAGTTAATGGTGATGCAATTCTTTTGTAACTAGGAAGGTAAGAGTAATGCGTTATTCGTTGTTAAATGACACGAACCTGATTCAGTAGTGGAATAATATCGTTTTCTTGTTTACAGTTTTATGTGATTCAAAACTAAGATTGCTTTAATTCACAACGTGATGATTGTTTGTATGCATTTGTTCATATTTTCTATTTTTTGGTGGGGATATGATTCGGATTTTTACTCGAGTTTAAAAACATTCGTATTCTCGCTCTCTTTATGTTGAGAACTCTTCTAAGGTAAAAATTACAAAAGTTTCAGAGAGATTTTAAAGAAGTTAATTTTAAAGAGCATTTTTATACTATTAAAAAAGAAGCACATTTTGTGTCCAAATAAGAAAAAATTTAGATAAAACTATAATTTAAATGGATAACTATATCAGTTGTCAAACAGATATATTTGGTACAATATTAATAAAAAGTGCATTTTAATATTTAAATATAATTTCAAAATTTTAAATATTAATTTAGATTACTTTGAATTTCTTTAAATATATGTTAGATTAATTATCAAAATGATAAAAAACAGTTGTTATTGTATCTTTACAAAAATAATAACTAGATATTAATTTAAACAATTTTAATTTAAATAATATCTAAAAAAAATCAATTGTTATTGTCATTGTTCAAAAAATCGGCTTAGGCACACGGCTAGGCGCCGGTTCGGACCTGGCCGACCCGATTTTAGTAAAATCGCTGAGAAAAATCGGTATCTTTGTTTAGTCGGTTCTAGTCGGACCAAATCGAGAAAAATCGGGCAAAATCAGTCAAATCGGTTTAATCGTTCAAATCGGTTTAATACCTGGTTTAGTTATTTTCAATTATTATTATTATTTTTTTTTTAATGTGATGTCATTTAAAGAACTTTATTTTAGAATATGATTTAACAGTGGATTTTTTCTTCTTTTTATATCCAAAACAAAAAATTTACCAATGTAATTTTCAAATAAAACACTAAAAACTTAAAAAATATATATTATATAAATATAAAATATATAATATATTAATAAAAAATCCGTTATTGTATCTTTTTATAACATAATAATGAATTTTATAGTCCCCATCACACGCCTAGCTACCGCCTAGCGATTTTTTGAACATTGGTTATTGTATCTTTTTATAACATAATTTATATATTTTATTTGAATTTAAATAACATATTTGATAAACGAATATATTATTGTATCTTTTTATCATAATCAATCAGTTTAAAAATTCAAATATTCGAAATTAGTAAATATTTATATTATACGGTAATATGATGGGGTATGTTAGAGTTATGTTTTTATAATTGCGGTCTTTTACGAGTTGATTTATCAAAACATGCAAGATAGTGAGCTGATTCGAGACCGATTAAAAAAACAGGTTAGCCTATTTTAACATTCATAAATATATAGATTGGTTATGTTGTAATCTAAATTCACATAACAACAAAGTTTACATTTAATATTACATCGATATATACTTAACTAAACCATACTCTTATTCTACTAATATACACCATATAGTAACATCATATAACTTTTATAACAATTTTTTTTTATTAAATAACAAAAGTTGATATTATTTAAGATTACAAAATCACATAATCATGATTTTTTTATTAATATTTAAGTCAAACTAATTTTGTTATAGTTTGTCTATATAACGTTTTTTATTGAATGTAAAATTCACAAAAAAAGAATGTATAAAAAATAATTGCTTTGCACATAATAGAATCCAATTCCGCATAGCACATGTTAGAAATATGGTATAAACATCAAGACAAATATTGCACAACAAATCAACAAAATATTATCTCCTCACCAAAAACTTATGAATCACAAATTCAACATATTTGAATCAATAACATTTAAAATAAATCTTATTTCTCATTCCCATTTTGTATATTTTAAAATTTAGTCTAAAAAACTTTAGAATATAGTAAGACTATTTTCGATTAATATAGTAAAACTTTAGAATATAGAAAAACTTTAGAATTTAGCCCAAAAATGTAAATATAACAAAACAAATTCGTCAACAGCAGGGTTCGAACCTGCGCGGGCGAAGCCCAACAGATTTCAAGTCTGTCTCCTTAACCACTCGGACATATTGACAACAATGTTCTATATCAGAAATATATATAATATAGACGTTATCTTAGAAACATACTAATTACCTTAAGTCTGTTTCAAATTAGGAAGAGACATCTTTATACAACTGTGATCTTTCGTAGATAAGCAAGATTTCAATATTTCATTGAAGATTAGTTGAATAATGGAGATGAATCCAATAAAAAAAATACATCTATTTAGGAATTAGTTATCTCCAATTATCTTTGTTCAAGAGGGTTATGTTATTGTGCCACGAAAAGATGAGACAGCCTGCAAAAAAAGTGAAATCAGATTTTCGAAGGTAATCCGATTTGCTTTAGTGTGTTATTATTTTTGAGGATGGTTTCTAATATCTGTGGAAAATATAAGCATTCCTTAACTTCTCTTATGCAACAATTTTTTGTATGTGTGTATTGTATATATTGCCTATTACAAAACCTGAGAACTCTATTGTATATATATAGCACATAATAAGGATACTGCACAAAACTTTGAGGCTATAACCTGAGAACTCTAAAGTATGAAAGCTTTTTCAATGGAGGAGAGTTGGAAGATTTCTCAATCAACTCTCTATGG
Organism: Eutrema japonicum; assembly: GCA_030161315.1. Lineage (NCBI taxonomy): Eukaryota > Viridiplantae > Streptophyta > Magnoliopsida > Brassicales > Brassicaceae > Eutrema > Eutrema japonicum. The sequence continues at coordinate 8,401,927 of BSQW01000006.1, read as the reverse complement.
ACAATTTCTTTTATATTCTATACTGTGATAATTGATAGAATACGTTTAAATTATAAACCATGAGCAAGTTACTAATATCAAATCTTTTGAACAGCATGAAGTCAGTTCTTGATAGATACAACTAAGAGAAAGATCGAGCAGCAACTATTGAACCCCGCATCAGAAGTCAAGGTACATATCTAGACAAACATGAGAATGTGTGTGATTATATTGATTGAGTTCTAGAATCGTGTATTCAAATGAGATTTTGGTTTACTAAGTTAAAAGATTGATAACTTATTTGTGTTGTGTGTTATAGTTTTGGCAGAGAGATTCAGCAACACCTCTTGATGAAGCTGGACCTAGCGCCGGTGGAAGTTCCATGTTAAGTTCTTCTCGTCCTGAATATTTTGGTGGCTATGGACGTCCAGTGCGCACTTTTAAGACAGACAAAGAAGCTGAGATCGGAGTTTTATAATTTGGTCTCGCAGAAGATCTAGAAAAGAACCCATACTGATCGATGTGAGATTCAAGTTGTTATTTCATGTGTTGATTTGTGTGATTCAATCAACAAAACCCCCATCTCCATCTCTACCATCGATCCATCCTCCAATTTAAGCCGTAAACTCTTGATCACATATGTTCATAAGATTGTGGTATTCCGATCTTATATCATTTTGGTATCAGAGATAAAAACTCCTACCCTCTAGTGTTTTATTTGTTTCATCTTTTTATCGAAAAAAAAAAAATTCAAAAAAAAAAAGTTTTATGTTTTCGTTCTTTGATTTTATAAAGATTGTTTTCCCGTGGTTTCAATCGGCTGAGTATCTCGCCGTTTGCATCCTCGTATTTACATTTAATTATTGTTCTTCATTGTTTTTGCTAATTGATTTCTCATAAACTCAAAAACCAAATAAAATATTTGTTTCAGTTTAGTTAACTTTTCGTTTCATAAAGAAAACCAAAAGAAAATTTTGTTTCAATTTGTTTTTGTCCTTGTTTCTATAAATCCAGAAAATCCATTAAAAAAAAGAAAATATTTGTTGAATGAATACGATTAAATTCAACAAATATATATATTTGTATACTCTGGTTTTAAACTTTAAACCAAAACCAAAACCAAAACCAAAATTTTAAATTTAGGTTTTTCCGCCAAAACCGCAAAATCTTGTTTTCCCGTCAAGATTCTGAAATCGAGTTTTTCCGACAAAATTGCGTTTTTACCAACACCGTAATATCAATAATTTTTTTTAAAGAAATTGTTTTGAAATTTAAGAAAATTGTTTTATCTTAATTTTATAACATATCTAACTAATGATTATAGATAAAGCTGTCAATTTACAATAATTTATCTATTTAACCCGTTTTGCAGTGAACTAAAATATTATTTTGGCTAACCCGCAAAAACTTATAATCTTGAAAACATAACTCTAATATGCACCGTTAAATGGCTCTTGTTCGACCCCCAAAAAAATGACTCTAATTTTTGCGGTTAGTCTATGAACTCTTAAAAAAAAATAGTTTTCTTGTTTATAACTTTTTATAAAATTAGTAAAATATTTTTCAACTTTTGTTTGGATATATATTCAAATAAAACATAATAAATTATAGTAAAAATATACCAAATTTATAATATTTTTTTTCTTTAAATATATATGAATTTATTATTATTTTAAAATATATAGTATTACAAATAATTAAGAAATTAAATAATAAATAACCTCTTTAATGGAAAATATATACTTTCCATATTCTAATCAATAATTTTAAAAGACTATTATATCATTTTCTATTTCAATTTTTCTTTGTTATTTGTAATGGCATTTCATGTAATAACTTACAAAACAAAGTTCATTTTAAAAAATGTCTTCTTAAATAATATTATAGAGATTAACCAAAATATGCTTGCAGATCCGAGTTATTTTGCTCCAAAATTAATAATTTAAATTATATGTTCTTGCGTTTTATATGTAAACAAGATTTTCAATGTGCTCTAATTTCCTTCTAAAATGATGTTATGTGGTCGAATTATTATTTTGTTAAATTATAAAAGAGAGGAAACTAATCAAATAATGTTTATAATGATAGAATTGGAATTAATCAAATAAGCATTAATTTAATACACCAAAAAAAAGTTTAATGCAATTAGATGTCTATGGACAGACCCATCTGGACATTATTTTATTGCACGTGAACAATTTTTGGGTCAGTGTCCATTATGGCCCGGCCAATTATAGCCCACAAAAATAATGGTCCTAGTGGACGCGGACAGCCCATTTGACAGCTGTAGGTGGACAAAACAAATATACGTTTCATAAGGAGAACACAGAACAGAAGATCTGTATTAAGAAATAAATGGCATAAGATGTGAACCATTACAATGAGTTGTTGAAATACAACTCACAGCATTAAGTAGCTTCTTCGAGAAAAATCCATAGAAAAGACAAGAGCAGGGAAAAGTGGGAGAACTCAAATTGATTGATGAGTTTTTATCTTGTTTATATGTACAAACATTAAGCACTGTGTGCCACAAGAGTTAGTTAAACAAACCTGAAAGGTGGAAGAAAAAGAAAAAAGAATACATACGAATAAGACACGGAGACGATATAAAGTTGGGATTTTTAAAGGTCGAGATATAAAGAATACAAAATTTTACAGTGATGGTGATGTGGAGGACGAGGAGGATCGAGTGTCATGACAGCTTCTGACCACTCAATGTTGCCCCAAATCTCGCCTGTGTCTTTGCGTCTCTCCAAAGAGATCTCCGCACACCAAATCTCCAGTTTCTGAGGAGCAAGCACGTCCCAGAAGAGCAACATGTTGGGACCAGAGCTGCTCAGTTTGTGCCCGGGAAGTACATCTTCGAGTTCCTCGAGTTCTGTTGTCGGCAATCCCTGCGCTACCGCCTGCCTTTTGCATAACTCCCAGTGAGCGGACATCTCACCACCATAGTAGACAAGTTTGGAGGCAGAGAGAGTGTCCCTTAGAGCCTCCAAGCCCATCACCTCTCTCCACTCCATCACCTCTGGTTCGCGCCATTCCAATTCACTTGCCTCACACCACAATACCCTCCCACCAGATACAGAAGAGTACATGATATTCTCTATCATATACCAACCCCTTCTATCTCCCGAGGTATCTCTATTCCCTCTTTTCCATTTACCTTCACTTGGTATGTAGAACAAACCTCTCCCTGACGCATTCGAAGCGAAAACCTTCTCCTTCTCCTCCTCTATCACAACGCTTTCGTACATTAAGGGTATTCGTAGAATTTTTTGAGCCGGTGGCATCGGCAAGGCATCCCAAGTCTGCGTTTTTGGGTCGAAAACCTCTCCCCACCTTGGGGAATTCCAGTCCTCGCACCCTCCCAAAACGTATATCTTCCCGTCGACCACGCCCGCCGCCGCAGCTTCTCGAGCAACCCCCCATGGAAGGGAGATTGGTCCACGTGTGAGATCGGCAATCCAGGAAAAAGACCCTCGACGATCGCCTCCCGCCGATCGTCCCACCCATGATATAGATCCCGCAACCGAGTGCCACCACGGAGGAACCTTCCGAAGGCTGATACAAGTGTGGCCGAATTGGGACCAGCGGACGAGGACGATTTAGGGGTTGTGGGCAGAAGGCGAACCAGCGTACAAATGGATCTGAAGGGATGCTTAAACAAAGAAAGATGCAGTTTTCGGTGAAACCCATTTGGGATCGGACGTCGTAGAGCTCAGGGGAAAGCATCAGAGAGCGGTGCGACTTGGAGACCATTGATAAGGAAGGGTAGTCTGATCTTGAGACACGGGCCAAGCAACTCAGAACGATTTCAATTGGCAACGAAGCTAACCCACAAGGCGGTGAAGAACACGGCTTCAGTTTCTTCATAAGCCGTCGCTCTTTGCCGGAACTCCACATCGTGTTTTCACTCGTCTATGCCTTTTATTTGTTTATGAGTTTTAGAGAGAATAAGAAGAATTCACTTCATCGTATAGAGCATCCCCAACCCTGAACCTTATAATGGGGTTCTTCAGATTATTAAATCATTATTATTTTGGTGAACCTCAAATTAAGAACTCTATTTGTTTTTGAGTGTCTAATGGTGAACCTCACTTAGGGGTTCTTCAAAAAAAAAAAAAAAAATTAGAATATCATATCATTTATTTGAAATATAAATTTAAACATACAAAATTTTATAAAATCATTATTATATTGCATTACATGAAATTTAAAACATACAAAATATATATATTGGAAAAAAACCGTTTAGTTGCCAAATTTATGCCATATATGCTCAACTAAATCAGCTTTCAATCGTTCATGTACTTGTTTATCATGAAGTTGATTTCGATTGCCCATCATATTGACGAGATTTGAAGGCATTTCTCTAGAATACGTCATATTCACTTGTGACGTTCTGCTTCCTTCTCCTTGTTCGAATTCTGATACATCATACTGAGTGTATCCATCTCGTTCATTTTCTACTATCATATTGTGTAGTATGATACATGCTCTCATAATATTTCCTATTTTTACCTTATCCCAACTGAGAGCTGGATTTTTGACAATGGCAAACCGAGCTTGCAAGACACCAAAAGCACGCTCCACATCTTTACGGACAGCTTCTTGATATGTTGCAAATAAGGATGCTTTCGGACCTTGAGGAATTCGAATAGATTGGATAAAGGTTGCCCATTTAGGATAGATTCCATCGGTGAGATAATACGCCAAATGATACTCGTGTCCGTTGACAAAGTAATTCACTTTTGGAGCTTTACCTTGTAATATATCATCAAAAATTGGTGAACGATCAAGCACATTGATATCGTTTAAGGTACCTGGAGGTCCAAAAAACGCGTGCCATATCCAAAGATCATATGACGCTACAGCCTCTAAAACGATTGTTGGTTTTCCTGAGCCACGTGTATATTGCCCTTTCCAAGAGGTTGGGCAATTCTTCCACTCCCAATGCATACAATCGATGCTTCCTATCATCCCGGGAAATCCGCGCATCTCTCCGATATCGAGTAGTCGTTGAAGATCTTCTGGTGTGGGTCTTCTTAGATACTCATCTCCAAACAAATGTATTATTCCTTCAGTGAAATTTTCCAAGCAGGACATTGCAGTACTTTCGCCGAGCCGGAGGTATTCGTCAAACGCGTCAGGCGTACAACCATATGCCATGATACGAATTGCGGTTGTACACTTTTGTAGTCCCGAGAGACTTAATCTTCCGATAGCATCTCTTCTTTGCTGAAAGAATGGAACTTCATGGGAGAGTCTATCAACTATATGCATGAACAACGGCTTGTGCATTCTAAAACGGCGTCGGAATATTTGAGGAGGGTATGTTGCATTTTCACTGAAATAGTCATTCCATAATTGGATGTGGCCTTGCTCACGTTCTCTTTCAATATATGCTCTTTTCTTCTTCTTCTCCTTTCTTGCTGCACGACGATCAAGAATATTCTCTAACATATTGTCGAACTTTTTATCCACGATTTCATCAAATCTTTCATCAAAGATTTCTTCACATCTTTCATCAAAATGTGGATCGTTGCTTGAAGAAGATGCCATAAAAAATTTGATGTTTGAGAAATGAAAGATGAAATAAAAGAAGATAAGAGTTGAAATAGAGTTATATAAAAGAATAGAAGAGAAGATTGGATGTTATATAAAAGAAGAAAAGGAGAGCAAAGGTTTATATAAAGAGAGTTGATTGAGAAGTTCACGGGAGATACAATAATACAAAAACAAAGCAATATGGTCCCATAGAGTTTTACAATACTACAAAAGAAAATGGACACATACAAACACGTAAGACAACACCCGTGATCTTGATTTTCGGCCTTCACTTCTTTTTTCCAATCCAAACCCGTGATTCACTGATATAAAATTAAAAATCCTGCATATGTAATTGATAATAGTACAGTGTATACAAAGTACAAATGATGTGGAATGTCAAGCTGCCACGTGGTTAATGGAGTCCCTGCACCTGGGAATTTCCAACTCAGGGAATGAGTAAGAACTAACTTTGCAGTATACATTAACTTGCGTTCTAGCATTTTAAGTCTAGCATTTTAAGTCTAGCTTCTGATAAATTTGCAGATTTAGGAGCCGTAGGAAACTATCCCGGCTCTCCATTTCTTCCATCTGATTCAGAGATTAAGAGGACATAGGTAAACATCAAATCTCAACATATACTTTTGGGTTGGCACTGTGTATCTAAAGTTTACAACAATGAGTCTCCTGAAAAGGGACTTATGAAGGCTGAGCCAATTGTTCTTCAGAAAGACTGCACAATTGTTGTCGAACACGCGACGCCAGCTGAGATGCTTCCTTGTCCAGTTTCAGTGTGTGTCTCCGCAAGCTCTGTCATCAAAAAACAAAACAGAGTAAAATCAGACAACTTTCATAAACCTTTCAAATTCTAAAGTATGATAACATGAAATATGACTTGCCCAGCTGCTGCGCCATTGTTAACCAATAAGTTAAATGAATCTGATGAAATAGTTTAGAAAAACGGATGGGAATCAAAATCTGAGTTAAATGATGAATCTACCTCAAAATGTTCAAAGATTCCAGAAAGAAGTACAAATATTACTTAAGAATGTGACAGCAAGTGGCAAAACCAGTCCAAAGTCTATATCATTTCCAAAACCAGATCACCTATGTCACAAAATAAAAACAAAAAACCTAGATCACAAGCGAAATAAGGTATCCAGTGGTTGTGTAACTAATGATGAGATTGATACGGTCTTGAACTTCAAGGCTTACACTGTCTCTTCTAAAGTATATTGATAGTAACTGTGGTTTAAATAGGCTATGTGATCCATCTATATAAGATGTTGGGTTTTCTAAGGTAAAGTTTGAGGAGCTACATTATCAAAATAGGTCCTTGACATATATATATAAAAATAAAAATACACTTGTAATAATCTGATATGGAGAACAAGTGTGAAGTTTTGAGAAATTAGAGAGTTTTCAGATGCAAAGTTTTGCACTGCAAGTGTGAGGTATTCAGATGCAAAGTTTTGCACTGCCTGCACATTATCCCACGGATATAAAGAGTTTTACAATACTACAAAAACAAAGTTTTACAATAATACAAAAACAAAGCAATATGGTCCCATAGAGTTTTACAATACTACAAAATAAAATGGACACATACAAACAAGCCACCAAACTGTTTAAAAACCAGCAAACTAATGCGAGACATAAACAAGCCAAAGACAAAGCCAAAGACAAAGAACAAGAAACCACCAAACTGTTTAAAAACCAACAAACTAATGAACTTGACAAACTAATAAACTAGCAAACTAAATAACTTAGACAGACAACTACAAGTCAGAACATACTTTAGGACAACATCTCACTAATGAGCTTGTTCTTTAGCGCCATTTCATTTTCAGAAAGTGGCTCCTTTCTTGCAAGGAGGCTGTCAAGTAACTTATGCCTGGAAAGCTTCTCTTTAATTTCCATCATGCGTTGTAACTCCATCAATTCCATGTCTTCTTCCTTAGCACCAGTTGTCTTCTTCCCTTTACTCTTAGCCGCTTTCTTTGCCGCCTTAACACCAGGCGGACGAACCGTTGATACATCCTCTTCAGGCATTTCTGGGTGGTCACTTGAAGACTGAGCTGAACCCTCTTGAAGCTTTCTTCTCTTTGACGATGCACCATCTTTAACACCAAATGTTGAACACCATTTCTGGTCATGGCGCAGCTCCCTCCAAGCATGATCAAGTGTGAACTTGAACCCGTGATCATTGAAAAAGATGTCATGAGCTGCTTTCATAACATCATTCTCATTCTGACCGCTTGTTTGCTCCTTCATTGCGGCCTCATAGCACCCAACAAACTTGCATACTTGATCATTGATCCTTCCCCACCTTTGCTTACAGTGACTGGACTCTCTCTTTTGCTCTCCAACAAGCTGTGGACTTGAGTTAAAGTAGATTTGAATGCGTGTCCAAAATGCTCCAGCTCTCTGCTCATTCCCAATAACCGGATCCTTGCTTGTGTTCAACCAAGCACTGATGAGAACAACATCCTCCTTCGGTGTCCATTTCCTTCTCTCTTTAGATGACTCAACACCTTTGCTTGCATCAGCAGAACATTGGGTACTAAAGAGAGGGACTTCTGATGAGTAACTCTCATTAACTAGTTGACTAGTTAAGAGGTTTACAAATCCAGAATCCATATCCTAATAATTTGAGTGTTTAAAGTTTCAGTGTTTAAAGGTTTAAGTGTTTAAGGTTTTAAGAAATCCAGATTGTGTTAGCTTCTCTGTGTGTGTTTAATATATTGTGTTAGCTTCTGTGTGTGTGTTTTAGGTTTAACATTTATCACAAACAACCTAACAAAAGCTAAAAAGCATTAACAAAAGCAAATCATTTATCACAAACCACCTAACAAAAGCTAAAAAGCATTAACAAAAGCAAAGCATTTATCACAAACCCTAAGCTAACTACACAACCAAGCTAACTACACAACCAAGCTAACAAGAACTATTACGGATGAACCACACAACATAAACACCACACAACATAAACACCACACAAGCTAACAAGAACCATTACATTACACCACACAAACTAGCTAACTAGAACCATTACGGATGAACCATTACATTACACCACATAAACAGTTAATATAACAAGCCGATAATGGAAAAAAAAAATACCTCATCAGGTTGTTTCTCCAGTTTTTCGATTTGCTCCTTCATCCTTGAAACTTCTCCTTGAAGCATTCTAACCTCTTCCTTTAGAGCTTCTATGGTGGGATCAAAAGCTTGAAGTCTGTCAAGCCTACACAGATTCCCTCTTTGCTCTCTAAGCTCTCTCTGGATGATGGAGGTTAAGCCATGGTAAAAGCAAATTTATTTATTAACAAAATCAAACGAAAATCAAACGATATGACAAAATCAAACAAAAATACAATTTACCTTGTAGCCCGCCTTTGCTATAAACATCAATGAGAGTCCCCATAGGTAGAATTAATCGGCTTGATGCCTTTTCTGATCATTTCGTCCCATAGACTCTGCGCATGCCTCCATTTGCAAGCTTTCCCAAGAATCCGAAGCATGATATTGTAATGAATCACGTTCAATTCATAGCAATCCTTGCTCTTAAACCACTCGAAAATCTCCACCGCTCTCTCCCACCGCGTCTGCTCCTTCAAAATAATTGTCCTCTCCTTGTTGCTAAGCCTCTCCGCCCACGGGCTCAACGCCTCTTCAACATCCTCAACACGATCCAGAGCCTCCAGAATGGCGGGAATACATCCTCCGTAACTCAGACCTTTCGTCGAACACTTGGCGTGCACTTTACCGACCATACCGTTCCCACCAAATCCGGCATCTCCGGCTCTCTTGTCACAAATCCTTGATTTTCCGACGCGATTATCACCTGGGTTTACGATAAGCAAGTTTTTCCCCAAATCGGCTTGATGCCTTTTCCCCAAATCTATAAATCCTAATTTCTCAATCTCTATTACAGAAAACGGTCTCGATTTCACCGAGTTTGAAACTGTACCTTGACCCAACGATTGCAGAAAATAGTCTCGATTTGTTCCAAACACGTCGAGGATTGCTCGAATCGCCTTCTCCAAAACGAAACTCTCAGCCAAAAGAAGAAAAAGATATTCTCGAGAGAGAGAGATCTGGAAAAAAAAAATTGAAGCACAAACCTGTTAAATTATGACACATGTCCAGTGAACCCCGTACGACCCAGTCTCTAAAAATCCTTATGGAAGGGGCGGTATCATCGAATAAATGAGATTTTTATTTTTTTTAAATCATCCAAATAGAGATAAACTTCTCTCTGAACCTGTTAAGAGCCAGCGTTGGGGATGCTCTAAGGATTTGTGAACTCATCCTAATTCGATCCGACAAAGGAAACAATAAAAAAAAAAAACTATTTCCTTTTCTATATTTTTTTTAACAGACCCATTAAAAGCCCACGATCTTGAAGGGAAGACATGCGCATTCGAGTACCAGTTCGAGTTTGGATCAGTTATTTCGGGTTTCGAGTATTCAAATTTTAGAAGATAAAAAAACTAATTATCTATCTATTTATCTATCTATATATAAAGCAGAATGATTCAAAGTTAGTAACTCGCAAGATTGCGACACGTGTTGAGTTAATCATTTAGATTTTGACACGTGTAAAAAAATTACCAATTAGATTTTGACACATAATATTTAACGATAAAAGAAAAAAATATAATTTACACTTAATCATAATTTTTTTTTAATTTCACAATAAAGAAAAACATATAATATAGACTTAATCCTAAAAGTAAAGTTAGCAAAAAAAAAAAAAAAAATTGCTTTTAGTTTAAAAAAATTTATCTTATAGTTTTTTTTTTAAATGAGAAAAATCATGTTTATAATAAAGCAATTAAACAATAGATTGACATCCTATAAAACCAAATAAACAAAGAAAAATTAAACCAACAAATATCCTAAAAACTAAAGTTAAAAAAAAAAAAGGATAAAAGCTAAGGTTTTAAAAAATGAGATACAAATTTTTCTATTTTGATTAAAGAAAAAAAATACAATCCTATAAAGAAAAGAAATTCTAATTCATCACATCTATATAACCAATTTGATAGTTTCTCAATTTTACAACAAAACAATTTCGTTATATACACCCGCTTCACATATCTTCGTTATCTATACCCAAAATTATGTTGTACGTTATCAAAAATAAAAGATTAATTAATGTTGTACGTTATCGAAATTATGTTAGAGGAAATTATGCTTCGTTATGTTAGGAAATTATGCTTCGTTATGTACATAAGCAAGATACATAAGCAAGACTAATAAAAATCAAATAGATTAATACGTATTAATCGCTTGATAACTAAAAATCAAAGTTAAAAAAATTAAAATCAATTAATAAAAAACTTAAAAATTCTGAAAAGTCAAATTTGAAAATTTAATCTTAAAAGATAAAGTTACTAAATAAAATAAAATTAAAAAGTTAAAAATTAAATTTATCCTAAAAGACAAAATTATTATAAAAAAAAACCCTTAGTTTTTCCATTTAGATTAAGGAAATTAATCATAAAAGGAAAATAATTATAATTTCTCACATCTATATAAACCACAATTTGGTAGTGTGTCAATTACACAATAAAAAATAAAAGTCTAATAATCGTATCCAAAGCTATTTATTGCATCTCTTCACCAAATTTTTCTTTCAAGATATATATATTTATTTCATAGTGTAACCTTTGTTTCTAATTTTATGTATTATATATTTTCACGGGTAATCTAATTTTTATTTCCATTTTTTGTTTTTAATTTTTTTAACGGATTATAAAATATTAAATTATAAACCTGCATATATGTGGATACTTATCTAGTACATAATATTTTTAGATATATAATTGTATTTCGTATATTTCGGATATCCGTTCGGATTTCAATTCGGTTAACCAAAATATTTTATAAAAAGAACCATTCGGTATTTATAAATATTCGGTTCAGTTCGATATTTTCTAATTCGGTTCGGATTTTCAGTTCCGGGTATTTTGTCCTGACCTTTCCAATTTCGACCTCTTCTTTTTCTTCTTAAAAGTCAAAATTAAAAAAAAAAATTAGTCAGTCTAGTCGAGGGTAAACCAAACCGAAGTTTCTGCGTTAGACTTCCCTGAATGCTTAGAGCCTCCTGTTGATCCCAGAATTATCTTCGAACCATACGGATCCTGATTAGTCTTTACTTACTGTTAGTCCTCTTTCTGATCCTCTTGATGGTACAATCTTTCTTCATCAAAAATAACATTCCTGCTTTACTTTCTTCCAGTAGCCAAATCTTGTAACCTTTTGTTCCCTGAGGTCCAATTTGTCATTGAAGATTAGTTGAATAGTGGAGATGAATCCAATATAAAAAAATACATCTAATTGCTTTAGCAAATATCATTGCGTTTGAAGATTCTCTCAAGCATCAAGGACTTTACTGTTATGTACTCCGTAACAAAGGCTCAAGCCTGTTAATGTATGATCAACCGTCGAGAGCACCTAAAATCTCTCTCGTGCTAAATCAGACTCCACTCCGGCATGTCGATATCTACGCGGAGCTCATCCCGTTAATTTGATGCTTTAATCCTCAGGCTAAAAAGAAAATTCCTTTACTCGTGCCACTAGTTTCTCCCCAAAAAGCTCTCTAATGGTAAATAAAATCAGGAGAAAACACTTATCAGAGATAAAAACCTGAATCTTGCTGATAGTAATGAGTTCTTATCAATACTGTTCATTGAACTGGCCACTGCTGATATGGTGTGAAAGCTTTCATAATTCACATTCATGGCCTTGAAATAGTTCATGAAGCTTTCTCCAACTGCTTGCATTTTCCAAGCATGCCAATTAATTAGCTTTCATACAGATGCCTATTCGGGCAATAGTTTATCAACAGATACACCATTTACCCTATTAACTTCACCTAAGAACAATGTAACCAGAGAAGAAGCCGTTGAACACGTAGAGTAGGAGATATATTACACATAAGGAAGCTATCAAGTTTGTTGGCAGTGTTTTGTTTTACCCAGGGGGATTGTTCTGGTTCATATTTGTACCCGGAATGTTGTGGAACTGCGTGGTGATTACGTTCTGGAACACTCTCGGCATCGTGTTGTGAAATTCCCCTGCCAGTACCGCCTGCAACGGTCTTGGAGCAGCCTGTAGTGGAAAACGGCATCATATAACACCATCGTTTTTAACCATATCAATTAGTTTACAAGTTCAGCAAAATGTCACCGAGTTGTTTGCATTTGGGATGGAGATAGGAAATTAGACGTACCACATGTTGAAATCCTTCTTGGCCTCCCTCACCAACAACTCCAGATTGAGTCACATGCTGCACAAATGAAGAAAGATCAATAAAATAGAGCCAAACATGAACGAAGTTACACATACTATCATCATCAGGGTGTGACACTGACAGCTCAGCGAAATTGTTCTTCTTGGCCGTCTGTATGATTTCATAGTCTATTGAATACCTATAAAGCATTTCTCGATGATTCTGATACCATACGGGTAAAAGAAAAAGCTAACAGACCTTTGCTTTTTTAGATGTATTGTTTGGGCTACTTCTCTTCTCCCTTCTGGTTTCAGCTTGCCCTGAAGCACTGCCTGCATGTATGTTAGGTTCGGGTCCAATCTGCTTCGATGTGGATCCGTATTGATTTTCTTCTTGGACAGGATATCCCGGTTGAATTGCAGCTTCTTCACACCTGGCAGGATGTTCGATGGTATTTATCTTAATAGCACATTGTTTAAAAGCTTCTTTCATTGCAAACATGGCGACGTCATAGCTTTCTTGGGAAAGAGATCCTTCCTCTCCCAATATAATGGCTCGCCGGCAAAGATCATTGAAACGACGGATATTAGACTGCGCAAGTTCAAGGTTTCCGCTGATCTGATGTCTGTTTCTAGCTGCATTCGTCCATCTTTGCAACACATAGTTTATCGGAATGGTGAAAACACCCGACATTTGGAGAACAACAATTGCATGTCTACAGAGATACCCCTTGTACTCAAAGGAACGGCAAGAGCAGTAAATATCTGACTTGGATTCATTCCAATCCACCAAATATTTCTGATCGTCTTCAAAATCCTTAACACTGTAAGTTGTTCCTTCCTCGCTCTCCTTCGTAAGGTGACAGGCAGCAGCACCCAGAACCTCGAGTTGGAACTTCCTGAATATTTCATGGGTGTATACAAGTAACATCTGCTTCTCAAAAGGTGATGGAGATTTCAACTCAGGTGCTTCATGCCATGCATCAAAATCTGCTTTGGCTTCTTCTTCATACCTATCTTCTAGCATTAACCCATATCCTTCTAAGAACTCTTTAAGTGAAGTTTCAGCTTGAACATACCTATCAAACAAAGAATTTACGCTTTCTGAACGATAACGAGTTGATAACCCCGCAAATGTTACTCCCCTCATAAAGGTAGGTGCCCAGAAGTTTCGTTCCTCATACAAAGACCGCATCCACTGAACATCTCTAAGATGAAACTTGTCTATCAATTTCAACCACCTCTTACCGAATTCCTCCTCAGACCATGACCTGTATATACATTTGAACAACTTCTTCATGAAAGTGTCTTGCCACATGCTCCAGTAGTCCAGATTCCGTGGAAGCCGGTCCAGTACATGCCACAAGCAATAGCAATGGCGAGTTTCCGGTAAGACCGCCCCGATTGCTGCTTTAATGGAATTGTTTTGATCAGTAAGCATTACTTTTGGTGATGAACCACCCATTGCAAGTAACCAAGATTGCATCAACCAGACGTAAGTGTAGACTGTTTCATCTGCAACCAATCCACATCCAAGTAACACAGGTTGTACATGGTTGTTGACTCCACCAAAAAGAACAAGCGGTATTTTATACTTACTCACGAAGTAAGTTGTGTCAAAAGAAACCACATCACAGAAACTTTTGTAATCTTCAATCCCTTTAGCATCAACCCAGAACACATTTCTCAGAAGATGGTCTTCACTGAAATCAACCGCGAAGAAGAACTTTGGATTCTCTTCCTGCATACGCATGAGGAACTCAAGTAGGATTTGAGCATCACCAGTGCCAATAACTAGACGGCGACCTTTATCATGCTGATTCCTCATAAAACCATCTAGAAAACCGAGGTCGTGATAAGCACTGAGATGTTTACAAGCAGCCAATGGATTGTTCTTCTTTCGCCTGAGACGAGAATCGGTTTTCACAGGCTCTGTGTTTCTATGGCTCCGGAAAAAATGGGCTTGCTCTGGTAAAAGCTCGTGATTGTGCTCTTTCACGAAACTGTAAACGTACCATTTCCCATCTGGTCTTCGCTTTACATGCATGCTCGCTTTGCAGCCGATTTTAGGGGAAGCTCTAGGGTTAATCGCATCATCAGACTGTTGCTTGCTCCCATAGCGTATGCAAGAGAATTTGGCATCGATAAACTCCTTTGACGCTCTTGATCTTCGACTGCTCAATTTCGCAGTTCCGAAACCAACTGATTTCGCGTAATCTTTGTAAAACAAATACGCATCTTCGTGAGTCTCAAACTCCATTAGAGAGACCCCCAGGCTCGAATCCAAAACCAAATTCGATACAGATCGGTGGCTACAACACGCGAAACAGATTGACTAACATAGATCAAGAATCACAGAATCGATTCATCTTCACAAAATTGGTTTTACAAAGATCCGAAGAGAGTACGATGGAGAAAGTATAGCATTCGAGAGAAGCTGGAAAATACTTGAAATCTACCGGAGGCGTAGGTAGAGAGAAATAAACCCAGAGCTTACGAAATGAAATATTGGGCCGTATTGGGCTTTTTAAATTTTCTCAGGCTATCAAACGGGCTTTGGGCTTTTTTATGGTACTTCAGTCTTTTCAACAAAAAAAAAAGTAAATGTAATGAGAGAGTGAGTGTTGGAGGAAAATGTTTTGAAGAAGAAAAAAAAAAAAGGTTAAGAGCCGTTAAGCTATGTTTTGTTTTTCTTCTTCTAAATCAGATGTTACCTTGGAAGAAAAATACTCGAATTATTTAAAAAAATTTAAAAAATACATGAATTATTTTGGCTCTTTAGAAAGTACGTAGACTATTTACTAGACCCATTTTAATACTCAAATTATTAATCACTTCCTATTCAATACTCAAACTATTAAATCTCGTATATTTTACAAAATCTATATTATAAAAATCTAGTTTTATCCTTCTATATTTCTCAAACTTGATTTATTTATTAGAAAAAACAAAAAAATATAATTAATTAAAGAAAAAATAAATATTACAGTTTGAGCTTTTATTTTTTCTTCTTCTCCATTTGAGTCGTGACCTGATTTTCAAAGCGGAATCTTTTCTGGTGCGATGATCGTGTTTTGTCCGCGATCTTTTTTCTAAAATTTATGAATTAAGAATTTAACATAGTACATAAAAATATGAGCTGATTAATTAATTACCAACAAATTTTAAATTAGAAGATTTTAAGTAGTAAAAATACAAATGTTTTGCCATATATATCATGAGAATGATACTTCTATCACCTTTTTATTAAAAATTATATTAAACAAATCTGTTTTCTTTCTTTGGACTTTATAAAAATTCACTTGAAGCTGAGTATGGTCCATCGTAGAAGGAAGCTGACAAATGAATTTTTTTTTTTTTCGTAAGAAAAAAATTCCGGAAAAAAAAATTTCTTACGAAAGTATGGTTATACAAATAAATTTTCATTTTGGAAGAAGAATCAATGCTTCACTAACCATACATTTTGGAAGAAGAATCAATGCTTCATTTCTGATCCATCGTCTCAAGTTAAAACTCTGAATTTGAATTAATATTTTTTAGTAGCTTGAAAATAAATAAAATAGAAGAGAAAACATCTATTTTATAACAAAAGAAAAAAATTCAAAAATTCGGCAAGTGAGAAAAAAACTAAAAAACAAAATATGATAAAAAAAATTATAATCAATTTTTTTCTTGTCATTTTCTTTATTTTTTATAATTTTACTGGTCAGTTGATCTAAAATCCTTTAAACCCAATATATAACCGCGTTAATCAGTGATCTCTCTCCCCTTTCCTCTCTACCCTACCATAAGGGCAACTGCATCGATATACACTTTGTGGGTGTCTCAGCATTAAAAATAAAATAAAAAATTGAAAAAGGAAGAAATATAGTAAGAAATGCAAGACACGGTGTCTGGTTTGAGACATCCTTCCATTATGTGTCGTTTTCTTATTTAACCAATTTTTTTTAAATTAAATTATATTAAAAAATTGATATTTTATTTTGAGACACCATAAGAGTGTCTTGAGCGATGCAGATGCTCTAAGTGTCTCATTCTTTTCTCTCTACTGTACACAAAACCCTAAGCGAAGCGATTTTCTCTTTGCCCTATGAAACCCTAAGCGAATCGATGGAGATGCAAGACACGATGGAGATGGAACGGAATATAGATGAAATAGTAGAAGAATTGCAAAAGAAATCATTTCTTCTCTTAAAAGAGAGAAGAATTGATGAAGCCATCAAACTCTTCTAATTTTTCGTAGAGTTGTCAATTAGGCGGGTTGTTCGTGGGCTAACCCGTCCATATTATTATGGACAGCTCATGGTCATGCCCAAACAGGCAAAGACCATTCTTATCCGCGGTCAAAAATAGGCTTGACCATGCGGACATTGGATAGTCCAATTACTTTGAAAAAACTATGGTTAATCAATTTGATGATTTTTGACCCAAAAAGTAAATGTAATGAGAGTGTTGGAGGAAAATGTTTTGAAGAAGAAAAAAGAGATATTTGCCCCACATATCATTTTTTCAAAATTTATTCACGAATTTATCACTTTTTTGTATTTTCTATGTAAAATAACGTTTTTACCCCCTTCTTCCTATTGGTTTGTACACAGACCAATCTGCGCAATACTGTACATGAGTACGATTGGAAAGTCAACTCGTGTACAGTACAGTAAATGTTATGTTGCAAATTAAAGTAAAAAAATGCTAAAATGTTTAGAAATTTTTTAAAAAATGCCAAAATAGTCAATACTCCCAAAAAAAAAAAGTGAAAAAGGTTAAGAGCCGTTAAGCTATGTTTTTTATGTTTTTTTTTTCTTCTTCTAAATCAGATGTTATCTTGGTTACGATAATTCATAAATAAGTTTTAAATATTAAATGAAACGAGGGTTAAATATGGAGGAGTTTAATAATTACTATAAGATACGAAATTAATTACGAGGCGGTTGGTGGTCGGCGACATTGAAATACATGGACCATTGGGCGTGGTAGTAGTAATAATAATAACGAAGAAAAAAATACTAATAAGCCAAGAATTTGAAAACGCACATGGTGTAAAAATATAGCCGTTGAGCTTTTTTCATCAGGGTTTTGTTGAGCGTGCATCCAACGGCTCAGATTAACTAGCCGTTAATTTTAAAATAAAAATGAAAAAGAAATAACATTTTTGTGTTGCGGACATATATCCGCTCTTCACGTCTTCAAATCTTGATAAAGTCCCCTTTTTTCTTTCTTTTTTGGATTTTGTTTCCGTTGTGAGAGAAAGAGGGACTCTTGAACACCATTGGAGAGAAACGAAAGAGAGCGAGAAAGGTCGATTTTGTTTACTGTTAATGGATTTTTCGGCTGAGAGATAAAGAGAGAGAGCGAGAGAGTCTATTCATTCGATTTTTCAGGGATCGTTGAAAGCCAAAGGTAAGAACTTTTATGTGGGTAATTATGAGATCACGTCTTGTTCTTGATCGGGTTCTTTTTAGATTCTTCAATCGCACCCAAGACCCAATTTTTAATTTGGATTATTAAACACATGATTCTGCGATTGCCAGGTACGAGGGAATAATAATGGGTAGATCAGATGAGAACAAACACGGAGTTATTGGACCGATGAATCGACAAGGTATCATCAAAAACAAGAACTCCGAATTAATCGAAACCCATCTTTTTTGTTGTTGATTTTACTAAAATGGTTTTTTGCAAAAGGGGGTTTACGTGGAGGAAAGGTAATTCCGACGAATGTGCAGACACGAAGAGCACTCAGTAATATAAACAAGAACATCATCGGAGCTCCGGTTTATCCTTGTGCTGTCAACAAGAGACCACTGTCCGAGTAATTTCTTAACTTCTTCTTCTTCTTCTTCTTCCAATGAGTATTCAGAGATCCTAAAGAATCAATTTTTGTTCTTTTAAGGGAAAATGGGATATGTCAGAAGATGATCCCACCTGTTCCTGTGCATCGACCAATTACTAGGTCAGTGATTTCATCGACTCTTCACTTCTCTTATGCCACAATTGTATGATGAGGTTGCTCAGTTTAGGATGTTTTTATTCTTGATTTGGTTTCAGGAAGTTTGCTGCTCAGTTAGCTGAAAGCAATCCCCAAATCCAGAAGGAGGTACCTTTAGACAACTATTGAATTTTGGTATCTGAAAATAGATGACATAGTTTTTTGGTCTAATCTCTATTGGTTTTATCATTTCTTTATGGTTAGGAAATCAAGAAACCAGACTCGATTTCGAACGCACCATTAGACAGAATCATAATAGATGTGGAAGAAGATGGAGACTTTAATGAGCCTATGTTTGTCCAGCACACTGAAGCCATGCTTGAGGAAATCGACAGAATGGTAACAATAACATGTTACAACAAAACCCTTCTCTTGTCTGATGGTTCTCATATTGTGTTCTTTTGTACAGGAGGGTATTGAAATGGAAGATTCGAATGATATTGATGATGAAATAGAAGAGTCTGTGATGGATATAGATAGCTGCGACAAGAAAAATCCTTTAGCTGTAGTCGAATATATCGATGACATATATAACTTCTACAAGAAAAATGAGGTAGTTTTGGTGTTCTGTTTCTGTATCAGTGATCATTCTAGTTTCAAGATCTTTGATAGTGAGTGATTGAAACCCATTCATTTGTTTTTATCAGTGTCGTAACTGCGTCCCGCCTAATTACATGGAGAGTCAACCTGACATTAACGAGAAGATGAGAGGAATCCTTATTGATTGGTTGATTGAGGTTTGATACATCAAAAATCTGATTTTGTTTGTTAGATATAGTTTAGCAACTCACCATTGTTTGACTATGAAATTTGTGCAGGTACATTACAAGTTTGAGCTTATGGAGGAGACGCTTTACCTAACAATCAATCTCATCGACAGATTTCTTGCGGTTCACTATCATATTGCAAGGAAAAGGCTTCAACTTGTGGGTGTTACAGCTATGTTGCTTGCTTGCAAATACGAAGAAGTCTCAGTTCCAGTTGTAGATGATCTCATCTTGATCTCTGACAAGGCTTACACTAGAAAAGAAGTTCTTGACATGGTAAATATTTCACTAGATAATATGATCATAACCTTGGATGCTCTATAAGATAGATGATCGTTGTATGATTTCTTGCAGGAGAAGTTAATGGCGAATACCTTGCAATTCAATTTCTGTCTCCCAACTCCATATGTGTTCATGAGGAGGTTTCTCAAAGCTGCACAATCTGACAAAAAGGTTTGTATAACTTTGATCATATCTTCTCACTTATATATAAATCAGTATCATAAGGTGTGAAAACTTTGATCATATCTTCTCACTTATATATAAATCAGTATCATAAGGTGTGAAATGTGGATTTTGTATATTTCAGGTTGAGCTTCTATCATTCTTCATGATCGAGCTTTGCTTAGTGGAGTACGAGATGCTTCAGTACACTCCCTCTCAGTTAGCTGCTTCAGCGATCTACACTGCTCAATCCACGCTTAAAGGATTCGAGCAATGGAATAAAACCTGCGAGTTCTACTCAGGCTACACCGAAGAGAAGCTTATGTAAGAAACTACCAACTTAAGAAGCTTATACTAATATAATTTGAAAAATAACCCAGTACAGGGTTCTGAAATTGTGTTTGGTTTTGATGATCAGGGAATGTTCGAGAAAGATGGTTGGTTTGCATCACAAGGCAGGGACAGGGAAGTTAACAGGTGTTCACAGGAAATACAACACATCCAAATTTGGTTATGCTGCAAGAACTGAACCAGCTGGGTTTCTTCTGCTGTAATCCGGTCACACGGAATCTATAATGACTTGAGATAATGGTAACACTAAAGAGAAAAAGAGAGAGAGCAACATAAGTTGCATAAGTGTGTAAAATTTCTGAACACGTACGTGGGTTCAATTGTGTTTGGTTTCGAAATCTCTGTAGATGGTTTAATCTTTTCATTCTCGTTGCTAAGAGAATAATAGAAAGCGTTTCGTACTTAGGAATGCTCTTAACTTGACGGTCAAGAAAACGGCTTAAAACATAATAAATATATATCAGTTTGGTTTATAAAGAAGTGTGTGTGTTAAGTGTTTTCCCCTCTTTAGTTTATTTTTCTTTCTGAATCCATTCGGTTTATATCTACGTCCAATTCCAAGACTTGGAAAAACTCAATCAAACCACTAGAAATTTTGCAATTTTGCATATAGTTGGAATAGAGAAAATTAACGACCATATCAAAAACATGTCACTGTATCCGACCATTTTGCATATAGTGATATTACAACTACCTATGCTGAATGTTATATCTCCTACAACTCGTGTCTTCTCAGTTTTGATCCGACCACCTATGTCCGACTAATAGCAGAATGAATAAAATCGTTCATAGTATCTTTTATATTGAAACAATCAGATGCCTTTCTTCTGGTTTCTAACCAAATATCCATCTCTACGACCAAGAAGACTTAAAACCATTATAGAAATTTGTATAGTGCTCTCTGTTCTACAAGATGTGGGAATTCTCAAAACGACTATGTGAAGAAAACATGGCAATGTTTCAAACATCTTAGAAACCCAAAATACAGACCCAGTCCCTCTCTCTCTCTCTCTCTCTCTCTCTCTCTCTCTCTCTCTCTCTCTCTCTATCCCCTGCCTGTCTCCTTGTTAGAGATTTTACTTACTCTGTACCCAAAACATTGCATAAATGACAAGCTGAAGATAGCGGATTCTCCTGGATACTGCAGAGATTGATCTCAGAGTCGAAGCTATTATCTCCTCACAGGTGGCACGGCTCCCCTTCCTCCTGTTCCACGCCCAGTACCCTGAGCCTTTATGACATCACCAAAAATCAATTAGTTTCCTTGAATCTCCAATCATTGTCTTCTTGAGCTGTAAATCAGAAACAGAGAGGACTTAAGCGAGGGTGAACTTACTTTGCCTCGCATTGCAACAGCTCTACCTCTGCCTACACCTAGTGACGAGCTCTTTCCCTGCATTGACCAAGTGAACAAGATGTTATCATCTTCCACGTTTATAAAGCATAAATGGGGTTACTTAATAATCTCTCATATCATTCTGCACCGCGTTCAAGAAGTATACCTTGATTTTAGCATCTAATTTCTTGAACATTGGAGCATTCTTCAGCATGTCTGGTATGACTATAAACCTGTAGAGATTCCACCAGAAGTCACTTTTCAGTCATCTAGGTTGACAAGAATGATCCAACAAAGTAAATAAATAGGAAACAAGCAGATGTCAAACGGATTTTATACAGCACCTCACTTTGCTGCCTCGAATGAAGACATGCTCAAGCTGTGATACCTTACCATCCTGTTCCAGAGTATCGGGAAGAACCCAAACAACCATAAAGAAAATGACATTAAGTTCTATTCAAAAATATGAATCTGAAAGAGAACATATGCGCAAAGATATCAGCAACGCTTCAAGATTAAACATATACAATCTTTAAATTTAGGAATCAGAAACTCTGGACGATTTCCTTCCAAATATTTACAAGTTTTACTCAAGCCACATATCATCGGTGAATGCAAGAGAAGTCCATCTATCTTTGAGACATCATGATTCTACATAGTACAGATGCACCTTAACTGTTGGCTGTGAAAACATATGCACGAACTGCATAACCTTCCTTCTCTACAGCTAACATATGCAGGGTCTCAAAACCAATCCATCTGAAGAGCAATTCTCACCTTCTCTACATTATTTTAGGATTTTTACCCTCACCAGGATTCTCAATTCTCACCGAAAATAGAACTGTTCTCAACAATCCGAAAAAGAGGCAAAACCTAAGCCGGGTAGGTTTTTAATTCTCGCCAAAACTAGGAATATCACAGCATCTCCATCAGCAATGGACAAGAAACAAAACCTAGGGTTGAAGGAGTACGTCAACGAAAGTAAAGGAAATGAACAGAGAAATCTACAAAGTAGCTACATTACCTTGGACGTATAGGTGATGTTCTCGAGCTGACAGTTCCAGTTATCCTCACACTCGATCATGCTTCCTCTGTACAGCTCACCGCTCTTCAGCTCCACAGTCACAATATGACCGGACGACTCGTGAAGAAGCTTCACTGGTATCCCCAAACTCCGGCTCATATCTCCCGGCTTCCGATTCACAAACCCTAATCGAACTTTCCCCTTTCTTTTTTTTCTGCAACCTACAGAAAAAGAAGATATATGGCCGAAGGAAGAAGAGCGATTCAGTTTCTTAGAATCTGTGACTTTTTTAGCTTAGTTACTTTTAACGGCCCAAATATAAAATTTGGATCGGCCCACTAATCTATTAAACCCACTATTGAATGTGGATGTCTTTTTACTCCCAATAAGTACTACAAGATTTGTAAAATCTGACGGTGTTCATATTTATATATATTTTTCATAACGCTTCGAAGATTCTGACGGTGTTCAGATTTAATTAACCAAATCCACTTGTGGTAGTTAGTTCGCTCAGATTCTCTAACAAGACGTGGTAAGGCACCAAGCTTCTTTACAGATTCTGATTTATGGCCAATTTGGCTACTAGTGACATAATTAATCAAAAGATTACAAGAAAAAGAAAACAAAAGTTCGCCTATATATAGAGATCACAAGCTAATCCACTTTTCTATAGTTTTACTAGCTAAACAAGCCTAGACAACACATGGAAGGAACAATCCGGTGCTCGGCGAACTACGTCCCGCTTTCTCCGATCAGCTTCCTCGACAGAGCCGCCGTAGTCTTCGGCGGCAGAACCTCCGTAGTGTATGGTGATATTCAGTACACGTGGCAACAGACACGTGACCGTTGCATCCGCCTCGCCTCTGCGCTCTCCACCAGCCTCTGTCTCTCCCACCACGACGTGGTAACTGGTTTAACGACTTTTATTTACCATTCATTCTCCAAAAACAACTTTCTAAGAATATTAAGCAAAGCAAGTATGGGGTTGTGGTCTTCGTTTTCATTAAAAAAATTTGGCCCTTAAATTTTAAAAAGTGTCTTTATTTTAGTGGTAAAATTATAAAAGTTTTTGTTAGAAACTTATAAGTTCGGTAAAGCGACCCAAATTTTTTTTTTAACTTGCGGACTTCTAAAATTTCGGGCCGGTTCTGAGTAGGTGGCTGCTTTGGCGCCAAATGTCCCGGCGTTATGTGAGCTGCATTTTGGAGCTCCGATGGCTGGAGCCGTACTTTGCGTGTTGAACACGCACTTCGACCCTCAAATGCTTGCGGCTGCGCTCGAAAAAACGAAGCCAAAAGTCTTCTTCGTTGACTCTGAGTTCCTCTCCATCGCCGAATAATCTCTCAATCTTCTCACAAACATCACCACCGAGGAACAACCTCTCATCATCATAATCACAGAAAATCCAACGGAGAAATCAAAACACATACAGTACGAGGATTTTCTCTCCTCCGGAAACCCTAATTTCGATCCCGTACGACCTGTTGATGAATGCGATCCAATCGCGCTCAACTTCACATCCGGAACCACATCGACCCCCAAATGCGTCGTCTATAGCCACCGCGGCGCGTATCTGAACGCAACTGCGGTTGGTGTTATCAACGAGATGAAACCAATGCCGGTTTATCTCTGGACCGTTCCGATGTACCATTGCAGCGGGTGGTGCTCTGTTTGGGCAGTCGCGGCTTTTGGAGGAGTCAACATTTGTGTTAGGGAAGTCAACGATGGAGTTATATTTGATAGTGTCGTGAAGCACAAGGTAACTCACTTTGGTGGCTCGCCGGCGCTTCTCAACGTGATTGCCAATGCACCGGACTTGGTCCAGAAGTCGTTCCCATGGACCGTTCAGGTTATGACCGGAGGATCCTCACCGCCTCCTGAGGTAAAACTAATCGAGAGATTTCAAATTACAACTTTGATCTAAAACTTTGTTCAATCCGAGTTTCGATTCGGTTTTTCGGTAACCAAAATAAAACCTAATCTAGTATTAGCTTGTTTGGTACGGTTTAGGATTTATTTGGAACAGTTTCGATTTGGGTTTAATTTGTAGTCAGTCAGATATATTAATTTGCAAACATATTGAGTTTTAGATCCATCTTTTGTTGTTCAAGTTCGGTTTATAATGTCTTGCTTAATGTTTCGTATATTAGATCCGTTGCACTATGCCAATACAACATCAGAAATGTAGATATTGCTTATACCATTAGGGTTGGTTTAGTAAGTTAAATCCAGTTTTGCAAAGGGTATATAAATATTACATAGAAATCGAAAATCGAAAGCTTTCCCTAAATCTACAACTGATATAGTACGTAACGTATATGATACTAATTTATTTGGACAGATCATTTTGAGACTCAAGAAACTAGGGTTCAACGTGATGGCAGCTTACGGATGCACAGAAGTGTATGGAGCAGGAACGGCATGTTTATGGATGCCTGACTGGGAGACTCTACCTGAGGAAGAGTGTTCGAGGCTAAAGGCAAGACACGGTCTCAACCATTTCGCCATGGAGGCCGTCGATGTGCTGGACCCAACCACCATGAATTCGGTTCCACACGACGGAAAGACGATCGGGGAGATTGTTCTCCGGGGAAACACCGTCATGAGCGGTTACTTCAAGGACAAGGAATCCACTGAGGCGGCTTTTCGAGGTGGGTGGTTTTGGAGTCGCGACATGGGTGTAATAGATCCCGATGGGTAAGTAAACTGTCAATTTTAATGAGTTTTTAACTAAATTCGTGACTCATGTCCCTTATAAATTATTCTAAGTTCTATTTTATTTCAAATATGGGATTCCTAACATAAATGAATTATACATTCATGACTTTAAAATTTGGTTGTATCTAAATTGTCTGGTGATTATAAATGTTTCATTCCACCTGCAAGATACATACATTTGAAAGATAGGTCACAAGATGTTATAACTTGCGGCGGAGAAATTGTGGGGTCCACGGAGATCGAAGGGCTTCTCTACAGTCACCCGGCGGTTTATGAAGCGGCGGTGGTTGGACGACCCGACGAAGCTTTAGGAGAGTCGATGTGTGCTTTCGTGAAGCTCAAGGAAGGAGTTGAAGCGAAAGAGGAAGAGATCATTGAGTTCTGTGAGAGAAATCTTGTGAACAAGAACATTAAGATGGTTCCAAAGACGGTAGTTTTCTCAGATCTTCCTAAGACTTCTACTGGGAAGACTCAGAAGAATATTCTGAAAAAGATGGCTAAGAATATGGGCTATATTCCATTGAACGCTGCGGATTAATTGGTGAAATGATGATTTATCAACCCATGCAACTACTAAAAAAGAATGAAAAATAATATTTGTAATCAACTTATAATCGTCGGACTTAATTTAAATATGTTTTATGTAATTATGATTTATATATGAAAAATAGTGAAGTTGCCTTTTCTTAATTGCCTCTTGACAGACAAAATAACAGTGGCAGAGAATTGGCTAAGACTATAGCGAATACAATTTTCTTGATGTTACTTTTGTATTAAGTGATGATTATTCGTGTTTGATTTGGGTTTTGTTGATTTGGAATATGCTTTGATTTTGTTTTCTTGATTACTTCTGGTTATATACAGTATAAGATGATTAGACTATGTACTATTTATATTGTCAGAGAGTGGAAACATGGAGATGGAGAAAATTGTTGTTAGATTTATCATTCTGCCATGATTGTTGTTGCATTGCCCTTCCTTCCGATTAGGTCTGCGCATTTGGATATCTATTTGGGTTCAGATCGATTCTTTCGGGTTTTGAGTATACAAATTTTAGAAGTTTAGTACCTATTCGGGTATTTCCTTTTTCGGATCGGGTTTGGTTCGGTTCCGCCGGGGTTCAGGTCGGGTTTTGGATATCCGAAATTTACCATAATTCTCGAAAAAACTAAAAAATTGTTTAATTTAAATAAAATTTAGTTAAATTTTGCAAAAATTATTTATTTTTGACAAATATAACTAAAAAATTTCGAGTATTTTGCTTATTTTGGTCTAAACATAACTACTATATTCAGTTTATAATTGTAATTTTGAGTATTTTGGTTATTTCAAAACACTGAAAATATATAATTGTATTTTTAGATATATAATTATACTAGATTGGGACCCGCATATATGCGGGTTTATAATACGATATTTTATAACCCGTGAAAAAAAAACTAAAAATGAAAAACAAAATTAAATCACCCATGAAAATAAATAACATAAAAATTGAGAAACAAAGTTTCCGATGAAATAAATATATACTATGAAAGAATAATTTTTTTTTTTTTAAAGTTGAAAGAATTTGGTGGAGCATATATAGCAAATAGTTTTGGAAATAATTTTTGGACTTTTGTTTTTTGGTATGTAATTGACATATACAACCAAATTATTTATATAGAGGTGAGAAATTGGAGTTTTTTTTTCTTTTAGGATTAGTAATTCATTATTTTTTTTCTTTTATCTAAATAGAAAAACTAAGATTTTTTTCTTTTTTTTATTAACTTTTACTTTTAGGAACTTTAGTTTTTATGATTATGAATCGATTATTAATTTTTCAAATTTTTTATGTTTTCCTTTTTATATATTTTTCTTTTTGTTAAGTAACTTTACCATTTATGATTATGGAACGATTATTAATCTTTCCAAATTTTTATGTTTTATATTAATTGGTTATTAATCGATTTTAATTTTTCCATTATAAATTTTTGATTTTTCCTCTTTTTATTAACTTTAGCTTTATGATCAATTTACATTTTCTATTTTTTTTTATAGTAATTTTACCTTTTAGGATTATGAATCAATTATAAATTTAGTAATTATTTTGGTAAGTTTTTTTTAACACATGTTAGAATCTGTTCAATTGACTTGACACGTGTCGCGATCATGCGAGTTAACAACTTTAAAACATTCTTTTTTTTTTACTTTAGTTTTTAAGATATTTGTTGGTTTAAGTTTTTTTTGTTTACTTTCTTTTTAGGATGTTAATCTATTGTTTAATTGCTTTATTATAAACATTAAATTTGTTTTCATTGTTTTAAAAAACTTATTAATTTTTTTATTCATTGTTTTCAAAAACTTTTAGAAATATTTCCTTAATCCAAAAGCAACTTTTATTTTTCTTTTTGCTAACTTTACTTTTAGGATTAAGTTTAGATTATATTTTTGTTCCTTTATTGTTAAATAATACAAAATTTAAGATAAATTTCTTTAATCTAAAAACAACTTTTATTTTCCTTTTTGGTGCTAACTTTACCTTTATGATTAAGTCTATATTATAATTTTGTTTCTTTTACTGGTAATATTATGTGTCAAAATCTAATTGGTAATTTTTTTACACGTGTCAAAATCTGATGGATTAACTCGACACATATCGCGATCTTGCGAGTTACTACATTTGAATCATTCTCCTTTATATATATAGATTTAGGGTATTTCGGGTATCCATTCGGATTTCGGTTCCGGTTCGGTCCGGATACCCAAAATATTTTATAAGAAAAATCATTCGGGTATTTATAATTATTTGGTTCGGTTTGGTACATTTTAATTCAGTTCGATTTCGATTTGGTTTTTCAGTTCCGGGTATTTTGCTCATCCCTAACTTCCGATCAGCTATTACACTAAACCGGTCGAGATCAAACTAAACCGGAGATAAATTGGAATGCCGATTCAGAAATGATATGAGGATAAAAAAAAAAGTAATGGGCCAACTGTGAAGAATACGGCCCATTAACTGTTTATCCATCAGACTGCAAAGTGATTTTGATAAACCTGAAATGTTCGCATCTCTCTTGCGGATTGCTAGAACCAGAGAGCGAGATCGAGACATTCATAACTAAAACATAACTGAAATGAGTTTCGATAAATCGACTATAAGATATGAAATTCTGGCTTCTAGATTTTATATTTTGTGAAGTAATTTTTCTCCCTTTCCGTGTCGATCTCAAGGAAATAAAGTGAAGAGATTGATAAACCTAATTGCTCCCTTTTCTAGTGTAGTTGGGATCTAATCGTTAACTTTTGCTCTGTTGAGTTGATAGCTGTGACGTAGAAACCCTAATTTTGGGTGGACGTCAGAACCCAGCCTGAAAGACATGTACAGAGCTGTGTAAGTTATTTGGCGGAATTGGGTTTTTGTGTTGTATACTACTTCTCTAAACGTTGCTTCTTGTTTGAGCAATGCAGATGGCGTTCTTCATTGCGATTTATCGTGGGCTCGAAGTTAAGGCCGACCGTATCTCGGGTTAGTTATCTGTTCCTTGTTTTGCTTTGAGATTTGTGAATGATTAGTGTTTCTTTTCTTCATTCTTTTTCTTGTTTATTCCTGAAAAATTGTAATTTGATTCTTTAGGGACAGGGACGAAGTGGAACTGATAATGGGGCTGGTTGTTCTTGTTCTCGTAATGTCACGACATTGATGGGTATGTCTTATTATCCTCCTTTTATGGTCCCTCTCTTACTTACTTGGATTCTTAAAGACGAGATTTTGCGACTTCAAAACGCATGCTTCAATATGCAGGTAATGACTTCATTCGATGCCAAGATGAGTCAACTAGGAAGATCTTGCAGGTGCAGATTGTCGATGCACTTCGTTCGGGAGAAAGGCATGGAGCGTCAGCTCTGCTTTTAAAGTTAATGCAGGGAAATTGTTCACTTAGTGCCGATGATTTTCATGGCATTCTAAAGTATTGCGCACGATCACCTGATGCTGTGGTAAGTTGATAACTGAATAAGCAGCCGTGCTTAGGCTTGTCTTTTGGTGGATGATTAAACTCTGTTTGCACCTGTCTTAATATGTTGCACAAATTCGGAGTTATTCTGTCACTGAAGTTTTGGTATAGCTGAGACGTACATCTGTGATTCATTTCCCTTGATACACTATTCTTATTGTATCTGACCTCAAGGCAGTAATATGTTCCTGTAGTTTGTCATGGAGACTTACAGTGTAATGTGTAAGAAGGAAATCAGTCTGGACAGCAGATCTTTGTTGTTCATAGTACAAGCCCTTTGTAATGGGGGACACTTGGATAAGGTATATATATATATATATATTCCAATCAAATATCTAGTATTTCCGTACATGATATGGTAACTCATGTTTATCTATTTATTTCTCCGGTTATAATTGTTCAGGCGTCAGAGTTTATTCACGCTCTCGGAGAAAATGATAGTATCTCCCCTCTTTTGCCTGTGTATAACTATTTTCTTGGAGCCTGTGTAAAAACGAGAAGTGGGAATTACGCTAGTACATGTCTGGAATTGATGGATCAACGGAGAGTGGGGAAGAATGAAATAACATATGTAGCACTTCTCAAGGTTAGTTAAGGATATATCTTACTTAAGTGCTTTTTTTTTCAAGAGCTGTTCATATGCCAACTTTTGTATTTGGAGTGTAGGATATATGGAAAAGACTATTTTTTCGTTATTTTGTCCTAATTTCTGTCTTAGCGTTTCTATCACTTAAGGATGCTTAAATTTATTCGTAGTGGTTTCATTTACGTTGATCTGCATAATTGATCTTACTTTTCTTTGTTTTCTGATTAATATTATTTTCAGCTTGCAGTTTTTCAGCGCAACCTATCGTCTGTTAATGAAATATTGAAACACTATGTGGACCACTATAGTCTGAATATACTCGCTCTGAGAAAATTCATATGGTCCTTTACGAGGTTGGGGGATTTGAAATCAGCATATGAATTATTGCAACACATGGTGGCTCTAGTGCTAAGAGGAGAGCTCTTTGTTAAATTTAAAAGAGGAAAATTGCATTACACGAGACTGGATATTCCTATACCATTAACTGGTCAAACAGGATCAGAGAAAGTTGCTTTTGGAGTAAATGATCACACAGCTTCGCTAATGGTGGATGCTCATGGAAATAACACTGCCGAGTGCATGAGCAATGAAATAGAGTCTTCCAAAGTGGCTTTGCCGAAAGGTCACAACAAAATCGCTGCAACTAGGGTCCTCAGGTGGTCGTTCAATGATGTGATTCATGCATGTGGACAATCTAAAAACTCTGAGCTAGCGGAGCAGCTAATGCTGCAGGTATCTCCTACCAGTTTCCCATTTATCCATTCCTCGTCCTTATCCACTCGCTGCTCACTGCACGCGACACTGTAGTGTTATGAGTAAAAAACCTCTTTGGAAAAGTAGTAGAATACAGTTGCAGCATTAAAAATCTTTAATGGGAATTTTGATATTTTGCTTATGACCTTGTTTGAAATTCTCAAGCTTTCATGAGCATTGATACCAGCTCTTTATTGATCTTGTTGGGCTGTCGAATTCTGTTAAATAGCTGGCCTCTGGCCTTTTGTCTTTTCTCTGGTTCCGGTCCTGCTTTGTGGTGTTTGTGAAAATCTCATTTCTGACTTTCTTCTTATCTGCACTAATAGATGCAAAATCTTGGGCTGCCACCATCAAGCCACACATATGATGGTTTCATTAGAGCTGTTGCATTTCCAGAAGGATATGAATATGGCATGACACTGGTAAAGAGTTTATGTACTGTACAAGCCATCTCTTTCATAATTTCTTTCTTTATGTTGTTCAATTTTTTTTATAACGATTTTTCTATATATTTCATATCTCTATGCAGTTGAAAGTAATGCAGCAGCAGAATCTGAAACCATATAATTCAACTCTTGCTACGGTTTCAGCCTATTGCAGCAAAGCCTTTCAAGTTGATTTAGCTGAACACCTGCTGGATCAAATTTCTGAATGCTCGTACGCATATCCTTATAATAACCTTCTTGCTGCGTATGACTCCTTGGTTAGTTATCTTGATTTTACATATCTGAAAGCCAGTTACCCTAGATACCTCTTTTACCTTTCGGTGTTTGCTTATTTTATTACAAGTATTTTTTTCTCCCGAAGCCTCAAGTATATGAGCTGATCCTAGATGCCATAGAAATTTTAGAAAACCATACTTATGACTATATTGCCACTCTATAGGATATGCTTGGAACAACGGGTTACTGTTCTTTTCTATTATTTCTTACTCAAAATATTTGTCCAACATTGTTCTGCACTCGAAGTGGTTGTCATGTTTTACAGATCTTGTTATTATGATTTGTTGTATGTGTCCATATTTAGTATATAATTTTTTTCTGCTATTTTACGCAAGTCACTGTGAGGTTCAGTTTCTTACTAATGTTTTGTAGGATCAACCAGAGCGTGCTGTCCGAGTTTTGGCTAGAATGAAACAGCTAAAACTGCGTCCGGATATGAGGACGTATGAATTGCTCTTTTCATTATTTGGTAATGTGAATGCACCATATGAAGAGGGAAACATACTGTCCCAAGTAGACTGCTGTAAAAGGATTAATGCTATAGAAATGGACATGGTGAGAAATGGTTTTCAGCACAGCCCTATCTCAATGCGGAATGTGGTTAGTTTCTGCTCTAGATAGTTCTTGATCTGTTTGAAGCAGATGACTCAGATGTGATATTATTCAGTTAAAAAGCAGCTTGAAAATCCCTTTCGAGGCGATTCTATTACTCTTTATGTCGTTATTGTGTGTGTTATCTCACAGAACAATGAACATAATGTTTACCCTTTTCTTTTACTTTCTCCAGCTGAGAGCCCTCGGAGCTGAAGGTGTGGTGAATGAAATGATCCGACACCTGCAAAGGGCTGAGAATATGTATCTAGATACGCCTACATACAACATAGTGCTTCATTCACTTCTTCAGGCAAATGAAGCAAGTTTTCATCGTCTAATAGCTCTTTTAAAGTTTTCATTGCATAGCTCTACAATATTGACCGTTATTATTAATTGACATGCAGACTAACATGGTGATCAAAATATTCAAACGTATGAGGGCATGTGGCTACCCTGCAGACGCTGCTACCTACACCATAATGATTGATTGTTGCCGCATTATTCACTCTTATGAATCAGCTTGTGCTCTAGTTTCTATGATGATCCGTGGCGGATTTTCTCCAAATGCGATTACGTTTACTTCTCTGATGAAGGTACTTACAGATTACAATTTTATTAAATTCAAGATGAAAAGAATCCTACACAGAGTACACATACGCGTGGGACCAAAAAAAAAAGGGTACACACATGCATACATATTTTCTTGAACAATTATTCACACTCAGAACTTCCAATTTTTTGGTGGTATTTGGCTGCTTATAGTTATCGCTGCTCATTTCTTTGTTTCTGGATTAGATACAGTGATTTCTATTAACTAAAGCTTTGTGTTTCCTCTTAGATGTTGTTGAATGATGATAATTTCGAGGAGGCACTCAATCTCTTGGACCAAGCTGCATTGGAAGAGATACGTCTCGATGTCTTATCATACAACACCATTTTGCGTAAGGCATTTGAGAAGGTAAAGATATTTGTCGTAAGAACGCTGAAAGTAGTGAAAGCGAATAAACTGATTCAGTATACAATCTTTTTTCTCTGCAGGGGATGATTGATGTGATTGAGTACATAGTGGAGCAAATGCACCGAGAGAAGGTGAATCCAGATCCAACGTCATGCCATTTTGTTTTCAGTTGTTACGTGGAAAAAGGGTATCATACGACAGCAGTAGAAGCGTTGAATGTTCTGAGCTTAAGAATGCTCAACGATGAAGTCAAAGAGAGTCTTGAGGAGAAGAAAACAGAGCTTGAGGAAAATTTTGTCATGAGCGAAGACCCTGAAGCCGAAACAAAGATAATGGAGCTGTTCAGAAACTCTCAGGAGCATCTCGCAGCAGCTCTTCTGAATCTAAGATGGTGCTCGATGCTCGGGGTCCGGATTATATGGTCGGAAGAGCAAAGCTCATGGGCCAGAGGACTCTCCAACAAGTATGGTTAATAGGTAGAATGTGAAAGTGTTTCATTGTTCCTGACGAAGAGCGGTTTTGGTCTCTTTCTCTTCGCTGTTGTTGATTCTCCGCCAATTTCTCTTTTCGTTTTGTTGTATCATGTACAAATTGTTACCTAAGAAACAAGGCTGTTTGAGTTTTTTCTTTTATTTATTTTTACCATCCAACTACTAGAATGATAAGTTTTTAACCATCTTT
This sequence comes from Eutrema japonicum, assembly GCA_030161315.1. Taxonomy (NCBI): domain Eukaryota; kingdom Viridiplantae; phylum Streptophyta; class Magnoliopsida; order Brassicales; family Brassicaceae; genus Eutrema; species Eutrema japonicum. Next base: position 8,368,244 of record BSQW01000006.1, on the reverse strand, counting down.
TGACTGTTTTTTTACCGAGCCAAATTTTCAATAATTGGCATAGAAAATTTTCAAACTGCATCACTTAACTGTGATCTTTTGGTTAGTTTAATCTTGTTATCCTAAGTTATAATTGTGTTTTCTAACTATAAACTTATCTTGTTTTCTTTTAACGTGTAGTTGTAATGTAAAGTCGGAGTTTAGATCTATAACCAGAGTTCAATGTGAATGGCAATTGGATACTTTTGTCGTTTATTTAGAGAATTAGTATTTTTGTTCCTTGTTTATATGTGAAACCGTGTTGACTATGTAATAGCCAGCTAATCATTTAGCTCTAGGTGCTCTGTTTTTAATCGTTTTAAAGAAAGGGTTGATAAGTGCTATATGCATATGATATCGAAACTTGATTCGCTTGAAACAAGAAAGAATAATTACTGTAAAAAAGATAAAGGACAAATGAAAACGACAGAAACAAAGGTAATAATGTGACAACTTGCTCAAAAGTATTTGCTCATCCAGCACAAAAGTACAAAACCTTTGCCACTGATCATACATGACCACCGATCCTTTGTTAGATGATCACAAACCATTCTATACTGCTTTTGGTTAGAATACTGTTGGTATCAAATCGCGACCCGCGATATTTGGCCCGTTAAAGGCCCAACAGCAAAACAATCTTTCAACCTATAAATACGGCCTAACTCATTTATAAGCTGATGAAGAACAGGTCTACGCGACCTCCAGCCCGCAAGGAAGAAGTCAACAACAACCCCGCGATTCACGGGATACACGATGACGTGATATCCGGGATGGTTTAGTTCGAAGAGGACTATAAAGAGAGGTCGCGGGTGTAGGATGAAGGAGACAATTGATTCTAGCAAAAAAAACACCGAATACTTGTAAAATCTCCTCGAGATTTCTTTACTTATAAAAAATTCTCATTGATTCAATACAAAGTCCAATTCGTCGAGTTTATATCCAAATTACATCTTTGATTAATAGATAGAAACTAACCCGTTAAAGTTCTTCCCTAAAAATCCTTACAAAAACTAGGTGTACGATTCCGTATCCACATTTTGGCGCCGTATGTGGGGAAGAGCATATAGCTTTCTAGACACAAGAATCAGATCTTCGATCTAATGAGAAGCGAAATGGATCCAAACCATTCAGAATCAACCAGGGTCAACCCCTCGACCAGTCGCAGCACCTCTGGCGCGACTACTGAGCCCGCGCCCACAGGATCCGCATCCCAGATCCCAGTCCCGACAAGCACTGTGGGATCAAACCCCGCCGCAACGGGTGGAGTGGAAACACTCGCCGCAAATCAAAACGCGGCGTCGCGACGTGCAAACCCTGCCGTCCCAACGACCGCTAACGCGCCGTCAGACCAAAACCCTAATTGGGTATGGACGAGGTCCGCCTCAGGCTCCGTTGATCCGTCTCAGGCTCCGTCGGACCAAAACCCTAATTGGGTATGGACCAGATCCACCGATCCGTCCCAGGCTCAAACCGGCCGAACGGGATCAACCTCGCCATCTATAATGCCGCAACAACACAGAAACGACCTGGCCGAAATCCGCAAAATGTTATCCATCCTGGTGGAAAGGCAACAGACCTACGAGACCTCGACTCGTACGCTCGAAGCTCGCTTAGAGCAGCAAGAAAGTCGCTCGATGGAAAATCAAGAGCGACGTTCGCATGGAAGTCCGCCCCCACGAACACGCCTGGATTTCGGAACAATCCACGCTTCGCCGACATTCGTCGGGCAATTCGAGATTCCGATCCGAAATACCCCGACCTCAGCTTTCACGTTCGAGAGCTCGCCATCGTTTGCTGCCAACCTGAGCAACGAGACAAGCAGGCGAGCCTCGACCAGGCTACCGCCTCCGCCGAGCGTGGGAAACCACGAATCAAGGCCATTCAGCACCTTAGAATTCAGGTCAACCTCGGGAACCCAGCATGAGCAAACTAACAACAGTTCGTTCTCTTTTCCTCCCCCACCCGCAAACCGCGAAAACAATACGCGACCTCGCGAGGAAAACGAAAACCAGACCTGAACTCAGGCTCCCGACATGTCATACATAAATCTCCCGAACACCGTTGATCGTGAGTTGTTCCAACGATACGTCGATCACACGAATGCCGAACTACAACAGATGAACTTACTCGTCCACTTCGCCACTAGTTCGGCCCCGGATATCGATCGCGTGATCGAGGAGACCAATCGAACTCCCTTCACCAATCGCATCGTGACAGCACATATTAGAGATACGGGAAAAATCAAATTCTCCGAATACGCTGGAAAGACCGACCCGCGAGCTCACATACGAGCATTCCGCCTAACGGTCGCAAGGTTTCATTTCCTCGATCACGAAAAAGAAACAGGCTACTGCCGCCTCTTCGCCGAAACCCTGATCGGAACGGCCCAGGAATGGTTCGCCTCACTGGAAGAAAAGTCTATAGACAATTTCAACCAGCTCATCTCGATTTTCCTCAAGCAATACTCGGTATTCATCGAGGCGCAAGCGTCCGAAGCCGACCCTGGAAGCTCTCACAAGGCCCAGGGGATTCACTTCGGACATATATCACAAAATTCAATGAAATCAAAGCCAAAATAGCGAACCCCAACGAGGTAGTAGCACTATTGGCACTGAATAATAACTTATGGGATACGTCGAGCTTCCGTAAGGAACTCACAGTTCGACCTACGACGTCATTAGACGATGCACTACACCGCGCATCCGCTTTCGCTTTATACGAAGACGAGGCCGCCTATCTCACTACGAAATACGAAATGATGGAATGCCCCCCCGACGTCGAAGAAGGCTCCCTAAAGGGAACTTCCTAGCAAAGGACTACATACGTACGCCGTCGGAAGCCCCCCTCAATCCAAGAACAAGGATTACGATCCATAAAAATATTGCAACCATCACAAGTGAAAAGGACATTCCACAGAGGAATGTCGAACTCGACTTCGACTGCTAGCAGCTCAGAACGACGCCGAACGGCCTACAGAGGAAGCCGTCGAGGCGGAACCAGTTCCAAAGAACGATAATAAAAAGTCAAACCCCAAAAAGAAAAGGGAACGAACTAACGAGGTCACGGGACAAGAAACCCCGCCTCCTGCGCCGAAAAAACGCATCGACCTGATATTCAGAGAGCTGAGCCTCTACGGCGGCTCGATGAAATCAGTAATTACACCGCCACCGGCGCCCAAAAAGACAGTCGCACTTCGACCCCGAAAACCTCGCATTTCGAAGAGGGGGGAGTAGAGCCACCCACCACTAAAAGAATAGACTTCATATGTGGTGGCTCGCAATTCTGCTGCGACTCGACGAACTCCATCAAGCTATTCCAACGACGAGCACGAACCAGACCGGCAGAACCGACCTCCCTCCAAGGACCCAACCACATGATCACCTTCAGAGAAAGTGAAACTACACACCTCGACAAACCGCACGACGACGCCCTCATCGCCCAGCTCGACGTCAGTGGCTATGAACTGTCCAGAATAATGATAGACACCGGCAGTTCGGTTGATGTACTCTTTTACGAAGCCTTTCGCCCAATGGGCTTCGAAGACTCATCCCTGCGAGGTAAACCCTCGCCGCTAACCGGATTCGCCGGAAACATGACGTACTCCAAAGGAACAATCGAACTCCCCGTGTTCGCGGAAGGAGTACAAAAATTAATCGAATTTGTGGTCGTAGACCGCGCGGCACCATTTAACGCCATACTCGGTAGACCCTGGCTATACGCCATGAAAGCAGTACCAAAGACGTACCACCAGTGCATGAAATTCTCTTCATCCGAAGGAACCAAAACGGTACGAGGAAGCCAGTCCGCGTCCCGCGATTGCTACATGGGAAATTACAAATAATCCAGGAATCACCCCGTATAGAAACTACAGAAAGAGCTAGAGCTCGCCACCCAGCAAATAAAAAGATCAAACGATCCTTCCGTATGCGAACCTCGCACCGAACTCATAACACAGGTCTGCATAGATGACAACAACTTAGACCGCGTCGTTGGCATAGGAATCGACTTATCCAACGAAATTAGAGAAGAACTTATGTCTTTCTTAAAAGAGAACGTCACCACATTCGTATGGTCCACCGCGGACATGCCCGGGGTCGACACCGATGTAACGTCGCACGAACTAAACGTCGGCCCGACATATAAACCCATCAAGCAGAAACGTTGTAAGCTCGACCCCGAAAGGGCCAAAGCCGTCAACGACGAAGTAGATCGACTACTCAAGGTCGGCTCCATCAGAGAGATGAAATATCCCGACTGGTTGGCCAACCCCGTGGTCGTTAAAAATAAAAACAGAAAGTGAAGAGTTTGCATTGACTTTACCGACCTAAACAAAGCATGCCCCAAAGACAGCTTTCCATTACTACACATCGATCGGCTCGTCGAAGCTACGGCCGGTCACCAACTGCTATCCTTCATGAACGCATTTTCCGGATACAACCAGATAAAGATGAACCCGGAAGACCAAGAAAAAATGGCATTTATCACCGATCGTGGCACATACTGCTACAAAGTGATGCCCTTCGGCCTTAAAAACGCCGGTGCAACTCACCAACGACTGGTAAACAAGATGTTCGCGGATCTACTCGGTAAAATGATGGTGGTTTATATCGACGATATGCTCGTCAAATCCTCCAGACAATCCGATCACGTAGCACAGCTCAGACAATGTTTCATTATCTTTAATAAATACGGAATGAAACTCAACCCAGCAAAGTGCTCGTTCGGGGTCGCTTCGGGAGAATTCCTTGGCTACCTAGTAACTGAGAAAGGCATCGAGTCAAACCCAAAACAGATCGCGGCCTTTTTAGAAAGGCGATCACCTAAAACAACCTGAGAGGTTCAACGATTGACCGGGAGAATAGCGGCCCTAAATAGGTTTATCTCCCGATCGACTGACAAGTGCCTCCCTTTCTACCAACTCCTCAAAAGAAACCAAAAGTTCCTTTGGGACGAGCAGTGCGAAGACGCATTCCGACAACTCAAAGCATATCTAAGCGAACCCCGAATACTGGCCAAACCGGTAAAAGGAGAACCGTTATATCTATACTACGTAAGCAAAACGTTGGTCGACGCCGAAACAAGATACCTCGCTATGGAAAAATTAGCTCTGGCAATTGTGATGTCGGCCCGGAAACTCACACCGTATTTCCAGTCCCACTCGATAGTAGTCATGACATCACAACCGCTCAGAACCATCCTCCATAGCCCGAGTCAATCGGAACGCCTCGCCAAATGGGCAATCGAACTCAGCGAGTACGATATCGAATATCGCGGACTTCATGATCGAATTAGCACATGAGGTTGCTAACGAAACGAACCCCTCCAAGAAGTGGACACTCCATGTTGACGGATCCTCATCTAAACAAGGATCCGGAGTCGGCATCAAACTTACCTCGCCAACAGGCGAGGTAATCGAACAATCGTTCAGATTGGGTCTCGTCGCTTCCAACAACGAAGCAGAGTACGAAGCCCTCATCGCCGGAATTAGGCTCGAAATCGGGATTGGAGCTCGGGAGGTCGACGCTTTCAGCGACTCTCAGCTCGTCACGAGCCAATTCCACGGCGAGTACGAGGCCAAAGACGAACGCATGGACGCGTACCTCCAAGTTGTTCGTGGATTATCAGAAAAGCTCGACAAATTCGAAATAACAAAGATCCCAAGAGGTGAAAACACTCGCCGCTCTATCCTCGACCTCGGACCCGTTAGTTAAAATAATAATTCATGTTGTAAGAATTGAAAAACCGAGCATCGATATCGCCCTCAAAGTTCTCACCATAAACGAAATAACGGCCGAGACCGTAGACATGGAGACTGATCAAGTCTTCTCCGATGCAGAAGAACACGAGCCCGATCCTACGGCACCCCCGGAGGACGAGGACGACCCCGTGGGCATAGGCTAGTATGGTCCCGACTTACCAGTCAACCCGAATCGCCTGACGAAGTCGCCCCAGCAACCACCGGTGATCCCGAATCGGACGAGTACATCCGTAAACCAGATTGGAGGATACCAATCGTCTGATACATTACAGATGGGACCGTACCACCCGAGAAGTGGGCAGCCTGAATACTGAAAGTACAGAGCTCGCGCTATTGCGTGATAAACGACAAACTCTACAAACGAAGCGACTCTGAACCAAACCTCATATGCGTCCACGGCATAGAATCCCTCGCAATCATGGGCGAAATGCACGACGGCCACTGCGGAAGCCACTCCGGAGGTCGCGGCCTCGCCGTCAGAATAAAACCACACGGCTATTTTTGGCCAACAATCGTAGCAGACTGCGAGAACTATTCGAAGAAATGGGACAAATGCCAAAGACATGCCCCAAGTATCCACCAACCAACTGAAACATTCTCCTCGCTCTCGGCCCCTTACCCGTTCATGCGATGGTCTATGGATATCGTAGGACCGCTGGTCGAGTCGGGACGGAAGAAACTCCGTTTCCTACTAGTCCTTAACGATTTCTTCACCAAATGGGTTGAGGCAGGAGCCTTCCAGCAAACCACACAGGTCGAAGTAAAAGACTTTGTATGGAAAAACATCATATGCCGACACGGGATCCCATACGAAATTGTAACCGACAATGGATCCCAGTTTATATCGCGAAGCTTTATAGCTTTCTGCACCAAGTGGAAAATCCGTCTAACCACCTCGACCCCGAGGTACCCTCAGGGGAATGGTCACCCCGACGCCGCGAACAAAACGATCTTGAGTAACCTCAAGAAAAGATTCGACTCAAGAAAACAAAGATGGACAGATGAACTCCCCGGGGTCCTTTGGGCCTGCCGCACCACCCCCCATCGAGCTACACACGAAACATCGTTTTCACTAGCATACGGGATGGAGGCAATAGTCCCGGCCAAAGTCTCGGTACCAAGCCCCAGGCGAACTCTATGCCCGTCAGACAGCGAACTCAATGAAGAAATGTTACGAGATAAATTAGACTTCATCGACGAACGTCGAGACCAAGCATTGATCAGAATTCAAAACTACCAGCAAGCCGCTGCCCGCTACTATATCTCCAATGTTAAACACATGAGTTTCGAAGTAGGTGACCTAGTCTTGCGAAAAGTATACGAAAATACCAAAGAGGGAGGTGCCGGAAAATTAGGAACCAACTGGGAAGGTCCCTACCGCGTCATCGAAGTAGCACGTAATGGCGTCTACAAGCTCGCGAAAGTAAAAAACGACGTACCAGAAAAAAGATCTTTGAATTCCATGAATCTAAAACGATATCACGACTGAGTACGCGTAATAATCGAACTACGTAAAGGCTTGATCCCTTGACAGGGTACGTAGGCATCTCGACCCTTGAGTGCAGCCACCAAAACATACTATCATTTATCTTTACCATCATATGTTGTAACTCGCTCGCCTTTCGGCGAGCCCAGATGAATAAAGAAACATTTTCACCTCGCGCATTTCCCGAGTAAACACTATTCAGCTCTCGTATCACTATAGTCCCCCGACCTCGCATCACGAACTGAGCCACAGGGTAAAACCTCGTAGCAAAAAGCACTTTGGGAACCATCAAACCACCCGAGCTCATAAAAGTTCAAACAAATGCGGTCAAAGGACCACGACGACACGACCTGATTCCCAAACAACGAACTCTAAAGGGCTTCGAAATCCACTCGGAATTTGAAGCACGCAGTTCGCTAAAAGGAACTAAATCAAAAACGAAACCTAAGGTTTCGAAAACTGCCAAGACAAAAGATTTAGCACCATCAAACACCGACTTCCTGACAAAAGAATCGAAGAGGGCAGCGAACCCGAGCTCCGGGTATAAAATTATTAGAAATCATAAAGAATTTCACTAAGGCAAACGACACCCTTCGTCAACACCTAGTCGAAGTAACACAAGTTTCAAGACCTAAAACTCGTTAAGGCAAAACGCGTCGCTAAAGCGACAAGTCTCTTTATGAGATCAAACCTCGTCCAAGATAAGCCGAAGTAGCGACGAATGCGAAAATTCAAGACAGAAATTTTACTAAGTAAAAAGATATCGAGGCCTTTTACTTAAGAAAATTCAGAAATTTCATAAAATTAATAAAGACGCCGGATTAAAACCTCACGGCTAAGGCATTGTGTTTGGATCACCAAAAAGCCCTAATAACTAGCATAATGCCGGATTAAAACCTCCCGGCTAAGGCAATTTGTTTGGAATTAAATAAATAAACTAAGGCAAATAACTGTCGCCCCGGGTCCTCCACCCTAATCTTCCACGAAGTCATCCGCCGCCACCTCTTCGTTGGCAATCCGCACTACCGAGCTCTCCGCCAGCTCGACGTTACTTCCAAATTGATCAAGGCCGGCCGGGATCTGAGAAATGGGATCGACCTCCATCAAGGCGACCGAATCCTCCGAAACAGCAGGAAGATTTAACTTACCAAGAGACAGGTCGGACACTTAGCCGCCTTGAACGCCTCTTCGAACTGCCCTCTTATCGCCTCAACCTTCGGAAGTTCGGCCTCAACAGTGGTGTCGCCTTTCTGCAGCTCATTCAGGAGGTCGATATTAGCAATCACCTCCTGGAGGTCGATCTCGGCGTCGGTCTCCGCCTTTTTCAAGGCCCACATGGCCTTAACCCGTTCGAGCACTTCAGCATATTTCGCGGATAACTCCCGCCTGGCCGCCCGCGCCGCCTGACGGATTTCCTTGTCCCGAACAGCGATCAGTTCGCGATTTTTTCGAGCTAGCCGAGCAGCCTGTTCCAACGCAGACTGACTCTCAAACCGAAGTGCAGCGAGATGATTCTCCGTTGCTTGTAACTTCCACGACATCGACTCCGAAGCAGCTTCGAGATCGGCATTTCTTGCCTCAAGAACAGGGATTCTGGCCAGTTCAGCAACCCTCTCGACCTCTTGGGCTTTCAAGGACTGCACCTCGGCGTTCAAATTGGCGACCATCTGTTTCGCCTTTTCGACTTCTTCGTGTTGAGGGGCATCCCGAACCCGTTGTTCGCAGAGAGCAACGACCTTGTTCTGCGACGCCAGCGCCTGGACAAAACAAAACCAACGTGTCAATAGGGACACTAAAAATCACCAAGGTAAAAAAAAAAAAACAAACCTACCTTCCCATTCGCGGCGCACATGTCTAAATACGCCTCCCTCTCGGACATATTCCTCAACGAAGGAAGCTGACATCCAGTCGCCTTGCAATGGCGAAACAACGTCGCCATCCCCTCCGGATCCTCGGTGATGGGAGAATCCCTGGCGCGCTTGAACGACCAGTGGAATGGCCGGCTCGCCGAAGACCCGTTCGCCGAATCAGGTCCACGACGACCCTCAGAACCACGGGATCCCGCGGTCTCGCTCCTCTGCCGGTTCGCTTGAGGACGCGACGGCCCCGACGGGAGGGAAGTCTATAGGGGATGCGGCATCTCAGGGCGACGTGAAGTCGTGTCGGCACTAAACCATTCGACTTTGAGCTGACTGGGATGGGGTCTATGACAGGGTCCACGACGGGGTCCACGCCGGTCTCCGTAGCCACCTGAACGGAACCACGGCTCCGGGTCCCGCCAGACCCAATCGATGCCACGAGCATGGGCTGTTCCAACGGCTCCACCTGGACCGGTGCGTTCAGGGCATCATTAACCGCCGCAGCGATATCTCCAGAACGAACCCGACTGGCCCCAACGCTCGGAGTGGTCGGAGCTCGACTACGGTAGCTTGAACGTCTGGACATGATGAGGGGTTGTACGATACTGGTTGACGAGCTGGTATCTGACACAGGTCGGATAGCCGGAGTCGGGATCGTCTGAACTCTAACCGGTTCAACTGCAAACAACACACATTGTCAGCTTCACCTCGACTTCGTATTCCAGTATTATAAAAATATAAAGAACACTTACTTCGCAACGGAGGAGGCTGTCGAGATGGCCCGGTAATATAGGTCGATTGATGAATTCGTCCGAGAGCTCGATCAATCCTGCGCCTCGTAAATGAGTCCCACTCGGTCCCTTGACTTCGTAGGTGGGTGACAAGTTGGCCCCGGTCTGCACCTCTCCGGTGTCTCGAATTCTGACGGGACGGCGAGCTCGACATCCTGGGGGACGTTATAGACTTGCCGGAGATTCACAATAGTCTGTCGGGTCGTCGTTGTTCTCCAATGAGGGCCGAAGAGCTCGTCTGGATGCGCCGGGACGAATTTCGAATCGGCCATAAGGTTTGATATAAAAATCGAAAAAGAAAAAGAACCTAGACGTCGATGAATAAAAAATCTGTACTTCCTAAAACCCAGAAAGTCGCAGAAGAAAATAAGAAGGAAAGTGAGAAGTTACCTTCGTTCGAAGTGACGATCGTAGTTTATTGGGAAAATACAGAAAACAATTTATAAAGGGGGATTAACCCCAGTCGTTGAGATCGCGAAAATCTTTCGTCTCCCCAAATCTCGGTCGTACAATCCCAAGAAACATAATGATTATCCCTTTTCACCGAGAATCGCGCAGCCGGTTCCTCTCCCCGAACCTCGGCCGTCCGATCCAGAAAATCTCGGTAAAATCAAGATCCCTGTCGCGGATGGGACGCCGAACGGTTTCTCTTCACCCATTAAGTAAAAATTAACTTAATGGGCTGGGGGGCAATTGTTGGTACCAAATCGCGACCCGCGATATTTGGCCCGTTAAAGGCCCAACATCAAAACAATCTTTCAACCTATAAATACAGCCCAACTCATTTATAAGCTGATGAAGAACAGGTCTACGCGACCTCCAGCCCGCAAGGAAGAAGTCAACAACAACCCCGCGATTCGCGGTATACACGATGACGTGATATCCGGAATTGTTCAGTTCGAAGAGGACTATAAAGAGAGGTCGTGGGTGTAGGATGAAGGAGACAATTGATTCTAGCAAAAAAGACACCGAATACTTGTAAAATCTCCTCGAGTTTTATTTACTTATAAACGATTCTCATTGATTCAATGCAAAATCCAATTCCTCGAGTTTATATCCAAATTACATCTTTGATTCATATATAGAAACTAGCCCATTAATATTCTTCCCTAAAATTTTTTACAAAAACTAGGTGTGCGATTCCGTATCCACAAATACCAACCCAAACCATTCTAATGTACAACAACAACAAAAAGAGTTTCTTTTTAAAAGATTCATTCAATAACCAAAGTTGTACTAAATTCTGCTGACAGAAATATAGAAATAATCAGTTATGTCAAGAAACCTCGGAAGATCTTTCAATTGATTATTGGGGACAAATGTTCTATGTCAACTTTTTGGGGATACTTTTTTTGTTCAGTGAAAATCTTAGAGTGTTATATACTCCACTGATTTGTATATTGCATGGATAATAATGTTGATTTTCATAACTAATGTTTTTTACGCAAATATGATTCCCACAAAAAAAAAACTTATATTCATTTTTTAAGGGATTTTTGGCTGAGTTTCTTAACTTAATTGGGACATTAACATTTTTTATACCGTACAAGGATTAATTTATCAGTCGTAATACACAATCGTCATTTCACACATAAAAAAAACAAAAAAATAAAAAGTGACAAAAACATAAGGTTGAATGCAATTATCTCTAGTTTTAATCTACTACTATTTAAAAAGACCTTAAAAATCTTATTTGCGTAACATTAGTTTGAAAATCTTTAAATGTACTAGTAGTGTTGCAGTCATGTCATAATTTGGTTTACTTAATTTTTATAAAAAAAATGTAAGACCGGAAGTATATAGCTCCCAAAACAAAACTCCAATTTCTCAACTGGAATATTGATGTTGTCGCTCGTGATCGAAAGCATGATTTGAGAATCTCAAATCCTCAAACATGTTTTGATTCTCTCTCTCTCTCTCTCTCTCTCTGGCTCAGAGCGGCGGCCGCCATGAGTTTCCAGCGGCGGCGCTACCCTTACTACAATCGTCTTCGCCGACTTCTCCCTCTCGTTTTCGCCGTCTCCTTATCTCTCCTCATTCTCTTCGCTTTTCTCTCCTTCCTTGCTCCGCCTCCAGGCGATTCCGATCGCCTTCCACCACGTGTTCGCTACACATCCGTACTCTCTCTCTCTCTATTTCTCGGTAAATCCGTTTCTAGAGCCTTTTGATCCGTCCTGATACGCTGTTTTTATTCGCTTTTGCCGGAGCAGATTAACATTGGAGCCAATGATGCGATCAAATCAGCGGGTTTCCGAGTTCCGGTTAGTGGTTTTGATGTTTCGACTTATTTGCTTTTTTGTAAAAATGTTTGGATCTCTATTGCGTCTTCATCAATGTCTCAATTGTGTTTTTCTTTTACTGACCGACAGAGAGTTGGAGGCAGATCAGATCGTGATATTTGGCGCTCACGAAATGCTGAATTTTTCTACGGATGCAGCAACGCGAGCAGCAAATTCGCAAGTGCGTAAGACTTTATATAAATTCTTTGTATTCTGTCACAGATTAGATTCAATTGCTCATTAGTAAACATTGATCCTACGAAAGTATGAAACTTTGATAAGTTGGAATCAGCATTATTGAATCAGGCGTTTATTAGGCAAACACTAAATCCGATTTCTTGCTTGCAGATGCGAAAGCAGTGACGAGAAATGATCGATACTTGGCAATCGCCACCAGTGGTGGCTTGAACCAACAACGAACTGGAGTGAGTTCCTTTTACTTGTCTTGCTTAATACTTTTATCCCCATGGATTATCATATACGAAATTTGTTGTTTACTCTTAAATCAGCTCAGCTGCTCCTAATTCTATGTATCTGGAAACTATATTCTTCTCAGATTAGCTATCTAGTGTAATTAATTATATGGCAATTTGTTCTAAGCCGCTTACGGAATTCCAAATGCATCCTTCCTTCTGCAGATTGTAGATGCAGTTGTTGCGGCAAGAATTCTAAATGCTACTCTTGTTGTTCCGAAGTTAGACCAGAAGTCTTACTGGAAGGATGCCAGGTTCGGCACACAATAAACATACATATTTCTCTTCGAAACTAAAACCAAATGTTGTGCATCTTCGTAACTTTGTGCGTTTTGTGCAGTGAGTTCTCGCATATTTTCGACGTTGATTGGTTTATGTCGTTTCTGTCGGAAGACGTTAGAATTATAAAGCAACTTCCACAGAAAGGAGGGCGAACGTGGAGCACAAGTAGAATGCGTGTACCAAGGAAATGTAACGAGAGATGCTATATTAATCGGGTTTTACCTGTTCTTCACAAAAGGCATGTAAGTTTCCTTCTTCTCTGAACTTAAACATTTGTCCCGAATAATTGTCTTTACAAGCCTTACAAGGTATTATAATTCTTTTGTTTGCTAAACCCATTGGTAGGCGTGGTTGCTTTATATTCTTCTTTATATATCTTTTGTTAATTGCTAGCATGTTGATGTTTGTTTATGTTTGGAAATTGAGGCATTGTGTACTCACGGAGAAGTGATTGTCTGTTGAATAAGCATCTAGCTTATATCAATTTTGTCTGTATTTGCTTCAGGCAGTTCAACTGAACAAATTTGACTACAGACTTTCAAACAAGTTGAGCGACGACTTGCAAAAGCTAAGATGTAGAGTAAATTACCATGCTCTAAAGTTCACTGATCCTATACTGACAATGGGTAATGAATTGGTCCGGCGCATGCGATTGAGGAGCAAACACTTCATTGCTTTACATCTAAGGTAGCACCACCGTGCACCTTAAAATCCTGATATTTCTTTGTTTTTTTCACTTTGTTACGGAACAAGGGCATTGTACTGAGGAGAATTAACATGCAGCACAGCTGAAACCTTTTAGCATCCCCTCATAGGTTGACTTAGTTGCTTCTTCAAGTATCCTGTGGTCAAGGCTCTATCTTTTTCTTTTGGTAAAAATCAATGCTCTTATCTAATAGAGGAAGTTGCATCGTGAAATTAGTGGAATTGGATGCATAAACATGTGTATCCTGGATTTCTTGTAGTAACTCCTTCACATTTGACATTCTACTCAACGAGGAATCTTTATGATATACTACTTTTCCATCTAATCCAGAAAATGTCTTGACGCAAGCGTTAATGACTTTGTTTCAGGTTTGAACCTGATATGCTTGCATTCTCGGGATGCTATTATGGTGGTGGTGATAAGGAAAGGAGGGAACTTGCAGCAATTAGAAGGAGATGGAAAACATTACATGTAATGCCTATTCTGTAATGTTTTTAGAAATTACTTGCAATTCATTGTATATTAACAAGCTACTAATGACTAATTTTGCAACTTTATTGCAGATTAACAACCCAGAGAAACAAAGGCGACAAGGAAGGTGTCCGCTCACTCCAGAGGAAGTCGGACTGATGCTTAGAGCTTTGGGATATGCCAGTGATGTTCATATATATGTCGCGTCAGGTGAAGTATATGGAGGAGAAGAATCTTTGGCTCCTCTGAAAGCGCTCTTTCCACACTTCTATTCAAAAGACACTATAGCTACAAAGGAAGAGTTAGAACCTTTTTCGTCATACTCTTCGAGAATGGCTGCGCTGGACTTCCTTGTGTGTGATGAAAGTGACGTATTTGTAACCAACAACAATGGCAATATGGCAAAGATATTGGCTGGGAGGAGGTACTGCAACATCTTCTTCTTCCTCATTTAAAATTCGTCTCTTTGATGAAAATGCAACGTTTAAGCTTTTTTCGATTTCTTTCCTTATGGAATTGCAAAGGTTTAAGCTTTTGGTAATATGAATTTGCAGGAGATACTTTGGACATAAACCCACGGTTAGGCCGAATGCAAAAAAGCTTTACAGGTTATTCCTGAACAAAGAGAACACGACTTGGGAGGAATTCACCTCTAGAGTCCGTTCGTTTCAGAGAGGGTTTATGGGAGAACCAAAGGAAGTAAGAGCCGGTAGAGGTGAGTTTCACGAGAACCCATCCACATGCATATGCGAAGATACAGAGGCCAAGGCTAAGGCACAAATAGAATCTAGAAAACTGGGAAAGAAAAACAAATCGACAAATAAAGACGCAGCAGTAACAGTAACCAATGATGATCAAACCGAAGAGGATGAGCCAGAGTGGTCGGAGCCAGACTATGAGGAAGAACAGAGTGATCTTCAAGACAGAGGATTGTACAATGGGACGAGTTTAGATTACGATGGTCCATCTACCTCTGATGAGCCTGAGCTTGAAGAAATGCTATCGGACTAGTTAGATTCACATCAGTGAGCTTCATATCATTACACTGAATCTCTCCTCTGCTTGGACACTTCAGTCAGTTTTTCCAACCTTGGGGGTTAAAGCCTTGTTGTCAGCATTTCGCATCGAATGTCTCCTGTACATAGCTCTGCCATCGCGATAGAGCGTCCTTTGAACATCTCAGGATCCGAGGAAAGAGCCATTTTTGTTTTCAGTCATATTTTAGCAATATTCAGAATCAGGGTTTGGCCAGAGGTGTAGTTAGAGAAAGGGAAAACAAGAAGCATATGTAGCATTATGACAAGAATTTCACTTGCTGGTGAATTAGTTGATCCGAATATATTCTCTATATAAACTGAATTATAGGAACCGTCTCTCTAGCTTCATTGACTTGTTAACAAAAGTATCTTCACGAGGTTTGTTTTTCATCATCATGGATTCATGGGTGTGTAGTTTTATGGCTCTTATCATATACATATACGGAATTAACATGGATAGGGATGATCAGAGACATGAGTAACAGTTTTCAACAATTGTATAAGAATAGTTTTGGTGGTGATAATTATAAATACGTTCAAAATTTGTATAAAATGAATATGATAGTGCAGCTTTTCCTCTGAGCGCTTCTTCGACTGGGTGCACGAACCTATCTTCTCGGCAGGAAAGGTTTGACGGATTCGATCACAACCTAAACATGAGCAAACAACAAAATTATAAGATGAACTCTCCAAACTGCTTTGAGAAGTAATGGCTTATTTCTTAGTTCCTTAGGTTGTTATAAGCTTACTTACCCTGCCGTCATAAGACAATGATGCAAAAATCCAAGGCTCACGCGAGCTCCAAGCGAGGCCTGCGACAGCAATTACATAAATAATTTCATGCAATGTTCAGTGGAAGAATATAATATGGTAACTAAACTCAGTTTGCTGTAAGAGCATTTACCATACACACTGTCTTCGTAGTCAGTATAAGAATTTAGCAACGGGTTCACACGCTGACGCGATACTTCCACCGAGCTGCACAACATAGGCATTAGAATAAATGTTCAAAAGAAAGTTGGAAAAATGCAAATCATTATGTGCGATGATAAAAGAGAAATAACCTTTCTGAGGTTTTCTTCTCACTAGATGCCGAAGCAAACCACAAGTTGACAGCTGAGTCTGTTCCAACGCTCTGTGTTTGGTTAAATTAAAACGACACTTTAAATTTACATAGTGACAGAACTTGTTCCTGATTCATCAACTTGCATCTGTATTAAAAAAATGAAATACTTTTGGACAGACGAAATCCGACCCAGAACCCTTCAGCTTGAAGCCATTACAGTGACAAACACAGTTACAATGTAGATTCATCCAATTGTGTTAAGAAGGAAAAGGTAGGAGAAAATGAGTACCAGAATTAGCTCTTCATACTCAGGGTTACACCTGACAGCCCAAGTCCTGCAAAATTTGTCAGAGTGAACAGTCATACGAGAGAAAAAATCCAGGTCGAAAGCATTAGGTTTGTGTGCATGTGAAGCAGAATCATAGAGGTAAAGTTACCAGTGTGTATGACCAGGGAGTTCTAGGACAGGAACCTTGGCCTTCCGGAGATCCCAGACATGTATCCCAGATTCATCATCTGCAGTGACCTACACATCCGACAGTTCAATGCACAAATACAGACATCTGATAACAATTTATAAAATAGTGGATATTTTACACCAGAAACAAATTGTCTAGCCAGGAAGAAAAACTTCACATAAGAAATAACCATATATGTGCATTGAAATGTAAAATCACTGTGGAGTACTGTGATTTTCTTTGTTTGCATTATTCGACAAATATTAATGTTGTAATCAACAGAGTGAAATCTTACGAGTATATGTTCTCTCTTGGTGTTGTAATCAACATTACGTACATGGGCACGTTCAATGGAATTAACCTTCCTGTAAATATGCAAACATATCAAACTCAACATAAAGGTATACGTAATAATGACAGACTATTGATTAGGTGAAACTAGCTAGCGGGGAATGCAGGAATACAGTATATTAACTTTCATGGGGACATAGGAGAGGAACAAATAATGACATACTTCATAGTCCGTAAGTCCCAAAACTGGATAGATGATTCACAAGTCGCTGCAACAGAATTCACATCATGTGGATTCCATGCTCCACCAGTTAAAGAATGCCGCATACCAGCTGACTCCTTAGATAAAACCTGTAACTAGCAAAAAGCTATTAAGCGGAAAGTACCTCAAAGATGGTCTAGAAACACAGGAGGGAAAACTGATTTGAAGGGTTTTCTTCTCTCAATTCTCGTAGCTCAAATCACCTCAGCACTTTTTTTTGAACAGTCTAAAGTCCACAAGACAAGGTTTTGTTCGTCCATGCTGATTAACTTGCCAGATTTTCCAGAGGGAGACCAAAGAACGCTGTTTCCACAAGAAAGAAAGAGAGTCTTCGTGAAAATGAGGATAAGACAGTAACAAAGTTCTGGGACTTTTGGACCACCGCACACACTCAGTACATAGACTGCTGAAATTATAAAACACGAACTCACCAATTAATCTTACCAACATGTGCATCAAGAGAGGCAACACACTCCAATGTTGATGAATTCGATTGACCATATGGCTCAGGAATCTGCCATATTGCTGCTCCAAATGAGTCGCCTTGAAACGGAAAAAACATTATAAGTCTCTGACATTTTCAATTTTCTTCCACCAAAACATGAATTTTCAACTAAATATAGTTGGCGGGATGAATCATAATAGTTCCATAAACTGACAAAAGGATTCTTACTTCTAATCAACTGAGAATAGCAGTTCGATGATGAGAATTACCAGTCGAGAAGACAGTAGAGAAAATCCGCTGATCGAAAGGGCAAGAAGCAAGGTCCCATATCTCATTAGGATGCGAAAACAAACCCTCGCATATCAGCTCAGATCCACCCGATGACAGACGAAGCAGATGAACCTAAAAATTATCATCCGATTCAGGAGAAGACGACACAGATCCAGAGAAAGAAAGAAAAACAAAAATCAATCGAAGGATCCATCACCTCGTTTTCTTCTTTCAGGCTTAGGGTTCCAGTGAGGAAGCTGGTGTGATCCGTATCTGCTTTCACATCGGATATACATCTGGCCTGAAAAAAACAACAGATTCCCCCATTGAAGAAGCTCTAAATGGAGAAAAAAGATCCGAGCACGAAGACGATCGTGAACTACCTGATACTTCAAACCGTAACCAATGCCCGATGATCCTCCTTGCATTTGTGGCCTCGCGCTTGAGCCAACGTACAAGATTCAGGAAGAAAGTCTCCCAACGATTTGCCGCTCTCTGATTTTGCTGGTTCCGAGCAGATGATCGTAATGGGCCACTATTAAGATATTTAAGCCCATAGAGAAAAGCCCACTTTACTTAAAAGGCTTATCCAGTTTAAATAAGTATTTAATTTTTTTTTGGTCATCTAATCTTTTAACAGCCTAGAGACCTAGAACGGTTCGGATATCCAAATCGGAAGTATCGAATTTACATAAGTGATATCCACTGGGTAGACGCGAGCACTTCTTGCTAACTTGTCTGCATTTGTGTTGTCTGCGCGTGGGATAAGCAAGATTGAGAAGAAAGAAAACAACTCTTTACTCTTCATGAATTCCTCCAAATGTAAGATACATCAATAATACATAAAATAATAACAATACAAAGCGATAAAACAAC
The DNA here is from genome assembly GCA_030161315.1 of Eutrema japonicum. Lineage (NCBI taxonomy): Eukaryota > Viridiplantae > Streptophyta > Magnoliopsida > Brassicales > Brassicaceae > Eutrema > Eutrema japonicum. The sequence continues at coordinate 8,349,416 of BSQW01000006.1, read as the reverse complement.
TAAAATAAATGTTGACGATTCTTTTCTTTGAGAAATTTTATCCGCAGAGAGAGTGTCCATCATTCCTTTCCTCAAATTCGCATTCAATCTGATGCGATCTTCATATGTGGCTATTATCCATGTTTTTTCATGTTGTACATTGACCCATTTCCAATGAGGATCTAAAAATGTTCGTCGAAAAAGAACCAAATTTACTGATTTTTTCGATCGAAATAATATTTGAGATTGTCAATTTTCAACAAAATAATATCTGACATTTTCAACTGATTGAATAAAGTAGTAATTTATTTTAATCTAGAAGAAATGATTGAAAGTTTATATAGAAGTTTAATTAAATATATATTTATGTAAACATATATTTGTGGAAAAGTAAATAGCTATATATGAGGCCAACGTAATAAAACAACATCATATATAGAAAAATAAAGAAAGAAATCTCATTGGTTTTCTTATTTGGAAAAGAAATCTTATTGGTTTCCAAGGTAATAATAAAAAATATATATATAATCAGAGCACGTATATAACAAATTTGGAACCATATTTTGAACCATATTTGATAAAATATAAAGACATTTCCAAACATAGATCAATATGTGGACATTTAAAACATACATACGGTAGAGCCTATGGTATCTGTATGAACTATGAACTTCGACGACAAAAATGCTTTTCTTTTCCTCTTGTTAAGGTAGAAAGAAAAAAAAAATGCTTTTCTTGCCACCCAAACAACCCATTTATTTACTCCACCTTTTTCAAGAATTAATTTTTCATTTCTTTTATAACATCTATTAAGAATTAATCCTTCATTATACTATATAACAGCATACCCTAGAACAGTCACACTGTACAACACTTGGAAAAGAAAAGGAAAAACGCCTAGTTAAGAGTTAATACGTTATACGTTTATATATTCGAATTGACGAAGAGTTATGAAATTTAGTCAAATGACTAAACTGTTGGAATTTGGAAAGACATTTGCACTCTCTTTGTTTCTCGTTTTATTTCTCGTTTGTTTTATATTAAGTGTCGTTTTCAATTTTTAATACAAAAATTTCAGTTTTAACTTTATTATTGTAATAATATATTAATAAGGGAAATAAATTTATATAGTGTATTAATAATTAAGAGATATAATAAAAAAATTAATATGTTTTCTTATTAATTTGTCTGAAGCAATTTTGAACGACTTATAAACTAGAACAGAGAGCTAGGGAGTAATAACTTAAATTAAAGTCAAGTACTTTAAACATTCATCAAGAACCCGAAGACACACGTAAGAAGAAAAAACAACGATATACGACTATCTTAATCTGTAACGTATTAAATTGATATGAGTATACGTACGTAGAACGGTATAGAAGTTAACTTTTGAGAGAGAAAAATAAAGAAAAAAAGGAGAGAAAGGGAAAAACAAAACCAAATCCCACGCTGAAAGCTTATTTCACCTGCCTCTCCAAAACGACTGTATAAATCTCTCTCGGCCAATGAATCGCGTGTGAAGAATCGACGGTGGTGCCGATCAGTTAACATCCGTCGCCATGTACGTTACGAGAAGAATCTCCGACGTCGATCGCCGTCTTCTCCTCGTCCTCGCAATCCCTTCTCTCTCCCTCCTCCTCTTAGTCTCTCTCTCTACCCTTACCCTTGATCCTTTCCCCACTCTCGCCCCTCTTCGTAGCCTCATCTACACTCATCAAACCCTAGCCACCACCGATTTCGCAGCCGAATTATCCGATTGGAACCCTGGCGACGTAAATCCGGCGGAGGAGACGGAGGATCGGCGGCGGAGAAAGAGGGAGGAGTTAGTGAATTCGAAGATTGCGGTGTGTTTGGTTGGAGGAGCGAGGCGGTTCGAGCTAACGGGACCGTCGATCATAGAGAAGATCCTGAGGGTTTATCCTAATGCGGATTTGTTTCTGAATAGTCCTCTCGACAAAAACTCTTTCAAGCTTCGGCTGCTCAAGTACGCACCGAGGCTCGCGTGGGTTCGTATCTTCGAGCCTAAACCGATCACCGAGACTCAACCGATGGTTCGAGTCCTCACACCCATGAATTCTCCCAATGGCATTAAGGTAATTAAATTATCATCTCTTCTCATTAACTCTCTTACCTTTTCTACTTTTTTTATTTATTTTTGGTCAAGAGATTAAGTTTTAATTAATTAAATGCTAGGATTACATTAAAATAAAATTCGAAACAAAAAATAAACGATAAGAAAGTGGTCAAGATGGGTCCGTTTAGTTGGAGAGGGTTAGGGTTGGTGTAACCGTTTCTTGATCCGTACGTTACTCATGTGATGGAGTTTTTGTTTGATGGATTTGATTTGATTTCGCTTGGTTTGGTATTTTTTGTTCTCACATTATCACCCAATACTGTTTTTTTTTTTTTTTCATTATCGCCAGATGACAAAAAGAAAAGAAAAAATGTCATTTCGAATGGTAATTGATAACACTAGGGTTTAGGACTAATTAAGATGGTTAGTTGACTCTTTCTTGATTCGGGGTCTATAAAATGAGGTTCAAAATTCAGTTTGTGATTTCCTGGTAATTGTCGTTGTCTCGCAACTCGCAATGTGGAAAGTGACTTGTAGTCCCACTATAGTCCGAGATTGAAATTGTCGTTGTCTCGCAACACACTTGAGGGGGTCATTGACTTGTAGTCCTATTAGTCCGATATTGAAATTGACTCCTCGGGACCCACTTTTCCCCATTATATAAAGAAGATCTTGATTACTGTATATGGTTTCTAGGATAAAAAAGGTATTGATCTGGTTTTCTTGGTATTTTTTTAATTTATGAGAGTTAATGCGTGGTGTGTTGATGTTTATGCGTGGCGTGATGATGTTTATGCGATTAAAGAAACAATGGTTATACATATCGTATTAATCAGTAGTCACCATTTTACGTTTTGAAAAGTGATTATGAAAAGTAATTAATAATATTCCGTTATTACATACTAGTCACGACGGATGTTTTTTTTGTCCTTCTGAGAATTATAATCTACTCTACTTTCTTCTTGGACAGGGCTTACTACAGTACTTCAATCTCGTAGAAGGTTGCATCACGATGATAAAGGCATACCAAAACGAGAATAACTTCACATACGACTGGGTAGTCCGGACCCGTGTTGACGGTTACTGGGCTGACCCTCTCGACCCGGAATACTTCACACCGGGTCAGTACCTAGTCCCACCTGGATCCTCTTACGGTGGCCTCAACGACCGCTTCGGAGTCGGCGATCTCAACACCTCCACGGTGGCTCTCTCTCGCCTCTCCCTCATCCCCGACCTCGACTCGTTCGGGTTGACTCGTCTCAACTCCGAGTCCAATTTCAAGGCTCAGCTTTCCACGCACCGTGTCCCTTACGTCACCAGACCTCTCCCTTTTTGCATCATGACAGATCGGACCTATGATTTCCCTCCGTCTAGCTACGGAGTTCCCGTCGCTGCACTTTCGAGCCGCGGACCGTTGAACGGTGCCAAGTGCCGCCCGTGCACGGTCGCCTGCAGCGGTTCGTGCGTGGCGGAAGTGATGGGAAAGCTGAACAGAAAGTGGAGCTGGACGGAGTGGGAGAACGGGACGGTGAAGCTATGCGACGCACATGGGGAATGGGAAGAAGGTTGGGAGAAGATATTTGACGAGACCGCCGGCGAAAAACTCGCACGTGCGAGGAAAAGAGTTGGAGGTTTGGACTCGAGGAGATGTGTGGAAGAGTTTGAAGAGATGAGAGGAATGACCGTTAAATGGGAAGCTCCCGCCTCCGAACAGATTTGTATGTTGGTCTTAAGGCCCAATTAGAACAGATATTGTTTAGGTCCAACTTAATTAGCTAACAAATTTTCCCAAAATTTTGTTTTTAGGTCCTGTTTGTTTCTTCTCGATCATCTGGCTGAACATGCCAATTAATATTTGTTTTTCTGCTTAAAATGATAATCATTCAGATGGTCCATCTGATTGAGTTTCAAAACCTATGAACAAAAGTTAAAACTCAGCTGGCTGTTTCAGATTGGCTCAGCTGCATAAATCAGCTCAGTCAAAAAAAAAAATTGACAAAATTATCCTTGACGAAATAAGAAAATTACTCTACAAAAACCTAGATCTAACGCAGAGACAGAGCTCCTAGCTTCTCTCCGGTTGGCTTCTCCGATTCTTCTCTTCTCCGACTCTCGACTCCGTTGGCTTTTCTTCGGCGGCTTCTCTCCGGCTACTTCTCACTCTGGTAAGCTTCTTCTCTCTTTCTCTCTTTTCCTCTTCAACTTTCTCCTAGCTTTTTCTTCAACTTCTCTCCGTTCTGGATTTTTTGAATACTACAGTTCCGAGATACCACCGATTTTTTTGGGTTTTGATTTTCCCAGTTACTGGTATATTGCATTTTTCTGGGTTTTGATTGTACGGATTTCTGCTACTAGGTTTGCAATTTTGTTTCTTAGGAGACCAATTCAATGTTAACGGAAACATTGGATGAAGAAAATTTGCTTATGTGCTTATGTTAACGAATTTGCTTATGTGCTTTTGTTAACGGAAACATTGGTTGAAGAACTTATTCTTCAAATCACTCCGGTGAGCTTCTTCAAATTTGCTTATTGAATTTGCTCTTTCTTGTTAGATTCTCATATGCCTTAATCTCAACATCTCTTCAATACTGTGCCTCCATATTTGTTGGCATTTAGATCATTTTGCTCGTTTGACAATTTAGCTTCTTCTGTTCTGTAAATCATGAGCAAAAACTCAAACTAATCTTCTTTCTTGTTTAACAGCTTCATTTAATTTCTATAACTTCTCAAAGGTTAGGCTCTGTAACTATTAGATAAGGGTAATGTGTTAACCCCTCTATGAACTTGTAAGATCGATGGTTAATCTGTCTCTGTGTTTACATTAAGCTTGTTCACTGCCTTGTTATGCAGTCTCATTGATGTTTACCAGTTCTATAAAAATCTGTGGAATGTGGTTTGCTTACTAGGGTTGGACTAGTTACTGCAATTTACAATCTCTATATTTAATAGAGACGGTATGTGGTTCAGATAGAGTAGGCCTTTCTACATTGATTAAGATGTTTGTATATCAATCACTTGGTGGAATGTGGTTTATGATGATTTCAAATTTTATGAATTTATACTTTTTTATCAATTATATGATGAGATTTCTTATAAAAATGTTATATTTCATGAATTTAGAAACTTATATGATTAAGATCATGTTGTAAAACTAATATAATTAAAATCATGATTAAATAAGAAACATGGGCAATTTAGACATTTTTTTATTAATAATGAAGATGTACATTTACATTAAAATGAACAAATAAACATAGATTCATCTAGATGAATCATCCAAATGAATAACAAAAATAGAAACAAACATCATCTAGATGATCCATCTAGATGAATCATTTAAATGCATCATTTGGATGCTTATGTCAAATGGACTATCAAACAGGGCCACTAAGTATTTAGAAATTATATTTATGGTTTCAAACTCACAATTTTAATCATTTTTAGCCGATTTTCCAAAAATTAAACATATGCATATGATATATTCCCAGCTTTTATGTTTTATTGACTGTGTATATATTTGAATTTTGAGTATTCAAAAAATCAGAATCTATGCAAATTTAGACCGATTGTCCCGGATAATTTGATCAGTTTTACACAGCCATAGGTAGCAAAAAAGATTGTTAAACATCTGCAAGAAGTCATAAAATTTAGGGTAGACGATCTATTTCCCCACGAACTATACCCATATCCCTCCAGATCCTCACCGAACTATGACATCTGTATATATCCATACAAAATGAAAGTTAAAAACTTATTTCCCCCTGCAAAAAAAGTTCGAGGCTTAAATCCCCACAAAAAAAAATCTAAATTAAAATCCCCATAAAGCTCGGTTTAAACTGGTTTACTGTTTTATAAACATGGTTAACCATCTAAAACCCGATTCTTAACCGGATTACGACCCGATTAGATTTTTAAACCACATATTATGACCCATACACGATTTCTAAACCAAAATCATCTTTATTATTTTAATTAATAATAAAAAATACAAAAAAATAGAAATCTTCTTCGAGGCTGGATTCATGCCGTTTCCTTCGTCACTTTTGTCGATTTGAGCAACAACATTCACCGACCAAATCCCGGCGGATTTCGCCACTGCCCCTGTTCTTCAGTATTTGTCTAGCAATTCCTTCCACAGCCGATTGCCGGAGATTTCGACGCTTCCGTCGATGGGAGATTTCGACGCTTCCGTCGATAGCCGACGTAGATCTTTCTCATAATCTCCTGACAGGAACAATCCCGTCGGATTTCGGAAGCTCCAAGACTATCACGTCGACAATCCCGTCGGATTTCTCATAATCTTCTGAGCTGTTGATGCCTCAGAAGATACAGAGCGCGAAGCTCGGATTCCTTGACCCGACTCACAGTGGATCGAGCTTGAAACTAGAGAGATTCACCGAGAATAGCTGAGACCGATTGAGATAGTTAGTGAGACGGCGGCGAGGACGTATCGTTTGTTGAGCGAGATCTTCCTTCGCGAGAGAATGTCCTCGATCTGGAACGCCGATCTCGGACTCCCGCCGGTTGTGGTGGTGGAGAAAAGTGGATCTTCGCGGTGGCGACTGCGAGTGTCGTTCTGTGGGATCAAATGCTGGTGGTCTTCTTCGTCGTCTGATGAGTTTCGCTCCATCGGCAAGCGGATCTTTGAGGTGGCGATTGGGGTCGGATTCTTCGTCCTCGTCGTTTGGATAATGACCAGAACGAGAGGATCCGCGGCGGCGATGTGGAGGAGGAAGACGCCGGAATCGCCTCTCGTTATCAAAGCTTTGTTTGTTGTGTATTGTTTCATCAAAGGATGGAGGAGGGAGGCCAGACCGACAAAGAAACGAGGAAGGATAAGTTTTTTTTTTCCTATATTTTTTAGTAATTATTAGGCGGATACATATACGGGTCGGGTTTTAAGTCGGGTCAGGGTTTTTAGTTTGGATCGGGTTTTTAGTTTGGTTTAATTTCTGGTTTTGATGGTTTGCTCTCGGTTTAGATCATAAACCGTCAAAACCAACATCCATGGGTATATAGGTCTCGAACTTTTTTTTCAGGGGAAAATAAGTCTTTAACTTTCATTTTGTAAGGATATATACAGAGGTCATAGTTCGGTGGGGATCTGGAGGGATATTTGTATAGTTCGTGGGGAAATAGATCGTTTACCCTAAAATTTATGTAAAATAACTATATTTCTTTGGTCAGCTTTATGTAAATAACAATATATCTTTTGTTAAAGTAAAATAACAATATATCAGCTAGAGGATATATTTTTATTCGAAGTTAAAAGAAATTACGTAAATGGCATAATGTTTAGAAATCAATAAAATTAATGTTAAGTAAACATGTCCGCTAGCTTGAAGCGAAACAAAGGCGGACATGTATGAATCTAGCTAGTAAGAATATTAAGAAGTGAAACTCGTGTGTGAATCAATCGCCGGAAAGTAGACTCCAACTCTATTTCGAGCTCCTCAACAGCAATCTCCGCGGCCTCCAACCTCGTAGTCGCGCTCTGCATCGCGGTCTCGTCCCATACTTCATCTAACCAATACGAAGACCGAATAGTAAAGATCGAAGAAAATGATCCTTTGCTCGATCTCTTCTCTAGCCAAGGAATACAACCAAGCGAGAACAAAGACTCAACCATTGTCACAACGACTCTTCTCACTTCTTTCAAAACCTCTGCAACAAACAGAAGGTTTTGTTCTGCTGGCATCGCTACTCTCCCTCCGCTTCCTTTCATGTGAAAAGATAATGAGGATTCAGATGAAAAGAAAGAAGCTGAAGGACTTTTCTTCTTTGATGCAAATCTTCTTCGCTTAATTCATTACGAAAGGGTTTTGACAATTTATACTCAAGGTAGAAAGGAACCCTAGTAAACACATGTCATTCTCTCATATCTTCATCAATCATCATCAAGGCATTAAATTGATTTTGAGTTTGAACCACTTCTTTGCAAGTTGCTTTCTCTGCTTTAACTCTCGGTTCCTGTTGTTGCAGAGAAGCAGATGTGCGATGTGCAGAGATGGGCTCGCTGCTGGTTTTCACTCTTTGATCAGGTTTGGGCCTCCACACCTTTAGGCCCATTTCAGGTTTGTTTCTTGATCTCTTTGTTGCTGCGATGCTGTTTTGCTCAGCGTTGTTATTAGCCCCTCTCAAAGTTGGTGTGGGAGGAACGTCAACGCCAAGTTTGAATCGCAGAGAAGCAAACGCCCCATATGGGAGAGACTTAGTAAATATATCGGCAATTTGGAAGTGAGAGGAGATATGTTTAACAACAAGCACTCCAAGAGCCACACGTTCCCTGACATAGTGATGGTGAGTTTCAAAATGTTTTGACCGAGCATGATATGCTGGATTCGCCGTCAAATACACTGCAGAGAGGTTGTCACAGTAGAGTTCAGGAGTAACATGAAGTGGAATGCCGAGTTCCTTTAACACTGAGCCAAGCCACGTTAGTTCCGAAGCAGTTTCAGACATAGCTCTGTACTCGGCTTCAGTAGAACTTTTTGCAACTGTTTCTTGTTTTCTGGAGGACCAGGAGATGAGGTTGCTGCCTAAAAACGTGCAATAGCCTCCAGTGGAACGTCTCGTTGTATGACAGCCAGCCCAGTCGCTGTCACTATAAGCTCTAAGAGTAAAATCAGTATCTTTGCTTAAAGAGATTCCCATGGTGATTGTACCTTTTATATATCTCAGAATCCTCTTTAACAGATGAAAGTCTGACACCGTGGGAGCATGCATCTTCTGGCACACAAAATTGACAGCAAATTGGATGTCAGGCCTTGTAAGAGTAAGATACTGAAGTTTTCCCGCAAGACTTCGAAAGTATGTTGGGTTTTCAAAGATTTCATTTTGAGCAGGTACTTTGTGAAGCTGCAGAGGCAGCGGTGTTGACATTGGAGAACATCCACTCATGGCTGCAATAAGTAGTAAGTCTTCTGCATATTTTTGTTGTGACAGGAACAACCCTTTCTGATGAAATTGTGCCTGAATTCCTAGAAAATAAGACATCTTACCAAGATCTTTCATTCGAAATTGAGAATTCAGATCATGAAGAAGCTTATCCATGGTTTTAGAGTTGTTTCCAGTGAGAACCATGTCATCTACATAGAGAAGAAGCATGATTACATCCTTGTTGTGGGCATAGACAAAGAGAGATGGGTCTTTGATGCTGCAGACAAAGCCAAATTCAAGAAGGTAGGAGCTGAATTTGTCAAACCATGCTCTTGAAGCTTGTTTTAATCCATAGAGAGCTTTGTGTAGAAGACAAACATGATCTGGTTTTGTTTTGTCGACAAAACCAGCAGGCTGTTTCATATATACAACTTCAGTAAGGTCACCATGTAAGAAAGCATTCTTGACATCCATTTGTCTGATGTTCCAATCCATGACGGTAGCCGTATGCAGCACAGTTCTGACGGTAGCTGATCTGACAACTGGGCTGTAGGTTTCAAGATAGTCAATACCTTCCTCTTGATCGAAGCCTTTCGCAACTATCCGTGCTTTGAATCTATCTAAGGACCCATCAGCATGTAGCTTGGTTCTAAAAACCCACTTACTTCCCAGGACATTCATGTCAGAAGTATAAGGAACTAAGGACCACGTTCTTGTTATTGAACAATTTCCCATTTCTTCATTCATAGCTCCATTCCATCGTGGGTCTAAAAGGGCTGCAGTTACTGTTTTTGGTTCGGGATATGATACTTTATGAGTGAGAAGAGCATAACGAGGAATAGGCTTTGAGATTCCTTGTCTAGATCGTGTGATCATGGGATGATTATGAGTTGAAGTATGGACAGGAGCTGTTGCAGATGACTGAGGTTGTGTGAGTTGTTGAGACTCGTCTGACCTACTTGGTGAGAGAGACACGCTGTCGCCTATAGGTACATGATCGGTGCATGCCGTACGCTCAGAACATGCTCTCTCACTTAGAGATGGTGTTGAAGGGGCTGGAATGGGGCTGTAGGTTCCCTTTTCAATAGTAGGGAATGAGATTGCAGGTGATAAGCTTGTAGGTTCTTCAGAACCAGCAACGACAGTTGATGCCGTTGATGAAATAAAACTTTGATGCCAAGCATGAGTAAGAGCAGAGACATTCAGAGGCTGACAGAACTGATATGTGTCTTGAAATGGAAAAGTATCTTCATCAAACAAGACATGCCGACTGATATAGACTCTTCCAGTGGGTGGGTAAAGACACCGATAGCCTTTGTGCTTGGTAGTGTAACCTAAAAAAATACACTTAAGAGATTTTGGATCGAATTTGTTTGATGCATAGTCTCTCAGAGTTGGATAGCAGGCACAACCAAAGGTCCTTAAGGATGTATACTCTGGAGCGTAGCCAAAGAGTCTCTGAAAAGGAGAAATGTTGTTCTCAATGCCCGTTGTAGGAAGCAGATTGGTGAGAAAATTTGATGTAAAGAAGGCTTCAACCCAATATTTCTGAGGAAGCTTGCTTTGGAACATCATGGAGAGTCCTAGCTCAGTGAGATACCTGTGTTTTCTTTCAGCAAGACCGTTTTGTTGCGGTGTATGCGGACATGACACATACTGTTGTATGCCATGTTGTTGTAGATGTGTTAAAAACTGTTTGCTAGTGAATTCTCCACCACCATCACATTGAAAAGTACCAATCTTTGAGTTAAACTGATTTTCAACTAAACTCTGAAAGGCAACAAAGGTGGAATAGAAGTCTGACTTGAGTTTTAAAGGATAAAACCAACAAAACCTGGACCAATTATCAATGAGAATTACATAGTAACGAAATCCTTGCACAGAGACTGTTGGTGCAGGCCCCCATAAGTCACAATGTATTCTTTGTAAGGGTTTTGATGCAGCAAACTCAGAAGCTGAAAAAGAGAGTCTTGTACTCTTCCCAAGGCGGCATGGCTCACACATCAGGTTTGTACGCTTATTTATAGAGATAGCTTGAGTAGAAGATAAGTGTTGCAGAACTTGCGGCTGTGGATGGCCAAGTCTCCTATGCCAGACAATATCAGATGCTGCTTGTTGTCTAGAGGAGAACATCACTTGAGCTTTTGAATTCTGCAACACATAGAGGCCCTCATGGTTTCTTCCCAGCATTAGCAACTTCTTGGTTGCCTTGTCCTTTACAACAACACCATCACAATCAAATGTAAAAGAACATGGGTAGTCTTTTGTGACTTTAGACACAGAGAGCAAGGATTTTGCTATATCAGGACATACTAGAACATCTCTAAGAGGGAGCGTACCTGAGGAAGATGTGATCATACCAGAACCTGTATGAGTGATTGGTAAGAAATTACCATCAGCAATCATAACTGTGTCTGAACCAATGTAAGGCCGAGACTGATGCAAGTGATGCGGTGAGCTGGTGATATGAGCACTAGCTCCAGTATCCGGGAACCACTCTTGACCTGTCTGATCCGTAACCTCTGTGATTCTCATCGCAGTCATTGCAGAAGGAATGTCCTCATGTTGATAAGTGTTATCAAATCTGTGCCAGCAACTTAAAGCTGGATGTCCCTTCTTGCCACAGATCTGGCATATTGGGCGACTATCAATATCTGAAGAAGATGACGAGCCATGAAAGGAGCTGAGTTGTTGAGGAAAGCCACGTCCTCTGGTGGAGAACGAACCACGACCTCTACCTCCACGACGATAAGTTTGAACTCTTCCTCCGTTGTTGTAGAAACCAGGGGATGCTTGTACAGCATTGAAGGCCAGGTGAGGAGAGATATCTGAGGGGGTTTGATAGCTCTGCAAGCGATCTTCATAGGCTGTGAGACGAGGAATGATATCATCAAGAGTTGGACTTGGGTCAGAGTCCATAGAACCTTCAATACTGGTTTTGACGGGTTCATAGTCTCTTCCCAATCCATGGAGAGCTGCAAAGACCTTCATTTTCTCAGCAACAGGGTTCCCAATGGATGACAGTTGGTCACAAACAGCTTTAATCTCCTTTATGTAGTCCGGCATGGATTTTGCAAGTTTGGAGATGGTTTGAAGTTTTCTTTGTAGTTCGAAAAGTCGTGAGGACGTGACACGGTTGTAGAAGTTTGCTAGAGTAGTCCAGACTTCTTGGGAAGTTCTGCAACTAACAACAACGCTGAGAATGTCTTCAGAGAAAGAGCCAAGGAGCCACGAACACACCACTTGATCAGTTTGCTCCCATTTTGCAGCTTCAGGGTTTATAACTGCAGTGTTGATGTTGTTATTTTCCTGAATAGGAACAGTGGCCGGAGGTTTGGGAGTCTCACCAGTGACGAATCCAAGGAGACGCTGACCGGAGAGAAACGCCTCAAACTGAGACTTCCACAAGATGTAATTTTTCTGGGTAAGTCTGATGGTAACACAGTTGGAGATGTTAAGAGAGGGAGAAGCATAGAGTTCCGTGGTCTGATCCGCCATGGCTCTGATACCATGAAAAGATAATGAGGATTCAGATGAAAAGAAAGAAGCTGAAGGACTTTTCTTCTTTGATGCAAATCTTCTTCGCTTAATTCATTACGAAAGGGTTTTGACAATTTATACTCAAGGTAGAAAGGAACCCTAGTAAACACATGTCATTCTCTCATATCTTCATCAATCATCATCAAGGCATTAAATTGATTTTGAGTTTGAACCACTTCTTTGCAAGTTGCTTTCTCTGCTTTAACTCTCGGTTCCTGTTGTTGCAGAGAAGCAGATGTGCGATGTGCAGAGATGGGCTCGCTGCTGGTTTTCACTCTTTGATCAGGTTTGGGCCTCCACACCTTTAGGCCCATTTCAGGTTTGTTTCTTGATCTCTTTGTTGCTGCGATGCTGTTTTGCTCAGCGTTGTTATTATCATGTTCTTCAAACAGTTTAAGCACTTGAGTGTCTCCTTCTTGAGCTTGTTCTTATATCGATTATACGCAGCGATCTTCTTGTTGACATCTGATGATTCGTTGCCACGTAGAGTCAGCTGTAGATCTTGCAAGCTGTGTTTAACGAGCGTCATCACATCTTTGGATACGTTACAGATGTCTAGAATCCTCAACGAAGCTTCTGAAACTTGTTCGGTCCATTTCTCTTGTCCTTGTTGAGACAGAGATTCTCTTGTTTTCGGACAGTGATCGAGGAGATAGTTTGCGCAGTCGTGTAGCTCCCTCAAACTCTCGAAGTTAATCTGATCCATCAAGATCTTATCTTTAGCTAGGAATCTGAAAAAAGTGAATTGAAATCTAATCGTAATCGGTTTTAGGGCTTTTGTTTTAGAGTTTTAAGCGAATATTAGAGATATATTGAATGTGTGTACAGAGGGAGATTATATAGAGTGAAGAAGAGGGATATGAAGTTTAATTTGGGTTTTTGTACGGACGTGGGACATCTGGGGAACAGCTCATTTTGGAGGTGTTATCAAAATAATGATCTAAATTATTCAAACAAATGTCTGGAGGAACCTTCTATATACCTTAAGAAGACACTTGTGGGTTACGGTACATTGTGGATTTGTTTTGGTATTCTATTATACTATATAGTAGTATTAAAGATTTTCTTGTATTATTAATTCGGTTTGAAGTTCTAAATTATACTAGGTTTAATTAAAGTATATACCATGCATGCACGAGCGACGGTGCCAGGCTGTGTCTCGGTAAATTGCAACAATATGTTGTAATCGAAGAGACGAATATTAAATAAAATGAGAAATGTTTCAATTTTAGATCAGAGTTTAAATATCGTGTTACGTGTTTGTCAGATCATGTTCATGTATTAAATAAAAGCGAACACAATCGTTGCGCGAGAGAGAACACGAGCTGCTCCAACCATATTTCTTCTGTTTTCCTATCTTTCCGGTGATCGGTGAATCTCGTCGACACCGTGAGAGGGGTTTTACTTTTCTCATAGAGACAGTCATAGTATATTTCGGAGTCGATATTAATTCGGCAACAATATATAACGTGGATAATACAAATATATTTATACACATATACATACATGTATATCTTTATAAATTCTCTATCACTAAGTTACCTACCTCGACGTATCACCTATGCATCTATATTAGATTTTGTGATTATGAAGATCTTTATATCTCAGGTTATTTTCAACAAATTAATATCTCACCAAGTCTAGAAAAGAAAAAATATATAATTAGTATAGATGAGAAATACTCTAAAATATCATAAATTTTATTTATTTTTTTCTAAATATAGCACACCAAATTTAAAATTCCGAAAACGGCACAAATAATTATATTAAAATAAATGTTTATTAAAAATAAATTCAAATTCAAAATAAAAATAAAATATTATGTTTTGGCTCAATGTTTCCTAATTTTGATTTAGTTTTTTTCATTAAAAAATACTTTGGATCATTTTAATATTAAATTTATGCTATTATTGTTAATTTTAACTAATATCTCTCCAAATGAATTAATTTTATTCTGTTGTTAGGGGAGATATCTTTCCCGTCTGGAAGTTATAGCTACGAGTTATTATAACGAATCAATCAATCATGCATTGCATTATATACTTTTGTTGTCATGTCAACAGCAATTCCAGCATTATCAGCTCTCATTTTTTCCAAGCCGACACATCAAAAATAACGCCAGGCCCATTAGGCTCAATTTAATAAGCCCATTATCGCAAATTCACCCCACTGCTCTGTTTTTTTTTCTCCAACAAATTCCGAAGAGAAAACTGAGTGATATGCTTGTGATTGTATATAATTTTAATGTAATATTCACAAAAACTGAAGCGACCAAAAAGTACACAGATTCAATTTCAAAGAGTAAGCATGTTAAGAAGAGAAACTCTTGTCTTCAACAATTTCTTATACACACACTCCAACTCTCTCTCTGTTTCTTCAATCGTATGCTCTGTTTCTCTCAACGTCTTCAGCTCCTCTGTATCAACTTCTTGATTCTTATCGAACAACCTCGACAAAATTCCTATACCTCCGCTTCTCGATCTCTGCTTATTGCCGCTCTTATTCGTCGTCACTACTTCGATCAACAGAGAAGCCAAAACAGTAAAGCTCGCCTCTTCAACTTTCTTCATCACGTTAATGCCGTATCCAAAATCTCTCTTCTTCTTCTGCTTCTTCATCTTATCCTCTGTTTTCTCTTGGCGATCGTTCTGCTCAACGCTCTTCTCTTAAACACGTACGCGTCGATCTCACGCGCCAAGAAAGCCTCTTTATCACCTCCTGATTTGGTTTTGATCAATCTCCTCCTCAAGCTCGATTCGAGTTCCCTGACTTATTCCTTTGTCTGCATCAAAGCGTCTCTGATCGTGCTGCAGATATCAAGAACCTCCAGAAAACCGTCGGAAACATCTTCAAAATCTTTGAAAGCTTTTTGGGTTCTCGTCGTTTGAAAACGGAGGAAAACTTCGACAACCTCGTACATATTCTTTAAAACTCCAAGTTTCCGACAAGCAGACTCTGGTTTTTGCGTCAGTATCAGAAGATGATCTTCGATGGCTCGAGACAGAGGATGAACATCTTCGGACCAGCTTGTTGAACGCATGTGTGCACCAGATGATGATGAAGTAGCAGCCATGGATCGATGACTCACTCTATAGAGAAGCTGATGTATAGTCAAGAAAGGCTCAATTTCTCATAAATACTATAGTATCACCATATATGTATGATTTTGTGTGTATGTATGCGTGCACGTAGAGGCCAGTAAATAGATACAGGCTGGAAGTAGCTGTTTCGATTGAGTTTCTTCCGACAGTCAAATGACAAATCCATATATACTATGCTCTCCTCTTCTTCCTAATCATCTTTGCTGGTCTTATTTTGTTGTCAACTACTCCATCCGTTTCAGTTTACAGGTCGTTTAAGTTTGTTTCACACAAATAAAAAATACATATTAAAATTTCTATTAATTATACCTCTTATTACTCCCTCCGTTTCAAAAAAAGGTCATTCTAGCATTTTTTTTTGTTACAAAAACAGTGTCACTTTGTATTTTCAATGCAAATTTTTTATTAAAAATCTAGTTTTAACCCTAGTGTTTTAATGTATTAATTAGAAGGAGGATTTTTTTTAGTATATTAATAAATGGTAAAATAGAATTTTTATAAGTTTTCTTAATTTGTGTGAAAATTGTCTGAATGACATTCTTTTTGAAACAGAGGGAGTAATACATTACAAGAATAAGGTCAAAATTGAAGTTTTATAGTATAAATTTTTGTATTGAAAATCGAAAACGAAATTTAATTTGAAATAAATAATCAATCTTAAAACGACCTATAAAATAAAACGAAGGGAATATAATTTTTGTCCAGATTTTTGTGTGCATGATTTTTTTTTCCTTTTATTTCTAGCTAGATCTGTGTTGTCTTTCCTATAATTTTTTTTTTCATTCGATCCCTTGATTAATTTATTTAACAACATGATGAGCATTTCTATTCTTATTGCTCAATAAACTTTGAACCAAAAGAAAACAAAGCTTGTAATGGTTTAGATTGCAAATATCAGTTTTTAGTTACTATAGAGTTTAGACTCTGCTTAATTACAAAGTGCAGCAACCTTGGCTCGGCTACGAAAATATGAAACCAGCAAGAAACAATAATTAACGGTTGGCTGCGACGTCGTTTTCGAATCCCAGCAACCTTAATTATATAATGCATCCTCAGAGATTTCATATATCAAGAAATGTCCAAGTACCATTTGAATATAATATGTACACGCATACATGTAATATTATATTTCTCCAATTGGGGAAAACTGGGAATGTGCACGAACGGAGGAGACTTCTTCAGCAAAACCATCAACGAAAGTTGATCTTTTTATGACAGCCTGGATGTGTTTCTGACGTTATCTTATTACATACATCATATTGTTATTGTCTTTATGAATGCTTTATATCAAAGATTATATATTTCTCGTAAGGTATATATATATATTAATTGGCACCCACTTATGGAAACATGATGAGCACATACAATAGCATTATTAGTTTTTTCAGTGCCTAATGCCTATAACCGAATTTATCTAAGCCCAATTTGACCAAACAATTTCAGTTAGTCCTATTGACATAATTACACTATACATATCAATTTTTTATGATAAGCCTGCTTTACATTGTGAGTTAGAATTGAGACTTGAACTCACCATGGGTTCAGCACACGTTCTTATATACTCATGTAATGAATTAAAACCAGTCACAGTTTTTTTTTCTTTCAAAAACTAGTTAATTCATTAATATATATAGGGTCTTAAGAGTTAACTTCAAAAATAGAAAGGACTAATTTAGCCAATCAGTCTGCCAAAACATATTGAGCATTCATTTATAGATCAAAAGTTCACTTCTATGAAAACTGGATATATCATCTCTGATATTATGAAGGATACCATGAATTCATGCTCCGACTCAATCCCCAAGATTAAATTATACTTTACAAACTTAATTAGGGCTTTTTGTGTGTTTTTGATCGATCAAGTATTATAGATTGTTACGTTACAAAAAAAAGGACCACTGTGATTGTTACAAATCGTTCAATTTGAAACTGTAGCAAAAGCTGAGAACAAATACGGGGACTTAAAAGGGAACAAATACAGACAAAAAAATTGTGAGTTACAATTGAGACTTGAACTCACCAATGAGTCTGCCAAAACATATTGAGCATTTATAGAAAAACAAAAGTTCACTACTATGAAAACTGGATATATCATCTTTGATCGATCAAGTATTATATATAGATTGTTACGTTAAAAAAGGACCAATGTGATTGTTACAATCGTTCAATTTCAAACTGTACAAGCTAGCGCAAAGGCAAAAGCTGAGAAAAGAGAAAACAAATACGGGGACTTAAAAGGGAACTGTGTATGGTAGTGAAAAAATTCCGACGTGGGACAAAAACTGAGCCCTAGGAAAAGAGACAAAAACTCCTGATGATCTCTGCAACTTCATGTTGATCATGTCTTCATCATTCTTGATAGCTGCTTTATTAATAGCCTCCTTTTGTTGCTGACTAATGGTACCAAAAAGCCACTCATCATCGTTATCGTAGCGAGAATATTCTTTGATTGGCTTTCTCTTCTTTGATTCACAAGTGGTAGCAACTTCCCTTCCCCTCTTGTTACTGTTGTGACTACCAACAGAAAAATATCCTTCTCCTTCTTCTTCTTCTGTCAAACAACTCTTCTCAAATTGTTCTGATTCATCCGAGAATTGTACTTTGCTTGGGCAATACTCCTCTTTATTAATGGATTTCTCATTATTCTTCTTCTCTTTCCGTTGCACCTTTCTTGAAACCACTGTTTGTCTTTCCATCTTCAAGTTATAACCGATTCGAATCTAGGTTTCAGATCACGCCTAAGACAAACTCTATGTGGTTCGAAGTCAGGTCGAGATCGAAGCGAGAGACGGATAATAGAAGAACCCTAGCTATAAAAAAAATTCTTCGACTGCTAGCTTTTTGTGTTAATCGGAGAGAGAGATAGAGATTGAGTCTGAGGCTTAGGTCTCTATTTAAAAAAACTGAGATCCGCCGACAGCATAACGTAAATGAAAATATATAAAAAAAAAAAGGAAAAATGGGGGGGATCATAAAGATCTTTTCGTTGATTTTCTCCTGATTCAGTCAAAAATAGGAAATATGTATTATTATTGGAATACAATACATATTGGGCTGGAAACAAGGAACCTCTTGCTTATATTTTGAGGCCCATTAGTAAGGCTACTTGTAAATATGCCCATTTTTTAGGGAGAGTCTTTAATGACACGCGCGTAGCATTTATAAATACCCTTGTGTTGTTCCGAAGTCCTAAACGTGGGGACATGTCTCTAAAGTGTGAAGCGTGAGCGCATAATATTAACACGTCTCATAATCTAAAATAACATCATCTCACTAATTACAATTATCTATATGTTATACCGCTAACATTAAACATATTCAACTTATGAATCAACTTTATGTAATAAGAAAACCAACTATATAATACATATTGACAAGAATAACCAACTATACATAATTGATGCAGAACAAATAGTGACCAATAATTGGGTAAGATATTAGAAGTCTTTAATTATTAGGAACATGTAAGGTTCATGTTCTAATTATTATCTCTTCACTAAATAGTGCTATTAACTTTTAATTGGGTCCTAAATGGCTAAACTAATCAAAGACTAATCATTCATTGAAGACCAATATCCCTTTTCCATCTGTCTTATCTTCTTTGTTGGGAGTTGGGTTGAAGTCATGACCCAATCCGAGTTGTCAATTTTTTGCCTCGTTGTAATATTATTCCAAACTAATTAGTAAAGCATTTATTAAAAATAATAATTCGCGCAAGTTGCATTTCAAAGCAACCAACCCAATTTATAGCACAATAGTTAACCGGATCTAGTATCAAAAGTGTGATTAGTCTGGTTATTGAATTCAGAGGTCAAACCGGTTATGACCACCAACACGTACTGCCGCTTAAAGGGGAAATAATTAGCCAAGTAATTGTTAAACTAATAGCACTAAACAACGGTATGTTTTCCAGCAAACCCCACGTTTAATACGGTGTTAATCAACATAATTAAGTGCTAATCCGAATCAGATCAAGACGATATATAATTGAAAAGCATCTCTCTAACAAACCATGTGCATGGTGGCTTTCTAGGCTATCTAATCTATTAAAACATAATGCTATTTTGTGATCAAATACGAAAAAATGTATTTAAAAATAATTTATATCATGTATAACTTTTAAATTTTTAATTTTTGTGGATAACTATCATGTATCCAAACATAACAATTTTGTTTAATTTAAAATTCATTTTTTTGAGATAAAATTTCAAATACAAACAATAATCTTCTAAACCATTGATATCATAAATTTTTTAATTGTGGTTATATGTTAATTTAATTCTCAAAATTAAAAATATTATTTTAGATTATTTTAAATTTTCCTAATTATAGGTTAGATTATTTACCAAAAATCAGAAAATTAGTTATTATCGTCAAAAATAATAAATCAGGTATTTTGTGACCAAACAGAAAAAATGCATTTAAAACTATTCATATCCTGGATAACTTTTAAATTTTCAATTTTTGTGGATAAATATCCTGTTTCCAAATAGAATAATTTTGTTCAATTAAAAATTCATTTTTTGGAGATAAAATTTCAAATACAAACCATAATCTTCTAAACCATTGATATCACAAATTTTTTAATTTTGGTTATATTTTAATTTAATTTCAAAAATTAAAAATATTATTTTAGATTTTCTTAATTATAGTTTAGATTATTTACCAAAAATAAAAAAATTATTTATTATCTACAAAAATAATAAATCAAATATTTTGTGACCAAACAAGAAAAAATGCATTTAAAACTACTCATATCCTGGATAACTTTAAAACTTTCAATTTTTGTGGATAACTATCATGTTTCCAAATAGAATAATTTTGTTCAATTAAAAAATTTTTTTTGGAGATAAAATTTCAAATACAAACCATAATCTTCTAAACCCTTGATATCAGAAATTTTTTTAATTTTGGTTATATTTTAATTTAATTCCGAAAATTAAAAATATTATTTTAGATTATTTTACATTTTCTTAAATATAGATTAGATTATTTACCAAAAATCAAAACATTATTTATTATCTTCAAAAATAATAAATCAGATATTTTGTGACCAAACAGGAAAAAAATGCATTTAAAACTATTCATTTCCTGGATAACTTTTAAACTTTTAATTTTTGTGGATAACTATCCTGTTTCTAAACAGAATAATTTTGTTCAATAAAAAATTCATTTTTTGGAGATAAAATGTCAAATACAAACCATAATCTTCTAAACCATTGATATCACAAATTTTTTAATTTTGGTTATATTTTAATTTAATTCTGAAAATTAAAAATATTATTTTAGATTATTTTAGATTTTCTTAAATATAGGTTTGATTATTTACGAAAAATCAGAAATTAGTTATTATCTTAAAAAAATAATAAATCAGATATTAATTTACATTTAATCTAAATTTTTGAATTTAAATAATATTTTCATAATTACACAGATGATAAAAAAAATATATGTTAACTATTGTATTTTTTTTATCATAATCAATCATCTTAAAAATTCAAATATTCGAAATTATTAAATATATATAAATATTACAACATAGTAACTTTTTGTGTCCAAACATGAAAACTTTCATTTTAGTCTATTCATATCCTGGATAATTTTTAACCTTTAGATTTTTGTGGATAAATATCCCTGTTTCCAAACAAAATAATTTTGTTCAATTAAAAATTCATTTTTTGGAGATAAAATTTCAAATACAAACCATAATTTTCTAAACCATTGATATCAAAAAAAAATTAATTTTGGTTATATTTTATATTTTAATTTAATTTCGAAAATTTAAATTATTATTTTAGATTATTTTAGATTTTCTTAAATATAGGTTAGATTATTTACAAAAAATCAGAAATTAGTTATTATCTTCCAAAATAAGAAATCAGATATTAATTTAGATTTAATCTAAATTTTCAAATTTAAATAATTTAACCATAATAACACAGATGATTAAAAAAATATGTTATTGTATATTTTTTTTTTTATCATAATCAATCATCTTAAAAATTCAAATATTGAAATAAGTAAATATTTATACGGTAATATGATGGACGGGTTAGGGTTATATTTTTATAATCGCCATCTTTTATGGGTTTGTTTGTCAAAAGATCCAATGTAGTAGGCTGATTTGAGGCAGATTAAAAAAACGGATTAACATTTTAACATTCATAAATATATATATTGATTATGTAATAATCTAAATTAAGATAATAACAAATTTTACAAAATGGGTCAGAAAAATTAGATAGTTAAAATAATTAATTTTAAATCATACATGTCATACCATAATTATATATTTCCATACAATATAAAAAACTATAAAAGATATATAAAAAAATTGCCAGTCGCTCTCAATGTGGATTAAAATTTTAACTCGGATAAAAATCATATTAGATTTTAGAGATTTTAAGTTGAAAATATCAAACAAAATTGTTTAAATTCGGTTAGATTTTATGATTCTAACTTAAATCATAAGAAAATTTATGTTATAAAATTTATTTTAATACATTAAATAAATGTTTTGAAATCCAACACATGAAGCAAACCAAATAGTCCTTCGAACCACCTGATCCATAGGTTAACCCGGTTCGATGCGGTCCGACCGCAATCAACAATTAATGAAATTATATATATACACGATACACACACATATATATATATATAAGTATAAAAACTAATAAATCACTAAGATATGTTTAAAAATATATGTCTAACTCAAAAAGTAATTATTATTATTTTGATAAAGTATTATTCACAAACGAAAAAAGATTATAAAGTATCATAATGTAAAATCTGAATGACTCAATAAAAACAATAAAGAAAACCCTCTGATTGAATTATTACGGAACCATGATACGTTCGGATCAACGATTAATATGTCTAGTTCACGGTTATTTGCTGAGTTTTTACGGATTTTATTGGATTTTATAATATCGGGTTTTATAACTATAACATGACCAAATTGTTGTCTGGATCCAGGTTTTAGAGTTATAACTGGATCGACTGGTCTGACCATGATCTGAAAATATCGCATTAATTTTTTTATAAGAAAATTCCGCACCGGCGCGCGGGTAAAAATCTAGTTACTAATTAAAACTTAAGAGAGGCCACAAAATATTGAAACGAATCCATCAACGTGAAAATCTTACAGGTTATATGTCATCTTATGCCTTTTAATTTCATTTTCTCTCAATTATTTCCGGCAAATATATGTGTCCAGTGAGTTTGTTCATTCAAGCTGTTTGTGTACTAATGTTTAATGTTTTGTTGTCTGCCAAATTAATGATAATGCATGGCCATGGGAGTATATATGGGATGGCTTGTGGAAATAAGTGGACCTTGGTTCTTCATTAACGCGTAACCATTTTTGTTTTATAAAATTAAATGATAACAATCAAGATTTCTTAGAACCAATAAAATGAAAAATGAAAAATATTTTACTAAATTTATAAAAAATTAGATACAATAAAATTGTTTTTTAAGAGTTTGTGAACTGACCACAAAACCATAGTCATTAAACGGTGCATATTAGAATTATGTTTTCAAGATTATAGGTTTTTGCGGGTTAGCCCGAATAATATTTTAATTCATTGAAAAACAGGTTAAGTAGACAGGTTAGTACATGTTGACAGTTATATATAATAATTAGTTAGACATATTATATAATTCATATAAATTTATTTTTTCTTAAATTTTAAAACAAGTTAAAAAAAAACAAATTCATATAAATTTTACTAGGATTGTTATCAGGTTGAATCCTAGTAAAACAAATTAGTACTACCATAAACACGAATCATTTATAATTTGGTTTGGTTAAGGAGACATGGATAGCTTGTATCTTTTAATACATAGATTACATGGAAATGTAACGTATCTTTTAATACATAGATTACATGGAAATGTAACGTATCTTTTATTTGTTTGTTTTGCTATATTCTTTAAAGTAGTTAACTCATACAAATAATCGGACAAAAACGCAAATGAATAAACAGAAAAAATCTGAAGAAAAAGAATGAGAGTGCTAAGTTAATGTGTTAGGGCATTAAGCAATGAGACACGAGTGCTAATCAAACCCCTAAACACTTTCTCACTCCCACATTCGATTTCACGGATCGAATTCTCCAATTCCATCATCTTCTTCGTTAGAATCTTTACTTCTTCGTTTTTCTTCTTGCTTAATCCAATCAAACTCTTCTCCTCCACTTGCTTCAGCTCCTCGATTCCTTCATCGATTTTATCTTTCTTATCTGACCTCTTAAGAAACCCGATAAACGGCGTCGTTTTGTTGGAGCGGAGGGATAGATAGACTCCGTTAAAAAGAGCGACGGAAACCAAGACGGTGGCTCCGATGACGTCACCTATAACCGACGCCAGCTCTGCGTCGCCGTACGATCCGTTTACGATGTCCACGTGGCAGTGCTGGTATTTCGTTTTCGGCTCGCGGATACACGACGTTAGCTTCGCGATATCTCGCGCGAGAGATCGGCGAGATTTTAGGTAGGATGCGATGTTCTCGTCGTCTTTTTTACGGAGAGCCACCTGAGCGGCGGACTGGTGCTCGCGGAGGCAGAGAATGGACGTACGGAAGATTCCGTAGGCGTCTACGAAACGGAGAAGGTCTTCTAGAAGATTCTCGAAGAAAACCGGACGGTTTCGGAGAGATTCCTGTGATTGCGGGAGCTGGAGTATATCGGCGAGCGTTTCCTGGACGTCGTTGAGGAGGCAGAGCCCGTCGGTGATCCAGGCGGTGGTGCGGCGGTACTTTTCGCCGGAGAAGGAGGACCAGGACTTGATTTGGGAGACCTCGTGGTTAATGTGGGAGATTAAGGGATGGGATCGGCACGGGAGACTGATGGATCTGGTGTGGTGAGAGACACGTGGCTTCGACGGCGGAGATGAACGGACGGAAGGTTTGTTCGGGAAAGAGAGCGATCGCCGGAAAACTCCAACCATATTCTGGAGGAAAGAGAGAGAATGCGATAGTTTGAAATGGTGAAAGAGGAGGAAGAAGGAGCGTTTATATATAGCGCGAATGGTGTGGTTGATTTCGGCAACGAAGTTTGAGATGATGTGCACGTGGGAGAGTTTCGCTACTTTTTTAGAATTATTGCTTTGTTATTTCCCCAACTATATTTTTCTTTATTTCTGTTAAGAGTCTTAAGACCATCTGCATCAACACACAATGTCTTGCGTTGCGGAAGACACAGCCTTTTTTCAGAATTGATGACGTGTCGCGACGTGATTCGTCACGACAATAAAAAATCAATTTTTATTTATTTTTTTATAAAAAAAACGGAAGACATCGTCTCTCCCTCTCCGCTGCAAATGCTCTTAAGGTATCATCTATACACTAGTAGTCTAGTACCCATTTTTCGATCCCGTATTCCTTTTTGCATGTTCTATTGTCGGTTTGTGCTCGGTTTAGTGTTTTTGTTGGATTTTAAAGTCTTTTGAAAGCTCTTTAAAACTTGGTTCTTTTCGAGGCTCATGGTTTTTCAGTTCAGTTTCGGCGTTTTCAATTTTTTTGGGTTTGATAGTGGGAATGTTTTGGTTCAGCAATTCAGCTTTAATGATTATGGTTCATTTGCATTTTTCTATCGTTTCTCTGGTTTTTTTTGGAGTTTAATTTAGGCAATTTTAGTTAGTGTTTGTGTTTTCTATTTTGGTATATTTTGTGTATTGACTTATTCCCTTTTATAAGGTTTTTATTAGTCTCCGGAAGTTCTATAAACTTGTCGGTTTAGCCTCCGAATCTATTTTTGCCGGCTTTGTACTACTCAAGATTTGATTATTAATTAAATATATAGATGACCAAAAAAAAAAAGGTATCATCTATAAATTAGGTTGGTGGATTACTGTACTAACATTTATTTCTATGTTTATTATTAGTTTGATCTACTTTTATTTTTATTACTACAATAACCTAATTTTATTCGTATTACCAAAAATACTCTTATGACATTTATTGAGAAAAACGCAATTACAAAAATGCAATTACTATTCATTTGCCACGTAGGCAAAAGTTGATTTAACAAGACTACCTTTCTTTGACGGTAGACTTGTTTGATGTTGGTCAACTCAAATTTTGGTCCGTAGATTTGTTTGATGGATGGTAGATTTGTTTGAAAGATGGTAGATTTGTTAAATATTGGTAGACTTATTTTGGTAGACTCATTTTAACGACGCGGTAGATATATTTATTTTTGGTAGACTTATTTTTGGTATTTACTCAGATACCCTTCCGTTTGTAGATATATTTTCTTTGATGATAGACTTATTTTTGGTATTTACTCAGATAAACTTCAGTTGGTAGATATATTTCCTTTGATGGTAGACTTATTTTTGGTATTTACTCAGATAACCTTCAGTTTGAATTTTTTGGTAGACTTATTTCTTTTGGTGGTAGAGTTAATCAGTGTGAATTATTTTATCGTGACCGTAGATTTATTTATTTGGCGGTAGATTTGTATTGGCAACGGTAGATTTTTATTGGGTTGGTAGATTTGTTTGTAATGGCGGTAGATTTAAAACCGTCTAACATTTCGGTGACTTCGTTTTGTAATGGTGGTAGATTTAATTTTAATGACAGTAGATTTATTGTTAATGGCGGTAGATTTAGTAAATCTTTTGGTATTTACTCAGATAACCTTAAGTTGGTAGACTTATTATTTCACGTTGTGGTAGACTTTTATTGACGGTAGATTTATCGACATTGTTTGGTGGTAGACATTTGACTTTTTCCAGAATGAGAAATGACTTGTTTGCCCTACACTAAAACTCATATCTACGAAAAAAATCAGGCACCCAAATTTGATAAGTATGATAAATTTTTTTTATTTGATGGTAGATTTATTGTAATGATGGTATATTTATTTTGTTGATTTTTTTTCTGTAGTTAACTTTTCATTTCATCTTAAATCACAAAGAGAGACATATTTTGTGTACATTTTTTGGACCTTTGATTTAGTGCATTGAGAGTGTTTGTTCTTGAGCATAATATAAGTAGTAGTTGATCTTTGATTTTAGTTGAGTTTAATTGTCTGCTCCAATTACTATTTGTTAGTGGTTCAATATATCTTCCTCCTCGAGACAATGATGCATTATCACCTTACTTAATTGAAAGTTTGTTTAAAACCCTTGTTTTGGTACTTAGGACTTAAATGTTTTTATTTGTCAAAGATAATTTTTTTTTCTCATCCACTGTATACTTGTTTGAATTTTGTTTTCTTCATTGATCGATAGAACAAGTTGGCATGTCGTATGTAGTTGTGCATTTGCAAAGAGGCGCATGTGGTCGCTTATAAATATAGTATTTTAACTCATCTTTATGATGAATTTACTACTCGCACAATGAATCCAAATTTACTTATACAATGCATGAGAAGACATTAAAATTGAATATATATCAACCTCCATTTCCTTAGTACTTCAATTCCAGAGAGACAAATTATTTTTTTAGATTCTAAAAGGCATATACAAACATGTTCAAGAACAAACATTTCTAAACTCACAAAAAAAATATTTCTCATATCTCCCTTTCTCTAATTATATTGATATACAAGCATGTTCATTTATCTCTTTGCATTTTGGATTCGTTAACGGAATTTGCACACGCCGGTAATATCACCGGAGATGACGCCACCTACCTGTCAGAGAAAAGATAGAATAAGTCAGTCGTTAACAATAAGTCTAACATTACTACCAGTAGTTAACAATAAGTCTAGCAAACAAATCTACCACATATACAAACTACCTACCGTCATATAAAATAAACCTACCGTATAAACAAACCTACCGTCATATATAAACAAACCTACCGTCATATACAAACAAACCTACCGTCATATATAAACAAACCTACCGTCATATATAAACAAACCTACCAAACTCACCAAACCACATATAGCTTACTAATAAATCTACCATCAAGCGTTACAAAATCTACCACCAAAGAAATATAAAATTTAACATTCCTCACCGGAAAATCCTTTCTCTCACTGGAATTCCGTTCGGTAGACCGGAAACACAGACAAAACAAGTTACATGCAACCAAAATAAATTAGGGTTAGGTTCGCCGCCGAAAAAAAAATAAAATTAGGGTTTTCAGCGCCGCTGCCGCCAACCGGCCATTCTCCCCCATTCGCCGCTGACACGGCGGAAGATGATTCGCCGGAACCCTCGACACGCCTCCCTCCTCGCCAAAGTCAATCTCCTTCGCCGAAACTTCTTCTTCGTCGCGGTTCTTCTTCGTGGAAACAAGAGAAACCTAAAACAAAGCAAGAGGATGAAGAGACTTACCGGAAACGGCTCACTCCTCGCCGGAATCGGGCCGGAATCGCGTCGGAATCAAAACGTCGCCGTCGCCTCATATCGCCTTTGTCGAGAGGTTTTTTTTTGTCATTAGTTTTTTAATGATGACACAAACCTACCGTCATATATAAACAAACCTACCGTCATATGTTTTCTTTTGTTAAAAATAAATAAATCAAAAGTAATTAATAATGGCACAATCGTAATACAATACAACATATGGATAAAATGGGCATTGATCAACAAAGTAATGTTAGTTTAGTATGACCTTCCTACCTAGAAGTTAATCTAGTAATATTCCTTAGACACGAGGTTACTTTGATGAATTTTCTCAATTAGTAATCTAGTACTTTTTTTTTCTAGACGCGCGTCATACCAATCATGTTGAGATCGATGATAGGAATCCTCGAAGACTCGAGTAATACCTATTTTGATTCTGATAAATTTTTCCAGCGCACCGAATTAAAATATTTAGATGATAACACTTCCCATTTTATTTTTACACTGGTTATGCATCCATTAGACGTTTTACTTTACCTGAACGACGTTAGATCAACATCCGACTAACATTCTAACATTTTCTTAAGCACTCAATTATCTAAAGTAGAACCAAACTCATGTTATGTCAATATATACATAGATTTGAAGGCAAATGTTATCTAGTGTATATCATATAGTTTAATAATTAAGTTGAATAGTCAATTAATTAATCAGATTTAACGAGTTAAGAGACATAACATATGTCCCATTTCAAGCGGAGAGGGGACACACGTGGGTTGGCCACCCTAGCTAAACCTCTAATCCAAAACTGCTCTCACTTCCTCATAAAATTGAGTGATTTGCACTCGCTAATCGCCATTGTATTATTTATCACATGATTTTTATTTAAATAAACATACTTGATCTTCCATACACTAATTAATTTGGTAGGGGTTTAAGCGCGTTAAGACAGTTTTTTTTTCTCTCACATGGTTATATGAATGGTCATCAACATGGAATTGACTACTATGAAGAGTATAAGACCATCCTCAACGCGATTTCTTAAGTGGGATCTTAGTTTTTTTTGGAATAAAATTAAATCAAAATTAGTTAATAAGCTAAGAACCGATCATTAAATAAGGCCTTTAAGAATCGGTTCTTAATTGCCACGTGTGTATTTCTGATTGAATCTCTTCCTTTCTCTCTCTACGTTTCTCCTCGCTCTCTCCGTTGCCAACCTCTACATTCCCATTCGATGTTTCTCAGCTCAATCAACTCCTCTTCAACTCCTCTGTATATCCTCGATTCCTCCCTCACTGCATCTCTCACCGCTTCATCCCTAAGGCTTCCACTTCTCCATCATCACCGTCTTCGTCTTCGTCTTCCTCCTTGTCTCTAAATCGGAGGCAGCTTATGTACCAATTTGCGGCGGTATCGCTCTGATTGTTGTTGTAATTCTTCACCAGATTCATCCTCACACGACAGTAGAAGTGGAAATATCAGAAGATATGTAGCTCTAAGGTCTAAGTTTAATGAACAATATTTTATAAGTGGTTCGTTCAAATCAAATTACAAACATATCGTAAATTACATGGAGAAAATTTCATATAAGATAACTAATAACGAGTCCTCTCAAAATTGAAAACGATAATACATTGTAGAACAAATTTCAGAATTTACAACCCGGATATCTACGACATTCAATATTTAAGGTAATAAGTATCGATCACGGATCACCATATATCACCATACAAAACTCAAAATAGTGTACGTCCAATAACATGAAAACGTAGTTTAATCAACGATAACAACAAAATCAATTTGACCCAAGACTTTCAAACTTATTCATCATGCTTAAATTGTATACAGTAGTGTTGATCCGTAAATCACACAAAAAAGGTAAAACAGTACTTTTAATCGGAATCTCGTTTATTGATCTAAGTCGGCGGTTACAACAGATTTTAAGTAAGAAAGCAAAGACAAAAGACTTGAGATCGGTAATGAGCTCTCTCTTGTATTCTCTGTCTCTGCGGAAGTTGTGTATATGTTGATGAATGAACATTCTCCTCTATTTATATTGTCTTGAGGCGGCTCTAAATGTGAATATTCCCTTTTCCTTGCTCGATTAGGGAATGGAAATATTCCGGATTCCCCTCCGAGATAAGGATATATTCCTTATTCTTTGGCGGTCTATTCGCAAGGAATATTTCCATTTCCGAGATCGGCGGGAAAGAGGAAATATTCCGGTTTCATCTGTTGTAACGGACTGGGCTTGTGATGGGCCTAGATCAGTAGCCGAGGTGGGCTTTCAGCGAGATCCCGAGCTCGGCCCAATGTTTTCGGGCCGACTTATCCTCGATCCGAACCATCGTAAACCGGTATTGATTGAACCGATCTCGGTTCGAACCGAGTTAAACCAGGGGGTGCTAATCCCCCCTCTAACAATTGGTCCCCCCCTCAGTTCGGCGAGGGAGTTTATGAGTTCGGTGAATTTTTGGGGAGTATTCTTTAGCTCGGTTAAAACTGAGATCGGTACGATCTGATCAGATTCTATTTCGAGTGCGGCGGATTTTTAGGTTCGGCGAATTTTGAGTCCGGCGAACTTCTTTCGAAAGTGAAGATCGGAATTCTCGCGGTTTGACTAGTCTATTGAATTTTGAATTCGGCTGATTTTTCTCGGGTTGTTGAGCTCTGATATATTTGAAGTCGTACATAATACGAACCTCTCGAATTTATCGTACACAGTGGTGCCGTAAACTGTACGGTCTTAGCCGGGTGAAGAGGATAAATTCGACTGAACCTGCTCGAGGTCGGCAATCCCTATCGTAGATCGGCTTACTGCTTTTGCGATTGTTGAGAAATCGGCTTACTTGTTTTTGCGACTGTTGAGAAATTGGCTTACTAGTTTTGCGACTGTTGAGAAGTCGGCTTAGATTTGCGAGGAAGGACGTTCGGCTTGACCCTAGAGTTTAGTTTAAGAGTACGTGAACAGCTCATCTTAATATGCTCTAGGTTTCTCACATTGAATCCGAGTGTGCGAGACGGGCTCGGCTTATTTGGCTCGGATAATCTGAGAAGTTGGTGCGAGACTGATCTCGGCTTTGAATGTGGAAAGTGTATTATCCATTGCACCATGAGGATGCGTGCGAGCTAAGCTCGGCTTTATCAGATCGTCTGGCCAGGACGTTGATGTGTAACCGTTGGTGGTTGAAAATGCGAACTGTTGAAGTTCGGCAAACGTAAAGTTTGACTTAGAGAATACGAACAGTTGGAGTTCGGCAAACGAAAAGTTTGACTTAGAAAATACGAACTGTTGGAGTTCGGCAAACTAAAAGTTTGGCTTAGAAGATACGAACTGTTGGAGTTCGGCAAACGAAAAAGTTTGACTTAGAAAATACGAACTGTTGGAGTTCGGCAAACTAAAAGTTTGACTTAGATAATACGAACTGTTGGAGTTCGGCAAACTAAAAGTTTGACTTGGAAAATACGAACTGTTGGAGTTCGGCAAACGAAAAAGTTTGACTTAGAAAATACGAACTGTTGGAGTTCGGCAAACTAAAAGTTTGACTTAGAAAATACGAACTGTTGGAGTTCGGCAAACTAAAAGTTTGACTTGGAAAATACGAACTGTTGGAGTTCGGCAAACATAAAGTTTGGCTTAGAAAATACGAACTGTTGGAGTTCGGCAAACATAAAGTTTGGCTTTGAAGGTTCGAACTATTGGAGTTCGGTAGAATGCCTTGGTAAAAATTTATTAATGTTATAGCTGCGCCTTGTGAGGGCTGCCTACGTACCTTCGAAAGAAGGATCAAGCCATTCATAGTTCATCATAAGATGGCTTTGCGAGCTGTGGAAGCTTCATCTTACTTAGTCGTTTCTTGACTGTTAATTCCGAGGTCGTGTTACACATCCTCTCGAGTTCATTGTGCACACAATTGGTGCTGTACATAATACGGTCTTAGCCGGGGTGTAGAGAATGAACTCGATCTTACGACCTGCTTCTAGGTCGGCGATCGTCGATTGATCGGCTTAGTTCCCATATTGGATCTGAGTGTGCGAGACAGACTCGACTTATTTGGCTCAGACAATCTGGGAATTGCGTCATCCGGCTTATAATTTGCGAATGTTGAGAATTCGGCTTACTATTTTGCAAATCGAATCCGAGTGTGCGAGACGGACCCGGCTTACTTGGCTCGGATGATTTGGGAGTCGTTTTAGACTGTAGCTCTAGAGTACGGCTTCAATATGAGGTTGACGAGCTGAAATTCTGAATCTGATGACCTTGAATTATGTACGAAAAACTCATCTGAACTGAAACTACTCTGAAATTCTGAAGTTCTGAATGAAGAACTGAAACTGTGAAGTTCTAAATCTGAAGAACTGAAGCTGTGAAGTTCTGAATCTGAAGAACTGAAGCAGTGAAGTTCTGAATCTGAAGAACTGAAGCTGTGAAAACCAATCTGAACCGAGACGAGTTGAAACTGATAAACCATTCTGAACTGAAACTGATAAACCGTTAATTGGACAAATCATGTCATAATGAGCGTGTTGTAGCTCGGTAGAAGATGTAGCTCTGTTGGAGAGTGTATTGTCACTTGATAGAGGAGAAAGCTTGATAGCGAGAGCGTAGCTAGGTAGAAGACAGTCTTTTTTTTTTTTTTTTTTTTTTTTTTTTTTTTTTTTTTTTTGCGAACTGTGCGCGTTCGGCTTTTTGAGTTCGGCGAACTGCTGGAGTTTCGACGAATTTTTAGAATTCGGCGAACTGCTGGGGCTCGGCTCATTTTTTGATTTCGGCGAGCTGCTGGAGTTCGGCGAATTTTTTGAGTTCGGCGAACTGCTGAAGTCCGTCTTTTCTTTTCTCTTTTTTTTTTTTTTTTTTTTTTTTTTTTTGAAGATGCAAACTTTTTGAGTTCGGCGATCTTTCAAATTCGGTGAACTTCCGAGTTCGGCGAACTGTTGGAGTTCGGCTTTTGAGTTCGACGAACAAGGTCGGCGAACTGTTGGAGTTCGGCTTTTGAGTTCGACGAACAAGGTCGGCGCGATGCCTGACTGCGAACAAGGTCGGCGCGATGCCTGACTGCGAGCAAGGTGGGCGCGATGCCTGACTGCGAGCAAGGTCGGCGCGATGCCTGACTGCGAGCGGGGTGGGCGCGATGCCTGACTGCGAGCAAGGTCGGCGTGATGCCTGACTGCGAGCAAAGTCGGCGCGATGCCTGACTGCGAGCGGGGTGGGCGCGATGCCTGACTGCGAGCAAGGTCGGCGCGATGCCTGACTGCGAGCAAAGTCGGCGCGATGCTTGACCGCGAGCAAGGTCGGCGAGATGCCTGACTGCGAACAAGGTCGGCGCATTGCCTGACTGCGAGCAAGGTCGGCGTGATGCCTGACTGCGAGCAAGGTCGGCGCGATGCCTGACTGCGAACAAGGTCGGCGCGATGCCTGACTGCGAACAAGGTCGGCGCATTGCCTGACTGCGAGCAAGGTCGGCGTGATGCCTGACTGCGAACAAGTTCGGCGCATTGCCTGACTGCGAGCAAGGTCGGCGTGATGCCTGACTGCGAGCGGGGTGGGCGCGATGCCTGACTGCGAGCAAGGTCGGTGCGATGCCTGACTGCGAGCAAAGTCGGCGCGATGCCTGACTGCGAGCAGGGTCGGCGCGATGCCTGACTGCGAGCAAGGTCGGCGCGATGCCTGACTGCGAGCAAAGTCGGCGCGATGCCTGACTGCGAACAAGGTCGGCGCATTGCCTGACTGCGAGCAAGGTCGGCGTGATGCCTGACTGCGAGCAAGGTCGGCGCGATGCCTGACTGCGAGCAAAGTCGGCGCGATGCCTGACTGCGAGCGGGGTGGGCGCGATGCCTGACTGCGAGCAAGGTCGGCGCGATACCTGACTGCGAGCAAAGTCGGCGCGATGCTTGACCGCGAGCAAGGTCGGCGAGATGCCTGACTGCGAACAAGGTCGGCGCATTGCCTGACTGCGAGCAAGGTCGGCGTGATGCCTGACTGCGAACAAGTTCGGCGCATTGCCTGACTGCGAGCAAGGTCGGCGTGATGCCTGACTGCGAGCAAGGTCGGCGCGATGCCTGACTGCGAACAAGGTCGGCGCGATGCCTGACTGCGAACAAGGTCGGCGCATTGCCTGACTGCGAGCAAGGTCGGCGTGATGCCTGACTGCGAGCAAGGTCGGCGCGATGCCTGACTGCGAACAAGGTCGGCGCGATGCCTGACTGCGAACAAGTTCGGCGCATTGCCTGACTGCGAGCAAGGTCGGCGTGATGCCTGACTGCGAACAAGTTCGGCGCATTGCCTGACTGCGAACAAGTTCGGCGCATTGCCTGACTGCGAGCAAGGTCGGCGCGATGCCTGACTGCGAGCAAAGTCGGCGCGATGCTTGACCGCGAGCAAGGTTGGCGAGATGCCTGACTGCGAACAAGGTCGGCGCATTGCCTGACTGCGAGCAAGGTCGGCGTGATGCCTGACTGCGAACAAGTTCGGCGCATTGCCTGACTGCGAGCAAGGTCGGCGTGATGCCTGACTGCGAGCAAGGTCGGTGCGATGGCGTTAGAAGGAGGGGGTCCTCCTCCGGTTGTCGGTAACTCAGTGTCGGTTGGATTGAGTTCGTCAGCCCGAGGGTTTTGATCATCGTTTTCTGTGCCGTTGATGTCGACTACGGAGGTGTTGGCTCGAAGGGCCATCACCGAACTCAATCGAACGATATCCGAAAGTACTGCTCTAATCTGTCCCCACAGACGGCTCCAATTGTTGATCTGTAAATCACACAAAAAGGGTAAAACAGTACTTTTAATCGGAATCTCGTTTATTGATCTAAGTCGGCGGTTACAACAGATTTTAAGTAAGAAAGCAAAGACAAAAGACTTGAGATCGGTAATGAGCTCTCTCTTGTATTCTCTGTCTCTGCGGAAGTTGTGTATATGTTGATGAATGAACCTTCTCCTCTATTTATATTGTCTTGAGGCGGCTCTAAATGTGAATATTCCCTTTTCCTTGCTCGATTAGGGAATGGAAATATTCCGGATTCCCCTCCGAGATAAGGATATATTCCTTATTCTTTGGCGGTCTATTCGCAAGGAATATTTCCATTTCCGAGATCGGCGGGAAAGAGGAAATATTCCGGTTTCATCTGTTGTAACGGACTGGGCTTGTGATGGGCCTAGATCAGTAGCCGAGGTGGGCTTTCAGCGAGATCCCGAGCTCGGCCCAATGTTTTCGGGCCGACTTATCCTCGATCCGAACCATCGTAAACCGGTATTGATTGAACCGATCTCGGTTCGAACCGAGTTAAACCAGGGGGTGCTAATCCCCCTCTAACAAGTAGTTACAATGTCATATATATATAGTCTATCTATTAACTTCTGGTCTTTTAAAACCAAATTCTGTTGTTTTTATATTAACAAATGACAAAACTGTTAAACTATATATATAGATTATGTGTCTAGTAATTAACAAAGCACGAGGGGTGAGCTGGTACGTGTCAGAGAAGGGCAGCTCCAACTATGCATCAAAGGATCAAAATCACAGTTTTCTTGTTCACGACACTTCGCTTTTGTCCTACCACGATCACGAAAAAAAAGAAATATATAGTTGTATAATCTAAACTACGTCCTTAAATCGAGATTCTACATAAACTAAGCATTAGATAATTAGGTTGTGCAAGCGTGTGGACTTTTAAAACGAGTGTTTCGGCGTAGATCCACAAACATCAAGAAGGCCTTACTTAACGCTAACAGAATTAGATTTTCTAAAGCATGTGACTTGATTTCTGGATTTAACTCTGCAACTGACTTGAAATAAAACGTGAGTAGCCACTAGCCACACAGACTCTGTGATAGGATTTTAGAGATATTTCTCGAATCAAGTATTAGATCGAAGGAATCCGTATATACATATGATCTATCCAATTAAATATGTTAGAAATCTTAGTGGTATAATTGAGATATGACTAATCATGATATGGCGAAGATACCATTAGATCTCAATATACTTTATGAAGAACGACAATTTATATTTGCTATCAAACATTTAAAACGATCCATCGTTAGAAACTTTTTAAATGCTTATTTGTGTGTATTCATGGTTTAGTTTTTTTTGTTTACATGTATTGAAGTAATTAATTTTTATTTTCAGATAAACTTTGTTTTCAGGCACGTATCATATGTGCGTACGAATAGCATTTTGCTTTTCTCCAATTTAATATGCTAAAAGCTTTAGTGGTTTAATTGATTTTCGAAACTTACATTCATGAAAAATTATGGGTGTTATAACCATGCCATGTAGTCTAGTGGTTTTGTACTTTGTATTAATACTATAGAGCCCGGTTTTTGTTTATTTATCTATAACATAGACAAAATGTATAGTTTGTTAATTATCTGAAATGATAAATTCCGATCCTCCTTTTCCATGAAATTAGCTAATTTAAAACAAAACATAATATATAGATACTTGTCGAAAATAATAGACGACCGATATATTTAGATATTCGCATCTTTCCTCGCGTGATGCGCCGAGATTCCAATCCATCTGCCAAATGCAAGATCACATGATCGATGTATTACTTGGCTGGCCCGTCTTACACGTTTCCAGCAGTAAAAAGACTAAAAGTCATTTATTCGTTAGAGACTGTGTACATGTAACGATGCGTACAAAGATGTATAAAATCTGCACTACATGGAAGTTAAACATCGAATCCTTTAAAGGGTTCAATTTCCGAATAGATTTGGTGGTTCTTCCATGTGGTGTATATCTATACAAGTCTATCTCGATATAATTTCAAATTTTGTTTGCACTCAATACAGAAAAGAGGATTCTGGTTCAGCTCATATCTCAATGTGCCCTAGATACAATTCCGGTTGTATATAATTTGATGTTAATTATTCTTTTGAGGAACTCATTTTAACTTCGTGCCGAAAATACCAAAAAGAAAAACGGTGTAATTTATTACTTCCATTTTATAAGATTTTCTAGCTAAAAGTATGCATATTCAGATTTTTTTTTTACAAAAAATCAGTTAATATTTAAATTTAAAGCAATTCAACCAATCATAAAAGATACTACATAATATAAATAAATGATCACAAAATGTTAAATGCATTTAAATTTTGCAAAGAAACTTACAAAACATCTAATAAAATGGAAAACAAAAAAATCCTAAAACATTTTATAAATTGGGACAAAGGGAGTATTACTGTATTAGAGAGAAGAAAACCAAAATACAGCGTTGTTGTAATTTTGGATGAAAAAAGGAATTTTAAAACAAAATAAGAGAAAATCAATTTGTGAATGAATATTGTAAAAAAACAATTCTTTAACAAAAAAAAGAGAATATTGTAAAATTTTAGATCTCTATATATAAGTTTCAATACCTGATATAGTGGAAAACATAAAATCTTTTTTAAAAAAAAATAAAAAATCTATGGCAACTATCGACCGACATTTTAAAACCATGCGTAACAAAAAAAATTAAGTTTTGTTACAGTCAAAGTGATTTTGTAGTCAATGCCTAAAATTAAGTTTGATAGTCAATGGCTAAAATCTGCATGTCGTTCCATTGACTACAATTAAGTTTTATTTTAACAGTCAAAGTGATTTTTTTTTTCACTCAACTATTAAAATTTGAGTTTGCTTGTACAGTTTGAACGATTGTAACAGTCAAAGTGGTTTTTTTGTTCTTTTTCTTTGACATCTAATACTATCCATAAAAAAAATTAAGAGAAACCCTTAAGTTTGTAAGGACACCGAATTACATACCAAACCATTTGTTTATTATAGTTTAAAAAAAAGATTTATGTATATCAAAATATTTATATATTATAAATCATGATACAATCTGATATATTTAAAGATACCAACAATTTTTTCTCGAAACACATGATTTAACTTTGCAAGCATCAAAATTAACCTGCAATATTTTGTCCAACCAAACAGTAAGAAAAAACAATATAGGGTATTATTTTCTCTGTCATTTGCATACTTGGATCTAGCACCACGAGTCTCGCAATCGATGTTATTTTAAATTCATTTTAAGACAGCAAAACAACAATATTTTCAACAAGAGCAACCGAAGTAGCAGCTAAAAAACAGAAGTAGCAAGCCTTACAAAGTTGTGTACAAAAACAATTTCACGACTTCTTCACAGTTCTCTTTATTTCGAAATATGAAGCTGAAATTTTAAAAGAGACGATCCATTTTTCGTCATGATCTTCCAAGGTTCGATGAGACCTAGCAGCAAAACCCAAAACCAGATTAGTCTCAAGCGAGCAATGCATATCAAGGCTATACAGAAAGGTGAACTCAAGGATAATAATCATCTTCGAATTAACAATGTGTCTCAACAAAAAAGAAAACTCGAAACATTTGCCACTAAACTATTAACAAAACTTTCAAGATAATGGCAACTCAATTGTCATTCACTTAACTTCCAAGAGGGTTAATGATTCGTCATAGAGAATATAATCAACAACAGCGATTAGAGAAGTTAAAGATCCTCTAAACTTCACCGTTTGTATGACCTAAGTTCGGATCAAAGCTACGAAACTCTCTTCAAAACTAACTACACACGTAACAGACTACGTTAAAGAGAACTTCCTAGCAAGTGACAACATTATGCAAAGACATTAACTTTCACTGAGGAGCTGCTGCCTAATTACTTAGTAGTTATATACCACCTATAACGTGCGTTTAATAAGAAAATGACTCCATTAAAAGTGCTAATACAGACATTACCTAGTGATGATCCCCATGACCATGATCACCATGGGCATCCCACGGGTGCCTCCATCCCTAGCAGTTGCCAAATAGCAAGATCACATTTAGCCACCATGGAAGGAGTAGAAATGAAACAATCCAAACTTTACAAAGAGTGAGGCAAAGATATAAAAGGAAAGAGATTCTTACCATTACTACAGGACCATCTTTCTTTGCTCTGTACAGAATCCAGAACCTGATAATATCAGAAACTGAGTTTAACATGTGATTGCTAGGGAGAAAAGAAAAAAAAAACGAAAATCCAGGTGAATGGTTCTTCAATCATTTTCGTCGAGATGAAATTGACATTGGTTCCCTCCGAAAACATAATCCAATTCAAATCAACATCTACCTGATTGCCTCTGATCCTAAATTTGACATATCTTCACAAAGCGAAACAGAAAATCAGACGGATTTCTGAATAAAGATTCGTCGGATCAATTAACCGATAATCCCATAGTGAGATCTAGCTTGGATCGAGAATCGAAAAGAGAAAAGAAGTGGGAGAAATGTACCACATAACGGCGCACAAGCCTTTCCCGGTGACGGTGTGCCACGTCTTGGGAGTGTGCACGGTGACTCCCTTGTAAGTTAAACCTCCGCCATGTCCTCCGCCCATTCTCTCGAAACCCTAGATTCCGGCTTCGCACTGCAATTTCAGACAGATAGCTTTGACAATATCACCTGAGAGAGATTCGATTCAAGCATGTGACTTTCGGATGCATATCTTCCGGCAGGGCTTCAACTAAATGGCCTAGGCCCAATTAAAAATACAAAAAGCCCATATCTACAAAAGTTCCTAATTTTTTTATTTTTTTTCTTTTCCCAAAGTTACCTAAGATTTAACCCAGGTAATTTTTTATAAGAAATTATTTTGAAATTTAAGAAAAATTAGTTTTCTAGCGTTGGGTAATTTTTCTATAAGAAATTGTTTTGAAATTTAAGAAAATTTGGTTTTATTTGAATTTTATAATATGTCTATCTCATGATTATAGATAAAGTTGTCAAACGGAATAATTTGTCTATTTAACTCGTTTTGCAGTGAAACAGAGGGCAGTGAAACAGAGGGAGTAATAAACTATAGTGAAAAATATATCAAAATTTCGAATAGAATTTTTTTCTTTAAATATATATGGATTGATTATTATTTAAAAATATATAGTAGATAACATTTTTAATGCAAAATAAATACTTTCCATATTCTTATCACTAATTATAAAAGACAATTATATAATTTTCTATTTTAATTATTCTTTGTTAATTGTAATGACATTTCATGTAATAACTTACAAAACAAAGTTCATTTTTAAAAATATTTTCTTAAATAATATTATAGAGATGAAGCTAACGTGGTATAATTAGGTTGCGAAAGTTAGAAACACTAACCATGGAATCCATTTTATCTGTTTGGATTCATTTGCTAGTAATTAAGAAGTTTGGATTCATCAATTGAAAACTTATGATCCTACCACAACTCTTTTGCTTAGTTAAACTCCTAC
Organism: Eutrema japonicum; assembly: GCA_030161315.1. Classification (NCBI taxonomy): domain Eukaryota; kingdom Viridiplantae; phylum Streptophyta; class Magnoliopsida; order Brassicales; family Brassicaceae; genus Eutrema; species Eutrema japonicum. Next base: position 8,309,300 of record BSQW01000006.1, on the reverse strand, counting down.
AACTAATCTTTGTAAGATTATTAACCGTCAAAAAGACTCAAAATCGAATAATGATACATTACAATTTTGAGTAATGAATTACAAGACCATGTTTTTAATACACAAACGAGAACAACCCTTCTCGAACAGTTTACATATATATATCTACAACACCATATATATCTTCAAAATTCGCAGCTCAAAAATGATAGGAAACCAAGGACCGGAGCTGACTCTGTCCACGAAAGAGAGGTATTTAAGAAGAAAAAGAAGCGCTCTTGTAGGTGCTTCTCGTGGAAGAAACCTCTGAATTCTCAACACCATCATAATCATAATCATCGGACATACTTCTCCTCACAAGATGTGATCCATTAAACTTCTATCGCAAGGAACCTGTAAAGGACCATCAATGGTAGTCCCAAACTCATCCTCAGCCATCTCCAATAGCACCTGTAAGATTTGATGGTTCAGATAATCCATTGGCAAAACTAATCTCTTCCCTTCTTTCGTGTACACAGCGAAGTGCCCTTTCTTCCTTTTCCTCCATCTCTCCATCAACTCGGAGAACCCCCTTAGAATATATTTTCTTCATTTGTTTTTTTTCTGATAATTTCGTTAGGACTGTATCTCTGTATGCAACCACAAGTGTCTCACTGCTTCTACATATATATAACCAACATTTGGCCAAAACACTGGATTTTTGTATGTGTGGAGGGAAAAGGATGTTCGTGTTTATTTTATTTTTTTAGTTGCCTTCAAAATGTGTCCCCAATTTTGGATCATGACCACTCGTGGAGTTACGTACTGACCTTCTACAAATATCTAGACATTTTCTTCTTTTTTTTAAAAAATCTTTATTTCCGTTTAAAAACATGAACTACAATTTTCTTGGTTACCAATACACTTGTCTTGATCATATAAATATATATATATATATACTTGTTTTGACCTTTTTTATACACTTTGATAAGGGCTCATTGAAGACAACGTCTCATTATCTGGTCATCTGATTGAACCAAATATAGCTAAGCTAAGAACAAAAAAAGATATATATATATATATATAGCTAAGCTAGTGTATTAATAGATCATAAATACACATATAATATACATGCTATTATTTTTTCAAAATATTTAAATCACATGTGAGATCTGAGATGTAGTGGTGGTAATAGAAACATGTGAGCGTTTCGAGCAAGTAGCTTACTACTTTTTACTCTATAGTTCTCCCTTTCACTTTCATGAGTGTTCTATGTTTTCTCTTTTCTAGTCACATGAAAATCCTGCAAACCATTCTTTTAAAACTTTTACAGCTAACAAACCTAAATAAGTACACCATTATATTAAGTGCAATATATAGATTGGTGGCAAATTGATCACAAAATTGCTCAAATAAACAAAATCTTCCGTGATCGTGCCAAGCAAAAACAATGCAACCTCCATACTATTTCCCCTTCGTTTTACCCCATTAAACATGTCTGATTTCAGAACCACTTTATACAGGAAAACAACTTTTTCAACCACTTATGTTCTGAGTAACGTAGACACAGCGATGCGTCCCAGACTCAGGTTTCCTACCTCAGGTCAGGTCTATTCTTCTATGGACAGAGTGATGCGTCCCAGCGTCAGTCTGATGCATATGGGTCCGAGTTCATTCCAGGGGGCAGCTGGGTTTGGTTGCGTGAGAAGATAAAAGGGTTGCAAATGCTCCGTGGTTTGGTCTTTACATAGAGAGAGGAAGAAGCATCCTTCGCTTCTTCTTCCTGGCTAGTCTCACTTGCTTTGTGATTTTCATACAGACAAGCAATAGTGAGCTGACACAAACCAGGATGAATGCGAGTTCCAACCGCCTGAAGTACAAGGATACTGCTGAAAACACCAGGAATGCTAAGATCACTAGTTCCCATATGACAAATACTACGACATCGACCCTGGATCAAAGCAAACGAAACGAATACCATAAGTACCACAGTAAAATGGTCATGTCATCTTCAATGTCAAGCTATAATAATAGAATCAATATGGCAATGTCCTCGGAATTCGAATGTGACATAAGAAAGGAAGTACACCTAAGGCTACTTAAACTACACAATCAACTCTATAATCTAGAGAATGATAAGGTCAAAAAGTTATTGTTGAAGTCACGGAGCAACTAGCTTGACATGCAAACTTCTTCATCTATAGATGATGAAAACTCTTAAGCTGGAAATGAAAATTAAAACACATATATATATATATATGCTGATAGAGACAAGAAAATCAAATCAGAAACTCTGGGGTGTGAATTTCTTCGGACAATGGAGGACCAAGTCCATCCATTGACAGATCAAGATATGAAACATTCCAGTTCTCAGTGAAAAATGAAGGTACAACGAGGATCGATATCCAGATCACATGTCATCAAAACCATATGTCCTTTTGTGTAGATTTGACATAGAAATGTCACCAGAGAAACAGAAAAGCACAAGCATACAGATCTCAAATCCTGATGAAATAGTTCTCTAACCTGGACGAAGAGAAATTCGAGGTGGAAGAGAAGAAAGAAACGGAGGCCCAATCATGCTTTGATCTAATCTGATATTCCCTGAGCTGCTCCGCTAGATTCGATCTCGTTATCATCGCTTCCTCCAAATCGCCACCAAATCCCTTCGACGGAAAGCTCAAGGAGCGTCGGAGGAACACGATATGCACACCGACGAAACGATGTTCGATCGTTGGCGTGGACTCTCTCTCTCCCTCTCCCCGTGTCAACAATAAGCGGGTCGGGTTATAGATCCGATCCGTACCGTACTCACAGGCCCATGTTATAGGTGTTTGGGCCCTTTGAAGGCAATCGTTAAGGCTCTACTTATTATAGCCCTTACCAGTAAATCATGGACAAATATATTACGAAAGCTTCTTTTTTTCCGACGGTGGATTTAATGATAAAAATAAAATGGAACTTTAAAAAATTAGTAATGCATTTGATTGATTCTTGTGTCCCACCCAAATAAAGTGAGTGTGAAATATCGTTGAGTATTCCCGATTTGACAAACAATAAGGCAAATGTCACGTCCGCAAAACGCAGACGGGCGGTGAAACGCAAAATATCAGAACAAATGAATTATGCACCTAACCACCTTTCTCTTTAATTCTGAAATTTGGAACTTCGGATTTCTAGTATTTTCATTCAAATCTACACCAGATTGGTGGTAGTTTGTTTGATATGTGTGTTGTATGCCACGGTTCGTGTTACGTGTCGATTAAAATTTCAGACGAGAGACTACGAATGATGTGGCACGTCGTGTTCATTCTTTAATGGAACAAGGTTCGTTGTTATTTTAAGAGATGATGCATTCTCGATCACCATCTGTCCTTTCTAATATTTTAATATATATTTTTTTTCTCAAATAGTTCGAAAATGACTTCCCACACATTAACATATTTCATTATCTCTAGAAATCCAAGTTTTTTTTTTTGTAACTAAGAAATCCAAGTTAATCGTATATGTTCATTTGTTTCCTTCTTGATTTCATTATCGCATTTAAGTTCATCGTTAGAAAATGCATTTAAACATATCCGTTTACGTGACAAGATATAAAAATGATGTCCTACACATGGTCGATTCTGGATCTAAGCAAAACAAACATAAATTTACGATCCTTATTTTTATATAAAAAATAATAATAATTAAAAAAATTCTTATGGTAGTGGTAAAGTGTAAATATTTAGCATTATATATTAATGAATTCGATTCTCATGAGATGATTTTTTCTTTTTCAATAAATCAATTAAAACGTAAACTATTAACCGTAAACCAACATAAACAAATATAATTATAAATCTATGCAATACAATTAAACAATTAATATAACGAAAACATTTCTAATTAAAATCTAAATTCCTAAATCTAAATCACCGTCTTCCCCGACACAGTTTCACGGTCTCATAAAATCTTATCTACGGCCGACTATATCACAAAAAAGACTGAATGGATCGATGTTGTCGATTGAAATGAATATGACTGAAAAATTCGATTACACATGTTTGATGAATGAGTTTGCAAATAGAAATGTAAGGAGGATCATATTTCAAGAATAATGTACTGGTTTCTTGTGTGTTTAAAATATTTTATAACTTTTGTTTAACACATTTATGATTTATGTTTTAAAAAAAAATATTATAAAACGGACTATTTTATAATCTTGTTTTTTGTTTATCTCTATTTTTTTTAGATTATACACATCTAGTTTTTTTGGGGGGGAGGGGGGGGGGTTAAATTCTCTTTTTCTCCTTTAACGTTTCCACGTTCATGGATTTACAATTTCAATGATCATGCCACACTTGGACTGGCCTCTTCGGATATCTGGTGAATCAATAATAACTCCCAATCGTTGTTGATTCCTAGCGTTGTAACGCTTATAGGGAAAAACTAAAAATCTCAACAAAATTCATCATTTTTCATACCCAACAAAAAAAAAATCATTTTTTCTACTACAAGATTTTTCCAACGTGGCACCAGTCAATAAGTCAAGTGGACCCACATTACCGACATCACGTCTTTTACGCCAATCAGTACACGTTTCTGGGTCCTACGCAATGACAAATTCTCACGTTATATTGCCACGTGTCAACGTTTTATTGCATAATATCACTTTTCTCTCTGTCTCCCTTTGTTTTTGTCTACATCCGTCTTTCCATTTTCTGAACGTTAGCTTGCCGCTACTAATCTACGCCGTCCGATTTTCACTAATGCTTGACACCTGTCTTCCCATCAATGGTGAGTTAAATTGTTTTTAATACTCTCTCCTTTCTCTAACACATTTTCCGGAGATGTGCAATTTTCATCCCTATATTTTTTTTCTCTATAAAGAAAGCCCGAAACTTTCAAAACATTATAAAGATATCTCCTTAGTTCCATTATATGAAATTTAAAATAGTAAAAGCCTAGATGAAACTGTTATGTCCGAACCAATTAGTTCTCAATTTAGTTTTTAATTTTGGCAACCCTATCTAGTTACCATTCTTATCCAATATTCATTTTGTTAATTTTGATTATCTACTAATTTTTTTTAACATAGAATTGGCCTCCGATCACGTAAGAAAACTTTTGATGATTAGTTAATGAATTCTTCTTACTACATTGATAACCTTATCTAATGAAAAAATAAGGGGAAGAATGTTAATAACGTACAGACGAAGAGATGAGGCCATAAAAAAAATAAAAATAAAAAAGTGGGACCATTTTGCAAAATATCTATAATTTTTTAAATTAAACAAAAAATAATGATCACAGAGCGTGAAATCCGCGTTGGATTGGACCCATCCTTAGTGCTCACACTATAAAACGCACTTTCTCTCATCACATTTTCTCATCGTCTCTTAAAAAATCATCTTCGTTCTCATTTGGATTTTGAATTTGAAGCTCCCAGATATACTTTGATATCCGTGTTTCGATATTCTGTATTCTCGTTAACTTTTGCGAAATCTTTTCTCGATAACTATGGCGGAGGAAACCAAGAACGTTCCTGAGCAGGAGGTCCCAAAGGTAGCGACGGAGGAATCGTCGGCGGCGACGGGAGAGGTTACGGATCGTGGATTGTTCGATTTCTTGGGGAAGAAGAAGGAGGAAACAAAACCCGAGGAGACAATCGACTCAGAGTTTGAGCAAAAGGTTCATATTTCGGAGCCGGCGCCGGAGATTAAAAAGGAGGAAGAAGAGAAGAAGCATACTCTCCTGGAGAAGCTTCACCGAAGTGACAGCTCTTCTAGCTCCGTAAGTTTATATACATCAATATTGCGTTAGAACTTAGATCTGATCTGTTGATGATAATTAAATGAATTCGAATTTTGACAGTCAAGCGATGAAGAAGGTGAAGATGGTGAGAAGAGGAAGAAGAAGAAGGATAAGAAGAAGACTACTACCACTACTACTGCTCAAGGAGAGGTGAAAACAGAGGAGGAGAAGAAAGGGTTTATGGAAAAGCTCAAGGAGAAGCTTCCAGGACACGGAAAGAAGCCGGAAGATGCCTCAGCAGCCGCCGCCGCACCGGTTGTTGTTCCTCCGGTGGAGGAAGCGCATCCCGTGGAGAAGAAGGGTATTTTGGAGAAGATTAAGGAGAAGCTTCCAGGATACCATCCCAAGACCGTAGAGGAGGAGAAGAAGGAGAAGGAATCTGGTTAAAAATAAAAAAAAAAGAGATGAATAATGATGATGAGATATTTGCTTTGTTTTTAAGATGAATGATGATCATCTTTTGCTTTTGTGCTGTGGAAGTTTGTTGCCTTTTATTTTGTTGATTACAGTTTTTCCTATTTTTTTCTTCTCTTTGTTATGTTTATATATGATTTGAATGTGTTGTAATGGTATGAATATTATCATTTGAGATATTTGTACCCCTATATTGCTACGGAACCTTAGAGCATTATTATTGGGTGCTCTTAAAGAAGTTTTTAACCCAAAAATAAATAAATAAATAAATAAAATTATTAAAAGTGTAAGAATCAGTTTTTAAATAAGAGTTTTAAGAATCGGTTCTTAAGGGGGTTTTTACACTATTTTTAGTAACGTGTCAACTCCTAATTCGTCGATTTTTTTTTTGCCAAATTTTTTTTTTAAACTTTTTCTTAACTTTCATTTTAAAAAAAATTCTTATCTTTTTTTAAAATTTTTTTCTTAATTATAACTTTAAAATTCTAAACATTTTTTTACATATTAATGAATTAGAATCTTTACATAATGAATTTGAATATTTACATATTAAACTTTTTTTTACATATTAATGAATTGGAATCATTCGGTGGGTGAACATGAAACGATTCATAGACAAGATCAGAAAAAACTAAATTGAGCGTTCTTTTGCATTTTTTTTTCAAAATCTATGTTTAAAATGTTATGTTTTTATGTCAATTATGTTTAATTAAAAAATAAACTCTATTTAAAATAAAACAAAATTATTAATTTTTTTAAGAACCCCTAATAGGATTCTACCAATAAAACAGCAAAAACAGAAGTTTATGCTCTTAGTTTTCTCGATTCGTGCTGTAGAATATGAGAGTTTCGTCAGGACAATAATCTAATTTCCATGTTTATAATCTTCAATTATTAGCCCTACACATAAGACATGACCCCAGCCTGATGACTAGCGAGTTTCCTATAATCCAAGTTCATATTTATGAAATTAAATGCGTTGGTATAAAAGAAACAAGATCCGTCACGATCATGACTCGTAGTGATTGATTTGGTGGTCGACTCAAAACGTATAAAGTGAATGAACTAAGATATTTTTATAGATTAACTTACATATGGGAGTAATCTGCTAGTTTTGATAAGAACAAATGAGATCCCATCAAAGGGACCACATCCTTTGTTAATGTTCGTTCAATAAGGGTATTGTTGGAGCTGGATTTATCCCATTAAATCCGATAAAATCCACTTAAAAGTCCAACAATTAAATCAGAGAATACATTTAGAATCGGGCCAAAGACGCAACCGGTTCAAATACATGTTTAAGTCCATCAGTAGCTTGCGGCATCAACAACGTGGCTAGCTCCGAGCTAATACATATCCATTTGATCGAATCAACAGGATCAGTCAAAGATATATTCGAATAATTTGGAACCGTTCTGAATATCGTGGAAAAGACGTGGTACAAAGGATCCCGAAATACGCGGTGACGGTTTAATCTTCGAAGAGAACTATAAAAAGAGACTTGAGACTTAATTTTACATATATGATTTTTGACCTTAATCACATTACGTTTTTCGAACTCTCTGTAATTTATCTTTTCGAGATAAACATGTATTCATTCCGTTTAATAATACAAATCCAATTTCGTTAATACTCATTTATACAACGATTGTTATTCAAGGTAAATATGGCACATCGTTATAATTCCCTTTCTTAAAAGATATACATAAATTTCGAGCGTGGGATTAGCACCTACATGGTATTAGTTAGAACCGAAAGTCCTAGTCTTGTAATTGGGTTTTGATAAGAGGCAAAACAAATTATGGGTTTTGATAATGGGTCAAAACCCAATAGGCCCAATTACTCACTAAAAGGAATCAGGTAAAATAATGGCAAAACGCCGTCGTTATTGGCGTATGACTGCGACTTAGGTTGTTTGCCGGTTCGAGCAAATCACCGCCGACTAGTAAACCCGAAGTTTCATTCACCGGTAAGATGGAAGCAAAGTGCAAGAAGCCAGGAGGGCCTCGTCTCTGCTGCATCTGTAACCAGAGACGACCCGTCCTCAAACGACCCAAAACCCTTCAACAGGTAATTTTTTTGACTATGTGTCATTCGTTGTAAAGCCAAAGATTTTCTTTGCGGAATCTGGGAAGATAGTTTTCCAATCTCTTGCTATCGTTTTCTATATGAGCAATGATGTGAGTATGTGTTTAAAGATATGCAGAGAGTGCTTTTATGAGGTTTTTGAGGAGGAGATTCACCAAGTCATTGTCCGGAACCGGTTATTCAAGTCCGGTGAGCGTGTTGCTATAGGTGCCTCTGGTGGGAAAGGTAATTTCTTGTCCTCCAATGGCTTCTGCTTCAAACCTTTGAATGTTTACGAATCCCTCAGTTTTGCTTTTGATGTTTGCGTCATATTTTTTTCTTTCAATTGTTTATGTTTCTTTCGTTAGATCACTTATATACCATACTGTTTGTACCTTGGAGATTATTCCGTCAGTTCATTTTAATTAGATGAAGTGCATAGATCTTCCTTGTTTTATCATTAACTCAGAAGCTGGTGCTGGTGCAGATTCGACGGTGCTGGCATATGTATTATCAGAGCTAAACAGACGCCATAATTACGGGCTGGACCTTTTTCTTTTGTCCATTGATGAAGGGATAACGGGTTATCGTGATGATTCTCTTGAGACCGTTAAACGGAACGAAGTCCAAGTAAGGTTTTGAATTTATGTGTAATGTGTTCTCTTCTCTGTGAATTTTCATTCTTTTGATTTGTTTTAAATTGTTCATGAAAACGAATGCCAACATATGTAGAAGAGTCTTAAGAAGATCATGTATGTCGACTTGTCATTTTAAGTTTTTTCTTTTTCTTTTCTTCTTCTCCAGTATGGGTTGCCTCTTCAGATTGTTTCATACAAAGATCTGTATGGATGGACAATGGACGAGATTGTGAAGATGATTGGTCTGAAGAACAATTGCACCTTTTGTGGTGTATTCCGTCGACAGGTGAGGAGCAAGTTTCTTCTGACCAATCATCTTTTGTTTAATGATCTCATGTCTGATTGATTTCTTGAAGGCACTTGATCGGGGAGCTGCATTATTGAAAGTAGATAAGCTAGTCACTGGACATAATGCAGATGATATAGCGGAAACAGTTCTCTTAAACATACTGCGAGGGGATATTGCCAGGTACATATATTTGTTTCTGATGATTCTTTCTCTCGGCTACAATAATTTCTCCTGTCTCTCAATTGATGGATTTGTTACTCGGCTATTGTAGATTGAGTCGGTGCACATCAATCACTACAGGCGAAGATGGTCCGATTCCAAGATGTAAACCTTTCAAATATACATACGAGAAGGAGATTGTCATATATCCTTTGCTATTAAATCATTTGTTTTGCTTTCTGAAAACTTGTCAACATAAGATATTGTGAGAGCTTAACATAGCTACACGTATGCTTATTTCAAGAAGCTGGACTACTTCTCCACCGAATGTAAGTTGTTAAGGCTTTTTTTGAAATATGTGCTTGCTTAAGTCAACTGTTTACTACGAGCTGAATGCATAATCGGTCATATGATTTCATATTGTGATTGCAGGCATATACTCTCCTAATGCTTATCGTGGGTTCGCCCGTGAGTTCATCAAAGACTTGGAAAGGCTAAGGTTCTTGTTCAAGTTTTTGGTGTTTATATTCGCCACAACCAAATAAGCAAGTAAATCTCCAACTTGTATTATATAAACTGCAGGCCAAGGGCTATTCTGGATATCATCAAATCCGGTGAAGACTTCAGAATTGCGACAACCACAAAAATGCCTGAGCAAGGGACATGTGAGCGATGCGGGTATATTTCTAGCCAGGTGAGACTTTGCAAAACAAAGACCTTTCTCCATCACTTCAATACATGCATTGGAGTTAATATAACGTGCTTGTGGTTTTTCTTGAATGAATGAATATCTTATACAACGAGAGTGAATGATGCAGAAATGGTGCAAAGCTTGTGTTTTGTTGGAAGGATTGAACCGTGGTTTGCCTAAGATGGGCATTGGAAGATCACGAGGAGGCGTAAATGGTGATCATAAAAAGGAAACAAAGGCTGTGAAATCTATTGAGAGCAAACAATGTGGATCTCTGGATTTCTAAACGAATATGCCGTAACAATGCAGAAACTGGTTCTGTATAGAGAAACTGTTCAAAACCCATTGTTCTACTTATACTACTAATTACTTTGCTAATTGTATTTGAAGGCATAATTTCTTATTGTCAGCGTTGCGTTTGAAACGCGTATGTATTGGATATGTGGTTGTGCGTTTGAGAGGTAAAATAAGAACCCAAATCTCTCAGAAATCTCTCGGTTGAGTTTTTTAACGCACAATGGGTTCGTCGGCGCCACGGAGCTCTGCAGATTCCATCTCCGGGAAAGATCCGGCCAAGGCGTTAGGTGCTGTAGCATCCGGATTCGTGGAGAACGTAAAGAGAAACAAGCACAGCTTCATCCAGTTCTTGGCCATGTCCGGGATCTTGCTTCTGAGCTTCCGATCGATTAGTCAGAAGTACCGAATCCACCAGCTGGAGGAAGACACGGCTGCTCTAAAGGAGGAGCGTGACTCTCTGACGGATCGCATGAAGCAGATCAAGAGCAGCCTTCTGCGTCAAGCGTCGATCGATTCCACCGGCGTCTTGGCTTCCCGTCTCCGCCTTCTTTTCAGCGGCGATGATCATTGACTTGTGGTTGGGAAATCGATTTTGAAGTTTGTTGTTAGATGCCATTATCCAAGACGCAGTTAAAGTGTTCGACGAAATGCCTCTATGGCACATAGGTTTCTCTGGTTAAGTGTCCCTGGTTTAGTGTCAGCTGGTTTATCTGGTGGTCATTCGGTTAATTGATTCGGTTCGGTTCAGGTTTTTCGGTTTTAAAGTATTAGATTCCATTCCAAATAAAATTATATTTCGGTTCGGTTTTTGATTTTCTTAGGTTTTATAAATAATAACCGAATTAGAATCACTTTTGTGTAATTTTGATTATTTCGGATAATACGGCTAATTTTAAATGGGTTGACGATCTATTTCTGAGAAATTCCATATAATAACACATATACACAAAGTTTAACCGTAGTTTTATTTCCCCATCATTTAAATGTTCGAAACCTATTTTTCCATGAAATCAAAATTCCAAATTTATTTGTCCAAGAACCACGGTTTAACTCCGTCTACATTTAAAAACCAAACAGAAATTAACCAAACCTGATTTTAACAAAATTAAAATTGATTTTAACAAAATTAAAATTAATTTTAACTAGATCTGACCCAAAATAATACTGACCCGACCCGTTTTTGGATTTTGCTTTCTTCTTCTAACAAAATCAAAAATACACAAAGAATCTTCACGTATTGATTTTGTGAGCCCAGAACAAACAACAATCGATAAAACAGAGAGATCTATTGACTCAAATCAAAGTAAATAAAATCCAAAATCAATTTTTTTTACATTTGATTACATTTTGATTTGCACACACATCACGACAGTCACCACACAATCAAGAAAAAAAATATATATTCCACATCTCTTTCTCTAATACCAGCACAGCCTCGTCGTCTTCATCGGTCTCCTCGTCCGTTGTCAGCCCTGCTGATTTTTTGATGTATTTCAGATCCAAGAAATCATCGTCGTCGTCGTTGCTATCCAATGGATGATCGCAAATTCCGAGTACTGGAATACTCTCTGCAACCTCTCGCTTTTTCCGTCCGTCGGAAGCGGATGGCAGATACCGCGGGGGACTTTGTAGATCGCGAGCACGAGTAGGTTGATGACTCCGCAGGGACACCAGCACCACACGACGGCGGCGCATCTCACCGTCTTGACACCGCAGAACTCGGCGTGAGTGGATCCGCCGCAAGTGGCTCTTGGGGACGGCGAAGAGAGACTTCTCTTGAGCAGCGGCTGCTCCAGTGGTTACGAGACGGAGAAGACGATGGAGTGTCTGACAGTTTCGTCTGCCTCGAGATCTGTTTCGGATCGTAACTAACGTCAGAGAATTGGATTTTTAGGTCTTGGATTTGAGAATTTATTACGGGTGAAGAAGATTGATGTTTTAAAATAAAATTTACGGGTGAAGAAGAAAACAAAAACGGGTCGGGTCGGATCGGGTCGGGTCAATATTATTTTGGGTCGAATCTGGTTAAAATTGATTTTAATTTTATTAAAATCGGGCTAGGTCGGTTTTTATTTGATTTTTCAACATAAACGAGTTAAACCGTTGTTTTTATTAAAATCGGGTTAGGTCGGTTTTTATTTGATTTTTCAACGTAAACCGAGTTAAAACGTTGTCTGTGGGCAAATAGATTTAGAACTTTGATTTCGTGGGTAAATAAGTTTGGAACTTTGATTTAATAGAGAAATAGGTTTCGAACTTTCAAATGATGGGGAAATAAAACTACGGTTAAACTTTATGTAGATGTTAAAATCATCTCCAAAATTATTATGATTGTTAAAATCATCTCTAAAATTATAGTTTTGTCTTTGTTTTTTACTTCCAACTCGACAAAAAAAAAAAATCAATAGTTTAGTGATTCAATTCACGTTCGAAGAGAGAACAATCTATGGACACATGACACTAATATACTTTTCCCAAGTATAAAAATTCATACGATAAATTGCTCTATTTTGGCTAAACAAATCAGTTCTATATTAACTTATTTTCAAGTGCTAATTATGTGTTCCTTAACAATGAAAGATCAAAAATATTTTTTTTTTCATATTTTTTAAAGAAGGCATCATAGTTTAAGAGTTTCACTTCAAAAAACCCAATATATAATAACTTGGTTTCGTAATAGCAAATTATATGATATGTAGACATACCTTATATGGGTTGAGTTTTAATTCGGTTACTCAATCGGTTAATTTGGTATTCGGTTAATAAACCGAACCGAACCGAAAACAGAATAAATTTAATAATGTGTCCATATGAGTTATTAGAATTATCCGAAATCGAACCAAATAACGTTATTCGGTTTGGTTCGGTTCGATTCGGGAAATATGCCCAGCCTTACTAATTAGGGATTCTTTAATTACCAGATTTACTCCATTAAAATGAGGCTCAACTGCTAAGTGCTAACCTAACTCATTTCAATTGTGCAACAAATGTTCCACCTAAATCATCTTATTTGCAATTAAAACCGCAGTTTTGCACTTGATTTTGTTTTATTTTTCTTTTCAGCGAAGAGACAAACTACTAGATACTTCACCTTCCATGTCATATATTAAGACTAGTTTTGTTTCTTGTGATTCTACTACATTAAAATGCTACATTTACTAGATACGTTTGTTCAGATTTTAATAAGACCAATTCCAAATAATGTTCAAGGTGATAAGATGTCGTTTCTGGTTCTAATAGGATTTCCAATGTATTCCCTCATTTTTATCTCCAAAATGGAGTTGGATTTCTCTCTAATGTATTCCTCCATTTATTACTCCAAAAATAATATTCTTAGTATATTCTTTATTTTATATTTTATTATTAATTGCTAAAAATACACTTTATCTATAAAATTTACAAATTAACTCATTATTTTTTTTCTTTCAAAACTTTCACAAATTATGATATTATTTGAATTTAACCATTAAAATGTATTCCTCCATTTATTACTCCAAACATAATATTCTTAGTATATTCTTCATTTTCTATTTTATTATTAATTGCTAAAATACACTTTATCTATAAAATTTACAAATTAACTCATTATTTTTTTTCTTTCAAAACTTTCACAAATTATGATATTATTTGAATTTAACCATTACAATATCATAAAAAATAACAAAACAAAACACATTTTAATTTAAACATCACCATTTGAATATTTTTCCCATACATGATCAATTAACGCATTTCGAAGTGAGAAATAAGCGTTTTTATCTTTGATTTCTCTGAATCGAGCAAAAAAATTTTGGAACCGAATATTTTCGTACTCAGCTACTTCTACCTCTGGAGGTGGAGCTTCTCTTCCAACTTCAATTGGAGCATCGAGATCGCGTTCATCATCGATTATCATGTTATATAAAATTACACATGTAGTCATTATGTCATGTAACACATTCTTTTTCCAAAAACGAACTGGTCCTTTCACAATAGCAAATCGTGACTGGAGAACCCGAAGGCACGATAAAATTAAATGAATTGAAGTGTGGGAGAATCAGTTTCCGTTAATTCCACTTGTTTTGGGTTTGTAATGCGTACTTAGTTTCGACAATTATGTTGTTCTAGTGAAGTAGATTGATGAGGGAGACCATTAACAAAGACAAGAATCACTGTATTTGAATCAATTTATTCTGATCTGTGCATCAAGATATTAGAGTTTTTTTTGTTCAAGATCCAAGCAAATGGGAAGAGAAGAGATGCTGATTCCTTTCCTTATGATGGTTTTTTCACTTTAAATAGTGCAGCCTGCGACTGAATTCAAATCGTTTTCTGTTGAGGATTGTCCCGGTGAACAATGCCTTGTGATGAAAGGGAAGTTTGGAGAAGACGAGACAATCAAAATGGAAGCAACTATGTTTGATGGCTTTATGACTGTTTCAAGAGCCGGTTTAGATGCTTCAGGGCACGATCTCCGTCTCCACATTAGCTTGCTTGTCGACATTTCCAAGGCTGATGGAAGTGAAGAGATCGAGTTCCTCTGCTCCGTCTGGCCTAACCGAATTGAAATTCAAAAGCTTTACATGCTTAGACGCAACAAAATCACTGGTCAGCCTTACATGGGACCTAAATTCGGGTACAAAATATGTCTGCTTTCTTGAATCACTTAAATGTAGAGTGAAGCATTTAAGTATCTTATACATGAAATTAGATTTGTTATTCTTGAATTTTGTCGATACATTCAAGTAAAGATACAGCGTTACAGGAAATGGCTAGTTAAAAATGCAACTACTGAAACTTGTGTGATCTTTGTTTCTTTGCAGGAGTTTGAAGTATGATTTTCCGACAGTGATTAAGGAGTTTTTGCCACTAAGAGCTTTTTAACAACTGCTTAAAAAAATGATAAAATATAAATGACTAAATTATAAATAAAAAAGTTCAACTTTAAAATGGAGTTGAAAATGGAGTTACACTATATTTGAAGGAAAAAATGGCATTTTTCCATTTTGCAGTTAAAAATGGAATAGGATTGGAGATAATTTTACTGCAAAATAGTATATAGAATAAAAAATGAGATAAGGTTGGAGATGCCTAACTACTGTACTATGGAGGTGTCGAATGTTGTCCACACATGGAACACCTAATCCATGTTCCTTATTACATTTACAGTCATTTTACAGAGATTAACGCGTTTTGTACTCTTTTTGGTATTGATATTTTTTTCTTACGCTTTTTTTTTTTGTTGGTATTATTGTGATCTTTTCCAAGTGTTGTCATTTATACAGGCCTATCAAAATCAACTTTCTTCAATTAACTATTATTAACATGTTATTGGACCCCACGGCTCTTTCAAATTGTTCTGACGCGTCGCTTCCTCACCCAATGATAATTTTCTTGTAGCAAATCCCTATTTAGTAATTAAAATGTTCATTTTTTTTTGTTCACTTTACCTTAATTTTTGGAAGGTTAATTTGATTTTTAAAAAGTACTAATGGCTCACAAGAAAGTTATGAGTAGTTATTAGCGATAATTCCGGGAATGTAAACGCATGTCAGTTTAATGTTCTACTTTTTGATAAGTACACGTAAGGATTTTCCTCCGGTTACTTTTGGACCTTTCTTCAGTTTTCATTTTCACCATCTGAGTTTAGTTAGATTCACTCGAAGCCAAAAATTGAGAATAACCACTGAAGAACAAGCTTCTGTCCAGAAAAACGAACTAAGTGAAAATGGAATAACCTACGAAATGCCAAAGACATTTATATTGAGCTTCCAAAACAATTTTGATCTTGCAACCAAGAAGGAATGGGCCCGATCTTCATCTTCGAGCAGCTTTATACACAGCCAAAAAAGGGATAAAAACAGTATTATTCCATATTCGAATAATAGAGGCATATACATTACTTTCGATGGCCTGTATTTTTATTTTGTAGTTTTTTTTGTGTGTTATCTTCGTTACGAAGTTTTAAGTTTTTTTTTTTGTCAAACATTTCGAAGTTTTTTATAGTCTATATTTTTTCAAATATTTAATCTACGCGGTTTATTAGGTTACCTGTGTTTTTTCTGTTTAATTGTTAAATCACGGTTCCATATTTGGAAGACCTTTTACTAAAAACGTCCAAGTCAGAAATTTACAAATCAAATTTGAGTGAAATCTTTTAATGTTTTACACAGTCCATAATAATTAATTTACCATATATATTTATCAAAAATGTCCATAGTCATTAACCATTTTGTCTTGTAAGAGGGTATATAGAGTAAAATCTTACAAGACAAAAAAGCAAACGCGTGTTACAAATTGATAATTACCACAGATTTCCCCTCTAAAACAGTCAATAGTTAATTAATACTGGCGAGTGAAAAGAACAAAAATCCAATTGTTATAATATCTTGATAGGGAACTACATGAATCTGTAATAAATCCATCACACAAAGGTTACCACAGATAATCTAATTGTTAATCCATCACCCAAAGATTACCACAACTAATCGTTTGTCTGAATAATTATAAGGCACAAAACATATAAAAATGGCCAAGTTGCTTAGCCATGTGGATTGTGGGAGACAAATACAGATTTCAAAGTAACACAGAGCAACTTGTGGGTCCAGCCACCGACACTGACCTTTGTTTTCTTCCCTCTAATTCGTTTCCTCAAGTTACTCTTTCTCTTTCTCTATTACTGTAAACTCTTTTAAATACGTGCTGTATCGTCTCTCCATAACTCTAGACTCAAATCTGTGTGTGTGAGAGAGAGAGATAAAGAGAGATCACGCCAAGATACTTTCCTTCATTCAACGGTTTATAAAAATGGCGGCCAATGCCTCATTCGCCGCCGCATTAATCATCGGTTTTTCGCTTATCTTCGCCGTCACGGCGGAAGATCCGTACAGATTCTTCGAATGGAACGTCACATACGGAGATATCTACCCACTCGGCGTTCGCCAACAGGTAATCAAAAATCTCGTATCAGTTTTAAATTTAATCTCGGTTCGGTTTTTAGATCCGGTTTTTAAAAAATATGCGGATCTCGCATTTTCCGGTTTAGGGTATTCTGATAAACGGGCAGTTTCCGGGACCGGACATTCACTCCGTTACAAATGACAATCTCATCATTAACGTCTACAATAGCCTCGACGAACCTTTCCTCCTTTCATGGTAATACTTTTTTTCTTCATCTTATTCGAAATTGCAAATCTGCAATAACAATACAAATCTTTAGTTTAATTCAATATTTAGGTCTTTAACATTGAATTCGGTCGTTGTCAATTGATAGTAATTGCTTAGGTCTTTAGTAATTGCTTAGGCCACACCCCTTATTGTGTCGGACTCGGTCCCCGAAAGAATTATTTTAAAATTTTATTGCATGGTGATTGACGAACAGTGACTATATATAAACATTTACATGTGGGAAATGGGTCCACTTTACCAAATTATTAGCTGTATCCTCCCTTTGATTTGAAACCATTTTTTCGCTCCTTTTCAGGGGGTAAAATTTAGGACTGCCCATATTTCCCAAACCAAACCGAATAACGTTATTTGGTTTGGTTTGGTTTTAGATAACATCAATAATCTAAATGAACACATTATTAAATTTATTCTATTTTCTGTTTAGTTCGATTTATTAACCAAATATCAAATTAACCGATTGGGTAACTAAATTAAAACCCAATTCATAGAAAATATGTCTACATACTATATAATTTGCTATCACGAAACAAAGTTATTTTATATTGGTTTTTTTTGGAGTAAATATATAAGTTGAAACTCTTAAACTATGATGTCTTATTTGAAAAATATTAAAAAGAATACTTTTGATTTTTCATTGTTAAAAAACGCATAATTAGCACTTGAAACTAAATTTAATATATAACTGAATTGTTTAGATAAAGTAGAGTAGTTTAACGTGTGAATTTTTATACTTGAGAAAAATACTTTATTGTCATGTATTCATAGATTGCTTTCTCTTCGAACATGAGTTGAATCACTACTTTTTTCCAGCGTAAGTTGAATCACTAAACCATTGATTTTTTTATTTTTTTTTTGTCGAGTTGAAAGTGAAAAACAAAGGCAAAACTATGATTTTGGAGATGAGTTTAACAAACGTAATAATCTAAAAAACATTTCTTCTTCTTTTTTTGTTCATTTTTTTTGGTTAAATATTTTTTTACAATCGTAAAACTTTTTATTTTTATTTAAAATTAAACGTATTATATGAAATAGTCGAAATTACATAAAAGTGATTCTAATTCTATTATTATTTATAAAACCCAAAAAAGCTAAAAACCGAATCAAACCGAACCGAAATAGAATTTAATCCTGAATAAAACCTAATATTTTAAAACCGAAAATCCGAACCGAACCGAACCATTTAACCGAATGCCCATCCCTAGTAAAATTAAGAATTCATAGAACGTTTGGGGTAAATATTAATATTTGAAAAATAATGTGAGCGTGAGAGCAAATGCAGGAATGGGATTCAGCAGAGGAGGAATTCGTTCGTGGACGGAGTGTACGGAACGACTTGCCCAATCCCGCCGGGGAAGAACTACACTTACATTCTTCAGATGAAGGATCAGATCGGAAGTTTCTACTACTTCCCTTCTCTCGCTTTCCACAAAGCCGCCGGAGGATTCGGAGGCATCCGTATCCTCAGCCGCCCCAGGATCCCCGTCCCCTTCCCTGATCCCGCCGGAGATTACACCGTCCTCATCGGCGACTGGTACCAATCCAATCACACGGTAAGGATTGATTGATTTGTTCAATTATCTCGTTTCTGTAGGATTTGACAAATTCAGATTTGTTCAATTATCTCGTTTCTGTAGGATTTGAAGGCACAGCTCGATAGTGGTAGGAAGCTTCCTTTACCAGATGGTATCCTCATCAATGGCCGTGGCAGTGGTGCCACCCTCAATGTTGAACAAGGTTTTTGCCACTGTTCTGCTTCTTCATTTACTTTTTACTGATTACATGTATTGATGTGAGTTCTTCATCTTCTTCCTCAGGCAAGACATACAGGCTGAGAATATCCAATGTAGGGTTACAAGACTCCCTCAACTTCCGCATCCAAAACCACAAGATGAAGGTGGTCGAAGTCGAAGGGATTCACACTCTTCAGACTACCTTCTCTTCGCTCGATGTCCACGTTGGCCAGTCTTACTCGGTGCTTGTAACTGCGGACCAGCCTGCTCAGGATTATTACGTGGTGGTCTCTTCTCGGTTTACCTCTGTTGTCCTCACCACCACCGGAGTTCTCCGTTACAGTAATTCCGCTGGTGGCGTTTCTGGACCTATTCCAGGTGGACCAACCATACAGATCGACTGGTCCTTGAACCAGGCTCGAGCCATCAGGTTTCTTTTTTTTTTCTCTTTTTGATTCAGTGATGATGAAATTCCAAATGTGCAGCTACTTGGCTTGGAGAATGCTCTTTAGTTAAACCTTTAGATGATAGGTTCCAAGGAAGCACATATAAAAACCTTTAGATGATTTTGTTATGTTCTTGTCTTGTAGGACTAACCTTACAGCGAGCGGACCAAGGCCGAATCCACAGGGATCATACCATTACGGCATGATAAACACCACTAGAACGATCAGACTTGCTAGCTCTGCTGGTCAGGTCAACGGGAAGCAACGATACGCTGTGAACAGTGTATCATTTAACCCAGTTGACACTCCTCTGAAACTCGCGGACTACTTCAAGATTGACGGTGTTTACAGGGTTGGAAGCATACAGAGCCAACCCACTGGTGGAGGAATATACCTCGACACATCTGTTTTGCAAGTTGACTACAGATCCTTTGTGGAGATTGTTTTCGAAAACTCTGAGGATATTGTCCAGAGCTGGCATCTTGATGGTTACTCTTTCTGGGTTGTTGGGTAAGTGTATCTTTCTTTTATTTCCTGAAACCTCAAACATTCATGTTTTGCATCCACAAGATCCACACATACTAAGCAAAATTAGTAACATTCTGTGACCAAGAAAGATCCCTAGAGAAGCTAGAAATCATAATCCTTTTGTCATCGATCTTTGATTGCTGGACTAAAGTGGTCTTCTGATACAGAATGGACGGTGGGCAATGGAGTTCTGACAGTAGGAACGGGTACAATCTACGCGATGCAGTCGCTCGCTGCACCGTTCAGGTAACCACAGCAAAAATCTAAACACGTAGTTGGCATTTGCGAACCGGTGGATTAATATTCATGTACAGGTATATCCGAGCTCATGGACGGCCATATACATAGCACTGGACAACGTAGGGATGTGGAACCTAAGATCCGAGTTCTGGGCAAGGCAATACTTAGGACAACAGTTCTATTTACGTGTCTACACAGCCTCGACTTCTCTCAGAGATGAATACCCAATCCCCAAGAACGCTCTTCTCTGCGGTAGGGCTAGCGGTCGTCGCACCAGACCACTTTGAGTGGCGGTTAGATAGAGAGAGATATGAGAGAGAGAATGCTCAGCCAAACCAGCTAACCATTTTGCAAATGGATGAAAAGAGTTATGGTACATCAGTTTGTAACGATCTCAGCTCGAGGTCTCAATTCTTATTCTTTTTTTTTTTTAAATCTCTGGAGGGAAACTTTATTCGATTTAATTACATAGTTTCATCGTAAACCTTATTGTTATTGACATAGTGTTTCAGTTTGCTATGATATGAATCTTTAGTTGGCACAATTCAAAAACACACAACTTTTATAGTGACATAATATACATATCGAATGTGCAGGTTGAGCCTACCTAGTTAGCTAAAATTATAATCTGAAAATTTCATCACCAAACTGGCCAGCTTCAAATCACTAATTACTGCAGATAATTAACATTAGTGCATGTGTATGGAAGGAAGTAACAAAAATTAATATTATAATATAAGTTTTAGGACAGTACTCAATAGTTTAAGAGTGATTTATATTCTAAAACACTTTCTCTTATATAAATGACATTTTTTCACTTTGCACACACTTTTGTTACTCTATGACACAAAATGACCAAAATACATTTATTACAATTTTTTTTATGGAAAATTGTTCGTTAGCTACACGAACTATACGAGAATGCATGACTACACATCCGAACTAAAATAATATGTTGATAACTACATCATCTATTGATATAGCATATATACACATCCGAACTAACATGAATCATGTGCCCAACACCATGATCATGACTTTCTTTGCATTTCCGGTGTACTGGTCGACAGACTCCGGTACTGACCCGCATTAACTCATTAAATCCGACCCAAATTAAATAAAAACTTTAAAATGAAAACATAAAAACATTAAAAAATTGTCCTCCTCAACTTCTTCTTCCTCGTCAATTCTGATTTACAGATAGGATTTTCATTCGGTAGGTTCTCTCAATTTCATTGAATTCGATTCTTCCGTTCATTTAATTTATGAGTATTGATGAACATTAAAATAGTGGGTGGTTAGGGTTTAAGAAATTCCCAAAATCGTTTGCTAATTTGGGTGATAGGCGAATTAAAATAATCCAATCCAAGCGAACCGCCATGAGCCCTTCCTGTCACTCACAATCATCTCTCGAACTCTCTTCTTCTCTTTCTCTCCGTCCCATAAACTTTATGGTTTAAAATTTCCTAAAATCTACACGAATTTCTTGGACTAATCGATCTGAAATCTCTTAACTAAAGATGTACTCGTCCTCCTCTTCTTCCAATTTTCTTTGATTTCCATCGGCGAGGCATCTCTTAACCACCACCATACCCACCGCATCTACATTCATGCTTCGCCGTAGGTCCTACATCGTCGGTGTGTTTCATAGGAAGCGTGCTCATTTTAGACGACAGAGTCGGAGCTTGGGTCTAGAGAGCAAACCATTGAACTTTTTTTTTCCTTTTGCGTATAAGTAATGATCTGATCTTTGGGAAACCGTTTGAGATGTATTGTGGAACTGTTGGTGGTGGTGTTGATGTGGTAGCTGTTTCCGGTGAGAATTGATCGGAGCTTGGTGAAATTTCCGGTGAGAATTGATCAGAGCTTTCTCAAAACTTTCGCTTTGGACCCTCATTGAAAGCGAAACATTTTGCGTTCCCCTCTTGAAATCGATGGTAGTCTTCTTCGCCGGAGAAGATGAAGCAGAGAAAGTAGCCATGTATATCTAAAGGATCTCGATCTCCACGGCAAGCTCTAGTGGCGGATGTGTATTTTGATTTCAATCGAGATTTCTGGAATCGAGCTTGTGAAATTGTTGACCCAAAGAACGAGGTGAACAAGATTTAGGATGTTGATTGTGACTAGAGAGAAAGAGTCGGATAATTTGTTGTTGCTAAGATCAAGTTCTTGAAGAGAATCTATGGTTTTGAAGTAATTTGAGATTTGACCAGAGAAGTAGAAATTTTCGTTGAAAAAAAAAAAGTCAGTGCGGGTCAACGCCGGAATCAGTCGACCAGTACACCGGAAAAGTAAAGAAAGTCATGGTCATGGTGTTGGGCACATGACCAATGTTAGTTCGGATGTGTGTTTATACTATATCAATAGATGATGTAGTTATCAACACATTATTTTAGTTTGGATGTGTAGTCATGCGTTCTCGTATAGTTCGTGTAGCTAATGAACAATTTTCCTTTTTTATTATTCTTTTCCACACTTCATATATTTTGTTTTGCTTATTTTTTTTTCATTAAAAAAAAAAAATTTACAATTTTTTTTGCGATATAAACTATATTATTTTCTCTATATTTTGATATATATTTTAGAATATTTTACTTACTTGTGATTCGAACACATAGATAGAACGCATGTGTATCCATATAGTTGCGTACATGTGTATCATATGCGCATGGATAGAACCGGGGCCAGTTTCGGTTCGATAAACGGTGGATTGGACGGGACGGTTTAAAGGAAACAATTTCAAAGGGTTGGGAAATTAATCCAGGCGGAGATCAGACATCCTTTATAGACAAGATAACGAATTGTCGGCGAGAAATTTCAAAATGGAGGAAAAATAACTTACCTTACGGCAAGGAGAAAATTAGGGATTTACAACAAGCGTTAGAGGAGGTCCAGAATGATGATAATAGCACCCACGAGGAATTGATGGATATTACACGAAAACTGAAAGAGGCTTATTTAGATGAGGAAACATTTTGGCAACAGAAAAGTCGTACTTTATGGGGAACGGCGGGGGACATAAATACAAAGTTCTATCATGCGCAAGTTAAGCAAATACGGGCGATGAATCGGATTACTGGTCTACATAATGCATCAGGATCTTGGATCACCTCGGATAAAGAGGTGGAACAAGTGGCGGTTAACTACTTCGACGAATTATTCACCTCAACTTCTCCGACGGAATTTGAGAACGCGCTAAGCGATATACCGGCTCTAGTTTCGGAACAGAATAATGCTATCACGGCAATGGCCACAGAAGAGGAAGTTCGTAGAGCTCTTTTTATGATGCACCCAGAAAAGGCTCTGGGCCCGGATGGAATGACAGCACTATTTTTCCAACGATCATGGCAAATTATAAAGGCAGATGTAGTAGGATTGGTTAACGGTTTCCTGGAAATGGGGTTTTTTGATCAACGGCTGAATATGACAAATATTTGCGTAATCCCGAAGACAGGACGGCCCACTCGTATGACGGAATTAAGACCTATAAGTTTGTGTAATGTTGGATATAAGATTATTTCAAAGGTTTTATGTTAGCGGATAAAGTGACTGCTACCGGACCTGATTTCAGAGACTCAATCAGCCTTTGTATCAGGGAGACTGATCTCCGATAATATTCTGATCGCCCAAGAGATGTTTCACGGCTTACGAACCAACAAATCTTGCAAAAGTAAATTTATGGCAATCAAGACGGATATGAGCAAAGCATATGACCGGGTAGAATGGCCATTTATTGAACATCTTTTGAGAAAATTTGGTTTCGCAGAAAAATGGATATCATGGATGATGTGGTGCATCCAATCGGTACAATACAAGGTACTTATTAACGGTCGACCCAAAGGCCAAATAACTCCACACAGAGGGCTGCGGCAAGACGACCCATTATCACCCTACTTATTCATACTTTGTACGGAGGTCTTGATAGCCAATATACGGAGAGCAGAGAGGGGGAAATCACTTACGGGGTTAAAAGTGGCGAGGGCAGGCCCAGCAGTCGCCCACTTACTCTTTGCGGATGATAGTCTGTTTTTCTGCAAGGCTACGGTTCAAGAGTGTCAAATAATCTTACATATACTTAAACAGTACGAGTCAGTCTCAGGGCAACAAATCAATTTTTCAAAACCATCCCTAAATTTCGGACATACAGTACAAGTTGTGGTACAAGACGAGATCAAACAATTGTTAGGGATCCCAAATATGGGAGGGATGGGTTCTTATCTAGGTCTCCCGGAAAGTCTCGGAGGAGCAAAGAGTAAGATTTTTAATTTTGTCGTTGAGAGACACAATGATAGAATTAATGGATGGACATCAAGGTTACTGACCAAAGGGGGTAAAGAGGTCCTTATCAAATCGGTAGCATTAGCTATGCCCACTTTCGTTATGTCATGTTTTCTTCTGCCCAAGTCCATAACCGCAAAACTAACTAGTGCGGCAACACGACTCTGGTGGAGCTCCGACGGACAACAGAAAGGAATGCACTGGATAGCATGGAGGAAGATGTGTCGGAGTAAATCAGACGGTGGAATTAGGTTTCGAACAGTAGAGGATTTTAACACAGCACTTCTGGCAAAACAACTATGGCGGCTAATGGATAAACCAGAATCCCTATTTGCTCGGGTTTTTAAGGGTCGTTACTTTCGAAACACAGACTCATTAGATCCTATAAGATCATACTCCCCGTCTTTTGGATGGAGGAGCATTATTTCGGCTAGACCTCTGGTTACAAAAGGGCTCATTAAAAGAGTTGGTTCATGTGGTTCTATCTCAGTATGGAACGACCCATGGATACTATCTTCTTCCCCGATGTCAGCCACATGTAAGGGGTATAATTATTACCCAAATCTCAGGGTCAATCATTTGGTTGATCCAGCGATACAAACGTGGAACATGGAGTTGATAAATGCAATTATCGACCTGACCGATGTGAAAATTATTCGCAGTATACCCATCAGTATCACTTACCGACCAGATACCCTCGGTTGGCATTATACAAAAATGGTGTCTGGACGATGCATTGCATGATTGCAAATCAGAAGACGGCGATAATTTTTGCAACAGACTGCTCAGAGCTGGTGAAGATGGTGTCTACATCCAAGGAGTGGCCGGCTTTTACACTACATTTAGAGGAGTTCGCGAGGAGAAAGGAGGAATTCACCTTCTTCTCTACCACACATATCCCACGTGCAACTAACGGAGTGGCAGACAAGTTAGCACTAGGTGCTCGAATCTACCCATCAGATTTCATTTATGTAAACTCGATACCCCCGGTTTGGTTTACTGAATCGGTTTAGGTATTTAGGCTGTTGACAAAAAAAAAAAAAAAAAAAACACATGCGATGATACACATGTACGCATTTATATGGATATATATGCGTATCCACGCGTATTTGGTATACGTGTAAACAACTATATGGATTTGCATTTGTATCCATGCGAATATGATACACGTGTACACAACTACATTGATACACATGCCTCTTTTGCGAATTTCTTAAAACACTTTGAAAACTCACATTTTGATAATTAACCAATCTGAAATTTTTTCTATTTTTATTTTTTAATTTGAAAAAAATTAATGAGATGAAGAGAAAGTGGAGAAAAAAATAGAGTTTGAAAATAAATTGGAAAATAAGAGAGATCAAAAGCTAAAAGATTTGGTAGCTAAGTATAATATAATAGTCAATACAATAGTCAAAACATATTTATAAAGTAGGTATAAAGTGTACCTTATCTCAAAAATATCTTTGAGTGTAATTGTAATTATCTCATAGTTTAATTAGTGATATCGAACAACACGACATAATCCGATCCTCTTCTTTTTTTCTTCTTTGATTTGTCTTAACCCGAGTTCGGGAAAGTTTTGCTTTGAACAATGCATAGCGCAATTAATATTTTGAAATCTTTAATGCTATCTTGGGTTTGACAACAAATAAAAAATAATCCTGCCTATCTTGGAAATTTTTTTTAAAAATGTATGAATTATATAAAATTTAAAAGAAAAATACACGAATTATTTTGGTATTTTAAAAAAAATACATAGACTATTATTTGTTTTGTTTTTAATACTCAAAATATTGACCACTCTTTTTTTAATATTTAAACTATTAAATCTATATATTTTACAAGAGGGCAAAATTAGGTTTCCATAAAATAAAAGAAAGTAAAATTGAGTTTCCATAAGATAAATTTTGTAAAATACACAATTTAATAGTTTAATTATTAAAAGAAGAGTAAGTAATAGTTTGAGTATTAAAACCAAAACGGATAATAATCTGTGTATTTTTTAGGAACTCAAAATAGTTTGTATATTGTTTTTCTAAATTTTATATATTTGATATATTTATAGCAAACGTCTTATCTAAAACACTGAACACGGAAGGGGAAAAAAAAATCAGCAGCAGGACACGGAAGCTAAACTTTAATCCTCATCGGAGATGGCGACTAGCGATTCTGTATTCAATCCTGATCTACTTCTCGCTCACAAACTTTCCGAGGTGTGTTTTCGTTTTACATCCTTATTGATCGGACCAGATCTTCCGTGATCGAGACGAAGCTTGTCTGTAACCTCACTTTCTTTTCTGATCGCGTTTTTTTTTTTTCCTGGTTTTGCACGCAGACGCGTTACACCTACAATGAAAGGTTTGCGTCTTCTCTCTGTGTTCTTGTGTGTGTGTGTGTAAACGGATTTTGTTTTCATCTTCGGGATTGGCGATGGATGAAGGAGAAAACGATTAGGGAAATTATATATTTGCCTTGAAGAATCAAGGAACAGATGTATGAAAAAGTTGATTAAATACTTGTGTAAATAGAGATGTAGCAATCTATGCTTTGGGAGTTGGCGCTTGTGGCCAAGATGCTATTGATTCGGATGAGCTCAAGTATGTATATCACGAAAATGGACAGGAATTTGTCCAGGTATCTTAATGATTGATCTGGATTTAGTTGTGATGTCTTTTATGTTCTTCTGGAGTTAATCGATGTTACTTGCTTTATTATTATAGGTTCTACCAACTTTTGCTTCACTATTGTCACTTGGATCTCTGACAAAAGGACTGGATTTGCCAGGTTTTAAGTAAGCACAGTAACCTGTCTTGTATTTATTGAGGTTTTTCATCATAAGACATAGAAGAAGTGAAAAAGAATGAAATCGACATGATGATGTTGTCTGCAGATATGATCCTAGTCTACTGTTGCATGGACAGCAGTACATAGAAGTATACAGGCCATTACCTTCCAAGGCATCTGTAAGTATATATATATAACATACATGTCTAGTAGATATAAGCTCTGTGGTTCTTCCCCATCTTCAGGATTTTGATAGTAAGATTTGCTCTCGAAATTGTGCCCTTGTATTAGAGATTCTAGAATTTTCTGATTAGCTGCTTCTTCTATATCCAGAGTTGTCTTTGCTTCATTTTTCTGAATTGATGATGTTGTTTATGTTGACGCAGTTAATTAACAAAGTTAGCCTAGCTGGATTGCATGATAAAGGTGATTGTCGCTACTGTTTTTGTTTTTTGTGCGACACATTTACTAGCACTAACTTAAGAGGAAGTGCACTAATTTGGTCTTTTTGTGTTATGCGCATTCAGCATTGACAATGGTAGATTTAAGGCATAGGTTGATCTTTTTATTCTCTCTCATGGCAATCTTTCAGGTAAAGCAGCTATCCTTGAAATAGAAACCAGAAGTTACGAGCAAGGTTCAGAGGAACTGTTATGCATGAATAGGTAAAATGTTTCTGGAAGTGGTTAATCTGGGAGGTTTAGTTTGGAAACTTGTGAACTAATTTGGGACTTGCTCTGCAGGACGACTGTTTTTTTACGAGGAGCTGGTGGTTTCTCAAATTCATCTCAACCAATTACTTACAAAAATTATCCAAGTAACCAGGGCATAGCTGTGAAAATCCCCCAAACACAGCCTTGGGCAGTGTGCGAAGAGCGCACCCAACCATCACAGGCATGTTGGTTATGTAAAAACTTGTTTGGATTTGTTTATTCAATCATTGCTGGTTGAGGTGTACTTGGGCTGTCTTTTCTTAAGTTGTTTATGTTCCCTTTGACGCCGACTTCTGTACATTATCTGACTCTCTAGTTTATATTTCCTTGCAGGCATTGCTTTATAGGCTCTCTGGTGACTATAATCCTCTGCATTCAGATCCAAAAGTTGCAAAACTTGCCGGGTTAGTGAACCATTTATACAGGCTGCTCATTCAGATCAGTGTATTGCTACATCATACTTTCCCAGTTTGATATTTTTCCTTATAGCGACGTTTTAATTCAATAATTCAGAGGATAGAATCACAAACGACTTTGACTACATTTTTTCCTACAAGAAAGAAATGAATCTTAAGTTCCATCATCAATCTGAGCTAATTTAATACTGTCGCGACTGATACTTGTTTCTTCGAACTTGCGCTGAAGATTCCCACGCCCGATATTGCATGGACTTTGCACGCTTGGGTTTGCAATTAAGGCAATCATAAAGTGTGTTTGCAAGGGTGACCCAACTGCTGTGAAAAGAATATCTGGACGATTCCTCATGACTGTTTTTCCTGGCGAAACTCTGGTAACTGAAATGTGGCTTGAAGGCTTGAGGTAAAATTTGCTTTCTGTCTCTATCTCACTTATATTGTTCATTGGCAATATATTATTACATTTAATAAAGTAATATCCATAGAGACTATTATAAGCAAAACCTGAACTCAGGCTTTTCGTGTATTCACAGGGTTATATACCAGACGAAAGTAAAGGAAAGGAACAAAGCCGTGTTATCTGGTTATGTTGATATTCACGGTTTATCTTCGTCACTTTAAAAGTTTTATGTCCCTAAAGGCTGTCATAATATTGCAAAAGGTAACAAGCATTACATTTCTGAAGACTCTTGATGCTTGCTTGTCGTAAACAGCCATAAATAATACTCGACTCTTGATGTTTGTTTTATATGCTTCAAATTTGATTCCTATAAATCTTGTGTCACCGGTTCTCACTTTACTATCACAGCAGCATCAACAGATCCCGGTGTCCTCTGGAAGCCACAACAGACCGAGCCATAATCAATTGGTTATACTATTTGGTTCCATTTACGATTTCACAAATAGATCTGTTCAATGAGGTAGTAAGCTTTGTCGTCTTGGTTCGTGTTACCGGTAGTTTAACCGAAAATCATTACCGACTCCAAAAACCATAAATTTGGCCTGGTGTCAATGAAGTGAATCATAATACAGAAAAAACAGAAAAATGTGTCAAACTGTGTTTATACGTAACTAATACAAAGTCCTTCTCTGGAAAGAGTAAGTTGAGAAAGATCTCTGGTGCTTGTAGGTAAGGGCTTTTTGGTTTTTTTACTCTGTCCATGAAGCATTCACCATCTTTGCCATGAACGAATACCTATCAGCCGCTTCGTCAATCTGTTGAACATCTCAAATTCAGTCAGCCATGGAGAAATGTATATGTTATATAATGTAAACCCTAAGCAATGGGAACATTGTCATTACCATCTTTTGTGTTGGGCGACCAGCTCCGTGGCCGGCCTTAACTTCTATACGACCAATTATGGGGTTTGTCTGTGGACTATTCTCTAAGCTTGTGCACAGCACGTGCTGCATTGTCTGTAGATGTATACGAGTTTAACAATATGCATTGCGGACTCCTTAAAGAGGAGAGTCGAAATTAAATTAAACATTAAAAAAAAGTGTGGAAACGGACCGCAAGCAACTTCAAAGAGTGAAGTGGCACAACTCTGTCATCGTGATCAGCTGTCAGTAACATGGTTGATGGGTACTGAACTAAATTATTGGTTTGTTGCTCCCATGGCCTCTTCACATTGTGCAGAGGCGAGTACCTTTTACATTCACACCCAAATTTTTTAACTTTGTATCAGCATTGGGAAACAAATCAGCACAACATCAGATATCATATAATAACACTTAACAGACTCACTTTATCAGCCAATGAAACTCCTCTTCATTCTCAGAGCAACCATAGTCAGAAGTCCAGGCATGGCCTATGCATACATAACATCTCCTCAGTTATAAATACATTAATGGAACAAAAAAGACAGAGTGGAGATAACTGAACTCACCTATGGTGAACTTGTGAAAACGTAGCATATCCATGACGCCCACGTGAGCCAAAGCACAACCAAAAAGCTCTGGTCTCTGCACAGAATCAAAATCTTTCTGTCTAAGTGTGCCAACTAAAATAAAATGAAGATTGCAAATTATTAGCTATATATGCATCTGTATAGACTATTAGACTTACCTGATTTATGCAAGCACCGATCAGGAGTCCGCCATTACTACCACCTTCGATACACAGCTTGCTCGGTTGTGTATAACCAGCGGACACGAGATACTCTGCCCCAGAAATGAAATCATCGAAGCAGTTCTGCTTTTTGGCAAGTGAACCCGCTTTGTGCCATTCCTCCCCATACTCCCCACCACCCCGAATGTTTGCAAAGCAAAAAACAACACCAAGATGCTTGCTAAGCACAATGCGACTTGCACTGAAAGACGGTGTTATGCTTATGTTAAACCCACCATATGCATACAGCAAACATGGATGTGATCCATCTAGCTTGATATCCTTTTTCGCCACAATAAACATTGGTATTTTTGTTCCATCCTTGCTGGGATAGAATACCTATAAAGAGGAGCAAAAGCAACTTTAACAAACGCAAAGAAAAATAATTATGAAAGAAATAGGAAGATGCTACAAGGGAGTGTGTTACCTGAGTGGCTTGAAATGCTTCCCTGTCAAATCCGGGTACAACAACCTCCCGGAATACCTTAACTTCTGGTGATTCATTGGCTAAGTCACACTTGTAAATCACACCGGGAGTGAGGAAGCTAGTAAAGCTAAAGAAAAAGGTATTGTCCTTGCGCCGAGCAGAAACATCAGATACTGAACCAATATCTACAGGTAATTGGTGAAGCAAAGAACCAGATTTCAAGTCCCTAATTTGTAGAATGTGCTTTACATCGCTCATATAGCATGCGACCAGATGATTCCCATTGACTGCACAAGCTGATGCTAGGACATCCTTCCCGTGCTCTTCAACAACATCAGTCCAACTATTTGGTTCCTTTAGATCAACCTGGACTAATTTGTACTTAGGGGCATCTTTATTTGTCAAGAAAGTAAACAGAGTCTCATCATTTGAGATAACACTATATTGAGCGTCAAAAGTGTCAACAAGCTTAATGAATGGAAGAAAACTGCTGCTTCCTCTGAAACTCTCAAGACCTCCTGAAAGTGAAGACAGATCGCAGTAGTATAACTTGTTGACAGGGTCACAACCCTCTCCAATGCTCATGATTAGGTACTGCATGATGCAACAACATGATAAAATTTAAAGCGAACCCAAAACTAATTTATTGAAGTTCCAGATAAAGAATCACGGATCTGAGAAATTAAGTAACAAGTTTAAAAAGCCATGACCATTCAAAAAAAAGGAAAAGGAACAAAATGGTTTTGTGACAGAATTTGTAGGAAAAAGGTGAGGTTTAAGAGCTTAATCAAAGTTAAAGAACTGGTTCTGTTACCTTCCCATCATCGGTGACTTCAGCTCCGAACATATACTTGGGATTCTCATGATCTCTCCAGCATAAGATATCTTGAGATTGATCTGTCCCAAGGAAATGGTAATACAGCTCATGATAGAGGTTAGAATTAGTCTCAGTGCCAGCATCAATATCCTCTCCTTCCCTGCAGAAGAAAAACAAATCAAATTACCAGAGCAGCTAAGCTTTCTGAACTATATTAAAAAGGCTTCTTCCAACTCATCGTGTACGTCTCTTAAGCCAGAAATTATATATTGACTTACTTGGGGGCAGGGTAGCGGCCGTAGAAAAATCCGTTACTATCGTGCGTCCATGCTATCCCGCTGAACTTAACCTATTCCACAAAAGGATAATTAATATGTCACATTCTTGTTGGTAGAACTTTATTGAGCAATGCCACTAATCAGTACCGGCTTAATCATCATACCCATGATAAAGTATCAGGCTCCACTTTCTTATCCTCGATCTTGATCACTTTAATCGTCGCCCAGTCGCTACCACTTGAACTAAGACCATAGGCCAAGTACTTGGCATCCTCGCTGACAGAAAAGGTGTTTAAGGACACTGTTCCATCATCACTAAGAGTATTCGGATCGAGCAAGACCTCTGGCTCAGCATCCAGATCATCCTGAACCCGATAGCAATCAAAGTCAATGAGAAAACAAAGCTCGAGCAGAGTTAAACTAAAAGATGCCTATGTACTGATACAAAAGCCATGTGTCTCAACAAATACCTGCATATACATCACACTCTGGGCCTGTAGACCGGTGTTGTGGAAGTAAAAGTACTTATTCCCTCGCCTGAACGGTGAATCGTAGCGTGGATGATCAATGAGGGCTGTTATATTCTGACGGAGCTTTTCCTTCGTTTCGCACTTCTCAAGCACGGAATCTGTCAATTTCACTTGGTTCTGAACAAATTCCTTCACTTCTTCGGCATCAGGATCCTCTAACCTAGCGAAAACAATCCACAATGACAAACTCAACGAGAAATTTCGAAACGATACGAAGCATATAAAAAAAACTGGTAA
Source organism: Eutrema japonicum (assembly GCA_030161315.1). Taxonomy (NCBI): domain Eukaryota; kingdom Viridiplantae; phylum Streptophyta; class Magnoliopsida; order Brassicales; family Brassicaceae; genus Eutrema; species Eutrema japonicum. The sequence goes on along the minus strand of BSQW01000006.1, from coordinate 8,276,287 downwards.
ATCAGACGAACAAATCAGGAGTTTATCTTAAAGTCAACCTCTAAGTCAAATCCAAATGGTCTACAATTGCTTCAGAGCGATATGCAGAAAATTCGAAATCCAATAAGTTCAAAACCTAAAATGAACGAGAGAGAAAACGAACTCTTACCAACGATACGGATCTCCGATTTTGACGCCGTGATAATCCTCGACGACGGAGTCATGACGCCGGGCCAAAGGATACTGTAATCGCTCGACTAACACCGAAGATGACCCCATGATCGCAGAGCTCGGCCGGGAAGAAGACGACGAACAGCAACGAGAGCCAGGCTCGGGTCGATAGGAGAAGGTTTCGTTGAGGGAAAGAGAAGAGAGAGGTGGAGATTGGCGTAGGAAGGTATTTATACGGAGGCGACGCGTGCAGCGGAAACGGATTGTTGTAACAAACGCGCAAATCTGAGAAGGCGCGTGACGTGCAAACGCTGTGAGCATCGGTCTTCTACTTGTTCACCTTCTTGAGAAGAAGAAGGTACGCCACGAATTGCTCTTGTTATATGTCAAAATGGTTTCGTGGTTGTATCAATATTATGAAAGAGTATCTTACATCTCATGTGGGTCAGCTTGGAAAGTCTTTGGTTTACAAAAATAATAATCCAAGATCTACAGAATTGACTTAATAAATGATAATGGAATAAAATAGTAATTCGTTGATTATGAAGAATATCACAAAGTTATAGAATATGAGATAAGAATGTTACCTTTCCAGTGTAGCATCGGTGCTTTCAGCTCCAAAAATATTTTTGAAATTCTCGTGATCTCTCCAGCATAAAATATGGTGAGGATGATAGACTCGGGTTCCTTTCAAATGCATTTTTTATGGTCTAAGCTTTTTCATCGTATGTGAACTCGATGGATTGTAAGAGTAAAAAGTATACATACATATATGATAACGAGAATGAGCTTCCAATCTGCATAATTGACGTTTCTTCAGTCATTCTTCTTGCTTTTCTTTTATCGATCATATCTCAGTTTCATTTTACCTTGAGTTTGCAATCTCTTTATCACTATGGTTTTGACACCAATTGCTTCATTGCTGCGGTGTCGACATTTGTACCGATTGAATTTGCTTCTATGTTTTTTATTCTTTGTTGCCATGTTTTTTATTCTTTTTTGCCATGGAACCAATCTTTTAGGTCGAACAATTTGTTAACACATCTTGTAACACCAGAACCTTTTTATTTTCAATGAAATATTTTCATTCATAGCCACACACACAAAAAAAAAAAAAACATATGATAACGATTAATATGTTTCCAAAAATGATGCATAGGATGGATAATGTCGTACAAAATAAAAGCATTCTGGGGCAAGATCTTATAAATAGAATCAGAAGCCCATATAACAAAGAGACATGCTGATATAAACTTGAGTCCATTATAGAAAAGCCCATCAACTCTCGTTTTCTCACGTGGCAAAGCTATGTATACAACATTTTGTGACAGAGGCTTTCCACCGTTCGTTTAGGCTAAAAAGTAGGTTTTGGATTCGTTATTCTTTTATTTAATAGTCAGTCTATTACGCAGTTTGCAGAAGATTTAATCATAAGCTACACACTATAGATAGAGTACAGTATAGAAAGTAAATTAATTGAGTTTTCGTGCGGTGAAAAAAATTTAACGGGTAATTGGGTGTCACGCGCACGTAAATATAAAGCTAGAGATTTGCCTTGAAAGGATAATTTTAAATTGGTACTGACAGATTTCCAATGATGAGGGCTGGGAAAGGTTTTAAGTTGAATTGTAAATTTTTCATTTTTACTTTTATTATTGCCAAATTAATACTAATAATGGTGAGTGTAATCTATTATCAAAGAGGTCGAGCATTATACATTATCACTCAATCACGGAAGGTCATATCCATCACACGATTACATCCAACGGTTACTTTCTCTACGTTCAAGTTCAAAAGTCGAACCAATTTATCACAGAACTTGCTCTCACCTATCTGCCATAAAAACAACAGCTATCTTTTTGCTTAACCTAATGCAAAAAAATTTTCAAAACATCTTCCGAATTACCATCTAAAACCTAATTAATCAAGTTTGTAGGAATTCCTCGTTTTATAAAATGCAAGAAACAAAATTACAATGATAAATCTATTTTCAAATAATACTCATGAGAATTGTTAGAAGAACAGAAACCTGCGACTTGACATATCAACAAAAGAAAACATCATAATAACTAAGAAAATAGCTATTTTTAAGAATGAACTTGGTTTTTCTCCAACCATGCTATCAGGTTGAACACAATCATTATAGAAACATGCAATTTTACATATAAACACAAGTAAGCACTTTCTATACATATATATATAGATTCCATCATAATAACATTGTGTGGGGGCTTCAAAAGCATAAAAAGGAAAGAGTAAATTCTCCTTTTCATTACCATATTCTCATATGATTTCAATCTACCTGTACCTTTCAGGGAGTGACGGGGTCCTCTTTCTCTAGGAATAATTTTACCTTTCCTAGATGATGTAAACGTCTCAAACGCCACCACTACTCCCAAACCTCACACTAGTCAACGCCGTTTAGAAATGTGATCAGTCTTAAGAACCCACCATCGGTTTAGAGCCTCAACCAAGGTAAGCAAAAAAACTTCTGAGAGATCAATCAAATCAAAAGAGATAGCAAATATCAGCTGAAAATCGACTTAACTGAGAACAAGTAATGATCACATATAAAAAGGTTGAGAAGAATCGAGATAATACCCATTTTTCTTCAGACTTAGATCTTAGCGTTCATCAAAGTGATCTTGATCACCATGAGCCAATGCCTTGTAATCATGAGGGGTTTTACAAAGAAATCCTAACAGATCTCTATTGGCAGTATGCCCACCTCCCCCTCACAAAACACAAACGCAGATACGTACACATGTATAAAGAGGAGGTGGACAGAATGCCAAAGATCTCTGTAAGAAACTCTTTTGTCAAACCCTCATGATCAAAGAGAGCTGAAAAAAGGTTAAAGATCCAAACTTTTTTCACTCTTTTCTTTTCCGTTGAATGTAATAACGAGAGTTAACACAATAAGGAGCAAAAAAGGGTTAAGGGCAAAAGAAAAGAAAAGCAAGGCTACAGAGAGAACAACATTAGATATGATGAGAGATGCGAGAGAAGGAAAGGGTGAGAATATTTATGAGATTGCGTAAGAGGCAGATGGGTTTCTCTTAATGATGGTGATGTACAGTTGTAGTTGTTGCACTTAATTTATTATGAACCAGGAAATATTCTTACAACAAAAAAAAAAGAAAAAAAAAGAGGAAACTGAAACCCTAGATTCTGTAGTCACAAAGCTACGGAGAAGATCGAACAACAAACGTCTCGAAAGCTGGAATCTTTGTGGATGGATTTAATCAAATGAGAAGAGATCAATTTAAAGATTCGGATTTGAAAAGACATAAGATCTAACAACTACGAACAGAAAAACAGTGAAGGAGAGATAACAAAAACGATGAAAAAAAATAGAAACTCAAAGGTTTTCTCGGGAAAATAAGTAAATGGGAAATTAAAATCTCTCGATAAGTTTCTTCTTCGTTTCCAAAGTTGAAAGTCGTAATGATATAATAAATTTTATTTGAGGTTTTTCTTTAGCAAATGTCAAAAGAAATTCAACGGGGGTTCCTCTTTTACGTCTACGGCCTACCGTTCGGTGGTTTCCCTTTTCTTCCATACTTTTTTTCAGACCACATGTTAAACGGCAGCATTTCTAATTGACTTTGGTTGATAATTATTAATTCATAATGCTAGTTGAACTGAATTAATTCAATGAAAACATTTATAAAACGGGATTTTGTGTAATGGAGATTCTTCTTAATTGAGATTCTTCTTAATTTTGTTATGTAAGTTGAGAAATCACCAACTTTGTGTTGCGTCAGTGGTAAAAAGGTTTGGTCATATATTCGTACATTCAGGGTTCCATACACGTTGAGATGGACTATTTACATTGCTTGGATTTCCCACGAAAATATGAAAACACACATTTTTATCAAAAAAAAAAACTTAAAAAATAGTGAAATAACGAATATAAAATCGTAAAATCATTTTTTTTGCTATCCAGTTGATGATTACCAGCTATAACCTATTTTGATAAAATTATATAGATTGTTAAAATATAAAATCAAGAATTGATTAGCATAAAATTTTATTGCTGGTTAGAAAATTTTATTGTTGGTTAGCTAAATGCATGTTTTTATAATTTTCGTAAAAATAGTCAAATGTTACAATCAGATTTAATTTCACGATTTTGGTAAAACTGTGTTATAGATAGAATTTTTGCAGTATGACATTATTATTCTGCCAAACACACAGATTTGTCAATGAGAACACACGTTTAATAAGTCTATAGCTCATTTGAGTCCCGCGATATTAATATGGTAGTAGCATCCATCACAATCATTGATTATATTTTTGATTACACGTTCGATGATAGAAGTTGTTTGATTCGATTAATGGTCCGACGTTTAAGTTTAATATTTTTTTTTTTTTTGTAACCTAGCTTAATATTCTTCTTCCCAACTCCAAACTTTAAGATGTCTTGGACATATTACGACACAAACCAAATTAATTGGAAGCTAGTAGAAATAAATAGAGAGATATAAAGAGAGTTTGTTTGCTTGTGCTTTTCAAAACATTTTGAAATTCATACAGACTGTTTTATTTTAGAACAGGTATCTATAGAAATCAAGAAATACAAGAAGAAGATAAATTTATTTGTTTTAAAAGTAGTAGTATTATATTGTTGAGTAGTATCATGTAAAATTAGCAATTTCTGACTTATGTTCATGTGAGGCAACTTCCAACTGATGGGTCCATTTACTACTCCACCATGGAGTGGATTGCAGAATCCTAGGCTCGTGTAATTTAATAACACAAAATTTATACTAATAAAGATACGCTAAAATTCCACGAAAATATTCAACAAGAAGGTCAGTCCCATATTTGTTTTCGTACTTTAAATGACGAAAAAATACAATTAAAATGACACCATTTTTATAATATAAAATGAAATCATATTTCCCTTCTGTCGACTGATATGTCGCACTCATCACTCCCACAACCTGCAAAACTCTCTCATTTATTCTTTGTGACAATTTGTTTTGAAATATAGAGTAGTAGTAGTATTTGTTTTTGTTATTTTATTCAGTAGTAGTATTTTGATTTTTTTTTTTTTTGGACAATAGTATTTTCATTTTCTTATAAACGGAACAAACTCCAATAAAAAAAATGGAACTTATTATTATTAATAGTGTGCATTAATTGCAACAACTCATAATTCTCCGCACTATTTACTACCTCAAAATCTACCACTCCCATCCAACTTTCTCTCCATTAAATTCTCACATTACAAAAAAAACATTACTCTCTATTATTACTTTTAATATCCATTTCTTAATTAAACGCACCTTACTAAAGAATATAGATATATAGCACACTGAATTAGTTGAGTTTTTTTTGGGTTTAAATATTAAATTTTATACTAAATTTAAAATTTGTGACAGTTAGAGAAAAATCTAAGAAAACAAAAAGACTACAAACAAAGGCAAATAACAACATTAAACAAAAAATGAGCATCGAAACAAGCAAGATTGGCATACATCTATGGAAATCGAGGGGATCTTCAACGAAGAAACACAGATTCCGAACACGAAGTTTGGATAATTGCATTTGCAGTTCTAAGGAACTCGTTTTCACTCGAGGCAAACCCTCAAACCTCGCAAGTAAAAGTGCATACAGCTTCTCAGAGGACAAACACAAAAACGTAATCGATTCAAACGAATTACTCCACAACCGACAACACGAAACCTCTACGGACAGCTATAGAAGCAACTCTTTTAGATATCATACTATTCACTTCTTTGTATAATGCAAGCAACTCTTTTAGATATGATACTATTAATCAAATTGTAATAGTGCAAATTTATTTTATTAGTTTTAGATGAAGAGTAAATGATGTACTTTTTGTTCAAAATCACTTTAACTAATTCTAAACGGTGGTTTTTTAAAAAACAAAAAGATGGTTCTAAAACGTTAAAACAAACGGAGTATAAATGTGCAATGCAGTTTTGTTAAAGAAGATATGAATCGGACTGACAAAATAAGTTTCGTATTTATTGTTTTTTTGTTTAATTTTGTATTTATCGGTTAAAAACGAATTTACTGGAATTTTTTCTCATCTACCAGATTAAGTCATTCGTCTAAATCGAATTTATTGTTTTTGACTATAAAGTTTTTTTTTTTTTGGTTGACATCAAAAACACCATTTTATTAAGAGCAGAAAAAGGAAACGTCGGGTTTGTCGGATAGTGAAAATGTCAGTGGTATGATTGAATTGTTTATAAAATGGCTTCACATTTTACTTTCCAGAACATCGTCATGCTATCGATTCACACATATGTTTTTGATTTTTTTGTTTTTCTTTGTGCAACGACACAAATATATATGAATAGGTTTCGAATTTTCTTTTATAATGTCAAACTATTACGGCATTTTGTAATGAATCTATGGATGTTAGTATGTTACAGCCATGATACACGGACAATTTGAAAAAAAATGTTGTTAAATCATCGATGATGAACAGAGAAAACGTTACTATATGTTTTCAGATTTAAGGCATGAAAATGAGAAGTCGACTGTAAAAAAGGTCAACACTTTTGGTTCGCTTTTAGAAAGGCTTTTATTTTGCACTCCATGTTTTTTTTTGTTTTTTGAACCTTTTTTTTTGCACTCCATGTTTTTTTGTTTTTTGAACCTTTTAAATGTTCGGGACATTTTTATTAGTTTTATTTTTTTACATGCTTCTCTATTTTGTTCGCAGGCTACTACTTTCATTATAGTTGACTAACTTAATACAATTAAGAGCAAAAACTTAATATCAAAAACAAATATAAACCACATTTAAATCGTGTTAAAATTATGTAGACGTTTATATATCTGCATTACACATATTCATGACGTGTGTTGAATTCGTATCTAGAGATGGATTTGTTTTAAAACATTTCTATCATGCACATATTGTATTATATAATGTGCGTCTGTATTGTTTTAATTTGTTATATATCATATCATTCGTTTAACGCAGAGCTCGATGCATGGACAGGTGCTTTTTACCCCACCCGCATGATTGCTTAAACTGATCTCGTATTTCGTTAATATGCTGTAAATCCCATTTTCTTTGTTAACAGCAAAATAATGTACTTTTAATTTTATTTTCTTTAATTAAACTGTGCATAGGTTGGTTACTAAAAAGGCAACAAAAGTAAAAAAAAAAAAATGCAGAGATAGTTGGCATTTGGCAAACTATAATTGCGAGTAATGACTTTATACAGAAAGAGGAGCAACCGGCGATATATGTTTTTGTTGTTTTATGTTTTTTTTTTGGTGAATGCGTTTCTATTTGTTAGGGATAGAGTTACCACTAGATTCAAAGCTTCACACATATAGGCCATAAAAGACGACTCAAACGCCCTACGAAGCCCGAACTTGACTTGCATCAATAGAAAGTGTTTGAAATCGGACCAGTTGACGCAGTTAGCTTGAAAAAAAAGTTGACGCAGTTAGGTATTATTTTGTTGTATTGTAAAGTAAAAGCTTCTTTTTTTTTTTTTTAATTTGATGTACATTCGTATAAAAAAAATTAATTTAACATTACCCAGCAGTGGATTTCAACTGGTACCATGATTTATCAAAGTTGGATTTACAATAATTTTTTTATAAATTAATAGTGTCGGAACTTTGAAAATTTATTATTTTATAGAGATATTAATTAATCAATAATTATTAATTTATATAGAGAAAGTTTGTTTAGTCCATAATCTTTTTTTTTTTTTTTTTTGAATTTTCTTATGCTTTATCGACACTGCAAATTTCGTTAAAGAGATGTCATATCAAAAAATTTAGAAGATGAATCAAACGATACTCGTGACCTTGAAGTTTTGATTAATAATCTCAATTATCGGAATAGAATGGATGTCAATAGCATACTCGACTATCCATGTGAAAATGATACATGCTCGGAAGTTAAGAGTTTAGGAGAAATTGTGGCTACTGTCCTTAATGTTGATGATGAAATTGAAGACGATACTATGAAACCTTTGAAAGCAGTTTCGCGTAAGGAAACGATTATGGTTTCAATAACTCTTCATAATTTTTGGATGCAGATTGAGAAGTCAACACCAAGAATTGTTGATGTAATAAGAAAAGTTAGAGATGAGCTTCAACGAGATTTAGCTTCAGAAAAAACAAACAACAATAAAATCATATTTTACTAAATTGTCTTAGGTATTTTTGTCTAAGATTTATAATTATTATGTTTTAGGGACCATATATTTACATAGGAGTTTCAAAAATATTATTATCTTATTATCTTATCAAAATTTATGGATTTTTACATTGACCCGATTTGAGACCGAATAATTTTTTATTTTATGGTGATTATTAATTTATCGAGGTTTTACTATATCTATATTTGTAATGAATGATTGTCATATATTTTTTGTGGCACAAATGATTTTACCTAAATAACGAAAAGGTAAAAAAATTAAGTGAATATACAGTACTTATGGAGTTATGGTTATATTTTCATAATAAAGACAACTTTCAAAAAACACTGAAGTATTATATGTGTTTTGTTTTTCGTAATTATCAAAAAGAATTAAAAAACCACGAAATTTATTTAAAAGGGTGGTGAACATTTAAAATGTGAGTTAAATTCAGTAGTTAAATGTTTTGTTTTTGTTTTTGAATGTTAAATGTTATGTGCTTATATTGTTTGATTTTAAGTCAGTTGTAAAATTTTATTTTACTAGTTAAATTCACTAGATCTTTAAAACTAACAACAAAGATTACTAGAAATCTTAAATCTAGGTGTTTTAAAAGAAGAGTGAAACGGTAAATTCGAAAAATATGTGATTAGTGGCTAAAATAATAATTAAACATTGGTAGATTGTAATAATCCAAAATCACGGTTTAGCTAATGTTGATGAGTTGATCCCATCCCTCTTCACTTTTTTTCTTATGCACGCGGGACATTCTTGCTTTCTGTCATGCTCATCATCACCATCATTTTCTCCCGTTTAACTCTATAATCATCTCTCATGAAATCATAATTATTATTATTATTTTTGTATCTACTGTTTCATATAGCTTCATCTCTCTCTCTGTATATGGATATTTTCTCCGTGGGTTTGTTTTGAAAGCACAAAAAAAAAATGATGAAAAATTTGTGTACCGATATCAAAGTAGCAAATGCGTCTTGTAGCAATTTAGTACCATGACAATTAAACAAATAAGAAGAAAACAATACTATAATTTAAAAACTGGAAAGATCTAGGAGAGCTTCTATGAACAGAAGATCTTTTAAAACAGCATGTCACGTGAAGCCAGAAGGTGTTCATGATTGATTCGATTTTGTTCTTTATGCAGTTCCCAAAAATTTTATATACAAAGGATTAAAACAGCATACAAAAATGTAAAAAAACTGGTCAAATATATAAGAAAAACAAGATGGAAAAGACAGGGTTGGTGTTAGGTCGAACCTCAAGTGATGAGATACGATGCTGTAACCAAAAAAGGGTATTGGGCTTTTGTTGTTAATATTTCAAAACAAGAATCATGAAGTCCTATGACTATATAATATACACATCATCTGCTTTATAAGAAAGATGTCTCTCTGCTCTAGTCCTAGTCTAGTGGCCAGCAATAACTCACTTTATTTCCTCTTATCCCTTTGGAACCAATATATACACTTCTGGGTTTTGACAATTTCATAGACCATGCTTTAAAAATTAATAAATGATGATAGTTTTTTATGGTAAGTAATTATTTATCCCACCAACAAACCCTAGCAATTTCCATCATCGTGTGCTTTGTAGTTTGTAAAAATGGTATTTAAAAATTATTTAAAACTTAGTTCTCATAGAAAAGCACAAAGGCTCCTTTATTTTCTCACTAGTCATCCAATTTTTTTCTTCTATATTTTGCCAACAAAAAAACTTACACGAAATGCTTACATTATATATTATACATATGCATATAATTATTATCTTGTAAACTATTACGTCATGAAGACGTAAGTGATGGACATTAAAGTAGAACCGGTATAGAAAGTGAAAAGATATCTCTGGACTCTGAAAACCATAACGTTTGACATCATTTGGAAGGTTTTATTCAAAAGCTTGAGATTCAAGTCCAATCCTCAGGAAGATTACTTGTGCCAAACGGCATAGCGATGGCCACTTGTTGCTAAAGTCCAGTCTCTACCAGAAGGGCACCAAGAGGCGTCTCCGAGCTTCATGCACAGTTTCTCACCAACAACGGCTGCGTACAAGTTAGACCGTGCTTCCAAAACGCTGACCGTTGACCTACTGTGGATATCTTGTCGCCTCCTAATGTCAATCTGTCAATGAATAATAAGAAACCAAAAAAGAAGAAGCAGAGGATAGGTTTAAGAAGAGCTCGAAAAATCGGACCATGGATCCAATGATAACCGGAGAGATTGAAGTAAACAAAATACCAGTTTGACAATCTGGTCATGAATCGAGCTTCCCCAATCGTAGAAGTGATCGTAGAAAACACAGGGGATGCCCGGATGAGTAAGTATATATGCATAGCCCTACAAAGACACAAAGCCCGTCTTTCTTTGATCAGGGTTAACTTAAATGTAAGGAAATGGATTGTATTTTGTTTGGAGAGCTCCTTTACCTCCATAACGTGGTGTGAAGGGAACGGCCAGTGAGCCTATGAGAGCAACAAAAAAACAGCCATAAGAAAGTAAGCAAACATGTGGACTCTGTTTTTTTTTTTTTGTTTGAAGAAGAAAATATTTGTGTGAAATAGGTTAGGTAACCTGAGTAGAGCCAGTGTCATGGTTATCAAGGAACGTGATAGCTCTTGAAGGCCACAATCCCATCACGCCCGGTGGCTTTCCTTGGGGATCGCATAAACGCCAAAACTGACCCTTTACAGCTTCCTATAGTATCATCAAAAAATGATTTGAGCATTTGAGATTCGATACTATAGCTAGAAATATGTAAGCAAAACTCTATGAATTCTATATAGAGGGTGCTGAAAGAAACTATGTATATACCTGCAGAATTCCTTTAGTTGTGAAGTCAAATGCAGCTGAAAGCTGTCCTGTGGCATCGATCCAATTGATTATACGCTGTCTATGGCTATCTGCAAAGAGAAAAAAATGAAAAGAAAACAGAGTGATACAATTTCAACTGCATCCAACAGCAAAAACAGAGCTTTATGACTGAAATCACTTGTCAAAACATTTCAAACGGTCTAAGAAGAATAAGAAGAAGAAGAAGACCTTGATTATAGTCTAGACCATGGCCATTGTACTTGCAAGAATCCCAAAATTCTCCAACTGAGAATAAAGGTTTAGCTGCTCCTATATATTCCTTCACATATTGTGCTGAGTAACTACACCAGTTGGATTCAAATTCCACAGATTAAGAACTCCAACAACAAACAAACAAATCAGCTAATCAAAAACTTACCCCCTAGCAAAGTCAAAACGGAAATCCTGAAACCCAATGGTGTTGCGCAACCAACGAAGCCATCCGATTATATCTTTCCTAACAAAATGTTGAGTGTGATCAACATTTGGAACTCCATTGAAGTTATCCCCGGTGCTACGGCTACCCTGTTAGTGGAAAACTTTTCTTTAGCTTTCAGAAACATAATGATATGCCAAACATGTAATTAACCATCACTCACCAGTCCTCCGGTACAAGAAGTAACAGCGTGTTCATCCCACGGTAATGAAATTCCATCATAGCGGTTGTACATTCCACCATGTCCTCTCGTTGTCCCAACACGATGATTGATGACTATATCAGCCATAGCTCTAACTTTGTACTGTTTCATCTTACCAAGCAAGGATTTCAATAGATGCTCAGAGCCATATGCTGAGTTGAGTGAATAAAGGTCCTGTGGAAGGTAACCTGCAATTACAATAACGAACAATAATAACTATTTAAGTTACTAATGAATTTTTCGTTTAAACAGAATCAGATGAAAAAAGCTCATTTTGTCTCGGTATCAATTTCCTCTAACCTTCTGGTGCAAGGGACTGAGACGGTGGTGGCAACCATGCAGAAGTGAAGCCAGATTTTGCGATGTCCGGAACTTTTCCGTCCAAGTTTCTCCACCAATCATGTTTATGAGATTCCCAGTTATAAGCCTGAAAAAAGGAAAAATCCAAATTTCTCTTCGGGTCAAACCAAGATTGAACAGTTGATAAATGTTGGATAAGAAGATACATATGACTTAAAGAACCGTGCCTAAGAAGAAGATGAGCTTACCTGGAGAATGACTTCCCTTCCATCGCGTATAACCCCACCTGATATAGAGGAGAAATAGACTTAATAGTTGCAGCAATAGAACTAAGAAACTGAAAACTCATGAATCAAGACTTAATGCTAAAATCAAAACAAGTGATTACAGCTATGAGCATACCGATATCAGTTTGGTCATTGCATCCATCAAAGACCTGCAACAGTAACAAAGAAAGACGGAATCACAAATTCCAAATATAGAGTGGTAGAGCCAAAAAAAAAAAAAATGGAACTTACATTGTTATAGTAGCCCATCTTGAAACAAGGGTCTCAGCAAAAGAAGATATCAAACACTGATCGACCAAAAAGGGGTGAATTTAACAATAACCTGCATTTAGAATGATACCATTTCAGAGAGATCAAACAATGAGTGATATGCATAAATTTTGAGGAAGCAACTAATAACCAAGAGCCGTAAATTCCAAACATAAATTTGTGATCGAGATCAAAGACAAAAACAGTCATAAGAACACTAGATTTGAAGAACAAAAGAAGACCAAGTACCACGGAAGAGAAGAAGCTACTGCTGCGTCTGAACAAACAATCCTGCTGCATATATTAGAGCAGAAGAGGGAACGTGAACCAATTGAACAGTTTATGATCCCAACGAATCAGAATCAAAAGTCAAACCAATTTTGGCCACACACACAAAGAACTTTTTAAAAAGGTGACGATTCGATTCCGCGGATTAACAGATGAGCCAATTATAGAATACAATACCTTATTGAAAAAGTTGGATCCCTCAAAAACAGTTTGAGTGAAAGAGAGAATTTTTCTCCTTTCTTTAACTCTCTCAGTGTTTTTGGACTCAAGCGAGAAACGAAGCTCCATAATTGCCGACGTTTGGGTTTTCTCTCTTTCGTCCTTGGAATGGAAAAATCTAGACGCGTTGACTCTGACAGATTAACTTAGCGAGAAAGATACAAATGTGAGATAAGATTGTGTATACATTACACACGAGCAAAGGCAATACCTGAAGATGATTTTGAAAGTTCCATACTTCACTAATACATTGAGATAGAGAGATCTGTGTGCAACGGCCTTTTCTTTCTCTGTTTCCTTCCTAGATGACAAATTTGCAAACTTGTGTGATCTACGGATTTGAGTCATATTTCTTAAATTGTTTAGCATAGTACTAGATATCTTTTTAGACTATCTGGTTTAAGGAGCCTTCCCTTCCCATAAAAACAATTAAGAAAATCAATGAAATGAACATAAACCAGTAATAATCACTACTAATCACTGCAAATAGTCACAAATATACAAAGTATATTTCTACTACAATCGACAAGATTTTGGTATGTGTGAAACCAAATCATAGAAAAGGCGTATTAGCTTGGAAAAATCGACATTGTATATGGCAGGAATCACGGAGATGGCAAGAAACAATATTCTAGACCAATTTCCATTTGAATGGGGATCCCTTCCGGTGCGGTATTTGGAGCTGCCACTACTGACAAAGCGAATGACGGTCAACGACTACACTCCTCTCCTAGAGCAGATTCGAAAAAAGATAAGCAGTTGGACAGCAAGATATCTCTCATTCGCAGGGAGATTACAACTTATTGGGTCAGTAATACATAGTCTCACAAATTTCTGGATTTCTGCATTCCGATTACCGAAAGCATGTATCGAGGAGATCGATAAACTGTGCGCAGCATTTCTCTGGTCTGGGCCAGAATTAAACACTAAGAAAGCTAAGGTTGTTTGGAAAGATGTATGCAAGCCTAAGGAAGAAGGTGGTCTCGGTTTGAGATCAATTACCGAAGCGAAAGAGGTGAGCTGCTTAAAAATGTTATGGAGGATTCTTTCTTCCCGTACTTCTCTCTGGGTAAATTGGGTGCGGCAATATTTAATTCGAAAGGGCTCTATATGGTCGGTTCAACACTCGTCTTCTCTAGGCTCTTGGACATGGAAAAAATTGTTGAAATATAGAGAGATTGCGGCATCATTGTGCAAGGTCGAAGTGTACAATGGAGCTTCAACTTCATTCTGGTATGATCGGTGGACACCACTTGGGAGATTGATTGATATAACAAGGAAGCGAGGCTGTATTGACTTGGGAATACAGATCCACTCCACGGTTGAAAGTGTACTGAAAACACATAGACGACGGAACCACTGTACGGAAGAATTAAATCAGATCGAAGAGGCAATTCTCCATCAGCGTCAACAAAGGATATCGAATGAGGAGGATAAGGCCCTATGGCGGTGCAAAGAGGATGAATTCAAAGCCAAATTCAGCTCAAAAAATACATGTAAGCTCACTCGGGAAATGCAACCGGCAATAGAATGGTACAAGAGGATATGGTATTCCTATGCCACACCCAAATACTCTTTTATGTCATGGCTTGCAGTTCATAATAGGCTTTCGACGGGAGATAGAATGACTTGTTGGAACACGAATGCCTCGGCAACATGTGTTTTCTGCAAGGAACCTATTGAGACATGGAATCATATGTTCTTCACATGCAGATATTCGAGGGAGATATGGCAAAGACTCACTCAAAACTTTCTGGCCTCCAAGTTTACGACAAGCTGGGATGATTTACTTGCTTTTCTGGTTGATGAATCACAAGACAAGTTAAAGTTGTTTCTATTGTGATACTCTTTTCAGATATCAATACACTCCATTTGGCGAGAGAGGAATGGTAGAAGATATGGAGACCCATCAGCTGACTCCATCCACCTTGCTAAACGCATAGATAAGCAAATCCGTAACAGATTGTTGTCAATCCGACGCATGGGTGATACACGATACGACAAAATGATGGAAATTTGGTTTGCTACTCGATGAAAACTTTTAATCTCTTGTAAATTTGAACGTTGATGCATTTTTTGTAACCAAGGTTTTTGATTGAATAAAATTTTACATTCAATTAAAAAAAAAAATCATAGAAAAGGCTTCACAGTCGACTGTTCCGCCATGTAGACGATGAGAAACTAAGATTTTGGTATGTGTGAAGCCAAACTCATTCTTTATTTTTAATTTTCTCCTTTGTTTCCGTTTCATCGTATATCCAAGAGGTTAAGACCAGGGGAACCCCAACGCAGATCGCTTCTATAGCGAGTCCACGAGTAAACCCCGAGAAATTATCCTCCGTTACGCCAACAAATGATGCGAGAACGATTCTAAGATATCCGCTAACTATGAAGGCGAGTGCAATGGCTGACATGACAAATGCCATGAGAGACCCTTCACATCTAGGAGGACAGAGCCGGGTCATCAAGACAGTGAAAGGCAGAATCTTGAAATAAAAGAGAGTTTCCAAGATTCCGGAAAAGAAGAGTACATATACAGAGTCCGGCACTCCCAAACCCCGGTAAACGCCTTTCACAAACAAGAGATCGGATATCACGAAAACAGTAATCGTTACCTGAATGGCTGTGATCAGTTTCCTGGGCGGGGTAGACTTGAGCCAGCGATTGTATGCAACACCCCATAAGAGCATTGCAATTTGACCAAACACCTTGGAGATCCCTAGAAGTGATGCGTCTATTTTCAAAAACTTTGTTTGGTAAAAGAACATTGTCCCTGTCAGAACGGGAACTACAGCGGTTGATAACGCGATCCAGGCTATGGAATACGAAATCCCGGGCTTCCTCAACACATGCGAAAGATCAGAGAGATGATTTCTGACACCAGCAGGGGATGGGTTTTTCGGAAGATTAAGAGACTTTTCTCAGATGTTAATAGTTACAAAGAACTGAACAAGAGCCAGAACGCCAAACACGAGGAATGTTGACTGAGCGGAAAACGTTTTGATAGCAATACCACCTAAAAGGTTTCCAAGGATCCCACCGAGAGAAGAAGCCATCCAAACAAACGAAGGTAGCTCACCATATGAAGAAGAAGAAGGGTTGTTTTGCTTTCCGGCCTCGGCAACAATAGCATCATTTGCTACTTCTACTAAGGAAGCGCCGAGATTACTAAGGAGAAGATAGAGTGACAAAGCTAAGATTGACACATTTGATCTTGACAAGAAAGCTATAGAAAGCCATGAGATTGCTTGTAGCAAGGCTGCAATAGAAACATAAAAGTGAGAGGTATGTAAGTTTTACAAAGAAACAGGAACAAAAGACTAAAAATTGACTGAAAACTCAATCAACTCGCTAGGTCGGCTATTGATCTTCTTCCAATTCACAGTTCTAAATCAAAGGCTCGAAGCATACCTCCAAATGCGATGTAAGGGATTCGATGCTGGCCAAAGAAGTAGACAGCGTCGGAAACGATACCGTAGATGGGTTTAGCAACCATCGGAAGATTCGCCGAGTTCTTGTTGGAAGTGATCAAATCTTCATGTTTTTATCTTACTAGAATTATATATTATATAGTTAAGTATTAATGTGTAAATTATTCGTATAACTTAGCCAAGAGATGCGAATAATGAAGTAACTATAAAACAGTTACTTATGTGAACATATGTGTTGTTCCACATTGGGTTGTCTTCTAGAGATGTATCCCTTAGTGAAAGTGTGTTATGTAAACCTATAAATACAGTTATATATCTAATAAAGAAGTATGATTTTTTCCCGAAACCAACTGAGTAACAAAGATCACGTTGGATTACAAAAAGTAATAAGAAAGAAACAATCAAAGAAAACAAAAACAGACTACTCTGTTTTGTTGTCCGATCCACAAGCAAATTGACTTTAATCGTTTAAAGTCTTTCATGGTATATGAGCTATGGAGACAACATTGCAACAAGTTATGCCGATCTTCAATGGTGAATCATACGGTTTCTGGAAAATCAAAATGATAACCATCTTGAAGACACGCAAGTTATGGGAAGTCATCGAAAATGGAATTACGGTGAGTTCGTCTTCTGAAAACTCACCGGCGTTAATCAGAGAGAGAGAGATGATCAAGTCATGAAGGATATGATGGCGCTTTAAATCCTTCAAAGTGCAGTTTCAGATACAATATTTCCGAGAATCGCTCCCGCATCAAACGCAAAAGAAGCATGGAACGCCTTGGAAATGGAGTTTCAAGGTAGTCAACAAGTTAAGATGATCAATCTTCAGACATTAAGAAGAGAATACGAGAACCTGAAGATGGAGGAAGGTGAAACCATAAATGATTTCACAACCAAGTTGATCAATATGAGTAATCAACTAAGAGTTCATGGAGAAGATAAAACCGATTACCAAATGGTTCAAAAGGTGCTTATCTCCCTACCGCAAAAGTTCGATAGCATCGTTGCGGTTCTTGAACAAACAAAGGACCTATCTATTCTCTCAGTAACAGAGATGATAGGTACTTTGAAAGCGCATGAGAGGCGCTTAAGTCTCCGAGAAGAACGTATCAATGAGGGTGCGTTTTATGGAGAAAAGCTTGGTTCAAAAAAGGCAAACAAGCAAGAAAAGAAACGCCATGAGAAGACTAATAAATGGTGTGGCGTGTGCAAAAGAAACAATCACAATGAGGTAGATTGTTGGAAAAAGAAGAACAGAGGTGTTCAGCAAAAGAGTGTGAACAACGAAAGAAAATGCTATGTGTGAGATAGACTGGGGCACATAGCTAAAGATTGTAAACTTAGACGAAATGAAAGAGCACATCTAAGTTTTTAAGAGTCAGAAGATGACAATGAAGATGAATGTCATATGCTCTTTAGTGCCGTTGAAGAAAAAGAAGTTTCAACAGTTTGTGAAGTGACATGGTTGGTGGATAGCGGATGCACCAATCATATGTCTAAAGATGCAAGATACTTTAGTACCTTGGATCGTAGCAAGAGAATTTCCATAAGAGTTGGAAATGGTGAGAAAGTCTTGTCAGAAGGAAAAGGAGATGTACGAGTCTCTACAAGTAAGGGAGTACATGTCATCAAAGATGTACTTCTTGTACCCGAACTAGCTAGAAATTTGCTAAGTGTCTCGCAAATGATATCTCATGGATATCAGGTTATCTTTGAAGACAATAAATCCATGATTCAAGATCCAAAAAAGGGAAAGATCTTGGATATCAAGAAGGAAGATAAGATTTTTCCAATACGTTGGAAAAAATCAAGTGAAAATTCTTACGTTGCATTCAAAGAGAAGGAAGAAAAGACAAATCTTTGGCATAAGCGTCTTGGTCATGTAAACTATGACAAGATGGAGACAATGCAAAAGCTAAAGATTGTAGAAGATCTTCCAAAGTTTGAAGTAATAAAAGATGTATGTGAGTCTTGTGAGATGGGAAAACAATCAAGGAGGAGTTTTCCAAGAAGTTCTCAAAGCAATACAAGCAACGTATTAGAACTCATACACTCGGATGTGTGTGGTCCAATGCAAATCGTATCAATAAATGGAAGTAAGTATTTTCTAACATTTATTGATGATTATTCAAGGATGACATGGGTGTACTTTATGAAGAGCAAAAGTGAAGTGCTCTCAAAATTCAAGATATTTAAGCCTTATGTGGAAAATCAATCGGAAACTCGGATTAAGAGACTTAGAACTGATGGAGGTGGTGAGTTCTTATCAAAAGAATTCATCAAACTATGTCAAGAGAGTGGCATACATCGTGAAGTAACAACACCCTACACCCCACAACAGAACGGTGTTGCGGAGAGATGAAACCGTACGCTTGTGGAAATGGGTAGATCGATGCTCACGGAGAGGAGTTTATCAAACAAGTTTTGGGCTGAAGATATTGCAACATCAACTTATTTGCAAAACAGATTACCATCTAAGCCATTGGAGAAAGGTGTGACTCCATTAGAAGTATGGAGTGAGAAGAAACCAAGTGTAAATCACTTGAAGATATTCGGGTGTGTATGTTACGTACACGTTCCAAATGAGATGAGAAGAAAACTTGACACTAAGGCCAAGCAAGGCATATTCGTTGGTTATAGCAATGAATCAAAATGATACAGAGTGTTCTTACTAAGTGAAGAGAAGATCGAAGTGTCAAGAGACGTGACGTTTGATGAAGAGAAGACATGCAATTGGGATAAGAAGGAAGTAAAAAAATCTGATTACTTCAAAATTCAATATCAAGTCTTCAAGGGAACAAGAAGATCAAGGAGCAAATAACGATATAAACACGGTTAAAGAAGAAGAAACATCTGTTGGTCCTAGAGGATTCAAATCGATCAACGATTTGATGCAACAAACAGATGAAATTGAAGAAATGGCTCATATACACGAGATGTATCTTATGATGGCCGAAGAACCTCATGCTTTGGTGGAAGCAATGAATGATGTGAAGTGGATAGAAGCCATGAGAGAAGAGCTGAGGATGATAGAAAAGAACAAGACGTGGCAAATTGTGGAGAGACCAAGCAATAAAAATGTAATTAGTGTCAAATGGATCTTTCGTTTGAAGACTAATGCAAGTGGAGAAGCAATCAAACACAAGGCGAGATTGGTGGCTAGAGGATTCACACAAGAATATGGTGTGGATTATCTTGAAACCTTTGCACCGGTTTCAAGATACGATACGATAAGAACGCTAATAGCGATTGCGGCTCAACACAAATGGAAACTCTTCCAAATGGACGTGAAGTCAGCGTTCCTAAATGGAGACTTGGAAGAGGATATTTATGTAGAACAACCACCGGGATTTGTAGAAGAAGGAGAAGAAGGAAAAGTTCTTAAACTATACAAGGCGCTTTATGGCTTAAAGCAAACACCTAGAGCATGGTATGGACGCATTGACGGTTACTTTGTCAAGAATGGTTTTGAAAGAAGTATCAATGATGCGGCACTCTATGTAAAGAAGACATTGGAGGATATATTGGTGGTTAGCCTGTATGTTGATGATATCATAATCACCGGAAGCAACATGAAGAAGATTGAACGATTTAAGGAGGAGATGAAGAGTGAGTTCGAGATGACGGACTTAGGCGAACTAAATTACTTCCTTGGTATGGAAGTGATACAAAACGAAGAAGGAATATTTCTCTCACAAGAAAATTATGCAAAGAAGCTCTTGAAGAAATTTGGGATGCAAGATTGCAAAAGCTTGTCAACGCCATTGACTCCTCACGGCAAAAAGGAGTAGGTCTTAAATAAAAAGGTTAAAGATGTTACGAAGTATAGAAGCATGATTGGAGGCATATTGTATCTTTGTGCTTCTAGACCAGATATCATGTATGCAAGTTCTTACTTGTCTCGCTACATGACATCTCCATTAGAGCAACATCTTCAAGAAGCCAAACGGGTCCTTAGATATGTCAAGGGTACTTTGACATATGGGATTCATTTCAAGCAAGTAGAAGAACCAGAGTTGGTGGGATTTTCTGATAGCGATTGGGGCGGATCAGTTGAGGACAAGAAGAGTAAAAGTGGCTATGTCTTTACGATTGGATCAGGTGTTTTTTGTTGGAATTCCAGCAAGCAGAAGACGGTTGCTCAATCAACGGCCGAGGCGGAATACATTGCTGTTTGCTCAGCAGCAAACCAAGCAATATGGTTACAAAGACTGGTGAATGAGATTGGTTTCAAGGCAGAGAAAGGTGTAAGGATCTTCTGTGATAACAACTCAGCGATTGCAATCGGAAAGAATCCAGTTCAACATCGTCGGACCAAGCATATCGACATCAAATACCATTTCGTACGAGAGGCTGAACAGAATGGGAAAATCAAACTTGAGTACTGTCCAGGAGAGTTTCAAATAGCAGACATATTGACGAAGCCCTTAAACTCATCAAGGTTCGAAACTTTACGAGGAGAGTTAGGCGTGACCATGAAGCCATGATCAATGAGGAGTGTTGGAAGTGATCAAATCTTCATGTTTTTATCTTACTAGAATTATATATTATATAGTTAAGTATTAATGTGTAAATTATTCGTATAACTTAGCCAAGAGATGCGAATAATGAAGTAACTATAAAACAGTTACTTATGTGAACATATGTGTTGTTCCACATTGGGTTGTCTTCTAGAGATGTATCCCTTAGTGAAAGTGTGTTATGTAAACCTATAAATACAGTTATATATCTAATAAAGAAGTATGATTTTTTCCCGAAACCAACTGAGTAACAAAGATCACGTTGGATTACACAAAGTAATAAGAAAGAAACAATCAAAGAAAACAAAAACAGAATACTCTGTTTTGTTGTCCGATCCACAAGCAAATTGACTTTAATCGTTTAAAGTCTTTCAGTTCTGGAGAAGTTGCAACACTGAAGGATTGACACGGAGCTCATCAGTGAGGAAGAAATTGGCTCCCAGCCACGGGAAACCCCTAAACCCTTGAACGAAGAAACCGAAACCTATAGCAGCCACCGGATGCGACCAACTCCTCCGTCGCTGCTCATTTTGAAGTAATCAGTAAGCTGATAGAGTTCTAAGATTTTAGATGAGAGATACATGATACATCTCAGAGGCTCAGAGCCAGAGCGAGAGAGAGAGAGAGAGTGATCGTCTTTTTTTGTTTATTTATTTATTTTACATAAATTTTTTTTGTTTTTTTTTTGCTGTGTGTTATGACTAGCTGTCAATTTGAGTCGTGTCCTGTCTCGCTAGATCTGCCGTAGAGCAGATGCAGATCGATCAAAATTAAATTATCAACACTTGCGGATTACGCGGTCAGAGCTTGTAAATGGCGGGACGGGTGCAGGTTGGTGTATTTGGAAAAACGGGTTTGCGGATATCCGCATTTATATGATAATGTTGTGTTTTTTTTTCTTTTCAATCGGAAATGTTGCGGGTTACCAGCCATATCCGTTTTTTTGTTCAACCAGTAAAGTTTTTTTTTTATATAACCCGAGGGTTATCTGCCAGACCCGCTTGACTAATGCGGGATGGATGCATGTATCCAATCTACAACTCACGGATCTAGCGAATACTTTTTTTTAAGGATAAAAATAACCCGAACCCGCGGCGGAGCGGGTCAGACAGGACGGATCCAGTCCGCTTAACATGTCTATGTGTGTACTAGTAAATTTTATTTTAAACGTGTTTCCAGCGTGAAGCAAATAAGCAATTATGAATTAACAACAAAGTTGTGCATTTAGAAGAGATATTTGTATGTAGTATCACTTAACCAAAACATGATTTGTGATCTAACACTTTTCAAATTATGAAAAATTAAATAATATTTTCTATTTGGAAAAGACAATTTTGTCCCTATATGTTATTGGTCAGTATATTGTACATCGTTGATTTGCATAGTATTGTACATAGATACGAATAGAAAGTCAACGTATATATAGTACACTAATTGATACTTGTTTTTCCAATTTTGTAAAGTGTTAATACACAAACAATGTTTTTATTTCAATAGGGAAAACATTTCAACAACACTATTCACATAATCAATCAATAATTATTATAAAGTTGAGATTTCACTCTGCAAATACAATGACTTATGTTTCTTGTTAAAAAAACAAAAAAAAACAATAACTGATGCTGGAATTAAGCACGATCAAGCATAAACACACAGGGAATCAGGAAAGTGAAATTATATGATCCGAATTCAAGTATCTTTTGGGCTTGAGATGAAATCTCTTATCTAAGAGAATATTAAAGGCCCAGTTAAAGGGGGTTTGATACCAAAACGGCGTCGTGGAGAGCTTGACCTCAGTCGTCGTCTAGGGTTTTGAATTGGAGCAGCCATTACCGTAGTAGTAGCAGAGGAAGTCTGGGAGATGGGGGCGTTCGATGATTTCTTGTCACTGAAAAATGTAGACCTGGGAGCCTGAAACCGAGACATTGTTTCAATTTCGAGGTTCCTGATCGAGAGAACCAAGACCAGAAGAAGCTCAAAATGTCTACCACCACCACCGACGACGAAACAGACTTGTCCTGCGGCGGAGACGGCACGGAGCCTCGAATACCGAAATACAAATGCAGAAAAGTCGCCATAATCTTCGCGTTCTGCGGTGTAGGATACCAAGGGATGCAAAGGAATCCCGGCGCGAAAACCATCGAAGGCGAGCTCGAAGAAGCCCTGTTCCATGCCGGAGCTGTACCAGAGGCTGAACGAGGCAAGCCAAAACTATACGATTTCGCACGATCTGCACGGACCGATAAAGGAGTGAGTGCTGTGGGACAAGTGGTTTCCGGTCGCTTCTACGTTGACCCGCCTGGGTTCGTGGATCGGCTCAACTCCAACCTCCCTGATCAGATTAGGGTTTTTGGTTACAAGCGTGTTACGCGGTCGTTTAGCTCGAAGAAGTTGTGCGATCGGAGGAGGTATGTGTATCTGATTCCAGTGTTTGCTCTTGATCCAATCTCGCATCGTGATAGAGAAGCAGTAATGGCTAGTTTGGGTTCGGGAGAGGAATATGTAAAGTGTTTCGAGTGTTCGGAGAGAGGTCGTAAGAATAAGATCCCTGGTGTTGCGAAAAGTACATTTTCGGACATGAAGAGTGAAGCTTTGAGTTCTGACTCATCCAATACAGAACATAGAGTAGCTAGGATACAAGAAGATGGTTGTTCGATCAATGGAGAAGGAAATGAAATGGCTGAGACAAAGAGTAAGTTTTGTTATGGCGACAAGGAGAAGGAGAGATTCAATAGAATACTGAGTTACTATGTTGGGTCATATAATTTCCACAACTTCACTACAAGAATGAAAGCAGATGACCCGGCTGCGATTCGTTACATCATCTCCTTCACTGCGGATACTGTCATTAACCTTGATGGGATTGACTTCATCAAGTGTGAAGTCATAGGCCAAAGCTTCATGCTTCATCAGATCCGGAAGATGATGGGTCTTGCTGTTGCAATCATGAGGAACTGTGCTCCTGAATCACTAATCCAGACTGCTTTCAGCAAGTAAGCATTTTTTTGCTTTTTCTTGTCCATAGTTTTGTTTTGTTTTGATTCTAATTTAGGAGATTGTATAACCAGGGATGTGAATATAACTGTACCAATGGCACCAGAAGTTGGACTGTACCTCGATGAATGCTTCTTCACGTCTTATAACACAAAATTTGAAGATAGTCATGAGGAAGTGTCCATGGAGGCATACAAGGAAGAAGCTGAAGCATTTAAACTGAAGTACATATATGCTCATATTGGTTCTGCAGAGAGAAAATATGGATCTGTGGCTCTTTGGTTACATTCCTTGAACTATAGAAACTATCCTGACTTAAATTATGGCAGAAAATAACACAGAGCAAGCTCTTGTCTATAAGAAGGTCTATGAAACCCAAGACACAACAGAGCCAGAGCCAGTCGTAGTCTCTAAGCAAAATGATGAAAACTCTCAAGTCACGACTTCCAAAGTGACCATGACTCTGGCTTAGCTAATCTCGGGGTTAGCTTGAAGATTCAACATTGTTTGTGTTCTTGAGTATTTTTCAACAATGTTGGTTAACGAGTCCTGTAACTCTTAAATTAAAATGTTTTACGACGCTCTGTTCAACACCAAAGACCCTCACTGTCGTCAATATGATCTAAACATTATTACTTTATGGAGAATATTATTAGTTGAACAATATATAAACTCTAAAAGAATAAAAATTACGAAAAAAAATTGAGAGGAAGAAACGTGGAACCGAATCTACCGGTAGTGACGTGACGTTACATATGAGCATAGCAATAAAATCCCTAATCGCACGTCAGCCTCTCCGAACCATAAGGCCCATAACTTTTTTTTTTTTTTTTATCTTATAATTAATATTGTTTAATTGTTATTTAGGGTAAATAAAATGTCAGACTTCGATTGACCCGATGAATTTTAGGGTGTGACTCCTATCTTCGTCTGCACTAATAAGGACTACTTTATTACTGTCGCTTACCAATGCATGTCAATACTCAACAGTGACAAAAATTTACAATTTTCAGAGGTTTTAAATGCCAAAAATTCTGATATTTAAGTTCGTACGAGTTTCAAATTCTTCACCTAAAATTAAAAGTGTAATCTCCTTATAAAAACGGTAAAAAAAATATTAAAAAAAACCATGACGGTATGTTTTAAATATTATTGATATTTTCATGTCAACAAGACTAAATAAATTTTATTTTATTTTGTTTTGAATTATTGATTACTTTGGAAAGAAAAAGATGTGACTAAATCCGACTTCTCGTAAGGCTTAACATCTAAAGTAGTTGGGGTGCAATAATATCAGTATTAATAACCTGGGAAAAAAGTAATTAATAGTACATATTAGGAGCAACATCATTCAAAACGCCTCGAAAATAAAAACAATAATTTTGAAAGCAAATATATTATTACACACAACTACAAAGTTTAAAATTTTAATTTTCCTTATATCTTACTTTCTTTTGTGGTATGTATTAAAAAACACAAAAGAAAGAAAATGACAAATACTCACGTCCGTTACTTTTTAATCCTTAGCAAAATTTAATTTATATTTATATTTCTTTCTGATTTAATCACAAATCTTATCTTGAATTGTTATCTTTCTCTTCTTTCGTTAAACCAAAACCAAAAAAGAGAGACCAGACAACCCAAAAAACAAACCGTCCCAAAAAAAAATAAAAAAAATTGTAGTCTCTCCTCTCTAAAACGATGTCATCGGGAAACGAATCGACGCCGTCCCAAGCGACGATAGAAACGACGGCGACGTCGCCGGCGAAGATTAAAGAGTATCCAGAACCATTGGCTTCACATGAAGATGTCGTTAAAAATCTTTCTCTCTTCTGGGATACTCTTAGGCGGTTTCACTCCATTTTGGCCACTAAATTCATGTAACCATTTATTCTTCCCTTTTTTTTTCTTAATTTATCCTTGATTTTTCTTGTTTTTACATACGTTTGTTATAAAACTATTTTATTCAAGGATTCCTGTGATTGGAGGAAAAGAACTGGATTTGCATGTTTTGTATGTGGAAGTCACGAGGAGGGGAGGTTACGAAAAGGTCAACACTTTACTTCTCTATTGTTTCTTTCTCAATACAAATAAATTTGTTTTTGTTTTGGACTGTAATTTATTACTCTCAGTCTGAAATATTGTTTTGAAAATGCATGTGAATTAAAAGGTGGTTACAGAGAAAAAATGGAGGGAAGTTGGAGGAGTGTTTAGATTCTCTGCGACGACAACAAGTGCTTCTTTTGTCTTAAGGAAACATTATCTCAATCTTCTGTTCCATTACGAACAAGTTCATCTCTTCAATGCTCGTGGTCCTCTTCTTCATCCCACAGGTTTATATTTTCTCTATATTCTATATTTATCATTGTTTGATTTCTCTTGAGACTTCTTTAATTCTTCAACTCATGCCAATCATAGAAAATGTCAATCTTTAGACTTCTCTTGATGTTGTCTTGTCTTTAACGCCCTAAGACTAGAAACTTCAATTTGTTTACCATTGAGTAATCTGAAAAGCTTAAATAATTAAAAATAAATTTTCGAAATCGTGGGACACATTTTTACGACATTCATGGGAGTCATGTTTATCTCTATATATGGTTATTGTAATTATCTTGGAACTATAAATTATTTAGCGACGACGATTTTGTGTGTTACATGTAAATGAAACAACAAGTGCTTCTTTTGTCTTATAAGTCAATTTTATCGCAGCTACGTTTCATGCCAAGGATCCTTCAACGAGCAAAGAAATGGCTCTCGTCGAATATACTCTTCCAAACATAGGATATAATAATTCTCATCCGCATTGTCAAGGTCCGTACATATTACTCTCTTTTTTGTGTGTTAATTAAGTATTGTTATATATACTCTTCTTTTTCTATGTTTTATTTCATTATTTTATCATGAAAAAACAAAATCATTGAGGAAATTAGTTAATGATTATATATATGTTTAACTGATATCTAGGGGCACTCGGATGATGATTGTCTAGTTAGCCTAATGTACTTTTCGTAAAATCTTTGTGTATATCTCAAATTCTTAATACTTTTCAAATATAGTCTAAATCATAATGGTCCCACCGTCATTATGTTTGATGCAAATTTATTTGGATTTTGTTGGATAATAAACCGACGACGTGGACCAAACCGGAAGCTATAAGATTTGGTTCACATATAAGAAATTTTATAAGATAATGTATTTTCACTTAATGGATTTATACATGTGACATATATAATTCATGGAACAGGTTCTTCGAGTTTTACAGCCATAGGTACAATAGAAGGCAAATTCGATTGTGGTTATCTGGTAAAAGTAAAGTTGGGCTCGGAGATTCTTAATGGCGTGCTTTACCACTCGGCCCACCCCGGCCCACCATTACCAGTCGTCGCTGATTTAAACGGTGCCGTTATACCTTATGTGGAAACTGGGAGGAGACGACGCCGTTTGGGTAAAAGACGTAGAAGCAGACGCAGAGAAGACCCAAATTACCCGAAACCAAACCGGAGCGGTTACAATTTCTTCTTCGCGGAGAAACATTGCAAGCTCAAGTCTCTTTATCCAAACAAGGAAAGAGAGTTTACGAAAATCATCGGCGAGTCGTGGAGTAATCTCTCAACTGAGGAACGAATGGTAACGAATTATCTGATTAACAAGTTGTTTGGGATGAAGGGTTGTTTGTAGTAAACCCATAATTTAACCGATTTTCGGTTTATTCTTTGCAGGTGTATCAGAACATTGGATTGAAGGACAAGGAGAGGTATCAGAGGGAGTTGAACGAGTACAGAGAAAGGTTGAGGCTCAGGGCTGCTGACGAGACAAACGGCAGGGCTTTTTAGGTGGTCGACAAAAGTTATTCTATTGTTCGTCGTTTCTCTCTTATAGAATCGGACGCGTCATCGTTTTTTTCTAACTTCCCGTTATTGTAGTTGTTGTCCTTGACAAACTACGCCCTGTGAGGCCCATTTGTAGTAAGGTAGATCGACTATGGTTAGCTTTTCGTTTGGGAATTAATATTTAATCAGACGGTTCCTGCCCAAACTCTTTGGATATTTCTAAGTTTTAGAAAAATTGAACTACATAACATGGATTTTAAATTTCTTAAATGTTATTAGTCTCAGCTCGATTAACACTCTAAAAGTCCACGGCCACATAACAACTTCACAATATATTTTGTAGGGGTGTCAAGTAGGGCCAAAGTTCGAAGGCCGGCCCGGTCCGACCTTGAAAAACAGCGGGTTCGGGCCTAGAAATATAAACCCGGAAAAATCGGGTTTTTCGGGCTAGTGTGTTTTCGGACTTAGTCCGATCGGGCTCGGGCTAGCCCGAAAAAACCAGAACTTTATATTTTAATTAGTTAGAGATTTTATTTAAACATTTATCTTTCTAAAAATAATAATTTGACATATTTTCTATATATTTCGTGATTCATATACCATTATCATTCATCCATATTTACCTAATATTTTTAAAATCATTATCTATAGACTTTCAATGACATTTTTATATAATTTATACATGTCAAAACTTAATATTATTTTACTTTTTTTATATGTACCTCTTGATGGTGATGAGGATTTAGAAGACAATGAAGGAGATTTTAATCTAAACTCTACTACCTAGATTTGAAGTGTTTTAATTTTATGTTTTATTTGGTAATACAATTTATTTAAATTTTATTTGGTTTTTTTGTCAAACTTTTGCTTTTAAATTTAATTAGATTTGATATAATACATTTCAATTTAATATTATTTCTATAAATATTTTGTTTTAATTATTCATCTGAGAATTGTGAATTTTTGTGTTTATAAATAAAAAAACGAAAAAGCCCGAAAAGCCCCAGAGCCCTTCCATGCCGGACCGGGTTTTGGAATATAGGTCCGATTTTTTTTCGGATCGAATCTAGCCGGACTCAAATATATGCGGGCTTTATGGATTTCGGGTCGGACCGAACCGGACTAGCCCGATTGACATCCCTAATATTTTGGTATCCAAATCTTCTAATGAGAACTCGGACTTTTCAAAGTCTCTTATGCTTATTTTAAACTCTTTGGATATTTCTAAGTTTTAGATAAATTGAACTACAAAACATAGATTTTTTTTTATATATCAAGAAATTTTATTAGTCTAAACTCGATTTACTGGTTAGTTAACACTCTAAAAGTCCACACCCACATGAAAACTTCAAATATATTTTGGTATCCAAATCTTCCAAAATCTCCTATGCTTATCAGCCTTATCTACTTATGACTTGTATCCAACAATGCCACGTCACCCAAAACATCTAAGACAGCCAATCACAGCAATTCCATGCAGATAACTCTCTCATTCTATCACCACATAAACCTCACAAAAACCTTTGTGTCTTCACAATCCTTTTTGGTAAAGAAAATCCAAAGTTTCTCTATAAAATAGAAATCTGATCAAATCCTATATTTTTTCATTTCTTTTTCTAGTAATCACAGAAACTACCAAAACACAAATAAAAAAAAAAATCAAAATGGCCTCGGTTACAACATCAGTTACCGTTGCGATCCCTTCATTCACCGGGCTCAAGCTCGCCATCAGCTCCAAACCCACGACAGTTTCCGCCGCCATCAGATCCTCCGCCACCCCGAAGGTGCCTAAGCTCGCCGTGAAGTCTTCCCTTAAAGATTTCGGCGTCATCGCGGTGGCAACGGCAGCTTCCATCGCATTGGCCGGGAATGCGATGGCCATTATTATTCTCCTAGGATCCGACGACGGTGCTCTGGTTTTCGTACCACAGGAATTCACGGTGGCTAAAGGAGAGAAGATCGTGTTCACGAACAACACAGGGTACCCACACAACGTGGTGTTCGACGAAGACGATATCCCGGATGGTGTAGACTGGACCAAAATCTCGATGGACGAGGATGCGCTTCTAAATGGTGCGGGAGAGACGTACGAGGTTACTTTGACAGTGCCTGGCTCTTACGGTTTCTTTTGTGTGCCACACCGGGGTGCTGGTATGGTCGGCAAACTCACCGTCAGTTAAATTGTCGGAGAGATTCTGATTCGAGTAGAAGCTTATTCACAAGCCGTATAGACTTAATTTGTAATTGGAAGAGAGTGTTGAATTATATATAATGTTATTTGTCTAAAGTTACTGGTTTGATTTCTGATCTTAGATTCATAACGAGAATCTAGACCCCAGTTCTCTATAAAGTTTTTATCATCAAAACGAAAGTGTGGATATCCCACAGTCATTAATTTAAATAAGCTTTGTATTAAAGTTGGTTTCACGTCCCTGTGGTTGCGTTAATTAAGTACACGACATATATATTTATGATTGGTCCTAACGGCCCATTATGTTTACGGAACATATACGGAAACCATTTTATTAAGTTGCTTCTCAACAAGTGACCAACAAAAAATGCTTCAAATACTAAAACCATTTTAGTAAGTTACGGAACATATCTGTAAATTCACGATTTTTATGTCACATACGGAAACCAAGACTCTTTTTGAGAAGGTCCACTACTAATACATTTTCCAGAATTTGCAAATCCAAATATTCTCAGAACGTGAACAAGGCTAGTGGCATTTGGAATCTAATAAATCATACGAATATTTACATTAGTAATGAGAAAGAAAAAAACCCTCGACAGTTGTCACATTCTGTGATTTAGAGAAAGACAAACAGTGAAAACATACTTGGAATCATCATCTTTCTTATCTGTGTATCAATTTTTATAAAATGTAATCAATAATGATTTCGACGAGCTTCAATAATAGTTTCCGCTCGAATATAACAGCTGGAGATCGATGTCGTATGTGCATTATGGTCTACAGTTGGAATGATTTGGAAAAAATTAATATCGGGTTCGTAAAATATGATAAAATTGGGCCAATCTATAACGAACTTGTCCTCATTAATACATTTAATATGTCATATGCGCAAGAAGAGCACGTGAGCGATGTAAACCAAAGCTGTAATATCGAGCGATTAAAGATTCGTCTTGACATACAGACAGATTGCATAACACATCGTCATGTGATATGATCATATGTGTCATGTGATATGGACCGATCTTCATCTACCAAAAGTAATTATTTAATTAAAACAATAATTTGATTTTTGATTTTGTTTATGTTAACGGAGTTTAATAATTATAATTCCTGATAAAATTTATCGGCTGTAGGGAGACTTTTTCCCTAAGAAAAAAAAAACTAAGGAGCTGGCCTGACCCTACAACGTGCAGTGAAATGCGTGTAAGCTTATGAAGATCACAGAAGACATCATGTATATCCATTGTCACATTTAAAAAACAAACAAAAATCATTTCAGATATTTTTCTTGTCAACAACATACAATATGTGAATCTATAATTTGATGGTGGTTCAACGGCGCTGACATTAACTAATATATAGAAAGAAAACTACTTCGCGTAAATAAGAAGAATTCATCTGGAAAACAAAAATTTACCACAGTTCTATTAAAGGGGTTCTAACATCTGGCATAGGTTTTTTTTTGGTCCTTATCGACAAATCTATTCATCGTAATGGTTATCATTAAGTATAACGGAATTTTTATTTTTTTGCATTTAGTTTTTTTTTTCTTTCTCTTTTAGGGTTAGTTCATGACGTCGTAATGGTTTCAATCTTTAATTCTTCTGTGGCTGGTTTTATGTCGCTAGGTAGCTGAGACTGGTTCATTATGTCCGCGTGCAAGAGTTGGTAGTCTTAATTAGCTTATTCTCAGTCGGAGTTCAAGGTTTTTCTTCTTGATGATCCTAGGCTTTCTCGAGTTCATCGTCTCTTCGGTGTGGCTTTGTTGGAGTTTGATTCCGGGGTCTGTTCTATTTGAGGTCCTGTTTTCGTTTCCGTCGATGTTGTAACTGATTTGAGCTCGGTTTAGTTCGATCTTTGGAATCTCCAATCTGATGGAGTCATGGAGATGACCTATTGGTTATGGTTCTTTCCGAAACTTTTTGTTTTTTGGTTTATCTCGACGTATACAAATTAAAAGGAAAAGTTATGGGTGTTTTTCTAGTTCAGCGGTAAAGTTATAGTTATTAGATATCAGTATATTTTAGCAATTATGTGTCGTTTTTTAGCTTTTTATCACTCTATTTTGTTTTCATATCTTTGGGGTTTTGTGTCCGGAGGAGGATGATTTTTCAGCCAGTTTTTGTGTATCAAAACCGTATTTAAGCTGTGTATTTCCATAAAATTTAGATGAAAAAAAAAAGTTAGTCAATTTCTACTCAATTCGATTTTTAAATCTTATATTTTCTATAGGAAGTAGTATATAGACCATAAGACCATCTCCAATGGGTGGATTTTGAGGAGTTCTTAAGATTTTTAAGATTTTTTAAAAAATGAAAAAGAACGAAATAGCTTAGAACTGATCCTTATTTAAGGTTTTTAAGGACCGGTTCTAAACACCACGTGTCCGATCCTTATTCGACCAAAAAAAAAAACTTTAATTTTTTTCTCTCTCTCACAATTTCTGTCGCTTTCTCTTCCTCCCAAAGAAATCGACGCGAACGAAGGTAATCAAAAGAGAAGAGCTCGTCAGATCAATGGAGAAGACGATCGGAACACGAATCCGTTCGAATCCACTTTGTAATCCGACTCGAAGAAGCTGAATCCGCCGCGAAACAACTCAGCGTCTCCGTCCTTGAGCTCTTCCCGTCGCTGGTCAAACCGGCGAAATCCTTCGCTCGATCACTCATCTCCAAATTCCACGTCGGAGCCGTCGTCGGGTCGGATCTTCTCAGGCGTCAATGTCGAGTTCCCAGATCTCCCTCTCCACTACTCAATCCACGCCGAGCAGTTCCTCTTTAAAAACTCTTTAATAAATTCAACCATTGGAGATAACAAAATTTAAGAACTCTTTAATAAGTTTTAAACTGTAAATCAATCAAAAATTTAACATTAAAAAATTTCTTAGGGATTTACCGATAGAGATGCTCTAAGCACCCACATTGCACATGAATGTGGGTGTCTTTCCAATATTGTATAATAAAAAACAGAATGAATAGTTTTGTTTGTGTCTTCCCAGAGACACAATCTCTTCCCAAAATCGCCACGTGTCGCTACGTGATTCGTCAAGATAAATAAATATTATATTATTTAAACTAAAAAACAAAAAAAAAATCAGGAAGACACACATTCATGGGTCTCCATTCAGTTATCTTTTTAAAAATTATTATTTCCTAAAACTGATTTATTTTATTTTATTAGCAATATTCTAAACTGGATATTCCTTGGATACATCATAATTTGCACATAAAAACCATTAACCCGGTTACAAGTAAAGTTAACGTCTCTCTCTCTTTCTCCTTCCTTTCTCTCGGTCTCCCTCTTTAAATAACCAAGATGGACTCGTTGGCGCTCTACTGCACCGTCGCTCTCGTGGTCGGAGGCATCTACTGGTTCGTCTGCGTCTTAGGTCCGGCAGAGCGAAAGGGCAAACGAGCCTTAGATCTCTCCGGCGGCTCAATCTCCGCCGAGAACGTGAAAGACAACTACAACCAATACTGGTCGTTCTTCCGCAAACCAAAAGAGATCGAAACCGCCGAGAAAGTCCCCGACTTCGTCGACACGTTCTACAACCTCGTCACCGACATCTACGAGTGGGGATGGGGACAATCTTTCCACTTCTCTCCTTCTATCCCCGGAAAATCCCACAAAGACGAAACACGGATCCACGAAGAAATGGCCGTCGATCTAATCAAAGTCAAACCGGGACAGAAGATCCTCGACGCAGGATGTGGAGTCGGTGGGCCCATGAGAGCCATCGCGGCCCATTCGAAGGCCCAAGTCGTCGGAATCACCATCAACGACTACCAAGTGAAGCGAGCGAAACTCCACAACAAGAAAGCAGGTTTAGACTCTCTATGCGACGTCGTCTGCGGTAACTTCTTACAGATGCCGTTCGACGAAAACACGTTCGACGGTGCTTACTCGATCGAAGCCACGTGCCACGCTCCCAAGCTCGAAGAAGTCTACGCAGAGATCTTCAGAGTGATTAAACCGGGATCGCTGTACGTTTCTTACGAATGGGTCACCACTGAGAAATACAGGGACGAAGACGAAGAACACGTGGAGGTTATTCAAGGGATCGAGAGAGGAGATGCTCTTCCTGGTCTAAGAAGGTATTCTGATATCGCTGCGACGGCGAGGAAAGTCGGATTTGAGATTGTGCAAGAGAAAGATTTGGCTAAACCGCCGGCTAAACCGTGGTGGAGTCGGCTTAAGATGGGTCGTCTTGCTTATTGGAGAAACCATGTTGTGGTTGTGATTCTCTCTGCTATTGGGATCGCTCCTAAAGGAACCGTTGATGTTCATGAGATGTTGTTTAAGACTGCTGATTATTTGACTAGAGGAGGTGAGACTGGAATCTTCACGCCGATGCATATGATTCTCTGTAGAAAACCAGAGAAAGCTTGTGAATGATGAGAATCTTCTTCTTCCTTCCTTTTTTAATTTATTTTTTGTTGCTTTTTCTTTCAGTTTCCTGTTTGGCCCTTCAAGAATCTTTTTGTCGTGTCGTATTAATATCACTTTCCTGTTCAGTTCAATTCGATTTAATTGATGAATGATATAAATCCCTTCCGATATGGACGAATCTATCGTAGGACAAAGTAGTTTTAGTTTTTTAACTTATAAGAGCATCTCCAAAGGTAGAACTTCTAATTGGGGTTCTTACTATTATTTATAATAATAATTTTGAAAATTTTTAACTTAAGAACCTCATTAAGAGTTTATAATTTTTTTCTCTTCCAATGGTAGAACTCCAAATGGGGTTCTTAAAAAAAAAAAAATTTATTGGTTGATTCTATTGCAAAAAAATAAAATTTACAGAGAGTTTGACTTTTCTGTCCGAGTTACAAAAATTGAGAAGCTTTTTTTTTGTAACAAACAAAAATTGAGAACTTGATGAGAGTTATGTTTAAAGAACAGACAAGGAGAGGGAAAAATAGATAAAAAAGTGGAATCATCTCTTTTCAGTTTGAAACAGACATAAACTAAAATTCCTTGCATCATCTAAAATTCATCATCACTCAAGTCGCTTCGTATTTGGGATCAACAACTACGTAATGATAAGCATTTACCAATGGGAAGATGAAGATGCCAAGGGAATTGACTATAAACCCCAAGTCTTGATCATCGATCATCTGCACCAACACAAGCACCATTTGAGTTTACACCAACCAGAAAAAAAGAAAGTACAGTTGAAAGCATTCCGGGTTTTAGTAACAACAAAGCTTACTATGTTGATGTCGACAGAAAGCTCTTCAAACCATGTCCTTATGTCCTTCTCTTTGTATACATAAGCAATGTAAATGCAAGCTAGTGTGATGAGATAAGGCGGATGTATAAGGATAAGGTCCATGCAAGCGAGTGTGATGAGACATTAACCTAAAACTACCAAGCATTGATCACAAAATGACTTAACCATTAAGCATTGATTCAACCCCTAGTTCAAACCTAACACTACCAAGCATTGATTCACTGTCTAATTCAATCCATCAATATCATCATAAAGATGTAGAGGAATGGATTCAAAGAAGAACCTTTTAATCTATAAATCAAAAGATCACCTTCAGCGCAAGATGAATTCGCAGAAACCATTTCCCACATTCATTAAAATTGATAACCTGTGAATCCGTCTCCAAGCAATCTAAGAATTTCCGATACCAGATTACTAAATTCAACCTAATTCTCACCAAATTTCAAAACAAGCAGGCATAAGGAGAGAGTAATTACAGCCGCAAACTTCAATTTCATATTTGGAAATCAAAGAGTATTACTTACGGCTAGAATCAGCGATTTCTTAGCAGAGAGAGGCTCCATTTCCCTGGCGTAAACCGAAGGAATCCCTTGAAGGGACTCTTGTACCATAGCTCTGCATATCAATCTCCGGAAACAACTCCTCCTCCAACCCTTCTTCTCCGGCAGAAAATTGAGAGAAACCCTCGGAGGAGGAGACGACGGTGGTGGCGCGGAGGATGAGAAACTCAATCGAAGCGCACAAGTACCAGAAACTGAACCATGTTGTATCAATGCCATTGAAGAAGAAGGTAGAAAGGGAAAAAATCAAAGATTGGTTTTATATTTCGCTGAGCAATGAAGAAGAAGACGATAGAGAGCAGAACTTTGACCAATGAGAATGCGACACGTCAGCGTCTCCTAAGGGTTCTAAAAGCTCTCAAATTAAAACCGGTTCTAAGACATATTAGCTATTTATATTTAAATTTAAAGCAATTTAATGTTAAGAACCCCTTAAAATCCCCCCGTTGGAGATGTTCTAAGATCCAAATGGAACGGTACAGATCTGCTGAGGGTCGCGCCGGCGAGTAAACACGTGTTGTGTTACTTTTCGGAATCAAGGGGTAGTTTGGTAAACTTAGGTTCTGTTTAGGTGTCGTCGTGTCGACAATTGGGTTAGATAGTATCATAGTAGTGGACTAGTGGTAGTGAGTGGTCGTGGGAATTGTGGACCGTCCGATATGTATATTTTATTGTCAACCGTCCGATATATATTAATTAATATTCAAAAGTGATTTTTGATTTTTTAGGTTTGATGGTTTGTCGCATTGCGGTACTGGCTTAGTGGGTGCAGCGTGGTCGCACGCACTCCGGCTTAAGGGTGTCAAAGGCCAAAGTCCGAGGTCCAGTCTGGCTCTGAAAAATAGCAGATTTGAATCTAGAAATACAAGTTTAAAAAAATCAGGTATTTTGAGCTAGTGTGTTTTTCAAGCTTAGCCCGAAAAGCCCGAAATTTTACATTTTAATTAGTTAGAGATTTTATTTCAATATTTATTTTTATAAAAATAATAATTTGACATATTTTCTATACATTTCGTGATCCAGGTACCATTATCATTCATTCATATTTACTTCATTTTTTTAGAATCATTATCTATAGACTTTCAATAACATTTCTATATGATTTATACATATCAAAACTTAATATTATTATTATTATTTATTTATATGTACCTTTTGATGGTGATGAAGATTTAGAATACGATGAATGATATTCTAATCTAAACTCTATTACCTAGATTTGAAATGTTTTGATTTTATGTTTTATTTGATAATACAATTTATTTGAATTTTTTTTTGTCAAACTTTTGCTTTTAAATTTAATTGGATTTGATATAATATATTTTAATTTAGATTTATTTTTATAAATATTTTGTTTTAATTATTCATTTGAGAATTGTGACTTTTTGTGTTTGTAAAAAAAACTCAAAAAAGTCCGAAAAGCTCTGTCTAGTCCGGGTCAGGCTTTGAAATATAGGTCCGATTATTTTTAGACCGAGCCGGACCGGACTCAAATATATGCAGATTTTACCAAATCGAAAATACATCCCTACTCCGATTTACCTTAGAAAACGAGATTTATATATTTTTCAGATCGGGCCAGACCAGACTAGTCCGATTGACATCCCTACTCCGACTTACCTTAGAAAACGAGATTTATATATTTATATATTTTTTCCAATTAAATTAAACTATTTCTTTTGAGTGATGAGTAATTTTGTTTTGTGCATTGACTAACACATTTCCATTTTGCCCACATGTAGCCACATTCTACCGATTTTGTGTATTTACTAAAAGGATAGTTAAATAAGAGTTTGTGTTGAAACTATAATAGGCTTTCTTATTAGACAGGCTTAAAGGCCCATATTTTAAGCAGACTGCCTCACATGTCGACTGGGCATATTTCCCGAACCAAACCGAAAAAACCGAATAACGTTATTTAGTTCGGTTTTGGATAACTCAAATAACCCAAATAGACACATTATTAAATTTATTCGGTTTTTGATTTAGTTCGGTTTATTACCAAATTAATCGATTGGGTAACCAAATTAAAATTCAACCTATATAAGGTATGTTTTACATACCATATAATTTGCTATTACTAAACTAAATTATTTTATATTGGTTTTTTTTGGAGTGAATATTTAAGTTGAAACTCTTAAACTATGGAGCCTTTGTTTGAAAAATATATAAAAGAATATTTTTGATATTTCATTGTTAAGGAACGCATAATTAGCACTTGAAACTAAATTAATATATAACTGAATTGTTTAGCCTAAGTAAAGTAGTTTATCGTGTGAATTTTTATACTTAGGAAAAGTACTTTAGTGTCATGTGTCCATAGATTGTTCTCTCTTTGAACGTGAATTGAATCACTAAGCCATTGATTTTTTTATTATTTTTTTTGTCGAGTTGGAAGTGAAAAACAAAGACAAAACTATGATTTTTGAGATGATTTTAACAATAGTAATAATCTAGAAAAACAAATTTCTTCTCTTTATTCATTTTTTGGTTAACTATTTTATCACAATCCCTAAACTTTTTATTTTTATTTAAAATGAACCGTATTATCCTAAATAATCAAAATTACACAAAGGTGATTCTAATTCGATTATTATTTAGAAAACCCGAAAACCGAACCGAACCGAAATAGAATTTAATCTCGAATATGGCCTAATAATTTTAAACCAAAAAATCCGAAAACCGAAAAACCTGAACCAAACCGAACCGAAATAAAATTTAATCCCGAATATGACCTAATACTTTAAAACTAAAAAAATTCAAAAACCGAAAAAATTTTATATTCGAGCAAGCAATCAACAGTTGTAATACACGTATACGTGTTTTAAGTCAATGGACGTGTGGGAGAAAATGTCCAAACTTTGACCGCTGATGCAATTTTTTTGTTCTGTTTTTTTTCGGGCGGATACATTTTTCAGTTTTACCAAATCGAAAATACAATTGGATTCTTTGGTAAAACAAAAATCTCCAATTTATTCAACCGGTTCAATTAGTCTTACTTGGCTGCCGATGGGAATTTCCAAAATTTATGTCTCTATGCAACAACTTAAACGAAATCACTTCAATAGATTTTAGAATCAGCAATCTCTACAAAATCACATATTCGTTTATTCCAAAAAGAAAAAATCTAATCGAAAGCGAACACGAGAGCCACACAAATAAAGTAAGTGGACACACATTATTGAACCCTTTTAAAACATCTTAGCCAAACATCTATCCACATTAGACCATTCACCGATCTCTAACCAATCAACACACACTCCCACAATGGCAACCGTCGCTAACTTCTTAGCCAAACCAATCGCCATCGTAGTCCCACGGCCGTCCTCCGCCGTTGCCTCGACCTCCTCCTTCGTATTCTTCGACCCCAAACCCAACACTCTGATCCTAAAACAGAGCTGGATAAAAATTCCCTCGAGAAGAAGATTATCCGCCGTGAAGGTCAAGGCCGGTGCGGCGTCTCCGGGGAAGGTGGGTTCACCGGCGGCAAAGGACGAGAAAGTGCAAAAGATTCATAGCGGAGAGGAGTTCGACGAGGCGCTGAAAAAGGCGAATAGCAAGCTGGTAGTTGCGGAGTTTGCCACGAGTAAGAGTGATCAGAGCAATAAGATTTATCCGTTTATGGTGGAGCTGAGCAGGACCTGTAACGATGTCGTTTTCTTGCTCATTATGGGTGATGAGTCCGAAAAGACCAGAGAGCTCTGTCGGAGGGAGAAGATCGAGAAAGTTCCTCACTTTAGCTTTTATAAGAGCATGGAGAAAATACACGAGGAAGAAGGTGATTTCGATTTTCCCTCCAATTTCTTTTTGTCACTAAAAAACAACTCGATTTAATCAGGACTATACATATTGGAATTAGACCTGCCCATAATTCGTTGGACAAATCTCTCAAATTAAGGAAAAAAAGTTACATAATCTCTCAAATTAAGGGGAAAAGTACATAATCTCTCAAATTCTACCCATATATTTTAATACAAACGCTCTTCGTCATTGATTAATCAAAAAAAATGAATCAAGCCTGTTGATTACGATTTACTATGATTATTATTTATTTGGCTATTTTGTTGATGCTGTATCACTAACTATTAGCGAAATTGAAAAGGAAAATTCAGTATAACTATACGAATTCGTTTTACCGATCACATATATAAACATATGCGAATTTCGTGTACTTAAATAAGATTTGTAAGAAAAAGTTGGAGTACAATGTTAGCAAGTACTAATATAGTGGCAAAGACGTAAATAAATCGATATATATATATTTTTATGACTATTGGCAGGTATTGGACCAGACCAGTTAATGGGAGACGTGCTATACTACGGCGATAACCACTCGGCGGTGGTGCAGCTGCACGGCCGAGCTGACGTGGAAAAGCTGATCGACGAGAACCGAACCGGAGGCAAGCTGATGGTACTCGACGTGGGACTGAAACATTGTGGCCCCTGCGTAAAGGTTTATCCGACGGTACTGAAGCTGTCCCGATCGATGTCGGAGACCGTCGTGTTCGCTAGAATGAACGGGGACGAGAACGATAGCT
This sequence comes from Eutrema japonicum, assembly GCA_030161315.1. NCBI lineage: Eukaryota > Viridiplantae > Streptophyta > Magnoliopsida > Brassicales > Brassicaceae > Eutrema > Eutrema japonicum. The sequence continues at coordinate 8,235,839 of BSQW01000006.1, read as the reverse complement.
GTATGGAGTTTCTCAAGGACATGAATGTTATCGAAGTCCCAACTTTCTTGTTCATTAGAAACGGCGACATTTGTGGCCGGTATGTTGGTTCCGGTAAAGGAGAACTCATTGGAGAGATTCTCCGGTACTCAGGCGTTCGTGTCACTTATTAATTTGTATCAAAGCTCGATTTATTAAAAGAAAAATGATTTTTTTTTTTGGGTTTTGTTTGTACCATCCGAAACCGGTTAATATGAAAAAACGCAAAAAAAAAAAAGTTGTGATTCTTGATTTGAGTATGCTTTGTGTTTTAACTTTGAAGGCACGGAAATTTGACGGAACTTTAGTTTTTCGGTAAGGGAATGAGATGTACATTAATAGATTTGTACCTACCCAATGAAGATCTCGTATCATTCTTTACAGAAAATAAGCATTAATATCGTTTTGTATGTGATACGAATGCATTTCTGATATTAATGTTTGATTGTTATTTACATTTAATATCTGGACAATATGGCGGTGGGAAGATGTTGGACGTGGACTCCGTATCTCCTCTTTAAACCAATCCGAATTAAGATCAGCCTATTTATAAGTTTAGAAGTCCATGAAGTTCAACCAAATTATGGCGACGCTGAGTTCCGAGATAAAGGAAATATCTTCAAATATAAAGGTAAATCGAGAAAAAAGAAAATTATTCATATTAATATGATAAGGAAAAGGAAATCGTACACCGACTAAGCTTCTATAAATAGAGAAGCTCCTCATTGAGAAGAGCGAGGGATATTCACGAAAGACATTGAAGAGACCTCAGAGACGAGTTTTCCCAGACGAGTTCTCCCAGACAAGCTTTCCATACGAGTTTTCCCAGACGAACTTTCAATACGAGTTCTCCAGACGAGTTCTCTGAGAGAAGTTCTCCCGACGAGTTTACCCAGAATCGAGCTCTTCCAAAGATCGATCATAAACTCACTCAAAAGCACTGAGAATATCATTACACGTTTACCGATAATTAATCTCTAAGTTTTTACTCGTCTCTAGGCAACTCGATAATCATTTTAGTATGTAATAATGAACTACGAATGGTTTGATCTCTGTTCTAAGTGTACGTATACAACCTTTCACAAGATACTCTTCTCAAGTTAGCTTGTCAACTCGACGAACCGATTTGTTTTTGTAATCACCGAGCTATCACTTTATTAATAAAAAATTCTCTTAAATCCAAACTGATTTTCGACTATATGAGATATGTGAAACCCGTATCATACGGAAGTCATTGGTTGTTGTCATGCACATTGTAACTAAAGGAAAAACAAAATCATTTTGTAATTGTAAATTGTAAATTGTAAATTGTAAGAATGTAGTGAGAGAGATTTTATTTGGCACATAGCAAAATTGAACCGAAATAGATATTCACAAAGACTAACTAATGAAGGGAAATGATATCATCATCACCATTCAACATATACACACAATAATTGAATTGCAGTAATGAAATAAAAAAGTGAAATTTTTGAAGGAATTAATCAAGAGGATTGAAGATGAAGTGGTTTTGGTGGATCCATGGTTCTTCTCTTCCACAAGTTAACTTCTTTCTTCGGCTTCAAACTCAACGGAGCTGAAAACGGGATAATTATGTCGTCTTCATCGTCGTCTCTCATGTAATCTCCTCTCCTCTCATCATCGGAATAGTAACCACGGCGATGATCAGCCGGAGATTCTTCTTCCTCTTTCATCTCAACCGTCCAATCAAAACCCCCTAAAGCATCTCGGCTACTCGCGAATTTCTTCATCTGACCTAACGAAGGCACCGCCGCGTCTGAAACCACCGTGACCGGATGTTCAGTCTCGGCGGCGCCGGCGGCAGATGAATGGGATTTTCTAGATGTGTTTCCTCCTCCGGCCGACGAGAACGAGAAGAGACGCTTGATCTTGGAAAGACGACCCTTTTCATCTTCTTTGGTTAAAGAAGACGACGATGGTTTGGGGATTCTTGGAATCAGCGACGCACCGGCTCTGTTTTTCTTAGGAGAACATCGTTTTGATTTAACGCGCTTGATCTGGCCGATGCAGGAGACTTTAGGAGAAGTGGGTTCGTCCCAAACGGAGTCGTTTTTGGTTCTTCGAACTCTAGCCGCGTTTGGAACCAAGGGAACCATAGGACCGGAGAAAAACGCTTTGTTGGAAGACGACGTCGTGTTGTGGTGGTGGTGGAGATCTCTTCCGGGACTAAACGGCGGTACGCGTTGTCCAAACGACATGGCTTTGGGAAGCATCTTCAATAGCTTGTTCTTGCTCTTTGGCTTTGAAGTTGAAGTATGCTGCTGTTTATTGTCCATTGATTCACAGCAAAACCGAAGATAAGAATTATGTTTATTTTTGTGTGTGTTGGGAGGGTATTATGTGTATATGAATGTCGAAGAAGGAAACAGAGAGGAAACAAGTTTGAAAATGTCAACGATGATGCCTGGATTAGAGGAGTTTTGGTCAAATGTGAGCTAAAAAGCGAGGAAGACCTTTGTGGTTTATACGGCCGACTTCTAAAAAAATCAAATGTTTAAGGCATGTTGTTTGTTGCAAGTTTCCTCTTTTCTGTTACCACCTAAAGGGCAAAGTAAATTTTCATTTTCTCGACGCCGATTATTTATTTTTTATTAGACTAATGTGACTTTAATGTGGGCCTTAATAATCCAAAAAAAATAGTATTACTTTGGAAATGTGGTGATTAGTTGGGACACACATGCAAAAAAAAAAAAAAATCAGGCATGGTAAGGTAGAAGTTAGAACTCATCAACAATGCATTGAAGTGACTGAAGCTGGTTTTTACAAATGTCCCACAGAATTAAAGTCTTGTATTTGTAACAACTGAAAGAAAACAAAAATCTATTCCAATCAGTATGATATATTTTATTTTTCCATGGATTCAATTATCAAATCATACTGTAGTTTAAAACTTTAAATCATTAAACATAATCAAGCAAAGATGGAGTTGAATTTAAACGTTGACACATTCCAATAAATGTGACTGTGTGAAGTTATTAAAGTATTAAAATCCGGCCGGAATTAGTTAGTATCTATCTTATTATGGTTTACTTTTTCGTGCGATTAGTCGAAGATTATTAGTCCTTGGTCAAAAAAAATATAAAAATCGACGAATAATAATTAGTCCATCAAGGCACGAACAACTAATAATCGATTTTTAAAGGCTAAAAATGTGACAAAAAACGAATTAGACCAGAACAATGGAAAATGCACAGTTGTCCAGTCCACTGGTCAGAATGCAAACACGATGCTAAGCTACCTAATTTGCTGTTGTTGTTTTAAATAGCTACCTAATTAATTTTGTTATTTGTTTCCTGTAAGCTAATACTGTGATGGTTTGGACTAAAGAGGGACCATTCAATAATCAATCGAACTCTTTGCTTATGTGGTAACAATTTCATATTTGTGCGTTTCTTGCTAGTCTTTTGGTTTTTACGATTCACAATAAAATTACTTATGCTAATCAAGTAATCATAAATCAAAATGTAAACAATTTATACAAGTAATTATATGCCCGATAAAAAAAGAAATTCGGAGTAGACGGTTAAACAATTGACACTTACAAATACCATTTGTCTTCTATAATTCATATGTATTAAATCTGAAAATCCAAAACCACAAGATAAAGTATAACATAATCCGAAGAAGGTATGATCTTAATTTTGGTTATAATAGATCTTATCTTTTAGTATTAAACAATGAACAGGTCCAAAACTTAAATTTCACTAAAATCGTACCAATTTCTTTTTTTTTTGTCCTCCCAAATTTTATTAAAAACCTATTGACCAAGGAAAAGTGAAGTGGCCTTCGACACAGTCGTCAACACAGAATCTTCAAGAACTTGAGCTTGCCATTGTGTCGAAAACACAGTCGTCAACACAGAGTCTTCAGGAACTTGAGCTTCGACACAGTCGTCAACACAGAACCTTCAGGACAAAAGCTCAGGAGAATTAAATACTCCTCTCTCTTCCAACGGATCTATATCTTCTCTAACGTCTCTTTTTCAAAATTAAGTCTTTTTAGTGATTGTTTTGCTCCCTTTTGATACTCTATAAAGGGAGATATAACTTGAATCAATAGATATACTTTTGGAGGTATTCTTTCTCTCTTTCTCTCTTACTCTTCTATATTCTCTCTAATCTCTTATTCTCTTAAGCAATCACTTCTCTACTCTCTTAATTCCGCAAGCTATACTCTCGAATTCTAACATGGTATCAGAGCAATGATCTTGATTCTACTATTCTCTCTTTGATTCTCCTTTTATACTCTTTCAAAATTCTTCAAAATTCTCAATTTCTCTCTAGATCTTAAGACCGCCCACCAAGTGTTTGACAAAATTCATAAATGATTTTTTTCATCTTCTTCAATCTAAAAGTTATGAGTTCTTGTGTTCTTACCATTGAGAGCTCAAAACCTTTGGTTGTTCCTACCATTCTCAAAGGAAACAACTATCTTTTGTGGTCTAGAACCATTAAGACCGCTATAAGCGGTAGAAGACTTTGGAAGCATGTAGAATCAAGCGAATGCCCAAAGAAGACCCTCAAGAAGAAGGGCAAAGACAAGGAGTCATTGTCTAATGAAGAGCTAGAAGAAGCTCTACAAGAAGAGTTAGAGAAGTGGGAGGAAGATCAACAAGTCGTGCTTAATCTCCTTCAATCTTCTCTAGACAAGTCTATCTTGGAAGCTTACTCCTATTGTGAGAACCCAAAGGATCTATGGGAGAATATCAAGGGTGTATATGGAAATACATCAAATCTAAGCCGAATCTTTGAGATTAAGAAGTCTATCAATGACCTTCATCAAGATGGCAAGGAGTTCACCGACCACCTTGGGAAGTTCCAAACTCTATGGTCTAAGCTAGAGATGCTTAGACCATTAACCCCGGATGTGAAGATCCTCAATGAGAGGCGTGAGAAAGACAAAGTCTTTGGACTTCTCCTCACCTTGGATCCGATCTATAATGATCTCATCAAGCATATCCTTAGAGATGACAAGTTGCCAAACCTTGAAGAGGTGTGTGTACGATTCCAGAAGGAGCAAGGCAACATTGGTCTCTTTGGAGGCAAAACCGAGCTTGTGACAGCCAACAAAGGAGTCTACAAGCATGATAGGTATGACAAGAGGAGTTCAAAGTCTTGTGAGCATTGCAAGCTCCTCGGCCACTCCAAGGATAAGTGTTGGACTCTTCATCCTCACTTAAAGCCCGAAGGATACAAGAGACCACAAAGAGCAAATGTTTCTCAAGGTGATGAAGTTAAGCAAGCAAGTACATCCATACCTCAAGGAGGAGCAGCCATGGCAGCCTCCGTGGACTATGTGAGGAAGAGTGAATTTGAAGCTTTCGTCAAAGCATTTCAAACCCACAACTCCGGTATCACTCCATATTCTCATAAACCCAGTAGTAAACTTGTTGTAGATTCGGGTGCTTCTCATCATATGATTAGTAATTCTAAGCTTTTAGACAAGATTGAACCAGCAATGGGTAGGGTAGAGATTGCTAATGGTGATGGAATCCCTATATATGGAAAAGGAAACTTAAAACTATTTAGCAAGAAAAGTGAAGCGTTGTATGTTCCTAGGTTTAAATCCAACTTAATATCGGTTAAGAGAATTACTAAAGACCTTAATTGCTATGCTATTTTTGGTCCTAATGATGTTCATTTTCAGGATATTGAAAGTGGCAAGTTACTTGGGAAATGTGGATCCGAAGATGAACTTTATATTCTCGACGAGCCACCACAAAATTCGGATGCTTTATCTTTTAATTCTTATTATGTAGCTAATGTAGATGCAATTTGGCATGCTAGACTAGGCCATCCTCATGGAAGAGCACTTGAATTAATATTGCCTAATATATCGTTTGATCACACTAGTTGTGAGGCATGTATTCTTGGCAAAAATTGCAAAGTTGTATTTCCTAAATCTTCTACTATCTATGAGCATTATTTTGATTTGGTACATTCGGATGTGTGGACCTCTCCTTGCATGTCTAGGGATAGAAACAAGTACTTTGTGACCTTTATAGATGAGAAATCAAAGTATACTTGGATCACATTACTACCATCTAAGGATAGAGTGTTTGAGGCATTCATCAACTTTTAAACCTATGTGACTAACCAATACAATGCCAAGATAAAAGTGTTTAGGTTCGACAATGGAGGAGAATACACAAGCGCTAGATTCAAAGAGCACATAGCTAAGCATGACATTATACACCAAACAAGTTGCCCTCACACACCACAACAAAATGGAGTGGCGGAGAGGAAGAATAGGCACCTTATGGAAGTGGCTAGATCAATGATGTTCCACACAAATGTGCCGAAGAGTTATTGGGGAGATACAGTTCTAGCTTCATGCTACCTTATCAACCAAACTCCGACAAAAATCCTAAATGACATATCCCCATTTGAGGTACTTAACAACTCTAAGCCATATGTTGAACACTTACGCGTCTTTGGTTGTGTGTGCTTAATTTGTTTATGTACCAGGTGACTAAAGAAACAAGTTAGAGGCCAAGAGCACCAAATGCATCTTCCTTGGATATTCAACCACTCAAAAGGGTTACACGTGCTTTGATCCGATCAACAATCGACTCCTTGTGTCTAGAGATGTCAAGTTCATTGAGGACAATAATATTATGAGAAGAAGGATTGGGAAGGTCTAAAGGATTTCTCAAGGTCACCGTCGGACCTAGCTACAAGTTTGAGGTTCTTACTTGATCATTTGGGAAATGATGAACCACCAAGACAAGGAAATGCAAATGGGGATGAATCTAACAGTAACTCAAATGAAGAAGAATCAATCCCAACTATACCACAAGATCATGAGTATGATCAAGAGGGGGAGCCGTCCCAAGATCGAGCTCAAGAGCAAGGGGATTTGAGTATGGAAGAAAATGTGCCTACACCACAAGAAGAAGTGGAAGAGGTGGTCGAAGAAGTGGCTCAACCACTTAGAAGAAGCACTCGGCCCACGTTTCCCTCCAAATGGGTGGATAATCGGGTATATTACAACAATGAAGCCATGGCTCACCCAATTCAAGCTACTTGTTCTATTGCCCTTTTGCCAACCGACCACCAAGCATTCTTTGGGAAGATTGAGCAAAATCGAGTTCCCAAAACTTATGAAGAGGCTAAAGATGAGAAGGTTTGGGTTGACGCAATTGGAGATGAAAGGGGAGATATGGAAAGGAATCACACTTGGGATGTAGAAGACCTTCCAAAAGGAAAAATGCGGTTAGCTCCAAGTGGGTTTTCACCATCAAGTACAAGAGTAATAGTGATATAGAGAGGTACAAGGCACGCTTGGTGGCTAGAGGTTTCACCCAAACATATGAAGAAGACTACACGGACACATTTGCTCCAGTGGCTAAGTTACACACCGTGAAGGTAGTTTTATCCTTGGCAACCAATCTGTCTTGGGATCTTTGGCAAATGGATGTTAAAAATGTATTTCTTCAAGGAGAACTTGAAGAAAAAGTCTACATGACACCTCCACCCAGTCTTGAAGACCTATGTGCACCCGGCCAAGTCTTGAGATTAAGGAAGGCTATATATGGGTTGAAGCAATCCCCAAGAGCATGGTACCACAAGCTTAGATCTACACTTACTAATCATGGCTTTAGGAAATCCCATTCGGATCACACCTTGTTCACTCTAAGAAGTGATAAAGGCATTGTTGTGGTTCTTGTGTATGTGGATGACCTTATCATAGCCGGTGATGATAAAGAGGGTATCCAATCCACCAAAGCCTTCCTCAACACCACATTTGATATCAAGGATCTTGGAGAGTTGAAGTACTTCCTTGTAATTGAAGTGTGTATATCACATGATGGCTTGTTCTTTTCTCAAAGGAAATACACACTTGATCTCTTGAGTGAAAATGGAAAACTTAGCTCAAAACCAGCCAAGACTCCACTTGAAGATGGCTACAAGGTCAATAGAACGGGGGAGAAATCGGATGAGAAGTTTAAGGATGTCTCTCAATATAGAAGACTTGTGGGAAATTGATATATCTCACCCTTACGAGGCAGGATATATGTTTTGCAGTCAACCAAGTGAGTCAACATATGCAAGAACCCACGACTTATCATTGGTCTATGGTGGAAAGGATACTTAGATATCTCAAAGGAAGCCCTGGCCAAGGTATATGGATGGGAAGGAATGGTAACACCGAGATTGTTGGATATTGTGATTCGGATTAGGTCGGTGATAGAATAGATCGAAAGTCTACAACCGGTTATTGTACCTTCATCGGAGGAAACTTGGTGACTTGGAAGACAAAGAAGCAAAATGTTGTATCTTGCTCAATTGGGGAAGCGGAATATAGAGCTATGAGGAAGCTAACTAGTGAATTGACTTGGCTCAAAGCTCTTCTTCAAGACTTTGGTATTGAGCAAGAAGGACCGATCACCATGCATTGTGATAACCAAGACGCGATCCACATTGCCACTAACTCAGTGTTCCATGAAAGAACCAAACATATTGAGATTGATTGCCACAAGGTTTGTGAGAAGATTGAAGAAGGAGTTATCCTGCCATGTTACACAAAGAGTGAAGACCAATTGGCGGATATCTTCACAAAGGCCACAAGTCTAAAAGTTTGCAACAACATATATGGCAAACTAGGATTTGTGGACCTTACACACCCTTGATCTCATGTTCCCTAATCCATGGACTTCACACTCTTTTTCCCGTAACATGGTTTTGTCCCAAGTGGTTTTCTATGTTAAGGTTTTTAATGAGGTGATGTTCTAGGGTTTCCAAGCTTAGCCTTTTTATTGTCTCTACGGCTAAGCTTGAGGGGGAGTATTGACCAAGGAAAAGTGAAGTGACCAATGTGTCGAAGACACAGTCGTCAACACAGAATCTTCATAAACTTGAGCTTGCCACTGTGTCGAAGACACAGTCGTCAACACAGAGTCTTCAGGAACTTGAGCAAGCCACTGTGTCGAAGACACAGTCGTCAACGCAGAACCTTCAGGACAAAAGCTCAGGAGAATTAAATACTCCTCTCTCTTCCAACAGATCTATATATTCTCTAACGTCTCTTTTTCAAAGTTAAGTCCTTTTAGTGATTGTTTTGCTCCCTTTTGATACTCTATTAAGGGAGATGTAACATGAATCAATAGATATACTTTTGGAGGTATTCTTTCTCTCTTACTCTTCTCTATTCTCTCTAATCTCTTATTCTCTTAAGCAATCACTTCTCTACTCTCTTAATTCCGCAAGCTATACTCTCGAATTCTAACAAAACCTAGCCGGGTATTAAATCGGTACAAAATAAAGCCCAATAAGCCTAACATACAGAAAATAAACAAAGAACATGTGTTGTGCAATGTGGTCTCTTATGAGAAGCCTCTAACGTTTCACCGCCTTCGTCATCACTGACTCGGCGTCGGCGCCAGAGATCGCCACCGCCAGCGAACCTTATCGAAACTTTTCAGCCACGCCGTGAAACTTTTACTCCTGTTAGCCTTTAATTGTACCGAATTTATCTTATTTTGCAACTTATCACAAGAAGAATTGACGAGATCTAGACTTGAGATACTGGAGAAAAGCCTTATGCATGTTCACAAATTGACCTTTCCAGCATGTCTAGGAAGTTGTTAAATTCTGAAAGTTATAGGCGGTTTCTTGGTTCATCGGATGCTTGATTTTTCTATCACAAATAGTAATTCTTTCACAGAAAAAATTGCGGATAATCTGCTTGACCCGCAAAATAAAAATTGTGACCCACACTTACCCCACATTTTAAAATTTTCTCTCCCCACGAAATCTGCTTTTTTACAATTGAAATTTGTTCGATCCGCATCCGTCCCAGCAGGTCCGACCCTACTTTAAAGCAGGTAAAGGATTGAGTTTAGGCCACACTAAAATATCTAGATTAAAATGCCAAAGTTCTAATATTAATATAATGTAGTGGCATTATGGAATCATTCGGTGCAAGACTTTGAGCCTCTGCCTTCACTTCAATATTATTGATACTTAATTTAATATCTTCAGTTTATTCAATCGGTTATTACATTGATCATTTTTTTATAAATAAAATCGAGTATTATATCTATTCAGCTAATTTGTTTTTAATCTAGTGGTATTATTTTACTCATATTCAAATAAAAAATTCAATATTCTTTTTTACAATTTGTTTTGTTCTTGAAACTAAACTTCAAAACTTTGTTTTGCATTCTACTCTCTCACGTTGTAAATGCATGTAATTCAGTTAAAGTTATATATATTAAAATCTTTCACCTTCTTAATTACTTGGAAAACATAAGAAATAATGACATACTAAATTTTAGAATAATATTTTTAAGTTTTAAATCTGAAATTGTTATTTTTTAACAAAAATATAACAATGAGTGTAATTTTACTAAAACTATTTTTAACATAAATAATTTTTACTTCAAATATAATTAGGGCCACAAAAAATTTATAGCTTTAAGTCACGAAAAAGTACGGGCCGACACTGCGTCCCACAACAGGTTAAACGGGGCGGGACCTGCGGGTTATGAACCAAATTGACAGGCTTAGCTACAGTAAATCGGATAGACTAAAAAAAAGAAACCTGAACCAAAACCCGGACAAGAGTAAATCACTTTCTTTGGTTAACTCATCGTGTGCTTCTCACGTGTCTCTTCTTCTCCCATCTTCTTTTGTTGATTGTTCTTGCGACAGCGTACTCGGGAACTTGCCCTAGATTTCGATTTCGATTTCTGAATCGATCCTTCTCCAGCGTAAATTCGTACTTTCAACAGGTGTGGATAAACCTATGGGTCATTCCTTAGATTTGCAGAGCTTTATTCTCCGGGCTCGAGTGCTTACACTTTACCGGCAAGCATTGAAGATAGCTCATAGAGCTCCTGTTCATGTTAGAGGTTAGTGTTTTCATTTTGCATGTCTGAACACGATTTTATCATCATCATTTTTTCATGGCTTCACCATCGATCGAATCGATACGAAAATCTTGAGATCTCGAGAAGACCCCCTTTTGAAATCTAAGGTTTTGGGGTAGGTTTTGCTTAGAATGCTATTACGGAAAAGTTTAGAATTTCATATATATTTGGGGACTTTGGGGAGTCCACACATGGTTTTCATCAATTTTTGAGTCATAGATCAAAGTTAATGAAGGGAGAAGCTTTGGTTGATTTCGTGTTAATGTTGTAAGTGTGTTGTGTTGTGTGTGTGTTTTTTTGTAATTTGTAGGGGAGTTGAAAGAGACCATTAGGCAAGAGATGGAAAAGAACAGAGACTGCAACGACAAACAAAAGATTCGGTATCTGATCAGTGAAGGTTTAGAGAGAACTAAAGGACTCGATGAGATGTTGGACATGCAAGGCCATTAAAGTTTGTGTAAGATTTCGCTACCTAAGTAACTTCACTATGCAATGCTAGACTCTCCAAATGGATAGTCTGGTCAGCTTTGTGCTCGAGCTATCGATTGATACATATTTTCGACAACGAGCTGATTCATCTTCCGATCTTTTTCTCCCATCCCTGAATTTGTGTGACAGTTTTTAGAGGAGTCAATTTCTCTTGCCATCCATTCATTGAGTTTCTCATTTCTCAAATGAGTCCTTTTTTTAAACACAATCGAAACAAATGATTTATCTTTTTAAGGTACACTCAAGAGATGAGTACCGTAATGAAAGTGATGTTGTTTGGGAAGAACGTCAAGATCTTGAAAGCCTGTCACAGATTCATGTTTTAAAATAGGAAGATAATTCAATTGATAGATGAAGAAGATACACAAGAAAGAGCTCGAGCACAAAGTTGATCAGACTTCTCCTTTGTAGAGCCTAGCATTGCATTTTTAAGCAGAAGCTACAAAGAAGGTTAAAGGACTCTAGTTTTCTCATAAAAAAACTTGACACATAATTAGCTTTAAAACATAATCTATTTGACATTGTTCTTTCGTCTTTTTGTGTGTCCTCTTGATGAGCAGACTGCGCATGAACGTGCGAGAGTTGTATGTTGGATTCTGTCGGGACATGAAAACTCTTATGTCATAATTGGAAACAAAGAGGGAGGAGAAATGGAGGAGCTTGATAGACAGAAAAATCGACGTCGTTTCAAAAAAAAGCGCGATTTATGTTATATGGGCCAAAAAATGGGCCCGTATAGCCGTATGAATAAGCCCAGCAAGCTTCAGTAAATGCTTTAGCCTTTTGAGCCCAGTTTGCTATCGGGAATCTTGTTTGTAACTCGGAGACGAAAATATCTCAAATGTTGGTTTTGGGAGAGACCATGGCTGCGAAGCTTCAGAAATGGCGGAATCTGTCAGGTCGTCTAGATCTGATGGCTCGGAGGGATGCTGCATCGGCGAGACGGTTCCTGCACGAAGGTCCAGACACCATGGAGGAGCTCCTCGACAGACATCTGGCGAAGAAAGAGAAACCACAAATCGACGACGACGAGGCCGAGTTTATGAACAGGCGGCGTCTGACGAGCACGCGCAGGGAGGCGCTGAGTTTGTACCGAGACATATTACGCGCGACTCGGTTCTTCATGTGGACGGATTCAAGGGGGATCCTGTGGAGAGACGTGCTGAGAGAGAACGCTAGGAAGGAGTTCGAGGCGGCGAGATTTGAGACGGATCCGGAGGTTATCACGCGGCTGCTGATCGGTGGAAGCGACGCGGTTTCGTCTGCTTTAGATAAGCTCGCGGAGAAGCAAAGAGAGATGATTGAGAAAAAACGCCGAAGCGATCAATAGTGATTCGATGGACACGAATGTTTAAACTTTAACTGTGTCTCTGTCCCTTTCCTTTGTTTTCTTTCTCCCCCAATCAGATTTAACTGTGTGTTTGACATGTAAAGGATTGAACATATTCAAGAGGATCTTTGATCATTGGGGATTTGACATGTAAAATTAGGTAAGTCCAATTCGTGACAGTGAATCTACAATTCGTGAATCCAGAAATCGTCATCATCTTCCTCAGCCATGTATTTAGCGAGCTCCTCTTCCTGCTGTTTCTTCTCCCTCCTTTTCTCGTCGCTCTCTTTTTCCTTATGTGTGTTTGGCGGGAACCTCAACGCTCTGACCGCTTCGTTGTGCATATTCAAACAGAAGGCAATCCTCGAGTTAAACGCAGTCTGCGGTTCGTTAGTGGAGTAGATGTCTCCTGTTTCCTTGGAGACCATACAACTGTTCTTGTGGTCAATGGTCGCGTCGATTGCTCCGTCTCTTATGGCTTTGGCCACTATGCTCTCAGCATCTGCCACTGGGTTTGCAGAGTTTAGCCTTAGCTTTTGGGCGACGTCTGTTAGAGAGATTCTTGAGTAGGAGATACTGATGTTGCGCAGTCCTGTTCTGATCACATTGTGTCGGAGTCTGACTATGAGGTTGTGAGTCCTGTCTTCAGAAAATGTTTTCGCAAACCTCTCTTGAACGTTCCTGAACAGCTCCAAGTCACCAAATCCTCACAGCCTGTCAAAATTCAAACATATCATCAATATGAGATTGACATCCTTATGTCAGAACCAACATTTTGCTGCATAATCAAAGCTAAATGTCCTGTTTAATATTCTATTTTAAGAAATTTAGGATGTGTCACAGATGCAAGAATTGCAAAGATAGACACTCACGTTCGAAATATGGTTTTAGAGCCTTCTCCATTCCTTTCTGAGTGAAGACCGATCGTTCTGGAATTTCACCCAAGAGTAGTCGAACTAAAATAGCCCATTTGTTACATTGGATCCTGAAGCCTAGAGCAGCAACGGGTGCTTTTCTAGCAGCCTGGAGGAGGCTTTCTTTCGCCTCGGTGTACTCTAGCTGTACTGTCTGGATCTTACCGAGATAAAACAAATACCTACACTGTAAGACATATTGTGCGATGTGTAATGTTTTATTTAGATAGCTCAAAAAAGGAAATAACGATTAATGTATAACGTGTTGGTTTATTTAGATAATAATAATGTTTCTCATTTCAATTAATCAGTTTTAAAACGTATTTGTTTTAGATAATTTTTTTTTTGCTAAAAGAGATAACACGCTTGTCGATATTTTGGTTCGATGCCATTTGAGTGATGTAATTGAAATGAATGTTATTGTAGATAGATACATCACTACAAGCTATACTCTCGTTGCAGAATCAAAGATCACCAATTTGCCTGGTCAAAGGTCACCAGAGAGAAAAGAAGTATGTTTGCTTGCTTCGTACAATCAGTGGCCGTGCGTGACTACGGCTATGAGGAAGTAAAACACCAACGTCGAGATATATTATTCCACCTGCAAAAAGCAAGACCAAGACTTGGAGGTTTCAGCATAACCAAAATCTTTGTAACGAAAACAGAATTCCCAAGCATGAGGTTGGTAAAAAAGCAGAGAGAGTCAGGTTACTTTTTCTTTTCCGCTTCTACGAAGCAGGCCTACTATCTCTGCAAGATCTGAAGGCGGTGGACATGAAAACTTTACAACCTCCCCAGTGCACGGATGTTCAAAGCTATATAGAAAAAAAACAAGAGTAAACTAAAAAACCTAGTTACTAACTGGCTCTTCTCCTAAGTTTTGAATCGAGAATATAAGATTGAGATTCGAGTTCTCTCACCCGAGAACTATAGCATGAAGGCAAGGCCTATCCATTCTGGAAACCAGCTTGAGGATCTGTTCTTGATCACTGCGGGAGACTTTTTTCTGTAGAAGAGAAAGAGCCATGCTTTTCGTTCCACCATACACTTCGTCACCCAACAGAGGAACTCCCATATACTTAGCATGAGCACGTATCTACTTCAAATCAAGATGAACAGAGAGGCAATTTAGAGATCTCAAGTTCAAAGCAGCTGGATCAAATAGATGAAACTCAGGCAGTATCAGCAACATAGAGGTTAAAGTCAGGCTCTTGCAGACAAAGATGTGAAACAATAAAGAAACAGTTTATAGATTTTGAGTTCTTCCTTCATATGGAGAGGAGTTTCACACTGAAATAAACTTGAGACTACCTGATGGGTACGGCCGGTTTCCAGTCTCCACTCAACCAATGCAGAGCCGCCTCCAGCAAGCGTTTCAATTACTTTATACCTAAGAAAACATAAAAGATAATTTGGATGAGGATTTCAATATCACTTAACAACTCTTGATAGACTCTTCTCATGAGAATTATGAAGAGCAGATGCAGTGTCATAGTGCTTTGTGCCCTTGTAAAAGACTGCTCATCACCTACTAGCAGCATGGCGGGCCTTTCCACGGCTTAATGATCCAGGTATAGCAGCCATACGGATCCGATTATTCGAATCACGACCAATTGGAATATCAATACGCCCCTGAGATGGAGAAGGAACTCCAGAAGTAAGACTTAGGTATACTCTCTCAATTGTGTGTAGCTTGAACTGTTCTGCTAAATGAGCGTGAGAATGTTCATCCTGCCATTACACTTTTCGTTTAAATTCAGAAGAAGCAAGAAATGTAGTTCGTAAAGCAGCCACCAAAAACACCAACCTTGGCTACAACGAGCAATCCGCTTGTCCCTTTATCCAACCTATGAACAATACCTGGACGAACAGACGCAGCTAATGAACTAGAAGAGGTCATCTCTTCATCATCTGAACAAGTTTCTTCATCGGAATCATCTTCTGGGTTTGAATAAGCAACACAGGGAAGGCTGCAATGGTGAAGTATGCCATTAACAAGTGTACCGGTAGGATTTCCAGGCGCAGGATGAACAACCTAAACATCAGAGAGAGAGAGATTCATACTACTGGCAATTTCTACTCCTGATGGCGATTCCAAATGATAATCTTAGTATTAAGAAAAATGCGATTACCATGTGAGCTGGTTTGTTAACAACCAGAAGGTGTTTATCTTCATAAACTATATCCAATGGTATGTCTTCAGGTTCAGCTTTCAAAGGCTGAAGATCTGATATCATACAATTGACCTCATCGCCAGCTTTTACATTGTGCGAAACCTGGAAGAGAGAGAGACAGAGAGAATCCTAATTGAGAAGGAAAGAAAGTAAACATTGAAGAATCGAAACCAGAAGACAAACCTTATCAACGACCCGACCATTGACGCTGACGAGCCCCAGACGAATACTGGACTGTACGCGAGCTCGGCTAACGCCATGGACACGAGAAGAGATCCACGAATCAAGCCGAATCTTCGCTTTCACGGCGGCGTCGACTGTCTCCTCGAGTTTGAGGCCGGCGTTATTGACTCTCGGGATGCTCTCCGGTGTACTACAGGCGGCCAAATTGGGGATTCCAGAACTTGCTCTGGCGAATCTCGAAACCTTAGGGAAGAATGAGAAGAAGAAAGAGAGAGAAGAAGACGAAGAAGAAGAAGGAGAACGAAGAGATTTCACGGAGGTTAACGAGAAACTCGGCACCTGAGAGATGGAGAGCATCGTCGTCGTCACCTTCAAAATCTCGTTTTGCTCTATGCTTTGTACTTTTAAGCCTTTTAGGCTTCGTTCGAAACCAAAACGAAAGCCTCCGTGTAGAGTAGAGGTTTCTGCCTTTTCGTTTAAAGCCGTCGAAAACGCAGCTTCTCTCTAATGGTCGGTCGATGGATCTCATATTGGGCCGTGTCAAAGGCCTTTTAACTGATTTGCCAACAGTAAAAACCTTGAACTACGTATATCGTCTTTGCACTACGTTTAAACGGTTAATCGGTTAAACGGCGTAAATCATATCGGCTGATCCGGTCAGAACGCACCGAGGTACTACAGTGTGTACTACTCTCAGGTTCAACGGATACCATGAGCTCTGAGTTGGGCTCGGGTCGAACGGACTATGAGATCCAAACGGGTCACCATACTGTCTGTTCCGAGTTTGGAATGCCTCCCGACTTATGTCAGAGATAGCCAAATCGTCTGTCCCAAATAATTATGATTTGTGTTTCTAGGGTGAATCGAACCCATTTTTTTTGTTTTTTTTTGACAAATAAAATAGAAATACTCGAAGGGGTTTTAATGAGATTTCCTTTCTTATATTCATATACTCACGCAGGTACAAACAAATCATTTCAAACATCTAAAGAAAAAAAGAAAAAAAAACATTGATTCTCATTTCATTCGTGTGTTATTAGTAGTTAATACTTTATTTATAGTAGAAGCAAAGCATCCGTAATTGTAGTATCATCTGATCAGCTTCGCATCTGAATCTGTAGTTCCCTTCGTCATCATGGCCACAAATTCCTCGTAGTTTATTCTCCCATCCTATCAATCACCATCATCATCAGTATTATTAATTATCATCATCATCATAATATATAGATCAACAAAAGTAAATGTTTCTTACGTTGTCGGTATCGACATCTTTGATAACTTCATCTATGGTCGCATCATCACCCATGCCATACTCAGTCATGGAATGTTTAAGCTCCTCCCTTGTGATGAATCTGTTTTTTTTAAAGAATATGTTAGAAGACGTAAGTTTGGTCTTAATTAATTAAAGTTGTATAAGAAATTATATCACAAACCCGCTTCTGTCTTTGTCAAAGAATTTGAATGCTTCTCTCAAATGCTCTTCTTTCTCCAATCTATGGCGATGCATTGTAGCAGATATAAACTCAATGTAATCAATCGTCCCGCTTTTATCCACATCAGCCTATATATGAACAAACATCATTAGCTTATTAATGATTTCTTTTGCAGAGTTTGGTTGGATTTGTGTTTTTTGTCTTACAGCTTCCATGAGTTGTTTGATTTCAGATTCCGTAAGCTTAGATCCAAGCCGATGTAAACCGTTTCTTAGTTCATCAAAAGTGATGGTGCCACTTTCATCTGTATCTATGTTCTTAAACGTTTGCTTTAATCCCATAATCTCCTCTTCCGATAGATTTTCCGCTATCACCTTTAAACAAAAAGTTCAAAAGAATTTCAGAAATCTTCTGTTTTTTTTTTCATATCAATCTTGGAGATGAAGAATCATTTAATTTACCTTCAAGGCAAGTTTCTTGAACTTGTTCATTGCGCGGAACTGCTTCATCCTAATAAGAACAGCGCTATCGATTGGTTTATCTGAAATTTTGCTGTCTGTCAACCATGGATGCTCTGGTTTTAGATAACCGCAACAAAAGAATTGTTAGTGACGAGGTAGAATATGTTACAAATGTAGACACATTATTGCAAAACATACCAAGTGCTTCAGCTGCGGTAATCCGTCTTTTAGGATCTCTTGCCAACATCTTTTTTATCAAATCTTTTGCGCTTGACGATATAGTAGGCCACGGAGAATTTTCAAGATCCAGTTTTCCTTCTAAGATGGCCTCAAATATAGTCTTCTCGGTCTCTAAAACAACATTAAATAGTACCGTTTTTTCTTCAATACATCTCATGCCTCAACATTAATCTTCAAATTGAGTATACTTTTAGATTCAAAATTGTTTTGACATACCACCCCAAAATGGAGGAACACCGCTTAGAAGAATGTAAAGCATGACACCAGCGCTCCATACATCGATCTCTTTCCCATAGTTTTGACGTAATACTTCAGGTGCAACGTAGTATGCGCTACCGACTATATCTCTATACACTTTACCTACAAAAAAAACAATCATTTACATATATATATATATATATATATATATATATATATATGGACTTGAAAGGATTTCAAAATGCAGAACAAAAGTTTTAGCTAATATACATTCAAAATCTATTTATTTAAAAATTTCAATCTTGTGGGAAAACATCACTTGACTTGGGTTGACCCAAGTCGTTTTCGAAGTTGACACTAGATTGATCCCACAGGAAGATACAGTGTCGCTATCTTTTTCTTGATTCTACCACAAGTTCAAACATATAGTTTTATGTCCTAAACACACGCAACAAAGACAAATTAATCTTTGAACAAGACCCTTAATTTTTTTTCGAAAGATTTACTAATACTGAAAAAGAAACATCAAGAAGATGGGTTTTCGTTATTTTACCTTCTTCGATGAAAACAGAGAGCCCAAAATCGGTGGCTTTAATCGGAGAATCTTCTTCCGTACTAACAAGCAAGAAATTCTCAGGCTTCAAGTCTCTATGAACAACTCCCATGAAATGACAAACATGAACGACATTAACGATCTGTCTGAAGATGTTAGCAGCTTCTTTCTCAGAATAACTCCCTCTCTTGATGATACGATCAAAGAGCTCGCCTCCGGAACAGAGCTCCATGACAAGATGTATATTGTCTTTGTCCTCGTAGGCGCCTCGAAACTCGACGATGTTTGGTTGACCAGTGAGGTGTTGTAGGATCATGACTTCGCGCCTCACGTCTTCGATGTCTTTTTGACGGATGAGTTTGCGTTTGGAGATTGATTTGCATGCATATTCTCGGCCGTTGGATTTGTCCGTACAACGGTAGGTGATTCCGAATTGGCCACGGCCGAGTTCCTTGTGGAGGTCGTAGAGAGCGGAGAGATCGATCATTGGCCGGTTAAGGATTGGACTGATTTGGGAACCGGAGGAGGAAGGAGGAGGACGAGGAGCCGGTTTGGGTTTAGGATTGGTGGGGAAATTACTGGCATGTCCTTGAGGAATCGTCGGTTTGGGGATAGCTTGGTAGCGATGACGAGGGCTAGAATCGGAAGATGAAGAGATAGGGATCTCATGGGATTGTGATTTGGAGAAGCAAAATCCCATTATGTTTATTTTGAAAAAATGTTTTGTTCGAATGTTTTTGTTTCTCTGGTTTAAGGTCTCTTTATGGGGTTTTTTGAGCATGTGAACAAAGTAGAAGGGTCTTCTGTCTTATTCCGTGTTCTTTTTTTTTTTTGGTCGTCCTTTTATTCTAAGATTTTGCAAATAAAGAGAATATATGAATACACAAAATGAAAATCTAAAACAAAATAGTGCCTTGAATGGGTTTGAGGGTGCTTTGCTTTTGCGTTTTGGGAAGGTTATGGTATCATTTTTTCTCAATGCATGTTCCCTTGGAAAGATTCTCCAAGGGAAACTTAAGTATTTTTTATCTTTAAGAAGCAAAGAGTTAGATATTTGTGAAAAGATGAGTATATAGATAACGGAGATTGCGATTGATTGGAAAAGGGACAAAACTCGGTTCGTTCTATTATCTCGTTGATGCCTTTAATTCGATGGCCTATCTTGTCATCATGAATCATGATCGTTGGGTGGGGGCAATAAGAGTGGATTGGTCCATATACTATTATGTCTGTTGAATGGATCTATGTACATTTCCAATGTGCAATGTGAGATATTATAACAAAACCGGCATCTGTCCTAATTGACTACAAAATTATTAACTTTTACATAGTTTTGGAATTCGAACTGCAATATTTAAGGATATGAACAACAGTTTTTCAATTACTATGAATCAATATTCTAATGTGACCTTAATTTCTTTTCTTTTCTTTTATGTCTACAAAATGGTTTGATCTTAATCTTATTTCGGAACCAATTTTAAAAGATGACCAAGGGACAGTCTAGTGAAGGGAACACGACATCGTTTTATCGATTATTATTTTCACTTTGATACAGAACAAAAGAAAAAAGAGATATCACCAGATTGGAGGAGACGCAGGAAATATATAGCCTTTTCCCCTCCCTAAATAAAACACAAAACAATACATCACAAAATTCACACTTTTTTCTCTGCTCAATTACCTTGCCTGAGAACGAAACGAAACTAAACAAGAGGATTTCGGATTTTAGCTAGTTGTTGAGTCGCGGCTGTAGAATTGGTCAAGTGTCTTTGCAGGGATACGGTGAAGAAGCTCACGCGGGAAGATACGGAGCAATGTCCAAGCTAAGTCCAGCGATTGGAAGATGTTTCGTGTGTCATAAGCTCCTTGCATCACAAACTTCCTCTCAAACTTATCCAGGAACTCCAAGTATAGCAGATCCTCTGAAGAAAGTGCTTCTTCTCCAACAACAGCTTTCATGGCTTGAACATCTTTTCCGATTGCATAGTTTGCATATAGCTGGTTCGACACATCAGAATGGTCTTTGCGAGTCATGCCTTCACCAATAGCACTCTAAAGAACGAGTAGTGATCAGAGTTAGAGACAGAGTGTGATGAGTAATTTAAATCAACGAGAGTTAGTTTCTAACCTTCATCAAACGAGAAAGAGATGGAAGCACGTTGATGGGTGGATATATCTGTTTTTAGGGAAGAAACAGAGATAAATTTAATACAGAGATCAATCATAACATAAGAACCAGTAATATCAGGGCCTCGCGGGGGTTATTACCTGTCTGTTGTGAAGTTGCCTATCGATATATATCTGACCTTCAGTAATGTAACCAGTAAGATCCGGAGTAGGATGCGTGATATCTGAACAAGAAGTATTTGGGTTGCTCAAGAAGTAATATAAAACTGTTAAAAAGGAATCTGGGAATTGTTCTAGGGAAATTATTATTTTTACCGTCATTAGGCATAGTCAGGATTGGGATTTGGGTGATGGAACCTTTTCTCCCCTCGATACGCCCGGCACGTTCATAAATAGTTGCAAGATCAGTGTACATATAACCCGGATATCCACGTCTTCCGGGAACTTCTTCTCGGGCAGCGGAAACCTACAGTTTCTCAATCCTATTACCATAATAATATTAAAAAAACACAGGTATGAAATAAAGGATACTCAGGTATTAAATTTTCATTTTACCTCACGAAGAGCATCAGCATAAGAACTCATATCCGTCAATATAACAAGAACGTGTTTCCCACATTCATAAGCCAGATATTCTGCTGTTGTGAGGGCAATTCGAGGAGTGATGATTCTCTCAATGGTCGGGTCATTGGCCTGTTGTGAATAATGGAAGGTCAATCCATTTTAAGGTAAGAAGGTATATACAATACTAAAAACAGCGAGTAATGGCAATAAGCTTTAAACTAGTAAACCTACCAAGTTCAGGAAAAGGGTAACTCTCTCCATTGATCCATTTTCTTCAAAATCTCGCTTGAAGAACTGAGCTGTCTCCATGTTCACACCCATAGCTGCAAACACAATCGCAAAATTGTCCTCTCCATGATCCTGGAAAAACACAAGAAGGCAAAAAATCAAGGATTTTATTAGACAGACAATATTAAAGAGGAATGTCTACAAACAAGGACATTCAATTTTGACAGCAATTGATTTTCCTTTGAAGCCAAAGGTCATTTCAAATTGAAAGCCTTTAGATGTGCCACAAATTCATTGACACACTTGTATAAACAGTTACAGCTCATATAAGTTCTTCATGAGATTCTTCTGATTATAGAGAAATAAAAGACAAATTTGTGGTGGTACTGGGACAAAAAGATTACCTCAAGTAGATCAGCAGTCTTTTCCAAACGCTTGACAAGACCAGCCTGACGACAAATCTGAGCAGCTATTTCATTATGAGGAAGACCAGCAGCAGAGAAAAGCGGAATCTTCTGTCCACGAGCAATGGAATTCATGACATCGATGGTCGAAATCCCTGTTTGTATCATCTCTTCAGGATAGGTTCTTTCACTGGGGTTAATTGAACTTCCTATCAATATAACGCACTGAAACATTAAAAAACACACAGACACACACAGATACAGAGTATTGCTTCAAAGATCTCACTGGAGCAATCATCCTAATTGAAGCTGACCTGATATATCAAGGTATGCCTCTGGCAAAATAGGAGGGCCATTATCAATCGGCTTTCCTGAACCGTTAAAAATGCGCCCAAGCATATCCAATGAAACAGGTGTTTTCAAAACCTGAAACACACACACACCAGTTACAAAATATAAAGGTTAGATAATAAACAGGAAGCAGAAAAATCAACCAATCATTCCAAAAAATCTGCAAAAAAATGGAGAGAAGAAGACTTGTATGGTAATTACCTCTCCTGTGAATTGCACGGTTGTAAACTTGTTGTCAATTCCAGATGTTCCTTCAAAAACCTGAAACCCTTAGACGAGTAAGTCACTAGTGAAAGTGACCTATACAATGTATATCTAGATTCACATAGTTGGTGTTCATGTATAATTCAATGTTTGAAGTGACATGAAAAAGAAAAAAGAAAAAATCCTAAACCTGCACAACTGCTTTCTCCCCGTCGACTTCCAAAACCTGACCACGTCTCGTTGATCCATCTCCTAAACGAATATTAACAATTTCCTGGTACTTTGGACCCTGATTTATTATACAGTACAAGAAGTGTTAGTCCCTCACAAAGTAAATTAGCATCGCTTGATAGTCGAAAATTATGTTCCTACCTTCACTTTGTCAAGAATGACCAATGGTCCAGCAACACCAGAAACAGTTCTGTATTCTGCAATTCAAAGATTATTGATCAGTCTTATACAAAGATACAATATACTAACAATGATTGTTAACAATGACTTATCAAAGCTAAAGCAAGGTCAAAAATCCCCAAATAAATTTGGAGAAGCAAATTCTGAATGAACCCAATCACATGCTTAATCAAACTGAAAATTCCAACCAAATTCTAAACGATCGAAACCTGAAAGCTCAATATTGTGTGATCCATTATCGGTGACTTACCCATGCCGATCTCCAGAGTCCCTTCTTCCATGTCGATATCATTTGCCCCCATTTTCACAGATCAGAGTCAAACCAAATCGACAATCCCTCCTGAAAGCAATCAACGACGCGTTTCGCAATACAGCGTTATAGAGGAGAAAACAAATCAATGGAAACTTCGATCCAATCATACAAACTCGGATGGGGAAAATCCAGTGAAAGTGAAGGAACTTGAGGAGAACGAAAGAGACGCAATCGAATTTGCAAGGAAGATCTGATCAACAAGAAGCATACCTGGAACGGTTCGATTCGAGCGAGAGAATTATATGGTTTATGAGTTCTTCGTCTCTGTGAGAGAACGTGGTTGGACCATATCTCAATACTATTATTATTTTTGTTTTTGTTTTTCTCAAATCGTAACTTTATTTTATTTATTTTCGGACAGGCTCTTACTTACGAATATTTACTATCAAAGACCAAACAAAATCCTTATTGCTTGCTTAACCCATAATTTCCCGACTTACCAATCTTTCACGGCAACGACGAGATTCTACCACGTCAGCATAGATTGAATCAACGGATGGTGATGAAAGGAGTGTGTCTCGCTTAGCTTCCGAGCAATCGTAGCCGTTGCTTACACTCACCGTCTCTGGTTTAATAATCCCCGGCGATCCGATCCTGGAAGAGAGCTTGAGCGAGAGAATGATTCGAACGATTCTACTTCTCCTTGTCGTCGTCGGTACGCAAGTACATGCGCAGCTAGTGCCTCCGGCGAGGCGCGATGGTTTCGTTTACCCACCGGGTCGTCGTGTCGACCCGGATACTATACTAATTGAGTCGTTTTTCGACCCGGTATGCCCGGACAGTAGAGACGCTTGGCCGCCTCTGAAGCAAGCTCTTGAACACTATGGATCTCGCGTTGCCCTTCTCCTCCACCTCCTTCCTTTACCGTCAGTACTCGATTTCTCTCTCTCCCCCCCCTTCAATTTCTGTTTCCTAATTTGTTTCCCCAGCCGAAATAGAAATCGGCAGAAATTCTTAGCTGGGTTGTGAAATAATTCTTCACGATTACAGTACCCTTATATCTGTATTGATTGATTCTAAATATCATAATCAATCGACAAGTAGCTCGAGAAAGGTCCTGTGTCTATTCATGTTTCCTTCTCTGTTGTATGATTGCTTCATGAAAATGTGAATGGTTCATTTGAGATTTTGATTCTTGTAATGAATCTTTTTTTTTTGGTTTTGGATTTTGCAGCTACCATGACAATGCATATGTAACTTCTCGGGCCTTGCACATTGTGAATACCGTAAACGCCAATGCTACCTTCAGTTTGCTGGAAGGGTTCTTCAAGCATCAGGTTTGTTCTATGTTAATAGTAAGAACTTGCTTTTCAGGTTGGGAAAACAAAAGGGTGATCATTTCTTGTAGAAAGTTAAGCTTAGCTAAAATCTTACTGAAATAAGTATGTGTGAATCTATCTGCAGCTGCTGGTTATTGTTTGCATATATATCCAATAATAGTTGATATGTAATGTTTATATGGCTTACTGAATTCTTTTTTTACAGGTATTGTTCTACAATGCGCAAACACAACTCCTGTCAAGACCTGCAGTTGTAGACAAAATAGTCAAGCTCGGAACTGTCACGTTGGGAAACTCGTATCTATCTGTCCTCAAATCCGGCTTCAGCGATACAAAATCCGACCGTGCTACCAGGGTCTCCTTCAAGGTAATTCCTTCAGCTTTCTTCTTTGGGTTATTTACCATCTTTAGCACCTTCCGCTAGTCCATGAACTAAATGGCTAATAGATAGAAAGATAAGGGTCATTTTCTGCATAGTCAGCATTTTATCGCGTTGCCTTACATATATGTCCCACACAAAATATGAGTGGCGTACGCGTAAGGGCAATAGAAGAACTCTGAGTTTTAACGGCCTGAATCTTGTGCTTGTCCTAATCAAATAGTATATGTTTGTGAGTTGTGACCCATTGTGTCGAATATACCACGTGGCTATTCTCATTGTTAACTGTAAACGAACAATAGTAACGTTTTAGTTGATATCTTTGTGGCGTTATGTGTTGCAGTATAGCGCTTCAAGAGGGGTTTATGGGACACCAACCTTCTACGTTAATGGGTTTGTATTGCCTGATGCTGCTTCTCCCTCAGATTTTGGAGGATGGAGAAAAATCATTGATCCACTGGTTCAACCACACAAGGTATAGGTGCAAGATAACCTCAACTCCTTCCTTTGAAGAGCTTAAGTGCTTTTGCTGTGTCATGGGACTATCTGTAATGTATAGATACTTGCTCTAAATCTGTCTGTTGTTCATTGTAATAAAAGGAAAGTGATCATCCTTATAAAATTTAACCTAGCCCGGTTATCTTAAAATGCTGGCCTTTTTTCTTCTTTTGAAATAGTGAACCAAACTTAGGAAGTGTGACGACGTGAGAAGCTATTTGTTTTATAGTCAAATGAAACGATGCGTTTTGATCGTTTTGACACAATTATAGTACTATAATTTGTCTTTATCGATGCTTCGTCATCTCCGCTGATTTCCCAGCCGAATCTACAAACACAAAGTACATTTTCTCATATCTTACAAGATTCTCTAGAAAAAAACATTAGAATTTTTGCTTATTTGATAAATCATTACAAGTACTTTAAATAAAATAAATCAACATAGCTCGGAAAAAGCTGAAATATTGTGTGTGTTCTTCCCTCTATTGAAGAGCTTGTTCACCACTACTAGTCCTGTCTTCTCTCAGCAATATCTTCGTTGAATGACTCGTTGTGTATCGATTTAAAAAAGACAAAAGGATGACTCGTTTTTGTCATCGTTTCATCATTATTTAATTACGCTACTGGTTTATTTTTGGTTTGTGTCACAAAAACTTAAGTGCTCCTCACGTTTGATGGTCACAACAACTTTTCCTTTGTTTTGCCGACTGCTCACTACAATTGTACTCTTATATTTTAGCTAAGTGTTTTTTTTTTTTTGTCTCAATCTTTAAACTAAGATTATGTTTTCTGGGTCGACGATCTATTTTTTCATTAAAACTTTCATATAATAACACATATACACAAAGTTTAGCCATAATGCTATTTCCCCATCATTTGAAAGTTTGAAACCAATTTCTCCACGAAATCAAAGTTCGAAACCAGTTTGCCCATAGATGTAGGGTTTATTGGTTTAATATCGGTTTTAAGCGGTTTGTAACCTAAACCAACCACATCTCTTGATTCCAACCAAACCAGAACCCAAAAAGCGACCGACCCGATCCGACTTGACTTCTTCATCCGATTTAATAAGAAATTCGATCCATAAAAACAAAAAAAAATCTGATCCTAATTGATAAAAAAATTTAATCAAAACCCCCAATTCATCCTCAAAACTCCATCGATTTCAAAGCCAGCGAAAACATCAACACATCCTGCACACCGATTCCCAATTCAGCAAAATCCAAGTCCATAACCTTCAAATCATCAATGACGAAGAACTCAGAAACTCAGAATTTGTAAAAACAATCTCCGACTCATCAAACCAGGAATTTTAAAGCTTGTGAGTTGAAGAATCTGACGAAATTGAAATTGGGTTATGGGATTTTGGGCATAATTGCGATTTAGAACAATCGTCCTATGTGGCTACCACCCACTCCTTCGCCGTCGTTGCTTCTCTCGTACGCCGCGAAACTCGACGGATTCGAAGTATGGGTCCAATGTAATATGGTCTTAATACTCTTGCACTTATTGAGTTCTTCTTCTTCGATTTGGATCGGTGTGGACGAGCGATGAACCGGTAGATTCCGGTGATGGTTATGGAATTCTACTTCTTCGATTTGGATCAAATTCTCCGTGGCGGTGGTTATCTCTGGTTGGATCGGTTCTTTACACAACACATCTCTTGTTTACTTCGATTTTCACCGCCTTCATCAACAACATTTTTACACACCATCTCGTTAACCTTAGAAATCCCCACCGAAGCTCTCACCTCCTCCTCCTCCTTCGGCGGCCAGCCAGACGAAGCAGAGGAGAATTACACAAGAGGCTCAAGGGCGGCTATGTTCTCCGGCGTTTACTTCTCTCTCCTCCTCTATACCATCCAATACGTATTCGAATGCAACGAATCAATTACTAGGAAACCAAGCTTCATCTTCGTTTTCGAAGTCATTATCTTCTCCTCCCCCGTCACCACGATCCTCTCCGCCATGGGGTTTCTAATCGCCGGTGAGCAAGACGATTTGAAGAGGGAAATGAATGGGTTCTCGAAGGGGAAATGTGCGTATGTGATGGGTTGAAACAAAACGGGTTTTCGAAATGAAACGAAACAGGTTGTAATTGGATTAAGTTTAGTTTTATTTGGTTTGTAGTTGGTTAACACTTGATTGGTATATAGTAAACTGAGTCAAATCGTGGTCCGTGTGTTTATTGGTTTCGAACTTTGATTTCGGGGGCAAAGTGGTTTCGAACTTTGATTTCGTGGTTAAACTGGTTTCGAACTTTCAAATGATGAGAAAATAACGCTATGGCTAAAATTTGTGTAGATGTGTTATTGTATGAAAGTTTTCATGGAAAAATATATCATCGACCCATGTTTTCTTATTTAAGTTTCAAAGAGACATTCGTTTTAGGTTAAAAAAAAAAAGAAAGAATGAGACATTAGTTTTCTTTTGAGTCATTTTGGTGAATATAATAAGTTGACGCAAATATTAAGTATGTGTCCAAAGATGAGCCAAAATTAGTTGAAACCGTCAATGTCAGCAAAATTTCCACTTTTAACCCTATTAACGATGACATCTTGAGTTTTTTTTCGTTGGGTTACCTTCTTATGTTTTGACAACAACATTTAATGTATACGAAAAAGTATTGTGATGTCACCGCCGCTTGCAACTAGATTCTGAGAATCAAAATATTATGTGACTGTTAATAACAAGAAACATCGGTAAGCTAAAAATTAATAAAATAATATTAATATTTATTAAAATTTTAACTTATTAAAATTTACAAATCAAAGGTAGTTCTAGAGGTTTCGAAGAGATTTCAAGTGTTATCATCTAAGCCGTTAACGATGTTGGCATAAATTATCTAATATTATAATCAAGTTCCTTCTTCGATAACATCCTTATCAATAGAATCACATGAATTATCTGTAAACATTAATGTGTTAATATCGTTATCCACTATTTCCTTAGGTTAAGGCTACAAATTCATGCAAATCGAGGAAGTTATATAGTTTCGCAAAAACGTGGCTTCGCTATTTGTCGGTTGACGTCTCCTGAGAAGGCGGTGGAGTATATCCTTCGCCGTGGGGGATTCCCTAAGCAAAAAAATGAATTTGTCATTTGACATGCATCAAGCTTTTCCGCAAGCGTGAAACATTTAACAATGTTGGCTTATGTTATATGGCATTCAAAAGTGGATGGTGGGATTACAGTGGCATTAACATTGATGTGTTAAACTTGTTATCAACTACTATGTTAATCTAAGGCTAAACCACTAACAATGTTAGCATCAATTATCTACTACTATAATTGGGTCCCTACTTCATTAACATTCTTATCAATAGAATCACATTCGTTATCCGTTAACATTTCTGAGTTAATCTCGTTATACTAAGGATATGTATAGTGGCATTAACATTGATGTGTTAAACTTGTTATCAACTACTTTGTTAATGTAAGGCTAACCCGTTAACATTGTTAGCATGAATTATCTAATATTATAATTGGATCCCTTATTCGTTAACATTCTTATCAATTGAATCATATGCGTTATCCGTTAACATTTATGTGTTAGTCTCGTTATCCACGACTTCGTTAGGCTAAGGTTTCCCGACGAAAACTAGCCATATCTCATTGTCTTTCGCCACATCCAACAATCGAGTAAGTCTGAACAACCCGGATGCGCCGGACAACGCCGATTTCGACGAGAAATCAAATAGTTTCCCAAATTGAGTTTTATTCATGAAATCCCGTTCTTCGTCTTCGAGAGCGACTTCTATGTCCGAAAGTAAGGTCATTTATTGGTAAGTATTGACCCGCTCTCCGATCGGGGCTTGTCCAGCGGCAAGGATTCTCTGAGGTAATTCAGTATCTCCCATCTACAAAGGCAGAAATTTTAGAATTTGGTAGCTTTATTCTTTCAATCGATAAAGTAAATACAATCATTGATATGATAAATAAAAGGGAATCAAATGTGTTTTACGTTACTTTCAGTTGCTGGAAGGATCTACGATTCAGTCTTTCTCTCAAATCCTTTTAAATCAACCGATATGTGTTCGCAAGGTGGAATGAGAAAAGAAGAAAGCTTTCCTGAACCCTTGAAGGATGCAACCTTTCAGTTTCCACCTTTATACTTTAAGAGATATTAATCATTATTTAAAAAAAAAATTAAATACGAATCTTACTAAGATATTGTTATCGTTTTCTAACAACATTTTGGTATATATGGCTCATTACGTCATGCAACCTAGATGTTGGAGGTGGGCCTAGCACCCCCAATTAGTTAGACCCATCTTAGAAAAGGCCCCTCTTCAGCTCGGTCGCCGACCTGAAGGCACAACGTTCGTATCACCCGAGCTCCCAAGCTCCCGAGCTCCCGAGCTCCCGAGGACGCACCTCGGGTCCGGCCTGACACTTCACCAAAGCAGGATTGTCAGAAGAGCAGAAGGCACGTGGGAGCTGGTAGAACAGTGCCCTACCCGCGTAGGGATACGGTTTCGACTCGACGTCCCACCAACCCTGCAGAGTCGACGAAGGAGGAAAGGATACGTGGAGGAGAGTTGGCAAAACAGTGCGCTGCTCTGCAACACGGCACGCCGAGCTCATCATGACCTCCCTCCTCGAAAGCCGGAACACGCCTCCTAGGCCACCTTACCCGCGAAACATGCCGAAGACGCCACGTAGCCCCGAGATCCCGGGGAGCAGGAAGTCAACTGCCGGTATAAATACCTCTCGATGTCATTAATGATCTGGATCTGAAAATTTTGTATCTCACCTACCGCAAGTGACCCGACCTCTCTCTCTCTCTTTGTAACAAGGCAGCGATTTAGAACGCCGAACTGGACGTCCTTCGGAACCAGTTCGTAACTCTAAATTGTTCACTTCCTTCATCATCAATAAAAAGAACACGGCCCACGGCCTGCCCAAAATATTCCCGACCTGCCTCAGATTGTGGTTGACTCTCTAATTAACGAAAATCTCGCCTCTCTCTCCCTAATCAATCTCTTAATCTTCATTAGTGATCCCCGAGATCAACAATTGGCGCTAGAAGGAGGGGGATTTGAGGATTTTTTTGCGTGGATTTTTCTACACGCAAAGAGTAGCTCGACAAATGTCGGGAACATCGCCCTCATCTCCGAACGGCTTCATACAGATAAGTGCCAAGCTTATTTCATTTTTTACTCTTTTCTTTCTCCTCAAAAGCCGAGCTCTCGCCTCGCACCTCGGGTCAAACCCAAAAGCCGAGCTCCGGCTCGCAAAGGATAAGCCGAGCTCTCGCCTCGCACCTCGGGTTGAACCCAAAAGCCGAGCTCCGGCTCGCAAAGGATAAGCCGAGCTCTCGCCTCGTACTTCGGGTCTAACCCAAAAGCCGAGCTCCGGCTCGCAAAGGATAAGCCGAGCTCTCGCCTCGCACCTCGGGTCGAACCCAAAAGCCGAGCTCATCTCGCGAACAACACGATCAACAAGTGCCGAGCCTAGTCTCGCACTTGCACGTAAAATTTTTTAGCTCTAATCAAGTTCACCCTTACTCGCATGTTAACATATACCGAGCTAAGACTTGTTTCGTCCGCCGACTTCGACACTCACTCGCCGAACTTGGGGGAGGGCTATTGTGGATGTGGTGATGAGCACACCCCATTTTTTAGCCCATTCCAAAGCAAAATGCCCAACACCAAAAAGCCCAACATCCAATATGCAGAGACGGTACTGTTCCCGACCTGCTCGGCACTGTTCACGACGTGCCGGGTACTGTTCACGACATGCTCGACACTGTTCACAACGTACTGGGCACTGTTCACGACCTGCTGGTTACTGTTCCCGACATGCTCGGCACTGTTCACGACGTGCCGGGCACTGTTCACGACCTGCTGGTTACTGTTCACGAAGTGCCGGGCACTGTTCACGACGTGCCGGGTACTGTTCACGAACCATCACGTCGTCCCCAAAAACCGGAGAGCTATCTGCTCAACTCCCACTATAAATACCCCCTTTGGTATTCATTATCCAGGGAGACAAAAAACTCTCATTCTCTCTCTCTAAATAACTTTTACTCTCTAAAAAAGGAGCTATCTCCAAGCTCTCCCAGCTCTCGGCTGCTCTCCCCAGCTCTCCGCAGCTCTGATGAGCTCCCAGGTCTCCCGACGACCCGACCTGACAGTCGACTGACGACCCGACCTGACGGTCGACCGGCGACCGACGACCTAACAGTCGACCGACGACCCGACCTGACGGCCGACCTGACGGCCGACCTGACAGTCGACCGACGACCCGACCTGACAATCGACCGACGACCCGACCTGACGGCCGACCTGACAGTCGACCGACGACCCGATCTGACAGTCGACCGACAACCCGACCTGACGGTCGACCGGTGACCGACGACCTAACAGTCGACCGACGACCCGACCTGACGATCGACCGGCGACCGACGACCCGACCTGGCGACCCGACCTGACAGTCGACCTGACTAGCTCTCAGCTCTCCAGTTCTCTCCTACCCTCCTCAGCAACAAACTACGAATGGCTTGATCCCCAATCCGGGGTACGTATGCAGCCCTCCGGGCACAGCTATAAATCACCCCTTCCTCCTCATTTGCCGACCGGAACGCAACCGGCTCTACCTTAACAGAAAATCCCCGAACCTCCCCGATACAAATTGATTTGTGGGAGACGTGCTCAAACACGTTTCAACACTAGACTTAAAGTTTATTATACGTTATGTCGTTCCTTAGTAGGAATTTTTTGAAAATTTCATTAACTACATTCAGTATTCAATAGTGTCAAAGCGTGTCAACTAATATTGATATTATCTAATAGTAGTTGTTACTATTACCCAACCTTTTTCTTTTCTCCTAAATTAATAAACATCTCAGGTTCACCCTTGAGGTTTTACAGTTTTTATTTTGATAACGGAAATTTCAAAACTTACATTACAAAAAACGTCAAAGGACAATGTGTATTTTTTTTTCTTCTTCTTGTGGGTCGAATGGACAATGTGTATTTAATATGTTTTTTACATAAGGGATAATTGAAAAGTTCGCCTAAATCCGCACGGAGTACATACAGTACACCCATCTGCAAAAGATAGCACAGACACGTTCTTAAAATATGCAAATTAAAACACAAATTTGTCTTTTTCTTGTTTAATTAATTGTTAGTACCGATAATCCAGAAACTTTCTATTAATAACGTGTAGATTTGGTTTTCATCAAACAATATTTTTTTTTTAAAATGTAAAAGCCATTAAGACTTTTTCCTTCGCATTTTGTGCAACTGGATAATCTTCTTGAAGATTTTATTACAAGAATTTGGATTTTATTCCCGCAAGAAAAAGAAAAAAAAAAGGAGAATATGGCTCAACTAAACCGAAAATATATGTGAACCGAAAGTCAGAACTATCCCGGTTATATATTCGGTTCGGAATCCTTACCGAATCGAAATCATCAAAAGATGAGTAAATCGTTTATCGAATTATTTTATACGACTGAGGATGCTAAAATTTTGACGGTTATCTTAAACATTCGCGTGGGTTAATTATCAGTTGAGCTTGATTTCATCTTGGTTCGGTTCGGTTGGGTTTACAGGAAAATCGCGAACCGAAACCGATTAGGGTAGTGCAACGTGTGTGTGGAAGAGAGAAGTGGTGCGGCTGATATATATCAGAGAGGCGCTTGCATCAAATGGCTCTTAGGGCGTATAAGGAGAGAGACGAAGCCGTACAAAGAGGGCTCTTCCTGGGCAAAACCACCATTTTCGTTCTTATCTGAATCTTCTTCTTTCTCCAAGGATCTAACCAGAACAACTGCGTAAGGTAAGTATCAAAGCTATAATGAATTGAAGATAAATTCCAGATTTTAATCATTCTCTTTTGTTGTGTGTGTTTTGCTACCTCGTGTTCTTAAAAGTCAAAAACCCTAGTTTTTGTTCTTTTTCTTCTGCAGATGGAAAGCTATAAGCGAGTGGAGAAGCCGAAAGATCAGACGCCGATTGATGCGAACGAGATTCGTATCACTAGTCTGGGCAGGGCACGAAGCTACATCACCTATGCGATGACTCTTCTTCAGGTATTGCTTTGATTCTGCATCCTCCTCGATGAATCTGAAATGTGTCAATCCAGTTCCTATAACCTTATCATGGTGTGGTCTAGGGTTTATGAACGTTTTTGTGGTATGAAGAAGTTTTGAATCCACTTTTTCTGTGGTTTTGATAAAGCTCTTTAAATCTATACTTTACAGTTAATTGGAAAAGAAAAATAAAATCTAGTTAGATTTTATTCATGTATCATTGAAATGGATGCATTTTCCGGGATTTAGATAAACTGCTCCAAAGCTTTTGTTTTTTGTTCGAACATGATCTATATGAAATGTTCTTTATCTTGAGTTTGGCTTCTGATTGAGACTATTCTTGAGTCACGGTTTCTTATCATGTGGCAGATAGATATACTCAGATTCTTCTAGTAATTAATAGTGTCATTTATTATGTGGTTAAAGATGATTTTAAAGTTTTCTGTTTGGAGATTTTGATTCAATTGAACAGTTATATTTAGAGTTTTGTTATGTTTATATAGGAAAAAGGGTCAACTGAAGTTGTATTCAAGGCAATGGGAAGAGCTATCAACAAGACTGTGACCATTGTAGAGCTGGTTAAGGTAATTTTTTTAGTTTTTTCCTGTCCAATTTACGAAACGTGGTTCAGATTATGGGTTTCTGAAAATGTTCTTTTTAATATGTGTATTGCAGAGAAGGATCCCTGATCTTCATCAAAACACATCTATTGGATCCACCGACATAACAGACACATGGGAACCTCTAGAGGAAGGCCTTCTACCGTAAGGGGCCAAAAAACGTTGTATTAATTAATGGTTTTAACTGTGCAGGAAGCTGATTTTTAACATGTTTTTTTTTTTATTGTTAGGTCAACTGAATAAAATGTTACTTATTTCTTTCCTTTTTGTTTTGTCTTAAAGTATCGAGACCACAAGGCATGTGTCTATGATAACCATTACCCTATCCACGAAAGAGCTTAGTACATCCTCTGTTGGGTGAGTTTATTGTTTTGAACTTTATGATTGATTTTTTGTGGTCCTTACCCATACTTAGATTCATGCGTTATGCCTCGCTAGAGGCTGTCTCTGTATGACTTAAAAATTCCATATTCTTTTTGACCGGCTTATTACTGTATCCTTGATTATATATGCGGCTTCGTAACTTCCTACTAATAACAATTTTTATTAAATGATGATTGCAGATACCAGTGCCCAATTCCGATTGAGATGGTGAAGCCATTAGGTGATATCGATTATGAAGGAGGAGGTATGATTGGTCACTCTCAATGACCCTTTTAAATCCCCCTTGCTCTGGTGTCTTATAAGGTTATCTTTTATAATTCTTGCAGAGGGTTCTCCTGGTGGCAGAGGGAGGGGAAGAGGAAGAGGACGAGGAAGGGGAAGAGGAAGAGGAAGAGGAAGGGGACGAGGTGGCAGAGGTAAGATTGCTTTAGGGATTTTCTATTTAGATTGCCACACTTCCCAAATCTCAGCATTCAGTTGAGATTTTGAACATATGATTCATGAATATATTGTAAAACTTTATTTTGTTTATTTTTGTGCAGGAAATGCATACGTGAATGTTGAGTATGAAGATGGAGATTGGGAACGCAACCAGTCCTATGGTAGAGGAAGAGGTCGTGGGAGGGGTCGCAGCAGTCGTGGTCGTGGAAGAGGAGGATACAATGGTCCTCCAAATGAGTATGATGCACCACAAGATGGAGGTTACGGTTATGGTTACGATGCTCCTCATGAACACCGTGGATATGATGACCGGGGTGGTTACGATGGTCCTCCTCAGGGCCGTGGTGGTTACAATGGTCCTCCTCAGGGCCGTGGTGGTTACAATGGTCCTCCTCAGGGCCGTGGTGGTTACGATGGTCCTTCTCAGGGCCGTGGTGGTTACGATGGTCCTTCTCAGGGCCGTGGTGGTTACGATGGTCCTCCTCAGGGCCGTGGTGGTTACGATGGTCCCCCTCAGGGCCGTGGTGGTTACGATGGTCCCCCTCAGGGCCGTGGTGGTTACGATGATCCTCCTCAGGGCCGTGGTAACAATAATCAAAACACTCCTATTAACATGGTTATTAAATCGTATCAATGTGAATTAACCATGAGTTTTGAATTGGTTTAATACAGGGCGTGGACGCGGACGCGGAAGGGGAGGTCGTGGAAGAGGAGGAGGAGGTCGTGGTGGTGGTGGATTCAACAACAGATCAGATGGACCACCGATCCAGGCAGCTGCTTGAGAGTGAGGTTTCTGTTACACAAACATAAAAAGAAAAAAAGCCAAGTCGTTGGATGTTTTTTTCTATCTCCTTGCTTTCTCTCTCTCTCATTCAATGTTTGCTTCTGTCCATGAAGACGACATGTTTGCCATAAGTGTATCTCTTTCCTTTTTTTTATCCATTGATTAACAGTTTTTTTTTTAGTTTGTGGCTGTTTTTCTTTAGAGTCGCTTTAGGGTTTTAATACATGTTAAATTTATTAATGGTGGGTCGTCGTCGTCTTGGGTTTTTGTTAGAGAAGAACTACTGAGGCATCCTCTTTTCTTTTTATTATATCTCTTCCGTTTATTGTTTTGTTTAGGTGAGAGTGAGACAGATTTTGGACAAAATTATCTCTTTTTGTCTTTGTTCATCAGTTTTTAATGTGATGTAACACTTGAATTTTTGTTGTTTTCTTATTTTTCTAAGAAAAGTGGCGAGATATTGATTAACACACTTAAAGCAACACGTTCATAACCATTTCTCGAATGACTTTGCCTTAAGACATTCATTTGGATACAGTGTCGAAGAAAAAGGAAGCTCATTTATTAAACGGTGTCGTAAGATGCGCCAGATCATTTTTGAAAAATTTATGTCGAAAAAAATAAATAAGTTAACGCCATTGCCGGGGATCGAACCCGGGTCACCAGCGTGAAAGGCAAAAATACTTACCACTATATTATTCTGACTTTGTGAGCTCTGGCAAGCAATTAACATTTAATCCTGTTATATTATTCTGTCTTGAAGAAAAAGAAAAGGAAATATTTACTACTTTTTATTCTGATGTTCTCGAATCTCGGTTCTGCAAACCTCCTTACTCTCAATATTTTTTTCTGTCTTGTGAAGAACACTGAGATTTGTGGAAAAGATGACTCAGGACGTGGAGATGAAAGATAACCAGACTCCAACTCAATCCGTCATCCCTGCTACGACCTCCACGCTTCAGCGTAGATCTCGATCTTGTGCTTTGGTTTCGCTTACTTTCACAATCCCTTTGGTGTTCCAAATTTGATTTTATCGCTCATCGTTTGTTTAACACATTGGAATGCCTTTTTTTCTCCCAGATTTGAAGGAGATTGCAGCTCTGATCGATACTGGGTCGTATACCAAGGAAGTCCGTCGTATTGCTCGTGCTGTGCGTCTCACCGTAGGGCTAAGACGCAAGCTCACCAGTTCCGTGATCTCTTCTTTCCTTGATTTCGCTTTGGTTCCTGGATCCGAGGCTCACACTCGTCTTTCTTCTTTTGTTCCCAAGGTATTTCTGGCTTTACTTCTGGCCTTCTGTGTTTCACGAATCATATAATTTTGCTTTTTCTCGCTCAGAATTCGCGGATTTTAGATTCATGCATTAGTGATTACACTTTTCGAGTTATACCCGTGAAGCTTGTTTTGATACTGACGTATATAGTTTATATTAATGGTTCAGAGTGATGAACATGACATGGAAGTTGACACAGCATCATCGACTTCCCAAGCTCCTTCCAAACACTTACCTGCTGAGCTCGAGATTTACTGCTATTTCATTGTCCTTCTCTTTCTGATCGATCAGAAAAAATACAACGAGGTTACTTCTGTCTCTCTGAGGTTTCCCTTATCATACTTTGTTTATTTAATTTGCTGTGATCTTAATTCCATATTGTTATCTTTCAGGCCAAAGCTTGCTCTTCAGCAAGCATTGCTCGCCTCAAGAGCGTGAATAGGAGAACCATTGATGTGATAGCTTCCAGATTGTACTTTTACTTTTCTTTAAGTTACGAGCTAACTGGTGATCTTGCTGAGATTCGTGGGTGAGTAGTTCGCACACAGCTTTCCTCATAGTTAAGTATCAATTATCTGATTGTCTTGTTTCTTCTTGCAGTACTCTTCTTGCCTTGCACCATTCTGCAACACTGCGCCATGATGAGTTGGGTCAGGTGTGTGGTTTACAAATGATACAAACATTCATTTCTTAATGAAAACTTTTGCTTTGCTTATTCAAATTACTTTTCTGAATGCAGGAGACACTTCTGAACCTGTTGCTTCGCAACTACCTACACTACAACCTGTATGATCAGGCAGAGAAGTTAAGATCAAAAGCATCAAGATTTGAGGCACATTCTAACCAACAGGTACCTTTCAGTTATGCCTCCATACGCTTGGTTATTATGGCTTTCTAGATTATCGTTTATATCATTTATCTGATGACTTTCTTATGCTAAATTTCATCAGTTAAATTTCTTCCAAATTGCGTTCGCCGTTCATATATATATTTCTTTTGCACTCACATATCTGCTGCTATGCGTTGCTTTTGTTTTTTGGTGTGTTGCTTGCCCGCTATTTTCTTAAATCTACCTTGCGTTTCTTTTCTTTGCTTCGTCTGTACATTCTCCCGTTTTCCTAGACATCCATATCTACAAATTGTGATAAAGTATATATATTCTCTGGCTAGAGGATACACATCTCAAAACATGTTGTATACTACAAATTGTGATAGGTATATATATATTCTCTGGTTAGAGGTTACACATCTCACAATATGTTTTACAGTTTTGTAGGTATTTGTTTTATCTCGGTAAGATCCGGACAATCCAGCTAGAATACACCGATGCGAAAGAGAGCCTCCTTCAGGCTGCTAGAAAAGCACCTGTCGCTGCTCTAGGCTTTAGAATCCAATGCAACAAGTGGGCTATTTTAGTTCGACTACTTTTGGGTGAAATTCCAGAGCGATCGATCTTCACTCAGAAGGGAATGGAGAAGCCTCTTAGGCCATACTTCGAGCTGACCAATGTGAGACAATCTTTGCAATTCTTGCATCTGTGACACATCCTAAATTTCTTAAAATAGAATACTAAACATGACCTTTAGCTTGATTATGCAGTATAATGTTGATTCTGACATAAGGATGTCAATCTCATATTGATGATATGTTTGAATTTTGACAGGCTGTGAGGATTGGTGACTTGGAGCTCTTCAGGAACGTTCAAGAGAGGTTTGCGAAAACATTTTCTGAGGACAGGACTCACAACCTCATAGTCAGACTCCGACACAATGTGATCAGAACAGGACTGCGCAACATCAGTATCTCCTACTCAAGAATCTCTCTAACAGACGTCGCCCAAAAGCTAAGGCTAAACTCTGCAAACCCAGTGGCAGATGCAGAGAGCATAGTGGCCAAAGCCATAAGAGACGGAGCAATCGACGCGACCATTGACCACAAGAACAGTTGTATGGTCTCCAAGGAAACAGGAGACATCTACTCCACTAACGAACCGCAGACTGCGTTTAACTCGAGGATTGCCTTCTGTTTGAATATGCACAACGAAGCGGTCAGAGCGTTGAGGTTCCCGCCAAACACGCATAAGGAGAAAGAGAGCGACGAGAAAAGGAGGGAGAAGAAACAGCAGGAAGAGGAGCTCGCTAAATACATGGCCGAGGAAGACGATGACGATTTCTAGATTCTACTGCTTCGTCTCTTTTATCTGTTTAACACTTTTGTTATTTCGAATCAGTTCCTTTAATTTATGACAAACAAAAACTCAAAACTTTGTTAGAAGTCTTCATTGCGATTTGAATATTTGAGACCTCTTCGAGTTTATATGTGATACTGATAGTGTAGTTAATATAGAACAATGATTCAAACCTTTGTGGAATCTAAGTGGGCCTTTGCCGTTGTAGATCTAAAGAAAGAAAAGGCCCATTAGTGATCTAATTCACCACCGGCAAAGCAAGTCCGATTTCTTTTCGCCGTCGGAAGGTTAAAACTCGAAGTTGAGAAAGAAAACGATTTCTGACGCTGTTTGAAACTATCGAAGAATGGAGATTCAGAAGACTGAGGTAGCGAAGAATCCAGAAATCGAGGATATAGTCGAATTAACTAAGCAAAAGCAATCCGACGAATTAGAACATTGCGGCGAGCAACAGCAGCAGCAGCAAGCCGAAGAAGATGAGAAATATCGAGTTGAAGACGAAGACGAATTGCGAAATCTGCTTCTTTCAGATATAGGAGATCTTCCGATTTCTCCTCCATCAGCTACACAAGTCAATTTCGTTTCTTACTTCATCACAGGTTCTCAGATTCAGCTGCTGTTTTTCAAAAAACCCCTTTGGATAGTGTGAATAAACCCTTTTCAACACTTTTTTTTTTTGTTTTCTTTTTCATCGGTTGCAGATTTTACGAAATCGGGTCATGATCAATATATCTACCGTCACGCCAATGGGTATGTCAAATATTGTTCCTTTTTGTTTTGCTGTTTCATTTCTCTTCTTGTTATTGTCTTTGCTAAATCTCTCTTTGAAATAGTGAAATTGGGTTTTCTTACTTGTGTGTTTGTTTGTTTAAGTTTGTGTGTGATTGGATTGGCTCCTACGCATATAGCTTTTAAGGACGAAGGTGGGATCACTAACATCGATTTCAATGTTGGTAAGTCTGATCGTAGCGTCTTGAAAGTCTCCGGCAAGCGTAAAAAGGTTGCTTTCTCTTTCTTCCACTATTTGTTTCTTGCTTTCACTCAGTCTTAAAAGACTTTTGCTAGTTGTTATAGCTTGAAGTTGCAGTTCGGAATTGTTTCTTCGTTTTCTTGATTGGGTCAAGATTCCGGTTTTAGCTGTAGTGTATTCAAATGCTGTTCTTGTGCAGAATGCTATGCGCTCTGAATCGAATACAGCATTGTGCAAATTTTCTACTGCAAATGATTCTTATATTGTGAGGTGCAAAGCTTTTTCCGGTTTCAATTTTCTTTGTCCTAAGTTTTTCATATGTGAAAGATTGAAGGTTTTTTTATTGGTTCTGTGTTGGTTTTGCTAGGTGTTGCGTTAAAGGCTCTCTCTTGGAGGTTAACGAGAGATTAATAAAGCAACCACAGCTTCTTAATTCATCGGTAAGAAATACAAGGAAAATATGGAATTCATACTTTGTTAGTTTGTCTTGTCTAACAAATCCCTAAATTGATGAACCTATGAAAATCGAATGTTTATGCTATGAATCTCTATTATCATATTTGCTTATGGATTCAACCAGCACTGAATAGTTCAAATAAATTGATCAACTTCTCTTTGCTTTTATATATTAGTTAGGATAAAGCTGATGATGCTCCAGTCTTTTGATTACATCTGTTTTATAAAAAAATTCTAAATTCAGGCTGATCGCGAAGGATATATTGCGATAATCATGCCAAGACCTGCAGATTGGACCAAAAACAAGGAATCACTGATAACCTCGAAGGAATATAAAGAAAAGAGAGAAGTGTCTCTATGATACAGTTTGCCGAAACCACGGTTGATTTCTTTGGAAACCGTGTTTGCTCTGAAGCTTATGATTAGGCTTAAGTCAGATTAGGCCAAGAACTTTGAAGGTTTATGGCAGTCTTGTTGTTCTACAATATTTGTTAAGCTGTTGTGTTGTGTTTTGTCTGACAACAACTTTGGAAGCAAAGATCGTTTTGGTTTATGATGTTCTTCATGAAACTTTTTCAATGTACCGAAAAACAGATAATTACTAATTATATAGTTTTGATGTTGCTAGTTTTTTTCTTTTCTGTCAACGTATAATCTAACTCAAACTCAAAACTGTAATTCAAGCAGGCAGTTCTATTACATATAACTCAGTTGTAGTTAATTATTAGAGGGATTGTGTTTCTTTTCAAAGTTTAACTTAACTCCAAAGTGTAGTTCAACTGAGGACCTAGCAGTAGCCCTGGGCATCAGTACTCGTTACCCGCTCGACCCGTAAAACCGGGTATCCGACTCGTCCAAGCCAAGTATCAAGGCGAGTTAACCAACTATTTTCAAGTAACGGGACAAGTCCAAGGCGAAAATTTTTTTTGACTACTTATCCCGTTACCCGGCTTGTTCCCGTTATCCGGCTTGTTCCTCGTTACCCGGTTTGCTACTTGTACCCAAGACAAAACAAGTAATGGAAAAAACAAGGCAAGTAATGGAAAACAAGACAATTAATG
Source organism: Eutrema japonicum (assembly GCA_030161315.1). Taxonomy (NCBI): domain Eukaryota; kingdom Viridiplantae; phylum Streptophyta; class Magnoliopsida; order Brassicales; family Brassicaceae; genus Eutrema; species Eutrema japonicum. The sequence goes on along the minus strand of BSQW01000006.1, from coordinate 8,193,972 downwards.
GAAAAAGCAAGGCAAGTAATGGAAAAAACAAGGCAAGTAATGGAAAAAACAAGGCAAGTAATGGAAAACAAGACAAGTAATGAAAAAAACAAAGCAAGTAATGTAATTACTTGTTGAGCGGGGACCCGTACTTGCAAGTACGGGTACGGGTCAAGGTACCCGCAAGTATCAAAAATCTGGGCGGGTACCTTGAATCAGCGGGTACCCGTTTTTGCGGGTCCAAGTATGGGTCAATATTTTCATTACCCGTACGGGGCGGGTCAAGTAGCAAGTCGGCCAAAATAAGCGGATACCCGCCCCGTGCCCAGACCTACCTAGCAGCAGAGTTTATGAGATTTCTAGGAATGGAATTTATTTTATAGGTCAAATCTTATTTTAATTCCAAAGTGTAAATGGACTAGGAATAACATCATTATAAACCCTAAACGTTGATAATTCCTTTGTTTTGATTCAACTTATAACATTCATGAAGTTTTGTTCTAGAGTTTTTACATTGACGACTTGTTAATAATGATCCGTAGGAGAGAAGACACAAATCAGAATCTACTAAAAACTTAAGAATTACAAATTCAACATAAATTAGATTTTATTTATCATTTCATCTTTTATATATTTCAAAATTTAGTCTACAAAAAAACTTTATTTGATAAGTTTCGGCAAACACGGATGCGCGAGTTAGAATCTAGCTGATTATTATTTTAGGTAATTAAATTGTATTTTTTTTTTCTTTAATTATTTTTGTTTTGGGTTTTATGGATTTATTGTGATATGTTTAGATTGTTTGGCAATACAGCGATGGAAATTTGGTAAAATATTACTACTTGAGATCTCACGTGGATAACCAAGGATGAGTTCATATTTTCTTCATTGCAGAATTTAATCGAGTAAGTAGTTTTTAAATTGAAAAATGCCCTAAAATAGCATAGTTTTAGTTAATAGGAATAATTTGGTGTTGAAAAATAAGATTGTAATATCAGTTTATTTTCTTTTGGCAACCAGATCAAACGTATTGAGTTGATATTCGTGTTCAGTGAGATCATCAACAACCGTTGAGGTCTAGGTATAACTTGCCATAGTTCATGACGGCCATGCAAAGCCTTGTCATTATAAATTAAAATTACGATTAGTAATATATAAAGAAAACATGTAACATCAATCCGTTGTCGTCCAGCGGTTAGGATATCTGGCTTTCACCCAGGAGACCCGGGTTCGATTCCCGGCAACGGAGCTTTTTGTGCCATTTAGTACTTTTATAACATGTTTTGAGCGTGATTCCACTTGTAAAATTTCCCCAGAATTTTCAACAAGAAGAAAAGAAAACCGAATTCAAATCCTAACGAAATAGAAGATAAAAGAAGTCAATATCCACAAATCTCTGCCTCAACCTCGAAACCTTTTAATTATAATCTTACACTTATGGAGTTTGTAGAAATCGTAAATGATGATGCAGTTTTGTTAGAAGCTATATAAATTCGGTAACCGATGGCTTTGACGCACCAGAATCCGAAGATGTGTGGAAGAGACGGACAACGAAGTGCCTAACACTCTATCCAATTAGAGAAAGAATCATCAACAACGATGACCAATAGAGTGAAGAACTAACCAAAATTGTGAATGTTTCCTGGATTTGGTTAGTGAAGATCTTGATTAGCAAAGACTTTTGAATAAAAATCGGAGTGATGGAAGAATGATTTTACAAGATCACTTTTTTAATTGAAGGCAACCAATCACACACTACAATTGATATCTATGTAATTATGTTCAACACCAAAAACGTGAGAAAATGTTCAGAACATATATAAGTGAGTGACGCAACTTAGGCGTCATTTTCACTCCGAGAAAGAACTTCAGAGTTCAGACTCTAGAATTCAGTTACAAGGAGTACTTGTGCGTCTTTATGTGTTCTTTTACGCTTAACTCTATTATAAACCCATTGATTTACATTCTCATTGTCAGCATACTCGTAGACTACCTAATATATGATCTTCTTGGACACAGCAATCTCACCGGAGATTTGTTTCTCACTCGTCCGAAATGCTTCAATTATCATCTCGAACTTGGGGACTTGCTTCCTCCATCTGGAAATGAATCTTAAGGAGAGTTAGAAGAGAAGCAGGGCATATCTTCTGGTAAATCATAATAGTGACTCAATGAGTGAAGTCGTCATAATTGTTACCTTCATCAGATTTCTGCTTCTTTAACGCTTTTAATCTTTCCGTAAGAGTCTCTTTCCGACCATAATCCGGCAACGGCCCAGGAGTATTTGTGTTGGTTTCATTCCATTCGGGAATTTTCCGATTGGCTTCCGTCAATTCATCTTTGAAATGTTTCGATTCCTTTATCGAAGAATCTGTGACTCTGATTTGAATCTCTCAAAATTGAGAAGAGGATTTCAAGCACGGATCTGGGATCCTGGGGCAAAGGTTTCTGGTGTCAAGGATTGTTCAATGAGAAGAAAACGGGTATGGCCAAAGAGAGGAGAGAAGATGCTTCATTGTTTTGATTACTACCGGTATTTTCTGTGTCTTCTCTCGATACGAAATCAACGTATCTTCCAATATAAACATAAAGAGACTTTACCGGAATCATTAAGTATTTTGATTTCAACGAGGAGACAAGTTTCAGATTCATCACCAACAACACTTAGTTTAGTCTTATTTATCAAAGTAATGCCAAATGCATTTTGGAGTTTCATCCAAGAGATGATAGCCAAAAAAAAATTTATGAAGAGGGACAAAACATATTTTATCTGTTATCCTATAAGACTTCCGAAAAGAAAGCATGGTTACTCTCCACCCCTTCATCGAAATTGTTTCAATTTCTTTTATTTGCGTTAACGGTTGTATTGACAATGTTTCTATGTCTTGTACTTTTCTTATGATATCAATATATTTGAATTGCCGAAAAAAAAAAAAAAATCTTTAGAGTTGGTTTTGGAAGACATTATTACCCAAAACATTTCAAAGCCAATACAATCGTGAACTTTTTTTCGTCTCTTTTCTCCAAGTATATCAAAGGCTTGATTTTTATATTCCCATATCTTGGTCTAGCAACATTCCTAGAATGAATCGTGCAAATAGTTCGAACGAAGGTTATGTTAACTTGTAACAATCGACGAGAACAATGGAACAGAGAGATTAAGGAGATGTGTTCTTTACGACCATCTAAACATTCAGCATGAAACTGGAAAGACAAGCCATTGAAGCCATCTTGCAAAATACCATCGAAGAACAGATAAATAACCCAGAATTAGAGAGAGTGATGAGCAAAGAAGGTTTTTCGATTAAAACAGAAGAAGAGGAATAAGATCTATGCAATGGTAAACCAACATCACTCTTTTAAGACGATTAAAGCACAAATATCCAACAAAAGAGCAAACAGTGGTTCTTAATTGTAAGAAGAAGAAAAGCACGAGGGGGAACACAGTCATGAATTTCAAAACGAAAATACGAGAAGACAGATAAACGAAGTCATCATCATCCACATTGATCAGACACTGAAAACGGCACGGCAATAACATAAGGAAGAAACTGGTAGCTTCTGATTCGACCTCTCTCTCTCCCCCACAAACGCTCTCATCATTCAAAAGCCCACTGATTCTCTCTGCGAACCTCTTCTTCTTCCTCGGGTGTGAAGTCGTTCTTGATGTTGAAGGTCGTGCGAATCTCTTCTGGAGTTTTGCCTTTGATCATATCAGCCACCGTCTGGCATGTGAGGTCAAGAAGGTTCTTGATGTTCAGATAATTAGCAGCCTGCGAGATCCAAAAACAAATTTGAAACCATTAGCTCAAAATCCAAACAAGAACACACAATAATAACCTAATCGTGTTTCAGATCAAGACCCAAACTTCGATTTCAGGAAAAATAACATCTTCATTCAATTCATGGTCGATTCCTTAAGAACCCTAACAACTTCAATCTTAGGCGACTTCAATTTCAGGAAAAATAAAATCTTTATTCAATTCATGGAACCCTAACAACTTCAATCTTAGGCGACTTCAATATATAAACAAACCCCTAAATTTCAGATACAGGAAATCGACGAACGAAACCCTAATTTTCCAAATCGAAAACCCTAAAATCGAAAACAAACAGAATCGGCGGAGGAAATAAAATCGTGAGAAGAAGTAACAAACCAGGATGAGTTCGAAGAGGGTAGCCTGATCGATCTTCATGAACTCGGCATCCCAGGCTTTGAGGTCATCGTCGGAGGAAGCACCATCGACGGCCTCGCTCTTGGAAGCAGCAGCGTCAACGTGTTTCTTGCAGTACTCGATCACCTTCGCAAGGATCTTGCTCGTAACGTTGGGAAGCGGGACTCCGTTGTCGACGCAGTCGTCTTCAACCATGTGCGCTATGGTCTGGGACTCGAGAGCCACCGCCTCGTCAACCTCGAAAGACTCGCCATCGGAGCTCTTCAACACAATCTTCTTCGACGACATCTCTGTGGGAAAACAAGATTTGGGAGATTTGTTTCGCTTTGAGGAAATTCGAGAAGCGACGAATGAAGGAAATAAAGGGTATGCGTCTCTCTATGTATGTTATATACATCCCTAATTTTTATAGTCGGTTGATTGTTAAAAAGTCATCCAAAAAAAAAAGGAAATTTTTTTTTTTTTCAAAATTACAAAATAGGAAAAATAGAAAAGAATCCTAATTTTATTAAAGTTAAGTTTTTTCATCGCAAGATTAGGAAATAAGGAAATGTTTTATTTTTTCTTTTCAAAATTACAAAATAGGAAAAATAGAAAAAGTATCCTAATTCCTTTTATTAAAGTTAAGTTTTTTCTTACAATATAGGAAAAATAGAAAATAATCCTAATTTTATTAAAGTTAAGTTTTTTCTTCACCTGTATGTTCCCTTTTCTTTCTTTTACCATAGAGAATGAAGTAATATTTGTATCTAACTCATAAATTAGTATACGATTTTCTTAGATTTATTTGTTCTCACATTAGATATTTTAAATTAATTTAAGAAATCACTATAGAAGAAATACAGTGTAAATATTTTTTATCATGAAAAAAAAAAAACAATGTACGAGAACCTGTCAAAAAAAAAATCACCGTAGGATAAGAACTAATCAATCAAACCAGCTTTAACTCACACACATTAATTGTTTTAGTAAAATAATTTAACATGTTACTAGAAAGTTATATAATTAGGGCGAGGTAATTTTTTTAAGATTTTTTTTTGAAATTTAAAAAAAATTATTTTATCTGAATTTTACAACATGAGTAACTAATTTTTGTAGATAAAGTTGTCAATTTGTAATAATTTATATATTTAATCCGTTTTATAGTGGACTAAATTATTATTCGGGTTATCCCGTAAAAATCTATAATATTGAAAATACAATTCTAATATGCATCATTTAATGATTTTAGTTTTTGTGGTTAGTCCACGAACTATTAAAAAAATGTCTCTAACTTTTTATAAAATTAGTAAAATATTTTTCAATTTTTGTTTTGATATATATTCAAATAAATTATAATGAAAAATATAACTATTAAACCAAAATTGACACTCTCAACATTTATATTAAAGATATACCTTTCATTTTTAAACTCCGGTAAAAAAATAAGAAGATAAGTATTGGAAAAGAAATGAAGTTAATTATTTTTTTATTAAGATGATTAACCAAAAAGAAAATTCCACGTAGTTGGTTAATTATCTTTATAAAAATATAATTAACTTCATTTCTTTTCCAATACTTATCTTCTTATTTTTTTATCGGAGTTTAAAAATGGAAGGTATATCTTTAATATAAATGTTGAGAGTGCTAATTCTGGTTTAATAGTGTACTAGTTAACGGGCCCGCATCTTGTGCGGGCTACAAATGCTTAATAAGCGAAGACATGAAAATGAACATATATAATACCGATTTGGTTATAATGTAAATCACACAGAAGTTTTTTGAGATACACTTAACAATCTCGTTTTAAAAAAATAATAATCAAAACCTACATTAAACACGAGTGTTAAAATTTTTCGAAACAATTCAGTTAGACTAAATCGTTCACAAAAAACAAAACAAAACATCTACATTATAAGGAATACACATTATTGAATACATAGAAATAATATATCTGTTTAATGTAGACGTGCGCGAGCTACAAATACTTAATAAGTAGGACGTTAGAATAAGATTTGGTTATAGTATGAAATATTATTTTTTTATATACCCCGGAACATAAAAAAAACTAACTTGACCGGTACAATACCTTTATCGGCGCATGCTAATAAACTGGTTCTTGAAAATAAATCAAAACCAACATTAAACACGATGACAAATTTTTTTACGAAACCATTCATTTAGGGGAAATCGTTCACTTAAAAAACAACTTTATATTTTTACGAATACACAATATTGCACACCAAAACAATCGTACATTCGTCAAATGTCATTTTTCGAGTAATAAACTACGTTATCCTAAACACAAAAATCTTAATCGACCTATCAATGAAGAGCAAACCAGAAACCTTTACTCATAATGTCTTCTAGATTTTATAACGAAAACTATTTAAGTTTTTGATCCAAAATTATCATTATAACCAATAGTATACTTGTTTTAAATGAATATGGAGTTATAAAAATGATAAAACCGAATGATTATGTATATTAGTCTTGATTGTATACTCGAATATTTCCAATAAATATAACACGGTTCTTTTTATCCAATCATAATTTTATATGATACTAACAAAGTTTGCAACAGTTAATACAATATAATGAATTTAGAAAAAAAATAGATAATGTAATCCCCAAATATAGTAAATACTAAACTAAGATAATCCTTGCAGTAAAGTCAAAATTAAAACCAATAGAATATCCATTAAAACAATAAAAGTATAAGGTAGTTCATTCATGCATACTCTCAAAATCGACAATCACAATAAAACCCATAGAACGGAGGATCCAATAAAACCTGAGTACAATCGTAAGCAATCATAGATATCCAATTATCTAGGTAATGTGATGTTGGTATACAATTGGCTATATCTAGGATTGACAGTTCGGAGAAGTGATCAAATCATCTGCATAATCTTGTCGCAGTAGAACATGTAAATGGATATCCCAGTTTGTGATGGCATTAAAAATGAGATGAAAGCTTATATGACCAAAAGAAATAAAACACATACTAAACAAAAACGTACGATTCATTTCGAAGCTCCAAATATATATCCGTATTATACTTTTGAAAATTAGGAACCATATTAGAAGCACTTTCTAAGTGATAAATTGATGATATAACATGTACATATATGGCCACTACTGCAAATTTATTTCGGTTGATGTTAACTCTGATTTCTACTTATACAAAAATTAAACTCAATAATGTTAAGAGTCAGAGTCACTGAAACGAAACAAAGTTTCATAAAACGATATGAAAAATGCAATTTTTGATTATTTTTCTGGTCTCGAGACATCTCAAATGCAAAATAACATAATGTTTCATCTATGATCACTTAGAGTTTGGATGATCCAAGAACTGATTTTGTTATTCAACATCAATTCTTTTTGGAAATAAAAATCTTGGCACCCAACAGAATTTGAATTTGTTTCTCTTTGTCTTTTTTCCCCAGCCTCTTCTTCGTATTCTTCATCTTCTTATTAGTTCTTCTTATTCTCATCCCTTTTTCCTTTTTTCTTTTCACACTTAACTTGCAGTGTTAATCTTTCACTATCTCCGAACACCTTTAGTCGGCAAAGGTCTCTATCTCCCCCTCAGAATTATGTTCCAAAGATCAACACAAAAACCACAATCAATGAACCAAACAAAATCCATATCATAACCACTTCAATCATCACATTAATCCACCACCTCTTTAACTAAGATGCAAAGCACTTCCACATTTCCAAGTTCACACAAATTCATGTCAGATCTCCAAAGCTTGCAAACTCTACGACCACCATGTTTTTCTCTAGTGGATATTTCAATAATCACGAGTTCTTGTCGAATTATTTGTGCCAACATCACAGTACCTTTTTCACCACTTCCCTTGACTTAGATGCATATCACTTCTATCCATTGACTGCACATTTATTCACCAGTTCATGAAACAAAATTACTCTTACTTTTGAAGATAAATTTGAGAAAAAATAAAATTGGAAAAGATAGATATCCATGGCAAAACTTGGCAATTGTTAAGACGTGGACTTACTACTTACCATTCAAAAACATACATAGATTGGAGATGAATAGACGTTTGTCACTGAGAACACTTGAATTCAAGATGTTTTGATGACAAATCATTTATCTTCCGAGATTTTGTCTTAGTTCCCTAGAAAATTATTGCTTATAATACATCTTAACTGATCATCCTCGGACACTTTGCTCAGTCTTAACCCATAACCCTCACATCTAAAATCACCACACCATATATTGCTGTGAACTTTGTCTCTTTCCTTCTTATATTTCCTCACTAAGACACCAAAGCGATTAAATTTTTTCTCTGTCTGGAACCCATCCCCAATCTTATCATTGTGATTAACTTAACAATGAATTTGGCCGATGAGAAGTTTAAAGAACCTGAACAAAAAAAAAAACAAACTTAGTTATATAGTGTATCATGAAACATATGGACGAAAACAAACTTTCTTTTTCATGGTTTCACCACTAACTTGTTTCCTATTTCTAGGATCTGGCACTTTCTCCACATAGTGTAGGAGCTCCTGCTCGTAAGCTTCTTTGTTTCTAGCGTTTACTATAAAGTCGAGATTTCTTCTTACGTTGGCGAGATTTCTTCTCGCGTATTCATTACGAACTTAAAGCAAAACAAAACATTAATCATCATTAAATGAAAAAAAAAAGTGATCTAACCCTAATAATCTTATATGTATGTGGGCCATATACCTACCACTTGAAGTTTCCTTCCAATTAATACGAATATATCCAGAGCTATGCCTAAACTACCTGCCATAAAGTCGTGGCTAGAAAGCTCAAGTAAACAAATAGTCATAGCTTATAAAAATTTAACTCATGATGATAAGATGTAAAAGAAACTCCAAACATTAGTCAAAATGTAGCCAAAAAAGAGATAAACTTTAAACTAACCAATTAACCCTTGAAACAGTATGATGTGTTTAAAATTTATACCATTGGTTCTTATTCGAAAGCTACATGAAGTCATCTTCTTCTTCTTATTTGATCTTCTTCTTGGGTTTTCTCTCAGGTCTCGCGTTATTGTTCATGTTGCTTCTTGAGATAACTTTGTATAGTTGTAGTTGTAATTTGGCATAAAAAGTTTAAATGCATCATCCACATGATTCCGTTCCACATCAATGCAAAAGAAAGATCCATTTCTTAACAGGTTACAAAAGAAAGATCTTGTGTGTTTGGTCACGTGTTACCTTGAAACATTTCTCAAGCAATGCTTGTTCTTCTAAATGAGTAGCTTCTTCTCTCCTAAAAGCTTCTTATTTTATCGTTAGTACCTATTCAGGTATTTTTACGACATAGATTTGATCAAACACATGGTAATTAAATCCCATGACAGCGGCTCCATCAAACCCTGCTTCATATTTAGTGAGAACATGTCTTCCTCAAGCACACCATTCGTTATCAAATCCATTTTGCGTCGTATCTCCAGTTTTCTTCTTCTTCCGTTTCGTCTTTCTCTTCTTCTATATAAAATTATATTTGAATTATATATAACATGTAAGCATAAATGATGAAAAGAAGCAGAACATGTGTACATAACCAAAAATAAAAAAATAAAAAAATAGAGTAATGAAAATAGATCTCCAATTTTTTAATTGAGATTTAATTTATCGGTTTCTTGTTGTAGAGTCTCATGCGCTTCTCATATTTTACCTTGCGCTTATCAGCCTAACAACAAAATGAGCTTTTTCATTGATTATTGTCCACGTATTAGACTTACTCAACAAACCTACATTTGAGATCATAACACAATTAAGCTATCTGACGTAAAAAAAAAACACACACACACACACGCACACACACAACTAAGCTATCTCTCTTGAAACAAAATCATATACAAAAAGTTAGTTAAATTCAAACGAAGTATCAAATCCAGGAGTTTTTAGAATCTTATATCATACTTTAGAAGACAGAGTTGTACAATCACATTTATACTCCTCCGTGTCGCAAATCTTCAAATGTGATTTCTAATATGATTGAGCAGCAAACACACTCATGTTTCCGAGTGTGTGTTTCTTGATTCCGGTGAGATCACCAAGAGCACGTGAGGGATCATGGTGAAACAAACATTTACTTTCTTCCTCACTTCTTTACTCTCTCTATCAAAATTTTCCATGTTAGGTTGTGACCACGACGATGGATTTGCAAAATCTGGCCGCATAAAACCTTTGTTGCGATCTCGCAAATTAATCGATTCATTTCCATAGAAGTTTTAGATGACAAAGCTGTGATAAAATAAAAAAAAATTCAAATAAAAAACAGATAGTCTCGACTTTAGAAAATACCATGCATTCCGGATAGATTCTATTTTTTTCTTTTCGACATTGTGTCTTTAAATCGACATTCGATTGATATTGATTTACCAACATTCAAATTGACGTTGACTTACGCTCGATGCAAGAGTGTTCACATATTGTCAAACACAAAATTACTTGAGTTTCAGGGTCAAGCCACTTAGAATAAAGATGATCAGATCAAATCTACAAGAATCACTTTTTGAAAATTTAACCGCCAATCCCATATGCAGTCACCCTTTCGATATAGTTTTATAGATATGTAACATTTGGATTCTCACTCTGGAAAATCACGGGAACACTGAAATTACATCCAACTTTTTACCATAATTTTTCTCAACCTCATCTCTAAACTTACTTCATTTTACTGTATTTGCGATCATCTTTTCTCACGTGTTCTCGATGTGTGACAATAATGGCCTTCACATCATACAAAATATCATCCTTAGACAGGTAACCCAATAATTCCGCAATGCGGGCAAAAATAGACTCCACCCTGTGTGTTCTTCCCATACTTCCACCAACATGAAACATACAAAAGTATGCAAAAATTCTCATACCTACATAGTTATCAAGTAAAACAACCAAAAATATCGTGACAACACTATGAATAAGAGCTTTTCGGGTCTAAAATATATCTTTTTGTGGTCAAGCAGGATGAACCCTAATGATGAGTCCTTAAAAACTATTAGACAATCTAGTCACAATCAAAACAGAAATAGCCATAAAACTCAAATTAACCTTCATAAATACTTTTTGAATTGTGTCTTTTTATTAATGAATTCGTGACACTCTTCATCCAATGGGCAAGAGCAAAAAACTACTGTCAGAGACCTACCGGAGAAGACAAAAATTCAAACTGCAGCCCTAAAACGAATATGAATTCACAACCCAAAACCCCACAGAGTTAGATTTGTTCATACTATCCATTCGTGCATTCGTGCCACGTCTTTCACCATCGTTAGCCACGTTACCTCTTCCATGTATCCCTAAAAAAATTGAAATCACAAAATTAGTTTCATATCAAATTCAGAAAAACAAACATATACCAACAAACAAATCAATAACATTCGCTTTTGATTTAGAAATAATAACCGCTCATGAAATCCATACATACGAAGAAGATCGATGCTATATTAATAGGGAAACGATGCTTTACGTATCGAAGAAGATCAATGCTATATCAATAGGGAAACAAAATCCATACATACGAAGAATATCAGAAACGTATACATAATCATAATCCATTGACAAAATACAAAGAATAACAAAAATCAATATTGCGAGAAAACATATTTCTGAAGCAATACATTCGTTGAAACATCCATTTTGTGTTGTATCTCCAGTCGTCCTATTCTTGATCTATTTCTTATTGTATTCTTTTATATAAAAGTAGATTCAACTAAATAAAGAATATTTTAGCATAAGTGTCGAAAAGAAGCAAAACATGTGTACATAACAAAATCTAAACACATGGATTAAAACCCATATAGAGTTATGTTCATTTTATTTTCTATCTCTTTAAACACACCACGATAAGTCTCGCTTGTCACCTTGAAACATTTCTCAAGCAATGTTTGTTCTTCTAAATGTGTAACTTCTTCTCTCCTAAAAGCTTCTTATTTCAACATTAGTAACTATTCAGTTATTTCATGACGTAGATTTGATCAAACACATGGTAAACCCCATGACAAAGGCTCTATCAAACCGATGCCTCATATTCAGCAAGAAAACGTCTTCCTCAAGCACCACATTCGTTGACAAAACCATTTTGTGTCGTATCTCCAATCTTCTTCTTATTCCGTTTTCTCGTTGTATTCTTCTAGATAAAAGTAAATTTGAATTAAATATAGAACATGTTAGCATATATGACCAAAAGAAGCTGAATATGTGTACATAACAAAATATAAAAGTAACTAAAAATAGAGTAATTAAAATAGATCATAAACTTTTAAAAAATAAACCATAATACATATTCTCTCAACATGAAAGAAGAACATACTTATCTTTTCCTTTTTCAAGTTCTTCTTCGACAACTTCTTCTTCTTACATTTATAAAGAAATAAACCAAAATCCACCAATTTTGAAATATAAAATTTAGTATAATATAAATGTAAGAATTTCAGCCTTCCACACTTATTGAACCATTTAATCTAAGTCGGTGGAGACAAATGTGTTGATGAGTTGGCCAAAGATTAGGTACATGTAGCCGAGTATATTAATCAAATAAGTATATCCTTTTCAAATAAATTTAAACTTTAAATCAATTTTCTTGGATTGGTTCAAAATCAAATTCGGTTTTAGAATTAAAAACATTTTTTATTAATTAAATCAACTATAACAATTTTGATGTTGATATTCGGTCAGATTATATGTCAATTAATCGAATTCTATCTTTAAAATTAAGAACACTAACCAATAAATTGTGGTAGACGAAGGCTAGCTAGGTTCCAAAGAAAGCACTTCAGTCCATTGAACTCCTCTCTCCTCAAATCCATCACTTCAAATTCATATAAAAATCAAACATTTTTAATCAGAAGTCCAAACAAAAAAAATTACAGGGCAAATCAAGAATCCGAGACAATTCATGAACCTCTCAGTAACAGCTCGTCTGAAATAAGGGAGATCGATCAGAGAAGATTCATCGTTTTTGATTGGAAGAGAGAAAACCCCAAAAAACCAACATCATCAACACAACAATCGTTAACTTGAAAAGCATGAACTAATTCACAAATATCAAAAAGTCAAAATCTGAAGAAAATATACAACTAAATAGTCGAAGAAGCGAATAACCACAAAGACAACATAACCGACCATACCAGGAAAAGACTTTGATGATTGTGTCATCGTCGTGCCTTGATTAGTAGGCGAGAGTTTAAAGAAGAATCTTTGATTAATATAGGAGTCAAAGAGAGAGTCTTGCATCATTGACATTGAAGTCTTCATCGCAATAGATAGACAAATCATCATTCAATCGCTTCTTCGTCCTTTAAATATTTATGCTCTTCTTCTTCAAGGTTTCTTTAAAGATATAAGCTTTCTCTTCTTATAAGATTAGGGTTCTAGAAAGCGATCAAAGGATGCTTATTTTATAGATATATATATTTTTTTAAAAACTAAAAAGAATTAGCTTCATTTGAAACACAAACAAAATCCAACACAAAAGAAAAACATAAAAACATATCAAACGATTATATGACAAATGAATTACCTTCTCTTCTTCGAGTTCTTCTTCACGGTCTTCTTATTTTTCATATAAATAATGAAAGTGAACAACTTGAAGAACATATCAAATTATCAATTGCTCTACAAAACTTACATAATTAGGTAACGTTAGATTAACATGCAATGAAAACAAAACAACAATAAAAACACCTATTAAATATTCAAATAACACCATAAGAAAACTTACCTAACGATGTGCCGTGCTCTCAACTCTCAATTGATCATAACTCTCAAGTGATCATAAATTTCGATGGATTCAAGATACTATATCTAGAAGAACACATTTAAATTAGTATGCAAATAAAGGAACGTACTGGAAATCATGCAAAACCCTAAGAACTAAAAGAACACGTAAAGTAACTAATCGCCCTATAAATCTAGTGACTAATGAAAGTTATTTATTAGTTATTTATAGCAAAAGTGATTAGGATTTTCACCGACTATAACGTGTGGGCTACGACGGCCCATAAAGATTGACAAACTATTATTAATTAGTTGAAATCACAAAATCACAAACGGTTCATTTTGAGTCAAGTCTTTTAAATAATGACACATCAACAAATGACTCTGAAACGCGATAAGAAGCCGACACCTCAGCAAATCACTACACAATTAATAGTATGATAATGTTTAATGCAAATATTGATGACATTGACAGCATATATTATATAATATCATCATAAATTTTATAACCAATTATGAAATCTTTTGGAAAGCCTTGTTTGAAATGTCAGAATAAATTCTAGAAGATACACGCTCGAAATATAGAATAGTAATTAGGTTGGCGGGCCGTCCGATCGCCCTGGGTCCATGATATTTGGGATCAATTTTTTTTAAAAAAAGTTTTGATCTAGATTGTTTTTAAGAAAAAAAATAATATATATATATATATATACAAAACAAAATCAACCTTAACAATAAAAAATTTAGATATATATATTTTATTTTCGTAGCCAAAATTTTAAACAAATCTAATATAAAAAATTAAAAATGTTATTTAAAAAAACATTAAAAAACAGAATTTTTTTTTTTTTTTTTTTTGTTTATGGATCGAATTTTGTTTTCAGCCCTGGTGCTCCGAAAATTCTTGAGCCGGCCATGTGCTCACCTTACAAATTAATTGTGATAGTTGATATATTATGAAGAGATACAGAGTCTTAACTATTAGAAAGCTCCAAGGCCCATAACTGAAGTCATAACTGAAATATGAATGCCAATATATGGACCATATTTACAGTTAATTTAGATTAGAGGAAACGGGATAAATCCACACTAAGATGCCCAAAAGTTTGCTAAAGGGAACAAATTACTGAGATTGAGAATACATGGACAGTAGGAAACTAAAATATTTAAGTACAAGTATGGCAAAATTAGAAAAAGTTAGACAAATGGATCATGCAAGCTTCTGAAATTGGTGGTATTTTTGTGGGCTATTGAAAGTATGGCTAGCCACAAAGTAAATCAAGTAATTTTTGGAATAGAAGCTGTGGAATTAGTTGGTGTGGTTCGTAATCCTCAGGTTTGGCCCACTTTTCTATATCAAGCTTCTGAAATTTTGTTTGGTCTAGCAGCTATTAAAGATTGGAAAGTAAAAAGTGGAAAAAGAGCTTCTAATAGAGGGGTTTCTCTCATAGCTCAAAGTGTAACGAATGATTATCGTCTTCAGCCGTATGCTGCCATTGGTTCGCCTTTGTGGCTTCACGATCTGTTTGAGAGTGAGAGTCTTTTATCATATGTTTAAAGTTTATTCGGCTGCGGTTCTAAAAGTTGATGTTAGATTTGGTTTTGTAATTTTTTGGGAGGTTTTGCATTGTTCTCGTGATGCAATCCTTGTGTAGTGGTTTATGTTAGGTTTTATGTGCATATAGGTTCAGTCTTAGTTCTTTTTGTATTGACTGATTTAGATGCTTGATGTTTGAATCCTTGTCTCTGTCCTGTTGTTTAGGTGCAGGTTGTGAGCTCTCTTAGTAGAGATGTTGTAATTGTCTTTTATTAAATGAAATCCTTAGATGACAAAAAAAAAAGATCATGCGAGCTTCTCATGAGTTCTTCAACAATCTTCAGTGTGATCGTTTTATATGATTTCTCGCTCGGATGGTCATAGACTCATAGTCTTAAAAACACGAAACAAGATGCGTCCAAGCATGGTATTGGAGATGTCGGCATACAAGAACATACAACACTAAACCCTTTATATTTTAAAGAAAATTAGCATATCATCTTTTTAAAATATATTATTTTCTGTTGAACATATATATATATATCAGCCCCTTGATTGACGTTGATTAAGCATAATTTCAATAAATTTCACATTCTAGTTTTTTGTTCACGTACTACAAACAACCTACTGGTAGTGTAGTGTTCCAATTAGAACGGCATATTTTCTTGCTCACATATCATATAAACCGCAAATAATAGATAGTTTTTCGAAAAAATAATAATGATTTTAAATCCATTACGAAAAAATATAATCAATTCAGATGTTTTAAGGAATTCGATTTACAGTATATACAGTTATACTTTGCCATGCATCTTGCTCTTGCATGCAATGATAAAATGTCGATTTTTACACAAGATCTCCGTGATTATTCTTCATCTCGATTTATGATATCCAACTATCCAAAAACTTACAACTTATATATCGATTATATGATTATTTTACTTGAATATGGAAATACATTAATTAATCGTAAACAAAGCGTGTGTGAATTTTCAAAGTCTATATATTGCAGATATAATTCTCTCTACAACTCATCGTGCTCAAACTCGAACTCTTTCAGTTCATCTTGGAGGAAACTCGAGTACCACTGGGCTGATAATTTTTCATGGCGCGTCAAATTATTTTTGTAGTCGACGTAGTACAGCCCGAATCTCGCGTTATATCCATCTTGCCATTCGAAATTGTCCATCAATGACCAATGAAAATACCCTGTAACATTTACTTTATCATCGCTGCAAAAAAAAAGAGATACAAAATAAACATTTTGTCACATAAATAAAATAGAATAATTATCAAAATATAACTCAAATTAAAAACATGATACCAAATTGCTTGGTTCAAGCTCAAGAGATGCTTCTGGATATAGTATGTTCTGTGGTGATCTGAGAGCGCCAATACAAGACTTGTGTCTTGCTCGCCTAGATCCTCTCCGTATCCTAAATATCAAACATTAAAAAAACTCAAGGTTTATGTGGAATGTAAAAGAAAGTTAAATCGAAATCGATCTATGATTTGATTATGAGATTTAATTTAGGTAAATGTTTCTCTAACCATTCTCGGTGATAATGATTTCAGGATTGCCATATTTATCCTTTATATATTTCAAAAGGCTTCTCAAACCATTTGCGTAGACTTCCACTTTAGCGACATCAGGCTTTTAGAAATACAAAGTATTAAAAAAAACAAATCAATTTTCATATTTTAATTTTACATTGTAAATAATAACAAAACAAAAAAAATCACATACCTTGCTAGCATAAGCACTGTATCTATCCACATACTTTGCTGGGAAAAAAAAACGTGATTTTTTAAAATAGTCTAAATTTTATATCAAACTTCATAAAATAGTTTACGTAGAAAAAAGAGAGAGAGAGAGAGTAGATTTACGTTCCCAGTCGATGAGGGAATCACTCTGCCAACTCGGTTTCGAAGGATCTGGCTCTTCGTCATGCAATGCAAATAGTGAAGTGTAGTAATTGATTCCTACAAAATCAGCAGAATTCTTCAATTTCTCCTTCTGTGCCTCTGTAAATTTTGGTAGTCGATGTCCGACATGATCCTTCATCGATTGTGGATAATCTCCATACGTGGTCGGATTCAAATGCCTGAGAAATCAAATTAGTATTTGTCACACACACACATATATATTACTATATTTTAAATTTTGAAATTAAATGTTAAAAGTATTTTAGGTTTTCTTTATAACCATCCCAAGATGAAGTCAATCAAATTAGTTGCAGGAGTTTCGTGCTCTTCTTCCGAGAGCTCGTGCGGCTCAAACCAAGCTGGACTATGAGCAATCCCTATTTTCCCACCTTTACACTGTAAATAATAAGAGAGAAAATGTTTCTAAATACTTTTTTCATTAAATTACGTGAATATTAAAAATTATTTAAAATGATGATTATGTTATATAGATATATGGAAACCTTGTCGCATTTTCTAAAGGCTTCAACGGCATCGGCATGTGCCAAGAGCAAGTTATGACTAACGATATAAGCTTCGTATCCTGACCGTCCATCGTGACACATGTCTCCATGCTCTTTAATGTACTTAGAACAACGTCCCGGTGCTGTTTTCCCGATGTCGTAGCCACCTCGACTAAACACCCATGGCTCGTTGAATGTGACCCAATGCTTTACTTTGTGTCCGTACTCTTGGAATGTGAAATTTGCGTACTCCGTATAATCCTTTCTAAATATACGAAAAATACATATGACAATTTAGTTACATATTACGTCGTATGTAAGTTGTAAATTAATGACAAAAATAAAATAAAATAAAAGTTACGTAATATGTCACATAAACTAAAAAAAAACCTTACATTATGCGGTCGCTTAAGAAGCCACCGTATTCATCTTCCAAGTCTTGAGGAGTGTCCCAGTGAAAAACGGTTACTAACGGTGTTATTTCTGAATTTTAAAATAAATTAAGAGTTAGTAACGAGTAATAATAGTTTTGATATAATACGGAGTTTGTGAACTTTATTAGTTTATCGCAACGAAAACGAATTACCATTTTTGAGGAGCTCATCGATTAGGTCGTGGTAAAACTGCACACCTGCTTTGCTTATTCCTTTCTCCATCCTACCATCTGTTAATTATTCAATTATCTGTTATATATCAACCATTAAAATATCTGATAAAAAGAGTCAATGAAATATAATTCGTTAAGATTTGTAACTTACGTGGGAATATTCTGGGCCATGCAATGGAAAATCTAAATCCATCAGTGTTCAGACTTTTCATCAACTTGATATCTTCCTATTAAATGTATTATTTAACTTAATTAATACACTTTCAAATTAGCTTCACAATTCACAGGTAGATATACGTACACTAGGGAAAAATAACATAATTAATACTACCTTGTAACGATGGTAGAAATCGACAGCAACGTCGGCATTGTGATAATTACATTTATCTGAAAAAAATATTTAAAAGAACAGATGATTGTATATATTAATTGGCAATTTTATTAGTCAAATTTACTTTATCAAAAAAAAAGGAAGAGACATAGAGAAAGAGACGTGGGAATTTCTTAGTGTAGGTGTCCCACATGCTTGGACCTCTACATCCTTTATCTACAGCTCCTTCAACCTAATTAATTTACCACATAAATCAGTATAAAGAATTATTTTGTCATAAGAAAATCAGTTTTAGAAAAAATCAACTTAACACATGTTTCGCTCTGATAACGATATATTCATATTAATATTCCAAATTGCAGCCTGAATGAGTATGCAAGTAGACATGCTGCAGCAATCTTTAACAAAGTTACGTTTTTCTTTTTTTAACATGATAACACCGGATCGAGATGATCGTTTATGAAATTTGGATCAAAGTATGTACTGATTTTGATCTAAACTTTATAGGACCGGTTCTATAGAATTGGTCAGGTCGTACCATCAAATATGATAAATAAAATGTATATATATACCTGAAAAGCTGCTGTTGAGGTACCAAAAATGAAACCCTTAGGAAAATTGGCACGGGTAAAGGTTTGATCGGTACTCGAACAAGCATATTCATTGGCCATGGTTTGTGAGCCGATCAGGCCGAGGAACAGAACCAAACCTAGGAGAGGAAACTTATGGAACCTCTCCATTAGTGTGTATTTAATTTGATCTCGTAAGTAAATGGAATACTTGACGAAATGTAAATGGACTTTTATGTTGGAAGGGATTTTTGCTGTTATATATAGAGACTAATTAAAGAGCCTTTTCAATTTTGGAAGGGATTTTTGCTGTTATATATATTGATAAGTATTTATTTTATTAGTTCTTACATTTAAAGCAAAATATAGGAAGAGGTAACCCACGTGATTCACATACGTGACCGGCAATGAATGAGTTTATATGGTATATTCAGAGTTTCAAACAATGCAATTCGTGTGAGGGAAACCAAAAAACAAAAACTACAGAACTCAAGGAGGTTTCTTAGGCATGACTGTATCTTTTAACAAACATGCAAAAAATTAGATTGTGCCTATTGTATAAACTATGATGAGCAATCTTCCTACATTTAAATTTAATGCAAAAAATATAAAAAAATGCAAAATATTAAGTTCCACACCACTCATGATATATTTTTTCATCTATCTTATATTATGATTTTAGTTACACGTAATTTTTGATTTTGATTTTCTTAAAATGTGTAACTTGTTGCAAAAAAATGTAACTTAAAAACTCATTAAAAAATCTAAATTTTTCTTGAAAAATAATTATTCTTATTTTGAGTAAAAACAATTTAAATTTTGTATTTACTATTACAATTAACTTGTAATTTTTTATTATCCTAAATAATTTGTAACTATTAAAAAATACTTTTTGATCAATTTAATATATTTTAACGTGATAATTGTTTTCCATATTTCTTAAAAAGTAATAACTGCTCCATTAATTATATGTTAATATATAATTTTATATTCATCCAATCTCTATTCAAATATTTTTATTGTGTTGTATTTTTCTCTTTTTTTGTAAATATGTTTTTGATGAAAAATGATAATTATAAAAAGTGTGTTAATTAATTGAGTCATCAACTTTATTGTAAGTGTTCTTCTCTCTTTTTTTAATGAAAAATAATAATTATTACAAAGTGTAAATTAATTGAGTCATTAACTTTAGTTTTAGTTTTCTTTAGTTTTAATTTTTTTTTTTTTTTCTCTTTTTGTTGCTGATGTGGACACTCTAGATTTATAGAAAACTCTCCTATTATATAATAGATTTCGCTAACTATAATGAAAGAAAAAGATTCAGTAGACATTTGTTTTTATGTCTGAATACATATATTTTATAACTGAAAAAAAAAATTCTGATATGTTTTTTTGTAACATTATATATTTTGTTGATGTAAAAACTGTTGACATATATTATCTTTTCTATTTAAGATGAGTCAATTTTCTGCATCTGTACACATTTCAGAGGTGTTTTTTTAAGACTTTAGATGATTTTGATAATTTTGGGTGAATTTAAGGAAGTTGTTATGATTTGGTGTTAAATTTTTCTACAATTCCACTAAAAACTATGAGATTTTAGATCTTTAATTTATATTTTTAACTATAAACTCCTCTAAAATTATTTGAAATCATTAAAATCTCAATGCTTAAAACATTTCCAATAACAGTAGATTTAAAAAAAAAAAAAATTTAAATCACTAATTCAATAACAATGAATTTTAGGAGATATTTACAAATCTTATAGCCAGTAACACTGGATTTGTCATTTTAACTCAAATCACTCCAAATGGTCAGTTCAATACATCCCCTTCTACTTTTTTTTTTCTTTAATGCATTTAACATTTTTTTAAGTATAGATTTCTTTAATTTTGTAGATTCCTAATTTTTGTTTCGAATATCAACCTAATCTTCTTCTTTTTTGATAGAAGGTTCTGGGTCGAACTCCGTAATCTTCCAAAACCCGGAACCACAACATATAATATTAGTTTCGTCCCAAATATCAACATACTTGAAGGTTTTTTAACGTTAAAAAGATTAAAACATATGCTATTTAAGTATTTATCTAATATATATCATGTTTGCATATATTGTTCAAAAACTGGGGTAAAATTCAATCGTGTTTAATTTGCATGATTTTCAGAAGACAAAATGCTCCTAGAGTGGACTTATATAAGAGTTTACTTCAGTTCATACAATACTATGCATATAATCACGGAAATACCAAAAAAATATTTCCTTTTAGGCCAAAAAGCCACATGGATTTTTATTTAAGCCCAAGGAGTTACGTACTATCGGATTTGAATCAAAGTTAAGATACGGTGGCAATATATTAAAACAAAACATGCAAAAAAAAAAAAAAGCTATATTTCCCTGTTTGGCTGTTCCAAGGGATTTACTCATATAAATTTATTGTTTTTCTCATGTGGTTTGATCTGAATAAATTTTGCTGGGAAGTTGTTATTTGTTGTCAACAAAAATTTATGAATATCAAATCCACAAAGCTTACAGTTGGTTTTATATAACCTTTTCTGATATATTTTCGTGAGCATACATACATTCGTTATAAAAAGAAAAATGGACAATACATCATTGGATTATACATTCTTTACAATAAGAATAGATATCGTCATGTATGATGTCGTCTGTTACATGATTAAACTATAGTGATAACTAAGAATTAAAATAAAACATTGTAAGAAACAAGAAACTAATTAATCTCAGGCAAGGCCTTTCCTCATCTCATAGACAAGAGGTTTGGATATTACTTGGTAGGCTTTCTGGGAGGGGTGAGCGAAGTCATAGAAGACGTACCGATCCGGGTTTGAGCATGGTATTATTGACGTTGGCATACAACAACACGATCGTTTCTCTTCTGAAAACCCTGCAATCATATGTACACATAAATTGTCATAATTATTTTTTTATTGTCATAATTACTTAACTACAACCATGGTCTTGATCATGTGTCTTTTTTATGCATCTATTTTTTACTTAACGGTTAGATTTCAGGTCGAAATCTAAACTACAAAAGTTTGCAAAAAAATAAAAAAACTGTAAAAATTACGATGTTTGTCAGGGCCGTGCCTAGACACATGGCTCAAGTCCAAGGCGAAACGAAAAGAAAATTCACTGAAATTAATTTTGATATAACAGTTATGAAATAAGAAAATAAAATGTATGATGAACAAGAATAAAAAGAGAGAGCAGAAAAAAATGACGAAATCGAGTCACTGATTTGGAGCAACAAGACAATAACCACTATGTTACCATAAATTGGTTACTTCATGCATATATTTATGGGATGTATTTACGTACCATATGCCTTAGGATGGTTGATAAGATCCATAAGAGTGCCGTAAATGTCGACGTAAACAAACTTTGCACCTTTAAAACCATCTTCTACTTCGTATAACTTTGAAGACCTTTCTTCAATTTGGTGTTGAAGTTTTCCACAACTTTATTCACGAAGAAGTTACACCATGCGAATACCCCACCAAAATTGAATCGATGTATAGGCAAACACCCCACCGGCATGACTCCCAACACCGCGAATTTTCTCGCTCCGAGATCATATAAATCCTTCATATATAGATGCACATAAACCAAAATAATGTGAACAAATACATATAGTTTCATGCTACTATATATATCAATGCTTGATAAAAAAAAATGTCGTACTTGTAGAAATACTTTGGTCCAGCCGACCATTTTACTTGTATATGTATCTGAGGAGTATAATCGTACACGAGCGGGAGCCATGTTGTATCCAAGATCGTTATTTCCTTCAGAAATAAGAAACACTGCGTTTGAAATAATTTCTTGTACTTCTTTCTTATCTTTCACGACGTTCTTTAGTTTCTTCAAATAGTCTTTGAAATCTTTTACTTGGTCGCATGCCGACA
This sequence comes from Eutrema japonicum, assembly GCA_030161315.1. NCBI lineage: Eukaryota > Viridiplantae > Streptophyta > Magnoliopsida > Brassicales > Brassicaceae > Eutrema > Eutrema japonicum. The sequence goes on along the minus strand of BSQW01000006.1, from coordinate 8,170,708 downwards.
AAACTCTCTGACCAAACGACCATCAAAACATAAATGAGCAAAAAATTATTAGAAAATATGGGTCAAGATATAGTGTTAATGAAAATAACAAGTTCATATATAGTATTTTTCACCAGCGTTCTGGATGTAAGATCGTCGATTCCTGAACCACCTGATGCGAAACAAACACCAGTTTTAAGGTCGTCCGGTTTAATGTGACGAACCTTACGATAAGCTGGTACAAGTCTTTTGATCCCCAAATCTTCGGCTATAATAGAAGACTTCACCACATCAGAATACTATATCTAGTATATATGGTTATAAAATACTGCGATAAAATAATTTTTTAAAATTTTTTTGTAAAAGAATGTGATATTATACCAACTAAATCAGTGAAAACTCTTCCATTTCCGAATCTTCCCGTCGGTATCTTATAGTCAAAATTCCAACCATATGGCCAGTAATTTCCCTTCAGTAGGGTAAGAAGAAGATTATTGTTACCAGTATCTAGTACTGAATCTCCAAAAGCGAAAAGCGCAGAAAATGATTTGTTTTGTTCAGCCGCTGATGAGAGGAAACTAATGGAAAATAATGTAAACACCAATATTTTTCCCCTAAACATATCGAAAATTAAGTTCACACTTGTTCCGGGACAGTTTTGAAAATTTCCTATGTTTTATACAGAAACCACTTGATGGTTTTCTAACTATTTTTAGACGTCTAGATTTTGTGTGTCGAAGGAAGCCAAAATGCATGAGTGTGCAATACACACCGAATGAATGTTAGGATGTTTTAAGAAAATAACAATTCAGCCCGCACTCATGTGGTCGGGGGGGGTGAGCGTCTTGGAAATGTGTGAACAACACTCCTCCAAGACTTGATTCACTTTTGTAATAAAAAACACTTTTGTGTGAGAAGTCTGGGTATGGGCCAAAGGTCCATACATTTTATATGGTAGTTTAGTAACATGCGATCTGGCTATCTCTGGAATTAGTCGGAAGATATTCCAAACTCGGGACAGGCGGAGTGGTGACCCATTAGATCTCATGGCCCGTTGACCCGAGCCCAACTCGGAGCTCATAATGTCCGTTGAAAATTGGGAGAAGTCCACTCTGTAGCATTTCGGTGCATTCTTACCAGAGCTAACCGCATCAGGCGATAGAGTTTATACAAAACAACAACAATTCCATATAACTCATGAAAAATAGTATCAAAAGATTTTTTATTTATTTAGTATGTTTTAGTGCATCCTATCTCTTTGTATTTGTAAAAATTTAGTTAGTTGGTTACCATGCGACATCATTATTATTTCTGTTGGGCTTTGGTGATGGAAAATCATGAGTATTAACTAGGCCTGCGACTTGGGTTAGTCAATTAGGAATGTGTTTTTCCTATTGGGCTTTGATTTAGGTTTAGACCGTCTTAACTTTGTAATTGTCCTTGTCTATATAAAGACAGGCATGTGTGAGGGTTTCCTGTATCCTGGAAACTAGAGAGATCTTTCTTGTTCTTAGAGAGATTGTGAGGAATCCTATTTGCTTTGTAATCTGTGGTGATAGTGTATTACTGGAAAGCTCCAGGTCGAGACGTAGGATCACACACCGTGATCTGAACTCGTTAAATCTCTGTGTCTTTTACTTATTGCTCAATTCCGTGATTATCAGAGATAGGGATCTAATCTCAACAAAGTGGTATCAGAGCTTAGGGTTTTAGGTTTGGGAGCAATTGGACAGAGAAGTTCTGCAAGGATCTAGGTTTTAGATCTGGATTGATAGCTGGAATCAAAGCATCAATTGGTTTAGGGTTTTAATTTGACAGCCTGGGAGAAAAAGCTGTCTGAGGGGCGAAGGAGAAGATCGCCCAGATCGCTCGGTATCGATCGACACCCTTCGTGGTATCGATCGATACTTCTGTTACGGGTTCGCAAAAAGACGAAGGAAAGTTTGGTATCGATCGACACTCCATCTAGTATCGATCGATACGGTAGCAGAAGCGTGGTAAGAAGTTCGTTTGATCAAAGATGTCTTCAGAGAAGAAGCAGAAGGTGAAGATAGCCATCTTCGACGGACAAGGTGATTTCTCTATGTGGAAGAGAAGGATGTTAGCTCACATGAATCTTCAAGGGTTGAAGAGCGAGCTAATAACACCGACCACTGAGCCGGATAAGCTGGTTATCAAGAAGGATGAATCAGCGGAGGATTTCGAACAGATACTTAAAGCAGAACAAGTTAAGAAAGGGGAGCGAGCAGAGAATGCTATGGATATTTTGACACTCCATCTAGGAGATCATGTCCTCAGGAAAACAGAGGAGTGCACAACAGCACGTGATCTTTGGGCAGCATTAGAGAGGTTATACAACACCAAGACTCTACCGAGTCGGATTCATCTTTTGTATAAGTTATATACATTTAAGATGGATGGGTCTAAGTCAATCGATCAGAACGTCGATGACTACTTGAAGACTATTTCGGAGTTGGCTAGTGTAAAAGTTACAGTTGCGGATGAAGTGCAGACAATTCTACTACTCAGTTCCTTGCCACCTCAATATGACTCCATGAAGGAGACATTGAAGTATGGTAGAGAGTCTATCTCTATTGAAGATGTGGTGAATACGGCGAAATCGAAGGAAACTGAGCTTAAAGCTAAGGGTGTATCAACTTCACAAAGCACTGGTGAAGCGTACGTGGCTCGTGGGAGACAGCAAAATAGGGATCATCGAAATTCTGGGAATCGAGGCAGAAGCAGGTCAAAATCGGGAACAAAAGTCACATGCTGGTTCTGCAAGAAAGAAGGACATGTAAAGGCTGATTGCTATGCTTGGAAGAAGCGGAAAGGCGGCGATGATGAAGATGCCACGGCAGCGGTTGTCATCGAAAAATCAGCAGGAGTTGATGCGTTATCAGTCTCGGAAAATTGGCATCTAGAGAGGTGGGTGATTGATTCGGGTTGTTCCTATCACATGACCTCAAGGAGAGATTGGTTTGATACGTTTGAGGAGCTCAAATCTGGACAAGTGCTACTGGGGGATGAATATTCTGTGGAGGTTAAAGGAATAGGTTCCATCAATATAAAAGCATGTGGTGGCACGGTAAAGACATTGACGAATGTCAGGTATATTCCTAAGCTGAAGAGAAACTTGATATCTACAAGTACATTGGATAAGCTTGGGTTTGATCATGCTGGAGGTAAAGGAAAAATAAGGTTCTGTAATAACGGGAAGATGGGTCTTCAGGGCACTCTATGTGGTTCTTTGTATTTGCTTGATGGAGAGACTGTGGTAGGACAGTCAAACATATTTGTTACCAGGAAACTAGCCAAAGACGAGACGGCTTTATGGCATAGGAGGTTGGGACACATGAGCATGAAAAATCTGATGATCTTGGTAAAAAGGGGCATCATTGACAAGAGAAGGATTGTGGAGATGGATTTATGTGAGAGTTGTGTAATGGGAAAGATCAAGAGACTGAGCTTCAACATTGGGAAACACAATTCAGGAGAAGCACTGAGATATGTTCACTCAGATCTTTGGGGATCTCCATCGGTCACTCCAAGTATCTCTGGTAAGCAGTATTTCCTATCTATCATTGATGATTACACTAGAAAGGTGTGTGTGTTCTTCTTATCTGTTAAGAGTGAAGATTTCACAAAGTTCTGTGAATGGAAGAAACTGGTTGAGAATCAGGTATACAAGAAAGTGAAATGTCTGAGAACAGATAATGGGTTGGAGTTTGTGAACAAATACTTCGACGGGTTTTGCAAGCAGCATGGGATTGAGAGGCACAAGACTTGTGCATATACTCCACAGCAAAATGGAGTTGCAGTACGCATGAACCGAACAATAATGGAGAAAGTGCGTTGTATACTGGATGAAAGTGGCTTAGGTGAAGAATTCTGGGCTGAGGCGGTTAGCACAGCTGTGTACCAAATTAATAGAAGCCCATCTTCGGCCTTAGATGGCAGTATTCCTGAGGAACTTTGGCTGGGAAGAAAGCCGGGTTATGGACACATGAGAAGATTTGGGTTATTGGTCTATGTTCATCTAGATCAAGGGAAGTTAAGACCAAGAGCTATGAAGGGAGTTTTCATAAGCTATCCGGAGGGAATCAAAGGGTACAAGGTATGGCTTCTGGATGAATCAAAATGTGTGATTAGCAGGAATGTTATCTTTGTGGAAGAAACGGTATTCAAAGATCTGAAGAATAAAGTTTCGGTGGAAGAAACTGCGCAGAGGAGCTCGACCTCTGAGAGAGTATCGATCGATACCATCCCAAGTATCGATCGACACGAGCGAGTATCGATCGATACCATCCCAAGTATCGATCGACACGAGTCGGTATCGCTCGACGCCATCCCAAGTATCGATCGACACCAAAAAGGATCAGATACGACAGTTCCTGTTACTGAAGATGACAGTCAAGTTGGATCTTCAGGTGGAGTTGTTGGAGATCAGGAAACAGATAATGTACCTTTAGAAGATTGGGAGTTAGCTCGAAACAGATCTAAACGAGCAACAAGGCGACCTGAACATCTTGGTAATTATGATTTAGCGAGTTTCGCCTTAATCGCTGCTGGCGAGATGAGTTCTGAAGAACCTAGGGACTATCAGGAAGCTGTTGAAAGCAGGGATAAAGCTTTCTGGAATGGAGGTATGGTTGAAGAGAAGAGTTCTCTGGATAAGAACAAGACTTGGAGGTTGGTTAAAAGACCAAAAGGTAGAAAAGTGATTGGTTGCAAATGGGTTTACAGGTTGAAGCCGGGCATCCCAGGGGTAGAAGAACCGAGATATAAAGCTAGATTGGTAGCCAAGGGTTATTCTCAGAAAGAAGATATTGACTATCAAGAAGTGTTTGCTCCGGTTGTGAAGCATGTTTCTATCAGGTTTCTTCTATCGGTTACAGCAACTATGGATCTGGAATTAGAGCAGCTTGATGTCAAGACTGCGTTTCTTCATGGCTTACTTGAAGAGGAGATCTATATGGAGCAGCCTGAAGGTTTTGTGGTTAAAGGAAAAGAGGAGCACGTCTGCTTGTTGAAAAAGGCATTGTATGGGCTTAAGCAAGCTCCAAGGCAATGGAACAAGTGCTTTGATCAATTTGTGGTAAGTCATGGATTCAAGAGGAGTGAGTTCGATCACTGTGTTTACATAAAGGAGAGCAAAGGTAATTGTTTCATCTATCTACTCCTGTATGTTGATGACATGCTAATTGCTTCAAAGGATATGAAGGAGATACAGATTGTGAAAGATTTGTTGAGCAGTAGATTTGAGATAAAAGATCTAGGAGCTGCAAGAAGGATTCTTGGGATGGATATTGAGAGGGATCGTGAAGGTGGAGTTCTCACCTTGTCTCAATCTGGTTACATCAAGAAGATTCTGCAGGTATTCAATATGGATGAAGCTATATCAGTTTCTACACCTATCGGTTCGCACTTCAAGTTGTCTGCTGTGAAAGATGATGAAGCAGAGACAATCTTGGATGGTATTCCATACTCTAATGCTATTGGGAGTATCATGTATGCGATGTTAGGAACTAGGTGTGATCTCGCGTATGCGGTTGGCTTGGTTAGTAGGTTCATGAGTAAGCCAAGCATGATACATTGGACTGTTGTGAAGTGGGTGCTAAGGTATTTGAAAGGTGCCCAGGATCGAAAGATTGTGTTCAGGAAGACAAAGGATTTTAAGGTTGAAGGTTTCTGTGATTCTGACTTCGCATCAGATCTGGACAGAAGTAGATCGATTTCAGGTTATGTCTTCACTGCTGGTGGGAAAGCTATAAGCTGGAAATCAAGTCTTCAACATGTCGTCGCGCTGTCTACAACTGAGGCAGAGTATATGGCGTTGGTGGAAGCTGTAAAAGAAGCTATTTGGCTAAGGGGTTTGACTGAGGAATTCGGATTCAAACAAGACACGGTAGAGATCTGGTGTGATTCTCAGAGTGCTTTGAGTTTAGCCAAGAACAACGTTCATCATGAGAGGACAAAGCATATTAACAGAAGGATGCATTTCATCAGGGATATTGTTGCTTCTGGTGAAGTGAAGCTGTCAAAGATCCCGACTGAGAAGAATCCGGCTGATATGTTGACAAAGGTACTTCCTGTGGATAAGTTTGAGAAGGCTTTGAGTTTTCTCAACTTAGAAGAGCACTAAGGTGCTGGACTGTCTGGAGCGGCACATGAATGCAAAGATGAAGAAGTTATACTCGGAAATGATTGTCATCAAGGTGGAGTTTGTTGGGTTTTGGTGATGGAAAATCATGAGTATTAACTAGGCCCGCGACTTGGGTTAGTCAATTAGGAATGTGTTTTTCCTATTGGGTTTTGATCTAGGTTTAGATCGTCTTAACTTTGTAATTGTCCTTGTCTATATAAAGACAGGCATGTGTGAGCGTTTCCTGTATCCTGGAAACTAGAGATATCTTTCTTGTTCTTAGAGAGATTGTGAGTAATCCTATTTGCTTTGTAATCTGTGGTGATAGTGGATTACTGGAAAGCTCCAGGCCGAGACGTAGGATCACACACCGTGATCTGAACTCGTTAAATCTTTATATCTTTTACTTATTGCTCAATTCCGTGATTATCAGAGATAGGGATCTAATCATAACAATTTCAAATGTTTTTATACCATCATATGCAACTGAGAAGCATATTTTGTAAGTAACATTAATAAAGAGCAAACACCACTAATGCATCTTCAACGATTTCTCTCCATTTTTGCTCATCGCTACACTATCCAAACTATTGAATTCTAATCGGTACACAATCCAAACTATAGTTTTAGTTATAATCTACATATGCAATTAAAAGAGTAAAATCGCCATTTGTAATTTGCAATTAGATAGATCCAATTTTAAATCCGATTGACAAATCCAGCCCCAAAAATATCCGATTTTTAACCAAAAATCTTGACAAACAATTTCACGATGAATCCTTCTTTTCCCTTCTCAATTCGATTTTGAAACCCTCTATCTTCTTTCGAGTTGGATTTTGTCAATCAAGTTTCGGGTTTAAAATCCGATCTATGTAATAATCTTATTACAAATTACAAAACAGATTTTACATTTCTAAGTGCACATGTTGGGTCAAGTGAGAGACAAAAAGGGGATTTTTCTGTGTGGATCATGGTCGATGGTTGGAGGTTTCTATAGTTTATGCATTGGTTTGGTTAGTTTCTTTTGCTACTTTTTTTTGGGTTTGTTTGGTTTTTTCCAATTTTTTTTAGATTTGACAAAGTTTTGATCGTTTTTTTCGTGGGATTTTTCCAATGGATTTGAGAAGACAAAAATTTCGATTTAATTGAGCCGTTTCAAAAAGATAGCTGACAGACTTGAAAGCGGATGGTGCCAACGGTTTTTCTCGACTTCATTCGTTGATGGTTATTCATTCGGTGCTGGTGGGTTTCTCATCGTAAACCATAGTTACTCAGGAAGGTGGCCTGATATGCATACTCCTAATTAATCGACTGTTTGGAACGGTGATCTCAGTGGTTCTTTTGTTATCAATTTAGCAATATAAAAAGCTGTCTCTTATCGGTGCGCTCCTAATGGAGCAATAAAAAGAGTGTGGCAGCCGTCGTCAATTCAATCTAAAGTGTTAATAGATGTTTTTCGATTTTTATGAAGATCATCTTAGTGGAGATTTAACAATTCTAAAAGCAAAAATGAAGTAATTCATTTGAAAAAAATTTAGACATATATACGCAAAAAGATGTCGTTATTTATTTAAGATCCCTGATGAATCCTCTTTTATGTTTTTGTAAACCCTTTAATATTTTGATTCTTTTAATAAACTATTATTCAACGTAAAAAATAACTAGACATAGACAGTGTAACAATAAACAAAAAAGTTTTGAGGGAAATAGTTAAAGATGTATTAGGCCTTAGGCCTTGATCGGTAGAACATTAAAAAAAATATTTAGCCTTTTATCAACCAATCAACAAAACATTTAGAAGCTGCAGATGCTGTGCAAATGCTCCTCGCTCTATACTTTTATATGAAGCTTTTGGTAACCTATAAAATATCAAAAAAAAAAAAAATTTATATAACTAATTTATTTTGTGAAATAATATCAAAAAATATATTTCTATTAAAGTGTAAATTTTATACTTTTAAAACCAATATTTACCATTATTTTATTAATTTTCAAATAAAAATTTAAATATAAATATAATAAATACAATTGAAATATGAAAAAAATTATTATAAATTATATTATAAATATAAATATAGATATAGTGCTTATGAATAAATAAATTAAATAATTTTATATATAATCTTTCATAGCTCTGTCAATCATTTAAAATGTGTATATTAATCAGAACATACAGCTTTAGCAGCATATAGCTTCTGCTGGGGATGGTGTAGTGAAGTTAACCATTTCTTATTCGTTCTCATTTAAATAAATTTTGATGGGGAACTGTTATTTAATCCGGACATATTTGTCAAAACATGCACTTTATTTTTTGTTTTGTTTTTAGCGAATAAAAAAGGGTTTTACCCCGTTTTTGTTTCCCCGTGTACCGTCCACATCCGTACATGTTGCGTCCACATCCGTACATGCTGTATTGTCCGCAGTGGTGGATCCAGAAATAATTTTAATTGGGGGCAAAAATATTTAACTAAAACATTATCAAATTTATTTTTAAAATATATTTTCATCTTAAAATATATATAAAATTTAAAAATACCATAAATATATTTTCCCCTTTCTTTTAAAAATGTTTTTCTAGACAATTAACAATAACAAAATTTTATCAAAAATACATGTTTTTTTCTTTAATTTGTTGTACTTTAATTAATTAATTACCATATTTATCAAAAACGATAATATGATTAATTAACTACATGTTTACAAAAAAAAAACTTTTATAAATGAATTGCTACAATTTTTCGTATCGTTAAAACCTTTTAAGCTTTCCATACAAGCGTAAGGAAAAAAATGTTAGTGTAGGAAGTCTTTAGATATGCTAATATCATGTGTATTTTATATACATATTAGTGTGTGATCTGCACTATACGCGTACGTGAACAAAATGTTTTTTAAAAAAAAATTAGTATAATATTATTTTACTTTTATTAGTATGATTGTTAATGGATTTATCACTATTAGCTTAAAAAATATGGATTGTTTATCCTTAAGCGTTTTTTTTCTTTCTTAATTTTATGTTTATTTATTTGTTTAGTGGGTGATCCATAATTTGATTTTTTTTTCTTTGGTTGACACAATTTATTCAATTAGTTGATTTTCAAAAGTTAAGTTTTTGTCATTTTAAAGTTTAGAGAATTGTATATTTTTGAACCCAAGTGAATACTAATAAAATAAATACTTCAAAATTGGATTGGTTTTATATACTCCGAAATTTACTTCGAATACTAATAAAAAGAAAGTTAGTTTTGTGAATTTAGAATTCTCCAAATTTATTAAAAAAATACTTCCAAATAGGTCCCTAAATTTTTATCTATTTTTATCTAAAACCGAATACAAATAAAATGTTTTGAATTTAATATTATTCATCTTCGATGATCTAGTGTTGGTGACTACAAAATGAATCTAATTTTATTTGGAAAACGATTTAATTTCTATCTCTAATTTACTATCAAATTCATCGTATATGTATGGGTTAATGAGAACATTTGAGATAATATGTGCCGATTTGGAAAAGTATAAGAAATATGGGGTCGAGCGTCGATCTAAACATTTCGAGATAGAAAGAGAGAGAGAGAGAGAGAGAGAGAGAGAGAGAGAGAGAGAGAGAGAGAGAGAGAGAGAGAGAGAGAGAGAGAGAGAGAGAGAGAGAGAGAGAGAGAGAGAGAGAGAGAGACTTCTTGTGAATATGATTATCCTGTAAAAAAACATTACCCACTCCTCTAAAACCCTCATCTTCTCCGATATCTTCCCTCATCGCTGGTGAGATTTCACTTTCAATTTCAATCACAAAAATTGTGATCCGCGCGGACGTGGTAAATAATTTTTTAATCTAATGGTATTTAATTTAATTTGGTCTCGTTGTTAAGTTAATTATCTCTATTAGTTTAAGATATGTGTATTTATTTTTTTGTTTTTATTTAATTTATGATCATCTATGTGTTTATTTATTGGATGGTACGCATTTTTACCTCTTTTTTGTTTGGTGATCAATTTTATGCAGTTAGTGGGGTTTTTTAAAAGGAAAATATTTACATTTTAAAATTGCATAATAATTTTTTAATTTTGTTTCATGTGAAGTTATTATTTTTGGAGTATTTCATGTATGATTTTAACTCTATTTATGTGTGCAATGTTTGTGATTTCGAAGTCTATTTTTCTTTAATTTTTTTGAAAACGATTTCCATATATAATAGGAGAGAAAGATAAAAATTTAGCCAACACATAAGACTGTTAATAAGGGGTAAGCCCATTATAGCAATAATATAATTAACAATTGATCAACTTTTGTTGATTTTAAATCTATTTATGGATTGCATGTCACACAAATTCAGATTTAATCGTTTTAAAATTTGCCTATTCAAGACAATGTGTTAGATTATGTATTTTGATAAAATAATAAATTTAATTACATCAATAATGGAAATTTAGCCAACACATAAGAATATTGATAAGGGGGTAAACCCGATGAGATTCAACTTTATATAAGAAAAAAGTGTGTGACCCGAGAGTTTTTTTTTTAAGTTTTATAATAGTTTAATTTATTTATGAGAACTTTTTATTCATTTTTAGTAAAACAAACCATTACTTATAGATTGTAAGCCTAATATTTTATTTGAAACTTAACTAATTGTTTCTCTTATTTTCACCTTAAAATAAAAATGTAAGTGATAGTCAATCACTTCAATATCTACGGTCAATCACTTCTATATTATTTACAAATAATCATGTTTGTTTGGAACTTTCATATCTTAACTATATTTAAAAACCAAATAAATCATGTTATCCAAATATCTAAATTACTGAACGTTTCATTTTTATTATTTTAAATTAGGTACTTATTTTTTTAAAAATCTATTTTCTTATATATAATTCATTGAACAAAGTTACTATAATATGAATTATTAACGATAATGAGTTTACTTTTTATTTATTAGATATTCTGTGTGTTTTTTTAAATATCTATATATTTGTGATATGTTAAATTAATATTGTATACTATTAGTTTGGATCAAATAATTTTCATTCACAAAACATATTTTTGATATAAAACTTTAATCTTGTAACTATAATAAAGCGTGTAATATATTAGTAAAACTAAAATTGTAAATCTATTATTCTTTCAATAAATTTTGTTGATTTTTTAAAGTTTTCATGATATGAATATGAAAATGACCTTTCAAATTCTTTGCATAATTTAATAAAATATATAGTTAATATGTATATCAAAGTTTTAACTAATTGAATTATGAAAATTAAATATCAAAATGATGTGGTATACATGTGGATGATATATGTTACATTAATATTGTATATATTGTCTACTATTAGTTTGGATCATATAATATACATTCACTAAACATATTTTCGATATAAAACTTTAACTTTGTACCTATAATAAAGTGTGTAATATATTAGTAAAACTAAAAATTTTAAATCTATTATTCTTTGAATAAATTTTGTTGATTTTTTTTAAGTTTTCATGATAAAAAATATGAAAATGACCTTTTAAATTCTTTGCATAATTTAATAAAATGTATCATTAATATTTATATCAAAATTTTAACTAATTAAATTATAAAAATTAAATATCAAAATGAGGTGGCATATATGTGGATGATGATGTGTTATCATGAGAAGAGAGCAAAGTTAACTTTATATATATACTAAGGTGTGATCCTCGCTACTCGCGGGCGTTGTAAACAATTTTTCTAAACAGTTTTTATTGTCTATTATTTTATTTTTTTGAATCTGGTAGTTAATTGAATTGTCTCTATCAGCTTAAAATATGTGTATTTTTTATTTTTTGGTTTATTTTCTTAATTTCTTAAATTTCTGATTTTATATGTATTTGTTTAGTGGATAATACATATTTTTACTTATTTTTTTTCCTTTGTTAGTCAATTTTATGCAATTAGTTGGTTTTTTAGGGAAGATCTTAACAATTTAATGTTTCTTTGCATAATTTTTGTTTTCTTTTGTTTCTACTAAAACATATTTGTTGAAACCCTTGTAGGATACGTTTTCCTTTAATATTAAGGAATGAAGGAATTTGGGCTACTTTTGAAGTTTTAGTTTTAAGATAATTTTCTGTTTTTTTTTAATATGTTGGATGTATAGATACTATGCGCAGACGTGGTCCACATTTTTTTTTAATTTTTTTTTGATTGTGTAATAGTATTTTATTTTTTGGTTTTGGAGTTAATGGAACTGTTTCTAACAGTTTAATATTGGGTGGTTCCTTATTTTATTTTATTTTCTATTTTTATATTATTTTTAACCGTGTTTTTTTTAACATCATTCTTTTTAATCGTGTTTCATGTTGGATTTTAATTAGGCATATTAAGTGGGTCAAACTTGCCCCGATAGATCCGCCCCTTGCGGTTTAATATTTTTGTTCGACCCGCACCCACCCCGCTTGAATTCGCGGGTACCCGCGGGTAACCTGCAAATATTTAAATAATAAATAATAAAAAAACTTAAAATATCTCGCCCCGCACTTGACCTGCACCCGACCGGCGGCGGGTTAAATGGGGCGGGATCCGCGGATAATGACTAAAATTGACAGCACCGATTTATGTATATTTTGGAATATTTTTTTATGTTTGTGTTTTTTTTTTGGATCTTTTATTTTATGTGTGTGTTTTTTTTTTTTTTTTAATGTTTATTATTTAGGTGGAGGGTGAGGTGGCATCATGAGAATATAGCAAAGCTAACTTTATATATATATATATATATATATATTTATTGACTAAACGTCTATAAAACTAAAATTCATGAATTTAATATAAGTGATACTCAGAGAAAAATCTATTTGGCTATCAAAATTGGGTGGACACAATTTAATTATATAGAAAGAATTTAATTGAATAAATTAATGGAACAAGGGAAAAAAAAAACGGGGGCAAATATATTATTTGATATTGGGGTACTAATTATTATCTTTCAAAGTTTACACTACCTTTTTTTTTAATGGGGTAGTTGCCCCATCCTAACTTATGTGTAATGGGGCGCATACACATTAGGATGTGTATGAAAATAAAGCACTTATTTCATAAACAGTAAATATAATTTTAAAAATATAATTATTTTATAAAAATGCTAAAAAAAACTAAATAAACTTAAAATAAGTGCTAATTTTTGCAAAACCCTCGTTTAATCCGTTCGTTTCCTGCTTTATTTTCTTCAACATACATTTGTAAACAAACGCCTTTGTTCTGGGATTATATAATTAAAATGAACAATACATAACTGGGTTATACATTCTTTCTAATAAGAAAAATAGAAATAGATCATCATGTATGATTTTGTCTTCTCATATATATATGTATATATATATATAATTAAGATAACAACAAAGCATTGTAAGAAATCAGGCAAGGCCTTTCTTGATATCCTCGACAAGCTTTTTCGAAATTGTTTTGTAGGCTCTCTCGGAGGGATGAACAAAGTCATAGAAGACGTATTTATCTGGGTTGGGGCATGGTACTATTGCCGTAATCATACAACAACACCCATTCTTCTCATTAGTAAATCCTGCAACCATAGAACATGATGCGTTTAACTACCATATAGATCAGTCCTAATTTGGTTTGTACAATTGATAGAGAATGCATGCTGTGGACAGGGAAAACAAAAAGTTATGGAAGAACAGGGCAATGACTACTATATATATACATGATGGTGCGTAAATAAACATACCGTATTTCCTATGATTGTTGATAACATCCATAAGAGTGTTGAACATGTCGACATAGACAAACTTTGCACCGCTAAAACCTGATTCTCCTGCCCAACTTTTAATTCCGCTCTGCAATTTTCTGTTGTAATCTTGGGCTACTTTATTCGCGAAGAAGTTGCACCTCATGAAGATTCTTGACATAGGCAAGCATCCCAACGGTATCACTCCCATCACCGCGAATTTTCTCGCTCCTTGATCATATAAATCCTTCATACATGAACACAAATCAAAAGAATGTGAACAAATGTATATAGACTTTGTACTACTATATATATGTCGATGCTTGATGAATAAAATGTCATTCTTTTGTCTTACTTTCATAAATTGTTTGTTCCAACCAACTAGTTTACTGGTGTATCTATTCGAAGTCATTCCTCGAAACTGGGATCCTGTCCCAAAAAATGTGATCCCAATATCATTATTTCCTTCGGAAATAAGATACACTGCGTTTGCAACTATGCGATTTGCATTTGAACCTGCTACGGCCATTAGCTTCCTTTTGTAGCCTTTGAAATCTTTTACTTGGTCGCCTGGCGATAAAACTCTCTGACCAAACCACCACCCAAAAATAAATTACATTATCTTTTAGAAAACCTTAGTTAAGATTATATTTTATAACATTTTGAACCGAAAGAACAAGTTCATTATTTTTTTCACCAGCATTCTGTTTGTCTTAGGGTCGACTCCTGCACCACCTGATGCGAAACAAACACCAGTTTTAAGGTCGCTTGGAACAATGAACAACTTACGATAAGCTGGTAAAGTTTTTTTGATCCCCAAACCATCGGCTGCAAAAAAAAAAAAAAAACAAACAAACAAACTTTAGCATATGAGAATATATAAACAATATGATAAAAATCAGGAATTACAAAGAAGCATTGTAATAGATTATGATATTATACCAATTATATCGGAGAAAACTCTTCCATTTCCAAATCTTCCCGTAGGCACTCTCATGTCGAAACTCCTGCCATATGGCCAGTAATTTCCTTTCATTAAAGTTAGGAGGTAATTGTTGTTACCGGTATCGACTATTGAATCTCCAAAAGCCAAAAGCGCAGGAAATGATCCATTGGCAGCTTCGGTTGATAAGAAATTATTAATGGAAAATAATGCTAACACCAATACTTTTTTTCTACACATATCTAACATTAAGTTCTTTTTCCTTTTTCTTTTCCCGACAGTGTGTTAGATTCTCTTGTGTTTTATAGAGAATTCAATTAATGGGGGCTTCTAAGCTCATGTCAGTAGTATATAAACAAGTGGTTTTTTTAAACAATGTTTAGACGTTTAGTTTTTGTTTGTCGATGGAAGCTAAAAATGCATGGGAGTAGTGAGTACACACAAGATGAATGTCAGCATGTTTTACGAAGATAACAATTCCATAAATCTGATGAGAAATACAAAAATAACTATTTTCTTAATACATTTACTATTGAATTTTAAAAATCTGTAGTCACAGCTTAACTTACACCAGAGAATATTTAAGGTCTTTACAATTATTCGATTAACTAGGATTTAACCCGCGCTAATTATAGCGCGGAGTAATTTTTAAAAAAAAAATTGTTTTAAAATTTAATAAAATTGCTTTTATCTGAATTTTACAATATGACTAACTAATGATTATAGATAAAACTGTCAATTTGTAATAATTTATCTATTTAACCCGTTTTCAGTAAACTAAAATATTATTCGGGCTAACCCGCAAAAACTTATAATCTTGAAAACATAACTTTAATATGCACCGTTAAATGACTCTAGTTTTTGTGGTTAGTTTACGAACTCTTAAAAAAATAGTTTTCTTGTGTCTAACTTTTTTATAAAATTAGTAAAATATTTTTCAACTTTTGTTTTGATATATATTCAAATAAAATATAATAAATTATAGTAAAAATATAACAAAATTTTGAATAAAATTTTGTTTCTTTGAATATCTATGAATTGATTATTATTTTAAAATATATAATATTAAAAATAATTAAGAAATTAAATAATAAATAACTTCTTTAATGCAAAATATATACTTTCCATATTCTAATCAATAGTTTTATAAAACTATTATATTTTTTCCTATTTTAATTATATTTTGTTATTTGTAATGACATTTCATGTAATAACTTACAAAACAAAATTCATTTTTAAAAATGTCTTTTTAAATAATATTATAGAGATGAATGATATATGATGATTTGTTTCGCAACGATGTTTTTCGCCACGTTGACTCATTCATCCCCACGCCACAGGATTGAAGCGACTCGAACTACTAGATTTCGATCTCTTAGCTAGGACCCATCTCCACAGATTTGACTCATGAGCTCCTCTCATCATGTCCACATATTTGACCCATAACCTCTTTTCGATCCCTCCACTCATCATCTTCAAGGGTATTGATCGAGAGATTCGACACACCATCTCCGCAAGAAGGCATAAGCGGCGCTTTGGAAACTTAATGCAGTTGTGTTTACGATAATCTGATTGCTTTATATTCTTCCCCATATTATTTTGATTCCTTGTTTTTTATTCCTTCTGTTTTTTTTTATAAAGGGTTTTAGACATTTTGTTTTGTTTTTTTATAAGAGATTCGTACATTCCCATGCAAAAATAAATTAATTATACTCATTAATAGTCTCGGTACTATCATGAAACATTAATACTCCCCTTCCTAATTGGATAACTAAATGATGTTATGGTAATGTTTAATGTTTCAAGCAAAACAAAAAAAATTTCTTAATTTTTGTGCTTTTAAGGAAAACCTCTTATAAAAAAAACAGAGGGAATATTTTTTTTTTGCCGAGGAATCAAAACAGTAGGTTTAACTTTTGTAAATCCTAATTTTCATTTTAATGATATTTACATTTATAGCAAAAAAAAAAACTACTAGATTTGTAAGATATTAAGTAAAAATCTAATTGGTTTCTTCAAAAAATGAAATAACAAGAATATATTAATTATATTTAAACCGATCGAGTACAATTGCCAAATAATACAAACGAAATATGATGAAATATAATTAATTATTCTGACCCGAAAATAGTTTTTTTTTTTAATTCAGACGAATTGATTAACAAATTTGTTAATCAACAGTGAGACTAACACTTTGTAAGTTTTTTCTGTGGGATGATAACTGTCCCAAAACACATGGCTAGAGACGTCTGGACATACAGAAGATGTGATTTTATTGCACAGCACAGCAAATTCGATGACTCCGGTTCCACAACATCCTTTATTAGACACTCCAAATCCTACAATAACCCAAATCATAACTTTAAAGTTAGTACATTTTTCATAATGAAGAGAAAAAAAGAAGAGCTAGTACTACAAGAAAATTGAAATTTAAATATAACGTTTAGGCCGGTATTACCGTATTTTGCAGGATTCTGGATGATATCGAGAAGTGGATCATAGATATTAATGTAGACCGGTTTAATACCCGGTAGAGTTTTACGCAACAAATCCAATTTTGTAGAGATCTTTGAATTAAAAAGCTTTGCTGCTTCATTGTAATACTCAGCACACTCTCTCAAAAGACCTCCGCCTAAGACCATCTCCATCCGGGGTTCTTAGATGAGGGGTTCTTAAAATTTTATAATGACAAATAATAATAAATATTAGAGGGGTTCTTAACTTTGAAAAAAAGGTTCTTATTTAAAATTTTAGAGGTTCTTAGCATGAGGTTCTTAAAATTTATAATTAAAATATTGGTAAGAACTCCATGAGAGGTTCTACCGGTGATGCTCTAAGAGCATCATTATTGCAGTATCTAAACGTGGGTATCTAAAATTTTAATCAATAAAACTGATTAAATTAAATCCAATAATCACTTTATCTCTTAGAACCGTATCCAAAGTTAGATGTTTTGGAAGCGTATCCAAAAAGCACATGTCGTTCTCCGACTCTCCTCGTTCTCTCAATTTCTTGCTTCATTTGTTTTCAAAATCGAATCAAAAAATCGTTGAAGAGATCTAAAAGTGATTCTGATTTCAAAATCGAATCAAAAAATCGTTTCGAATTCCGATCAAGCTCCGGTGAAGATTCCGTTGAAGAGATCTAAAAGTGAAACGACGACGGAATCCGATAAGTCTATGCTTGAATCTCTGCATCAAGATATTTTGGTAAGTTCAATTTAAACCACATTTTCTCTCTAAATTGCGATTTGTTTGGTCTAAAGATTTTGATTTGGGCATCGATTTCAGGGATAGTCACCTTCAATTGAGTGTTTTATTTACTGAACTCAAATGGCTTCTCTAAAGTCTCAACCTTTTTGCATTCAACTGATACCTGCTGGGTTTTTATAGGGCTGAGTTTCTTAGTTAATTATTAGGATTTCTTATTTATGGGATGGAAACGAGGTCTTGAACAAATGGTTTCTTATTTATGAAGCTAATCAAGAAAGGAAACGAGCTTATTTGATGCCAGTGCTTTCAGTTTCTTTTGTTCGTTATGGCTTGCCTCCCTTAGTGACTTTTTCTACTGATTTTATGAGTTATATGACTTACTTAGAAGCGTTGGCGAAGGTGTAATGTGGAGTAACCTTGTTTTCTTACATTCGTTTATTTTCATATGTTTGTAGCTTCCAAGAACTTGTGGATTGTCTTCTCATCAATACACTGGAGTCATACGTCTGTCTCCTAATCAGACTTCCCCAGTTGAATCAGTGCTTCCTCAGCAAATTGCACGTACTTGTGGAAGTGTCTCAAATATGTTGTCCTCTGAGCTGGAAGTGGTTGACTGGAGTGAAATATGTTTTTTCAAAATTGACTCCATGGTATTCTCTCTTCTCTATGACAGCTAACATCCTTTTGTTGACCTAAAATTAATTTGTGGCCCCTGAATGTTAATGGATTTTGTTTCTTTATAAATGACAATGTTCCTCTTCTCTGTGGATTTTCATGTGCATCACTATTCTATTTGTATTTCTACTACTTTTGGTCCCATAGATTGATTCAACATACGTATTTAAATATCCAAAAAAGCAGAAACAGTTTTAATGCAGTGCTTATAGCTTGGCCAATCATAGTTACTAATCTTGGTGCATGTACCCTTTCTTGTACAACGTTAGAATAAAATGTATTATGAGTATTTTTTTCTGCTTATTATTTTCGGTCTTCAAGATCAAGTTTGCAGCAGCTTAGATATTTTATTGTTCTTTTATTTTTCCAGGATGACATCATCTTGGAATTAATAGTGACAGACGTCGGAAAAGGTTTGTTTCCTTTGTCCTTGTGGCATATATATCACACACTAATTTATCCGAGTTAAAGTGTTTCTTTCATTTTTGGTTTATAAATCAATTTTTGTTTTCACGATTTGCAGGTGCGCCTGTTGGGACTTTTTCAGCTCCTTTGAAGCAGATAGCACGATATATGAAGGACAACCTATACCAGCACAATTATGCCAATGACCTTGTCTGGTTATACTTGTCTACAACTGAAACCATGGTAAATATCCATGCCTTTCTTGTGTAAATTTGCATCTGCTTAAATGCTTGTTAGATGCATCAATGGTTGTTAGGTAGAAATTGTTAGTGATAAATGCTTGTTAGATGCATCAATTAGCAAGTCTTTGACATAGACATTTAGCTACTTGTGTGATAAATGCATTTTTTGTTTGGTTAGTCATTCATTGCTAACAAAAAACTAACATAAGCTAAACACATGATCCTCTTCATCACTCTATTTCTTTCTCTTTCTCTTCCCCAGTTTTCTTTCTCTTTCTCTTTAACGTTCTCTTTCTTCCTCTTTCTCTAGCTCAGAAACCTCTAAACACATAAACACATTTCTTTCTCTGTATCTGCTTAAAGATCACAAAGAAGTCAATGGATTCTCCCAACCCTTTTGATGACTCCATTGGGTATGTAAACCTTCTAAATAGTCAACAAGACTATTTATTCCGGCCTAGTGTAGCTGTTGGATCATCTGCAGTCCCTCTCTTTAGTTCTCCATTTCCTAATGATTCAACCCAACCTGAAGCTACCACACCTGAGGCTGCAACAGTAAGAGGAAGAAGAAATTGGTCTCCAACAGAAGATGTGGTCCTCATTAGTGGCTGGTTGAATACAAGCAAGGACGCACTGATTGGGAATGAGCAAAAGGCTGAAGCCTTTTGGAAAAGAATTGCAGCATACTTTGCTGCAAGTCCAAAGCTTGTTGGACTTCCTTCGAGAGAGCCTGGTAACTGTAAGCAAAGGTGGGCCAAGATAAATGACCAAGTTTCTAAATTTGTAGGATGCTTACACGCTGCAAATGCTCAGAAGGCTTCAGGGCAGAATGATAATGATGTGATGAAGGTTGCTAATGAGATCTATCTCAATGATCACGGTGCCAAGTTCACACTTGAGCTTTGTTGGAGAGAGCTAAGGAATGATCAGAAGTGGTGTTTAGCTTCATCACAAACAGATCATGTCAAGAGTAAAAGAAGAAAGCTTGATGATGGATCTCAAACATCTCAACAGTCTTCAAGCTGTAATGTAGATGAAAGTCAACCTCGTCCTCTGGGTGTTAAGGCGGCTAAGGGCAAGGGAAAAAGGAGTACCAAAAGCGTGGAACAAGGAGACAAGAATCTCACACAATTTCAGAGTATGTGGGAGATCAAGAAGCAAGATTTGGCACTGAAGGACAAGCTTAGTGACAAGAAACTCTTGGATACTCTTCTCAGTAAAACAGAGCCTTTAACTGACATGGAGATGACTTTAAAGGAGAAGCTCATAAGTGATATGCTAATTGGTTGAATGTTGTAGTTTGTGTTTATGTGTTTATGAATTTTTTGTTTAAGTTTAATGTAGTTTCTGTTTAAGTTTATCTCGGATTATGTATCTTCGAATGCTTCAAGTTTTTGTAATGTATATGATGATGTATGCTTCAGTTACGTTTAATGAAATATGTTTAATTATGATTTTGCTTCTGTTTTGGTTTAATGAATTAGTTAATAGTTTAGGTTGAATGTTATATAGATTAGTTCCATCTTTGTGTTTTATGAATTTGTTTCAGTGTTCGTTCAGTTTGATATTGGTTATGTCTTTGTTTTAGTTGTTTAGTTTGTGTATCTATAGTGTGTTTAAAACTTCATGTATGTTAATTCAATGTAATGGGTTTTCATGTATCAATGTTAATACATCAAGTTTGTGTGGCAAGAAACTCTTAAAAAAAAATTCAAATATTTAAAATTTTAGATACCCATTAGAGGTTCTAACCAATGAACTATGAAAATACTTAGAACCTCTTATGAATTCTAAACTTTTAATTTTTGAATTTTTTTAATTAAAATATTAGTTAGAACCCTTTATGGGTATCTAACCAATAATGATGCTCTAAGAGCATGTTCAATGGGGGGTTCTAAATAGAAGAGTTCTAAAAAATTATAATGATATATAATTGATAAATATTGGAGAGGTTCTAAAAAGAAGAGAGAAGAGTTCTAAAGTTAGAACTTTTAGATACAGATTCTAAAAATTAACATACAAAATGTTGGGGTTCTAAAAGGTGAGGTTCTAAAAAATTTAGATACCCATTTTTAGAACCTCACCATTGGACATGCTCTAAGGTTCTCTGTGATGGTACACACCCAAGTGGTGGTGCACTAAACACAGCTATTCTTCTCACTCCATATCCGTATAGTTTCTGTCAATTTCATTTCGTCATAATCATTATAATTAATGCTTAGCTAATATTTAATCAAAGTTAAAAAAAAAAAAAACTCAATCCACACATAATTACATATTCTATCAGAGATGAAAAGAGATAAAAGATGAGACACATCAATGATCAATCTATAAAATATTAATGCCTGAAAAGTTATAACATGTCGCCAAACAATATAAAATATTTAGCCGGTAATTTATTTTTGCTATAATGAGTGTCTTTCATCAGAAACAAAATGTGTGAACCTCTGAAAAATAAATTAAAAGTGATATGAAAGGAGAAAGTTTGGTAGGTAGCCATAAATTTGTTAGTATTTAGAAATACTTATTAGAAATTTTAAAATGCTCATAGCTAAAATGATTATTTCAATATTAAAAGTATCAGGTATCTACATTTTCCAACTCTGAACCGTTGTCATAAAATATTCCATGACATAAATAGAAGTATTAGTCACTGAAATAATAACCTTTTTGATAGATTCTAATTACTACTTTTAGCAGATGCTTTACGTTATTTATAGCATCCAGTAAACTGTAAATAGTTAGTTATTTTTGTTTACTCTTTCAGAAATACAAGTATATACTAGTTATTGTGGAATAGTATATATATGAGAGAAGCTTACAGTCACAAAATCGGAGGCAGAGTTGGCCATAAGAGTAGTGTACGAATCGACGTCGTATTGAGGTCTTGCATGAAGATCATAGTAAGTATTGGCTATGTCGTCGCTGCCTGCGACCAATAAGATTAATCTGTTGGCTAATATGAATCCTTTTCTTTCTTCCCCGACTAAATGATTCACTTTCTCTATGTACTCCTCGAAATATTTTAATTGCTCTGCTAATGATATTGCGGCCTAATACCATATTCAACAAATAGAAATGAGACCAAGTTAGTTAGGATATATATATGAAATCAAATATTTCCATATATAGGAGTTTGCAATTAATCAAAAACACCATGATCGTGAGATTAAATATATTGTATTAGTTACCACGAGTTTCGGTGTTATGGGATCGTAACCAGAACCTCCCGACGCAAATGATACACCGGTTAAAAGATCTTCGGGCTTTAGATTTGGATCGAGATATGCAGGTACAACTGATTTTTTCCCACTTCCTCAGCTGCAAAACAAGAAGAAAGCATAAAGATAAATAGCGTTATCATTGTAACTTTTTTAAAAACAATATTATATATTGTGGAAGACTAACTTTCCTATACCAAAATTTGGTATGCATATTGAGTCAATGTTACTAGACTTGTTTTTAACTAACATCTAAAAGGGGACCCAAAAACATAAAAAAACAAATGATTGCTCAAATAATTGCCGTGGCTTGTGCCTAATAATTAAGGGTGAATCTATTTTCCCAGTGACTTCTCTCTTTTGACATAAAAGCTGAAAAAAAGAAGAATGGATCTAGCAAATCGGCGGGGACTCGTCCGTCACAGAATCTCCCGGTGGGAACTCCGCCTTGGAAATTGATACCGTAAGGATGAAAATCGCACTTAACTACGGTTTTGACATTGTTGTTATTTCCGGTGTCGACGATGGAGTCTCCGAAAGCTATTAGCGCCGGAATCGTCAAGTTTGGCGGCAGCTTTATGGCAACGACCGTCTTTGTGAGAACGAGAACAGATAACAAACATAGTTTCAATGAAGAACAAGAACATGACCAGCTTGTATATTGTCTTTCATTTTTGCTTTATTGTAATGTAAAAAATAAAATAAGTTTTTTTATTAAAGAAAATTTTGCTTTGAATCTTAACAAAAACTAGGACAAACGGAGAATATATAAACTTTTCTGCTATGTTATCACACTTACTTACTTATATATATGTGCAATGCATTGCGTGGCGGAGATGTTGTGGACTTGTGGTAGACAAGACCGAATTAACCCAGTTGATTAAAAAAATCTAAATATGGATTGAGTATTTTAATAATTTTGATCGTAGAAAACATCTGAGATATATAGTGTATTTAATCCCAACCATACCATACAATTTTTGTTTTAATAATAACAAGCTGCTTTAACGACATGGAGTCATTAGTGCGTATTATGTCGAAACACTTATTGCCAGCAGAGTGTGACAACAAGCATGTATAAGAGTGCGTATGTTTGCCCACGGGTGGGCATTTTAACCGAACCGAACCAACCGAACCAAACCGAACTCAAACCGACCTAAACCAAACCATAGTTAATACCCAACCATTTGGTTGAAGTTTTTCTCAACCCGAACGGTTCGGTTTGGTTCGGTTTAAAACCGAACCGAACCGATAAACCAATGTGTTTTTGTTAATTAGTTAATTAATAATATTAAAAATAATAACACATATAGTGATAGTTTTATATTAATGATATAAGCTTATAATGACTCATATAAGAGATGAATAAACATTAACTTTTAATTTTTTTAATTTTAATTTTTTAATTTTTAATTTTTTTAATTTAGGAAAGACGAAACCATAAATTTTTTAATTTTTTTTTAATTTTGATTAAGTGGAATACTTTCAGTTTGGTTTTAAAATTTTAGGGAATGGTTTTTTTTATGACTTCGTTTTGTTTACGTTTCGTTATGATTTTGTTTTTATAAGTTGATTTTTTTAAACCGAACTAAAACCAAACCAAAGTACAACCGAACCGAACTAAACTAAACCGAATTAAACCCAAACCGAACACAAACCGAACCAAACTTATTTCGGTTGAGTTCGGCTAGAGTTTTATTCAACCCGAATTAACCGAACCGAACCGAACCCGAACCGAACCCGAAATTAAACCGAAATGCCCACCCCTATGTTTGCCAACGCTAATTAAACGGGGATTATAATCGCTGTAATAGTTTAAGATGCTATCCTCTTACGAGTATTAAATGATTGTGATTATGATTCTCATTTATGTCTCAATATTTGTTTTTTATGAAAGGAAAATGGTTTCTATATTTTCAAATGAGTTGGTACAGCGATATATATTTATACAAGAGAATAGTAATTTTTAGGCTAATCTAATTACAGAAAGTAACTGTGAGTGAAAAAAATCCCACATCGGTAGTAGGACCTAAGATTAAGTGGTATATAAGGGTATTGGGTCACTCCTCTCATTAGCCAATTGGTTTTTGAGTTGAAAGCCCAATAAACCAAGTCTATCATGGTATCAGAGCCACACCGATAGTTGGGCCACCCGTCCCAAAGTAAACTCCACGCATCAGATGGAAAAACCATACTGAGCGTGAGAGGGGATGTGAGTGAAAAAAATCCCACATCGGTAGTAGGACCTAAGATTAAGTGGTATATAAGGGTATTGGGTCACTCCTCTCATTAGCCAATTGGTTTTTGAGTTGGAAGCCCAATAAACCAAGTCTATCAGTAACAATCAAATTTTGAAACATAAATGAGAATCACAATTATAATAACAATCATAATCACAATCATATCTCTAACACTGTGTTTCAAAACAGAACGCATAATTAAAAATTCAAAATTTGCTACGTATAAATTGCCTATATCATTGTGATGTGACCTGTGGGTAAAACATACAAACTTTAATATATTAAAAATGAACATTACAAGCTTACGTGGCAGCACCATAATTTTTTTAACCTATATATACATATAGTTTATATATCGAGACAATTAATTTAAATTTCTTAAAATAACTTTAACAACAAAATAGCATATTCTGATTTTTTGTTTGACAGCCGCATATTCTAATTTATAAATTAATTTTATTTAATCTATACTATTAAAATTCAGACATTTTTGTGTCCAAAATTAATATTCCAAATATTTTAACAACGGTATAATCTCAATGATAAAGACTGTACGATGGGATAACGTAAATTTATATGTTTTCTAATTTCGAGCAAAAAAAAAATATAAGTTTTCTAATAATATTATTTACTATGTACATAGTACGGAACATTAACTAAATTTTTATGAAACCGTTCATCATGTTTTCATGTACTACAAAACAAAAAAAATTGCTTGTCGTGACTAATAAAATCATTATTTATTAATAATTTTTTAAATAAATATATTCTAATAATGATGTAACAGTAGAAAAAATAAAATTACTCAATAAAAATTAGGTTTTACAAAAAAAAAACATTTGACATTTTATTTTGTTTTAGTTTATTTTTTATTATTATTCTATTTGGTTCATAATAATACCATAAAAACAGATAATTTGATTCAACAGAGAAAATTCTATTCGTATTGAATCGGTTTAAAATTGTTTTAGTTTAGGGGAAAAGTAATAGTTAAATAATATTTAACTAATCTTATGTTAATATAATTATATATGATTTTTATATTTTCGTGCGATATTAGATTACAAATTTTAAATAAATTTGATTCTTCGGTTCAAATCGGTTGGTTTAAATTTAGTTTTGAATTAGTTCAAAGATATACGTCTACCGATCACTTTATGGGACTTATAATTCCGTTGATTCGATTGGTTTCGTTTGATTCAAATCGCAAAGTCAATTTTAAATACAAAACGATAAGTATGGTCCCATTTTTTATGATTAATATATATATATATATATATTATATATACAAATTATATAGTGTTACATATAAAAAATCAATGTATATACAATGTTAGACATTTGTAATCCAATAGTATATAATATAAGTAATACGACAATTAGGTTACGTTGAAATGCGATAAATAACACTAATTAATTTAAGAATCTCATGCTAAAATCTTTGAGCATGTGAGGACGTAAACTGTTACGAAACTACAACTTTATAGGTCACCATAATTAATACTTTTTTGGTTAAAGACCATAATTAATACAACCAAGACTTTTAGAGCCCATCAAGCTCGGCAATATATAAGCTCGGCATGTGAGGAGTATTGATTTTTTTTTGTTTTGACAAAGCCTATATAATATTTGGTTGGTATCATTTTTGGTCTCTATCGTGGCATATTCTACTTTTGTTTTATTTTAGAGTTCTTTTCGACTTAATGTTCTCATCATGCGTACGAATAATTTTAAAAAAAAAATGGAACAAAAGGCGTAAGGTAGATGTAGATCACAAGCAATAGGTGATGGACAATAGCTACTATCACCACAGAACTGAGTGTGAAGAAGGGTAGCTTTCTCTCTACATATACACGTGAAATAAAAGGTACAAACTGAAGGTAGATTATAGTCACTGATTATAGTAATGGAAAAAATGTGTGTGTATTTCGGGAGAAGCTTGCTGTTAATTGTTATATTGCTATCTATATAAATTAAGATGGTCCAAATATAATAATTATAGAGTATAATAGTAAGCCAGCGCTAAGTGCTATCCGAAAAATCAAGCTAATTAAGAGTAAGATATATCGACAACGACAAGGCTACTGGAATGTGGAACTAATATTTTTATTTATTTTTACATATGTGGAACTAAATTTAATGATGAGACAACCATATTATCGCCCAACCAGTCAACCACTATCTAACATAATTATGTTTGTATAAATATGTGCACAAAAAAATCAATTATATTGGTTACAAACAAAAAATCAAATATATATATATATATATACTTAAAAATATATTAGGGTTTTTGGTTTAATAAAGAGTATGTTGCTTTACATTTTTCTTTTGTTTGAAAACGAATATCATTTTTAAAATTTGAAGATAATTTCAGTTTTTTTTTTTAAAAAAAAATTTAAACAGAAAACCTAATAAATTTTGAATTGAAGTGATTATACTTGAATTAGTAGAAAATATTGTGATATTGAAAAGATTACAAAACGAATGCAATTTATTATATAAATGGTCCTATAACTATATCTTTTGTGGTCATCTTATAATACATAGTCTATGCCTACATGGTATTCATATATCGTAGAAGATGGACCCCGTAACCCCGTAACCCCGTAACCCCGTAACCCCGTAACCCCGTAATGTATCGCAGTTCTATTAGATTCTATTCTAATATATAAAAGATGACAAATTCTCTCTAGTTGAGCGCTACATTAGATTCTATTCTAATATATAAAAGATGACAAATTTTCTCTAGTTGAGCGCTACATCATTACTAGAGAGAGTGTCAAATATTCAAAATTATTTAGTTATTTAATTGTTTTTTTCTTGGCCTTTTAAGTTTGCATAATTATTAGTAATTTATGTTTAATTTTTAGTAACGTTTATGCACAAAAACCCTCCAAATATAATTTTTTTATCACTATAATCTTAAAAGGGAGAGTCACTTAAATAGTATAGAAATTAGGTAAAATGACTAGACTAGTAAACAACTATTTTTTATTACTGAAATGTTTTTCATATCCATGATGTCTTTCTAAACATTTGATAACAAAAATGTAATTACAGGAATGCCATTAATTTTTTTTCCACATCAGCGAAAAAACAGGCGCAACGCCTACGTGGCATAAAAACTGCCTATGTGTATTATGAAAATCTGCCGCAGAAATTTCTCGCTGTAGTGACGGCAGACTTACAGGACGAGCGGCTGATTTAAAAGAACGGCCGACTTATTAGTTGGTCGGCTGATTTATATTCATAAGTTTGCCAAATGTCACGGCAGACTTATATGAATCTCGACCGATTTATGAATTTTCGGCTGACTTAGGAGTACACGACACGGTTGATTTATATTCTGACGACCGATTTATGAAAACTTTGGCTGACTTATTGCTATGACATGGCCGGCTAATTATTGTTGCCCGCCTGATTTATCGTTAATCCGGCTGACTTATTTGGCTGATTTATTTTGCAACGGCATACTTATGCGGGTTAATTGTGGCTGACTTACGTTAAATCAGCCGTAATAAGACCGATTTACTTAAAAGTCGGCCTTATTACGGCTGACTAATTAGCGAAAGATTAATTACTGTAATAGTATGCTAGTGACGACTGACTTATATGATGTAGCGGCTGACTTATGTTTTCTACCTGATTTATGTGTTTCAATGCCTGATTACATGAAACTTTATTAATTACTTAAATAGTATTTTAGTGGCGACTGACTTATAATTTTGTTTGATGGCTGATTTTATATGGCTGATTTATAAGTTCGTTTGATGGCATGTTTCCATATCAGCAAAATAAAGATTACATCAAGCTCTAAACACATTATTATGTACACATAATTAGGTTTAGCCGCCGTCAGCCCTTTTCTTCGTCGTTGTTCTTCATCTTCTCCATTCTTCATCTTTTCTTTGAGCTTTATACCAAAACTAAATTTCGGAGAGGATGGATTCGATAATAATTGTTTCCGGTACATGGGTTCTCAAAAATAGATATGTATTCAACTCCGACAAGAGAGTGTGTAGATTTCTACAAGTTAACGAAGAGACAACCTACAACAATCTTGTGGATATGATAATGGAGGATTATGGGTTGGAGTCGCAAAGCTGTAAGATTCAGCTGAGCTACATGTTCTCCAACAAAATTTTGAAAAAAATGTTGCATGATAATCCACCGGTTTATGTCTGTAATTCTCGACAATTTCTAGGTTTTCAAACGCTAAGGAAAAGCGATCAGCTACGTCTTTGTGTAGAAGTTATAGAGAATGAGGATTGTGAAGTTATTCAGAAGGACAAAGCGGTGGACAAGATGAAACGGCCATTCAGTCATGTCTCAAAAGAGGAATTTAAAGAAGAATACATTGGGAGTTATGAAGATGATGGTGTTTACAAAGACAAAGTTGAAGATGAAGAAGATGTGTGTAATCGAGAAAAATCTATGGATATATGCGAGGACAAAGACGAAGTTAAAGATGAAGAAGATGGCAAATTTGACAGCAGATTTGATATGATTGACGACCCGGATGGTGCATCATCCGATGATGATAACTTTAGTTTATATGGGAAGCCTCGAAAAGAAGATGAAGATTCACCGCCGTTGCCTCCTAAGAAGAGACCTCAGAATATTGCGATGAACGAATCGAAAGGAGCTGGTGAGTTTCTCAAGTTTGAGATGGAGTCTCTAAATATCGTTGTAGGCCAGCGATACGAGACAAAAAAAGATCTGGAGATACGACTGAAACTTCTTACACTGAGGGATCGATTTGATTTTGATGTACCAATATCGAATGCGGAAACGCTCATTGTTCGGTGTTGGGTAAATGGATGTAGATGGAGAGTTCGTGCTTCTACAAAAGGAAAATCTCCAGAATTCTATGTTCGTATCTACGATTCAGAACACACATGTTCTGTAACTGAGCGTTCTAATCGATCCTGACAAGCAACACCGGATATTTTGGGACTCTTATACAGGAATTTTCTCGGCGACATTGATCCGTCAGTTCTACCTAGACATGTCGGAGTAGCTATCAATAAGAATTTTGGTATCAAGGTAATACATTCAATTTCAGCTGATTTATTAGTACGAAGCGGCTGATTTATTAGTACGAAGCGGCTGACTTAAATGTACGATGCGGCTGACTTATATGTACGATGCAGCTGACTTATATGTACGATGCGGCTGACTTATATATACGATGCGGCTGACTTATAACTGATTTTTTTTTATGATTATAGATGGATTACTGGAAGAGCCATAGGACGTTAAGATTTGCAAGACAGATCGATTTGGGGACTCCTGATAAGGGGTTTGAAGATTTACCTTCGTACATTCACATGATAAAAAAGGCAAATCTGGGTACAGTTACGCGTCTTCATATTGATGATTGCGGAAGATTCAAGTATTTGTTCATTGCATTTGGTGCGACCTTGAATGGATTTGCTTTTATGCGTAAAGTAGTCGTTGTCGATGGTACATTTCTCCATGGAAAATACAAAGGGACGCTACTTACAGCAACAACTCAGGATGGTAATTTTCAGATTTTCCCAATAGCGCTCGGTGTGGTTGACACTGAAAATGATGATTCTTGGCAATGGTTTTTTACGCAACTTAAAATTGTTATTCCTGACGATAAGGGTCTTGCGATCATCTCGGATAGGCATAAGTCAATTGGGAAAGCAATTGAAAATGTGTATCCATTGGCGGCTCGTGGAATTTGCACGTACCATTTATATAAGAACATTTTGGTACGGTTCAAAGGTGGAAGTTTGTTCCGTATGGTGAAAAAAGCTGCAAAGTGTTATAGAAGAGCTGAATTTGATGAGGTCTTCGATGAGATTGAAGCGTGTAATCCTGAACTTCATGGCTACCTCCAAAGAGCGGATGTTAGAATGTGGTCACATGTTCATTTCCCGTGCGATAGATATAATTTGACGACAACAAATATAGCGGAATCAATGAACAAAGTTCTTTCACATGCTAGAAGTTTCCCAATTATTCGACTCTTAGAATCGATAAGGTCAATGATGATGAGATGGTTTGCTGAGCGGCGAGAAGATGCAAGGACCATGAAAACAACGCTTACCCGTGGTGTTGAAAAATTGTTGGAGGTAATTACGTTACATAGATGATTGATTCTTATCATTTGTACCAGCCGAGATTTAATAAAAAAAATCTTGATAACAGGTCCGTGTGAGTGGTGCCAAACTTGCGGCGGTACAAATGATTGATTCTTATCATGTACAAGTTACATGCGGATCATCGTTGCATGTTGTGAATTTGGATGCGAGAAGATGCACTTGCCGTCATTTCGACATCGAGAAATTACCCTGCGTACATGCAATCGCAGCTGCCAAGACGATGAATGTTTCTCGTATCTCACTGTGTAACCCATACTATTACCGGGATTATTTGGTTAACGCCTATGCTGGTTCAGTTATGCCTGTAGATTCGGCGCTCCGTATTCCAGAACATGTAGCTGAACAAGTGTGCATGCCCCCAGTTGTTCGTCAACAACCTGGAAGACCTAAAAACTCAAGATTTAAATCATGTTTGGAAAAGGCAAGTGAGAAGAAACGCCCCAAAAAACAACAAACTTGTTCTCGTTGTAATCAGGGTGGGCACAATGCGAAAACTTGTAAAACTTAACGGTGATTGGTAGATGACAAATCGGCCATAAAGGACGGTGTAAACTTAACGGTGTGCAATATTATGTTTCTGTCGTAAATCAGCCACAACAGTGTGTGGTATGGTTTATAAATCAGCCATTACGGTGTTTAATAAGTCGGCCATAATAGATAATAAATCGGCCATTAAGTTGTATGAATGTGTTGGAAACCAAAAAGATGAAAAATTTGAATTTTATAAAACGAACGACAAAAAAAACAAAAAAATTTGAATTTTCAAACGATTTGAATTATAATTCAATTTGGGCGTTAATATCGACGAAATTGAGGTTCCCCACCTAAACTTTTTGTAATCTCGAGACACCGCGTGCATCCCTATGTTTCTCTCGTAAATCAGCCACAACAGTGTCTGGTATGGTTTATAAATCAGCCATTACGGTGTTTAATATGGTTCGTAAATTAGCCATACCTCAAATTGGTCAGTTGTAAATCAGCCACACCTCAAATCTGTGTTTCAAAGTTTAATTAATAATTTTATTTCAGTATTTAGTAATTTTAAGTCTTACATCAACAATGGGTTATATATGTAAGATTTACACGTCTTGTATGTTTATTCTTATCATGTTCATCTCAAAACCTAAACCATGTCAAAATCTTTATATATATAGTAACAACATAATCCTTACCATGTCTTATCTATATGACTAACTATATTAGACTTAAACCATAAACCCTACATTACTTGTTTTGTAGTAACTATGTTATCATAGATAACAAAACAAATCCCCTAACTCAATGTAAAACTCGTAATCCCATAAATTCAAAAATATTTGTTTGATAAGTCGGCCATAATAGATAATAAATCGGCCATTAAGTTGCATGAATGTGTTGGAAACCAAAAAGATGAAAAATTTGAATTTTATAAAACGAAAGACAAAATAAAACTAAAAATTTGAATTTTTAAACGATTTAAATTAGAATTCAATTTGGGTGTTAATATCGACAAAATTGAGGTTCCCCACCTAAACTTTTTGTAATCTCGAGACACCGCGTGCATCCCTATGTTTCTCTCGTAAATCAGCCACAACAGTGTCTGGTATGGTTTATAAATCAGCCATTACGGTGTTTAATATGGTTCGTAAATCAGCCATACCTCAAATTGGTCAGTTGTAAATCAGCCACACCTCAAATATGTGTTTCAAGGTTTAATTAATAATTTTATTTCAATATTTAGTAATTTTAAGTCTTACATCAACAATGGGTTATATATGTAAGATTTACACTTCTTGTATGTTTATTCTTATCATGCTCATCTCAAAACCTAAACCATGTCAAAATCTTTATATATATAGTAACAACATAATCATTACCATGTCTTCAACAATGGGTTATATTTGTAAGATTTACAATTTTTGTATGTTTATTCTTAGGGATATCATCTTCATTATATGTTTGAATTCGTAATCCTACATTACATATTTGAATTCGTAAACCCTAAATCATACATTTTATGTTTTAATTCTTGAATTCGTAAACCCCAAAAATACTTGTATCATAAGTCGGCCATAATAGATGACAAATCGGCCATAAAGTTGTATGAATGTGTTGGAAAGCGACGTCGTTTTGGTCATTTGGGGGGAAAACTTATATTAGGGTTCTAGATCACTCTGACACCGGGTTTGAGAGTTTGGGGAATTTAGAGCGAGAAAAAGACGAGTCGATTCGAATTCGGAAATTGTGAGCATGGGTGATCAAGGAAGAGGGTTCCCGACGCACTGTAGATGTGGTGAACGTTGTAGATTGCTTACATCAAAAACGGTGACGAACCCAGGAAGACTATTTCATACTTGTCGATTTGGAGATAAGGTAATGATGCAATTGGTTTCGATTTAGTGTTTATAATGATGCAATTGGTTTCGATTTAGTGTTTATATTATTGTTTGTATGGTGTAGAATAATCGTTATCACTTGTTCAAATGGACGGACGAATCAATGGTTGAAGAGATTGAGGATATGAAATCGAAGATTGATGATCTTGAAAGTGCTTCATTCACCTTCGAAAAGGGATTACAAGCCTGTAACTCTGAAATCGAGACTCTAAAAATGGAGACTCGGACTTGTGAAGCAGTGGTATGTGGTTTTGAGAAAGAGTTAAGAAGTTTTGAAAAGGAGATAGACGATTGCAAAATGGAGCTAAGGGGTTTGAAGAACATGGTTGTGTGTGTTGTGGTGATGGTTATTTTGTACAAGTTGTTTATGTAACGTTATAAATCGGCCACTATTAGTTTCGACTTTATTTATAAATCGGCCATAACTAGTTTGTTCAAAATGAATAAGTCAGCCATCATGCGCATCACTTGCTAAAATAACGTACATAAATCCGCCATCACTAGTATGTTCAAAATAGATAAATCGGGCATCACTAGTTTGTTCAAAATACATAAGTCAGCCATAATGCTAAAATAAAATACATAAATCGGTCATCACTAGTTTGTTCAAAATACATAAGTCAGCCATAATGCTAAAACAACGTACATAAATCGGCAACCACTAGTTTGTTCTAATAATTAGTTAAATTGTGCATACATGTCAGGTGCCTCATCAAAAATCTCCGCAGCCATCTTTAACCGTAAGGGCTGCATATTTCTGTCACTGAGGCCTTCAAAAGAGACACCAAGCGCAAGACACTCGATATACTTCAACGCATACACACCACAATCACCAGGGTTTAGGTTTTGTGGGATGCCTTTCTTCCTTCTAAACGAGAACTTCTTAGAGCTTACCTTTCGAATTTCAGGAGGAATGACTTCGTTCAAAAGTGCAGGTATCATTCGCATGAACGGCCTAGCTGTTTCCATAATTTTATTGTCTTTTGCGGGTGTTCCTTCTCCAATGATGCTATCATAAGCAATTATCTTCTCATTCACCAAATCAATGTGCAACGCTATCCAGTGAATTGCCTCCAACTTGGTAAATTAAATACAAGTGATCAACATCGTATATCCACCTTTTATGTGTCGGCATGTCATCAGGAAGCAAACCGTTTGCTAAATCAAGATACCCATCTTTGAATTTCCAATTCTTAGGATTGATGTTGTACTGCGCATACTCTTTCATCCACATACTTATGAACCATTGGTCGACAAAAGCAATTCGATCAGTGTGGAAAGGGCATGGAACTTGAAGGTACCTTTTCCGGAGGACTCTCATAAACGAAGACAAGTGCTGTAAAAACAATATAAATAAGTCAGCCATCAAGTATAAATAAGTCAGCCATCAAGTATCAATAAGTCAGCCATCAAGTATCAATAAGTCAGCCATCAAGTATCAATAAGTCAGCCATCATGTATCAATAAGTCAGTCATCAAGTATCGATCAGTCAGCCATCAAATATTTTTACTTACATAATCATACAACCATCCGTAATTAGTGCCGGAAGGCCAATCTTTTCGCGGAGTGATGAAAACCCTGTAGAACTCAATTTCTGGAGGCCCTTGTCCAAGTGGAGTAGACCTAATGAATAAACAAACAAATAATTATATTAAAATAGTGGTAGATAACTCAATCAGAAATTAATCACTGTACATACTCAAATGGATGGAGGTAATTTAAAAGTGTCTCCAGTTTAGTCCGATCAACTGGCTTCAGTGGATCGTAGATTGTTGGTGAAGGAACCATACCCTTCATCATACACGTCAATCCATCGTTTCCAATATACGGATACGGTGGTGGTGGCAGAAACTTTTTCTTCAGCGGGATACCACCTTCATCTAGTTTCGTAATAGCACCATGAATCACGTCTATTGCATTTCCCAGTAATGAATGCCTAACCCTATCCTCTTCAGTATCAAATCCATCAGATTCAGACATCAACTGGTTCTCTTATTCCCGAACTTGCTCTGTTATATCAACCACTTCACTATCAGCTTCCTTCCTCTCAATGGTTGGTTTTATCATCTTTTTATTCGCCTCTTTTTTATCCTTCACTTCTTTCTCATTCTTCTCACCATTATTTTTCTTCTCTTCTGCCTCTTTCTTCCCATTGATTTTCTTCTTCTCTTCTCCTTCTTTCTTCTCATTGATTTTCTTCTTCTCTTCTCCTTCTTTCTTCTCATTGATTTTCTTCTTCTTCTCTTCAACCTCTTTCTTCCCATTGATTTTCTTCTTCTTCTCCATTTCCTCAAACTCCTTACCCAAATTGTGGATCGGCTGTATAAAGTAAAGAAAATAAATTAAAGGATGCGTATTGATTAAGAAATTACTATGCATTTTTTAACTTACCCGACTTGTGAACTCTTGATCTTTCCCAATCTTCGAGTTGCCATCTTTAAACATGGATTGGTTTATTTCACCAATTGCTATGCGCTCTTTCATCTCCTTAAATTCTTTCTCCAACGTCCCAACTCTGTCTTCAACAGAAGTTATTCTATGACCATACTATTCGTCAACTTTTGTTTCAAGCCTACTTTCTATACCTCCAACCATTCCGCCAATGTTTTTCTCCATATCATCAAACCTTGTACATAGTTTCTCCACCATTTGCATAAGGCCATTGACATACACATTATTATCGAAATCTTGAGAGTCATCCTTCTCATCTGCTAGTTTTTCACTATCATCAGCCTTTTTCTTCTTTTTCCTCTTCTCCACTTCTTCCACAACAGCTACATGACTTTCTTGCTTTTTGCGTTTCTTAGTCTCATTCACATCCCAATAACCTTCAACAAACTTATCTTCAAGTATGTCGACTATCAAGTTATGGAGTTCTACGTCATCATCTTTACCTTCCCACTTAGGATATATCTCATCATCCGACTTCATAATCATCTTCCTAACACGGACCTACAAACATTAATAAGTCAGCCATCAAGTATCAATAAGTCAGCCATCAAGTATCAATAAGCCAGCCATCAAATATCATTAAGTCAGCAAGAAAATACCTGGCCATGCTGTGCAATCTCCTGACTAATAACATATTCTAAACTTGAGCGTGTACGGACTCCACCCCATCGAAGGAATGGTACTTCATTCAGATCTCTTATTCTCCCAAAACGCTATCCAAACACCTTAACTGATTCATATGTCCAAAACAGTAGCGCGGGCACGCAACCGTTAACGGAATATGAATTTCCTTCAAACTGAACAACCTTAACACCATCAATGAGGTATTGAAATGCAACCCGACCCCATAGATAATTCTTAATGTCTTCATCTTTGAAGACTCTTTTTGCACTTTCTAGAGTTAGTATAGAATTATGATGTAACCCATGAATTCTCATGTGTAGAATACATAAAAAAACCCAACATTTTTCGTTTTTCAAGACTCCATGGACGACACGTAGCTAACACCAAAGCCAGTTCATCATACTTTGGTCCAAGCCCTTTCGGAACACCCAACTCTGCCCAGAAATCTGTGTACTCAGCTTCGCAACTTTCAGTTGGCAGCGGATCTGTGTTTAGCCCCGTAATCTCAGCAAATTCGTGCAAGCTAAACCTGATTGGTTGACCACCGACCACTGACCAAATCTCATTCTTCTTCTTTACTGCCAACTGACGGGTGAGTAGATAATGTACAGTCTTAGCAGACCACACGTAATTGCTATCAACTAGCTTAGCAATTAGTCCAACAGATAACTTCTTAATTTCATCCCACGCATCTTTTCCTATTGATTCTCTAACGAGAGAAAAATTGCCCAGCTGACAATTGTGATTCATGCCTCTATTCTGCAAAGGAGATTTCCCTTCTTCGTAACGTTTAGGCGGGTACTTCTTTGTTCCATTAGATGAATCTATCTGTTCATAAAAATATAATTAGATCAACCATCATATAAACATAAATCAGCCATCATGCAGAACATAAATCAGCCATCATGCAGAACATAAATCAGCCATTAATGTAAAATCAGCTTTCACGCAAACATAAATCAGCCATCAAATATGTAAATCAGCTGTCAAGTGTGCATAAATCAGCCATCAATGTAAAATCATCAGACTCGGGTTTTGAAATTAAAGGCCGGAATATGGCCGGAAAATTGATTATGGGGCCATCGATTATGGAAAATTAACTGTATAACTTCATAAAATCGTTGACTTACAGTAGTTAGCTTCTACCTTTGAAACGATGAAAATCCTTCAAACCTTCGAAAAGGGTGCGTATGTGGTTTTGTTAATAGACGAAATGCGACTGCGGCGAGGCGGACGAGACGAGTCACAATCGGAAGAGACAAACAAGCAGCACCGGCGGTTCGGCAATCGCCCAGAGAGGTTTTTTTTCCTGTTAGTGATGAGAAGATGTTGAATCGACACTTTTTCTCTATATTAGTAAATTATAAGAAACTGAACCGTCATATTAATTAATAAAAAATCTCATAAAATACATAAATCAGCCATCATATTAACATAAATCAGCCTTCACGCAAACATAAATCAGCCATCAATATAAAATCATCATACTCGGGTTTTGAAATTAAAGGCCGGAATATGGCCGGAATATGGCCGGAAAATTGATTATGGGGCCATCGGTTATGGAAAATTAAATGTATAACTTCATAAAATCGTTGACTTACAGTAGTTAACTTCCACCTTTGAAAAGATGAAAATCCTTCGAACCTTCGAAAAGGGTGCGTATGTAGTTTTGTTAATAGACGAAATGCGACTGCGGCGAGACGGACGAGACGAGTCGCAATCGAAAGAGACGAACAGGCAACACCGGCTGTTCGACAATCGCCCAGAGATTGTTAGTGATGAGAAGATAGTGAATCGACACTTTCTTTTTCCTGTTAGTGATGAGAAGATAGTGAATCGACACTTTCTTTCTCTATATTAGAAGAAACTGAATCGTCATATTAATTAATAAAAAAATCTCAATTAAAGACATAAATCAGCCATCATATTAACATAAATCAGCCTTCACGTAAACATAAATCAGCCTTCACGCAAACATAAATCAGCCATAAATATAAAATCAGCTGTCAAGTGTGCATAAATCAGCCATCAATGTAAAATCATTAGACTCGGATTTTGAAATTAAAGGCCGGAATATGGCCGGAAAATTGACTTTATAACTTCATGGGGATATCGATTATGGAAAATTAACTGTATAACTTCATAAAATCGTTAACTTACAGTAGTTAACTTCCACTTTCAAACGATGAAAATCCTTCAAACCTTCGACATGAGACTGCGACGAGGCAGACGAGACGAGTCGCAACCAAAAGAGACGAACATGCAACACCGGCGGTTAGGGCATCATCGAAATGAA
Organism: Eutrema japonicum; assembly: GCA_030161315.1. NCBI lineage: Eukaryota > Viridiplantae > Streptophyta > Magnoliopsida > Brassicales > Brassicaceae > Eutrema > Eutrema japonicum. Next base: position 8,132,067 of record BSQW01000006.1, on the reverse strand, counting down.
TCATTTTCTGTAATTTTTTCAAAATTAACCGTAAATCTTACTTAAAAAAATCTAAATGGCATTATCGTTAATTAAATTACTCACGCAGCCCTTAATGGATATTTCCTTTAAAAGTTGTATCATTTAAGTAATTTAAAAAATGTATATATTACTCTAGTCATATCACAACGTTTTGTGCTATTTGAGTAATTGTCTCATCTTAAAAACATCATTTAAATACTAATTTGTACATAAATACCATCGACTTGGTCCCAATAACAAAGTCATAACTCTTAACATTAGAACATCTTAATATATATAATCAATTACTCAATAAAATAAGATACTCAATAATGTCTTCAAATAACATCATTTCCCTTTCAAATTTACAATCTTATCATGCAATAAATAATATTTTACAGCCTTGGCCACGTCTCATATATACATCTCAAAATAATTCAGTATATTTTATTCTTATATATGGGTGCGGAGAATGGTCTCGAAAAACATCGATTATGTACAACAAACCTTAATAGGCAAATGCAATTGAGTTTTGATATATCATGGTTTTTACCCCGTCTAAACCATGATATAAGTCCTTTTTATAGAGTCTTTCTACTATTTTGGTGAAGGAACCAGACCCTTCACTTTAGGTTCAGGGTTCTCAATAGTGTTTTCTCTGGATGCTAGGTTGATTAGTTATTAGGATTCATCATCTTAACTAGTTCTTAACCATAGGTTGTTTGCAAAGCTAATTCTAGATTGATCACCTAGAACTTAGATCTTAGGATAATTGATTAGGCGCGAGAGTGCGATTAATTACCTGATAGAACCTTAGGTGAGCAAAATAACTATTCGCAAAGAGATTTGGTTTAGTTGTTTTGTGAACAAATCAAACTTGATCTAAAAGCTGGTTTAGACTTTAGGATTCGCAAAGAGATTTGGAATTCCTAGGATTTAGACTTAGATAATTCTCGCAACGAGAGTTGGTTAATTATACCTTAGTGATTTGAGTTCAAGAACCGCGCTAAATCTGAATCATGTTAGTTAGTTTATCTGCATTCATTGATTCCCTGAGAAATACTATGAACCTATGTTTCTCCAATCGAATTTACAACCATTTTAATTTACGTTCTGTTTTCAATATCATTGATCACTTAGCTTAATTCTCATATATACAATCTATTGTGTGTTTCTGTGAGTCCTTGTGTTCTAACCCTACTTTACTGCAACTACTGCTTAGTATTTTTAGGGTATTAATTTGAGTATATCAAGTTTATGTATAATTTAAGAGCTCACTGTAAATGAAACTATAGTAATTTGATATAAAATATACAAACACATACAATGTAAAAAATGTTAAGAACAAAAACAGTAGTATCAAATACTTCAAAGATATAAATCCGCGAGTATGCGCGGATAATCACATAGGTATATGTAATAACAACTCGACATCGACAAATTTGAAGGGACGAAGTAGCTACTTCCACGTATAGTAAAGACAAAAAAAAAAAAAAATAAACAGATCATTGTTTAGAAGCCATTAATTGGATTTTTAGAATTCGGCTTCATAAGCAGGAAAGCCATTAATTGGATTTTTAGAATTCGGCTTCACAAGCATTCATTGTTTGTGTAAAATTAAACAGATCATTTAGTAGTAGGTCCAATATACTAAAGATAATTAATTAGTATAAAACATGACTTTTTCTCTTTCCTGCGGCAAAAAGAAAACTCAAAGACTTTTTCTCTTTCCTGCGGTGGCTTCGCCGGCACCAGCTACGGCGTGTCTTCTGTCACGGCCTCCACAGTCAGATCCGGCTTATCATAAGCTATCCACCGACCTAACCTCAGCCTTAATCCGGCGACGTCTTCGCGACGGTTCTTCCCCGTCTACCTCCGCCGGCGAGCCCCATTTCTTCATCAACTCGATTCCCTCTCTTCATGGAACTTAATCGCCAGTTAAACTCTCCAATTCGAGAGCTTCCTTCCTCTGTCATATTCCCAGAAGCTGCCTTCCCCTTTGGAGACTCTCCGGCGTGGGCTCTATCTCCGATGTCTTCTCCAACGATTTTGCAAGTCCCGACGACTCCCACTAACGATACAGATCCTGCTCCTTCTCCGGTGAACCTTGCAAATCCAGTAACAGGTGATGAAGTAGTCGTCTCGGAAAAGCATTCCGAGCTACCGTCTCAGACCGTCGGTTTGGTACTCGTTCCTCCACAATCTGATAGTGATCTGGCTGTTGCTCCTCCGGATACTCTACTTCCATCACATCCACATGACTCGGAAGAGAAAGAAGTCTATGTATCCCCCGACTACACTCAAAGGAGCTTGGTCAGTGCCGTTACGACTTTCACCCGTGACACAAGAAGAAAATCTTGCAAATTCTGTGCTTTGGCCTTCTCTTAAGACGTCACGTCGATCTACTCATCGCAGAAAATCAACAGTTGAATCTCGACCAGTAACGGATATTCCCAACGAAGCAAACCATCGCAGAGCTGACAATTTCACAAGCTCTTGTCATGCTCCACTTTCTGATGAATCTCGACCAGTATTGGATAAGGAGGAAGCTCTCTGATTCCATTGGGCTACCAGAATGGATCCTTCCGCAAGGAATCTGTATAGGGCAACTACACCGGAATACATGGAGGACGGAACTCACAAGGTCTCGATTCCTTCACATGTTCTGAGGCATGGGATTGAGAACCAGAAATAATATGTTTTAGGACAGTTCTACAGGTGTAGTCCTCCACCCGCTGGTTTGATACATGCTGTTGTCAACAAAATCTGGGGCAGGAATTGCAAATTTTTTGTGCGTAGTCTAGGTAACACAAAATACCTTTTTCATATTCCGGATTCTTCCACAAGAATGAGGGTTCTGCAAAGGGGATTATGACATATTGATGAATGCTTGATGTTTGTTGCTCCTTGGTCCCCAACTACAACTTTAGCACTTCCAGATATTTCAACGGTGCATGTCTGGTTAACATTGAAAAACATACCTTATATGTGCTACTCAATCCCTGGAATAAACCACATCGCATCTGGTCTAGGTGCTCCTATGGCTACACATAAGCCAAGACTTGACCCAACGCTTATGGGTGAGGCCAAGATATTTGTAGAAGTGGAGTTGAGTAAGGCTTTTCCTCCTAGGATTGCAGTGGATGATAAACAAGGGAGCATCTCGATGGTTGATGTCGAGTATGCTTGGATCCCTACCAAGTGTGGAAGTTGTGGGCAACTGGGACATAAGGCTTCAAGATGTATGCAGAAACTACCCACTCCTCAAAGCCATGTTAATGAAGTTGTTCCTCCTATGGTCGACACTCAAGGTGTTGCGAGTTCGTCGATTGCCACTGATTTGGTAACCGTGGAAAATACCCATGAATCTATCCCAAGCTGCGGAGATCAAGTTGTTATAGTTGAAGCCCCACAAGTGGAGGCTGACACCATCTCAAACGTAGTCCCAACTACTACTATAGAAGTTAACATCTCTACTGTTGCCTTAATGGAAACTCAAGTTGTTTATCCAATAATCCAAAGAGATATGGATAGTGGTCTCGCAGTTGATAGTGAGGCTCCCCAGGAGAGTATGACATTGGTTATCGATACTCCGGCTTTGAACGTCCTTACAAACAATCGGTCCACCACTTTGGGATTATCGGAAGTGGAAGAGGATTCACATTATTCAGATGTTGAGTCTGATATGTTGGAACTTCTGACACCCTCCGGCCAAAGATTTCTTCGTGATAGACCGGTGAAACAGACAACTAAAGTTAAGGAGATGCAAGCATCTACCTCAGCTGGAGGGCGTAGGGGGCTACCTCAGCTGGAGGGCGTAGGGGGCGAGGACGTGGGAACCGGGGTGGGCGTGGCTGAATGTATCTCTATTAAAGATTCTGAAGGCAGCCGAAGCGGAAGATTCGGTCTTATCTATTACAGCTCTAGTAATAAAAGCTATTTTACTCTTTTGTAATCGTTTCGTATTTTAATTAATGAAAACCCTTTAACAAAAAAAAAATTAATTAGTACAAGATTTTATCCTACCCAACGTATTATAGATAGTTAGAGCTAAAGATTTACATCCAATTGTTTTTTGTTTTGTTTATGTTTAGAAGGTTTCGGACCGAATCTCATATATATCACAAACTAAAGACTATAGCATATAATATAATCTCGTTTAAAATATCATTTGATCATATGACAATAAACTTCATCGTTAATTCTTTTTTAGTCGAGCTAGCAGTTAATTACTTAGTTACTGGTCACTAGACACCAGTTTAGGTTTGTTTCATATCCAAAAAAAAAGAAGACAAGTTTGGTCTTTTTTTTTACCACTCATTTGGTTGTTAGAAAATCATAGCTCGAACCAGTCAAGGAAAATGACCAAAATTCAATATATAAGATCATTTCAACGGTAAAGAACAAGTGTTTGGCTCTTCATAAAATGGGTTCAAAAATGGTAAATTTATCCTAGAATATTGATCTCGATTTTGAGAGTATCTTCTGTATTGCATTTTGGTTAGTTGGGTACTACTGTGTTCTTCTAGAATCAAATGGATCATACAAAGCTAGAAGAACACACTAATACCCAACTAACCAAAATGTAATTCAGAAAACACTGTAAAGATCGCGACCAATATTCTAGGATAAAACTACTCCTCTTTAAACTCATTTTATGAAGAGCCAAATACTTGTTCTTTACCGTGGAAATGATCTTGTTATAAACCTTTCCAGCAGAAATATATAGTGAACCCGTCATGGAGCGAGCGATTAATTATACATCGATGAATTGACTGAGACATAATTCGACTAAAACGGAAAAAAAAGATATACATGAATAAGAGAAACAAACATATCGAGAAAATATCCAACAAGATGGCAAACAAGTCATACTAACTTGTTTATAGTCACAATTTATAAAAATTTGTTGAGACATCTTTCAAAAAAATTTGCAGCTATTATTCTCTACGTTTTTTTTCTAGTAGGATGAGTTTTGTATCAAAATATATATCCCACGTCTAATATTATGATAAACAGCCAAAAAAAAATCAGATTAACTTGCATGTAGTCATAAACCAAATTTTTTTGTCAAAATATCTCTCAAAAGTAATTTTATGACTAAAATTATGTAAGTCTTCTCAGTGGGATGTAAACTATCCCAAAACACATAATATCATATCTAGTTATACATGCGTCAGCTGTGAAATTGTTGCACAAGACAGCAACTTTAATTAGTCCGGTTCCACAACATCCTAATTATCAACCACCTGAAATCATGTCACATTCATGACAAATACAATTTTGTTAATTTTTTTGATAAAATAGAAATGTTTGAAAATTAATTGTTTATAGTAATACGAACGAAAAACAAAAAAAAAATTGTTACCATATTATTGATGTCGTGTCACGTTAAGTTCTTGATAAAGAATCGAAATTTGCAAAGATGCATGCAAAAAGAGCTTAGCATTGTAGAGTTTTGTTGCATCATTGAGCCTTTTTTTATGTGGTCGAAACATCATTGAACCTAACAACACATGGGACACGCCCTATTGGTGGTGCACTAAATATATATGTGTATTCTTCTTGCTCCATAATCATGTAATTTCCGTAAATACCACATCATTAAAAAGACAAAGTTTAAGAAAAAAAAGAGTTAAAGATATCTATAAACAATATTTGATGTATTATGTTGGAGGTGAGCTTATCACCCCCAATTAGCTAGGCCCATCTCAGCAAAAAACTATTCTCGATTAAGTCTGGTAAAAGTCAACATTTGATCAAGAAAGACACCGAGCTGGTGCCCCGAGCTCCCGCTTTCAAACTCGTCCGAGCTCACAAGAGCGCGCCCCGGGCTCAGGCTGACACCTCACCAACCCCGAACATAGAGATCAAAGGAGAAGAGGACACGTGACGGGCAGTGCGCTGAACAGTGTGCTACATTCGTAGGAGTATGACACCGGTCTCGACATCTCACCAACTCTGTATAAAGATTGAAGGAGAAGGACGACACGTGGAGGGTAGCTCGCCGAACAGTGTGCTATCCCCGTAGGAGTATGGCACCGAGCTCATCATGACCTGTCCACCAAAAGGCTGGAACACGCCTCTCGAGACACCTTACCAGCGAAAAACGTTGGGAGCGCCACGTTGCCCCGGAATTTCGGAGAACAGGGAGTCAACCCCTGCTATATATACCCCTTTACATGCATTTATGAAAGGGGGCATTGATTACACTCTCTCTCACTAGACTTTGTACCCGACCTCTCTACATTTTAACAAATACCGTTTAGAACACCGAACTGGATTCCTGTCGGAACTAGTTCGTAAGTCTAAACCGTTCACCTTTACCGATCATTAATACAAAGAATACGGTCCCCGACCTGTTCGTCATAATCCCCGACCTGTCTTTTCTTTTCCCGATTTGCTCCGAAATAAAGTTAAACTCGTTCCATTAACGGAAATTTTACCTCCTAATCCTCTAATCTACTCCTAATCATCATCAGTGATCTTCTGGATCATCATATTAATAATACTATAATAAAGTCTGACAAACAAAATGAACATAAAACTTTTAATTATATATTTTCATACTTGAACAAAAGATCGAGCATTGTCGGCCATATCAAGCGACATCGTATTTACTTTGAACAGAAGGAAGGACATCGTGATAACAACCAAATTGTTTTCTATTATGAATTGTGTTCTTTCCTTCCCAACCCATTCCTTCAATTCTTCTAGATACTCTTCGAATAATTTAAGTTTCTGCGATTAGGCATGTCTATTTCTTTTTTGTTAAAGAGGGCATGTCCAATTCGAAGCAGAAATCCCATCCCAGCATGTATCCATTTTGATTTTCTCGTCCTATATTCGTTCATGTTTAAATAATTATCCGTTTGAGAATATTTAATTTAGTCCAACGGATCGAGCATGGGGCGGAATATCCGAATCACCCGTTTGAGAAATTAATTTTTTTTAAATTACTGAAAGTTATCTAAATATTTTTAAATTTTCAAAAAAAATAACTTAAATTATCCATTCCCAAATCGACCATTTTCAGATTTTTCGTCCTGAAGTTAACCCGTAAATTACATACAAACACTAGTCACTCACTGAGATATTGTCATACTAAGTTTAGGGCATAGTGAACTTACAAACTTTTTAATCTTTACAAAAAAAAACAAGTTACTTCGACCAAACTACTATAGTTTAACCCTTTTTTACCCTATCTAAAATATACAAAGACACGACCACCCTACATCGACGTCCTCCGTTCCTTCCCTGACCAAGCTGAGGCGTTACGGTGGGCGACACCAAAGAGAGTCTCTCCCCAGGGTTACAGAAGCTGAGGCGTTACGGTGGGCAGTAAGAGTGTGCTAGAAGTTTGGGGTATCACAAAGTCCGTTTCTTCACAGATTCTCAAGACCTGATTTTAGCGCTCGAGTATCCAAGTTCACGGCCAAGTATTCATGATTTCTTACGACTAAGAGCACCGTTTACTTATCATTCACGGAAGATCAACTTGGCCGGCGCCACGGATACTGGCGCAATGTTTGCTCTTCAATCTTATGAACTTTAGGTTGATAATGTTACCTATTTGGCTAAAACCTCTTGCAGAGGCTGACATGCATGCAGAGCCGGTCCTGAAATTTTGGAGGTTCGAGACTAATTTTAAAGTTTTTTTTTTTTAGGAGCCAAAAAGTTTTAAAAACAATATTTTGGGGCCAAAAAAAAAAAAAAATTGGGGCTAAAAAAATATTAAAAAAATGGAGGCTAGAGGCCAATGTTTCATCGCGCATGATCCAGGGCCGGCTCTGCATGCATGCGCTTTAGTGTAATCGCAATTTGATCAATGAAAGTAGTATAAATTGAGATACAGAAAAAGATATACATGAATAAGAGAACGCAAACACATCGAGACAAGATGGCAAACAACAGGTGATAAGTCATACTAAACTTGTCTAAAGTAACATATTAACCAAAAACAAAAAAAAATAGAAGTTTTTTTAAGTAGGATTGAAACTGTCTCAAAATACATAATCATATTCTCTTAGACAAACATTTCGATATCACGTCTAATAAGATGATAAACATTTTTAAAAAAAAAATGTAAATAAGATTAACTTGCATGTAGTCATGATAAACTAAATTTTGTCCAGAACACTTTCAAAATATTTTGCGGCCATAATCCTGTAAGTCTTCTCAGTGGGATGGAAACTATCCCAAAACACATAATCATATCTTTTTGGACATACATCAGCTGTGAAGTTGTTGCACAGAACAGCAACCTCAATTAGTCCGGTTCCGCAACATCCTCTATCAACCACCTGAAATCCTGTCATTATTCATGACAAACATACAATTTTATTACCTTTTTGATAAAATAGAAATGTTTGATTTTTTTTATATATATAGTAATATGATTGAATAACCAGGAGAAAATAGAAAGAGAAGGAAACATTTACCATATTGTTGAGGGTGTTGAATGATATCAAGAAGAGAATCATATATATCGATATAGAATAATGTCTTGTCTCGTAAAGTTTTTGATAAAGAATCCAAATTTGCAAAGAGCTTAGCATTGTAGAGCTTTGTTGCATCATTGAACCTAGCAACACAATTTCTCCTTGGTCCTCCTGCTACGGTTCTCTGTGATGGGACACATCCTAGTGGTGGTACACCGAATACTTGTATCCTTCTTGCTCCATATTCATGTAATTTCTGTAAATACCACATCATTAAAAAGACAAAGTTTAGAGGAAAGTGTTACCCGAATCTGCAGAGGGAAGATAAAGTTTGAGAAAAAAAGAGTTGCGAGATGAAATCTCATATATATAGGGGAGTAACTTGACGCATCAATAAATATTAATATAAATTCTTACGAAAAAAGTGAGCATACAATTTTGATAGTTTATTTTCATACTTGAGCAAAAGATCGAGCCTCGTCAGCCATAAGAGTGGTAAAGGAAGCAACGTCGTATTGGTGTTGAACAGAAGGAAGGCTAAAGTATGTATTGGTTATATCATTACTACCACATATAACAATGAACAAACTGTTTTCTATTATGAGCTTTGTCCTCTCTTCCCCAACCATTTCCTTCAATTTCTCTATATACTCTTCGAATAATTTCAGTTGCTGCGATAACGATATTCCTCCCTTTAAGAACAATAAATATTATGATTAAAAAAAAATTAGTTTTATTAATAATCACATCTGTTTTAATAAAAATATTGTAAGATTCGGAGTTGGATTACCGATAATTGGGTTGTCAAAGGAACGTAACCAGCACCACCAGATGCAAATGTTACACCGGTTAAGAGATCTTCCGGTTTCAAATTTGGATCTCGATATGCCGGTATACTTGGTTTAATTCCAAATTCTTCCGCTATGACAAGCAAGGAAAACAAAAAAAATATTATTACCAGTCGTCCTTTTATGTTAAATATTTCGCTTTTCATGTACGATTTACAAGAAAATGACACTTACTTGAAAACCAAAAGAAATGATGGTACAAAGAAATACTCAACCAGACAACCACTAAATTAAATGTTGTCTTTGACATTAGTCAGCCAGTTAATTAATGCCTCTAATAAATAATTGTGATCGTACCATTTTTTAAGTTTCTTTGTGCCTCGATCGTCGATCCATCGCACGTATCAATAATGTAAATTACATACCACTCGCTGAGATATTTATCCAGTACTACAAACTAGCCCTGAGGAAAATACCCGAATCTGAACCAAAAAAAGGAACCGAATTCGAATCGAACTTAACCGATAAAATATTTGAACGGATTCTAGATTCCTATATCCGAAAAACCGAAACCAAACATGAACCGAACCGAAAACCGAATAGATATCCAAAATACCCTAAATACAATTATATACTCAAAATATTAATTATATTTAGATTTGATAAGCTAAAATTACAATTATAAATCCAAAAATATGAGTTATTTTTATACCAAAATGATTGAGAGATCCAAAATAACTAAAATATACAAAGTTTTTAGTTATATTTGTTAAGGTTTGACCAAATTTTATTTAAATTTAACTAATTTTATTCAAATTTAATCAATTTTTATTTTATTTTTATGATTTTTCGGGTACCCAAAATCGAACCCAACCCGAACCAAAATTCTAAAATATCCGAATAGATTCTAAATCCTAAATCCGAAAACCCGAAAATCCGAATAATCCGAACCGAACCCGATCGAATATCCAAACTCCCATAACTACTATAAACGATACAATAAATTGGAACTGGAGTAAATGACTTTTTTACTGTTTAGAGGCTTAAAAGTTAAAAGCTTTTTTTTATATAAGTTTAAAAAGTTAAAAGCTGTGTTTATAAAAACAGAAATTCATAGAAAAATTATTGTTTAATCGTGTTATATAATCTATCAAGGAAACTATCGAAACATATAATTTAATCACATATATCAAAGAAAGCAAAGTGAAATTTACCTATAATATCAGTCGGAACTTTGCCGTTGGAAAACCTTCCGGTAGGTATTCCACCGTCAAAATCGATTCCATAAGGAGGATAATTGCATCTAGCCAACGTTGTCGTAATGTCGTCGTTATTTCCGGCATCAACGATTGAATCTCCAAACACTATTATCGCCGGAATCGTTTTGTTTGTCGGCAGTTTCACCAAAGCGTTTGTGGTTGTCTCAAATAACAACACGAGAAAGAGAACACACCGAAACAATCTCGAAGAAGAAAAAGTAGTAGTAGTAATGTGATGAACAATTCTACTGTATCTTTTCATTGTTGCTCTATATGTATCTTTGTTTGAAACCAAACTTTTTTTCTTTGGAAGCTTTTGGAATGGTGATTATAAAAAAAAAGCTTGGAACGGTATGTGTATGTATAACGACTGATAATCTTTATATATATATGGAAATTTTACTCTATTAGTCAAGAACTGTAGAACATTAAAAACAATAACTAGATTTTACATACTTAAACCTAGGAATAATTATATTAAATCTGGTGTATATTTTTTATTTTAAAAGATACTAGGATTTAACTCGCGCTAATTAGAGCGCGTAGTATTTTTTTTAAAGAAATTGTTTTGAAATTTAAGAAAATTGATTTTATCTGAATTTTACAATATAGCTAACTAATGATTATAGATAGAGTTGTCAATTTGAAATCATTTGTCTATTTAACCCGTTTTGCAGTGAACTAAAATATTATCCGGGTTAACCCGCAAAAACTTATAATCTTGAAAACATAACTCTAATATACACCGTTAAATGATTCTTATTTTTGTGGTTAGTCTACGAACTCTTTAAAAAAATAGTTTTCGTGTGTCTAACTTTATATAAAATTAATAAAATATTTTTAACTATTGTTTTGATATATATTCAAATAAAATATAATAAATTATAGTGAAAAATACAGCAAGATTTTGAATATATATTTTTGAATATATATGAATTGATTATTATTTTAAAATATATAGTATTAAAAATAATTAAGAAATTAAATAATAAATAACCACTTTAATGTAAAATATATACTTTTATATTATAATCAATAATTTGAAAAGACTATTATATTATTTCTTATTTCAATTATTCTTTGTTATTTGTAATGATATTTTATGTAATAACTTACAAAACAAAGTTTATTTTTTAAAACGTCTTCTTAAATAATATTATAGAGATTTAAAAAATATGACCTATTTTATTAATATTGGGTTTAGTCCAAAACTTCACTCAGGCAGGGCTAATTATTCCAAATAAAATTAAAAAAGTTTTCAAACCAATTATGATTGGGCTTCAAATCAACTTTGGGCTTTTCTTTATTTGTTCGTTTTTTATTTTGATTTTGGACTTTTTGTTTCATTTGTTTTTTCATTGTTGATGATTTGCGATACCTGATTAAACCCATCAAATTGGTTGATTTACGTGTTTTACCACTCAGTCAATTAAAACTAAAGTTTACACTACCGCAATTATAATGTTTGTCAATGCAATACTTTATGATCGAATCCACAGAAACCACGGTTACACTACAATTCTCACAATTATGAAACTAAGCTAATAAGACAAGATTATATTTGGTTTTGGAAAGAGTAACGAACGCAATTTAAACGATGTAAATTCAATAAAGGAAAACGTTAGGTCAAGGGTTTGTTCTTGGGAATCCATATATCACAAATCAGACAACTATTCAGGGAATAATTAAACACAAGTTTCAAACTCAAACATAAATATTAATCAATCCACTCCCGTGCTCATAGAATTCTAGGTCAGCATTAAAGAACAAGTTCAATATGTTCACGAATCGTCTTAGCATCAACTCTCGCATGCTAAGGACGATTCGCTCGCTTATGTTCTTTCTAGGCAACCTAATTCACTCTCGTGTTCATAGGCTAACTGTACCCTAATCCACTCTCGTGTTCATAGGCTAACTGTACCCTAATCCACTCTCGTGTTCATAGGGTAAGTTGCACCCTAGTTCATAGGCCTAGCGGTTAGCTCAAGCCTAAGCAGTAAACACAACAATAAGCGAAAACCACAAAAGATAAATCTATATTTGTGTCTAATTCAGTGATTCATGGATCCCTTCGAAACCCTAACCTAACTATGGAACTACTCAGACATGGTAATGGAGAACAAGCAAAGAGATGAAGAACTCATGATATATAAAAAGAGAGAAATGGTTTAGAATTCTTCTCAATATATGCAGAGATTCTTCTCCAAAGCTTACAATGACCAAGAGCAAAAATTTTGAATAGAAAATAAAATGTAGCCGTCAAAGAGGCTAAAAATAGAGTATATATATGTCCTAGGTCGAATTAGGCCGAAACAGGCAGTTTCCGGGGTAAAACAGGAAATTCAGAAATTTCTTTTTTCTTCTCGTAGGCACGCATCGGTTGATTCCAATCTCTCGGGCAAGCCTGAACCGACCGATGCACTCCTTGCATCGGTCGATTTTGATTCCTCGAGTGGTGTCTTGCATCGACCGATTCTGCCATTTTCTTCACGGTTCCATGCGTTTTTGCCCGCGTAACTCCAATTTATTTTTTAGACGCCTTTTTACCTGAGATAACTAAATAAATGACTAAAAGATTCTAAAAATAAACTTTAACTAGATAAAACATTTGAAAGGAATACTAATCATGCGTTAGAAAACGCCAAAAACCAATCATATCACTGGTTTCCCACTTTCTTTCGCTACTCTGTTTGAAATGTTTTGTTTCCCGACGAAGAAAAATATTTAAGTACTTTCAGGCCTGCGTGTAACAGATTTTATTGGGCCTTATGGTTAATTCTTGATGTCAAAATTGGGCCTTATGCTCAATTTATCGCAAGTTTTTTTGTTATTTAAAAAAAAATTATATATATTATTTTACGTTTGCGTTTTTTTCTTACGAAATATTTTTTTTTTCTTTTCTTCTCTTATTATTCAAGGCTTTTGTATAGTTTTGTCTCTCTTTTTTTGGTATCTGATATTTGCAATAAGTTTGAGTACCAATCAGGACTCTGTGACAGGTGACGAAGTTGTGAACAATATTTTAGCATATAGAAATATACAAGAATATTGTTTATAACCATATATCTGATCATAAGAGACAATTACAAGCCATGAAAAAAAGAGAAAATTGACAAAGGTGTAATTTATCTTTGCCTTGTAATGATAGTTCTTCAAATAATCATAAACAGAGTAATGAAACATGTTAAAAAAAAAAAAAAAGTTGCTGCTGCTATATATCGATTAATTAAAAGAATCTGTTGAGATATCTATCAAGAAGTTTTGCAACTATAATTCTGTAAGCTGTTTCAGTGGGATGAAAACTGTCCCAAAACACATAATCCGATCTCACGGGGCACACCGCAGCTGTATAGTTGTTGCATAGCGCAGTCACTTCTATTAGTCCGGTTCCGCAACATCCTAAATGGGCCACCTTAAATCCTTAAAAACAAAATCATAAGAAAATATACACTAGAGTTAAAATTTTCGGTAAAATAAATATGTTCAAAATTATTTTATTTTTCAATATAAAAAAAAGTCAATAATGATTAATTACCATATTTTTGAGGGTTTAAAATGAGATCAAGAAGAGGATTGTAGATGTCGATATAGATTAAATTTGTGTCTAGTAAGGTTCTTGACAAGCCATCAATATTTGCAGAGAGCTTAGCATTGAAAAGCTTTGTTGCATCATTAAACCTAACAACACAATCTCTTGTTGGTCCTCCTGCTACGGTTCTCTGCGAAGGGACATGTTGGAGGTGGGCCTAGCACCCCCAATTAGTTAGGCCCATCTTAGGAAAAATCCCTCATCAGCTCGGCTGACGGCCTGAAGGCACCCGAGCTCCCGAGCTCCCGAGGACGCACCTCGAGTCCGGCCTGACACCTCACCAAAGCAGGAGTGTCAGAAGAGCAGAAGGCACGTGGGAGCTCGTAGCACAGTGCCCTACCCGCGTAGAGATACGGCCTCGACTTAACGTCCCACCAACCCTGCAGAGTCGACGAAGAAGGAAAGGACACGTGGAGGAGAGTTGGCAAAACAGTGCGCTGCTCTGCAACACGCCACGCCGAGCTCATCATGACCTCCCTCCCCGAAAGCCGGAACACGCCTCCTAGGCCACCTTACCCGCGAAACAGGCCGAAGGCGCCATGTGGCCCCGAGATCCCGGGGAGCGGGAAGTCAACTGCCGGTATAAATACCCCTCGATGTCATTAATGAGCAGGATGGAAAAAATCGGGCATCTCACCTACCACAAGTGACCCGACCTCTCTCTTTCTCTCTCTCACTCTCTCGTTTGTAACTCAGCAGCACGTTTAGAACGCCGAACTGGATTTCAATCGAAACCAGTTCGTAACTCTAAACTGCTCACTTCATTCATCAATAAAAAGAACACGGCCCCCGGTGTGCCCGAAAATATTCCCGACTTTCCTTTATTTGTGGTTGACTCTCTAATTAACGAAAATCTCGCATCTCTCCCCCTAATCGATTCCTTAAACATACTTAGTGATCCCCAAGATCAACAATTCCGCCCCCAAGAGTGTTGTCAGACCATGAGACCGCGGCCCAAACAACGGCCCGGGCCCAGTCAACGGCCGCGCCGACAACTCAAGCAACAGCGGCCGCTCCGCCGTCAGTCCAAGCAGCTACCAACCAACCAATTCCTCGAGAGCAGTTCTTCAGGGCTCCGCCCCCGGCTCCGACGCCCGCTCCTTCCGACGGCTCCGCTGCCCACGACACGCCCCGAGCATCGGAGGACCAGCCCACGCTGTCCGCCGTAATGCAGACCCTGCTCGCCAGAATAGACGAGCTGACGCGAGCTAGCGACCAACGGTTCGCCACGCTAGGAGCCTCCCGTGACCGGTCAGACAACACCGGCTCCCCGGACGTCAATCTCAGAAAGCCGGCCTCTCGGGAAGAAACCCCGCGCATCCGGATAAGCCGGCACGGCGACTCACCGTCAGGATCCGAAGGCCCGGGCGGACGTTTCGCCCCGGCCGTAGGCAGCCACTCGGGCGACGAAGCCCACCATCTCCGATCCAGCTCGGAGCGTTCCAGGGACGCCGAATTCGAGGCCATGAAGGAGACAATCCGCGTGATGTTCTCCAAAATCCATCAGGCCACCAGCGCGGCCCCGGAAATAGATCGCGTCCTCAGAGAGACGTAAAACACGCCGTTCACCCGTCGAATCGCCTCCGTACCGCTCCAGCACCTCGGGAAGCTCAAACTCCAGCCCTACGCGGGCACCACCGACACGGCCCAGTATCTCACGGCGTTCACCATCGCCATGGGTCGCGCCCACTTCTCCCCAGATGAGCGCGAAGCCGCCCACTGCCAGCTCTTCGTAGAGAACCTCACCGGCCCGACCCTCACATGGCTCTCTCGGCTGAAGACGCACTCCATAGACAGCTTCAGAGATCTGTCGACCATCTTCCTCGAGCACTACTCCATTTACATCCGGCAGTCCGCATCCAGCGCGGACCTCTGGGCAATGAGCCAAGGAGCGAAGGAATCGCTCAGGTCCTTCATAGAGCGCTTCAAGGCCACGGCCTCCCAAAGCAACGTGACGGACGAGTCAGCGCTTCCCGCTCTAAGAAAGGGACTGCGGGCTGATTCGGCCTTCAAGGACGATATGAAGCTCAACAGGCCGCGCTCGCTGGAAGACGCCTTGCACCGCGCTGGACTCTTCGTCGAGCTCGAGAAGGAGAAGGCGGCTGAGTCGAGAAACAGCGCCTCTCACAGGGCCCCGGTCCCGAAGGAGCGGCCCCAAGAAAGATACCAGGAGCCTCGTCAACACTACGATGACGAGTATCAGTGCGGCAAAGGAAGGCAGGCCGCTGCATTCCTTGTCAACGGACCGCCCGCCGGCCTCCATCTGCACGATCCCGTACTTCCCCCCAGCCCCGCGCCAGGGTTGCCTTGGAACAAGTATGTGCGAGATCCCCACCAGCAGGATCGGCGTCCCGACGAGCCGAGCGATAGGGAGTCCCGACCAGACGAGCAGTACGACAGGTCGGCCTTCTGCGACTTTCACCGGCGAAAGGGGCACCCGACCTCGCACTGCCGCGCACTCCAAGAGGTCCTGCTGAACCAATTTCAACGGGGGGAAATCCGCGTGCCAGAGCGGCTGTGTCTGCATGCCCGGGACGACGATCGAATGCAGCCCCGCGATAACCGGGGTCGCGAGGACAACCGGGCTAGGCCTTACAACCGCGCCCAAAACGACGATCGTCGGAAACGATCCCCCTCGCGAGACCGGGAAACGGGCAGATCGCCTCCCCCGGCCCGAACTCTGATAGGGATGATCAAGGGAGGCCTCCTCTCGTGCAATGACTCAGTGCGGTCCATCAAGCGTCATGAGAAGAAGACCGACGCCTCCCTGAAGTGGCATTCCGGGCCGGAGATCGACGCGCAGGACACGAGCAAGAGGGGGATATGTTTCACCGAGGCCGACGCGGCCGGGGTTCATCAGCCTCACAATGACCCCCTCGTCGTACAAGTCCGCGTAGCCGACTGCGACGTCAACCGAGTCCTTGTCGATACGGGCAGCTCGGTCGATCTCATCTTCAAGGACACCCTCACTAGGATGAACCTGAACGGAGCCGCGATCTAACCGCACTCCATCCCGCTAACCAGATTCGCCGGGGATACCGTCAACGGTATCGGCACCATCGAGTTGCCAGTCTACGTAGGTCGGGTCACGAAAATCGTCAAGTTCGTGGTCTTTGATACCACCCCGATCTACAACATCATTCTCGAAACCCCCTGGCTGCACTCGATGAAGGCAGTCACGTCGACGTACCATCAGTGCCTCAAGTTCCCCAACCAGGCCGGCACGTATACTCTTAGGAGTAACCAGAGGGTCTCTCGCGCCTGCTTCGCCATTGAGCATAAGCTGCGCCACGCCGCGCCGGCCTGCTTGGCTGTCAGCGCATATCAGCCCGGTGAGACAGTCGCTCGGGATCTCCCGGGAGAGGACCTCGTCACCCAGGTCAACATCGATCCACGCGACCCCGCCCGCTGCATTGGCATCGGAGCCGACCTCGACGAGAGCATCAAGCGAGAGCTGGTCGAGTTCCTGGGGCAGAACGTCTCCACCTTCGCCTGGTCAACCGGCGACATGCCTGGCATTGACCCGGCCACGTGCAGCCACGAGCTCAACGTGGACCCGATCTGCAGACCGATCAAGCAGAAGCGGCGAAAGCTGGGCCCCGAGCGCGCCCAGGCAGTCAATGACGAGGTAGAAAGGCTCACCGCGGCCGGCTCGATCACCGAGGTCAGATATCCGGATTGGCTGGCCAACCCGGTGGTAGTAAAAAAGAAGAGCGGGAAATGGAGGGTCTGCGTGGATTTCACCGAGCTCAACAAGGCGTGCCCAAAGGACAGCTTTCCCCTCCCCCGAATCGACCAAGTCGTCGAAGCCACCGCGGGGAACGAGCTGCTCTCCTTCATGGATGCCTTCTCGGGGTACAACCAGATCCCCCTGCACCCCGACGACCAGGAGAAGACCGCGTTCATCACGGACCGAGGCATTTATTGCTACAAGGTAATGCCCTTCGGACTCAAAAACGCCGGAGCCACCTATCAGAGGCTCGTCAACCGGATGTTCGCCGATCAAATTGGCCGCACTATGGAAGTAAATATAGATGACATGCTGGTGAAATCCCTGGTGGCAGCCGACCACGTCGCTCATCTCCGATCTTGCTTCCGAACGTTGAACGAATACAACATGAAGCTGAACCTAGCCAAGTGTTCTTTCGGCGTCACGTCGGGAGAGTTCCTCGGATACATCATCACCCAGCGCGGGATCGAGGCCAATCCCAAGCAGATCCGAGCTATCACCGAGCTCAAATCCCCGGAGAGCACGCGACAAGTGCAGCGACTCACCGGCCGGATCACCGCGCTGAACCGATTCATCTCCCGCTCCACCGACAGGTGCCTCCCGTTCTACCAACTGCTCCGAGCTAACAAACGGTTCGAGTGGGACGACAAGTGCGAGGAAGCCCTCCAACAGCTGAAGGAGTACATATCCACTCCTCCTGTCCTGTCCAAACCGGAAGAAGGCGAAACCCTCTACCTCTACATCGCCATCTCAGAATCAGCGGTGAGCGGGGTATTAGTGCGGGAAGACCGGGGCGACCAGAGGCCCATCTCCTACGTCAGTAAATCCCTTGACGACGCGGAGAGCAGGTACCCGAGTCTGGAGAAACTCGCCTTGGCAGTGGACGTCGCAGCCAGAAAGCTCCGGCCTTACTTTCAATCCCACACGATCGCCGTCCTAAGCACCTACCCCCTCAGAACCATCCTCCACAGCCCGAGCCGGTCTGGCCGGATAATGAAGTGGGCTGTTGAGCTGAGCGAGTATGAAATCGATTACCGAGGACGGACCGCGATCAAATCTCAAGCTCTGGCCGACTTCCTAGTTGAGTTGGTGCCCGAGCTAGCAGACAACGAAGTCCCCGAAGTGTGGATTCTGCATGTCGACGGATCGCCTCCAAGCACGGGTCCGGCGTCGGCATACGCCTCGAGTCCCCGACCAAGGAGATCCTCGAGCAGTCTTTCCGTCTGGCCTTCCCGGCGTCAAACAACGAGGCAGAGTACGAAGCTCTGATTGCCGGCCTGCGCCTAGCAAAGGAGGTCGGCGCGAAGAAAATCCGAGCTTACTGCGACTCCCAGCTCGTCGCCAATAAATTCAGCGGGGAGTACGAGGCAGAGAACGATCGCATGGACGCTTACCTCAAGGTGACCCAAGGCTTGGCCGCAGACTTTTCCGAGTTCACCCTGACGAAGATCCCCCGAGGCGATAATACTTCCGCAGACGCCCTCGCCGCACTGGCCTCCACCTCGGCCCCAGCCCAACGACGGCTGATCCCGGTCGAGAGTATCGACTGCCCCAGCATCGACCTGCCTAAAGGGGTTTACTTGACCAACCCACAGGCCGCGGACCCTGACGAAGGCGCCCCACCTCCCGAAGATCTACCACCACCTCCGGCCGAGCCCGAACTGCCAGACTGGCGAGTCGACCTACTCCTATACATCGCAGATGGCATTCAACCCCCAGATCGGTGGGCCGCCCGACGGCTAAGGAAGAAGTGTGCCCGATACACGATGCTGGACGGCAATCTGTCCCGGTGGAGCGCATCGGGAACCTTGCTCGGCTGCCTCCACGGGCAAGAAACCGTCGATGTGATGAAAGAAATGCATGAGGGCGCCGACGGAAACCACTCCAGCGGCCGGGCTCTCGCCCTGAGAATACGGAACCAAGGACACTACTGGCCAACGATGTTGCAGGACTGCGAAAGATTCGCAGCCCGGTGCGAGAAGTGCCAGCGTCACGGCCCGCTCATTCATTGTCCTACCGAGCTCCTCACCACTGCGGTCGCGCCCTACCCCTTCATGCGATGGGCCATGGACATAGTCGGGCCCCTTCCCCGATCCCGCCAAAAGCGCTTCCTCTTGGTCATGACCGACTACTTCACCAAATGGGTCG
Organism: Eutrema japonicum; assembly: GCA_030161315.1. Taxonomy (NCBI): domain Eukaryota; kingdom Viridiplantae; phylum Streptophyta; class Magnoliopsida; order Brassicales; family Brassicaceae; genus Eutrema; species Eutrema japonicum. The sequence goes on along the minus strand of BSQW01000006.1, from coordinate 8,112,112 downwards.
AAGCCGAAGCTTACGCCAAGATCACGGCAGAGGACGTCCGAAAATTCGTCTGGAAGTTCATCATCTGCCGGCACGGGCTGCCCTACGAGATCGTAACCGACAACGGTGCCCAGTTCACGTCGGCCCTCTTCGAAGACTTCTGCGCGAAGTGGAAAATCAGGCTGAGTAAGTCCACCCCGAGATATCCACAAGGGAATGGACAAGCCGAAGCCACCAACAAAACCATCCTCGACGGCCTCAAAAAGCGACTAGACGACAAGAAGGGGTTCTGGGCCGACGAGCTCGATGGAGTCCTCTGGTCCCATCGCACAACGCCGAAGACGTCGACAGGGCGCACACCATTCAGCCTCTCCCACGGAATGGAAGCAATGGCCCCCTCCGAGGTCGGGCTCCCCACTCCTCGCCGCGCCATGCTCACCCTGCAGCCCGCCCTGAACGACACCGTCCTACTCAGCGAGCTGGATTTCCTTGAGGAACAACGCGACCATTCCCTCCTCCGAATCCAGAACTACCAGCAGCTCGCCTCCAAATACTACAACAAGAGGGTTCGAGGCAGGTTCTTTACCGAAGGCGACCTGGTCCTCCGCAAAGTCTTCGAAAACACCGCCGAGCTAAACGCAGGCAAGCTCGGTGCACATTGGGAGGGCCCTTACCTTATCTCCAAGGTCCTGAAGCCCGGCGTCTACGAGCTAGTCACGATGAACGGCGACGCAATCCCGCGCTCATGGAACTCGATCAACCTCAAACGCTTCTACTACTGATCACCCGGGCCCCGCCCCGCCATCTACCTCTGTAAGCAAACGAACTACGATTGGCTTGATCCCTTCTACTAAAGGGTACGTAGGCAACCCCTAACCAGGGCTCAGCTATTAATCTAATAAAACCTTTTCGACAAAGGAACATGGTCCCTGACCTGTGCACAGAAAGCCGAGCTCCAACGCTCGCACTACAAAAAAAAAAAAAGAGAAAGCCGAGCTCTAAACGCTCGCACCCCTACAAAAAAAAAAAGTCGAGCTCCGACGCTCGCACTACAAAAAAAAAAGAGAAGAGAAAGCCGAGCTCCAAACGCTCGCACCTCTACAAAAAAAAAAAAAAAAAAAATAGAAAGCCGAGCTCCAAACGCTCGCACCTCTACAAAAAAAAAAAACCGAGCTCCGACGCTCGCACTACAAAAAAAAAAAAGAAGAGAAAGCCGAGCTCCAAACGCTCGCACCTCTACAAAAAAAAAAAAAAAAAAAGCCGAGCTCCAAACGCTCGCACCCCTACAAAAAAAAAGAGAAGAGAAAGCCGAGCTCCAAACGCTCGCACCTCTACCAAAAAAAAAAAAATAATAAAAAAAAAAAAAAAAAAAAACCTAGCTCCGACGCTCGCACTACAAAAAAAAAAAAAAAAGCCGAGCTCCAAACGCTCGCACCTCTACAAAAAAAAAGCCGAGCTCCAAATGCTCGCACTACAAAAAAAAAAAGGGGACCGAGCTCCGGTGCTCGCTCTCCCCGGCACACAAGTTATAAGTGCCAAAGCCGAGCTCCAATGCTCGCACTCCCATAGTACACAAGCAATAAGTACTAAAGCCGGGCCCCAGGGCTCGCACCTCTACTAGACACACAAGCATTAAGTGTCTCTAAGCCGGGCTCGCTACCCGCACCAAAAAAACAAGGTACACAAGCTTTAAGTACCTTAAGCCGAGATCACCTCGCACCCACTAAAAATATTAAAGATACACAAGCATTAAGTATCTCAATACAAGAGCACGGTCCACGACCTGCATACATGACAGGGTACGGTCGACGACCTACTCTACCGATCAAAAAAGCCTCGAAACGGCACTTACAAAAAAAAAAAAAAACAAAAAAAAAACAAAAAGGGCCAACGGCCTCGTTATTACAAAAAGGGCCAACGGCCTCTTTACTACAAAAGGGCCAACGGCCTCGTTATTACAAAAAGGGCCAACGGCCTCGTTATCACAAAAAAAAGGGGGCCAATGGCCTAGTCCTTACAAAAAGCCTCGAAACGGCACTTACATAAACGGCCTACGGCCCGGTCTTTACAAAAGAGAGAGAAGAAAAAAAAAGGAAAAACTACAAAAAAATTTACAAGGCCGCGTCGGCCGGTAGGTCATCGCCCCCGTCAGCACGGGTACCATCTAAATCGCCCGGGCACACCATCCTCTCATTGGTGCCATGCTCACCAAGGAAGGGCTGCTCGGACCTCTCTTCCTCAACCACGGCCTCACCAGATGGCGCGTCGGTGCCGGCCTCATCAGCACACGGGGCCGATTCCGGTGCTGGCAGATCTGCTTGGACGATCTCAGCAGCCGAGGGAGCGTCCTCAGTCAGATCCACATAGGGAGCCTCCGAAGGAGCGACGGGCATGAGCCGCTCGAGCTGGACGCCATGAGCGCGATCCAGAGGGATGTCCAGATCCTCCGGGGTCAAGTCCGGAAAGTCCATTGCTTCCAGCACGGCCCCGAATGCCGCCTCATCCTCGTCCAGCTTCTGGTACCGGTACCACGGCACCGACACCCCGTCCTCGGCCTCCATCCTCTTGAGGCAGGCCCTTACGCCGACCACCTGGTTGTACAGCAGGTGAGGCTCTAAGGCCCGGCGGCGCCCGTCCAGATGGGCGCGGATCTTCTCCATCTTCGCGGACCACTTCCGGTTCCGCGCGTCGCACCTGGCCGTCACCCGGTCGCTCTCCGCGGCCACGGCCACCTTCGCCCGGCCTATGGCGCCCTCCAGCCCCTTCACCCTGGAGCGGAGCGTCTCCCTCTCCCCCTTCAAGAGCCCGACCTCCTCCTCCAGAGCAGCCGACCGAGCCCTCTCGGCGGCAGATCGGGCCCTCTCGGCCTCCAGTTCGCCCTGAAGACTGCCCACCTCTACAGCCCGGGCTCGCAACCGTGCCGCCTCCTCTTCCAGCGCCTCAGACCGGGCCTTCTCCTCCCTCAAGTCCTTCTCCAGCCCACGAGTAAGAGCGGATTGGATCTGCGCGCTGGCCTCCTGGCGCCCCTGCAGGAAACTGAGCGACGCGTCTTTCTCGGCGAGTCGCTTCTCATAGGCCTCCGCTAGAAAGGCGGTAAGGGCCATCGTCTGCAACAAACCAATTGTTAGCAAAGACGCACAACAAGTCCTGACAAAAACAGTTAGCAAAGCAACGAAAGGTCACCCGAGCTTCGGATCGCGCTGCTGCGCGAAAGGCATCGGATTCCGCCATCTCCAGCGGCACGAAGTGCGGGTGCTTCTGCCCGAACATCATGGCATGCGCCAGCTCGGCGCACTCGTCCTGATCGACGATGACCTGGCTGCTCCCGTCCTCATTGGTGAAGGAGAAGCTATAGTCCCAAGGCCCATCGTCGGAACCTCCTGAGGCGCCGCCTCCATCAGCGCTGCGGTCCACGGCCCCCTGCACGGCAGCAGGATCCTCCACGACGACGATCGCATCGCCGCCCTCCGTCGCACGAACTGCGACCTCGTCCTCCGCTGGGGTCCGGGCCCCTTCGACCTCGCCCCCCGCTGTCACCTCGGCAGCAGGTATCTCGGCCTCCCCGACAAGAGCGCCTCCGGAGCCCTCGGGCTCGCAACCAGCCTCTTCAGGCCGGCCAGATTCCCGACCTGAAGTCGAAGACCCTCCAACTTCGGTCCTCCTCTTCTTCTTGCCAGTCTTAGCGCCGGTAGCGTCGGTCGCCCTCTTCTTCGAAAGAGCCGGCTCGGACGACCCCCCCCCAGCCCATGGCGCCGGGTCTCGCCGAACCGGCACCTCAACCGTTGGCGGCGGCGGCGCCACAAAGGAATCCGCGTACAGCGGACTGGCGAACCTTGCTCGACCTGCATTGATGGCCCCCATCAGTTCGGTAAATAAAAAAAAAAAAAAAAAAAAAAACAACCGACCTCCGGCCATTGCTTCTGCTATTCTCGCCGAAGTGAATGACTTCCACTCTCTTTTACGCACTGTCCTGAGCACAGCAACGATACCCGCGTAGTCCGGCAGCTTGAACCTAGAAGAGTGAGGGCCTGAAAGCAAAACAAACAGCGTCAGTCAGACAAATCCAAAGAAGAGAAGTCAGCTCGACCTGCAAATCCCTACCCGGGGAAAAGTTCCAATCCCGGGTGTATCTCGCCGACGGGTCGAGCCCAACCACGTCGGTAGCCCGGATGTAGAAGTAGCTGCGAGACCAGTCCTCGACCTTCGACAGCTTGCTCGCCTTAGACCCCGAGCTGGGTGCCTCCAGGATGTTCGCCGCGGGCTTGAAAGCGGCGTAGTAAGTCCCAGGAATCCCAGGGTTTGCTTTCTGCTGGGTGAGTGCCTCGAACATAGGCACCGACACCTCCACATCGCATTCGTGCCCCAAGGTCAGCAGCACGATCATCCCCTGGATCGTGGACGGGCAGACCTGCGAGAAGGCCAAACCCCGCGCCCGGCAATACTGGACGAACAGCTAGGGGAGAGGAAGGCGCAACCCGCACTTCAGGAAGAACGACTCATACAGGCAGACGAAGCCCGCCCGAGGAGTCCACGGGCGCTCGTCCGCCCTGGGTAGCCTGAGCTCGACGCCAGCAGGGAAGTCGCACAAATCCCTCAGGAGAGTCACCGATTCCGCTGTGCTCCAGGTCGGTGACCCTCCCTGCTCGTAAGGAACCAGGGGAGACCTCACCCTGGCCACTCGTACTCCGCCACCGCGACCGCCCTGACGACCACCCCGGTCGCCCAGACGCCCGGTTCCTCTCCCAACCTGGCCAGCACCGCGACCGCCATAGGAAGATCTAACCACCGTCTTTTCCCGGAGATGGGTCCCCGGGAGCAGCGGGGCGGCCCCCGAAGTCGAAGGAGCAGACTGTTCCCCACTGTCTGCGCCTCGACGGGGAGAGGAGGCGCGCCCGGAACTATCAGAAGAAGAACTCGGAGAATCGCTACCGCCACCACGGGACGCCGATTCTTCGCTCGACTCAACCCTAATTCCATCTAGCATCGGTGCCATTGCAAAAAGGAAGAAGAAATCGAAAAATACAGAAAAAGGAAGGGAATGAGAGAATCGGAGAGAAGGAGTTACCTTAGGGTTATGCGCAGAAGGTTTTAACAGGAGGAAGAAAGAGGGGTTAAATAGAGGAAGGGGGACAATGAAGCGACGCCTGGACACGTGTCGAAAAAAGCACGGCCGGCCAGAAGCCTAATGATGACGACTCCTCGTTCTCCCACGCCAAAAAATAGGTGACGCCTCGATACACGCGAAGCGTCTGTCGCACGCCGCGCGTGGGCATCTCACGCGAAAAAAGAGGTGACCCTTCGTTCTCCCACGTGATGGGCACGCGCCAACCGTCTGCGGATTTTTGGAAAGGTCAACACGTATGAGCACGGGCTCAAATCTGGGCTGTAACACCCCGCGCTCCTCCAGCCAAATTTCGAGGAACCGTCCTAAGATGTGCCGAACTAACACCAGATCAACTTCGGATCACTCACCTCGCCTCGTGACACCGAACTGGGGGAGGGCCTATTGTTGGAGGTGGGCCTAGCACCCCCAATTAGTTAGGCCCATCTTAGGAAAAATCCCTCTTCAGCTCGGCTGACGGCCTGAAGGCACCCGAGCTCCCGAGCTCCCGAGGACGCACCTCGAGTCCGGCCTGACACCTCACCAAAGCAGGAGTGTCAGAAGAGCAGAAGGCACGTGGGAGCTCGTAGCACAGTGCCCTACCCGCGTAGAGATACGGCCTCGACTTAACATCCCACCAACCCTGCAGAGTCGACGAAGAAGGAAAGGACACGTGGAGGAGAGTTGGCGAAACAGTGCGCTGCTCTGCAACACGCCACGCCGAGCTCATCATGACCTCCCTCCCCGAAAGCCGGAACACGCCTCCTAGGCCACCTTACCCGCGAAACAGGCCGAAGGCGCCACATGGCCCCGAGATCCCGGGGAGCAGGAAGTCAACCGCCGGTATAAATACCCCTCGATGTCATTAATGAGCAGGATGGAAAAAATCGGGCATCTCACCTACCACAAGTGACCCGACCTCTCTCTTTCTCTCTCTCTCTCTCGTTTGTAACTCAGCAGCACGTTTAGAACGCCGAACTGGATTTCAATCGAAACCAGTTCGTAACTCTAAACTGCTCACTTCATTCATCAATAAAAAGAACACGGCCCCCGGTGTGCCCGAAAATATTCCCGACTTGCCTTTATTTGTGGTTGACTCTCTAATTAACGAAAATCTCGCCTCTCTCTCCCTAATCGATTCCTTAAACATACTTAGTGATCACGGGATCAACAGGACACATCCTATTGGTGGTGCACCAAACATAAGTATTCTTCTTGCTCCATATCCGTAGAGTTTCTACGAATACCACATGAAAAAAAAAAATTGAATGGATTATAAAGAATATAGTATACAAATAATGTTACAAAGACACCAATAATTTATGATAAACTTAGTAGTAAATAAACAACGTTTGATCTTTACCATAGCAAAAGAGCGAGCATTGTCGGCCATAAGAGCGGTGAAAGAAGCGACGTCGTATTGGAGCTGAACAGGAGGGAGACTAAAGAAGTCGTTGGCGATATCGTTAGTTCGTTACTACCACATATAATAACGAACAAGCTATTCTTAATTATGAACTTTGTCCTCTCTTCTCGAACCATTCCATTCAATTTCTCTATATAATCTTCAAAATATTTCAATTGTTGAGATAATGGTATTCCGCCCTTTAACAATTTAAAAAAAACAATAGTTATTTTAAAAACTTCATTAGGTAAATTTAAAACATAGGAAGTGGAGATTAACTAACTACCGCTATTTGTGTTGTCAAAGGAACATAACCAGCGCCACCAGAAGCAAATGTTACACCGGTTAAGAGATCTTCTTGTTTTAGATTTGGATCTCGATATGCCGGTATATTTGGTTTAATCCCTAATTCTTCCGCTGTAAAAAATACAATAAATTAAATTATAAAAATATAATATACTTATGAAATAAAAATTTGCAACTTGTTGTTTAATTTAATTTATAGTTGGAAAAAAAAAAGTTGTCACTTGGTGTTTTAACTTTACTTTACACAAATTGTAAAGAAAGTAATACTATTCACGGGCTGCGAGTCATTAACCAGCTAGGTAATGCAATCGACATATAGGTGTCCAATAAATAATAATACATGGTTAGTGTTATATCTATACTATTAAAAATCAGTCAACGAAGAACAAAAAAAAAACTAGAGGTTATAAACTAACCTAGCAAATCAGTGGGGACTTTTCCATTGGAGAATCTTCCCGTAGGAACTCCACCGTCGAAATCAATACCAGAAGGAGGATAATCGCATCTAGCCTCCGTTATCATATCGTCGTTATTTCCGGCAACCACAATTGAATCTCCGAAGACTATTATTGCCGGAACGCTCGTGTTTTCCGGAAGTTTCATTAAAGCATTTGTAGTTGGCGTAAATAACAATACGAGAAAGAAAATACAGCAATATAGTATAGACGACGAAGAGAGAACAAAATAACAAAATATGTGTTGAAGGGCACGACGTCGTTCCATAGGTGTGTGAAAACAAAACAAAATCTTCTTTCTTTGAAAGCTTTGGATGATGAATATGAATATGAATAATCCTCCTCCCGCTTCCTATGTATAGATATTTATATATTAATATATGTTTGTGTGATGAGCTTGGTTTGGTTGTTGTCATAAATTGAAGACAACTACATGTGTTTTTCTCTACATGTTATTCTAATTAATACTCCCTCCTTTTCTTTTTATAAATAGTTTTAGAGATTTTGTTTTATTTCACAATATAAGTTGTTTTTTGTTTCTATGCAACTTTTACTTTTATCGAATACTGTGTGACCAATAATATTATGCAGTTTTTGACCAATAATATTATGCAGATTTTTTTATAATTAGCTGGATTATTTTTAATTTAGATATTAAATGATATTTTTTAGTAAAAGATGAATTTCTTAATTTTTGTGCTTTTAACCAAAACTACTTATAAAAAGAAACGGAGGGAGTATCTCAGTACATGTTGTCGTTAGAGCAACAATATAGACACCCTCCAATACAAAAAAAAAAAAAAGTGATGAGAGAGAAAGACACGAGGGCATTCTACAAAAAAAAACCTGAGACACCAATTGCTGACTTGTCAGTCTGTGGTTGGTCCAACTTTTTTTTAATAAATTTAATTACTTAATTAAAAAAAAAAATTATTTTTTTGGTGAGACACAGTGTCTCACCGATGATGTTGCTGTGTCTCACCCAAAAAAGTAGGGTGTCTTACAATAAAAAATTGAAAAAAATTGAAGAGAGAGGAGAGAGATTGAGATGGGTGTCTCATTTGAGACATTCAAAAAAAAAATTGAGACATCCTTCTCATTTGTGTCATGTTTTTATTGGTCAAATTTTTTTTTTTGATTTTTCAATTTAATTATCTAATTAAAAAAATAAAAATTATTTTTTTTATTGGGTGAGACACCTTTGTGGGTGCTCTAGCCTAGATGACCACTGTTTTTCTTAACAACGAAACGTTTCCTATGAACTTTGTTTCAAACTTTCAATATGTTTAACTCAAAAATTAAAAAAAATAAGGGAAAAAAAATTGGAATTATTCCAAAACGGTACGAAGATAATACAAAAAGTCCTAGGTTATTGATATCCAACATATGCGTAGCCATTTCTTCAAGAAACATAGGTTTAGTGCGACGTATATTAATAGTGTTCACCCACTCATGTTTTTTTTATTTGTTGTCGTCGTGGCCTAGCTAGTGGCCATTTACTCCTCTCTTAGAGAGGGACGAGATTCGAACCCGGATTTTGATGAAAATGGCAGCAGAGGTGATCAGTACCACTGATCCCACTTGCTCCTATCAATTACTTTTTATTTATGGAAATTAATATTTCGTTTTTCTTTTGTTAAGGGCTAACAAAATAACACTTTACAGACACAGAGAAGCAGATAACTCTTATCAAAAGAGATCAACATGGAACTCGGAGCATGTGACAAATAGTTGTAAAGATGCAAAGCCATCAGAGAGCTACGAAGCAGATTTAATGAGGCTGAAACACACTGAACCAAACCGAGAGAAGTGAAAAGCGATGCGAAGTATGGAATGATAAAAAAGAAAGAAAGAAAAACACTTTTGCCAATTTCTCCTTTTCAAGGCTTTTCATCGTCTTTTGTGATATCTTTATGGTTGTATGAACAAGAATAATAATCATGTATATTGTTCACAACTTCGGTAAAAATATTTTTTTTAGAAAAATTGTAAAAATAGTCGTCCTCTCACTTCCCATGACATATTTTGTTTTTAATCTACGGTTTTTTTTTCTTTCAATTTTCCACTTCATTAAATCAAGTAGAACCGATGAGGTGACATATTTTGTTTTTTAATCTATGGTCACCATACTTTTAATCTACGGTCTAATTGCCATAGTTAGTAAATTTCAAATTCTGATCAATATTGGGTTTTCTACACGACTACACCTATCCCGAATTGGAATAGTCAGTGGGAAACTGAGATTTCCTAAAATAGAAAGTTTATACGAATTGGCAATAAAAGCAGCATATCTAACATCGCGTACTAACTGTTTATTTCTCTTTCACATGGGAGTGAGATTGAGAGAAGCAAAGGCTGTCCTTTTTTCAACATTTCACCTTTTTTCTTCGATTAATACGGAGTAATCAGGGGCTTGCTACACACCCGATTAATCTCCATTTCACCATTTTTAAAATAAAAATGATGGATAAATTTTAAAGAGATAATTTTTGATACAGTAGAAAATGAGAAATTAATTGCTAAAATAGTATAAAGTTTGGGAAAATTGTAAAAATAGTTTTTTTGAAAAAAGTTTTTAGGATTTAGGGTTTAGGCCGACCTAAACCCTTCACACTAAACCCTACACCTTAAAACTAAACTTTACACCCTAAACAATTCAACCTTAAACCCCAAAAATTTTAATTTCTTTTTTAAAAAAGACTATTCTAGCAATTTTCCCAAACTTTATATTATTCTATCAATTTTTTTTGTCATTTTATACTATTTTAGACCATTACCACAATTTTAAATACATACACTTTCAGTTTGGGTACGAATATTTCCTATGTTTGGTTGTTAAATAATAGCCAACTAGGACTTAACTCGCGTTAATTATAGATAATTTTGGTAAATTATCCCGCGCTAATTATAGATAATTTTGGTAAATAATAATTTTGGTAAATAATAGCCAACTAGGACTTAACCCGCACTAAATATTACTCTGCGCTAATTATAGCGCGGGGTAATTTTTTTAAAGAAATTGTTTTGAAATTTAAGAAAATTGCTTTTATCTGAATTTTACAATATGGCTAATTAATGATTATAGATAAAGTTATCAATTTGTAATAATTTATCTATTTAACCTGCTTTACAATTGCAGTGAACTAAAATATTATTCGGGTTAATCCAGAAAAACTTATAATCTTGAAAACATAACTCTAATATGCATCGTTAAATGACTCTGATTTTTGTGGTTAGTCTACGAACTCTTAAAAAAATAGTTTTCTTGTGTCTAACAATTTTTATAAAATTAGTAAAATATTTTTCAAATTTTGTTTTGATATATATTCAAATAAAATATAATAAATTATAAGGAAATATATAGCAAAAATTTTAATCTTAAATCAAAGAAAAAAAATATTTTCATATAATAATGGATTGATTATTATTTTAGATCTATAATGGATTTTTAATCTTCTATGAAAATAATGGATTGATTATTATTTTAAAATATATAGTATTAAAAATAATTAAGAAATTAAATAATAAATAACCTCTTTAATGCAAAATATATACTTTTTATATTTTAATCAATAATTTAAAAAAAAATATTATATCCTTTCCTATTTCAATTATTATTTGTTATTTATAATGGAATTTCATGTAATAACTTACAAAACAAAGTTCATATTTAAAAATATTTTCTTAAATAATATTATAGAGATTAAGTCTTACATAATAACAGATGTACAAACTCATATTACTATTAAATAAATATACTCATGTCTTCTGATTTGTACTAGATGATGGTTCTAACATCCTCTCATACATTTAATTTGCATTTCTTAAATATAACCTCATAGGTTCACAGTCATACGTACTACTAGACTAATTTTGATATATTTGGTCAAATTTGTAACATTCGGTTCATTTTTGGCCATATAGACGGATGGCTAAATCTTTTTTTTTTTTTTGAAAACGGAATGCTAAATCATGTAAGGAGATAAAATGTTTTTCTCTCTCTCGTTTAGTTCTTCCGGCTGCCGACCAAAAAAAAAAAAAATCTCGATCTTCATTGATGCTTTCTCAGCGCTGACGTCGCTGACCGCTTTCCTTTCGTCCTTTCTGTTTAGGCTCCGATTTGAAGTTATCTCCCTTTTTTTTAGCAAAGTTTCGGAAAAAAGTGTCACCTCTCCTCTTTGCTCTCGGTTGGGTGAGTCTTAGCTTCCTTTCGTATTTAGCATGTGTTTGTTTTAATGAGTTTTAGTAGGGTTCGGTTGGGTCAGAGAATTAGTTGGCGTAGATGGGTTTTACATCAACGGTTTCTTGTGCGGCTAAGCTGTGTGAGCCGGTTGTAGAGTCGTTTGCCTCTTTTTCTTTGTTTGGGGTTAAAAGCTTGATTCATAGTTTTTCTTATCCGTTTTGCTCTCTCGGTTTTGATGTGGTTTGTGTTGGGATTATATCTCTATCTCTGATAATCACGGAACTGAGCAATAAGTAAAAAGACACAGAGAATTAACGAGTTCAGATCACGGTGTGTGATCCTACGTCTCGGCCTGGAGTCTCAGCCTGGAGCTTTCCAGTAATCCACTATCACCAAGGATTACAAAGCAAATAGGGTTCTTCACAATCTCTCTAAGAACAAGAAAGATCTCTCTAATTTTCAGGATACATGAAACCCTAACACATGCCTGTCTTTATATAGACAAGGACAATTACAAAGTTAAGACGGTTTAAACCTAAACCAAAGCCCAATAGGAAAAACACATTCCTAATTGACTAAACCCAAGTCACGGGCCTAGTTAATACTCATGATTTTCCATCATCAAAGCCCAAAAAACTCCACCTTGATGACAATCGTTTCCGTGTATAACTTCTTCATCTTTGCATTCATGTGCAGCTCCAGACAGTCCAACACCTTAGTGCTCTTCTAAGTTGAGAAAACTCAAAACCTTCTCAAACTTATCCACATGAAGTACCTTTGTCAACATATCAGCCGGATTCCTCTCAGTTGGGATCTTTGACAGCTTCACTTCACCAGAAGCAACAATATCCCTGATGAAATGCATCCTCCTGTTAATATGCTTTGTCCTCTCATGATGAACGTTGTTCTTGGCTAAACTCAAAGCACTCTGAGAATCACACCAGATCTCTACCGTGTCTTGTTTGAATCCGAATTCCTCAGTCAAACCCCTTAGCCAAATAGCTTCTTTTACAGCTTCCACCAACGCCATATATGTTGGAGGTGGGCCTAGCACCCCCAATTAGTTGGGCCCATCTTAGGAAAGGCTGTCCTTCGGTGCGGCAACCGGACTTAATATCACCGATTTTCAAGACCGCTCTTCAGCTCGGTAGCCGACCTGCAATACCATTCTTCAGCTCGGTAGCCGACCTGAAAAAAACACACCCCGGGCCCGCACTGACGCCCCGCCAGAGCAGGGAGTGTCAGAAGAATAGGTGCGTGGGAGTCGGTAAGGCAATACCCTACCCGCGTAGGGACGTGCCTTCCACCCAACGTCCCACCAACCCTGCAGAGCTGACAAGGGCAGGAGGGAGCAGGTGGAGCAGAGTTGGTAAAACAGTGCACTGCTCTGCAACACGCCACGCCGAGCTCATCATGACCTCTCCCCTCGAAAGCCGGGACACGCCTCCTAGGCCACCTTACCCGCAAAAGAGGCCGCAGGCGACACGTGGCCCGAGATTCCGGGGAGCAGGAAGCCGATCCCGACTATATATACCCCTCATATGTCATTAATGAGAGGGGGTCTCTGATTTTGACTCTCACCTTCCACGAGTTATCCGACCTCTTTGTAACAAGACAACACTTTAGAACGCCGAACTGGACGTCCTTCGGAACCAGTTCGTAATTCAAAAGTGTTCACCTTTCTTTCATCAATAAAACGAAACGCGGCCCCCGGCCTACTCACATTTCTCCCGACCTGTCTTAATCGTGGTTAAATTGCTCTATTAACGAGAATCTCACCTCCCGTCCCCTAATCATCCTTTAAACACACTTAGTGATCCACGGGATCAACAATTGGCGCTAGAAGGAGGGGCTGAGATTCTTCTACACGCAAGGAGCAGTTCAACCACCGACACGACCGAAGCAACGATGGCAATCCCGACCCCAAGAGTGTTGTCAGACCAAGACACTCCGGCCCAAACAACGGCCCAGGCCCCGACAACGGCCCCGCCAACGACTCGAACGACGGCGACCATTCCGTCATCAGCCCAAGCGGCTGCCGATCAAGCGATTCCTCGAGAGCAATTCTCCAGGGCCCCGCCCCCGGCGTCAGCACCCGCCCATTCCGACGGCTCCGCCGCCCACAACGCGCCACGAGCACCGGAAGACCAGCCCACGCCGTCCGTCATGATGCAGACCCTGCTCGCCCGGATCGATGAGCTAACGCGAGCCACCGACCAGCGGTTCGCCACGTTAGGGGCCTCCCGCGACCGGTCGGACAATGTCGGGTCCCCCGACGTCCATCCCAGAGAACCGGTCTCTCGGGAAGAAACCCCCCGCTTCCGGACAAGCTGACCGAGCGACTCGCCGTCTGGATCCGAAAGGCCGGACGGACGTTTCGTCCCGGCCATAGGAAGCCACCCGGGCGACGAAGCCCACCATCTCCGATCCAGCGCGGAGCGCTCAAGAGACGCGGAGTTCGAGGCTATGAAGGAGACCATCCGTGCGATGTCCTCCAAAATCCACCAAGCCACCAGCGCGGCCCCAGAAATCGATCGCGTCCTCAGAGAGACGCAGAACACGCCGCTCACCCGCCGGATCGCCTCCGTCCCACTCCAGCACCTCGGAAAGCTCAAGCTACAGCCCTACGCGGGCACCACCGACCCGGCCCAGTATCTCACGGCGTTCACCATCGCCATGGGTCGCGCCCACTTCTCACCAGACGAGCGCGAAGCCGCTCACTGCCAGCTTTTCGTGGAAAACCTCACCGGCCCGGCCCTCACGTGGTTCTCTCGGCTAAAGACGCACTCCATCGACAGCTTCAGGGACCTGTCGACCACCTTCCTCGAGCATTACTCCATCTACATCCGCCAGTCCGCATCCAGCGCGGACCTCTGGGCAATGAATCAGGGAGCAAAGGAGTCGCTCAGGTCCTTCATCGAGCGCTTCAAGGCCACGGCCTCCCAGAGCAACGTGACTGACGAGTCAGCGCTCCCCGCTCTGAGAAAAGGACTGCGGGCCGATTCGGCCTTCAAGGACGATATGAAGCTCAACAGGCCGCGCTCGCTGGAAGACGCCTTGCACCGCGCTGGACTCTTCGTTGAGCTCGAGGAAGAGAAGGCGGCTGAATCAAGAAACAGTGCCTCTCACAAAGCCCCGGCCCCAAAGGAGCGGCCCCAGGAAAGGTATCAGGAGCCCCGTCAACATTACGACGACGAGTACCATCGCAGCAAGGGAAAGCAGGCCGCTGCATTCCTTGTCAACGGACCGCCCTCCGGCCTCCGCCTACACGATCCCGTACTTCCCCCCACCCCCGCCCCGGGATTGCCTTGGAACAAATACGTACGGGATCCCCGCCAGCAGGATCGGCGTCCCGACGAGCCGAGCGATAGGGAGTTCCGACCAGATGAGCCATACGACAGGACGGCCTTCTGCGACTTTCACCGGCGAAAGGGGCATCCGACCTCTCACTGCCGCGCCCTTCAAGAGGTCCTGCTAAAACAATTTCAGCGGGGAGAAATCAGCGTCCCAGAGCGGCTGCGACCGCATGCTCGGGACGGCGATCACGATCAACCCCGCGACAACCAAGGTCGCGCGGATAACCGGACTAGGACCTACCACCGCGCCCAGAATGACGACCGGCGGCGACGATCTCCCTCGCGAGACCGGGAAACAGGCAGATCGCCTCCCCCGGCCCGCACTTTGATAGGGATGATCATGGGAGGTCTCCTCTCGTGCAACGACTCAGTGCGGTCCATCAAGCGTCACGAGAGGAGGACCGACGCATCCCTGAAGTGGCACTCCGGGCCGGAGATCGACGCCCAGGACACGAGTAAGAGGGGGATGTGTTTCACTGAGGCCGATGCGGCCGGGGTCCACCAGCCCCACAACGACCCCCTCGTCGTACAAGTCCGCGTAGCCGACTGCGACGTTAACCGAGTCCTCGTCGATACGGGCAGCTCGGTCGACCTCATCTTCAAGGATACCCTCGCCAGGATGAACCTGAACGGGGTCGAGATCAAGCCACACTCCATCCCGCTAACCGGCTTCGCCGGGGACACCGTCAACGGAATCGGCACCATCGAATTACCGGTCTACGTAGGTCGGGTCACGAAAATCGTCAAGTTCGTGGTCTTCGACACCACCCCGATCTACAACATCATCCTCGGAACCCCCTGGCTGCACTCGATGAAGGCGGTCACGTCGACGTACCATCAGTGCCTCAAGTTCCCCAACCAGGCCGGCACATACACTCTTAGGAGTAACCAGAGGGTCTCCCGCGCCTGCTTCGCCATCGAGCACAAGCTGCGCCGCGCCGCGCCGGCCTGCTTGGCCATCAATGCGCTTCAGCCCGGCGAGCTCGGCGCCCAGGATCTTCCCGGGCGGGACCTTGTCACCCAGGTCAACATCGACCCACGCGACCCCGCCCGCTGCGTCGGCATCGGCACCGACCTCGACGAAAGCATCAAGCAAAAGCTGGTCGAGTTCCTAAGGCAGAACGTCTCCACCTTCGCCTGGTCAACTGGCGACCTGCCCGGCATTGACCCGAACACGTGCAGCCACGAGCTCAACGTGGATCCAACCTGCAGGCCGGTCAAGCAGAAGCGGCGGAAGCTTGGCCCGGAGCGCGCCCAAGCGGTCAATGATGAGGTAGAGAGGCTCACCGCGGCCGGCTCGATCACCGAGGTGAAATACCCGGACTGGTTAGCCAACCCAGTGGTAGTCAAGAAGAAGAACGGAAAATGGAGGGTCTGCGTGGATTTCACCGACATCAATAAGGCATGCCCTAAGGACAGCTTCCCCCTCCCCCGAATCGACCAGGTCGTTGAAGCCACCGCGGGAAACGAGCTCCTCTCCTTCATGGATGCCTTCTCGGGGTATAACCAAATCCCCATGCACCCTGATGATCAGGAGAAGACCGCGTTCATCACGGACCGAGGCATTTACTGCTACAAAGTAATGCCCTTCGGACTAAAAAACGCCGGGGCCACCTACCAACGGCT
Organism: Eutrema japonicum; assembly: GCA_030161315.1. NCBI lineage: Eukaryota > Viridiplantae > Streptophyta > Magnoliopsida > Brassicales > Brassicaceae > Eutrema > Eutrema japonicum. The sequence goes on along the minus strand of BSQW01000006.1, from coordinate 8,095,701 downwards.
CGTCAACCGGATGTTCGCCGACCAAATCGGCCGCACTATGGAGGTATACATAGATGACATGCTGGTAAAGTCTCTGGTGGCAACCGACCACGTCACACACCTCCGGTCCTGCTTCCGCACGCTGAACGAATACAACATGAAGCTGAACCCGGCCAAGTGTTCCTTCGGCGTCACATCGGGCGAATTCCTCGGGTACATCATCACCCAGCGCGGGATCGAGGCCGACCCCAAGCAGATCCGAGCTATCATTGAGCTCAAGTCCCCGGAGAGCACGCGTCAAGTACAACGACTCACCGGGAGAATCGCCGCACTAAATCGATTCATCTCCCGCTCTACCGACAAGTGTCTCCCGTTCTACCAACTACTCCGGGCTAACAAGCGGTTTGAGTGGGACGACAAATGCGAGGACGCCCTCCGACAGCTGAAGGAGTACATATCCACTCCCCCCGTCCTGTCCAAGCCAGAAGAAGGCGAACTCCTCTACCTCTACGTCGCCATCTCCACGACAGCGGTCAGCGGCGTACTAGTGCGGGAAGACCGGGGTGACCAAAAACCCATCTCCTACATCAGCAAGTCCTTAGACGACGCGGAGAGCAGGTACCCGACTCTGGAGAAGCTCGCCCTGGCAGTGGTCGTCGCAGCTAGGAAGCTCCGGCCTTACTTCCAATCCCATACGATAGCCGTCCTAAGTACGTACCCCCTCAGAACCATCCTCCACAGCCCGAGCCGGTCCGGCCGGATAATGAAGTGGGCTGTCGAGCTGAGCGAATACGACATCGAGTACCGGGGTCGGACCGCGATCAAATCTCAAGCGCTGGCCGACTTCCTAGTTGAGTTAGCACCCGAGCTGGCAGTCAGCGAGGTGTCCGAAGTGTGGACTCTGCACGTCGACGGATCGGCCTCCAAGCACGGGTCCGGTCTCGAATTGAAGAGATCCTCGAACAGTCCTTCCGCCTAGCCTTCCCGGCATCGAACAACGAGGCCGAGTACGAAGCTTTGATTGCCGGCCTGCGCCTGGCCAAAGAGGTCGGCGCAAAGAAAATCCGGGCTTACTGCGACTCCCAGCTCGTCGCCAATCAATTCAGCGGGGAGTACGAGGCCAAGAATGATCGCATGGACGCCTACCTCAAGGTGACTCAAGGCATGGCCGCAGACTTCTCCGAGTTCACCCTGACAAAAATCCCCCGAGGCGATAACACTTCCGCAGACGCCCTCGCAGCACTAGCCTCCACCTCGGCTCCAGAGCAACGACGGGTGATCCCGGTGGAAAGTATCGACCTCCCCAGCATCGAGCTGCCAAAGGGAGCCTATCTGATCGGTCCCCAGGTCGCGGATCCTGACGAAGACGCCCAACCTCCCGAGAACCTACCACCGCCCCCGGCCGAGCCCGAACTGCCGGACTGGCGAATCGATCTGCTGCTATACATCGCAGACGGCATTCGCCCCCCAGACCGATGGGCCGCCCGGCGGCTAAGAAAGAAGTGTGCCCAATATACAATGCTGGACGGCAATCTGTTCCGATGGAGCGCCTCGGGAACCCTGCTCGCCTGCCTCCACGGGCAGGAAACCATCGACGCGATGAAGGAAATGCACGAGGGCGCCGACGGCAACCATTCCGGTGGCCGGGCTCTCGCCCTGAGAATACGAAACCAAGGCCACTACTGGCCGACAATGCTCCAAGACTGCGACAAATTCGCAGCCCGGTGCGAGAAGTGCCAGCGCCACGGTCCCTCATTCATAGTCCAACCGAGCTCCACACCCACACCCTCACCACTGCGGTGGCACCCTACCCCTTCATGCGATGGGCCATGGACATAGTCGGGCCCCTTCCCCGATCTCGCCAAAAGCGCTTCCTCTTAGTCATGACCGATTACTTCACCAAGTGGGTCGAGGCCGAATCATACGCCAAGATCAAGGCAGAGGACGTCCGAAAGTTCGTCTGGAAGTTCATCATCTGCCGGCACGGGCTCCCGTACGAGATCGTCACCGACAACGGTGCCCAGTTCACATCGGCCCTCTTCGAAGATTTCTGCGCGAAGTGGAAAATCAGACTAAGTAAGTCCACTCCGAGGTACCCCCAGGGGAACGGACAAGCCGAGGCCACCAACAAGACCATCCTCGACGGCCTCAAAAAGCGACTAGACGACAAGAAAGGGTCCTGGGCCGACGAGCTCGATGGAGTCCTCTGGTCCCACCGCACAACACCAAAGACATCGACTGGCCGAACACCGTTCAACCTCTCCCACGGCATGGAAGCAATGGCCCCATCCGAAGTCGGGCTCCCCACTCCTCGCCGCGCTATGCTCACCCAGCAACCCGCACTGAACAACGCCGTCCTACTCAGCGAGCTGGATTTCCTTGAAGAGCAACGGGACCATTCCCTACTCCGAATCCAGAACTACCAGCAGCTCGCCTCCAAATATTACAACAAGAAGGTTCGAGGCCGGTTCTTCGCCGAGGGCGACCTGGTCCTCCGCAAGGTCTTCGAAAACACCGCCGAACCAAACGCAGGCAAGCTGGGTGCCAATTGGGAGGGCCCCTACCTCATCTCCAAGGTCGTAAAACCAGGCGTCTACGAGCTAGTCACGATGAACGGCGACGCCATCCCGCGCTCATGGAACTCGATCAACCTCAAACGGTTCTACTATTAAGCCCCCGGGCTCCAATCCGCTCTCCGCTTTTGTAAACAAACGAACTACGATTGGCTTGATCCCTTCTACTAAAGGGTACGTAGGCAACCCCTAACCAGGGCTCAGCTATTAATCTAATAAAACCTTTTAGACAAAGGAAAACGGTCCCCGACCTGCGCACAGGAGCCGAGCTCCAAACGCTCAAACGCTCCCGAGCTCCAAGCGCTCGCACTACAAAAAAAAAAAAAAAAAAAAAAAAAAAAAAAAAAAAAAAAAAAAAGCCGAGCTCCAAACGCTCGCACTACAAAAAAAAAAAAAAACCGAGCTCCAAACGCTCGCACTACAAAAAAAAAAAAAAGGGCGAGCTCCAAACGCTCGCACTACAAAAAAAAAAAAAAAGAAAGCCGAGCTCCAAACGCTCGCACTACAAAAAAAAAAAAAAAAAAACCGAGCTCCAAACGCTCGCACTACAAAAAAAAATAATAAGCCGAGCTCCAAACGCTCGCACTACAAAAAAAAAAGGGGACCGAGCTCCGGTGCTCGCTCTCCCCGGCACACAAGTTATAAGTGCCAAAGCCGGGCCCCAGGGCTCGCACCTCTACTAGACACACAAGCATTAAGTGTCTCTAAGCCGGGCTCGCTACCCGCACCAAAAAAACAAGGTACACAAGCAATAAGTGCCTTAAGCCGAGATTACCTCGCACCCAATACAAGAGCACGGTCCACGACCTGCTTACTTGACAGAGTACGGTTTACGACCTACTCTACCGATCAAAAAAGCCTCGAAATGGCATTTACACAAAAAAAAAAAAAAGGGCCAACGGCCTCGATTATCACAAAAGGGCCAACGGCCTCGTCTGTTATAAAAATGGCCCACGGCCTAGTCGTTACAAAAGCCTCGAAACGGCACTTACAAAAAGAGAGGGGCCAACGGCCTGCTCTTTGCATAAACGGCCTACGGCCCAGTCCTTACAAAAAGAAACGGCCTACGGCCCAGTCTACAAAAAGAAAACAAAAAGGAAAAAAGTTTTTACAAGGCCGCATCGGCCGGTCGGTTTTCCCTCCCGTCAGCACGGGTACCATCTAAATCAGCCGGGGCCACCATCCTCGCGTTGGTCCCGTACTCACCAAGGAAGGGCTGCCCAGACCCTTCTTCAACCACGACTCCACCGGGTGGCACGTCGGTTCCGGTCTCACCGGACGGCGCATCCGTGTCGGCCTCAGCGGCGGACAGGACCGAGGGATCTGCTTGCACAATCCCAGCAGCTTCGGGGACTCCCTCGTCAGCAGACGGGATCGAGGGATCTGCTTGGACGGTCTCAGCGACCGCAAGAGCGTCCTCAGCAGCCAGCGGAGCCTCCAAGGTCAGATCCACCACGGGGGTGCTAGAAGGAGCGACAGGTATAATGTGCTCAAGCAGAACGCCGTGAGCACGGTCCAGAGGGATTTCCAGATCCTCCGGGGTCAAATCCGGAAAGTCCATCCCGTCCAGTACGGCACCGAATGCCGCCTCGTCCTCGTCCAGCTTCTGATACCGGTAGAACGGTACCGACACCCCGTCCTCTGCTTCCATCCTCTTGAGGCAGGCCTTTACGCCAGTCACCTGGCTGTACAGAAGGTGAGGCTCTAAGGCCCGGCGGCGCCCGTCCAGGTGGGCGCGGATCTTCTCCATCTTCGCGGACCACTTCCGGTTCCGCGCTTCCCACCGGGCTGACACCCGATCACTCTCCGCAGCCACGGCCACCTTGGCCCGGCCTATGGCGGATTCCAGCCCCTTCACCCTGGAGCGGAGTGTCTCCCGCTCCCCCTTCAGGAGCCCGTTCTCCTCCTCGAGCCCCGACGCCCGATCCCACCCAGCTGCAGCACGGTCCCTCTCGGCCTCTAGTGCAGACTGCAGACTGGCCACCTCGACCTCCCGGGCTCTTAACCGCACCGCCTCCTCTTCCAGCGCCGCAGATCGGGCCTTCTCATCTCTCAGCTCCTTCTCGAACCCGTGGAGACGGGTAGACTGGATCTGCGAGCTGGACTCCCGGCACTCCCGGAGGAAGTTAATCGAGGCGGCCTGCTCGGCGAGCCTCTTCTCGTAGGCCTCCGCCAGAAAGGCACTAAGGGCCATCGTCTGCATTAAACAAATTGTTAACAAAGACGCGCAACGAGTCTAGCTAAAAACAGTTAGACCAGAGCAGGAGCTTACCCGAGCTGCGGATCGCGCCACCTGACGGAAGGTGTCGGACTCCGCCATCTCCAGCGGAACGAAGTGCGGGTACCTCTGCCCGAACATCATGGCCTGCGCCAGCTCGGCGCACTCGTCCGGATCAACGATTACCTGGTTGCTTCCATCCTCGTGGGTAAAGGAGAAGCTGTAGTCCCGAGGCCCACCGTCGGAACCTCCCGAGGCGCCGCCCACTTCGGCGCTGCGATCCTCGGCCTCCTGCACAGCAGCAGGATCCTCCGCGCCGACGATCGTCTCGCCGACCCCATCGCCCCCTTGGGCCCGGGTCTCATCAACCCCCCCTGCTGGCCCAACGGCCAAAGGCACCTCGGGCTCCGGCCCGGTCAGTGTAGGCCGGGTGACCTCCCGACCTCCGGAAGAGAACTCTCCCGTCCTCCTCTTCTTTTTGCCGGTCTCGCCGGCGGCAGCCCGGTCTTCCCTCCTCTTCGAGGGAGTCGCCGCGGAGGAATCCCCCGCAACCCGTGGTGCCGGGTCTCGCCTGACCGGCACCTCGGGTATCGGCGGCGGCGGGGCAACAAACGAATCCGCGTACTGCGGATTGACAAACCTTACTCTACCTGCGAAGGAAGAGCCGTCAGTTCGACAAAAAAAAAGAAAAAAAAAAAAAAAAAAAAAAAAAAAAAAAAAATAATAATAAACCTCCGGTCATGGCAGCTTCGATTCTCGCAGCGGTGAAGGACTTCCACTCTCTCCGGCGCACTGTCCTGAGAACGGCAAGCAGACCTTCGTAGTCCGGTAGCTTGAATCTAGAGGAGTGAGTGCCTGCAGAGCAAGACAAAAAAAATCATCAGTCAGACAACCAAAGAAGAGAAGTCAGCTCGACCTGCAAATTCCTACCCGGGGAAAAATTCCAATCCCGGGTATATCTCGCCAACGGATCGAGCCCAGCCACGGCGGTAGCCCGGACGTAGAAGTAGCTGCGAGACCAGTCCTCGACCTTCGACAGCTTGCTCGCCCTAGACCCCGAGCTGGGTGCCTCCAGAACGTTCGCCGCGGGCTTGAAAGCGGCATAGAAGGTCCCAGGAATCCCGGGGTTTGCCTTCTGCTGGGTGAACGCCTCGAACATAGGCAACGTCACCTCCATGTCGCATTCATGCCCCAAGGTCAGCAGCACGATCATCCCCTGGACCGTGGACGGGCAGACCTGCGAGAAGGCCAAGCCCCGCGCCCGACAGTACTGGACGAACAGCTCGGGGAGAGGAAGGCGCAAGCCGCACTTCTGAAAGAACGACTCGTACAAGCAGACGAAGCCCGGCCGAGGAGTCCACGGGCGCTCCTCCGCCCTGGGTATCCTGAGCTCAACGCCGGCGGAAAAACCACACAGATTCCCCAGGAGGGTCACCGATTCCGCTGTGCTCCAGGTCGGTGACCCTCCCTGCTCGTAGGAGACCAGGGGGGACCTCACCCTGGCCACTCGAGCTCCGCCTCCACGGACGCCCTGACGACCACCGCGGCCGCCCAGATGCCCGGTTCTGCCCCCAGCTTGGCCAGCACCGCGACCGCCAGAGGATCTAACCACCGTTTTCGGCCGGAGATGGGTCCCTGATAAGCGCATATTTTACCGTTTTAAAGTATTTATTTTTGTTAGTTTTATTTTGTCTTTGAGTCTTTTTAGTGTGTTTTAGTGCATTTTATGTCTAATAATTATTCATTTGTATTTTAGAAGTCCTAGAGAGTCTTTGTGGTATTTTATAATATTTTGTGTAATTTTATGTATTTGGGAGTTGCTTGGATCGAAGCAAAAGAAGAAACGTCTGAAGTTCGGAGATCGATGACAGACTTCCCACCGTTGGATTAATCTGAAATTTGGAAACAACCTAGAGAAATGACTTAGCTTTAATTGAGAAGTGGTTTGAGGCCAATCCAACGGCGCGATCGACAGTTATGCCCGATTTCGTGAAGTCGGTCCGAGCTGATCAGAATACTATTCCGAGCAAAACAATTGGATCAAGCAAAATGTGCTTCCAGCCACCATTCACTGTAGCATACGCAAGTTGTTTTTTTTAGTGGGTTTAATTGTGATTTGCAAGTTGTTTATTTTCCTTAATTTCCACCTTAATTTAGGGAGTATGTTTCCACCTTAATTTAGGGAGTATGTTTACTCTACCATAGTTAAGTTTTAAGTAGAGTTAAGTTAGTTTTATGTTTATATAAACCATGTAATATCATTGTGATAAATAATCAAATTTTTGGAAATACAAACTTCAAAAGAGTTTGGCTCTAGACTAGTTCGTTTCTCGCATCTTCGGTGCCGTAGTCTCTATTCCCCGTGGATCGATACCTTAAAGTGCTACAAACGACATGCCGTCATGATTGCGGTGTTGTGCACGTTGAGGGTAATTGACGTGCCGAGCCTAAAAAACTCGCACAATCAGTTTGGCGCCGTTGCCGGGGAGTAGTAAGATTGCCATCAGAGTTAGGATTTGGGCTAGGACTAGAGTTTTCTTCTTTCATCTTTTTATTTTTCTTTTGTTACTATTCTTTTTCTCTTTTCTTGTGATCTTGATCTCTTGGGCGTCGTTACTTGGAGTGAAGGAAACAATCAAGGAGAGTAAGATTTAGAAGACACAACCGTCAAGCTAGTGACGTTAAACGCGCCATTGGGGACCTCCCCAATCCTATCCCTCGTCAAGCTAGTGACGTAAAACAAGCCTATCCTTTAGTTCTGTTTTTATTATTTCAATAAATCACTCTTCCGGGCTGTCGTTTCTTGTTTGCTTGAGGACAAGCAAAAGGCAAGTCCGGGGGAATTGATAAGCGCATATTTTACCGTTTTAAAGTATTTATTTTTGTTAGTTTTATTTTGTCTTTGAGTCTTTTTAGTGTGTTTTAGTGCATTTTATGTCTCATAATTATTCATTTGTATTTTAGAAGTCCTAGAGAGTAGTTATGTGATGCACAAACAACCTCTAATTCAAAAGATTTAGCCATACTCGTCGCTATACGAATTGGTCTAAGCCTTAGCATCTACAAGTAATCATATCCTCTAACTCTTTAACATTCATTAAGTACAATGGTGAATCATGCTTAATAAAAATCAAGTGAACTCATTTGGCTTAGGGAAAAGGTTTTGAGATAAAAATGATCTCAATCTCTCACGAAAGAATGAACTTTGGCAAAATGCTAAGAGTAAAGAACAATTGATGCGTACAAGGATGACATCCGTCTACCCAATGCCCCAATATGAACTCCACTCCTATTTCTAAACCCATCAAGATCCATTCCTAAACTACCCATATCACAAGGCATTTTGCCTTCTTAGACCACATTTCTTTTCTTCTTCTCTTTCAACAAATGGATTGACTCTTCATCTTTTTCTTTTAGCTCTTTTTCATTTTCATAACTAGTCTCTCAATCATCATTTAGATGCATTAGCCATATATTTTTTTTTTTTCTTTTTGGCTCTTTCTTTCTTTTACACACATAGAGACTTATACTTTCAACACCTAGAGCTATTTCACATTTTCATGCCAACCAATCCAAACTTTTTACTTTCCCCGATCCTTTTTCTCAATCTTTTCCTTTCTCCACACTTTCTTTTCTTTACATCAACACCCAAATCACCAACCTATCTATCAACTCCTTGTCGTTCCAAACTCAACACTTTTTGCTAAGTTCATTCAAAATTAGGCCTCACGACACACACAAGAGATGAAGGCTTGAAGGAAAGGCTTAGTTAAGGGTGTGGTTAACCGTTCCAAATATGGGAATCAGCTATTTGAGCTAACAAGAGAGTGGTAAAAAGGGGTAAGATAGCTCAAATATGTATATGACATCCATGAGTTCAACTTTTCAATGTACAAGCATGATAATTTCAAGTCAAGATTAAAGTTCATGTAGATAGAGTTAGATTCAATTCAAAGCATGCTTCAACCAAGACAAAAACATTCAAACCGCAAGATCAAAGCATGGATCATCCTTAACTTCGTGATCGCTCAAATGCATCAAAGAACTCCTAACGAGGGCATTAATTCAAGCTCTTAAGTTTATATTCTACATGGATAATTCTCTCAATGCAAGTGAATGCACACCTATATGCATCTAGACTCAATCTTAAACATGCAAAATGCAACTAAAATTTTTTTTTTTTTTTAATGGTTTTTATATGCACTTATATGAATGAATGAGACTCAAATATGCAAAAAGAAAAATAAGATCACAAAACACAATATCAAAAGACACAAATCCTTCCCCCGAACTTGAATTGCAACGTCTCGGTGCAACACAAATCAAAGAGAAGGTAAAAATATGCAAAAGTATGTACAATGAAATGGAGTTTGGATCATACCTTTGGATTGGAGAGGAGTGTGACGTGCTGTAGCTCTACCCATTCATGCATTAAGCACCACGACCTTGGACCCAAGAAAACTATAAACATCAAACAAAAACATCAAAAGGAACAAGAACGAACGAAAATATATACAAAGATAGTCATGGGAATGCCTCCCAAGAGCGCTTGTTTTACGTCGCTAAGCTTGACGTTTCAACTGTTAATCATGAGAATCAAAAGGTTGAGCCAATGCACCTTTGGTCCTTCTCTTGTCAAGACAAGAAACAAAATATGCAACATGGCACACGACTATCCATGGCAAAGAGGCATAACTCACATCAAGAAAGGTTACTAAAAATATAGCATACATCTTGGAATTTTCCTTGATGATGAGATGTTCACGAGGACCAAATGCATTTGATGGAAAAATGAAGTCGATTTCATGTTTAAACGAGTTAATCACAAAATAGTCAACTTCATCTCCATCAATCATGTAAAACACATCCTCTTTCCTAGATTTCATCTCAACCTTAGGGTCATCTATCTCATTCAAGATCTTATCTACATCAAGCACATCCCCTAGGTAAGATTTTTCAAGAAGAGAACTAGATTCCTCAGGCATTGAAAGCTTAAACTCGATATCATGATCATTCAAAGCACATAGATAATTAATATCAAAACATACTTCATGATAATCACTAGCAAGCTTTTCTACTCTTAAGGTTTCTAGTATTTGAGACTCACATATTAAATCACAGCATTCATTAATGAGCTTGAGAGCATGTGAACTAGAAGCTACATCTTCAATGCAAGGCAAGTGACTATCCTCATAATCAACGATTTCAAAGGTTGTGTCAAAAATACCTTCTAGTTGGCATGGTGGAACCCAATAAATTACCTCTTCGAGTGCATGAGCTATCTTTATCTCAATAAATGTGAGCTCCCTTCCCTCAAGCGCTGCCCGACGTGACATGAGGTTCAAACGGATCATAATCGCGAGATTACTCCTTGTCAATGTCGGGTTTTCTTTGCAAAGCTCATCCAACTCTACTTTTTGTTCTGATGTGAGTACACTTTCATCAAATGGTGGCTCCACATATGGCTCATCATCAATGCTTTCATCAAATGTGGCATCCTCTTCTTGTGGCCAATCATTGTAATCCATGGCCATCGACTCTAAGAAGCAAATAAGAAGAAAATAAAAAGTTAGTAGAAGTCAAGACCTTAGTCTCAAATAGCATCCAAATCCTAATGGCTATTGCTAATCTCCCCGGCAACGGCGCCAAATTGATACGGGATAATTTTCGTGTCAATTATCCCAAGTGTACTCATGTCATTGTAGTACTTGAGATGTCAATCCATAAGGGGTTAAGATTGAGGCACTAAGAATGCAAGAAACTTCTTAAGCTAGAGCAAACATTGTTTTTGGTTTTTATATTTATATTAAAGGAAACAAATGCAAGAAGGAAAACAAAACACAAGACTAAAATGTTGGATTATGAACTAAGCTATCAATGAGATGGGTAACAATCAAACAATGAATCATTTAGAAGCATTAATCACTATCTTAGAACATGGAATTCACAAATATGACTAATCCATTTCCATGGCACTAATCACCTTGTTAATCATCTAATCAAGAACAAATTTCCATTTGTGATTAAATAATTAACAAGCATTAAGAAACAATTCCAATTAGTTCACTAAACACCCTAAACATCAACTTCCGTTGGCTAGGATATGCATAGCTCACAAAAGGTTCGGATCAAGCAATTCATTTAAACTCGAGTCATGAGTGAAATGCCTAGGATCTAGAAACGAATGAACATACCTAATCTAGTACTAACACCGCTTACTCGAATCTATCCCTAATGCATGGGATGAGACCAAAAATCTAACTAATCTAAGGTGTAGTACTAGGTTTCGGTTTATCATGTCAAATCTAGCATTAAGAACCAACCTAAGTGAAAGACTCATCCAAGATCATCCTAAATCACCATCATCTAACCATCAATCAACCATTGACTAATGATGCCTAAACATTCAATGCACATTCATTCTTATGACATGGATCACACAAGTAGACTAGTTCACTTCCATGATACTAATCCATTTACAAAATCATCTAGTTATCAAGAACTTCCGTTCGAAACTAAATGATCCATAATCATTAAGCATTAGCCCATACAAGTCAACAATTCACCTTAATCATCAATTTCCATTGGCTAAGAATTGAATTGCATGCTTAGAAGTTTTCTAGACATTTCATCGAACACCTTCCGGGCGAGAAATGTCTTAAGTTCTAGAAATGAGTTGTCAATTCGATTCTAGCATTAAGATCCCTCCTAACATGAGAACAAATGATTATCTAAGCCTAAACATCAACAATAAACCATCAACCATCCAAATCAAACATTATCTAAAATCCAACAAAAAGTCAACTCACAAGAAAGAACACAAGAGAAAAAGACATAGAAATGAAGAACAAGAATCAAATAAGCATAATATAAAGATAGAGTGAAGAAATCTTCTCTAGAATGGCATTTGTATGAAGAACAATCCCAAAATATCAAGAAAATAGAGTTGGGGACGAGCCCCACTCTTTGAAGAAGAAAACTTAACAATAAAATTAGGTTTTTTGGCTTTTAATAGAGTTTGGGTCGAATTTTTGAGTTTCAGATGATCCACAGCGGTCAGTCCCCGGAAGCGACGGGGCGGCCCCCGAAGTCGAGGGGGCCAACTCTTCCCCACTGTCTGCCCCTCGTCGCGGAGAAGAGGCATGCTCGGAATCACCGGAGGAGGAACTCGGAGAATCGTTACCGCCACCGCGGGACGCCGATTCTTCGCTCGACTCAGCTCGGATACCGTCTAACATCGGAGCCATCGCACGGAGAGGAGGAAATCAAAAAAACAGGAAGGAAGTAGGAAGAGAAGGAAGAAATCGGAGAGAGGAGGTTACCTTAGGGTTATGCGCAGAAGGTTTTAACAGGAGGAAGAAGGGGGATTTAAATAGAAGAAGGGGGACAGTGAAGCGACGCCTGGACACGTGTCACAAGAAGCACGGCCGCCCAGAAACGTAATGATGACGTCTCTTCGTGTCCCACACGCCAAAAAGAAAAGGACGCCTCGATAAACGCGAAGCGTCCTTTGCACGCCGCGCGTGGGCGGTCTACGCGAAAAACGAAGCGCCCTTTGTCGTCCCACGTGGTGGGCACGTGCCAACCTCCTACGAGTTTTTCGGAAAAGGCACACAGTTGAGCACGGAAAGACCGTCCTAAGATGCGCCGAACTAACATTAGATCAACTTCGGCATGCTCACTTTGCCTCGCGATACCGAACTGGGGGAGGGCCTATTGTTGGAGGTGGGCCTAGCACCCCCAATTAGTTGGGCCCATCTTAGGAAAGGCTGTCCTTCGGTGCGGCAACCGGACTTAATATCACCGATTTTCAAGACCGCTCTTCAGCTCGGTAGCCGACCTGCAATACCATTCTTCAGCTCGGTAGCCGACCTGAAAAAAACACACCCCGGGCCCGCACTGACGCCCCGCCAGAGCAGGGAGTGTCAGAAGAATAGGTGCGTGGGAGTCGGTAAGGCAATACCCTACCCGCGTAGGGACGTGCCTTCCACCCAACGTCCCACCAACCCTGCAGAGCTGACAAGGGCAGGAGGGAGCAGGTGGAGCAGAGTTGGTAAAACAGTGCACTGCTCTGCAACACGCCACGCCGAGCTCATCATGACCTCTCCCCTCGAAAGCCGGGACACGCCTCCTAGGCCACCTTACCCGCAAAAGAGGCCGCAGGCGACACGTGGCCCGAGATTCCGGGGAGCAGGAAGCCGATCCCGACTATATATACCCCTCATATGTCATTAATGAGAGGGGGTCTCTGATTTTGACTCTCACCTTCCACGAGTTATCCGACCTCTTTGTAACAAGACAACACTTTAGAACGCCGAACTGGACGTCCTTCGGAACCAGTTCGTAATTCAAAAGTGTTCACCTTTCTTTCATCAATAAAACGAAACGCGGCCCCCGGCCTACTCACATTTCTCCCGACCTGTCTTAATCGTGGTTAAATTGCTCTATTAACGAGAATCTCACCTCCCGTCCCCTAATCATCCTTTAAACACACTTAGTGATCCACGGGATCAACAATATACTCTGCCTCAGTTGTAGACAGTGCGACGACATGTTGAAGACTTGATTTCCAGCTTATAGCCGTCCCACCAGCAGTGAAGACATAACCGGAAATCGATCTACTTCTGTCCAGATCTGATGCGAAGTCAGAATCACAGAAACCTTCAACCTTAAAATCCTTTGTCTTCCTGAACACAATATTTCGATCTTGGGCACCTTTCAAATACCTTAGCACCCACTTCACAGCAGTCCAATGTATCATGCTCGGCTAACTCATGAACCTACTAACCAAGCCAACCGCATATGCAAGATCACACCTAGTTCCTAACATCGCATACATGATACTCCCAATAGCATTAGAATATGGAATATCATCCAAGATTGTCTCTGTTTCATCATCTTTCACATCAGACAACTTGAAGTACGAACCGATAGGTGTAGAAACTGATCTAGCTTCATCCATATTGAATACCTGCAGAATTTTCTTGATGTAACCAGATTGAGACAAGGTGAGAACTCCACCTTCACGATCCCTCTTAATATCCATCCCAATAATCCTTCTTGCAGCTCCTAGATCTTTCATCTGAAATCTACTGCTCAACAAATCTTTCACAATCTGTATCTCCTTCATATACTTTGAAGCAATTAGCATGTCATCAACATACATGAGTAGATAGATGAAATAATTACATTTGCTCTCCTTTATGTAAACACAGTGATCGAACTCACTGCTCTTGAATCCATGACTTACCACAAATTCATCAAAGCACTTGTTCCATTGCCTTGGAGCTTGCTTAAGTCCATACAATGCTTTTTCCAACAAGCAGACGTGATCCTCTTTTCCTTTAACAACAAAACCTTCAGGCTGCTCCATATAGATCTCCTCTTCAAGTAAGCCATGAAGAAACGCAGTCTTGACATCAAGCTGCTCTAATTCCAGATCCATAGTTGCTGTAACCGATAGAAGAAACCTGATAGAAACATGCTTCACAACCGGAGCAAACACTTCTTGATAGTCAATACATTCTTTCTGAGAATAACCCTTGGCTACCAATCTAGCTTTATATCTCGGTTCTTCTACCCGTGGGATGCCCGGCTTCAACCTGTAAACCCATTTGCAACCAATCACTTTTCTACCTTTTGGTCTTTTAACCAACCTCTAAGTCTTGTTCTTATCCAGAGAACTCTTCTCTTCAACCATACCTCCATTCCAGAAAGCTTTATCCCTGCTTTCAACAGCTTCTTGATAGTCCCAAGGTTCTTCAGAACTCATCTCGACAGCAGCGATTAAGGCGAAACTCGCTAAATCATAATCACCAAGATGTTCAGGTCGCCTTGTTGCTCGTTTAGATCCGTTTCGAGCTAACTCCCAATCTTCTAAAGGTACATTATATGTTTCCTGATCTCCAACAACTCCACATGAAGATCCAACTTGACCGTCATCTTCAGTAACAGGAACTGTCCTATCTGATACTTCTTGGTGTCGATCGATACTTGGGATGGCATCGATCGATACCGACTCGTGTCGATCGATACTTGGGATGGTATCGATCGATACTCGCTCGTGTCGATCGATACTTGGGATGGTATCGATCGATACTCATTCGTGTCGATTGATACTTGGGATGGTATCGATCGATACTCTCTCAGAGGTCGGGATCCTCTGCGCAGTTTCTTCCACCGAAACTTTATTCTTCAGATCTTTGAATACCGTTTCTTCCACAAAGATCACATTCCTGCTAAACGCACATTTTGATTCATCCAGAAGCCATACCTTGTACCCTTTGACTCCCTCCGGATAGCTTACGAAAACTCCCTTCATAGCTCTTGGTCTTAACTTCCCTTGATCTACATGAACATAGACCAGTGACCCAAATCTTCTCATGTGTCCATAACCCGGCTTTCTTCCCAGCCAAAGTTCCTCAGGAATACTGCCATCTAAGGCCGATGATGGGCTTCTATTAATTTGGTACATAGCTGTGCTAACCGCCTCAGCCCAGAATTCTTCACCTAAGCCACTTTCATCCAGTATACAACGCACTTTCTCCATTATTGTTCGGTTCATGCGTTCTGCAACTCCATTTTGCTGTGGAGTATATGCACAAGTCCTATGCCTCTCAATCCCATGCTGCTTGCAAAACCCGTCGAAGTCTTTGTTCACAAACTCCAACCCATTATCTGTTCTCAGACATTTCACTTTCTTGTTTACCTGATTCTCAACCAGTTTCTTCCATTCACAGAATTTTGTGAAAGCTTCACTCTTAACAGACAAGAAGAACACCCACACCTTTCTAGTGTAATCATCAATGATAGACAGGAAATACTGCTTACCAGAGATACTTGGAGTGACCGATGGAAATCCCCAAAGATCTGAGTGAACATATCTCAGTGGTCTCCTGAATTGTGTTTCCCAATGTTGAAGCTCAGTCTCTTGGTCTTCCCCATTACACAACTCTCACAGAAATCCTTCTCCCCAATCCTTCTCTTGTCAATGATGCCCTTTTTTACCAAGATCATCAGATTCTTCATGCTCATGTGTCCCAACCTTCTATGCCATAAAGCCGTCTCGTCTTTGGCTGGTTTCCTGGTAACACATATGTTTGACTATCCTACCACAGTCTCACCATCAAGCAAATATAAAGAGCCACATAGAGTTCCCTGAAGACCCATCTTCCCGTTCTTATAGAACCTTGTTTTTCCTTTACCTCCAGCATGATCAAACCCAAGCTTATCCAATGTACTTGTAGAAATTAAATTTCTCTTTAGCTTAGGAATATACCCGACATTCGTCAATGTCTTCACCGTGCCACCACATTCTTTTATATTGATGGAACATATTCCTTTAACCTCCACAGAATAGTCATCCCCTAGTAGCACTTGTCCAAAGTTGAGCTCCTCAAACGTATCAAACCAATCTCTCCTTGAGGTCATGTGATATGAACAACCCGAATCAATCACCCACCTCTCTAGATGTCAATTTTTCGAGACTGATAACGCATCAACTCCTGCTGATTTTTCGATGACAACCGCTGCCGTGGCATCTTCATCATCACCGCCTTTCCGCTTCTTCCAAGCATAACAGTCAGCCTTCACATGTCCTTCCTTCTTGCAGAACCAGCAGGTGACTTTTGTTCCCGATTTCGACCTGCTTCTGCCTCGATTCCCAGAATTTCGTTGATCCCTATTTTGTTGTCTCCCACGAGCCACATACGCTTCACCAGGGCTATGTGAAGTCGATACACCCTTAGCTTTAAGCTCAGTTTCCTTTGATTTCGCCGCATTCACCACATCTTCAATAGAGATAGAATCTCTACCATACTTCAATGTCTCCTTCATGGAGTGATGGAGCGGAAGCTAGGGTTTGAGAGTCCTCCTCTCAGGGCTTTAACAAAAGCTCTTAGGGTTTGTGAATCCTCTTCACATGGCTTGACAAAGCTCTTTAAAAATCTCTTTATTCAATAACAACTGAATACAATAGAAGGCCTAAACGGCTTATTTATAATAAATCATAAAACCCTAAAACTATAAAATCTAGAATAATCTTAATTAATTAAATAAAATATAATAATGAAGATATTTGGAAATATTCCAAATATCTCGCTGCATCAGTCTCGCCAGCCAAAAAATATTCGTCCTCGAATCTTCAATCTCTCGCTGCATCAGTCTCTCCGGGTTGAAGAAGATTCGTCCTCGAATCTTGAAGCGGTTCTTTGTTGTTGAAATCTTCAATATATCTTTAAATTCATACTTCTTTTGATTTCGCCCGGAATTTGCACGAAACTGATTTCGCCCGAAATTTGCACAAAGCAGATTCTTCATGAACTCTGGACATATCTGATTTTGTACAAACTTTGTACAGACCCGATTCTGAACGGATTTTGCACTGACGAAATTTGCAAAAACATCTTCTTTGAAAACAAACTCCATAACCAGGAATTCATCTTCATAGACGTCGTAGATCGGATCGCCATAGATCTCTCTGTAGATCTCTTGGTTCTCTTCTCTCTCGACAAAATGATAGAAACTATCACTCACCATGACATCCAGAATCGTTCTTGATTGAGAAATCAAAGGAACGCGTCTCTGATACCAAATGATGGAGCGGAAGCTAGGGTTTGAGAGTCCTCCTCTCAGGGCTTTAACAAAAGCTCTTAGGGTTTGTGAATCCTCTTCACATGGCTTGGCAAAGCTCTTTAAAAATCTCTTTATTCAATAACAACTGAATACAATAGAAGGCCTAAACGGCTTATTTATAATAAATCATAAAACCCTAAAACTATAAAATCTAGAATAATCTTAATTAATTAAATAAAATATAATAATGAAGATATTTGGAAATATTCCAAATATCTCGCTGCATCATGGAGTCATATTGGGGTGGCAAGGAACTGAGTAGTAGAATTGCCTGCACTTCATCCGCAACTGTAACATTTACACTAGCCAACTCTGAAACAGTCTTCAAGTAGTCATCGACGTTCTGATCGATTGACTTAGACTCATCCATCTTAAATGTATAGAACTTATACAAAAGATGAATCCGACTCGGTAGAGTCTTGGTGTTGTATAACCTCTCTAAAGCTGCCCAAAGATCACGTGCTGCTGTGCACTCCTCTGTTTTCCAGAGGACATGATCTCCTAGATGGAGTGTCAAAATATTCATAGCATTCTCTGCTCGCTCCCCTTTCTTGACTTGTTCTGCCTTAAGTCTCTGTTCGAAATCCTCCGCTGATTCATCCTTCTTGATAACCAGCTTATCCGGCTCAGTGGTCGGTGTTATTAGCTCGCCCTTTAACCCCTGAAGATTCATGTGAGCTAACATCCTTCTCTTCCACATAGAGAAATCACCTTGTCCGTCGAAGATGGCTATCTTCACCTTCGGCTTCTTCTCTGAAGACATCTTTGATCAAACGAACTTCTTACCACGCTTCTGCTACCGTATCGATCGATATTAGATGGAGTGTCGATCGATACCAAACTTTCCTTCGTCTTTCAGCGAACCCGTAACAGAAGTATCGATCGATACCAGGAACGGTGTCGATCGATACCGAGCGATCTGAACGATCTTCTTCTTCGCCCCTCAGATAGCTTTTTCTCCCAGGCTGTCAAATTAAACCCTAAATCAATTGATGCTTTGATTCCAGCTATCAATCCAGATCTAAAACCTAGATCCTTGCAGAACTTCTCTGTCCAATTGCTCCCAAACCTAAAAACCAAGGCTCTGATACCACTTTGTTGAGATTATATCCCTATCTCTGATAATCACGGAACTGAGCAATAAGTAAAATGACACAGAGAATTAACGAGTTCAGATAACGGTGTGTGATCCTACGTCTCGGCCTGGAGCTTTCCAGTAATCCACTATCACCAAGGATTACAAAGCAAATAGGGTTCCTCACAATCTCTCTAAGAACAAGAAAGATCTCTCTAATTTCCAGGATACAGGAAACCCTCACACATGCCTGTCTATATATAGACAAGGGCAATTACAAAGTTAAGCCGGTTTAAACCTAAACCAAAGCCCAATAGGAAAAACACATTCCTAATTGACTAACCCAAGTCGCGGGCCTAGTTAATACTCATGATTTTTCATCACCAAAGCCCAACAGTTTGTGTTGAGATGGGTTTCGTTCTTGGGGTTCATCTTCCGGATAATAGCTCGTTGCAAGGCCCCTACTAGCTTTCCTCTGATTCCTTTTTGGTTTGGAGTTGGGTTTATGACGTTGAAGTGGGTTGGTCTTCAATTCTTCTCTTTGTGTGGCGTGTCTTGCTATACGTTTGTAGATGACTTTGGCTTGTCTAACGAATGTATGTGTTAAGTGTTGTTGATTTTTCTTGGTGTATCCCCAATCGGTGTTAAAAGTTTTTTTATCTTTAAGCCTCGATCGGTTCGAGTTCTTAGTCTCCTTGGAGTGGCAGTGATGGACCTATTTTTTGTACTCTGGTATAGTGTTGATTCTGCTATCGATTCTACCGGTGTTGTTGTCTTTGAACTCGGTTGAGTGTCTTCTGCTTTTTATCCGGCTTATAGAGGTTGGTGTTAGTTGGTTTCATCTCGAGACTCTAGTCTTTTGAAGCAACTCCGGCGTCTACAAGTTCTATGGCCGGGAAGGATCATGGGATTATTCATGTTCAAAACTTTAGTTTTAGAATTTAGGATTTATAGTTTTTAGTCTTCCTATATTATTTTTTAGATTTTAATTCCATGTTTGTCTCTTGTGTTTTGAGATATGTTTCTCTGTTTTGGGGTTTGTTTTCGAAAATAGATTTTCGGCTATGTTTCCCTTAATTGGGATGTAGATTTTGGATGAGTTTTCTATCCGTATATCGGTTATGTTGTAATTTCGGCTTTTAAAAATTAATAAAATCTATAGATGAAAAAAAAAACGGATGGCTAATTTTTTTTTTTTTCATCTGATTTTGATTATTATTAACAAGGAAAGATACAAAGTAAAATACATAAACCGGCGGAAGAACGTAAAATCTCCGGAAACAAAAGTCAACGTAAAGCCAACGGATGGCTAAATATCTAGACGATCGATTTTAGAACAGAGTGTTTCTAAATAATTGTCGACGTCATCACGTACGTGGTTATGATCTTTTATGTTCTATCAATGTCTTTTCGAAATAGGTGATAACATCGGTATTAAATGGGAAGAGACCCACATGGCTTCAATCCGTTTACCGTTGGAGCAGTAAATGCAAATTGAGTTTTTTTTAATCATGAAATATGTATTTCAAATACTGAATAAACACGTAATTTCCATATATCTCTCTCTCTTATCAGAATATAGATATAGAGCCTAAACAATTAATTGAAGTGCCCGTGATAGTAATCGTTACCGGTAAAGTACTTTTGGTATAGTTTGAACTCTGACGAACGTGTGTAGTAGCTCCATATTAAATCATCATATGATTTAGTTTTGGTGAGTGACACTCATATAGTCAAAAGCAAATGACATAAAAATAATAATACTCAAAAGCAAAAAAAATTAGTTTTGGAGTAGTTAACTAGGCGGTTGCATGATCTTTTATTGATTCATATTCACGAGGAAGCATTGTTTTTCGTCCATATGTATTTGATAAAAAAAAGCAACATCATATCATACGAAAGTAAAAGTATTTTTTTATATAATTATTAAAAGGTATATAAAATGTCGAAACAACAATAGTTTTTTTTTTTTTATCAAATCAATAGTTTTCTTTCTAAAAAAGAAAGAATCGTCCAAACTTTACAAAGTCTTTTTTCCACTTTAACAAACAAAAATGTTGATTCTATCGATGTTAATTTTTTTTTTCGGTTACATATATCATGCGAATATAAACATGAATGATAACCGTTGTAGTTGAAATTACAATGGTTAAAATTTGTAAATACGAATAAACAGAAAACTTTGGCTTATTTTTAATAACAAAATATCTGAAAAATTATCGAGTAATAAATAGAAAATTTGTTATTCGAAAAGACCAAACTAGATCAAAAAGCATATTTGGACAAGCAATTGTGGAGTCAAATGGGATTATTATTTCAATTTCAAAAGTGTTTTTACAAGAATAAGAATAAAGAATTGATAATTGTTTAATGGTAGAGTTTGTGATGGATGGAAGAAGTTGTGTTTTTCTTTGCCCTCCTTGTTTTATACTCTAATGTCGTGTTTACCGTTTTCATTTACTCGACTTGACTAACATATTTATATTTATTCCACTTTGACCATAAACTTTACCCTGATGTCGTCACCTCATCTATACATTTGACTTCGTCAGCTCTTTACTATTGATTTATTGGACCTATTTTAATGGGACATGTTTTTCACCCACACAATAACACAATGATATTTTATTATATAAAGTTGGATCTCTCAACGTGAGCTTGACACATAGGATAATTATCAATTACGAGATCGTGACATTTGTTACAGTTAATTTAGATCTTGACATGTGTCAATTTAATTAAAAAGTAAAAATAAATTAAAGTAAACATTAAAAAAGTTTAAACTTAAAAATTAAAGGCAATATTAAAAAAAAAGAAAACAAAAATAACTTAGGAAAACTTATTTTAAAAAAACAAGAATAAGTAAGAAAAACTTATAATAAAGAAAACTAACAAAAGAAAACTTAAAAGGTTATAATCTACAACCACAACCAAATTTAAAAAAAGGGAAAATTATAAATATATTCTAAACTTAAAAGAAAAATTATTAATATACGACCAAACTTAAAAGTTTATAATCTTTTCCATTATGACAAAATGATACTTAAAAAGGAAAATTATTAATATCTTATTATATAAAAGAGAATGATTCAAAATTAGTAACTTGCAAGATTGCGACAGGTGTCGAGTTAATCCATTAGAAAGGAGAATGATTCAAAGTTTGTAATTCGCAAGATCGCGACACGTGTCGAGTTAATCTATTAGATTTTGACACGTGTACAAAAAATTACCAATTAGATTTTGATACATAATATTAACAATAAAAGAAAAAATGTAATCTAGACTTAATCATAAAAGTAAAGGTAACAAATAAAGGAAAATAAAAGTTGTTTTTAGATTAAAGAAATTTATCTTACAGTTTTGACACATAATATTAACAATAAAGAAAAAAATATAATTTAGACTTAATCCTAAAAATAAAGTTAGCAAAAAAGGGAAAATAAAAGTTGTTTTTAGATTAATAAAATTTATCTTAAAGTTTTTTTTAAAAAATGAAAAAAATTATGTTTATAATAAAGCAATAAAACAATAGATTGACATCATAAAAAAGAAAGTAAACAAAGAAAAACTAAACCATAAATTATCCTAAAAGCTAAATTTAAAAAAAAATAGTTAAAGTTTAAAAAAGGAGATAAAAAAATTTCTATTTTGATTAAGGAAATTTAAAACAGGAATACAATCCTATAAGAAAAAGGAATTCTAATTCCTCACCTCTATATAACCAATTTGATATTTTCTTTTCAATTTTACAACCAAAAAACTTTCGTCCATAAGCTACATCATCTTCGTTATATAAACTATATGTAATCTTCTATGTAATCGAAATTATGATGTATGTTATGAAATATCTTCTTTATATACACCTGCTTCATATATCTTTGTTATCTACATTCGGCATTATGTTGTACGTTATCTAAATTAAAAACTAAATTATGTTGTACGTTATCGAAATTATGTTAGAGAGACATGTCAAGTGAATTGATCGGATTTTAAAACATATTTAATAAATTTCAATTATATTTTGATAGATTTTTAATAATTTTCTAATTATATTTTAACAAATAATATTAACAATAAAAATAATAATTTATAATCAATTCATAATCTTAAAAGGTAAAAGAAAAATTAGTAGTTATGTTTAGATTAAGAAAATTAAACAAAAAATATAAATAAAAGCCAATTTTTTTTTAATAAAGAAAAAACCATATTTCATATTAGAATAAGGAAATTAAACAGTATTTAACAATCATAAAAAGAAAATGAATAAAAGTCAAAAATTTTAAAAAGAAAAACTATATTTCAATTTAGAATAAATAAATATTATTATATAAAGCTCAATGTTTCAATGTTGTTAACTTACATGATCGCGACATATGTCAGGTCAAAGCTGTAAAAAAATAAAATAGATTAATAAAAAAATAAAAAATTCGGAAAATTTAATAACCGATTCATAATTGGTAATTTTACAAAAAAAAAATTAAAAAATTATCTTAACAGGCAAAATTAATATAAAAATGGAAAAAAAAATCTTAGTTTTTCCATTTAGATTAAAAAAAAAGTAATCCTAAAAGGAAAAAAATTATAATTTCTCACCTCTATATAAACTTCTAATTTTCATTTAATTTTTCCATCGTTTCTAAATTTATATATTATATATTTGCATGGGTGATCTAAGTTTGTTTTCTATTTTTCGTTTTTAGTTTTTTTTTCACGGGTTATAAAATATTTAATTATAAACCCGCATATATGCGGGTACTTTTCTAGTCTTATTATATAAAGAAGAATGATTCAAAGTTAGTAACTCGCAAGATCGCGACATGTGTCGAGTTAATCAATTAGATTTTGACACGTGTAAAAAAAATTACCAATTAGATTTTGACACATAATATTAACAATAAAATAAAAATATATAATCTAGACTTAATCCTAAAAGTAAAGTTAGCAAAAAAAAAGAAAATAAAAGTTGCTTTTAGATTAAGAAAATTTATCTTAAGTTTTTTTTTTAATTTAACAATAAAGGAAAAAAAAATATGATCTAGACTTAATCCCAAAAGTACAGTTAGAAAAAGGGAAAATAAAAGTTGTTTTTTTATTAAAGAAATTTATCTTAAAGTTTTTTAAAAACAACTTTAGATTAAGAAAATTTATCTTAATTTTTTTTAATTGAAAGAAAAAAATTATTGTTTATAATAAAATAATTAAACAATAGATTGACATCCTAAAAATGAAAGTAAACAAAGAAAAATTAAACCAACAAATATCCTAAAAGCTAAAGTTTTAAAAAATGAGATACAATTTTTTTTATTTTGATTAAGGAAATTTAAAAAAAGAATACAATCCTATAAGGAAAAATAATTCTAATTCATCACCTCTACATAACCAACTTGATAGCTTTTCAATTTTACAACAACAAAACTTCATTATATACACCCGCTACACATAAGGTAATTTTATGTGTAATCAAAATTATGATGTACGTTATGAAATATCTTCGTTATATACACCCGCTTCACATATCTTCGTTATCTACACCTGAAATTATGCCGTACATTATCTAAAATAAAAACTAAATTATGACGTACGTTATAGCAATTATGTTAGAGGAAATTATGCTCCTGCATGATAACCAGCATTATAGTTTAACGTGATACACTAGAAAATAATAAAATTGATTTATGATCCTGCATGATAACCCGCGTAATTATGATCTATATAATGAAACTCTAAATTAAGATCCCATTAAGTTATCCACAAATAACGTTTTAAGATTCGCAATTAAAATTTTGAAAATTGATTCATATTATTCGTAAGTATGATAAATCACTCTAAATAAATGATATGGTTCCAAAAAACATAATTTCTATTATATTATATATAGTTTCTGTTTTTTTCTCTTACTTTACTTTTTTCTATTTTATTAGTTTCCATTTAAATAAACATAATTCATTTTTTCTTTTATGAAATATATAAGAATGGAAAAGTTTATATTATTACTTTGACACACATGTCACAATAAAAAATAACGATGACACATGTCACAATATTGAGAGTTATAATTAACCTACGTATCATGTCCACGTTGAAATATTCAGCTTTATATAATAAGATATTTTCACAAGTGATCAAATTTTGTTTTCCATTTTTTCACGGTTTATAAAATATTAAATTACAAACCCGCATATATATCGGTACTTATCTAATTAAAATATATACCGCAATATATAGTAAAATATGAAACTTAGAAATAGGGAGAAGAAAGTATTAAATGATATAATCAAATGGGTACACTATACAATATCCACGTTCGGCGATACAACATTTAACAGTTGTGCATTTAATTATATCTGTCTATTTCTACATCAATCAGACATATACCGAATTTTGACTCTGTTATTTAATTAAGATGTCTGCTATGCGTACACATCTTCGTAACCTAATCTTTTATGTCGTGCACATGTACTCTACTTTAGTAACCCCAGTAGCCAATACGGTGGGTTTAATTCCACTAAAACATATTGTGAGCAAAGTTAATGTTTTTTACTTCCTTTTTTGGTATTTGTCAAAGTATTAATTAGAACTTAGAATGTGAAGAATACAGAGGTCGTGTATTAGAGAAGAAGTTTATGTTGTGTATTCACAAAGACAATACAAAGATATATAGTTCTAAGAGCGTATCTACATTCCTAAAGAGTTACATTGAGAATCAATTTGCACAATAATTTTAGGGAAAAAGTTAATTGCGATTGATATCGGATCGTATCATTGATTTGAGATATGATACGATACGCTATTATTCCCCCTCAAGTTGGAGCATGCAAATCAAGGATGCCCAACTTGAATCGAAATGATTTATACGCCTGTCGACCCAATGGTTTAGTAAAGATGTCAGCCAATTGTTGAGACGTGGAGACATGATGAGTAGTGATGGTACCTTTTTGAATTTCGTCTCGCACAGCATGGCAGTCGTTTTCTATATGTTTCGTACGCTCGTGAAACACCGGGTTTGTGCTTATGTAGATCGCGGACTTGCTGTCACAGTGAATGCGCATGGGCTGGTCATGAGAGACACCGAGTGATTGGAGAACATTCTTTATCCACACGAGCTCATCACGTAGAAACGACATCGCTCTATACTCTGCCTCAGCGGAAGATTTGCTAACGGTGGGTTGTTTCTTTGTTTTCCACGAGATAGGAGATTCTCCGAGCAGGACAAAGTATCCCGTAACTGAACGGCGAGTCATTGGGCAACTGGCCCAGTCAGAATCACACCAGCCATTGATCTGAAAATCATTCTCAGAACTCAAGAGAATGCCTTGACCAGGAGTTCCTTTAATGTATCGGACCACACGTAATGCCGTTTGCCAATGGTCTTCACGTGGTTTTTGCATAAATTGCGCCAAGATGTGAACACAAAATGCTAAATCTGGTATTGTGACAGCCAAGTAGATGAATCTGCCAATCAAACGTCGATAAGGAGCTGGATCATATAAGAGTTCCGATGTCGAGAGAGCCAACTTGTGATTTTCCTCCAAGGGAAATGGAGCTGGTTTTGCACCCAACAATCCTGTCTCAGAAACAATGTCCAATGCATACTTGTGTTGACTGAGATAAAAACCAGTTTGATTTCGAGAAACCTCAATTCCCAGAAAGTTCTTCAAGTGACCAAGATCCTTCATTTTAAAACATGTCGAGAGGTAGTTTTTGAATACCGTTAAAGCGATGTCATTGTTGCCCGTCAGAATCATGTCATCAACATATAAAAGCATCCGTATCTGAATTCCGTTTTTGTCAAACGTGAAGAGAGAGTAATCAGCTTGAGATTGCTGAAATCCGTATTCACGAAGAGATGTCGTAAGCTTCTCAAACCAGCATCTAGGAGCCTGCTTTAACCCGTAGATCGATTTGCGCAACCGACATACTTTCTTCTCATCTTTCGGATAAAAACCAGGTGGTAGCTTCATGTACACTTCTTCTTCAAGGTCACCGTGAAGGAAGGCGTTGTGTACGTCCATTTGATAAACCGGCCAATCATACCCAGCCGCGACTTTGAGAAACAATCGAACTGTCCCCATTTTCGCCACTGGTGCAAATGTTTCCCCATAATCTTCCCCTTCAATTTGCTTATTACCAAGAGCCACTAACCTCGCTTTGTATCGTTCTATTGTTCCGTCAGAGTTGTATTTGATCTTATATACCCACTTGCTTCCAATGGCACGTTTTCCAGGAGGTAAATCCTCTAACGTCCATGTTTCATTCTCCTCAAGAGCATTGACTTCGGAGCCCATAGCATGTCGCCACCGTTTATTCTCGTATGCTAACTTAAAAGATTTTGGCTCAACGTTATCAGTAATTGCAGCGAGATAAGCCCGATGAGAATCTAAAAATCGAAGACATGAGACATAATTTGCAATCGGGTAATTCGATGGAGCACCTGATTTCGTAAGCAGCTTGCTCTGCGCTGTATTGGTTACGAAATTTCGAAGAGTGACTGGTGGAATTTTCTTTCTCTGACCTCGACCCAATAGTTCAGGTGGAGGTAGAGTGACGGCTGGGGGAGATGGATGTGGAGTCACAGATTCAATCGGAGAACCCGAAGTTGGAGCAGACGAAGAAGATGGCGTCGCCGGCATCGATTCATCGTGTGAGGAGAAGTCACGATTGGGACATGATGGAGAACTTGTTGGGCTTTGTTAGTTTTGGTTTTCTAGTGGGCTTATTATTGGCCCAGAAGCTGAATTAATTGTCGTGAGCCTTAGATCCATTTCTTCAAGTGAATTTGCACAAATTAGAGCCCATAATTCTCCTTCTTCGTTTTCAACCTTCGACACAGGAACTTCTGTTTTTGCAAACGGAAATTGATCCTCGTAGAAGACGACATCTCGAGAGACAAAAAATTCTTCCTTTTCCAAATCGTATAATCTCCAGCCTTTTTTTCCATAAGGGTATCCAACAAAAACACACTTTCGACTTCTTGAGTCAAATTTATCTCCTTTGTGTGCTTGATTATGTGCATAACATAAACTCCCAAATACTCGTAGATGCTCATAATCAGGTGCTTTCTGATACAACTTTTCAAACGGCGTTAACCCTTGAAGAACAGAGCTCGGCGTTCTGTTAATTAAGTAACCCGCCGTTAGAATACACTCACCCCAAAATTCGATGGATAAATTTGCTTGGAAACGCAAAGCTCGAGCTACGTTGAGGATATGTCGATGCTTCCGTTCAGCTCTTCCGTTCTGCTGTGGCGTTCCCACACAAGACGTCTCATGGAGAATGCCGTGCTGTTGAAAATAAGTCGTTAAACTTGTAAATTCGGTCCCGTTGTCACTGCGAAAGCTTTTAACCTTTTTCTGAAACTGTCGTTCAACCATGGAAAAGAGAATTTTCAGTTTTGTTGGTGCTTCTGTTTTATCAGAAAGAAGATGAATCCAGACACACCGAGAGAAATCGTCAACAATGGTTAAGAAATATCGTGCGCCACAATGCGATGTTGTCCGATACGGACCCCACAAATCAGAATGAATTAACTGGAAAACTTCAGTAGTTTTATTGATACTAGTCGGAAAGGGAGATCGAGTTTGCTTTGCGCGGAGACAAACATCACACGCTTTATTCGAAATATCAGAAACAAAAACTTTTTTAAGTGAACCAACAACTTGTGCAGAGGGATGGCCCATCCTATGATGCCATAATTCATAAGATTTGTCATCTCGAGTTTTCAGCGAAGCAGCCAACTCCGTTCTACGAAAGCTGAAGGTTCCAGATTCTCTCTTACCCGCTCCAATCACCATCCTCGAAACGCGGTCTTGAACAACAAGGAAATGATCAACAAGTTGAACTACACAGTTATTCTCATCCATTAACTGTCCTACTGCTATCAGATCCGTGTGAAACTCTTCAACAAAAAATACCGATTTCAAAGTCAGATGAGAACCCAAAACTACGGTTCCTTCTAGTACCGAAACTCTTTCTCTACCATCAGCCAATATGATCAGAACGGGATCCATATTTCTAACATCCATCAAGAGAGAATAATTTCCCGTGAGATGATGAGAAGCCCCTGTATCCATTATCCAGGAAGAAATAGAGGACTTACCCGAGAGTTTTTCAGAGCTCGTGCTTGCTCCTCCGTTCAGAAGGTTCATCAATGTGCGCCACTGTGCATCATTGAGTCCACTTACACCGTCACGATCTCTGTCGGTGATGGTGTAGTTCACGTGTTCCTGCGTTTGGAGATGAGGAACCTGAACTGTGTTAGCGTAATTAATGTTACGCCCACGTCCAATTGGTGCAGCTCCGGGATTGCATCCACGTCCTCTCCCTTGTGTAAATCTGCTTCGCGGACGCTCTCCCCACCACTCCGGGTACCCAATCACTGCAAAACAGGAATCTGAAGGATGACCCGAACGTTGACAATGCTTGCAAAGAGCAGAATTGTCTGGAGCATCATTGCGAGAGTGATTCACACGAGGTCTGGTCTGAACCGAATGAGCAGTTACCTCTGGAATTTCTTCAGCGCTACGAACAGTTGTTTTAAGATCTTCTTCCTGTCGCACAACGTTGTAAACCTCCTCTAATGGTTGAAGAGGAGTTCGAGAAACCAGAGTAGATCGCACTGTGCGAAAGTTTTCATCAAGTCCGAACAGAAATTCGTGAACTTTCTCAGCTTCACGATCCTGTTCTTGAATCGTCCCCAGATCACATTCACATTTCCCACACTTACACACACGTAAGGGGCGGTAGTGAGCCATGTTATCCCAGATTCGGTTCAACTTACCAAAATACGCTTCAATCGCAAGTCCACGTTGCTTGCAACAAGCCAATTCTGCCTTGAGCTGTTGATTACGCGGCCCATTAGTCACAGAGAACCGCTTCTTCAAGTTATCCCACAAGTCTTTCGCCACATCACGGTGAGATATGCTTGAACGAAGTGACGAATCTATCGTCATTTTGATCCATGAGACAAGCAGAGCCTGAATCGTCCACCAATCTTCCAAATCAGGAGATCCTTCTGCTGGTCGAGCGATGGTACCATCGAGAAAACCAAATTTCTTACGGGAACAGAGGGCTGTTTTCATCCCGCAAGCCCACTCTTCATAGTTGGATCCCTTCAGCAAGTGATGAGAGATCACGGCGCCTGGGTTATCGGCAGCAGTGAGATCGTACGGTGAGATCGTTCGTCGTGTCTCCACAGTCGTGGTGTTCGTGTTCATCGTTGTTTCGTTCGTGTTTGTCTCTGACACGTGTGAGAGATTCGTTTAAAAAAAATAGAGAAGAGAAGAGAAGAATCAAAGCAATTTCAGAAAAGAAATTAAGTGTCGTTCTCTGATACCATGAAGAATACAGAGGTCGTGTATTAGAGAAGAAGTTTATGTTGTGTATTCACAAAGACAATACAAAGATATATAGCTCCAAGAGCGTATCTACATTCCTAAAGAGTTACATTGAGAATCAATTTGCACAATAATTTTAGGGAAAAAGTTAATTGCGATTGATATCGGATCGTATCATTGATTTGAGATATGATACAATACGCTATTAGAATGCTCCGTTCCACAGTCGAGTAATTCATACTTTCATAGCGAACAACAATATTCTAATCATTAGGTAATACAGGATTTTTTTTAACTTACAGAAGTTTTTTTGATGATAATGTGGTGCTTCGTCCCATGGATAATAAAGAACAATATAATCCTCCTCACATTGTGTACATACACATTTGCTTCTGTTTAATGCATGGAGAAATATAAATTACAGAGGCCAAGCCCAGTGTTCTTTTTTTAATTATCATATTACATACACCCTTATGCTTGGCCCATAGAAACCCAAAATGAGGAACCAAACTCGACGTGGATTAGATATTTTCCAAATCGAACCAAAAGGAGACCCAATTTGAAACTGTAGAAACTAGAAAATTGGTTGGTTAATTAATAACAATCGAAAAAAATATGTAGGTATCCTACTATTCTTCACCAACTAGACATACATTATCTATTATATAAAAGTTGGCTAACTCTCTCCAACAGCTTGCCACGTCAGTGTTGGAGAGAGCGAGACTTGGCATTAACAATTTTAACATAGAGTATGTATTAGGGTTGACGGCCCCATTTACATGTGTCGCTTTTTTTTTTTTTTGGCTTTTCATCGTCTCTTCTTCTCCTCAGTTTCTCTATACACTCCAATCTCTTTTGTTACTCCCATACTGAGTCCAGAATAAATTCCCTCTTCGTACGATGGGGAAACCTACACAACTGAGAGAGAAAAATATCTCTTTGGCACATGATTAGAAAAAAAAAAATTCAGACGGAGGAGATGTAGCAAAGATTTGGAGTAATTCTACATTGGTGCGGCAAGGTGTCTCTCCGATGAAGGTTCATTTATAGAAATCAAAACAGTGCTCTTAAATCTAAACGTATCCTCTTAATTGATATTGTAAAATTCTCCAGTTACTATCCTCTTATTGTCAAAGTAAAAGGTTTAAGAGTTTTATGTAGATTTCAGAGGGATCAAGCCAAAGAAGCAGGTAAATGTCCATTGCTTAATTCGACGTGGGTGGGGAAGACACCAAACATGCGCATCCACAGATTGTCTGATGCCTCTTTGTCGCATCCGATCTCGATTACGCGGTCCCAAATTTCTTTGCCTCACTTATCAAGTTTTGGTTTCCATTAAATTCCTGTGATTTGTTTTTCCATACCAATCAAATTCTGGTGGTGGATTGAGTAGCTGAATGAAAGTAATTTTTTTCTTGATACTTGCAGCTGATACATGAGAAAGAATCAAAGAGATGGTTCGATGAGATTATCCCGGCAATGGCGGGGTTACTCCTTCAGTGTCCATCTCTGTTAGAAGTTCACTTTCAAAATGCGGATAATGTCGTTAGTGGAATTAAAACAAGTTTAAAGGTGCTTTTTGCTCTGACTCTTAGAGTGATTCATGGGGAGGAAAAATAGGTCCAAGTTATGTGTTATTTCTGGATTTTTTGGTCTTTTTCCATTATTGGTATCAACTTCCTGAATCAGATAACGTCCAAGTGATTGATTTTCACACTTGTTGTACACAACGTTGTCAGTTTGATAGATATGAATTGCTGGATCGCATGGTTCATCTGTCAGACGTATGCGGAAGAGTAATGACTTGGTCTTATCGAAGATGTAGTGTGTGACTTTATTGATTATCACATCGCTTCCATGTGCATTACGCTCTGCAGGAGTTAATTGGAGCTGTTTCTTGCTTGCGCTTGCTTTTGTTTGTTTTTCCAGTTTCTAATAGAGGTGCAAAAGATCTTCCAATTATCAACTTTGATCTTTTGTTTGTGTATGTAATATCTCGCTTTAACTTCTACATTTTTCCTAACAGTTAAGCCTTCATTTTAATATTTATTTCGTTGACAATCAGACTAGAGGGTTTAAAGAAAGTAAATTATGCTTCCATTGCCATTGAGAGCTCACTTGTTAGAGTTGGAAAAGCCTACTGTGAAATAACATATTTCACAAATGCTACATTGGCTAGCATGTGTCATGTCAAGATTGTGTTTTTTTACTTAACAAAATTTAGAATCAACTAAAACATATAATAACAAATAATTATTATGAAACTACCCACGTACATTCACCTAGTATAAAATAATATATAAAAAACACTGTTTTAAAAAAATAAAAATAAAAATAATATATTTGAATGATAAAATGTCTCGGAAGTGTGGGACTATTAACAGTGAACAATGAACACCGCTACCACACGTGCACAAAGACAAATGCTCACGTGAGCAAAGACAAATGCTCACTGCATGCCACAAACGTTATACAGACTCAAAAACACAAATCCCGCCTTTTTCAAAGACGGCGTCGTTTACACCTACGGGTCCTTGCCGTGTCTTCATCACCACCATCTCCATTTTCCCCTGTAGACGATTGGGCCTCCTCTGCAAAGTTCCTCTCCGTCGTTTTCGTCGAAAGCTCTCTCCTTCTCACTACCAGAAGCCTCGTGGCGAGATCTTTACACAAGGCGGTTTTCTGGTCCGTCACCTGCTTCCAAAACTCGATTTCCTCTAAAGCTTTCCTCAGACGAATCTCCATTTCTCCAGACTTCTTCGTCATTTCTTCGAGGGCTTTGTCTTTCGCTTTCACACACAACACGGCTCTTTCCTCGAGAATGTTAAATTGATTATACAGTTCTCTTGTCACATCGTTCTGCACATTAGTTAAAACATGAAATCCTTTAAATGTAAAATAAATATATATATATGATAATAGAAAATGAAAACGTCACTACTACGTATTGACCCAAACCTGTAACAGATGGTTGAAATCGTGTGATTGTTGCTTATATGGAGCAAACAAGCCTCGTGAAATAGTCCGATTCTGTGTAATCACACTGATGCCTGTTGAACTATTCAGCACCACCTCCTCTTTGCCGTTTTGCATCTTTGGATGATGAAAAGAAGAGATTCTCATTCTGAACAAATATTTTTGGGAATGTATAATGCAAGAAGATGTGTGTGAAGAACAGAACAAGGAACCCTAACTCATTCGAGTTAAAAGTGTTGAATTTAAAGGAAACAGAAAGTACGAAAGAAAGAGACGCGAACGTTGGTGTTTGAACGCGTCCGTAAGAAACTGAAGATGAGTTACAAAAACGAATGGGCTATATTTTGTTGGAATACATTTGGGCTTTTTATTGGAATTATAAAAGCCCAATAACTAATTTTTGATATTTGACGATTAGGTTATAAATTTGTCGCTAATGTGAAGTTACGAAAAAGCCCACCAAGTGACCGACTTTGCCCAAGTCGGCGGATCTTAGTCCTCACGCGTCTTTAAATACGGACCTTACCCTTAACTTTTTCTTATTTCCAAAACGCGCTTAGCTCCCTTCTCTCTCTCTACATCTCTTCGTCGATAAACTTTTAGGGTTTCATTCTCCGTATTTGGGTGGCGAAATCGAGATAAAGCTACCGGATTATCTCGATATATTAGCATTGGTTGGTCGAGTCTGAGTTTTGAGTCGATTTCATCGTTCCTTGTTGACCTAAATCCCGCGATTCGATCTTGAGAAAAAGCAAGAACATGTCGCCGCTTGTGATTGCAAGGAACCAGGCGAGCGGTCAGAACTTGGTCGAATCGACTAAGGTTCGTTGAGCTACAAATCTGGTTTCTTGCTTCAGTTCTTTGAAATTGAATTCCATGGTTCCTTAAACCTAGTCTTGTATATCCTTCTTGTCGGTATG
This sequence comes from Eutrema japonicum, assembly GCA_030161315.1. NCBI lineage: Eukaryota > Viridiplantae > Streptophyta > Magnoliopsida > Brassicales > Brassicaceae > Eutrema > Eutrema japonicum. The sequence continues at coordinate 8,061,994 of BSQW01000006.1, read as the reverse complement.
GCTAGAGTCTCAATCGTATCCTATATATATCCTCCGAAACCTAGATATATGTATATAAACCATATAATTATCCTTTCTTGTCCTGCTAGTATCATTATATATTCTCATAAACCATATAATATTTATGTTTTCACTGGATAGCTATCAATAGGGGTTTCAAGAATCAGGTAAGCTGCATTGTTTTTCATTCGAATCGTAAGAATTGGTCTAGAGATCTATAAGTTGTATTTTGGGGGTTTATATTTCTTGTAATAATGTCTCGTGTTTCCACACTGAGTGGGATGGTTGTTCCGGTCCCGTAAAACCTCTAGCCTAAAACCCTTTATTCTGATGGCTTAAAGCTCAAAAGAATCGTAAATGATTCAAAAACGGTGCGCCGGAAAGAGAAGAAGGAAAAGAAAGAGAGGCGAAAACACGGGAAAGAAAAGCATGAGAAATCTCTTAAACATTCGTCTAAGAAAGCCGATGATGTTCACAAAAAACAATTGTTTCCTTCCAAGAAAACCTCAAATGAGTCCGACCAACTTGAGAGGAGTGGTTTGACTGAAGAGCTTGAGGGGCCTCAAAACCACCTCGGTTATCTATCTGATGGAAGCCATAATAGTAAGAAGATGAAAATAGATGACTCTCCTCCGGCTGTTGAAAGTCTCATCAAAGGTTTGTATCTATACGTTTAATGGACAGTGAAGGAGATCATGTCGATTTCTGTTGCTGTTAGATTTACATGTATTTGTACATGTATTTGCAGCTGCGCCTGTAGCAGGCAATCCTCTACGAATCCGGTTGATATTCAAAAAACCAAAGGCGGAAGTTTCTGTTCCTCCTCGAGAGGATATTGTTTGCTCCAATTCGGTTGCAAAGCCTATCAGTCACCAAGATGTCATAACAAGTTCTGTCTCATGTTCAAAAGTATCCGAGCTTGAAGAGAATCTGCCGTCGACATCTGCGGCTGCAGTAACTGAAACAAAGAAGAGAAAGAAACACAAGCCAAGTAAAGAAGATCGATACAATGCATTGTTTGATGATTGGACTCCACCTTCCTCCATATGTTTTCCTGCCATGGAGGTTGATTCTTCTTCTAAGGATGATGATGATGATTGGCTCTTTGGGAATAAGGCGCAAGAGAAGCTTAACAGCAAAGCATCAGTCAAGATTGATGAAAACATGAATATGAGTTTGCATAGAGGTGGAGATTCCTCTTGGCCTAGAGCTCAGTTTTTGTCCGAAGTCGGGATTTATTCTTTACCGTATACAGTCCCGTTTTGATGTTTCATTTTTTTGGTCTAGCTTTTGCTTAGCTTGTACAGTGTGACTGGTTGTAACTTGTAACAACAATTCTCTAATCTAACCCAATTTTGATACGGCTCTCTTTTGTTCACTTTGGTTTTTGTGAGACACAAGAATGCGATATTTGATACCATTTCATCTCTTTGCCACAGACTGTTTGGGGAATGCATTTACATGTGTGGGGCGTCGTCTATCATCATTCTCTCTTTTAGAGCATGTGTCTGTGTGAAGAGATGTTGAGACACCCACACCCTATTGCAGATGTTCACAGATGAGACACCCACACCCAATTGCAGATGTTCACAGGCGCCTCATTGAAGATGCTCTTAATGGACTAGTGAATGTCTTTCAAATTAACAAAAAATAGATGAAGACTCTGTCTGAGTTTATCAGCAGAACATATGTAAAATGCCAACATTCTACTACTTCAATTTTCAATGTAATAAAATTACCAGTTGAAAATTAACCTAGAGATGAGATTAAGCTCGTCACGGGGGAAAAATTTATTTAATCTTGTCAATTTGGATTTTTGATAAAACAAAGGAAAACAAAACAAATCGTTGAGTTCGAGATAATGATTTAAACAAAAGCCAATAATCGAAAGTCTATTATTCGTGCGCTCAACTGGAAAAAAAAACTGCTGACACAGGGAGGAATAGAGAGAGAGAGAGAGAGGATGAGGACGCTCGCTGGAGTAGAAGACGAGGAGAAGTGGCTGGCGGAAGGAATCGCCGGAATCCAGCACAACGCTTTCTTCATGCATCGCGCCTTGGTCCGTTGCTCATAATTTCTCTCCGCCGAGTTCCGATTCCTTTTTGATCTGATGAATTTTTCTTCTCTTCGTTTCTCAGGACGCGAATAATCTCAGAGAAGTCCTCAAGTACTCCGCTCTGATGCTATCTGAGCTCCGAACGTCCAAGCTATCTCCTCAGAAATATTACGATCTCTGTAGATTCCATCGCCCCAACTTTGAATCTCTCGATTTCGTGCTTGTTTGAACGTTTCTAATGGTTTCTGGTTTCTTCGACCGATTTAGATATGCGAGCTTTCGATCAATTGAGGCAGCTGGAGATTTTCTTCAAGGATGAGAGTAGGCATGGATTACCTGTGGTGGATTTGTATGAGCTTGTTCAACATGCCGGGAACATATTACCCAGGATGTAAGCAGATGCTTTAGATTCATTTTCTTCGTTGAGCTAGTTTCTGTTTCTACTGATCCGATGAAGATCTGATAGTCTCAATCATTTAGCTAAGATTGGACTACAGTTATGAGATTAGACTAGATAATGGCGATGTGGTATACATCTATCTAGGCAGCTAGGCGCATAAAGAGATTCTGTTCTTTTCCACCATTCTCTCTTGGTCTGCATTGATTCGTCTTGCATTGTAATTGAAACTCATGATGTCCGTCTACCAGGTATCTGCTATGTACAGTAGGATCTGTTTACATCAAAAGCAAGCAAGCTCCTTCTAAGGATGTTCTCAAGGATCTCGTGGAGATGTGTCGAGGTGTTCAACATCCAATTCGTGGGCTCTTTTTGAGGAGTTATCTTGCACAAGTGAGCAGGGATAAGTTACCTGAGATTGGCTCAGACTATGAAGGGTGGGTGCTTTTCTCTCTCCTTTTTCCATTAAACTTTGGTGCTTAGCTGTTTGTTTACTCTCCTTGCAACTCTCCTGCAGAGATGCGAATACTGTGATGGATGCTGTGGAATTTGTGCTACAAAATTTCACAGAGATGAATAAGCTCTGGGTTCGAATACAGCATCAGGTGAATTTTCGATCTATGAAGAGTTGATGATAGTTAGATACGCATAGCACCTCTGCACTTGCATGCCTCTGACTGAAGCATAAATGAACCATGAAGAGCATGCTTTTGGTCATGCAGGTTGTGTAGTGCTTGTGAATCATTGATATTGGTGAACCTGAGCTGAGGTGTTCCTTGGACTGCAGGGACCTGGAACAGTTCGAGAAAAGCAGCAGAAAGAGAGAAACGAACTTCGTGATCTTGTAATATCAATACTACTACTGGACTGAATACCCTATTTTACCATGTGACTGCCCAATAAGTTGTATCTCATGTTTTCCTCTCAGGTTGGAAAAAATCTGCACGTTCTAGGACAGATCGAAGGTGTTGACCTTGAGATGTACAAAGAGACTGTTCTTCCTAGGGTCTTAGAGCAGGTTCAACAGCTCATCTTTGCATCTATTACCAGGTTCTTTTTGGTATGGATGAGACTTCAGTTGCTGTATAATCTGATAAATCCGGAAACCCTGAACAGGTCGTCAACTGTAAAGATGAGCTGGCTCAGTATTATCTGATGGAGTGCATAATTCAAGTCTTTCCTGATGAGTACCATTTGCAGACTCTTGAGACATTATTGGCTGCTTGTACCCAACTGATGGTGGGTAGGCTAGCAATCGAGATTTTTCTCTTTCCTAATCTCCAATGCAATCGTATGTTATCTAAGATGGTTTGTCGGCTGATTCTGATTAACTGTTCTTATGCTGTCATTATCGCCTGAAGGGGTCTATCTGAGCTGTTTGTATTGCTATTCACTATTCTTGTTGTTTGCTAGTAATTGGTGTTTTTTTTTTGCTTATTTCTTGGTGGCTAGGGCTTTGGCTCACCAATTATAAATTTAAAGGAGGTCCCTGATCTCTTACAATTTGACTGAAATTACAAAACTCTGAGAAGGGGATCCTCAACAAAGAGCATTTTGTTTTGTTTCCATGCTCTGTACTTTTGCCACTTGAAATCTTTGACCTTTTTCCTTCCTCTGACTTTAAGAAATAATTTCTCAGCCAACAGTTGACACCAAGATAGTGCTAACCCAGCTGATGGACAGGTTGTCAAACTATGCTGCCTCAAGTCCAGATGTAAGTGTCTATTGAGCTATCTTTGTGGCTTTTTATTTTTGATTAATGTTACTGAGATGTCTCTATTCTTTACTTCTGGGCAGGTGCTACACGAATTTTTGCAAGTGGAAGCTTTTGCTAAATTGAGCAATGCAATTGGAAAGGTTGGCTCCATTAAAGGAAAAATCTTTTATAAATGAAATTTCTTTTAATTGCTGGATATTCTTGAAACATAACGTCCCTTAGAATAGTCCTTTGTAGGTCCCCAGTACCATGAGAACTAGTCAGCTTGATTGTAGTTTGTCATGCTATTTTCTAATCTTGTCTTGTCTTCTCTAATCAACTCTTCTCTAAGGCATTGTCAAATCAGTTACATCTATGACTTGTGATGGAAAATAATGCCACCACAGTCTGAAAATGTCTGTCCTCTGATTGTTAGATTTGAGGGTTCAGTAGGTAGATGAGGAGCGCATGTAAACTTATGCAGACTTTTTAATAAAAAACCATTAAAACATCAAGCTATCAAATTTCCGGATGAGGCATCTAGTTTAGTTTGATCTCAAACCCTTTTTATTTTCCCGGTCTGGACCCAACGGCCTCAGTTCATATTGTAAGTTCTGTTGATCAATAGACTCAATGCTTCAAGTCTTTGGTTCCTCCAGCCGGCATATGATGCTTTATTTTTGTTGTAATACATTTATATGACGTATGGACTTGTTGTGAGTCGCAGGTGATAGATACACAGATGGAGATGCCTATTGTTGGAGCTATGACTTTGTTTGTCTCTCTTCTGACTTTTACACTCCGAGTTCACCCTGATCGGCTTGACTATGTGGATCAAGTATTGGTATGGTTTCTTTCCGTGGCCATCTATCCTAAATTTGTGCCATACTTAATATTGTCTATGTAGCTTGTACCTACGCTATATAATTTTATTCCATTTCAGAATTACATTGTTTGTATTGTGAATGGTATGATGCATTGTTTAGATTTTATGATTAGCTGAATCTAGTGTAGCGCTGGTGTTAAACTAACTCTTGATCCGCAAACTTTGTAGGGCGCATGTGTAGTTAAGCTTTCCAGTGTGCCCAAGCTGGAGGACGCCCGTGCAATGAAACAAGTTGTTGCCCTTCTGAGTGCTCCTTTAGAAAAATACAGTGACATAGTTACAGCTCTTACACTGTCAAATTATCCACGTGTCATGGATCATCTTGATGATGGAACGAATAAAGTAATGGCAATGCTTATTATTCAAAGTATAATGAAAAACGATTCGTGTATTTCAACTGCTGATAAGGTATGCTTACCACTTTCTTCAGTTGGAGACATATATATATCTACTGTACTAATATGCCAATTTGTGTTCACTAGGTTGAGGTGTTGTTTGAATTGATAAAAGGACTTATTAAGGATTTGGATGGAACCAACACGGAGGAGGTGCTATAACTTTTTCCTTGATTTTTTCCACGTGGTTTGCAATCACTATCAGTAACTCTTGTCAGCTCTAATCTAACATCTTGGTCCTCATGGATTTTCTGTGTTCGCATTTAGCTTGATGAGGAGGATTTTCAAGAGGAACAAAATTCAGTAGCCCGGCTGATACATATGCTTGATAATGAAGAACCAGAGGAGATGCTAAAGGTGAAAACATGATACAAATACTAAGTTTTCAGTTCAGTAGTTATATGCATTTTTTTTCCGGACCTCCCATGGTTTGAGTAGATATGTATGGAATTGTTACAGTGACTTGTTCGTTTAACCTGAACATGTTTTTATTCCTTGGAACTGTACATCTGAGTGAGTTTGTTGCTCCACTCCCCTGAAGCCGCCTGCATTCCTAAATTGACCTGCACGCCGGCTTCAGGCCCATTGACGTTCTTTAACAGAAGTCATATATATAAGCATTGGGCTATGAGACCATGGTTTCATTTCACATCTTATCTTATGAGTAAACAAATTGCTTACCTAAGTACTTTACTGATATGCAGATTATATGTGTTGTGAGAAAGCATCTTATGACAGGAGGACCTCGACGCCTGCCTTTCACCGTTCCTCCACTTATTTTTTCTGCACTCAGGGTATTTCTCTTATTTTCTCTATAACGTGGTTGTATGTGTGTGTATCCAGTTTACTTGTGTATATGTACCCTTGCACAACAAACCCACCCAATCAAGGCAGATATTGCCTCTTAATACAATGCGATAGATGCTCTATAACAGTTTTGATACACTCTCATTGTTTCTTTCTGGGATTCTTATTGTCACTGAAAAAAAAGTAGTCTTTAGTTCTACATGAATTACACAGTATATTGCACGTTTTAACATATGAAGTTCTTTATGTGGAATGCTTTCTCATATGATATTATTATTTACACTACTCCTTGAGTGTGACCATTTTCAAGTGATCACTCCAGAGGGATTAGATTCTCGGCTTTAAGACAAAATGGTTGATTTTAAGAGTTGCTTAAATGTTTCCGCCACAGTTGGTCAGGCAGTTAGAATCCCAGGGTGGAGATATAACTGGAGAAGATATCCCAGCAACCCCGAGGAAGATTTTTCAGATTCTCAACCAGGTTCTATGAGCTCTCCTTTTTTATAATACATCTACGATAGAGAAACATGTGTTACTTCACTGAGGCTGGATTCCCAGAAGTTAGACACTTATTCTTGTGAATCATTTATCTCCTTGATAAATTCAGATCATCTTTTGAAAATCAATGCAGGAGTTACCTTCTCTATGTGACTAACTTGAAGCAGTGTACTGTGTATTTCACGTATTAGATTATTCAATTATCCACCAAAACTTAAACACATTTTTTCAATATCACGTTATTTGTGTTAGTTTTAATTTTTCTCTCCGAGCTGCATTATGCGAAAATTAAGTTGTTAATGATACGTCACTTGTAATGCTCAATATTTTTGATAATCCATTGAACATGTGCTTTTTGTTCCAGACAATCGAGGTTCTCTCCTCGGTTCCATGTCCTGAACTGGCTCTAAGGCTCTACCTCCAGTGCGCTGAGGTAATCTATAGGGTCAACAACAAAATTAGAATTTGTCTGTAGGCAAGGTGTAATCTAACATAGCATTCTCAATAATTGCTCTTGTTTTGGATTGACGATCAGGCCGCAAGTGATTGTGATCTTGAGCCTGTTGCTTATGAGTTTTTCACCCAAGCATTTATATTATACGAGGAAGAAATCGCGGTAATTTATTTTTCTTTCTGTGTGAACTTTACACAACTAAAATTCTCTCCTAAACTTGTAAACTTTGGTTTTCTTGTCCGTGTTATTATTATAATATAGGACTCCAAGGCACAGGTAACTGCAATTCATCTGATTGTTGGAACCTTGCAAAGGATCAACGTCTTTGGTGTTGAAAATAGGGACACCTTGACACATAAAGCAACCGGGGTACGAATATTTTGACAATGTTTTCTCATTGATATACATTCTACTCAACTTATGTCCAAAAATGTAAGTTGAGTTTTCCTTGTGACCAGTACTCAGCAAGGCTTCTAAAGAAGCCTGATCAATGTCGAGCAGTTTATGCATGCTCTCACCTCTTTTGGGTCGATGATCTCGATGGAATCAAAGATGGAGAAAGGTAACTGCTTTTTGTTTTATATTACTTTCATATTTCTCTTACTTTTTTTTTCCGCAGAGAAAAATAAACCACAGGTAGTGACTATTGAATGATGTCCTTCATCGCCAAAACTTACCAATTCCCTTATGATGCAGAGTTCTTCTCTGTTTAAGACGTGCACTGAGGATATCAAACGCAGCTCAACAAATGGCTAATGCAACCCGAGGTAGCAGCGGACCAGTCACACTGTGTGTTGAAATCTTGAACAAGTCAGTATACTGAACCAATACAAAAAAAAAATCTGACATTGGTTCATACACAAAGCAGCATCTCAATATTAATAATGGGTTTTTTTACATACAACAGGTACATTTACTTCTTTGAGAAAGGGAATCCACATATCACACCATCTGATATACAGAGCCTCATAGAGTTAATCAACACCGAGATGCAAAGCGACAACGGTAACACAACAATCCACTCAGATCCCTTTTTTACAAGTACATTGCGTTACATTAGGTTCCAAAAACAGAAAGGTGGCTTGATGGGTGACAAATACGACCTCATCAAGTTGTGACTTGTATCCGCCACAGCCCTGAATCGAATCCATTGAGCTAAATTCCTTTGGATTTGATGTTTGTGGATTTTCGGAAGAAATGGTGAAAACACTGAAAAGGATGTGTGTATACTCATGTTTGTTTTATTTTCGGTCCATGACAAAAATGGAGAAACTTATGTAATTTTTTATTTTCTTTGTGTATAGTATATATAATCCTCGTTTTGGAAAACCATTCTTTGAATCCATGCCTCAATTCAACGTTTGTTTCTATTGTATACAAAAATCCATCACAATACGTTCTTATTTCTCCTACTTTTTTGGGTCTGCATCTATCTATTTACATGCCAATACCAAAGTTCATTACCATAATAAGATCGACAAAAGATTAAAACCTGAGCTTATAATTTTAGAATAGAAAATAAGATGATAAAATTAATTAAACTCATCTGTTAAAAAATACGAAATGTATCCCAATAGCAAAAAAAAAAAAAAAAAGTGAGATTAGTCTACATAGCAAAAGTACAACATCAACACACCAGGAACTCATCCCTTTCTCTTAACCAGAATCCCCTTGGCCTCACACTTCACTCATTAGATTCACCAGCAAAACAAAAAAAAAGTGTGTAAAGACCGAAACAAGCCCGATTCAACAACTATACACATTGCTGCTGCATTTGATGCTGGTTTTGTTTTTTCTTCAGCTTCGTTTGTTACCTAAATCATACTTTATAAGGATGATCACAAGAACACGCAACGGTTCTTGTTCTTTTTCTTCTTCTTTTGCTTCGGTGGCTGAAGCACCACTTTTATGGCTGCGTCAAAGACTGCTTTCACATTCTGCAAAACCCAAGAAGACTCAAAGACATTTTCAGTCTCTTATACAAAAACCCAACATGTGAGATATGAGTTATATGAGTGTACCTGCTGCGTCTTTGAACTACATTCGATGTAAACTGGAGATCCTATCAGTTTCTTTAGTTCCTCTCCCTGCAGACAAAACAAATAAAAACAAATCTCCATCAAGAACTCATCTGGAAAAAACTTCTGTCTGAAAGAATGTTGGATAGTGGAGTTACCTACCTGGTTTGTAGTAATCGGTACTGCACCAGGATGGTCTATAAAGAACTGCTTGTCATCTCGAAGATCTGCAAATTCGGAAATTTAATAAGACAAACTGAACTACTGTCTCTTTCTTATAATCAGGAAAGAGTTTTTGACAAGAACAGAGAAGATACCGAGCTTTGTTCCAACGAGGATAATGGGAACGCCAGGGGCATAATGCCTGAGCTCAGGAATCCACTGAGATCAAAAAGCAAATAAGAAACAGCTCAGCAAAGGTTATATATCAAATGGAGAAAGTTAGAGATCAACAAAAGAGCTAACCTTCTTGGCTACATTCTCATAGCTAGCCTTGCTAATAAGCGAGAAGGCAAGAATGAAGACATCAGCACCACGGTAACTCAATGGCCTTAACCTGTTATAGTCTTCTTGACCTGCAAAAACCCAAGAGTTAGTCAAAATGAAACCCCCAAAAAAACCAAGAAACCAGATTTGATGGGGCTTCAAAAGGTTATTATTTTACCGGCTGTATCCCACAATCCAAGATTCACTGTGTTCCCATCTACAACCACATTAGCACTGAAGTTGTCGAAAACAGTTGGAACATAGTCCTGATAGTCAATAACAAGTCATGAGAGTTGATTAATCACCCTTTTCTATTTATAAACTAAAACTACTTCTCAAGACAAATTAGAACAGAACATCATAAACACACACAAAAAGGCACAAGATTGTCGATAACCAAGTGTGCAAATTTGACTAATACATACAAGTTGAACACGAAGTCCAAGATGATTTCATATTTGAACGAAGAACAATGCTCTAGCTGAGATTCTCGTAGCTAACGATGATAAATAAGAAGCTAAACCCATGGAAGCATCATAAAAAGTTTTGAACAAAATGTCAATTTTAGTAACAATTTCAAAATCAATTTCATTTTAGAGATGACCTAAAACACACAGTACATACGAAGGATAATTTTCTGGGAAAGCAAAAAACGTATTTAGAAAAAGAACCAGCTGAACACATTCGAGAACAATAGACCATAGTCTCCAAAAACCATTTTCAAAGATCACTATTGTCTAACAAGCTTAGCGATGAATTCAATTACCGTAGGGAAAGTGTTGCTCGTGTAAGAAATCAGCATACAGGTTTTTCCGACGGCACCATCGCCGACGGTGACACACTTTATGAACCTCGAAGCGCTCATCTTCGCCGCAAGTTCACAAACTCACAAAAATCTACTATTTATTTTGTTCCTCTTCTACTTCTTCAAATCCCAGCCATTCCCAAGAAACAACCTTTTTCTAACTCAAGAAAAGAAAAGAAAAACCCTAAAATTCGAACTCGAAAACTTTCCAATCCCGAACAGCAGAACGGGCAAAAATTCAAATTAGCAAAGCGAAATCGATGAGAGATTATTGTGACAGAACACAGAAGAATGAGAAAAATATTTGCTTTTTTGTTTGTTTTTTCTATGTTTTTGGGCCGTTGATGACTGTGAGATGAGCTTTTTACATACAACCTTATGCCAGCTAATGGTACACCTAACAACACCTTATCATTTACACTCACCCCACTTTATTTTTTTTTTAATATTATTTTTGGCACTTTAAATTCGAATCGGTACTAAATATTCATTTAATCTTTATATATGAATTTCGATTATCAGAGAATACAAATTAAAAAAAAAAATTACAAGAGATTTTCATCGCGGTGTAAATTGAATCATTCGTTCGTTGTAGTCCGCTCTCAAGGATAAGATTATCCATCATGGTGCAAGCAAATAATTTATTGTCCGAAACCGTCGATCATTGATCATTGTAGGAAAGTAGAGTTGTCCGTTGTAAAATCGTCCATATAACTATTTTTATAATCTATAATATATAATATTTCAGACGGTAAAAAAAATAATCAAATTTGAATGAGAAATTGTATATTGTAATGAGTTTTTTTTTTAATTTGCAATTTATCTTTTTAATTTAGTATAAATTAAAAACTCTATAAATTAATAATATTGAAACTATGATATTTTATTAATTAAAAAATTATTAATTTATAAAGAGATTAATTGGGTCAAGAACTTAATTTGAAATCGAAAAAGTTTATTATTTTATCAAGTTATTAATTTATCGAATAATAATTTATAGAGTTTCTATTGTATTTACATTATAAAATTAATATTTGTATAAGATAGCCAACTACCACCAAAAAAACAAACCTAATTCACTTGTTTAAACATGGATTCTTTTATTCTCTAATTTGACCATATATAATTAACATAAACAAAAATTGTAAAAACAAAAGACAGCAAATATCATAATTAAAAACTAGAAGTTAAGCACAATCGACCAAACTATGGGGAGTCATAAAATATTTGGATTGTGACGACTCTCGTCAAGAACGTGCGACTTAGTGTTACGGCACCATTTCATTCCTCTTATCAAATCTCTTTAACATTTTCTCTTTATAATATAGTTTTATTTTTGTCAAGAGTATTTTGTTATTGTAATTTTGAGAGTTTCCTTCATCTTTACGACTTATATAGGAAACGAAAAATCTTTCAAGAACGTGCTCAACTGTCATTCAACCTACCAATGAGCATATGACAAGCAACGAATTGTCCCCACAAGATTTTTAGCCAAATCATACGGTCGCATTATTACATTTTCTTCATGCAATAGATGGATTCACCAATATTTTCAGCAATTATATATAGTGGGAAGATATGAGCTGATAAGCAATCATTTGAAACTAAAGAAGGGGTTAGAGTTAGCACTACGCTTCTAACTACTCTTCACCAAGAACACCTTTTCCCAATTCATTTTTAATTCTTAAATGAAATGAATTTCTCAATTTAGGAATTTTTGTTTAAAATTTACCATGATTGATGGAGTTCTAATGCTTGTAGTTAAAGCGACATCAATATGTTTTTTGCTGAAACGAAAAATTGGAAAAAGAAAAAGAAAATGAACTGAGAGGCACAAAGACTAACACAAATTGGAAGCTAAGAAATTAAAAAATAACACGAAGGCTCACTCGAGGCCCATTAGTGAGTTTAGGCCCACTTTGTTTTTTTGGTCAAAGAATTTAGAATATCTAAGGCAAGGAACGAGCCGTGTAACGGTTGAGATTTTCTTCAGAACGTGTTCATTAGTTAAAAATATGATGTGAAGCGGTTTGGATTCGAATGTTTTGGTAGGGTTTTTTTTTCCCGGATTTAACTTCAATTTCTAGAATTTTCCATCGGTAGGTGGAGATAAACGTACATATTATAAAACAGTCCATTTTGTTCTTTAGCTTGTGGCATCTTAAAACTCATAGCCGACTATGTGTATATGTTTGCTTCAAATTAAGACATATATATATATATTGTCTAGTTTCTCTTTTGATTTTAAATTGTATTCCCAAATGTAGGCATGACCAAAATGGAATCGTAACCGTATTTCGGACTGTAACCGTACCGTTTTCAAACCGTAACCAGACCGTAACCGTGTCAGACGGTTAAAAACCGTAACCATTAACCGTAAAAATATATTAGTTATGGTTAAACAAAATATTAACCGTAACCGTTAATTAACCGTAATCGCATCAAAACCGTTGGTTAACCGCAAAGTTAAAACCATAAAATTTCAACCGTAACCGTTTTTAAAAATAATTAAGAAATGAAATAATAAATAATCTCTTTAATAAATAATATATTAAAAATAATTAAAAAATGAAATAATAAATAATCTCTTTAATGCAAAATATATACTTACCATATTTTAATATTTTAGAAGACCACTATATCCTTTCCTATTTCAATCATTCTTTGTTATTTGTAATATCATTTCATATAATAACTTACAAAACAAAATTCATTTTTAAAAATGTCTTCTTAAATAATATTATAGAGATATAACCGTGTTATACCCCGTCCGATGATCATCAATCATCCAATAACGATGTCGACCAACCATTGCTGCTACCGCATTTGTATTTCCCTGGCACGGTGGTATTGGTCAGCGCATGGAGCCTTATACATGATCGAGTTTTCATTCTGTTGGAGCTGTTGTGACTGAGTATTTGGAATCAACTTGTAACGTATTGGAGGCGAGGGCAGAAAAATACTCTCAGCTAAAAGAGAAAACTATAAATAATTCAATTCGAAAAAAAGAAAACTATAAAAAAAAACATACTATGCCTTGTTTCTCATTCCCCAATACTCTTGGCAAGACATCAATTGGCTTTTCAGTCTTTGCCATATCATGTTGCTGCAAGCACCCTGAGAACCTCGAACGGTTTCCTCCTGTCATGGGATTGTCAAGTGTGAATTCTCCACTTTCTGCCTGCTCGAGGTCATATGGATCTGCTAAAGAACCGGAATCACTTGCAGAGAAAGTGTCACCTCCGTCCACTGTAGAAAGACACTGATGCAGTTGCAAGTGATGAAACCAAGTTGCTTTGGCCCAGTGATAAGGAATGTCTATGTGGGCTTTCCCATCTGGGTTCGAATCACTTTGGCCACAGTGGATTTAACATGGTTTCCTCTGTAATAATGGCATATGAAATCCTACCATGATTGCTCTTTCAAGTGTCTGGAAACTCAGCAAAGAAGCAATTACTCCAGTTATCTTCTCGATCCAGTCCATCTGATCCTGTGCATTCTCTGCCTACATCAATAACAATTTAAGAAATTCTGGTCAGTCGGAGGGGATGGAAGAGAACACCTTCTGTAAAAGTGTACTGAGTCTTCCATAGGTGACGAAATTAATGATCATTTTACTTTAAAGTTATGTTCTCGCTAATATACCTGCAATGTATAAACTTTTGTTGGCGATATAATTCGAAAGCAGAATCTTAGATCGGTCTGATCTGCATCAACTTTGATTGTTGAGGTCAGCAGATTCACAGTGTGACGTGCAACTGGTTTTTCATCGTGCACACCACCGTGATAATGAGAAGACAGCCACCGACTTAGCAGCCCACGACTGTTTTCTGAAGTCATATTCCTATGAACAACAGACCGGCTTCCATTTCCCTGATACATAGAGCTTCAAAGATTCAGTATAGATATGATATATCACAAATGTTATCGATATGTTTTCTCAAGTAAGGATCAAAAACACAATTGTTTTTAGTTTTGCAACTTACTGAAGACCAATTCCATGGCTTGCGGTAATAATATAGCATCCCACGGCTATCAAGAATAAAAAATCTTCTTTTCCAGTCACCTCTCAAGTTTGAGGAACGTTTAGACAGATACCCTTGTCTTATGGTCTGAACCTGGAGGACAGTAACGTCAACAGATATTTATTAAACAAAACAGTATCAAGATAAGAAAGCAGTTTGATAAGTATGCCTCAGTACAAAAGATATTTCGATACCTTTCCTTTTGCAGCAGATTGCATGACAGCCTCTATGACTTTCTGCGAGTTTCTTGAGTTATGTCTCATGCCATCTCCTGTTGGAGAATCATTTGAGTTTCTAGTTTCTCGATCAACTTGCCTTTGGTACTCTTGCATCCTTTCATTAAGTGATGCCATCTCATAGTTTGCACATTCTCTAGACTGGTGTGCATAAGCCAACACCTGCCATACAATTTCAATTAATATATAATTTATATTAGACTGTGCACAAGGCATAGTATGTTTTTTTTTCTTTCATCGGTATCGGCAAATACTTAGTCTCCGTTTAATTTCTTTCAATACCATTTTTCCAGGTGTCAAAAAAAAAAAATCCACATTTATATGCATATTTTAAAAGAAAATTAAGTATTTAAAATAAAATAAAAAATTGAGCCCTTATTCAAATGTTCCAAGTGCAGCTAAAACGTACTATAAAAGTTTATATTATTATAACCAAACCAAACACTGAAACCACAAACATACGTGTCATAAGGCCACTAGAGTGACACAGACTTATTTTTATTTTTTTTGTATATAATAGACACACAACACAAGCAGCAAAGAGCCTTTGGTAGATTAACATGAGAAGTAACAGACACATCTGAAAAAGTTGCAAGATCCGTGTAGTGCTCTCTCATGTCGAATGCACTGAGTCCTGCATGCATTACTGTTTCCACAAGCTCCCGACCATGTCCTACTATGCCTTGTGCACAGTCTCTGTGCTTCAACCATTGTTGGTGCTTCTGTATATATATTTATCTCTCGAGGTTAAGTATCATAATAAATCAAAGGAAAATTGTGAACACATTTTGCCATGCATATGATAAGATCATTACTCACCAAACGCAGCAAAGAGAACAAGAGCAGCGAAGAGAAGGGTGATGATGGTAGCAAACTTAGCCATGATTATTTATCGCTTTGTTTTCAATGTATATGTATGTGTTATGTGTGAGGAAATAAGCTTAAGATCAAAGTTTATTTATAGTGCAACGGTGAGTATGTCATCTTGTATTTAAGTCGCAAGTAGTTAATAATAGTTTATGGCCGATTGGCTGGTTCCTCCACCACCTATCTATGCCTATGGAATGTGGCCTGATCTGACTAATTTACCCTAAGCTAGTGGTTTGGCTGAGCTAGTGCTGATTAATTTGACTTGGTCAAGACTCAAGAAGATAAGATCATCACCGTCCGGGTCGGATCTGGTTCTTCGGATTGATGGGTTGGATTGGGTTCCCTGATTCTAGGGAAGTGAAAACGAGTACAAAAATCCACCTGCGGATTTCTTGTAGCTTCAGCACCTCTGTACTCGTGTTCTTACAAGACGTACGATCCAAAGTACTCCCTTTAATAACTGGACCGACCTGCATGCTTGTTATGCGAAAATTAGTATGTAACGCTGCTACTACATGATTTGGAGGGACCGTAACTCGCGGCTTCACGCCGCTCAACCTCAGTCTCCTACACAGCTAAACAAGCTACTATGACACATCATCTCCGCCAATACCAATAGACAGCTTTGTTCTGATCTGCTTAGCATTTTGTTTACTTATGATCACTAGATAATCTAGTTATATGTGCCTTTAAGCGACTTGCCTTTAAGCAACAATCCAAAACTTATAAATTATGAGTTTTCTAAACATATTCCTCGGTTAATTAACCGGCCAATTCGTAGTTTTGTCGGAGATCATTACACACAGGGCCGTGTTGATAGTGTATTAGAAAAGGCATTTGTCTCAAACCCCCTCCAAAAATATATAAATTTAGGGCTCCCTAATTTCTAAAAACCATTCTTAGTATAGTGGTTAATGTATACTTTTAGTTAGACTCAACCTAATGGTTAATTTTCAATTAAAACTCCATCTACTATTTTTTTTTAAGAAATATCCTAAAATAGCACAAATTTTATGTTTTGTTATAAAACTAACATTTTAAATTTAAAATTCCGAAAATAGCATAAATAATTATGTAAAAATACTTGTTTATCCAAAATAAATTTAAAATAAAATTAAACATTATGTTTGTGTTCACTATTTCCAATTTAGGATTTAGTATTTTCCCATTAGAAAATGATTTTATGTCATTTTAATATTAAATTTGTGCTATTATTGTCAAAATTTGTGCTATTATTGTCATTTTCAACTAGTAATGCTAAATTTGGAACAAAAAATTAAAAATGTGTTATTTTGGTCAATTGCCTTTTTTTACCGATAGCCCGACCCACGATTCCGACACTCGTTGTTCTCTTACCAAGATTTCAATTCTTCCTCCGCAATGATCTAAATTCTCTTTAGTTAACACGTCTTCCTTTTTTTTACGCTTTGCTCTATTTTCTCAACTATATTTCACATCTGTAATTTTTCTCTAAATCTGCTAGTGTTTTGAATTTGGAAAAAAAACTAGAATAACATATATAAATTGGTTAATTACTAGACTAACATATATTTACTGGGAAGGAAAAAGCGTGTTTTTGTCCATTATACCCTTATTTGCTTTTGTTAGGAAAAACGTTATTACGACACTGTCATTACGAAATTATTTCCATATAAGCAAAAAATTGAGTTATTTACAAAAATGCCACCGCATTTTTCAGATTAAGTCTGCGGTTGTTGCAGACTTAATAAATCGACAAGTCTGCACAGACTTGTTATGCAGACTTAATAAATCGGTGTAGATCTGCAGACTTAATATGCAGATTTATTTTTCAATGTTGCAGACTTATTAAGTATACGCACATCTGCAGATGTGTGTTGCAGACTTTTCGACGCAGATT
Source organism: Eutrema japonicum (assembly GCA_030161315.1). NCBI lineage: Eukaryota > Viridiplantae > Streptophyta > Magnoliopsida > Brassicales > Brassicaceae > Eutrema > Eutrema japonicum. The sequence goes on along the minus strand of BSQW01000006.1, from coordinate 8,044,486 downwards.
TAATGTGCTTTGTTGCAGATTTATTAAGAATGTGCAGACTTATTTTGATTGCAAACTTATTACACAGATTTATTCACTTTGTCGCAGACTTAAGTTCATTTGCAGACTTATTATGCAGATTTATAAAAAATATGCAGCTGTTTGTTGCAGACTTAAATGCTTTGTTGCAAACTTTTGGAAAATCTGCGACAAAGAGACTAAGTATGCGACACCGAAAAGGTCTTACTGAAATAACATCACTTGTCGCAGATTTATTTACAATGTCACAGATTTGATGCTCAACGTCGCCGACTTATTTGTAAATTGCTTACGTGGCATTAAAAACTGCAGACTTATTAGACTGTGTTGCAGACTTGTTTTCTGACTAGAATAACACTTTATTTGTCGCATACTTGTTATGCAGACTTAATGAATGTGTTGCAGACGTAACAAATTTGTTTGTCCTAGACTTTCGTTGCAGACTTATTGAATGTGTTGCAGACTTATTTCGAACTTCGAATAATAAGATGAATTGTTTCTAATAGTTCGGGAGCTGCTAGAGTTTGTCACTACTTAACCATTTTGTCTTTTCATATATCCCCGGCGCAACAAAGCCTTCTATTTTGATTTCCAGGGATTGTTTTATTTTTCTTTTTCTCCGAGTTGTGTGAATTTGTAGATAAGATTTGATCAAATTTGTCAAATTAAGAGAATTAGAGTCATGTCTTGGAAATGTACTTGGGTTGATCAACGAAAATGTAATTTTATTTAAATGTTTAAAAATGTAACTTAATTAAAACCGAGATATAAATTAAAACCGAGCTTTGAAGACGACTCAGGCTAAGATTTTAAGCATCTAAAAACAAGTCATGCTTACTTTGATGTGCAAAAAACATAATTTTATGGGTCACATCCTGTCAGTTTCATCCAGAAAACACTAAAAGTGTTAAGATTCCTCTTCAGTTTGCATTAATATCAACAAAAAACAGTATATTGTCATAGGTGACATACACAATAATTCAGCGACATACATAATCTGTGACATACACAATAAGTCTGCGACATACACAATAAGTCTCCGACATACATAATCTGTGTTATACACAATAAGTCTGTGACTTACACAATAAGTTTGCGATATACATAATCTGTGACATACACAGTAAGTATGTGATATACCCAATAAGTATGTGACATACACAATAAGTTTGTGACATACACAATAAGTCTGCGACATACACAATAAATATGCGACATACACAATAAATTTGCGACATACACAATAAGTCTGCGACATAAATAATAAGTATGCGACATACACGATGAGTCTGCGACATACACAATAAGTCTGTATCGTAGACTTATTTGTTTGTCGCAAACACAGATAACAACAAAAGAAGAATTTGAATCGAACGTTAAAGCAACAAAGAAACACACAAAATATACAGATCTGAGAGAAACAAATCTTACCTAGGACGGAAAAACGACGACACAGCTCTCATAGATGGTGGCGGAGAGGCAATAAGAGGAGGAGTTTCCGGAGGAGGAGATGCGACGGGAGGAGGAGGAGATGCGACAGGAGGAGGGGGAGATGCATGTGGTGGAGAAGAGACTGGTGGTGGAGATGCATGTGGTGGAGAAGAGACTGGAGGAGGATAAGAGACAAGAGGAGGAGGAGTCGCTGGAGGTGGAGTTGTTGGAGTCGGCGACGGAGAAAAATGTAGGAGTGAACAAATAAAATATTAGGGTTTTCTGAAATTTTGTTGAGTTTTATATTTTTATTTTATTTTCTAAAAAAAAATCAAAATGGCATTTGTGTAAATAAGTTACTCAAAATGGGTTTTCTGTCTTTTAACGAAAGAGTTGTGTTATTCTAGTCAACTCAGTTCTGGGGGTGTTATTCTAGTAATAACATGAAAGAGTAGTGTTATTCTGAGTAATTTTCTCTTTGAATTTTATACTTAGTTTTCTTATTGATTTTATGTTTAATGGTGATGGTAAACATAGACTAATTGATGCTTGCATTTGATTTTAATGATAACATAGACGAATTGATACCCACAACATGAACATAGATGAATTGTGATATATCATAGTTTTTACCCGCTTTTACCCATGATATATGTCTTATTTATAGAGTCTTTCTAGTATTTGTGGAGTATTTTCGAGTTTTTACAGGTTTAGATACGTTTGGAGCTAAATTGGAGATATTGAAGCATTTTGGAACCAAGCAAGATCATGCAGCTGAAGGATCAAGTTGAAGTCCTGGTGTCGAGCGACACCAGCCTGAGGAGTCGATACAGAAGATGTGTATCAATCGATACCACTTATGGTATCGGTCGATACTGATCGCATGAAGAGAAGGATGGCGACTTTTTACAAATCTGAAAATTTTACACTTTGGTCCAAAAGACTTTAATAATTACAAGAAGCCCTAAAACGTATTTGAGCATTATAATTAGGGCTTTTAGCCACTTGTTTTGGCTAAGCTTTATTTTACTTTGGTTTTTGGTTGAGAAAGCTTTTGAGGGAGACAAGTCTGAAACTCTGTTCGTCCGAGAGAAGATTTCGAACCCTTGTTTTCTTTCTCCTTTATTATTAATTTCAGAGATTTATTCAATCATGTTGTTTGTTTCAATCTCCATATCTGAGTAGATCTCATGTTAGGTTTAGGGTTCTCAATAAAGGATCTCTTTGAATGTTAGGTTAATTAGTTGGTTAGGGTTCATAATCTGAACTAGTTCTTCACCATAGGTTGTTCTTAAAGCTAATTCTGGATTGATCACCTAGAACTTAGATCTTAGGTTAATCGATTAGGCACGACAGTGTAATTGATGATCTCATAGAATCTAGGGTGAGCAAAATAACTATCTGCAAAGAGATTTGGTTTAGTTGTTTTGTGAACATATCGAACATGGACTTAAAGCTAGTTTAGTCTTTAGGATTTGCAAAGAGATTTGGGATTCTGAGATTTAGACTTAGATAATTCTCGCAACGACAGTTGGTTAATTATAGCTTAGTGATTTGAGTTCAAGAACCGGGCTTAACCTGAATCCTAACTGATTAGTTTATATGCATTCTATGATTTCCTGAGAAATACCTTGAACCTATTGTTGATCTAGAAGATCACAGAGGAGGTTAAAGTATTTTGATATAGTGTGAAAGAGGGTGAGATTTTCGTAAGGAGAAATGAGACAACTTTATGAAGAATAAATCGGGATTTATAAGGGATAGGTCGGGTGTATGTGATGAACAGGTCGGGGACCGTGTCTTTGGTATTGATGGTTGAAGCAAGACAGATTATTTAGATTTTCGAACTAGTTCCAAAGGGAATCCAGTTTGGTGTTCTAAATAATGTCGTTACAATAGTGCAGAGAGAGATAGAGAGTTATATGTGAGAGAAAGCAATAAATTCGGATCCCCCCACATAAATGCAGGCTAAGGGGTATTTATAGCAGGGGCTGAGCAGACAGCTCTCCGCGATTCTGGGGTGTCGTGGCGCTTCGAGCGCCTTTCGCGGGTAAGGTACCTTGAGACGTGCGTTCCAGTTTCTGCGGCGGATAGATCATGATGAGTTCGGCGCCGAGCTCCTACGCAAGTGGTATACTGTTTAGCGAGCTGCCCTCCACGTGTCATCTTCTCCCCTGGTCCCTTCGCGCAGAGTTGGTGGGGTGTCAGCACGAGCTCTGTATGCACTGTTTAGCGAGCTGCCCTCTATGTGTCATATTCTCCCTTGGTCCCTTCGCGTAAAGTTGGTGGGGTGTCAGCGTGAGCTTGGTGGGCCCTCCTTTACCAAGGGTGCTGACTTTTGGTTGGGATTGGACTGGGTGGACCTTATTTGTTGAGATGGGCCTGGCTAATTGTGGGTGCTAAGCCCACCTCCAGCACCTATCTCCTCTCCATTGAATTTACAACCCTTGATTTACGTTATTATTGTCTTATTTCATTGCTTTACTTAGCTTGATTCGAACCTATATAATATATTGTGTGATTCTTGAGTCTCTATGGATTCGACCCCTAAATACAACAATCGACAAAGCTGTTAGTACTTTAGGGTATTACATTTGAGCTTATCAAATTCGGCGCTGTTGCCGGAGACTCTTAATTCGCCATTAGATTTTAGTCAAGAATTTCTACTAAGCATGTGTATCGATCGATACTACCCAGTGTCGGTCGATACTCGTCGTATTTTTGTTACTTATGTGCCTTGTCTTTTGTGTTTCAGGTGTATGCCTAATCGCAAAACCAGGAGAAACAAGAGCACTCAGCTAGTTAATCTTTCCAACAAGGAGCTAGCATATTTGGAACGCACAAACCGGAAAACCCAAAAGCCAGCAGAGATGAACAATCCAGTGGTATTGGTTCATGATGATGCTGGAGCTTTGAGAGACCAAGAGGGTCATTTGTGCAATGAGAAAGGGCAACGACTTGATGGGGATGGAAACATCATTGTCCATGCAGTTGTTGTGAATGTTGGGAACGACGTGGTTGATCGTGGTAGGACAATTGGTGAGTACAACAGGCATGATCAGTTCTATGCCAATCGATCAGCGATTCGCCCTCCTGCTTTTCAGAGAAATGACTTTGAGCTGAAACCTGCATACTTCACTCTAGTGGTTCAGCACCCTTTCCATGGTCTTTCTCATGAACACCTCATGGATCACATTGAGAGGTTAGAGGACTTGGTTACTAGCATCAAATACAATGTAGTGTCCAATGATTTCTTTTTCTGTAAGCTCTTCCCATACTCTCTTGGTGGAGATGCAGCTTATTGGCTTAAGCAGTTGCTGCCTAAATCACTGACTACCTGGGAGGAGACTAAGAATGCCTTCCTGAATAACTTCTATGATGATGCAAGATTGGAGGAGCTGAGAAATAATATTTCCCAATTTGCTCAAGGATCAACTGAGGCATTCAAGGCTGCTTGGACCAGATTCAGATCATATCAGAGGGATTGTCGACATCACGGGTTCACTAATGTTCAGTTGCTAGGTATCTTCTTCAGAGGGATTGATTGGATGTATTAGATAGCCTTGTATGCTGTGAGTAATGGGAACTTCAACACCAGATATCCTGAAAATGCTTATGTGCTTATTGAGAACTTGGCATCTAGCAATAGTACCAAGAATGCAGACTTTGAAAGAATGAAGCAGACTGGGAACATGGATGGATCGCAGATTGCTGAGGTTCAAGCTAAGTTGGATTCAGTGCATAATCTCTTGATGGCATAGATGATGAAGGCTGTTCATTTTGCTGATGAGGTTGAGAACTTCAATGAGGATGAAGTGGAAGGTGTTAACTACATTGGTGGTTCTGGTTTTCAAGGTCAGAGAAATCAATACCACCAGAACAACAACCGAAACTTCACCAACAATGCTCAGCAAGGAGGGTACAAATCTGAAGTCCACCCAGCTGGTTTTAGAACCTATTGGAATTCGTCCTACCAATCTCTACCTGCTAAAAACCCTGAGAGCAAGGTTGAGTCTATGCTTGAACAGCTTCTTGAGGGACAGCATAAGATGACAGTAGACTTTAGTGGGAAGATGGATGCCATGTATACAGATCTGAATGGGAAAATTGAGTCTCTCAACACTCATTAGAAGATACTGGAAACTCAAATAGCTCAGACTGCAGCAGCCGTCAAGGAAAATATGGTTCATTCACAAAATGAATACGTCAATGCAATCACCTTAAGAAATGCAAAAGAGGTCAATCGAGGAGTGAAAAAGAGCCTAACTACAGAAAATTTTGTTGATCTTATGGGAGATGACGATGAGGATTCAGAAAATCACAGGGTATCGACCGACACTACCGCGTATCGATCGACACCAGTCCAAATACTTTCTCGAGACGTGTCAAAGCCCCGAGTATCGACCGATACCAATCATGTGTCGATCGACACCCATCCTGAGGTCGAGAAGACACCTGAGTTGATTGAAGAAATGGTTTACAAGCCTAAGGTGATATATCCTGATCTACCTAGACATCTCATAGATCACATACTGCAGAGAAGTTGCTCGCTTTTGAGAAGATGGTAAGGAGGATTCCCAATACGATGCCTTTTGAAGAAGCTTTGGAATACCGCCTTTTGCTTGGTCACTTCCGAGATTGCAGAGAAACTCTAAAAGAGATCGAGGCACTCTTCATCAAGGCAAGAAGCACACCACCACCAATGAAGCAGTTGACTAAGAGAGAAGACCCATGAAAATTTTCAGTTTCATGCTCTATCTCTGGAGTTGAATTCAAAGAATCTCTCGTTGATTCAGGGTCTAGTGTCAATGTCATGTCAATGGCAATTGCAGAGAGGTTGAGAATTGGTGATATTAGATATGTTAAGATGACTTTCGCATTCGCGAACTCTTCCACCTCAGTCCCATATGGTACAATCCCTGATTTGCTTGTTAGGTAGGAGATTGTCTTGTTCCTACTGGTTTTCAGATTGTAGAGATGAGCGAAAGTTCTAATATACCCTTGATTCTTGGAAAACCTTTCATGGTTACAGTTGGTGCAGTAATAGACACGCCCAGTAAGAGAATCTCGTTCTCATACATTGACAAAGAGGTCTCCTACAAAGCCATTCCTTCTGGAAGAGCTCCCAAACATGTCTCTTGTATCACTGTTGTTACAGGAGAGACGTTGATGGTTGATCTTTTGGAAAATCCTTATGATGAGCCAAATGTCATAGACGTTCTAGATTGTCTTTCTATCATCACGAAGAGAGACATCAAAACGGCTAAGGCAAAGAAGAAGGTGAAGAGCAAAAGAGTCAATGGTGCTGCCTATATGACTTTAACCCCTCAGAAGTGTGATGAGATTCGATTGAATATGAGGTGAAGTGCAAGGGAACTTCGAAACCATTCTCTAAGGTTAGAGATCCTCACTTCAGAGTTGAAAGGCAAAGGAAATGATGTTGTGAAGGGCATGTTGAGCGGAATTCTGAAGCTGGAGATGTCTAGTTGTGGAGCTTGTTTTGGAGCAAGTTCTCATTCTTATCCTGAATAATACATGAGCCAAAGTCAAGCTAATGACTGAAAACAAGCGCTTGGTGGGAGGTAATCCACTGGTGAGTCTGTACATATTTCTTTTATTTCTTTTGGTATTTGGTTATTGTGTCTTGTGTTTTGCGTGAATCAGTTGCAAAGGAGTTGTGTCGAGCGATACTTGTAATGGTATCGATCGACACCACTTGCGCGACAAAGGAGTTGAGCTTTTCAAATCGATGAAAAGAGTTACATATGTCGACTTAAACCTGGTATCAATCGATACCAGTGATGTGTGTCGGTCGACACTCCTACCCCAATCTGGTAACTTCTTTGATTTTAACGCCTCCACTATGTTCATTTTTTTTATCGACTCTAGAATAGATAACACTGGGGACAGTGTTGTTTAATTCTGGGGGAGGTAGTTGCTGACAGTGTGTTTGTTTTTCTTAGAGTCAGTCGTTTTTGAGTCAAAAATCGTTTTATTGAGTCAAAACCTGTTGGAGAATATGATCTTTTTCTTGAATATATTGTTCTGACCTTACTTCTAAATGACCATTGTTACATAATCAGTTCTAGATCGGACTAATGAAAAATCCAAAGATTGACCAGTTAACTAGAAGACACCCATGTTTCCAGCAGAATCCATTAAAGCTTGAGCTAATTCTTTGCACTTCATCGATGTGATTGATGTTCACAAAGCTTGATTCCTCATTCATATCTGACAAAGGAACCCATGTGTAGAAAGTAATGGTATCCCTCTCCCTTGTTATAAGTTAATAAATAAAAGCATGAAAAGATGAAATGATTTTCTTCTGAGTAGAGGGTTAGGAAAATATCCATTGATCCCATTATTCTACTTGGAAGGAATGATCACACAAAGGTTGGAAGCGAGATTCGAAAAATTTCATGTGATACCATTATTCGCCTACACCTTTGATACGTAGAGAGGGGAGAACCGGGGATTTGGTGGCAAACACCATCAATACTCGCGTCTCAAACCTTAATATGTATATGCAAGAGAACATGATATGAAATAAGTCTGAGGGAGAGAAAATAATAACAAAAAGTGTGAAAATTGGGTGGTTCTTTTGTCATGATATTGTATGGGAAATAGTCTAGAGGGTTCTTGGCATTGATTACAGCGATAAAACTGGCGATGAGGGCTTTATTGGACAATGCTGCGAAAGTATGTGTGAAGTCTGGAAGACTGCGAATGTCTACGGAGAAGTACATAGTGGTTAGATTTGGAACTGGTTAGGTGATATGTGGAGTACTAAGAAAAATGGCCATTGCAGTGTTTCAAGAACAAGTGAGTCTCCGTGTTTTTCATACCTCTTTCTCTTGTTTAGCTTTTTGTTTGCTTGAGGGCAAGCAAATGCTAAGTCTGGGGGAGTTGATATATCATGGTTTTTACCCGCTTTTAACCATGATATAGGTCTTATTTATAGAGTATTTCTAGTATTTGTGGAGTCTTTTCGAGTATTTACAGGTTTAGGTACATTTGGAGCTAAATTGGAGATATTGAAGCATTTTGGAGCCAAGCAAGATCATGCAGCTGAATGATCAAGTTGAAGTCCTGGTGTCGAGCGACACCAGCCTGAGGAGTCGACACAGAAGATGTGTATCGATTGATACCACTTATGGTATCAGTCGATACTAATCGCATGAAGAGAATGATCGCGACTTTTTACAAGTCTGTAAATTTTACACTTTGGTCCAGAAGACTTTAATAATTACAAGAAGCCCCAAAACGTGTTTGAGCATTATAATTATGGTTTTTAGCCACTTGTTTTGGCTACGCTTTATTCTACTTTGGTTTTTGGTTGAGAAAGCTTTTGAGGGAGACAAGTCTGAAACTTTGTTCGTCCGAGAGAAGATTTCGAACCCTTGTTTTCTTTCTCCTTTATTATTAATTTCAGAGATTTATTCAATCATGTTGTTTGTTTCAATCTCCATGTCTGAGTATATCTCATATTAGGTTTAGGGTTCTCAATAAAGAACCTCTTTAAATATTAGGTTAATTAGTTGGTTAGGGTTCATAATCTGAATTAGTTATTCACCATATGCTGTTCTTAAAGCTAATTCTGGATTGATCACTTAGAACTTAGATCTTAGGTTAATCGATTAGGCACGACAGTGCAATTTATGATTTGATAGAACCTAGGGTGAGCAAAATAACTATCTGCAAAGAGATTTGGTTTAGTTGTTTTGTGAACATATCGAACCTGGACTTAAAGGTAGTTTAGTCTTTAGGATTTGCAAAGAGATTTGAAATTCTGAGATTTAGACTTAGATAATTCTCGCAACGACAGTTGGTTAATTATAGCTTAGTGATTTGAGTTCAAGAATCGGGCTTAACTTGAATCATAATTGATTAGTTTATCTGCATTCTCTGATTTTCTGAGAAATACCTTCAACCTATCTCCTCTTCATTGAATTTACAACTCTTGATTTACGTTATTATTGTCTTATTTCATTGATTTACTTAGCTTGATTCGAATATATATAATCTATTGTGTGATTTTTGAGTCTATGTGGATTCGACTCATAAATATTACAATCGACAAAGATGTTAGTACTTTATGATATTACATTTGAGCTTATCAAATTTGCCCTTATTCAAATGTTCCAATTGCAGCTAAAACGTACTATATAAAAGTTTATTTCTTATTATATAAAATTGGATCTCTCACGTGACACATAGAATAATTATAATTCACGAGATCGTGACATTTGTCACGCTTAATTTAGATCTTGACATGTGTCAATTTAATTTACAAAAATAAAAATGAATTAAAGTAAATATTAAAAAAGGTTAAACTAAAAAAGGCATTCTTACAAAAAGAAAAAAAGCAAGAATAAGTAAGAAAAACTTATAGTAAAGGAAATTGATAAAAGGAAACTTAAAATTTTATAATTTACAATTACGACCAAATTTAAAAAAAGAAAAATTATAATCTAAAGTAAATATTTAAAAAAAATAACCTAAAATAATAAAGGAAATTGACAAAAAGAAATTTAAAAGTTTATAATCTACAACCACGACCAAATTTTAAAAAGGAAAATTATAATCTAAAGTAAATATTTAAAAAACATTAACGTAAAATAATAAAGGAAGTTGACAAAAAGAAACTTAAAAATTTATAATCTACGACCACGGCCAAACTTAAAAAAAGAAAATTATAATCTAAACTAAATATTAAAAAAGACAATCCTAAAAAAAAAAGTAAGAATATCCAAAAATACATATTAACCATGTGATTTTAGGACCAAAAAACAAAATTCAATAATACAAGGAAATTCATTAACATAACACCGGAATAAGTAGATTTGTTTAAAAAAAAAAAGACTTTTAACATAACAACGGAATAAGTATTAAATCTTTGTTTTAAAAGACTTATTTTTCCAAAAAAGACAACAACAAAAAAAAAATTCAATAATACTCAACAACTTAACAACTTCAAATTTTCCATGTTAATAAGTCTTTCTCTAATCAAAAAGGCATATTATTAACAAAGTAAAATTATTAATATATAACCATGATCAAACTTTATATAATAATATACGCCTTTTTAATTTTTAAATGTGTACTTTCATCTTTTAGTTCTCTTATTCAAATTCTAAACAAGTAAATCATGACTTCTAAAGCTAAAAATATCGACAAAAACTATTTTACTGTGAATCAATTAGATTGAAACAGGGTCTATCGCCGTACTATAGTGCACATCATTCGAAAGTGGGAAGCTAGAAATCTAAAAGCAAATAATATGCTTATGGGAGTGGAACTTCAATTCCTTGATGAAAATGTTTGTATCATATTAGATTTTCTACGTACGTACTCTTTACAAATATTGATGTTCATTTTTTTGTTATTTTAAATAGGATAATACAATTCAAGGTTTTGTGCATCATTCTCTTCTTCAAAAATTAGAGAATTTATAATCGTCGACAAGGAGGATAATCTTTATCTTATAAAAAAAAAATCAACAATTCAACATAAAGGAGGATGTCTTTATCTTTTTTAAAAAAAGACTAAAAAAAGAAAAAGAAAATGCATGAATGTGAGATATTTTGATCCGCATAATAACGGGACTTCCATTTAAAGCAAAGCTTTTAGATCAATACTTGCAACAAAGCTAACCGTTATTTTGGTATTAGAAATATCATATATTTATTAAAGAAAAATTATATAACTACCAAAAAGTGCTGAAATTTAAAAAAAGCATATAATTTTTCAGAATAAAAAATAGTAGTTATGTTTAATTTAAGGAAATAACATGCTAAATACCATATATTTTTTTCAGAAAAAGTATATGTTATGTTTAGATTAAAAAAATTAAACAAACACTATGAATGAAAATCAAAGTTTTTTTTTTTTTAAAAAAAAGCCATATTTCAGATTAGAATAAAGAAATTAAACAATAGATAACAAGCATAAAAAGAAAATGAATAAAAACCAATTTTTTATTAAAAAAAAACATATTTCAGTTTAGAATAAGGAAATCTTATTACATAAAACTGAATGTTTCAAAATTTCTAATTCACATAATCGAGACATGCGTCAAGTCAGAGTTGAAAATATTTAAAATAGATTAATAAAAAAATTTAAAATTTTTGAAAATTTAATAACCGATTCATAATTTTAAAATGTAAAGTTACTATAAAAAATTTTAATTTATCTTAAAACGTAAAAATAATATTAAAAAAGGAAAAATCATTCCATAGTTTTTCCATTTAGATTAAAGAAATTAATCATAAAAGGAAAATAATTCTAATATTTCACCTATATATAAACTACAATTTGGTAGTATGTCAATTACACACCAAAAAACTAAAAGTCCAATTATTGTATCCAAAGTTATTTACGGCATCTCTTCGCCAAATTTTTCTTTCAAACTATTTATTTATTAATTTATGTATTATATATTTTTACGGGTGATCTAGTTTTGTTTTCTATTTTTTCATTTTTAATTGATTTCACGGGCTATAAAATATTAAATTACAAACCCGTATATATGCAGGTACTTATCTAATTATTATTATAACCAAACCAAACCAAACATAAGGCTAGTAGAGTGACACAGACTTATTTTGTTTTTGTATATAATAGACACACAACACAAGCAGCAAAGATCCTTTGGTAGATTAACATGGGTGGGTTCGGTAGTAACAGACACATCTGTGATATGGGAAGACAGTGTTGCAAGATCCGTGTATTGCTCCCTCAAGTCGAATGCACTGATTCCTGCATGCATTACTGTTTCCACAAACTCCCGACCATGTCCTACTATGCCTTGTGCATAGTCTCTGTGCTTCCACCATTGTTGGTGCTTCTGTATATATATTTGTTTCTCGAGGTTAAGTATCAAAATAAATAAAAGAAAAATTGTGAACACATTTTGCCATGCATATGATAAGATCATTACTCACCAAACGCAGCAAAGAGAACAAGAGCAGCGAAGAGAAGGGTGATGATGGTAGCAAACTTAGCCATGATTATTTATCGCTTTGTTTTCAATGTATATGTATGTGTTATGTGTGAGGAAATAAGCTTAAGATCAAAGTTTATTTATAGTGCAACGGTGAGTATGTCATCTTGTATTTAAGTCGCAAGTAGTTAATAATAGTTTATGGCCGATTGGCTGGTTCCTCCACCACCTATCTATGCCTATGGAAGGTGGCCTGATCTGACTAATGTACCCTAAGCTAGTGGTTTGGCTGAGCTAGTGCTGATTAATTTGACTTGGTCAAGACTTAAGAAGATAAGATCTTCACCGTCCGGGTCGGATCTGGTTCTTCGGTTTGATGGGTTGGATTGGGTTCCCTGATTCTAGGGAAGTGAAAACGGGTACAAAAATCCACCTGCGGATTTCTTGTAGCTTCAGAACCTCTGTACTCGTGTTCTTACAAGACGTACGATCCAAAGTACTCCCTTTAATAACTGGACCGACCTGCATGCTTGTTATGCGAAAATAAGTATGTAACGCTGCTAACATGATTTGGAGGGACCTTTACTCGCGGCTTCACGCCGCTCCACCTCTGTCTCCTACACAGCTAAACAAGCTACTAAGACACATCTTCTCCGCCAATACCAATTGACAGCCTTGTTCTGTTCTGCTTAGCATTTTGTTTACTTATGATCTAGATAATCTAGTTATATGTGCCTTTAAGCGACTTGCCTTTCAGCAACAATCCAAAACTTATAAATTATGAGTTTTCTAAACATATTCCTCGGTTAATTAACCGGCCAATTCGTAGTTTTGTCGGAGATCATTACACACAGGGACGTGTTGATAGATAGTGTATTAGAAAAGGCATTTGTCTCAAGCCCCCTCCAAAAATATATAAATTTAGGGCTCCCTAATTTCTAAAAACCATTCTTAGTATAGTGGTTAATGTATACTTTTAGCAGGGTCGTGCCTGCTTTAGTAGAATGGAAACAATGGCCTACGGCCACATTTTTAAAAAATAATTAAGAGGCTCTTTTTATAAAATATTTTTTGTCCTAAATGCTTTAGTTTTTGAAGTAATATTGTTTATAGAGTCCGATAATATATACATACACACAAACATACACCAATGAGCATGCTCTCCTTTTTATTTTATTTTTTTACTCGACTATTTTCATGAATACTTTTTATTTTTATTTTCCAAATTCTAATATTATTTGGTGTGTCATACAATATTTTTTAATAAAATTCTCTATTTTACTATAATATCAAATGAAAATATCAATACTATTAAAACATGATCACTTTTGGAATCGGTTTCCAAACACTTTTTATTTTTGTAAAAATAAATTGAACATGTTGCCAAACAGATATTAACATATTGCCAAACATTTATAAATATATTACAAATTTAAAAATTACATCTTAAACATATTTGAATCAATAACATTTAAATTAGTTCTTATTCCCCATTTCACATTTTATATATTATAAAAAAAATTAACCCACGCGAGCATACGGATTTAGAATCTAATAAATATTCAAAAACTTTAATTTACTATTACAAAAGAAAACTTTTAATCGCCTCCGGCCTTCAATAACTTAGGCACGGCTCTGACTTTTAGTTAGACTCAACGTAATGGTTAATTTTCAATTAAAACTCTATCTACTATTTTTTTTTCCCCCGATAGTCGCCGATGTCCCGACCCACGATTCCGACACTCGTTGTTCTCTTACAAAGATTTCAATTCTTCCTCCGCAATGATCTAAATTCTTTTTAGTCAACACGTCTTCCTTTTCTTTTACGCTTTGCTCTATTTTCTCAACTATATTTCACATCTGTAATTTTTCTCTAAATCTAAATTTGCTTGTGTTTTTCTCTAAATCTTTTTCTCTAAATTTGCTTGTGTTTTGAATTTTATACTTAGTTTTCTTATTGATTTTGTGTTTAATGGTGATGGTAAACATAGACAAATTGATGCTTGCATTTGATTTTAATGATAATGCTTGCATTTGATTTTAATGATAACATAGACAAATTGATACCCACAACATGAGCTTAATAACTTGGAGAGAGCATCTATGTCCATGTTCCATTCCAATACATTGACATTTAAGACTTTTTCTATCATTGGTTTTAATTTTCAGTACTTCATTCGTTTCACAATATGTGATATTTTAGGAAAACAAAATATTTCAAATTATATAATGTTTTTAAATTTTAATGCAAAATTAATTAGTTTTTTTAGTTGACAAAAAAAAATTAGTTTTTTATTTGACCATTTGTATTTTGTAGATTATTTTTTCATTAGTTTAATTTTGTTTAGAAATATTATAAAATTTGGGCAATTGACCAAAATAGCACATTTTTAAACTTTTGTTCCAAACTTAGCATCACTATTTGAAAATGACAATAATAGCACAAATTTTGACAATAATAAGACAAATTTAATATTAAAATGATCTAAAATCATTTCCTAATGGAGAAAAACTAAACCCTAAATTGGAAATAGTAAACCCAAATATAATGTTTAATTTATTTTAAATTTATTTTGGGTAAACCAGTATTTTTACATAATTATTTGTGCTATTTTTGGAATTTCAAATTTAGGGTGCTAGTTTTAGAACAAAAAAAAATTGAACTATTTTTGGGTATTTCTGATATTTTAGTTTAGAAAATAAAATAAATAATTACTTAATTTGTGTGCAAAAACATTAAACATCATTGATTTTGAAACGGATGGATTATTTTGTAATTATGTAGAAATAATCTATTTTTAAACTTGCTTTAAGTCCCTAAAAATCTTCGCACAACACTGATATTACCCAGAAGTAGGATAACACATCTAACAGAAGTTGTAGTATGTTTCATTTGTTAGTTAAAAAAAAAAACCAATATTCCTACTTAATGGTCGTGTTGCAGACAAACATATATATACACAAAAAGGAACTGTAGTCCAAAATGATAAAATTTTATAATATTATAACAAACCAACATAAACATAACTGGTACATTTCATCAGGTCACTCATAAAGCGACAGTCTTATTTAATGTAAATAAACGCACAAGAAATTGTAAATATACGTACACCCACAATTAACCACCAAAGAGTTTTATGTTTTGGGTTTGGATTTCTGGTTTAATATTTTAGATTTAAAGTTGATTTATGTATGGTTTATGAAAAATAGTTTTAGTTACAAATATTATTCACTATTTAAAAAAAATCCTTATCCTATTTTAAAAATTCAAACTATGTCGGATGTAGAAAATGGGTTTTTAGTAAGATCATGAAATTTAAATAATTAAAATATTAAATGAAAAACAAGATGAAATAGGGTCTATTTATCAAAAGAGTACATTACACATCAAAATACAGTATAATCTCTATAAATTAATATTCGATAAATTAATACATTTCTTCAGTACCGAATTAGTTTTTCAATTCAATTAATATATCGATAAATTAATAATTCTATAAATTAATAAAATATTATTATCCCGATATTATTAATTTAATTATAGAGGTTTTACTGTAGTACAATCTGAAAGAGAGAAAATGATTGTGAAACTTGTGTGAGGGGGGTTTTAGTCTACACATCAAATCTCAATGGTTATTTGCTTAATAATTAATTCCTAATGACTATTATTCTTTATTTTGAGTTGGTTTTTGGTTATTGGGCAAATGGATCCTTATTGATCTTTTAATTTTTATCGTACAATACATGTTTTGACTTTCTTTATTTTTATTTTTTAAATGTTAAGAGTTGTTAAGATATTTCGAAATATATATATTTCATTGTTAAGATATTTTGAAAATATCTTCAAATGTTTAAGATGTTTTTTGTTTGATCGTTGATGGCTGGTTTCTCAGCTACATCTATCAGGCTGCCACTATATGTCTCTATCTATGGTAACTTAAGCCGCTGCTTTGGCTTTGAGTCGAGTATTAGATTGTTCACAACTTCACATGGGCGTCTGGTTATTTTGACTTGGTCAAGAGAGATTAAACGGTTCAATTCTCAGAATGAGAGTTTGGAAGTGTTGGAGGTGGGTTTAGCACCCCCAATTACCTAGGCTCATCTCAGTAAATAAGGCACCGAGCTTGCACCCCGAGCTTGCACCCCGAGCTTCCATCCCGAGCTCGCGCCCCGAGCTTCCATCCCGAACTCGCGCCCCGAGCTACCATCCCGAGCTTGCACCCCGAGCTTCCATCCCGAGCTCGCGCCCCGAGCTTCCATCCCGAACTCGCGCCCCGAGCTTCCATCCCGAGCCCGCACCCCGAGCTTCCATCCCGAGCTCGCACCCCGAACTAACGCTAACGCCGCACGAAGATGCACTGGTCACGGCATGCCTTGCACTGTTCACAGGCACTGTTCACGGGCACTATTCACGACATGCCTTGCACTGTTCACGGGTACTGTTCACCGGCGCAGTTCACGGGCACTGTTCACGACATGCCTTGCACTGTTCACGGGTACTGTTCACCGGCGCTGTTCACGGGCACTGTTCACGACATACCCTGCACTGTTCACGGGCACTGTTCACCTTGCACTGTTCACCGATACTGTTCACGACCCGTCTCGTCAACATCACGTCATCCCCGAATCACGGAGAACCGCCTATGCGGCCTTTGCTATATATATACCCCTCGCACGCACTCGCTTAGAGATATCCGGGACCGGGACTCACGGCCTAAAAAAAAAAAAAAAAAAAAAAATTAAAAAAAAGAGAGCTCCACGCCATGTCTGCTTCTCTGAAGTTATCTCCATACTCCAAAATCAGATCCGGTGAACCGCCTCGCTCCCGACCAAAGTCGCCTCCACCTTTAGCTCCGACACCGACGACGGCGACCTCCATGGTTTCGCGTTATTCCTCTGAAGGCATGTGAAGCAAAATCTCTTCTCCTTGTCCGACCGGATGCGGATCTACGACGATCTTTTCCGTGTTCTCCTCGGCTCCGAAAACTCCAGCTCCACCGGAACCAGGATCGATGCTCCGCGACAGGTCATGCCCGAATTCAACACCACCAATCTTCATCTTCGTCGCCGCGAACGCCGAACGTGAGTGAAGGGAGAAGCCGTGAGCGGCACCACCTCCGTCTGTGACCTCCTTCACCGACCACGTCAGCAATTCGCCGCCGCTCAAGCTTCCCGGAGCTCCGCCATGACCGCCGCTGCTTATCGCCGCCTCTACAACCAAGCAAGCCGGCGAGTGAAGAAAAATCAGATTCCCTTTTGTATTGGGCTCAAACATACTCGTGGCCCATGAGTATCATGGTATAGCAGGCCCAGACTTTGGCCCAATAGACATCAACCGAGCTTCTCACACCAGTTTCCAAAACCCAAGAAGCTGCGTTCTCTTTCCAAAAACGAAAAGGAAGAAAAACCAAAAAAAAAAAAAAAAAAAAAAAAAATTCAAGTCTCATTCCAACAAAAAAAAAGGGGAACAACTCCCGATCTCGTTCCAGCTCGTTACTTGTCGATCATAGCTCATCAATCGAGCTCCCTAAAATCAAGGTACCCTTTATCAAAAATTTACTTTATTATTCAAACTCAGATTTAATCACAGGGTTCATCCCTCCAAACCGGACTCCGAGGAAAGCAGTTTGCGGTCGTAGCTCGTCGATCTGACAGTGCGGCAGTTCGGAGTCGCAGCTCGTCGGTCTAACAGTTAGGTAGCTCGGTCGCAACTCGCTCATCGCGCAGTCGCAGTTTGCCGACCTCAACAGCTCCGCCTAACTAACGACCTCAACAGCTCGCCGACCTCCTACTCGCCAAGCTCATGATCGCAGTTCTCCGACCGTGCGACTCGCTGACCTCGTAGTACGCTAAACAACTAACCGATTTTAGAAATTAAACGACTCGGAATCATAGCTCACCGGCCTCGCGCCTAACTAACAAACGCCGAGCTCAGCCTCAAGCGCAATCTCGTATCTTTAGCCATTTTTTTTGCAGATCGTAGCTCGTCGATCTGACAGTGAGGCAGTTCGGAGTCGCAGCTCGGTCTAACAGTTAGGTAGCTCGGTCGCAGCTCGCTCATCGCGCAGTCGCAGTTCGCCGACCTCAACAGCTCCGCCTAACTAACGACCACAGCTCGCCGACCTCCTACTCGCCGAGCTCACGATCAGTCCTCTGACTGCACAACCCGCGGCCCACCGACTACGCAGCTCGCTAACTTCGCGGTCTAGCAATTCACACACGTCCGTCTATTGCTCCCACCTAATGAGACCCAGCAGTCAATCCCAAGATCTTGGAGACCGACCTGAGATGCGCCGAGCTAACAAGAATCAACTTCGATGCATTCGCTACACCTCATGACACCGAACTGGGGGGGGGGCTTATTGTTGGAGGTGGGTTTAGCACCCCCAATTAGCTAGGCTCATCTCAGCAAATAAGGCACCGAGCTTGCACCCCGAGCTTCCATCCCGAGCTCGCGCCCCGAGCTTCCATCCCGAACTCGCGCCCCGAGCTACCATCCCGAGCTTGCACCCCGAGCTTCCATCCCGAGCTCGCGCCCCGAGCTTCCATCCCGAACTCGCGCCCCGAGCTTCCATCCCGAGCCCGCACCCCGAGCTTCCATCCCGAGCTCGCACCCCGAACTAACGCTAACGCCGCACGAAGATGCACTGGTCACGGCATGCCTTGCACTGTTCACAGGCACTGTTCACGGGCACTATTCACGACATGTCTTGCACTGTTCACGGGTACTGTTCACCGGCGCAGTTCACGGGCACTGTTCACGACATGCCTTGCACTGTTCACGGGTACTGTTCGCCGGCGCTGTTCACGGACACTGTTCACGACATACCCTGCACTGTTCACGGGCACTGTTCACCTTGCACTGTTCACCGATACTGTTCACGACCCGTCTCGTCAACATCACGTCATCCCCGAATCACGGAGAACCGCCTATGCGGCCTTTGCTATATATATACCCCTCGCACGCACTCGCTTAGAGATATCCGGGCTGGGACCCCCGGCCGCGGAAGAATCTTGTATTTGGACTCTGATTTTTACTCTCTCACCTACCACAAGTTACCCGACCTCTCTCTCTTTGTAACAAGACAACACTTTAGAACGCCGAACTGGACGTCCTTCGGAACCAGTTCGTAATTCTAAAGCGTTTACTTCTCTCTCATCAATAAAACGAAACACGGCCCCCGGCCTACTCATATTTCTCCCGACCTGTCTTAAATGTGGTTAAATTGCTCTATTAACGAAAATCTCACCTCCCATCTCTTAACCTTTCTTTAAACACACTTAGTGATCCCCGGGATCAACAGGAAGGAGCATGTGGACATGAAAGAATGAACCATGATGCATCTGACGACACCGATGCAGACCTTGTGTAAAGCTCGTTCCATTGTCAATTCGAGATTTACATCTTTTAAATATTATTCATTTTTATTTGAAACTTTATATGTTCTTGCTTCATCCCAAACATTTTGTTTTCATTTATTTTTGTTCTCTTGTATTGTTGTTACTGTCAGACATAAAAAAAAAGGATTTCTGAAATTAATAATATATATATATATATGTGAAAGAAGTATGGTGATAAAAGGAGTATATGGAAAAATAGAAGAAGTCCGACCTCTTTTAAAAACGTCTACAATTCCTTCATAACTATTCATGTATATATAACAATCTTCGGAAAAAATAAAGGCCACAAACCCCATATTTGACATGTTTGGGACTTTGAACTCAGGAGCGGAACCAAGTTGTTGGTGGTCGGGTAGTTCTCTTCCTGTGGTGAGTGTCGGCCCTGTTGGTCTAGGCAAGGGATCGATTCTCCGCGGGAACGGAATTACCAGGACAAGCACTTGGCCAAGTGGGGCATTATAAGTGGGCTGTGTCACTCCCACCCGGTAGATTAATATGGACCTTTGGGCTTGAGATTACTCTCAGGGACCGAAATGCATCAAAAAAAACAAAAAACAAACTCAGGAGCGGCTGCTCCGGTCATTTAACCGGACAATATATATATAGTCTTAGTCTCGCTAGAGATCACTACACAAAGTTGAATAAAATATATATGAGATATTATCTTGTATATGTTCATTTTTGTTAATAGCAAAATCAATACTCGTAGCTACAGCAAAAAAAATTAAACAAAAAATATGACCAATTTTTTAGAGTTAATTTGAGGTAAACCAATTTCTTATTATATTGAAGATGATGATATGTACCCCCATAGCGAATGCTCTTAATTGTGTGCTGTTCGTATGGAGAAGTTATCACTCCTTATGCCCAATAATAGTCATGCATGAAGACAAATATGGACAAGAAGAAACAAGACATTATATTATTTTAACAAACCAACATAAACATATAATACATGTCATAAGGTCACTCATAGGATGACACAAGACTTATTTAATGAAAATACAGACACAAACACCAAGATTAATCAACATGGGAAGTAGCAGATGCACTTGTGAGCAGGGAAGACATAGTTGCAAGATCCATGTCGTGCTCTCTCAAGCCGAATGCACTGATTCTTACACGCATTATTGTTTCCACAAACTCCTGACCATGTCCCACTTGGCCTCTCACACAACTTTGCTTCCACAATTGTTGGTGCTTCTGCATATAAATATCTCTCAAGATTAGTTACTAACTAATATAAATATATATAAAAAAGGGAAAACTTATCACTCATTTTGCCATGCATTAAGTCATTACTCACCAAAAGCAGCAAAGATCACAAAAGCAGCGATGAGAAGGGTGATGATGGTAGCAGACTTAGCCATGATTATATTACTAATGTGTGTATGTTTTATGTTTTGTGTGATGAAATAAGCCTAAGATCAACCACTATTTATAGTGAAATGATGGTGAGTAACGCACCTATTGTAATTAATATTTAGATTAAAGGTATTTCTAATTACTTAAGGGAAAAACAAAAAAATTAGAGTGGGGCACATGCCACACCCACTCCTTACCACTGAGTTAGTCTTTTACTTTTCATCGTACGATAATGTATTTTAACCCCACAATTTGAACGCACGTCGTCTTCTAGTAGAAAACATGAAAACGCAAGCAGCTAATTGAGAGAGAAGATATGATATTGACGCATTCGTAGCTGGTTTCTCCACCACGTGTCTTCCTCTCTCAGTCTGCTTCTACCTAACACAACCCTAGCGAATGGATCGGCTTCGAGTCAGTGCTCCATTGTCACATTGGCGGCTACTTGATTTGACATTTCTTTTTTCTGTTAGATAAGTTAGTTTGACTAGGTCAAGAAGATTAAAACTTTTCATGGTTGGTTCAATTTAATATTTTGAATGGGAGAAAACTGGAGAGGAATATATTTTTGATCATCGGATGAAATGGGTTAGTGGTTAATCGTATGGATTGGTTCTTTTGTGTTCCTAGTTATATTTCCGATGAAAGAGATACTTTACGCCATATTATAAGATATTAGCAAAAATTGATCACGGATCATAGAAGATTAGGACCTAGATCCGAACCTTTTCTAGTTAACCCAAAAAAAAAAAAAAAAAACTGGAAAGGAACTATATATGATGCACCTGGCGACACTTCACTGATGCATGCAAGCCATGTGTAAAGCCCATGTCCTATTTGATGGGTTGGTATTGGGCTCGCGGATTCAATGATTCAAATTGGGAATGTGAATGTGGATCGCCGACAGGACTCATGGCCCAAGAGCCCAATTAACCACTGTTTTGTGACATGGTGACGATGCATCCGAGGTGCAAATATGGAGAGAGAGAAAATGGCAATACTTTTTTTTTTTAAATTATTAGAAGATTCTAAGCCGAGATCTGTATATCCCTTAGATTCGGAATCAGAACATTTTAAATATTCTTGTCCCAAGCGTCATTCGATCATGTGACCTCAAGGCTTCGCCCAAAATACATTTACCAGTCGAATTGGCGACACTTGGTTACTAATTCACATCTTTTCTTTTAACCGGAACAAATCGTGTATTTTTGTCAAAAGACGTGTCTAAAAGACTTAAAAGCCAATAGTGGCGGAGGTTATCCGTTTAATTGCGTCAAACCCAGTTTAGATTCGTTAAAACTTATATCTTAAACGGGTTTGTTTTTTATGAAACATGTTTTGTTTAGGCTACCACTAACGCTACTATACCACTTCTATGTGGTTAAATGCCAAAACTAGCTGCAAATTAATTAAAACATATTTGATTGAAAAATCATGAAACCATTCTTGCTAATTCAAAAGGGGGGATATTAATCATTCCAATCATGAAACCATTCTTGCTAATTCAAAAGAGGGGATATTAATCATTCCAAAATATTTGTTTTTCTTACAGCAAAACCAGAGTTCACAATTTTTTTTAATATATATCTCAACGTTGTCAAGAAAAAACATGTAATTCCCTACAATTGAAATGACATTATTATTTACAAATACTGGATGAAAAAAAAAAAAAAAAAACTGGTTTTGTTGAGTTGTTGTGTTGCTTCTTTTCATAATGTATATATCAGCCGTGCGATGGAACAAAAAGTGAAAGGTGATTTAGAGAATTGAGAAGTTTCTTCGTCCAAAATCATTGCATGAGTTGAATAGATTTGGGATTAAAGCTGCCAATAGAGATAGAGGATTCGGTAGTGATTGAAGCAAAAGCTCAAAAGGGCCATTAGGCAATCCCCAGTTTCCAAGACAGATAGTGTAAGACACTTATGATACAACTTTGTCTTCATTATCATCATCTCCTTATTCTACTTCTACTTTTGTAGCCTTGTCCGTTAATTATTAACTTGATTGACAAGACTATGACCTATATATCTTATATTGTTATTGCTCTCTATTTGTTTCCTTTAATATTAGAGATATAGTTAATTATTCATATACTTGTATTTAGAGAAGTATATATAGATACAGGATGTAAAGACTTGAGTAACATAATATAAAATACTATTCTTTTACCTTTTACAGGATGTAAAGAATATGGTATCAGAGCACAATATGTGTTTCTCTTTCCGCGTAACAAACTTTCATTTTCAAAAAAAATTTCAACTTCCATGGCGACTTCATTTTCTTTGTGAGCTTCGATTCCTCATATTTTGAGCTTCGATTCCTCCTCTCGTGAGCTTCGATCGTTCCAATGAGTGCATCGAGACGCGATATCATCATTCTTTTTTTCGCGACTCTTTTTCACTTTTTTCTCACTGTTCTTCAATCAGCGATTTCATCGATTGTTGTCCTCATTCTCTCCTTTCATTGACCTTGATTGTCACTGTTTCTTCTTCAAATCTCATATTTCGGGACAATCTTTCTTGTTTCTATTTGCTCTCACTTTGATTGCTTGAAGATATGACGACTCAGTCGCGAACTCCGTCGGTGAATCTCACCGAATCGACTCGTCACTCCACTGACCAATATGAAAATCTGTTTTTCTTGCACAACTCTGACCATGCTGGGTAAGTGTTGGTCTCCGATCGCTTATCCTCTGGTGCTGATTTCCATTCTTGGCGCAGATCCATCCGAATGGCTCTTAATGTTCGAAATAAACTTGGTTTTATTGACGGTACGGTTGCTAAACCTCCTGCAAATCATCTTGATTCTGGATCATGGTCTAGGTGTAATGATGTGGTAGCTACTTGGCTAATGAATTCTGTTTCTAAGAAAATCGGCCAGAGTCTATTGTTTATGTCTACGACTGAGGCAATTTGGAAGAATCTATTGTCTCGTTTCAAGCAAGATGATGCACCTAGAGTCTATGAAATAGAACAACGTCTGATGGATGTAAGCACCTATTACACAGAATTAGTCACTTTGTGGAAAGAATACAAAAATTATGTGGAACTTCCTGTGTGCACTTGTGGTCATTGCCAATGCAATGCTGCTATACTGTGGGAAAAATTGCAACAACGAATTCGTGTTACAAAGTTCTTGATGGGACTCAATGAAGTCTATGAGTCTACAAGACGTCACATTCTGATGCTAAAGCCAATTCCTACCATTGAAGAAGTGTTCAATATGGTAGCACAATATGAAAGACAGAAGATGATCAAGCCATCTTCCAAGGCTGATACTCATGTTTTTCAGAGTTCTGGTCCTTCTGAGGATCATTTTTACACTGAAGCTTCTGAGAATCAAGTATATGCTACTGCACATAACTCATATCGTCCTCGACAGAGACCTACTTGTACACATTGTGGACAGCTTGGTCATATTATGCAGAAGTGTTTCAAATTGTATGGATATCCTCCCGGACATAAATACTATAATCCTGCTTCTCAACCTCAGAGACCTCCGAATCACAATCAGTTTTCTTTCATTCCAAGAGGAAATTTCAATTCTGGACCACGACCTCCATTCCAACCACAAGCTCAATTTCAAAGGCCAAATGTCGTAGCTAATATGGTGACTGGCAATCCTGGTTATTTCCCAGCCCCAGCACAGTCTACAGTGAATTTGGATCTCAGCAATTTCAATTCAGATCAAATGCAATCCTTGATACAACAACATGATGCTCATGTACGAGGTCCGGAACAAGCTAGTCAAGCTTCATCAGCTCCTCAATCATCGATTACTGACAATGGTGTCATGGCTGCTCAATCTTATGTATCGGGTATTGTTCCATTTCCTTCTACTAGCCTTCGTTTTGAAAATTACCTTCTTACATTATATGCTCAAATTAATACCCTAAAAGTACTAAATCAGTAGTTATAGTATAGCTAGGGGTCGAACCACAAAGACTCACAGAGATGCACAATAGATTGTATAGTATCGAATTAAGCTAAGCCAAGAGATGTAATTGAAAGCAGTGCAGAAATTAAAAGAGTTGTAATTCAATTGGAGGAAATATAGGCCCAGGGTATTTCTCAGGAAATCAATGAATGCAGATAAACTAACTAGCAGGATTCGGATTTAGCGCAGTTCTTGAACTCAAATCACTAAAGTATAATTAACCAACTATCGTTGCGAGAATGATCTAAATCTAAATCCTAGGAATTCCAAATCTCTTTGCGAATCCTAAAGTCTAAATCAGCTTTAATATCAGGTTTGATATGTTCACAAATCAATTAAACCAAATCTCTTTGCGAATAATCAATTTGCTCACCTAAGGTTCTATCAGGTAATTAATCGCACTGTCGTGCCTAATCAATTATCCTAAGATCTAAGTTCCAGATTCGTCAACCTATAATTAGCTTTGAAAACAACCTAAGCGAAGAACTAATTCAGATGGTGAATCCTAAACAGATAATCAACCTAGCATTCAAAGAAAACCCTATTGAGAACCCTGAACCTAAAGTGGATCTACTCAGACATGGAGAATGAAACAATCAACATAACTGAATAAATCATCAATAAAATAGAAAGAATAACAAGAGGTTTTGAGATTTGATCTCGGACGAAGGGAGATTCAGACTTGTATCTCTAAAACCAAAGTAAAATCAAAGTATAGAAAATAAAGCCTAGCCTAAACAGGTGGCTGAAAACCTAATTTATAAGGTAAAACACGTTTTGGGCCTTTTCTGTAATTAATAAAGTCTTCTGGACCAAGTTGCAGGGTCTTTAAACTTGTAAAATCACGTTTTTCCCCGTCTGCAGTTGGTGTCGGTCGATACTGGACTGGTGTCGGTGGACACCGTACAGTTTCGATCGACAGACTGTACTGTCTTCACGAAAACTGGTATAAATTTCGATCGCACCGTTGTAATGGCCTCAAAACTTCCAAATGAAAGTTAATCCATTGATCTGTCTTGTGTCCAAATTTAAGCTCAATCCATCGGTGGGAAGTTCTTCAACGATTGCCAAACTTCTGACGTCTCTGCATGACTCTGCTCATTTTCTCCCAAAATGCTACAGAATCTTCCAAAAACTCCAATTAAGCTCCAAACGTGCTAAAACCTGTAAAAGACTCTAAAAGACTCTATAATAGAATAAAGACTCGATAAAACAGACTTATATCATGGCTTAAACGGGGTAAAAACTAAGATATATCATTACATTACAACACCAATGTATGTCTTCTCTTTATTCAACTCTCCGTAATGGTAGTTGGATAATTGACAGTGGAGCCACAACACTTGTTTGTTGTGATTTGGCATTGTTTCGTAAAACTTTATTAGTATCTGGAGTTACAGTCTATCTTCCAAATGGCACTAAACTACCTATCACACGTACTGGAACCATACATTTATCAGATCATCTCATTCTGCATAATGTATTGCATGTTCCATCTTTTAAGTTCAATCTTCAGAGTGTTAGTAGTTTGGTTAAATCAAATCAGTGTTCTGCTCATTTCTCTTCTGATTCTTGTTTTATTTAGGAGCATATTCAGGGCTTGATGATTGGTAGAGGCATCATTATCCATAATCTCTACATTCTAGAGAATGCTGTGATGACTTCTTCTACCAATCTGTGTGGATCCTTGCTAGTAGATGGAGATCTTTGGCATCAACGCCTCGGACATCCATCTCCCGCCAAGTTACAACTCTTATCTGACATTTTACAGTTGTGTAAGTCTAAGTCTAAATCAGCTTGTCCTTGTTTAGTTTGTCCATTAGCCAAACAAAAACGTCTTCCTTTTGTCTCTCATAATAAGATGTCTGAGTCACCTTTTGATTTAGTCCATTTAGATATATGGGGTTCATTCTCTGTAGAATCGGTAGAAGGTTATAAATACTTCCTCACTATAGTAGATGATTGTACTCGTGTTACTTGGATCTATATGCTTAAAAACAAAAGTGATGTTTCACGTGTGTTTCCAGATTTCATAAAACATGTCCAAACTCAATACAGCTTTGTTATTAAAGCAATAAGAAGTGATAATGCACATGAACTTGCATTTACTCAACTCATCAAAGATCATGGTATGTTTCATTACTTTTCTTGTGCATACACTCCTGAGCAAAATTCAGTTGTAGAACGTAAACATCAACACTTGTTAAATGTAGCTCGTTCTTTAATGTTTCAGTCAAATATTCCTCTGGTTTATTGGGCTGATTGTGTTTTGACTGTTGTCTTCCTCATAAACAGAACTCCATCTCTACTTTAGCAGAAGTTATCACCATATGAAATGTTAGCTAAAAAAGTGCCTGATTACTCTTTTCTTAAAAAATTTGGCTGTCTTTGTTATGTTTCAACTTTATCAAAGGATCGTAACAAATTCACTCCTAGAGCTCAGCCTTGTGTGTTATTGGGTTATCCAACTGGTTACAAAGGATACAAACTCTTGAATATGGAAACTAATCAGGTCTTTATTTCACGGAATGTTGTTTTCCATGAAACAATTTTTCCATTTACAACTGATTCATGTTTGTCTCCACATAATTCTTTGATCAAACCTGTTATTTTACCTTTGTCCACACCTGATGCGATTGATTCTTTTATTCAGTGACCTAGAACCTTTTTAGGTAGATCAGATACTCTTCATGCATCTCATACATATCCATCTCATACATCTCCACCACCTAGTGCCTTACCTGTGATACAAGAGACTGTTTCTTCATATTCTGGTCAAGTTTCTATACAGAATGCAAAACCACAAAGGACGTCTAAGGCACCAGGTTACTTATCTGATTATCATTGCTCCCTTACTGAAATTTCTACTCCATTACCTAAACTTACTACACCTTATCCTCTTTCATCTGTCATTTATTATTCAAATCTTCATCCTTCCTATCAGTCCTATGTCCTTTCTATCTCTATTGAAACAGAACCGAAAACCTTTAAGCAAGCTGTGACATCTATTGTTTGGAGGAAAGCTATGGATGCAGAATTACAGGCTATGGAGATAAATAAGACTTGGAGTATTCAGTTTTTACCTCTGGGAAAGAATATTGTTGGATGTAAATGGATTTACACCATCAAATTCAATGCAGATGGCTCTATAGAGAAATACAAGGCTCGATTGGTAGCTCAGGGTTTCACTCAGCAAGAGGGTATTGATTTCACAGACACTTTCTCTCCTGTTGCAAAATTAACTACAGTGAAACCTCTATTAGCTCTAGCAGCCATCAAGGGATGGACACTTGCTCAAATGGATGTCTCTAATGCATTTTTGCATAGTGACTTAGATGAAGAGATCTACATGAGTTTGCCTTTGGGATATACTCCTGGTCCTGATGAGGTATTACCTCCTAATACAGTCTGCCGGCTACATAAGTCTATATATGGCTTAAAACAAGCATCTCGGCAGTGATACAAGTGTTTCTCTGCGGTTCTTCTCAAAGATGGGTTCACACAATCAAAATTAGATACATAATTGTTTGTGAAACAATCTGGTGATACTTTTGTTTATCTGCTAGTGTATGTGGATGACATTCTAATCGCGGGAAATAATGATACAGCAATTCAAGACTTGAAGAATGTTTTGAACAGAGCTTTCAAAGTCAAAGACTTAGGAGTTCCAAAGTTCTTCTTAGGACTAGAGATTGCAAGGAATTCTACTGGTATTGCTGTTTGCCAAAGAAAATATGCATTGGACATCTTGGTTGATACAGGTTTCCAGGCTTGTAAACCTTCTTCGGTCCCCATGGATCCGACAATACCATTGAGTAAAGACACTGGAACTCTCCTGGAAAATGCAACTCCATACAGAGCACTTATTGGACGATTACTTTACTTGACCATAACTCGGCCTGATATCACTTATGCAGTGAATAGATTGAGTCAGTTTCTCTCAGCTCCAACTGATACTCACTTACAGGATGCCCATAGAGTGCTTCGATATGTTAAATCCAATCCTGACTGTTAGAGGGGGGATTAGCACCCCCTGGTTTAACTCGGTTCGAACCGAGATCGGTTCAATCAAGACCGGTTTACGATGGTTCGGATCAAAGACAAGTCGGCCCGAAAACGTTGGGCCGAGCTCGGAATCTCGCTAAAAGCCCATCTCGGTTACCGATCTAGGCCCATCACAAGCCCAGTCCGTTACAACAAATGAAACCGGAATATTTCCCTTTCCCCACCGATCTCGGAAAAGGAAATATTCTCTTCGGTCGACTCTTCGAGATATCAGGAACTTATCCTTATCTCGGAGAGAGAACCGGAAGATTTCCTTTTTCTAATCGAACTCGGAAAAGGAGAAATCTTCCTTTCAACCGCCTCAAAAACGCTATAAATAAAGGAGGAGCCTCATTCGTTCGAGACATCCACAACTTCCGTAGAGACAGAGAATACAAGAGAAAGCTCATTACCGATCTCAAGTCTTTCGTCTTTGCCTTCTTACTTAAACTCTGTTGTAATCGCCGACTCTTGATCAATAAACGAGATTCCGACTAAAGTACTGTTTTACCCCTTTTTGTGTGATTTACGGATCAACAATTGGCGCCGACTGTGGGGAAGGATAGAACAGTACTTTCGGATATCGTTTGATTGAAGTTCGGCAATGGTTCTTCCAGTCGATACCACCGCCGCCCTCGTCAACGGCTCAGAAACCGACGATCAAAACCCACGGATCGACGAGCTAAAGCCTATCGATACCGAACTACAGACAACCGGAGGAGGACCACCTCCGACCATACCTGTTGGAGAAGACAATCAGGTCAATCCATCTCGGACTCTTCCACAGCCTCCGGCTGCTTCGATATTTACGGATCCGACCGTCTTCATAGAAGCTATGACAGCGCAGTTCGCCGAAATTAACAAAAAGAACGAAGAGCGGATCGCATCTCTCATAGCATCCCATTTTGAGCGCCGAAATCAGATCGGTATCCTCGATCCAAACCCGGTCACCCCCGCCAACGAAAACACGTTACGCCGAAATCTCTTGTCCGACTTAACCGACGCTCAACCCCCAGGCACGATCGACCCGCCGACAGAAAGATCCTCCGCGACCGGTTCGGAAATCAACATCACGGACCAAGCCGCCGTGAATTTGGAATTCGCCAAGGTCCAGGCCAAACTACAAGATATGCGGACCAAAGTCCATCAGGCTACGAGTTCGGCGCCGGAGATCGACCGGGTAATTCAAGAGTCACAGAGGACGCCGTTTACCGACAAAGTCGTCAACACTCCAGTCCGACGATTGGAAAGAGTCAAGATCACATCATACGACGGGTTTACCGATCCTAAACACTTCTTGACCTCGTTTGTCATCACAATGAACCGATTTCGTTTCGGCTCAGAAACCGAGAAGGACGCAGCCATGTGCCAACTATTCGTGGAGAACTTATCCGGAGCCGCGCTCGATTGGTTTTCAACGCTCGAGCCAAGTTCGGTAAACAGCTATAACGAGCTCACTACCAAATTCCTCAAACGCTTCACCATGTTTATTAAGCAGAAAACAAAGAACGCCGAACTCTGGGCCCTCGAGCAGAAGCAGGACGAGCCCCTACGCAACTTCATGGAACGTTTCAAAGCGGTTGTATCCCATTGCACGATCGACGACGAAGCCGCAATCGAGGCTCTTTACAAAGCCACCTGGTACGAATCGGACTTCCACAGGGAGATCAAACGCAATAATCCAAAGACATTGGAGGACATCCTGCACAGGGCGCATATCTTCATCATGGAGGAGGAGGAAAGATCCGAGAAAGATAGGCGATACGCAATCACGAAACAGCCCGCCACTAAGGACAAACTGTACGTTCCCCCGAAACAACCCGTCAATACGATCCAAACTCAGCAATCCTGGTCAAACACTTGGGTTCGGTCGGATGAGCCAAAAGAGCCCGACACCACTGAATCCGCACCGTACTGCAATTTCCATAACCGGTATGGAAACCATTCGACCGAAGAGTGCCGACATCTACAGGAGTTCCTGATGATGAAGTACCAAAAGGGGGAAGTTCCAGTCGAAGGAGCCTTCCAACCCTCGAACAGACTGCGCCGTAACGATAACGGTAGGAGACGTAACTCCAAACCGAACAAACCTGCCGAGCAAAAGAAAGACAAAACCGACGACGAACAACCGAAACGAGATCGGGAGGACAACGTGGAAACTCAACAACCTCCGCAGGTTCGAAAACGTGTTAACATGATCATGGGTGCATTGGAAACATGCAACTACTCCGTCCGAGCTCTGAAGACATACAGTAAGGAAGCAGTGGCCGCAAAACAGTCACATCAGACTACACCCTGCGGAACGCCGATCACCTTCTCTGAGGACGACACGGAAGGACTTCATATGCCGCATAACGACCCGTTAGTCGTCGAGACACTCATCGGTGATGTCGTAGTCGGGCGAATTTTGATCGACACTGGGAGCTCGGTTAACGTGATTTTCAAGGATACGCTGAAAAATATGGATTTTCCGGACAACCAAATCAGACCGAACATCGAACCACTCACCGGATTCTCAAGCGAGCAAACCATGACAGCAGGAACGGTCAAAATTCCTATGTATACCGGGGGAATATGTCGAATGGTCAAGTTCTTGGTGCTAAACAAACCCGCGATCTACAACGTAATACTCGGCACGCCGTGGATATTCTCGATGAAAGCAGTCGTGTCAACGTATCATCAATGCGTCAAGTTCCCGACACCTTCCGGAGTTTTCACCCTTAGAGGCGACCAGGTGATGTCCCGAACGTGTTTCATAAACGAATGCAAACTAAGGACCACTCCCCGCACCTGCGTGATCAATAAAAAGAAAATCCCAAACGATCCCGATCTGCCGCGACACGAAACGATCGTCCAAGTCAATATCGATGATTTCAATCCGGAAAAATGCGTAGGAATCGGAGCCGAGCTCGACAAAGACATCAAAGAGGATTTAATTCGACTCCTCAAAAGAAACGTTTCGACCTTCGCCTGGTCAGTCACAGATATGCCCGGAATCAACCCAAAGATAATAAGCCATGAACTCAACATCGACCCCACCTTCAAACCGATCAAACAGAAACGACGCAAGCTCGGTCCCGAGAAAGCCCGAGCTGTAAACGATGAAGTCGAAAGATTACTTAGCGCAGGATCGATTACAGAAGTTCGGTATCCCGACTGGTTGGCAAACCCGGTCGTTGTGAAGAAGAAGAACGGAAAGTGGAGGATATACGTCGACTTTACCGACCTAAACAAAGCCTGCCCAAAGGATAGTTTCCCACTCCCACATATCGACTGACTCGTCGAAGCCACCGCCGGGAACGAACTCCTCTCATTCATGGACGCCTTTTCAGGCTACAATCAGATACTCATGCACCCGGACGATCGCGAGAAGACCTCATTCATTACCGATCGCGGTATCTATTGCTACAAAATGATGCCGTTCGGCCTAAAAAACGCCGGTGCTACCTACCAACGCCTCGTTAATCGGATGTTCGCTAGCCAGCTCGGCAAAACAATGGAGGTTTACATCGACGACATGCTCGTCAAATCACTGGTTGCAAAGGATCACGCCGGACATCTTAACACCTGTTTCGACATCCTAAACGAGTACAGCATGAAGCTTAACCCGACCAAATGCACATTCGGTGTAACCTCCGGAGAATTCCTCGGGTATATCGTGACTCAAAGGGGAATCGAAGCCAATCCTAAACAGATCTCAGCAATCCTTGACTTACCATCTCCAACAACGAGAAGGGAGGTGCAAAGACTCACAGGACGCATCACCGCAGTCAACCGGTTTATCTCCCGGTCCACCGATAAGTGTCTCCCTTTCTACCAATTGCTGCGCGGAAACAAAAATCTTGAGTGGGATGATAAGTGCGAGGAAGCATTCAAGCAGCTCAAAGAATACTTATCAACACCACCAGTTTTGGCAAAACCCGAAGACGGCGAGACCCTCTATCTCTACATCGCGATCTCAACCTCGGCGATCAGCGGGGTCCTCGTTCGGGAAGACCGGGGCGAACAAAAACCGATCTTCTATATCAGCAAATCACTAGATGGAGCTGAAGGGCGATATCCGACTCTCGAAAAGCTGGCCCTCGCCGTTGTTGTTTCAGCTCGGAAATTGCGCCCTTATTTCCAATCACACTCAGTCACCGTGCTAACCGATCAACCACTCCGGACAATCCTACATAGCCCAAGCCAGTCCGGTCGGTTGGCTAAATGGGCTATCGAACTCAGCGAGTACGACATCGATTACAAAAGCCGGACAAGCATCAAATCACAAGTCCTCGCCGATTTCCTCATTGAACTATCTCCGGAATACGTCAACACTGATGTCATAATCGCCGAATAATGGATCCTTCACGTCGATGGGTCGTCGTCTCACCGAGGCTCTGGAATAGGCATTCGCCTCAAATCTCCAACGGGAGAAATCTTGGAGCAATCTTTCCGCCTGACGTTCAACGCGTCTAACAACGAGGCAGAATACGAAGCGCTAATTGCCGGACTACGTTTGGCCAAAGCCATCGGCGTTACACGCATTCACGCCTACTGCGACTCACAGCTCGTCGCAAGTCAGTTCAGCGGGGAGTATGACGCCAAGAATGATCGAATGGACGCATACCTCAAGCTCGTCAAACAACTCGTTGCCGAATTCGATTCGTTCGAACTTACCAAGATTCCGCGGGGCGAAAACGCTCCAGCCGACGCACTCGCTGCTTTGGCTTCGAGCTCCGACCCTCACCTCAAACGAACGATCCCGGTGGAAAGTATATCAGAACCTAGTATCGGAAGCACAGAACAATGCATCGTCACGACTCGTAGACGGGATTACGAGGAAAATCCTGCGACTGAACCTGTCTTACGTCGACAGAGACGGACTCCAACCATCGAGCCCGATCAAGACACCGAGCCCGAACACTCTAGTACCGCCGAAGGCAACAACGACACGCTGCAAGTCGACGAATCGGCCCGATCAGACGATGAAACGGAGGAACAGACGGACGGACTTCATGAGCCAATAGACCTCGAACAGTCCGACGAGCAGACTCCCGCCAATTGGACACTGGAGATAAAAATGTACATCATCGATGGCAAAATTCCGGCCGATAGATGGGCCGCTCGACGACTCAAAATGCGAGCCGCTCGCTACATACTTATCAAGGACGGACTGTTTCGTTGGAGTGCAGCAGGAATCCTCCTCAAATGCATCTCAGGCGATGAAATTCAGGAAGTCATGAAAAAAATACACGAAGGCGATGGCGGCAATCACTCCGGCGGCCGATCTCTAGCCCTGAAAATCAAGAGAGCAAGCTATTATTGGCCAAGTATGCAAGCAGACTGCGAGAGGTTCGTCGCGAAGTGCGACAAATGCCAAAGGCATGGCCCAATGATACATCTTCCTACCGAGCTGCTAACCACTTCGACAGCTCCGTATCCATTCATGCGATGGGGGATGGACATCATCGGTCCTTTCAGACGATTCACTACGCAGAAAAAGTTCATCCTCGTCATGACGGATTACTTTACCAAATGGGTAGAAGCCGAGGCATATCCCGTCATCCTCTCCTCTGACGTTCAGAAATTCGTCTGGAAATTCATTATCTGCCGACACGGAATTCCGTACGAGATTATCAACGATAACGGTCCCCAATTCATATCAACACTATTCAACGACTTCTGCGCTAAGTGGAAAATTCGACTAAGTTTTTCCACACCAAGATACCCGCCGAGCAACGGTCAGGCCGAAGCAACAAACAAAACAATCATAGCCGGCCTCAAGAAACGATTGGATACTCATAAAGGGACATGGTCAGATAAACTCGACGGAGTCTTAGGGTCATACCGAACGACCCCAAGATCGTCAACGGGGCAATCCCCCTTCTACATGGCCTATGGCATGGAAGCCCTATGCCCCGCCGAACTCACCATCCCGACTATCCGTCGGACGATGCTCGTACAAAATCCTGATCTTAACGACGAAATCATGCTCGACAACCTCGACAATCTCGAGGAACAACGCGATCAAGCCTTACTTCGGATTCAGAATTATCAGAACTTGGAAGCACGCTACTACAACAAAAAGGTCCGCGGACGCCATTTCACCGATGGCGACCTTGTTCTGAGAAAGGTCTTCGAGGGCACCGAAGAGAAGAATGCCGGCAAGCTCGGCACGAACTGGGAAGGACCTTATCAGGTCACGCGGGTAGTCAAACCAGGCGTTCAACAGCTCATGAAGCTAGACGGAACCCCCATTCCCCGTTCATGGAATTCGATGAACCTCAAACGCTACTACATCTAGTCTAGATCTCGAGCCCAAAAAAAAAAAAAAAAAAAAAAAAAAAAAAAAAAAAAGATCACCGAGCTATTATACTTAGGCTCAATTTCACTATGTAATATGAACTACGAACGGCTTGATCCTTCTCTCGAAGGTACGTAGGCAGCCTTCACAGGCGCAGCTATAACATCAATAAAACTTTATTACGCAAAGGCATTGCAACCGAACTCCAACAGTTCGTATTTTCTAAATCAAACTTTTTGTTTGCCGAACTCCAACAGTTCGTATTTTCTAAATCAAACTTTTTGTTTGCCGAACTCCAACAGTTCGTATTTTCTAAGTCAAACTTTTAGTTTGCCGAACTCCAACAGTTCGTATTTTCTAAGTCAAACTTTTCGTTTACCGAACTCCAACAGTTCGTATCTTCTAAGTCAAACTTTTAGTTTGCCGAACTCCAACAGTTCGTATTTTCTAAGTCAAACTTTTCGTTTGCCGAACTCCAACAGTTCGTATTTTCTAAGTCAAACTTTTCGTTTGCCGAACTCCAACAGTTCGTATCTTCCAAATCAAACTTTTCGTTTGCCGAACTCCAACTGTTCGTATTTTCTAAGTCAAACTTTACGTTTGCCGAACTTCAACAGTTCGCATTTTCAACCACAAACGGTTCCCATATCGACGTCCTGGCCAGACGATCGAAATAAGTCGAGCTTAACTCGCACGCATCCTCATGGTGCAATGGATAACACACTTTCCACATTTAAAAGCCGAGATCAGTCTCGCATCAACTTCTCAGATTATCCAAGCCAAATAAGCCGAGTCCGTCTCGCACACTCGGACTCAATGTGAGAAAAACCTAGAGCATATTAAGATGAACTGTTCACGTACTCTTAAACTACACTCTAAGGTCAAGCCGAACGTCCTTCCTCGCAAATCAAAGCCGACTTCTCAACAGTCGCAAAAATTAGTAAGCCGATTTCTCAACAGTCGCAAAAACAAGTAAGCCGATTTCTCAACAATCGCAAAACAGTAAGCCGATCTACAATATGGATTGCCGACCTCGAACAGGTTCAGTCGAATTTATCCTCTTCACCCGGCTAAGACCGTACTGATTATGGCACCATTGTGTACGATAGATTCGAGAAGTTCGTATAATGTATGACTTCAAATATATCAAAGTTCGGCACAAGAATAACTCAGGAAACAACTAAGTATAAACATTTGAAGAACACGAATTGATCAAAAACCGATATTCATTTAAAAAACCCCTCGGACAAAACAACAAAACGGATACTAGACTTTAAAAACCCTCCGGTCCAAGAGGTCAAGTTATAAGCCCATTCGGGCAAAAGAAAACTAAACAAATCACAAAAAAAAAGGGGATTAGACATTTTGCTTCCGCATCGCATCAGCGCGATCAGCCGACATGGAAGCCTGATTGGATCCGAACTCGTCAAGGCCCGGTGGAACCTCATTGCCCATCGACGTCGAAACCTCTGGATGCACCGGATCACTAAAAGGCGTGACAACCAAGTCCGCCTCATCCAGCTCACAGAGGTCGATCGCGGCATATTCCTTCACCTTTTCGGCCTTAAGCTTCTCGAGCCGATCGATACGAGACGAAGGGACAACAATACCGTGCTTCTTCATGAGGCCCTCACAGAAATCATGTACTCCCTGAACCTGATTGATAACGAGGAACGGTTTCTTCGCCTGCTCAACCGCCGACAAATGGTCCTTTACCTTCTGAAGCCGGACTTGGCACTTTTCAGTGACCGCTTTTCTCCTGGAGATCTGCTGGGTACGACCAGCCCTCAATCGTGAAGTTTCTGCGAACAGCTTTATCGAGAGAGCGTCTCTTTCCAACCCCAGCTCGGCATTGGATCTCTTAAGAGCGGCAATCTCGCGAGTCAGTTGGTCCACCGCACGATCGCCCGCCTCCACTCGGTCCTCGGATATGTGCAGCTCCTTGCGAAGCTCCGCCGCTTGAACCCTCGCCTCGAAAGCTTTACGGCGCGATTCTCCGAGCTCGCGGTCGTAAGACCCGACGATCTCGTTCGTCTCAGCAACCATCTGCAGAAATAACGAACTTTAAAAATAAGCAATCGAAAGAAAAAGGATAACGAACTAAAAAAAAAAAAAAGAGAGAAAGGTTTACCTCGGCAGTAGTCTGGGCCAGTTTCTTATAGGCCTCAGATTGGCGAAGGCAATCGATCGGCGGAAGGAAGTCCGGGCCAAAACTCAAGCGCCGATACGATTCGACGTAATCCCAGGAATTGACCTTGGGATCTGACGTCCGACGCTTCTTCGACACTGGAGAACTGTCCGAGAGGACAATTGTATCTCCATCAGCTTGTTGGGGTTCGGTAATCCCCTCGTCGCCTTCGCCACCTTCGGCGTGCTCGGTACCGACTCCAGCGGTTGAACCAGCAGCCCGCCGAGACCCCCGTTTTGTCTTCCTTTTTTTCTTCTTCTCGGCCGGATGAGAAGTGTGCTCCCCAGCATGAACGTCTCCTTGGCCAATCTCTTCGGCTGGAGCTTCCGGGTTTGCCCGTTCGGTCGCCGAAGGAGTCCGATCCCCAGCAAGAACCTCCTCTTGGCCAACCTGTTCGTCAACGGCCGTAGCCTCGGGATTCACTTGGTCATCAGGCACGGGAACATCCACGCCGTCCATCTCGGCTGAAAGATTAGGGATATCATCGAACTTCATTTTTCTCCGACGACGTGATGACTTTGCTGCAAAAGGGAAAAAGCGATATGAACACCGGAAAAATGAGTATCGGTATCGAACGATCTACAAAAATGACAGATTTATACCTCTGAGAACTCTCTTCGCCTTCAAATCAAGCTTTTCCTGGTAAGCTTCTGGCCACCGAGCTTTCCCTGCCGCACTTAATTTCTTCACGTGGATAAAGGTGAATCCCGGCGTGGTGATAAGGAAGCCCGGTATGTGACGATCTGAAAAAGAAACGAAGAAATATAACTTAGGCAAAATAAAGCACTAAAAGGAGTCAGGAACGAATATCTACCAATAGGCGTCCTCCACTGAGTTCGGTAACTCCCGTTTGGATGCTCGACAGAAGACTCGTCAATCTTCACATAGAAGTACCGAGCATTCCAGTTGTTAACCTTGCTCGGTTTATTCCCGGTGACGAGGTCACACTCCGGCTTCGCATTAGCTGATAAGTACCAAGGTTTCGCCTTCGACAAATTAACCCGGAACAATCTTTCAAAAATCTTCGCCGAGATGGGTATGCCACACTCCTCCCCAAGAGAGAGAAGACCCATAAGATTTATTACCGTGGCCGGCATCAACTGAGAGATCGCAATATGCCGCCTCTTGCAATACTTATAGAAGAGTTCTGGGATGGGAAACTTAAGACCGCAGCTCCTGAAATACTCCTCGTAAACACAAAGGTAACCGTCAGGAGCGTCCCACGGGCGGTCGGTCTCTTTCGGGATCTTGATAAGGATACCATCCGGAGCATTGCATCTTTCCAAAGTAACTTGGACCGTCTCGGCCTTGGAACGAGACGGCCCAATATTCGCGGGCTTTTCAACCACCCGTCCGGTAGCCGACCTGGAAACATCATCCTGACGAGCCGCTGGCGATACAGCGTGATCGTCCAGACAGGCAGCATCATCGCCCTCCGCGAGCCGAACTGCAAATTCCCGATCTGCCCGAATCTGTTCATCTGGCTCAACGACTTCTTCAAGTTCATCCTCATCAATAAGTTGAGGAACCTCGATCGTAACCCTTGGATTACTCAACCCGGCAGCAGCAACCCTGGAACTACTCGCTTCACCACGACGCGAGTTATGTCTGAGTAGATCTTGCATATCCGAGCTCGAAACAGAATCATCCATAAAACGTCTAAGGTCTGGGAAGTCTTGATTCGGAGATCGGTCATTAACAGATATAGAGTCACCTTCAGAGGTCATTTCGATCGGAGGAAGGAATTAATGAAGAACAGCTTGAAAACTAACAAAGAACAGTTGAAGATCGCCCGGAAAGTTTGAAGATCTTCAAGCAGATCGGAGAAACCACGGCGGAGAAATGATCGGAGAACGGAAAGAAAAATAAATTCTAGAGAGAAGGGAGAGCGTTTAGAGAGAGAAAGTACCTTTTTCTTTTCGGAAGCAAAGCAGAAGTGAAAAACAGAAAGAGGGTCGAGCGGTATTTATAAGGAAAAACGCAATAATGACGATTCTTCGAATTCTGTAGCCAAAGAATACGAATCGACACGCGACTCTTCGAATTCTGTAGCCAAAGAATACGAATCGACACGCGACTCCTCGAATTCTGCGACTAAAGAAGATAAAGCGGCACACTCTTCCCGAGAAAAATCTGCCGAACTCGAAAGCTCCAAAATCTATTCGATCACGGGAATTCCGATCTTCACTTTCGAAAGAAGTTCGCCGAACTCAAAATTCGCCGAACCCAAAAATCCGCCGCACTCGAAATAGAATCTGATCAGATCGTACCGATCTCAGTTTTCAACCGAGCTAAAGAATACTCCCCAAAAATTCACCGAACTCATAAACTTCCTCGCCGAACTGAGGGGGGGACCAATTGTTAGAGGGGGGATTAGCACCCCCTGGTTTAACTCGGTTCGAACCGAGATCGGTTCAATCAAGACCGGTTTACGATGGTTCGGATCAAATACAAGTCGGCCCGAAAACGTTGGGCCGAGCTCGGAATCTCGCTAAAAGCCCATCTCGGTTACCGATCTAGGCCCATCACAAGCCCAGTCCGTTACAACAAATGAAACCGGAATATTTCCCTTTCCCCACCGATCTCGGAAAAGGAAATATTCTCTTCGGTCGACTCTTCGAGATATCAGGAACTTATCCTTATCTCGGAGAGAGAACCGGAAGATTTCCTTTTTCTAATCGAACTCGGAAAAGGAGAAATCTTCCTTTCAACCGCCTCAAAAACGCTATAAATAAAGGAGGAGCCTCATTCGTTCGAGACATCCACAACTTCCGCAGAGACAGAGAATACAAGAGAAAGCTCATTACCGATCTCAAGTCTTTCGTCTTTGCCTTCTTACTTAAACTCTGTTGTAATCGCCGACTCTTGATCAATAAACGAGATTCCGACTAAAGTACTGTTTTACCCCTTTTTGTGTGATTTACGGATCAACGCTGACCAAGGATTATTCTATGCTACCGATTCTGAACTTTGCCTGAATGCATTTTCTGATGCGGATTGGGCTACTTGCCCTGACACTCGCCGATCAGTGACTGTTATTACATTTATCTTGGTAAATCCTTGATTACTTGGCGATCTACTAAACAACCAACAATAAGCCGAAGCAGTACTGAAGCAGAATACCGAAGTATGGCTTTTGCAACTTGTGAACTTCTTTGGATTCAACAACTTCTCACTGCTTTCAACATTGAAGTTCATACTGCTGCTAAACTCTTTTGTGACAATAAATCGGCTATGCACAAAGCCAATAACCATGTATTCCACGAGAGGACAAAGCATGTTGAGCTGGATTGTCGTACAACTAGGGATCATGACAAATTTGGCTTCCTAAAGGTCTTACATGTTCCAACTCAGAATCAGCATGCTGACATTTTGACAAAGCCTTTACATCCAGGTTCTTTTCATGCTCTGCTTGATAAGATGTTAATTTCAAGCATCTTCTCCCCCAAATCTCGTTTGACATCATCGGCTTAAAGGGGGGGTATTAGAGATATAGTTACTTATTCATATACTTGTATTTAGAGAAGTATATATAGACACAGGATGTACTGACTTGAGTAACATAATATGAAATACTATTCTTTTACCTTTTATCTTAATATTTAATTATTACTTTTTGAGATTTTTGAGAGGGTTTATCCCTAAATAAATAATATGATTAGTGAAACAAGCTGAACACAAATGAATAATGTCTCATTTTTTAGATGTTTATTCTCAAAAACGTACGTTTACTAGGTTTTGGAGTATATTAACATTGAATGCACCTCAACGTTCGTGAGTCGTGACTAATTAAATAAACCTCCTTTGAATTTTCAAGATGCTGACGCTTAAAAAATATTGTTCTTATGCTAAATTATAGTATTGGTTAGTAGAGTGTGTATATGTATACTCTAGAAGGAAGATGAGAAAGTGTATTAAGAAATAAAACCATTAATTTGGCATGCAATTTGTGCATCCGTATACAGAGTTTCTGGTTTAAATCTTTTTTTTTAGTTTATTTTTCTATTAACTATATGAATTGGACTTTAACAGTTTCAAAATTATTCTTCACTCAAATTGTCTGAGACAAACTTTTTATAAAGTTGGTAATTTTAACTTTCAAGCAACAGAGAAAAAGAAGCATATAATGCAAATTGTACCATCGAAAGTGCAACTCCAAAATTCTTGCGAAAATCAAACCTATGAACCAAGCTTCTACAGTTTCTACTACCTAATCGTGTTTCCTTTTCGTATATTTTATCTTCACAAATTTATTAACATTCATCTAGAAGTTAGTCTAAAGTTCATTCACCATAAAACGTTAATTAAAGATTTTTTTTTTTTTTTCATAACCATGGACATCCCAAAAACTTGTTAGAACATCTGCATTGGTGACACAACATCACCACAAAAAATATTAATTTTTTTTTTAATTAAGTAAATAATTTTTTTATTTTAAAAAAAAATGGATCAATCCCAAATTGCCACATAATATTTGGGTGTTTCAAAATTTTTATTGGATGTCTCATTTGAGATATTCTTAACCATCTCTCTCTTGCATTTTTATTTGTTTAATGGATTGTGTCGATACACCCCCAATACAAATGCTCTAAGGTCGAAAGACTAATCGCATGAGGCCCGTGAACGCTCCATGTTTTCTTGCCACTTAAAGCGTTTCCGAATGGCCAAAACGTTTTTAAGGTGGATCAAACTCAGAAAAACCAGAAAGGACGCACCAAAATCAACAAGCCACTGGGAGACCCCACTTTAGTTAATAATTAAAGATTTGAGACAAATGTCCCACATTTGCTGTGTCGTTATATTATTCTCCTATATGTATATCATAATATATATATCAGAAAATACCCAAAGTTCTTAGGTTCCTCCTCTCTGCCAAAGAAAATTTCCCAATTACTAAAAAAAGCTCCTTTTCTGCTGAAGAGAACCTAAAACTTTATTCCCCAAAGTTCATTGAGTTTGGGCATTTTCAGCGAATCACAGAGAAGATGCTTATCTTCTTCATCACAGATTGACATCTTGCTTGTTTGAAGACTGTACCGGTTGCTCTGATTGTATAAACCGTCCAATCCACTTACACCGGTTAATAGTCTTAACCAAATACAGACGCGTGAAAACATATATTTATCTGTTGTTTGGTTATGTATAGCGTTTACTTCTTAAATCTAATGCATATTATAAGATCAAATCCAAAATAGAATACACAAAATTATTAAAATCAGAAATTCGCTGCCATTTAGAAAGGGACCTTTATACCAATATACCGCATATATATAGAACATTGGTCCCCAAGTGTATGTGTGTGTCTATGTAATTGTCAACTCCAAGTATAATAGATTTCTTAAAAAATCAAAGGCCCTTTGTTGGTAAAGCTCCTGATATTTAATAAAATAAACTAATGTTAGCGGGATGAAGAATATATTCGCCAAAAACCATAGTGCTTGTATAACCGGAAACCAATAATTCACAAATATTGTTAGTTTTTTGTTAGAATGTTGATAGAATCAATTTTAATTCTGTCATAATTTATTATGTATGTTAGAGTCCCACATCCAGAGATTGAGAGAGATTGTGAGATTTGTGGACAATATATAAATGTGTGTGCAATCCTCCACTCTTGAACTAGTTTTTGCCTTTTTGGGTGTGAATTAGACCTATATTTACTAATAATGTATAAGATTTGTTCAAACCATACAATGTTGTGTAGTTCAAACTATATTAGCATGCAGTTAATTACCAAATACAAAATATAAAGTATGTTCGTGTTTGTTTCGCTGTTGTTGGCATCAATGATAGTGATCTTTGTTTTTTTTACCACGACAAACGATAAGTAATAGCGATCAACTCGTGTTTGTTTCGTAGTTGTTGATTCATCGACATGTTTCAAACAATAAAGGCCAGTTTGTTTGCTTATCTAGCATTTGCATCCAGATGATCAATTTAAATGATTTATCTGGATGATGCATCTGAATGATGTTTGTTTCTTTTTTGGTTATTCATTTGGATGATTCATCTGCATGGATCTGGATGAACTTTTGTTTGTTTGATCATTTTACATTTTCATCCAGATGCTTTTAATATGAAAATGACTAAAATATCCATGCTTTAATCTTATTATATTTGTAGTTAAATCTTAATCCTATTAATTTTAATTCATGATCTAAAAAATATTTATAAAAAAAATAATTTTCAAATTATTAATTTTGACATTTAAAATTTTTCATTTTCATTTAAAATATTTTTTGTAAGAAATTTCATCATATAAATTTATAATTTATAGATTTCTATTTTCATTAAATATTTAAATTTAATAATTTATTTTTTATAAAACGAAATTTCATGTTTTTGGCGAAAAAATGGAATTTTACGTTTTTAGAAGGAAAATAGAAAATATGTTTTGGCAAAAAACGAGATTTTACGTTTTTGCGGGAAAACGAGATTTTACGTTTTTGGCGGGAAACATAATTTTACGTTTTTGGTGGCAAGACTGGATTTTATGTTTTTGGCGGGAAAATGGGATTTTACGTTTTTGGCGGGAAAACGGGATTTTACGTTTTGGCGGAAAAACAAGATTTTACGTTTTTGGCGGGAAAACGAGATTTTACGTTTTGGCGGGAAAACGAGATTTTATGTTTTTGGCAGAAAAACAAGATTTTACGTTTTTGGCGGGAAAACGAGATTTTATGTTTTTGGTGGGAAAACGATATTTTATGTTTTTGGCGGGAAAACGGGATTTTACGTTTTTTACCGGAAAACGGGATGTTACGTTTTTGGCGAAAAAACCAGATTTTACGTTTTTTACATGAAAACGGGATTTTATGATTTTGATGGAAAAACAGAATTTTACGTTTTTGGCGGGAAACGGGATTTTATGTTTTCGACGGGAAAACGAAATTTTATGTTTTTGACGGGAAAACGAGATTTTATGTTTTTGACGGAAAAACGAGATTTTACGTTTGTAGTCGGAAAACGAGATTTTACGTTTTTGGCGGAAAAACGGGATTTTACGATTTTGGCGGAAAAACGGGATTTTATGTTTTTGATGGGAAAATGGGATTTTACGTTTTTGGCGGGAAAACAAAATTTTATGTTTTTGGCTGGAAAACGAGATTTTACGTTTTGGGCGGAAAAACAAAATTTTTTGTTTTTGGCGGAAAAACGAGATTTTATATTATGGCAGAAAAACGAGATTTTACGTTTTTTGCAGGAAATTGTAATTACGTTATGGCAGAAAAGCGATATTTTACGTTTTTTTGTGGAAAACATAATTATGTTTTTGGCGGGAAAACAAGATTTTATT
Source organism: Eutrema japonicum (assembly GCA_030161315.1). NCBI lineage: Eukaryota > Viridiplantae > Streptophyta > Magnoliopsida > Brassicales > Brassicaceae > Eutrema > Eutrema japonicum. The sequence goes on along the minus strand of BSQW01000006.1, from coordinate 7,999,578 downwards.
TATTGTCATTTCAAAAATTTGGATGAAACACATCTGGATGAGTCATCCGGATGGTTATCTCAAACTCATCCAGATGAATTCGAAAATTTGTTCATAATTTTTAAAACTCATTCAGATTGTCCATCCAGATGATTCATCTGAATGAGTATAAAAATCCTTTAAACAAACATCAATTCTCAACTCCATCCAGATGGATCATCTGAATGATCAAATAAACAAAGCCAAATTTAGCGATTAACGACTAAAGTATGTCAAACGCTAAAAAATTATGTGTTTTAAAATTAACAATTAACAATATGTCGCTGAAATCTATTGTGAGTCTACTGTGATTTTATTTATGATTAGCAACTGTAACCAATTAAAATTGTAAAAATATCTAAATTTTTGACATATCTTGAAAATTAACAATTATCCAATGGAAAAAAAATATATATTTGGTTTTTAATAACAAGAGGGGAATGAAGGAGTAAGTAGGAAGTGGTTGCCACACTTCTGCTGTCATCTTACTGGTGTCGAGTTTGACTATATATGCTTTCTATGTGTGGGGATATTTAGTTATTGAGTCCGCCTATTATAACCCAAAATAATGATCAAAAAAAAAATAACAAGAGGGGAATAAGGGTAAAGTAAGAAAGATTGCAAAACAAAGGTAAATGACACAAAGCGTGGGGACCCTGAAGCAGAAGAAGGTTTTCTACAAGATGAGTGAGTGAGTGAGTGAGTGAGTGAGTGAATGAATGAATGTGAAAGAGAAAGGTCACAAGACAAAAACAAGAAGAAGCGTTGACTATCAGGTTGAAGCCAAAAACAAGAAGGGGGGCAGATTTGTCTCTTTTGGAAAGGACACAGACAAACTTTCTATACAGTCCATTAGATATTAGGCCCTACTTTATTAGCCCATTAACTCCTCTCTTTGTCTTTTTATTATTTCATTATCCCACCACGTTACGATGAGAAAACGTCGTCGGATTATACTGAGTCGAGTTGACAAGACGTTGATAAAAACAAGAAAAAAACACACACACAATTCTAGGGAACGTAACGCAAGTTATGTTATGCCTATCATTTATAACGGTCAGATCAACACCGTTTATATAAACAACGGTCAATGTTAATCAACCGTGAATGTATTACTACCGTTTCTTTCTCCCGTTAAGTTACGACACCGTGACGGTTGTCAAAAGTAAAAGACTTCGATTTAAATCGTGTCAGAAAAACAGAGAAAGAAGACGACGTTCCCGTTTTTCCATGTCTAGTCTAGTGACAGTGACGGTTACAACAAACCATTGCTATGTGTGTGTGTTTGAAACTGCAAAGTTTTGTTGTTCCGGTAAAAGTGACTTTAAAGCGTATTAATTCTTTACACAAACATATCTTTTTCTCCAGTGGATTTTGAGATCGAATAGTGACCACCCTTCAAAAACTCGAATTGCAAAAACTGTACGTGAGATATGTTATGCCAATGACATAATGACACGTACGTTGACCACAAGTTATAGTTACTAGCTCGATGTACTTTTTCACTTTTATTTCCGTATATGATTTCTATTTCATAAATCTACTTGATAGAAGAGAGTTAATAACCATCACAAAATTACGAGATGTTGAGAAAAAAACCTTAGGTTTTGATTTTTCATTATTTTTAGCGGTATATTATTATTATAGAGATTTTTGCATGTACGATTATTTTATAAAAATATACAAAAATTAAAAAATAAATAACATTTTATGTACTACTCATGTACAGTACTCAGATAACAAACATATGCAAAATCGTATTTGACAATAAAAAGTGTTAGTTATTCTTTTAGAATTTGGAAAATTTTAGAACAAAAATTATGTTTTGATTAAGTGATACTGTATACAAATATTCCATTATTCTATATGAAAGTCATAGTATAAAATATATTTTTTTTTTAAAAAGAGATTATTCTCTAAAAAACAATAAGTCTAGCGGTATTTCGTAGGGCTGGGAACGGTGCGGATATCCGGTTTTTTTAAGGTATCCGTATCTGTATCCACCGGATAATCAATTTTATTATCCGAATCCAGATCCGAAAGCTCCGGATATCCGGATTCCGAATATTCGTTGAAAAACTCAGATATTCGCGGATATCCGGAATAGTACCACTTGGATTCTCTTCATCGTCTCCTTCATAATATGCCATTGTTCATATATTTGTGCACTCGTCTTATCGCATAACACTCACGCTAACTTATTATTCTCTCTCCCTCTCTCTCTCTGAGAGGACAGCTTAAAGAAAAAAAAAAATGGAGATGAGACATTTGAAGACTCGACTTCTGTTTCTGCATCTTCGCCAGCTCTACGTTATCTCGATTTTCTTTCTACTTTTCTCACCATGCTTCGCTTCCTACACTGACATGGAAGTTCTCCTCAACCTCAAATCCTCCATGATTGGTCCCAACGGCGACGGCCTCCACGACTGGGTTCACTCCACTTCTCCGGCAGCTCACTGCTCTTTCTCCGGCGTTTCTTGTGACGGCGACGCTCGTGTTGTCTCCCTCAACGTCTCTTTTACTCCTTTGTTTGGGACTATCTCACCGGAGATTGGGATGTTGAATCGTTTGGTGAATCTGACTTTAGCTGCCAACAATTTCTCCGGTAGATTGCCACTGGAGATGAAGAGTCTCACCGCTCTCAAGGTTTTGAATGTCTCCAACAATGGAAACCTCAATGGAAGCTTCCCCGGGGAGATTGTTAAAGCCATGGTTGACCTTGAAGTCCTCGACGCCTATAACAACAACTTCACCGGGTTGTTACCGCCGGAGATCCCGGGGCTTAAGAAGCTGAAACACCTCTCTCTCGGCGGGAATTTCTTCACTGGAGAGATACCAGAGAGTTATGGGGATATCCAGAGCTTGGAGTATCTTGGCCTCAACGGCGCTGGGCTCTCCGGTGACTCTCCAGGGTTTTTGTCTCGGCTTAATAATCTCAGAGAAATGTACGTCGGCTACTACAACAGTTACACCGGCGGTGTTCCCCCGGAGTTCGGTGGATTGACGAAGCTTGAGGTCCTCGACATGGCGAGCTGTACTCTCACCGGAGAGATTCCGACGACTCTCAGTAATCTGAAGCACTTGCATACATTGTTTCTTCATATCAACAATTTGACCGGACATATTCCACCGGAGCTCTCTGGTTTAATCAGCTTGAAATCGCTCGATCTGTCAATCAACCAGTTAACCGGAGAGATTCCTCAGAGCTTCATCGCTCTCGGAAACATTACTCTGATCAATCTGTTTAGGAACAATCTCTACGGGCAAATACCCGAGTTCATCGGAGAATTGCCGAAACTTCAGGTGTTCGAGGTGTGGGAGAACAACTTCACGTTACAATTGCCGGCGAATCTTGGTCGGAACGGGAATCTGAAGAAGCTCGATGTCTCCGATAATCATCTCACGGGACTCATCCCCATGGATTTGTGCAGAGGCGACAAATTGGAGATGTTGATCCTCTCGAATAACTTCCTCTTCGGCCCGATTCCGGAAAAGCTAGGCCAATGCAAGTCGCTAAACAAAATCAGAATCGTGAAGAATCTTCTCAACGGGACTGTTCCGGCGGGTCTCTTCAATCTGCCGCTGGTTACGATTATCGAACTCACTGATAATTTCTTTTCCGGTCAACTTCCGGAAGCGATGTCCGGGAATCTTCTCGACCAGATTTACCTCTCGAACAACTGGTTTTCCGGCGGAATCCCACCTGCAATCGGTAATTTCCCCAATCTGCAGACCTTGTTCTTGGACAGGAACCGGTTTCGCGGGAATATTCCGGGAGCTATCTTCGAGTTGAAGCATCTCTCGAAGATCAACACCAGTGCGAACAACATCACCGGCGAAATTCCAGATTCAATATCCCGCTGCACTTCCTTAATCTCCGTCGATCTCAGCCGTAACCGTATCGACGGAGAAATCCCCGAAGAGATCCACAACGTGATTAACCTGGGAACTCTAAACCTCTCCGGCAATCAACTCACCGGCTCAATCCCCACCGGAATCGGAAACATGACGAGCTTAACCACTCTCGATCTCTCCTTCAACGACCTCTCCGGAAGAGTACCACTCGGTGGCCAATTCATGGTGTTCAACGACACTTCCTTCGCCGGAAACCCTTACCTCTGTCTCCCTCACCACGTCTCCTGTCTAACGCGGCCAGGACAAACCTCCGATCACAGCCACGCGGCGTTGTTTACACCTTCAAGGGTCGTCATCACGATTATCGCAGCGATCACCGCCTTGATCCTAATCAGCGTAGCGATTCGACAGATGAACAAGAAGAAAAACCAGAAATCCCTTGCCTGGAAGCTAACCGCCTTCCAGCGACTAGATTTCAAAGCCGAAGACGTCCTCGAGTGCCTTCAAGAAGAGAACATAATCGGCAAAGGCGGAGCCGGGATCGTCTACCGCGGATCCATGCCAAACAACGTAGACGTCGCGATCAAACGCCTCGTAGGCCGTGGAACAGGGAGAAGCGACCACGGATTCACGGCGGAGATCCAGACGCTTGGAAGGATACGCCACCGTCACATCGTGAGGCTTCTCGGATACGTAGCGAACAAGGACACGAACCTGCTTCTCTACGAGTACATGCCCAACGGAAGCCTCGGAGAGCTCTTGCACGGATCTAAAGGCGGCCATCTTCAATGGGAGACGAGACACAGAGTAGCCGTAGAAGCAGCGAAAGGACTGTGCTATCTTCACCATGACTGTTCACCATTGATCTTGCACAGAGACGTCAAGTCCAATAACATTCTTCTGGACTCTGATTTTGAAGCCCATGTAGCTGATTTTGGGCTTGCCAAGTTCCTAGTGGACGGTGCTGCTTCCGAGTGTATGTCCTCAATAGCTGGCTCTTATGGATACATCGCCCCAGGTTAGTTACAACTAAATTTAATTGTGACACATCGAGAAACACTAGTATATAACGAATTACACAAAACATGCTCTAATCATCATTGGTTTTGGTTTTGATAGAGTATGCTTACACTTTGAAAGTGGACGAGAAGAGTGATGTGTATAGTTTCGGAGTGGTTTTGCTGGAGCTAATAGCTGGGAAGAAACCGGTTGGTGAATTTGGAGAAGGAGTGGATATAGTTAGGTGGGTGAGGAACACGGAAGCTGAAATATCCCAGCCGTCGGATGCTGCTATGGTTGTTGCCATCGTTGACCCGAGGTTGACTGGTTATCCGTTGACCAGTGTGATCCATGTGTTCAAGATAGCGATGATGTGTGTGGAGGATGAGGCAGCCTCAAGGCCTACGATGAGGGAAGTTGTGCACATGCTCACTAACCCTCCCAAGTCCGTGACTAACTTGATCGCGCTCTGACCCAACCAAGATGGATGAAAAATAAGATATGTAACCAAGTGGTAATAATATCTTTTTTGGGGGGTGTTTCTCTAAGTTGGATATATATGGCTTCAAACTACTTTTGAGTTGTATATTTTGTTGTGTGACGATTTGTATATTACCTCTTATGTGTTCTTATCTACTCGAGTCTGTAATGTAATCAGTATGCTTATTAATGATGGCTTAAAACTTTTAGCTATTTCTTGTGTATATAATAACAGAATGTGAGAACTTTGACTTCTGGTTCCACACTAGATTCTTTACAATAATCGATACCTTTAGTGAATCAGGGTCTTATTGCCTAATCTCTCTGATTATGTTGGAGAAATAAGAGATAACTGCTTGCATTAACTAGGTTGCCTTGAAAAAACCGCAAGGTTTTGCCAATTCTGGATCGTTGCTCCCAACATGGTGTCATGATGTTGCATTCTTGACACTTACCTGCAAAGAATTTTAAAAAAGGTGGAAACTTGTCTTGTAAAAGACCAAATCAAGAGAGAATTACTCTGCATTTGGAAAAAAATGACCCGACTTGGTTTCATGTGTATTGAGTTCTCGGTGCTCAAACTACTATAACACTGTCCAAAGAAATCGAAATTCCAATGTAATTCATTTCCATGAGCTAGCAACAAAATCACCTCAGGGTCATTAATTTCTAGCCGTGAAGCAAAACCTGCGTCAACTAAGAAACCGACAAATATACAGAAACCAATAAGGTTGTCAGCTTTGAGTTCATAAGCAGCAGACTTCAACCATTATCATCAACATGAGCAAATAAACATGTTAGAGATCGAGGATGATGTTGTGGAGAGCCAATTGTATGCATAAGTTTTACTTCCATTCAATCATGGCCAAATGCAGAAGAAAGAAAATGGGTGATTTTGCAATTCACTTGCAGGGGAACAGATGTGAGAAGAGGACAAGACGCAGAGTGCGACAACTTACAATACAAGGGAGAGCCACTCCACTTTCTTCTGCTCCCAAAAAAAAAACAATCTTCATTGCTAGATTCTACCAATATCCAACTCGAAATCTAACATACATAGCATTTCAGGTTTCACAAGCTCATTAAGCTAGATACAAGATCTTAAATTCAAAATCGATTTATATTAATAACAAGAACATCTATCATCAGATTTTACAACATATCAATACAAAAACACCCCAAAAAGTGCATAGCTACAAGAAGAATACCATTGCTTTATTCCTCATCAGCTGTTTATACATACGTTTATGTCTAATACATGTTATCTACTTCGGTTGCAAGCTTTTTTTTTAACAAAAGGGGGAAATATATATATATAAGAAGAAGTCAATCAAAAAAGGGGGAAAATTCGAGTTTATGTACTCAGAAAGCACCGTACGGTATGTGTTGTGGAAGCCTAAATCGAACCTGTGAAGCCGGAGAACGGACCGCAACGCCGTGCCAGCAAATCCCTCCTTTACAAATTCCACCACCGTCGTGATGGTGACGGTGGATAAGATCCTCGCCAACAACGCGATTGTACCGCGAAACCGCATCCGCGGCTCTGCGAGACACGTCCCATGCGAGCGTAACCGCCAGTAAAACGCCAACGGCCGTAATCGAAACGAAGACGACGAATCCAGCGCCGAAGCTCTTACCGGAGACCAACCCGTACACCTTAATCGCGATAATCACCGCCACGTAGATCGTCGCGAGATTCCCGAGAACCGCGTCGGATAACGCCATATGACACATAGAGATAGGAGTTTCCTCTCCGCCGTCGTGAAATTGCGCCGGTGATCGTTACGGTGGGGCTTTAACAGAAAGTAAAAAAAGGAGAGCGATAATAAATGTGGTGGGGTGGATGTCGATGACTCGAGGCAGGCGTAATCCTTGTCAAGGGGATATATGCAAATTACTAAAGTACCCTCATTGAGATATTTTCCTTCGTATAAAACGACATCACAAGAAAGAAACTCTCTTTAAACCTTTCTCATGGACTTTGGTAATGGTTTATAATGGGCCTCTTAAATCAATACTGGGTTCCACTTTTAGACCCATCTTGCCATTTTAGTTTTCTTCTCATCTCTATAATATTATTTAGGAATAAATTTTAAAAAATAAACTTTGTTTTGTAAGTTATTAAATGAAATGTCATTACAAATAAAAATATTAATTAAAATAAAAAATAATATAATTATCTTTTAAAATTATTAATGAGAATATGAAAAAATATTTATTTCTCATTAAAGATGTTATTTACTATTTAGTTTCTTAATTATTATGATATTATTAAATAATAATCAATCCATACATATTCAAAAATATATATATTCGAGATCTTGCAATATTTTCACTATGATTATTATATTTTATTTAGATATATATCAAAACAAAAGTTTGAAAAAAATATTTTACTAATTTTATAAAGAGTTAGACACGAGTAAATTAATTTTTAAGAGTTTGTGGACTGACCACAAAACAACCATAGTCATTAAGCTGTGCATATTAGAGTTATGTTTTCAAAATTATAGGTTTTTGCGGATTGGCCCGAATAATATTTTAGTTCATTACAAAATTGATTAAATATATATGTTAGTTCATGTTGACAATTATATATATAATCATTAGTTAGACATATTATAAAATTCATATAAATTATTTTTTTCTTAAATTTTAAAATAATTTAAAAAAATATATATATATTTCACGCTAAACAAAATTATTTCGCACTACATAGCTAGCGCATGTTGAATCCTAGTTAGTGTAGTGCATGTTGAATCCTAGTTAGAGATTAAAAGCATGTCTAGATTATTATTCCATGATGGTGGCTTTATTCATATGATATTTTTGTCAAATTATATGGACACTTTTTTATATTTATAAGGTTCAATCCCACTATATATCCAAGGCATCATCATCATCATCAACTCACACCTAATTTATATTATCCATTTGATATTTTCCGGCTAGTGGTTACCGCATATCACAATTAACGTTTTAATAATTACTTTTTCATTTTAGAATAGAGAATACCAGAATTTCTTATGGCTCTCATGCGCATGTAAAGTCAAATTATTTTTAGATACGAGAACAAGAACGAGAAATGTAATAGTCATTTTATTCATTTCAATGCTCCGAATGGCCAACGCAGCATCAGATAACAAACAAACGAAACATAATATTCTAAGAGTGGTTATATTAAAAATCAAATAAATATTCTGTGACCTTACAATTAACATTCCCATCTTTTTTTCTCAACTCCAGCAGCCCACTTTCTTTCCCCACGTGTTCCTCACCCCGATTAAGAATCCTCCCATGAGGGGTACTTTTGTAAATTCGGTAAGGATCTTTTTGCTGTACCTTTTTTCAACTCTGACTCAATCCGACGTCGTTCTTAGGAAAAAGGTCACATGGGCCGGGACGAGATAAGGCTTTAGTGAGGCCCCTCCTGATTCAGTGTCTGCCGCAGGAGACAAAGATAGGTCAAAAGAGCTGCCACATCCGACAAAAGGCCAGCGCGAGAGTGACTGTGATTCCACATAACGAAAGACGACACGTGGACGGTGATCCTTTGCTCTGGTCCAGAGCACCTTCGTATATCATCGATGTATCTACCGGCGACCACGTCGTACTGTCTCCGGCAGGAGTTGTCGACGTCCCTGGTGGTGGCGTCGTCACTTTCGGATCTGGGCTCTGATCTTGAGATGATTTTTGACTGCGACGGATCAAAGTAACAAAAAAAAAAAAAATAGCCGTTAGGTGAAAATATATATATAAGTGCCACGCGGCTCTTCGGGATTGGGGATTACATTATAAAAATTGTCAATAATGGGCCGTTAAGGTTCCACATCCCAATAAATCAATCTCTAAACCCGAGGGTAAATTGTGAATAAACAAAAGATTGGTAAAAATAAAATCGTAATGAACACCCATCTCTTTTTCTTTTGACAGTAGAAAGCAAAAAATCTGTAGATTCCTAAATTTGCACCCAAAAAAAAACAAAACGTAAGTGACTTCGAGTACACGGTAGCAAAAGGTTATTTAATGATTCATTAAATGTAGATGTAGTAAATACGATGTCTGTTGTATATTGACGAAATTACCCTCCCAAATTAATCGTGTTCATGCTTAATGGTTGGTGCCACAGTGAAGATGATATGGTTTTCGTTGTATTTTGACCAAATTATTCTCCCGGATTAAGCGTGTTTTCTCACCTAAACCTTAATCATATTGTGCTTATTGATAACAAGGTGTCGGCATAAGGGTATAAAGGGAATTTCACCTGGTGTTGGGAGATGGGCAGAAGGTGATGACGTAATTAGGGGACTTGGCGCATGTGAAGGTGCTGCTCTGATCATCGTAGGCGTAGCTGTACGCACGTGGGCACGCCGTTTTGAAGATCAACGAGTACGACGACGGTTTACACGTGTCAGGCGTACCGTACGCGCCGCTGCAGCAGTATTCCGGCGACCGAAACGCCTCGCACGCGCTTTTGCATCCCACCGACTGTTTTCCTCCTCCGTCGACGCTCGTCACCCTAAGCTCCGTCGGACACGAGCCGTTGAGGTCCACGACGCATCCCGTGCTGCTGCAGTTCTGCCCTGAGCCTCCCTGCGGGACGACGAGCATCGGGACGTTGTAACCGTCAACGAGGCTGACGTCGTAGAAATCGAGGCCTCCGGATCCGTCGAGCGTGAACTCGGCTAGTGTCGCCGGAGGAGCGGCGCCGGATCCGGAGCATTCGAGTTTTCCGGATCCGCAGTCGGCGGTTTCGCAGGAGAATTTGCCGTCGGTGTCGGTGGAGCAGAGCGTTCTTCCCCAGAATCGACCGCCCCATGAAGCTGGCGCGTTGATTGTTCGCTGTTCGCCTTTATGGAGAACGAAACCGGTCGTCGGAAGAGGAGGAACTCCGGCGTTGGAGAGAAGTCCCGGCCAGACTGTGTATTCGCATTTGTTCTCCATAATGAAGCTCGTCGATTCAATCCCTGTTGATAAACAAATCATAACACAGTTACAATAGTGAAATTAGTAATCATTGAGTCCATTTTCTGAAATCGGACAAGATTCGTACCGGGGAAGAAGAAATGGGAGAATAATAGGAAGATCAATGGCAACGGAAGAGCCATTGGTTTGGAGAAGAAGAAGAAGAAGAATGTGAAAGCTTTTTTAGGATTTTATATTTGCTCTGTTTCTTCTTCTTCTCCTACTTGTGTTTGTTTTTTATGTAACAAGACGCTTAAAAGGAGGATTATTATCAGGGCGAAAAAGAGATGATGCAAGGGGGGCGTGTGATTTATAGAAGAAGCATATTCCTTTGTCGGTAGGAATCAGGTGTATGTGTTGGTTGGTAGCTTATGGTACGCCTACTGACGTGGTAACACCTCATTGGGTAATTCTTTTTAACCGTTGTGAATAAGTAAAGTACCTGCTTCATCTCTTGTGTCATACAAAAAGATGACAAATTGAGCTAACTATGTTATTCATCGACTCATACATAATTACAACTATACGATAATGTGTTAGTCTCTATGGTCTAATTTGAAATTGGTTACCATTTGTTGGCATTATTTGATTGATAGTTTTCAACGACTTTCGACGGTTACTTTTCAAATTAATCTAACAATGACGAATGACGAATGACGAATGGTCTAGTCTAACAATGACGAATGGTCTAGTCTAGCACAAAATGACGATGAACTTCTTCAAGTCTAAAACCATACTATAATTTATAAAATTATCATATCATTTTCCGAACAACTAGTGGACGATTCAACGTCATTCATGATAGCGGCGGCCCCTGTAGATTATATTGGAGGATCCCTATAATATCTTGGCTTGGCTATATAAAATTATTTGTACAACATAATATCTTTTGCGCTTGATTGATCAATTGCAACGATATATTCCAAAAAAAAGAAATTTATCTGTTGACAAAACAAAAAACTATTCTTTTTTGGTTCAACAATAAAACCATTTCTGTATACGTAAAACCATATGCATTACATGTTAAGTTCCGGATACGAGGGATTATTACGTAAAACCATATGAATCTATTGATAAAAAACTATTATTTTTGGAACTAATATTACATGTTGTGGTTCCGAACCTGAGAGATTACGGGTTTTGGTCCTAGAACCTCCTGATAATTGGAAAAAAAAAAAACATATGCTAGATATTTTTTTGTGAAAGATAAAAGAAGATATAAAAGTTATAAATAATTTTTCAATAATTGCCTTACGTTTTTATATATTTTGTGGGACTAACAGCGACCATTTTGTAAATCTGCATCAGACAGGTCACATCCAGAGCCCACTTTACAATATATCGTAAGCCATCCTCTTCCCTCACGTACAATTTTGTTGCTTATCGCCGCCCGTCACAAATACTAAAATCAATATGATGCGTACATACAATCAAACACTTAATGGGCCTTTAAGGGTTTAGTATAATGAATGAGCCTAGATTTTAATCAAAAGCCTACAAATATGCTGCCCCAAATAAATCAGAGTGTTGTGCAGAGAGAGACATACAATTTGCATTCCCAAATCAAAAACAAAAAAAAATGAAAAATAAACTGAAATTTCCATAACACGTGTGATCTAAGGATCTTTGGTCAGGTACATATAACGTGAACAATTTTGTTATTATAAAGTGTGGTGATTAGGTTGAAAATACAGATTGCATGAAACAACCCTTTATTTCGATCATACTCAATATTCATAGCACACAAGAGAAGACCTAATTCCAACAAATCAAAACATCATCAAATTAATATATCGTTTCCTTAGGAATAAGATAGCTAGTTCTTCGGTCTCAACACTTTTTGTTCACAACACATGCATATCATCATAATCTCTGAAATAAAACTCTTATCTACGCATTTCAAATATTAGTCAAGAGTTTTCAAAGTTTTTTTTGTTGAGATTTTCGTGATGAGATATGTAGTGGTTGAAGTGTCGCTTTTGATCTCTTTGGTCCTCTTGGAGTTGAGCAATGCATTTGCACCTTCCGTTTCGTATGAATGGATCGTCTCTTATTCCCAACGTTCCATTCTCGGAGCCAACAAGCAGGTTCCATTGATGATTCTCTTATGTTACTTCGAGAATAAATAAAATTATTTCGAATCACATTATATATGAAACAAATGTATGATCAATCAACAGATCATAGTGATCAACGACATGTTTCCTGGACCGATTCTTAATGCGACATCAGGCGATATTGTAAACGTCAACATCTTCAACCATTTGACCGAACCCTTTCTCATGACCTGGTAAAAAAATTTGCATTCATATAGTTATATTTTCTATTCGTTTGATTCTAATAAGTTATAATTCTTAATCCAAAAGTCGTATATAAAATTGAAGGAATGGATTACAAATGCGGAAGAACTCGTGGCAAGACGGTGTTCTAGGGACAAATTGTCCCATACTACCGGGAACAAATTGGACATACCGTTTTCAGATAAAGGATCAGATCGGAAGTTACTTTTACTTTCCCTCGCTTCTACTCCAAAAGGCGGCCGGAGGATACGGTTCCATTAGAGTCTATACTCCGGAACTCGTCCGGGTTCCATTTCCTCGCCCCGATGGAGAATTTGACATCTTGATCGGAGATTGGTTCTATACTGACCATAGGGTAATTTTCATTTTTCCTTCATGCATGAAGCATTTTTATGACATTTATTAATTTTAGTTTGTTTTGGTTTTGGTAAGGATATGAGAGCTTCACTTGACAATGGTCTAAGTTTAGCAACCCCTGATGGTATTCTTATTAATGGGCGTGGCCCCGAAGAGACCTTTTTTGCATTTCAACCAGGTGATTTACATTTTTTTTATTTTTTAAGTTACTTATAACGTCACATTAATCGTATCTCTCTAATTACACAATTGGTTTGTTTTGTTTTTTGCATAATCACAGGTAAAACATATAGGCTAAGAATATCAAACGTGGGACTCAAAACATCGTTAAACTTCAGAATCCAGGACCATGATATGCTTCTAGTGGAGACAGAGGGTTCGTATGTTCAGAAACATACCTACTCCAGCTTGGACATCCACGTGGGCCAATCACACTCTGTTCTCGTCACTGCCAAAACCGACCCGGTTGGAAGTTACCGCTCCTACTACATTTTCGCCTCAGCCCGGTTCACTAATTTCTACTTGTCTGGTATAGCTTTAATCCGATATCCCAACTCCCCTCTTGATCCGGTCGGACCAGTTCCACAAGCACCTGAACCGTGGGATTACGCCTCCTCGGTTCGACAAGCCTTATCCATTAGGTAAATTACTATATTTTTCATGAAAAATCACCAATTTTTTTATCGACTTTTAAAAAGAAATACATGATTTGTTTCTTGAAAAATGGAAAAAATACCAAAAAAATAATGAAGTCACAACTTTCAATAAAAAAAACACGAACTACTCGATGAACAAAATACATATTCAACTTTCGTTGACTAATCCGTTTAATTCATAACTTTTTTCGACCAAACCATTTTAGATACAGCGTTAGTCAACTATAATTATTGACTAATGTCATGATCTAAAACGATTTGATCAAAAAAGTGTCAAATACTTGATTTATATGTCCATAGAGTAGTTGGTACTTTTTTTGGTTGAAAGTTGTGATTTCATAATTTTGTTGGCATTTTTTTGTCATAACTAAATCCACATAATCATCGTCGATCTTCTATATCAGCCTAACGAAATGCTTAAATTTTTTTGAAAGACATATAAATCCATGTTGATGATATATTAATTCTCCTAGTTTATTTTCTTAAGTAATAAAATAAATGTAATTGTGAACAAATTAGAGAGGATCTAGCAGTTGGAGCGGCAAGACCGAACCCACAAGGCTCGTACCATTACGGACGCGTAAACGTGACCAGAACGATAATCTTTCAAAACGACGTTATGGTATCGTCGAACAAACTCCGTTACACAGTGAACGGCGTTTCGTTTGTCTTCCCTGAAACGCCGTTGAAGCTCGTTGATCATTTCCAGCTAAAGAACACGATTGTCCCCGACATGATCCCGACTTATCCTTCCAACAAAACGCCGAGTTTTGGAACTTCAGTGGTCGATATTCGGTACAAAGATTTTGTCCACATCGTCTTCGAGAACCCTCTAGATGAATTACAGAGCTGGCACATCGACGGTTACAATTTCTTCGTTGTGGGGTAAAAAAACATAACCGCGCTAATAATGTTTAATGATGATTAACAAGGCTTTAAAATCTTATTTGCAATTGATGTGTTAGAATGGGATTTGGAGGTTGGTCTGAAAGCAAGAGAAGTGGATATAACCTGGTGGACGCTGTTTCTCGGTCAACAATTCAGGTTAAACCATATTCTAATATCAAAATTAACATTTGGTTATCTAAGTGAAGGATTAGATTTGTTTTAATTTTTTTTTTTGGGGAGGGGGGTTATAGGTTTATCCATATTCGTGGGTAGCAATACTGATAGCTATGGATAATCAAGGGATGTGGAATGTGAGATCACAGAAAGCAGAGCAATGGTATCTTGGTCAAGAGCTTTACTTGAGGGTTAAAGGTGACGGACAAGAAGATCCCTCGAATATTCCGGTAAGAGATGAATCTCCGATCCCGGAGAATTTCATCCGTTGCGGCAGAATTACCCAATAATTGGTTACTTTTAACATAAAAATCGTTATCTCCACAAAGACATGAGTTATTCCCTTTTTTGGGTTTCTATTATAATGTTCATATGAAGATAGACAAAATCTGAATCGATGGGTACTTTCAAAACTAAAATAAAACAAGGGTTTTAAGTTAATGGAATGAAATTTATTATCATCAGAGTATTAGGATCGGTACATCATTAGAATCAGACGACCGTCGTGAGAATTTTAGATCCAATCTCATCATTTGATTCCTAATTATAACGAGAAAAACAAAAAAATCAATTCGGTAGACAGAACACAGAGAACTTGATAGGTAAAAATAAAATCAGTTAAAAGTGTTTATGGACTTACTAACACAAGCACATAAAGAGAGAAAAAAAAAAGAGGGAGAAAGAAAGAGAATTTTAATCTATTCTGAATTAGCAGAGGACGGATTATATAAAGAGACGAACCTGTGGGATTTAGGGTTTTGAGATTCACCTGTGACTAAGAAAGATTACAATGCCGTTTTAGTATTTGATGGGCTTACATTATATTTATCTGCAAAACCGGCCCAGGTCTTTTTTTACTGGGTCTAGATTGACAAATCTCTTGTTTTTTTTTTTAATGTTAATATAAATTACGACAACAATTATTTGAACAATTCTAGAACTGACAATGCTTATCCGCTGCACAAGGATTCACGGTCATAATTAACGGTTTCACGCTGTCCGTTCCACAAGGATCATCCATGATCACGATGAACAGTTCCACTTGTAGCATATCGAAAATTTCTTTATAAGCATGTTTTTATTAATCTGCATAAATTGTATTATTTGAGAATCGAAACCTAAATTTTCTGGTGTAAAAACGTTGATGAATATTTTAATCAACAATCGGACTAAAGAGTTTTCACGAAAACTAAAAAAAAAAAATTAGTAATAGTAATAGGATGCTGTTTACAAGTTCAATTATTGACCTTGACGACAAATCTCATTTGAAAAGCTAAAAAAATGTCAAATGTCTTTAAAAAACCAACAGCAGCCAATCAAAACTAATAAAACTATAGTTTTGTTTTCTTTCGATAAATACAGATATACGTATATCCATATGAATACAAGCTATCGTGCTCCCATTTCCTTAATGTTCCTCCCTTCAGTAACATTTTAATAATAAGTGGGAACAAAAACAAAAAAATTGTAATAGTAATAGTAATAGGATGGTGTTTACAAGTTCAATTATTGACCTTGACGTACATATAAACAGTAGATCGAACGTGACATAAAAAATAAAAATAATGGATCAAATCTCAGATCTTACTACAGTCTACATCTAGCTACATGTGCTATGACATTATTATTTTTCTATACGACTACCTATATTGTTTTCTGTTATCTATATTGTATAATAGATCCAAAAAACAATCGCTGTGTGTGAGGATTTTTTGATAAGATTATTCAAACCATTTCAATTATTGTATTTGATCATTTTCATAGAAATAGGTACATGTATTCAAGATCTCCAGATCGCTATTACATCTTGCTACATGTGCTATGTCACTAAAACATCTAATAGATTAAAGACAAGGCTGTTGCATCCTCTCGCATTCATGTTGTATGCATTAATAAAACAGTTACTTATGTTTGTGGTTAGTAATTTTTGTTACTCGATGTCTAAAAAGAAAAGAAAAAAACAAAGGGTCGAGGTGCATTGATGAAGTTTGAGTAGTAGAAGTAGAATATTCATTTCGTGGGTCAAGATTCAGAAACGAGATTAATTATCTTCGTCAATTATATATTGTTTGTGTCGTATTTGGTGTTTGGGTCGAAACATTAATGGGACAAGACAAATTGATGGAAGGCTCATTTGATTGACAAAAAACCCGAAGGCAGAAAACGGTGTGTTTTACAACATCAAGAAAAAAGTCATCTTCTTCGTGTGAGTAACAGAACAAGTTACAGTAGAGAGAGAAAGAGGTTGTTAGACAGAGAGAGAAGAGAGAGAAAGTGAAGAAGACGATCGGCGACTCGTTTCTTCAGATCTCATAGGCTCGTTCTTGCTCCGGCGAAGGTCCGACTTGCCTTTCTCCAGCGGTCTCGGTTGTCTCGTGTTCTTGTACCTAAAAGACAGAGAAACAGAGAGTAAGCTCGCTGATATTGTAAACACCACGATCGGGGTGTTTCCGATCAAACTCCCATAGTGCATTTCGCAAGGCAGAGCGTTACTCTCCCCCGGACGTAGCCACATCGGTGAACCGGGTTAACATTCTGTGTGTTCTAGTTCTAACAAGCGCATATCCATAGACGGTCAAGATTCATATTGTGCAAAACATCAACAATTGGTATCAGAGCTCCAGGCTCGGGGCAAAGAAAGACGCAATCACTGAATCAACAAGGTAAGATTAAGGTGCAGTGCGACTTATCTTGTTTAGATTTTGGTTTAGTGCGTAAGGAGCATTCTAGAATCTAGAACTGGTTTGCCAAGGGAAGGGGCATCTTGTAGTCGTCATACCTGAAAGAAAAAATTAGCAGAATTACCTAAAGATGGAACCGATGCATGGAAGATTTGAAATGGACAAATTTGATGGCAAAAGTGATTTTGGGATGTGGAAGTACAAGATGCAGGGTCAGCTTGAGATTCAAGGTTTACTCACTGTAATACATGATGGTTACTCGATCTATACATCAACAGTAGCCAAAGGTGAAGACAAAGATCCTCCAAAGGAAACACAGATTGATCAGAAGAAGGCTTACAAAGATCTGAGAGTAAGAAGTCTCATGGGAACTTGCTTAAGTGACTCTATATTAAGGAAAATAATGCATGAGCCTACTGCAAAGGGACAATGGAAAGCTCTTGAAAAGATTTATCAAACAAAGTCTTTACCTAATAGGATATTCTTGAAGAAACAGCTCTCATGCTACAAGATGGAGGAGAACAAATCCATAGAAGAAAATGTGGACATCTTCTTGAAGTTGATTGCAGACCTTGAAAGTCTCAAGATCACCAACTCTGATGAAGATCAGGCCATCCAGCTACTGTCAGGACTTCCTCCAGCCTATGATCAGCTTGTACATACATTACAGTATGGTACCGGCAAGGAGATGCTTACGGTGGATGAAGTGATCACCTCAGCCTACTCCAAGGAAGCAGAGTTAAGACAAAAGGGTCTACTCTCTAAAGGGAAAGCTGCTGTAGAAGCACTTTACGTAGAAAACAGAGGAAGATCAGAGAAAAGGACAGAGTATGGAAAAGGAAAGAAGTATAAGCAGTATGATAAGTCAAAGAAAATAGGGAAATCAAAGTCAAAAATTGATTCATCTAAAGGAGAATGTTTCATATGCGGAAAAGAAGGACATTGGAAAAGAGAGTGTCCTCAAAGAGATAAGAAAAAGAGTGGTGAGTCATCAGCAAATGTTGTTGAAGAAGTTAAGCAACCGTTTGTACTCACTGTAAGCCAGAAAGGTTCAAAGGATGATTGGATGTTGGATTCTGGGTGCACATTTCATATAACACACAACAAGAACCTTCTGTTTGATTTTGAAGCATTGGATGGGGGAGAATTGTTAATGGCAAATAACACATTAAGTAAAGTGAAGGGGATTGGAAAAATCAAATTCATAAATCCTGATGGCACTGTGGTAATACTCACAGAAGTGAGGTACATGCCACAGATTGGTAAAAACCTTATCTCATATGGAATGTTAGAAAAGGCAGGCTGCAAGTATGAGGGTGAAGATTTCGTCATAAATTTCTACAAAAATGGACAGAAGATCATCACAGGAAAATATGATGGAAGTCTATATCATCTTCAAGCTAAGGTGACTAACGGAGAAACAAATCTCATTGAGTCAAAAGGAAATCTAACTACCTTATGGCATTCAAGGTTAGGGCACATTGGTTCAAAGAACTTGGAAGTGCTAGTGAGAGATGGTTATTTGCCAAAAACTGAAGTTGGGAAAATGGAATTTTGTGAGAGTTGTGTTTCGGGTAAATCCCATAAACAAAGTTTCCCTAAGGCCAAACACACCACTAAAAGGATATTGGAGTACGTTCACTCGGATTTGTGGGGATCCCCTTCAATCCCAGAAAGCCTAGGAGGCTGCAAGTACTTCATAAGTTTCATTGATGATTTCTCTAAAAAGGTTTGGGTTTATTTTTTGAAGACAAAAGATGAGGCATTTCACAGGTTTAAGGAGTGGAAAGAAGCTGTTGAAAGCCACACGCAGGAGAAGATAAAATGTCTAAGAACTGATAATGGTCTAGAGTTTTGCAATATACAGTTTGATGAACTCTGCAGGAAGAGTGGGATCAAACGTCACAGGACATGCACCTATACACCACAACAGAATGGTGTGGCTGAAAGGATGAATAGGACTATCATGGATAGAGTCAGAAGCATGCTTGCAGAAACAGGTTTGGGCCAAGATTTCTGGGCAGAGACTACTTCTACTGCAGTATATCTCATTAACAGGACTCCAAATTCCAGCATTGGGTTTAAGTTGCCTGAGCAGGTATGGTCTGGTCACAAGCCAGATTTAACTCACCTAAGGAGGTTTGGCTGCACAGCCTATGTGCATACTGTTCAAGAAA
The DNA here is from genome assembly GCA_030161315.1 of Eutrema japonicum. NCBI lineage: Eukaryota > Viridiplantae > Streptophyta > Magnoliopsida > Brassicales > Brassicaceae > Eutrema > Eutrema japonicum. The sequence continues at coordinate 7,980,028 of BSQW01000006.1, read as the reverse complement.
AGACAAGTCCAAGGGCTGTCAAAGGTATCTTCATGGGTTATCCTTTTGGCGTAAAAGGCTACAGAGTTTGGATTCCAGAAGATGGGAAGTGTACAACAAGTAGGAATGTAGTATTCAGGGAAGATGAGATATACAAGGATACCTTGAGAGAAGAATCACGGAAGTCAGGAGACAAGAAAAAGGAAAAGAAAGTCTACAAGCGGAGTAACACAGTTTCCTTTAACTCAGAGTTAATCCAAGGGCCTTATCCCTCTGGGTTTGAACTAGGAGAATCTTCGTCTCAAGGTGGAGGATCCTTTTCACAGCCAGAATCAGAAAGTTCAGATGAGTCTGAAAGTTCAGATGAGTCAGAAAGTTCAGAGGAGTCAGAAAGTTCAGAGGATTCAAACATGTTAATTTTCAGTGATGAACCAGGCTCAGAAGGAAATCAGTCACTGGATGAGTATCTCGTAGCAAGGGACAGAAGCAGAAGAGTTAACGTAAGACCACCCTCAAGGTTGAAGAGTTTAACCAAAGTAAAAAGGAAAGACGAAGCTGGACATATGGAGAACGTTCCATATGCTAGTGCTGTGGGAAGTTTGATGTATGCCATGATAGGCTCAAGACCAGATTTGGCCTATGCTATTGGAGTTATCAGCAGGTTTATGTCTAAACCAGGCAGAGAACACTGGGCTGCAGTAAAATGGGTTTTGAGGTATCTTAGGGGAGCTTCTAAGTCGTCTCTAACGTTTACCAAGAATTCAAGTTTTAGCATTGAAGGGTTTTGTGACTCGGATTATGCTACTGACCTTGACAGAAGAAGATCAGTAACAGGGTTTGTTTTCAAAATTTGGGGTAACACAGTGTGTTGGAGATCAAACTTACAATCTGTTGTGGCATTGTCAACGACTGAGGCAGAATACATGGCTCTATCCTCAGCCGTGAAAGAGGCCATTTGGTTAAAGAGTTTATCTGATGAGTTGGGTTTTAATTCAGGGAGTGTTCGGATACACTGTGATTCTCAGAGTGCGTTAGCACTAGCCAAGAACTCAGTACATCACGAAAGAACTAAACATGTGGCAACCAAATATCATTTTATAAGGGACATTGTGGCTGACGGAACAGTCACACTACACAAGATTCACACAAGTAAGAATCCAGCAGACTTCCTAACTAAAGCCTTACCTGGGCCTAAGTTCCAGCTCTGCTGTGATTTGGTGAATGTCGCTTGAGCGACGAGGTAGCTCCAGGTAACTCCGTTGTCAAGGTTGGTCTCTCGCAAATCAAACCAGAAGAAGGGTCAGTATCTTTGGTTAAGTGATTTTACTTGACAGCAATAGGTTCAAAGTATATGTTTTCTACATGAGTTACCTGAGAGTGACGTTGAGCAGAGACACCGGGTCTTTAGCTCAAGGTGGAGTATCTGAATGGTTGGAAGACAGAAGCAGCGACAGCTCTCCTAGGTTCCAAGGTTCAGATCCAAGTCGAGAGAGGGTCTCCGTCGAATGCCGAGGAGACCGAGACGAGTCTTTTAATCGGAGAAGATCGTCGATAAAGTCAGTGACGGCGAAGCTACGGCGTAATCGCCTCAGAGCTCAGCTTAGACGCTATGAGAGTGCTTTTCGGGTTACTGTCTGAATCGGCTAGGGTTTCGACATAAACAAGGTGGAGTTTGTCGTATTTGGTGTTTGGGTCGAAACACTAATGGGCCAAGACAAATTGATGGAAGGCCCATTTGATTGACAAAAAGACTGAAGGCATAAAACGGTGTGTTTTACAACAACAAGAAGAAAGTCATCTTCTTCGTGTGAGTAACAGAACAAGTTACAGTAGAGAAAGAAAGAGGTTGTTAGACAGAGAGAGAAGAGAGAGAAAGTGAAGAAGACGATCGGCGACTCGTTTCTTCAGATCTCATAGGCTCGTTCTTGCTCCGACGAAGGTCCGACTTGCCTTTCTCCAGCGGTCTCGGTTGTCTCGTGTTCTTGTACCTAAAAGACAGAGAAACAGAGAGTAAGCTCGCTGATATTGTAAACACCACGATCGGGGTGTTTCCGATCAAACTCCCATAGTGCATTTCGCAAGGCAGAGCGTTACTCTCCCACGGACGTAGCCACATCGGTGAACCGGGTTAACATTCCGTGTGTTCTAGTTCTAACAAGCGCATATCCATAGACAGTCAAGATTCATATTGTGCAAAACATCAACAGTTTGTTTTTCTTTTTCTAATGTAGACGATTTTATAAGTTTGAATTGTAGACCAAAATGTACTCTGGTAAAAATCTAACAAAGTATACCAAAAAGAAGTTTGGAAGGTTGTGGTCGAGTGGTAGTTTGATTAGGGTGTAATATGCTTTGCACTTCTTATCCGGGTTCGATTCCCACTCCAAACCAAAACCATTCTTTCCACTGACATCAACGTTGGCGATGCGTAAGTGTTTGAAAAAGGGTGGATGCGTCTCGCGGAATTAGTCTTGAGTCTTAGAAAGTTGATGGGATCCCCTCTATTAATAAACAAATAAAATAATAAGAAAGCTAACCAATTTCAATGAATAAAATCGTGTTTAGACGAGAAAAAAAAAAAAAAAAAAGAAAGAAAGAAGAGGAAGAAGAAGAGAATATCATTTAAGGTCAAGAATAAAAAAGTATAATTACATAATATTTTCCTAATAAAATCAATTATTCTTGGTATATGATCTATGATTAAATTTTTAGTTTTCAAGATTTTGAAACGGTATTTGATAAAATATTTATTTAATTATTCATTTATGGAAATGATAAAGTGGTAAAAATAATAACAAAATCGAAAGAAAAAGAGAGAGTGTTAGGGTGTAGTGAAAAACAGAGAATAAAATCTCAGAAACGGTTATAGCTGGCAAGATCCATCTTCCCCACGCTGTCAATTTGTCACTACACGTCCCTCTCTCCAAAAACAATCCCGCCTTCTTATTCTCCATCTCTCTCTCTCTCTCAATCTCTCTATCAAAATCTCAATCTCTCTCCCAAATTGCAACCATGAGAGAGATTCTCCACGTCCAAGGCGGCCAATGCGGTAACCAGATCGGTTCCAAATTCTGGGAGGTTATCTGCGACGAACACGGTGTTGATGCAACCGGGCGTTACAACGGAGATTCCGCCGATCTCCAGCTCGAGCGGATCAATGTTTATTACAACGAGGCATCTGGCGGGAGGTACGTTCCTCGTGCCGTTCTTATGGATCTCGAGCCTGGTACCATGGATAGCATCAGATCCGGTCCTTATGGCCAGATTTTCCGTCCCGATAACTTCGTCTTTGGCCAGTCCGGCGCCGGTAACAACTGGGCCAAAGGTCATTATACCGAAGGCGCCGAGCTCATTGATGCTGTCCTCGATGTTGTTCGCAAGGAGGCCGAGAACTGTGACTGCTTGCAAGGTATTGAGTTTTCCTCATCGGATGATTCACACTTGACTTCATCTATTTGGTTTCTGATTGATTTGTGAACCCAAAACTGCAATCATCATTTAGATCTCGGGAGTGTTCATTTTTATTGTTAATCATCATGGCTTTTCACTAGTTTACCAGATACATAAATCACACAGATGCACCGATTAAGTCGTGATTCTTCTTCAATAATTGAATTGAATTCAGGTGTTAATGAGTGAGCTGTTTACACTTACTGATAAGGAAAAAAAGTTAACGTCATTTTAATCTAAAAAGACAATATCCTAATTTGGCGGTAAGTGTTTTGTGTGGCCCCTAAAATGTTTTTGTTCCAGTTTTGTCGCAGTGAGTCAAAAGTGATCCATCGAATACTCACTTTATGGAATACTCAAATCGAGAGATGAAACAAATCATTTGATTCGTAATAATAACAGTGAAAGTTGATCAAATGATGTTGTCACACTTGTTCTTGATCATTTTATTCGTGATGACAGGGTTTCAAGTGTGTCACTCACTCGGAGGAGGCACAGGTTCTGGAATGGGAACTCTGCTGATATCAAAGATCCGTGAGGAATACCCAGACAGGATGATGCTCACATTCTCTGTTTTCCCATCTCCAAAGGTCTCAGACACTGTGGTTGAGCCTTACAACGCCACTCTCTCTGTCCACCAGCTTGTTGAGAACGCTGATGAATGCATGGTCCTCGACAACGAAGCTCTCTACGATATCTGTTTCCGCACTCTCAAACTCAGCACTCCTAGCTGTAATGTTTTTGTGTCAATAGTTACTCTTATTAATGATTTTACTTCATATATATCCTAAGATCATATATATAACATTTACAGTTGGAGATTTGAACCACTTGATCTCCGCAACTATGAGTGGTGTGACTTGCTCTTTAAGGTTCCCTGGACAGCTCAACTCTGACCTAAGGAAACTCGCCGTGAACCTTATCCCATTCCCTCGTCTCCATTTCTTCATGGTTGGTTTCGCGCCTCTCACTTCCCGTGGCTCCCAACAGTACATCTCCCTCACAGTCCCCGAGCTGACCCAGCAAATGTGGGACGCCAAGAACATGATGTGCGCAGCTGATCCGCGCCACGGGCGTTACCTCACAGCCTCAGCCATGTTCAGAGGAAAGATGAGCACAAAGGAAGTCGACGAACAGATATTGAATGTCCAGAACAAGAACTCTTCCTACTTTGTCGAATGGATCCCAAACAACGTCAAGTCCAGCGTCTGCGACATTCCACCAACAGGAATCAAAATGGCTTCTACCTTTGTGGGAAACTCCACTTCCATCCAGGAAATGTTCAGGAGGGTGAGCGAACAGTTCACTGCTATGTTCAGGCGCAAGGCGTTTCTGCATTGGTACACTGGAGAAGGAATGGACGAGATGGAGTTCACTGAAGCTGAGAGCAACATGAATGATCTTGTCGCTGAATACCAGCAGTACCAAGATGCTACAGCTGATGAAGAAGGTGAGTACGAAGATGAAGAAGAAGCTTACGAATCTTGATTTTTCACCTTGAGAGAATCTCTCAGAATGGTCAGAGAACACAACCAAAAATATTTAAAACGAAAAAAAGGAATGGAATCAATCAATCTCTCTATATATATATATACACATATCAAGTTGAATCTGAGATTTTTTTTTTCTTTTTTAAAAAGTGTTTTGTTTGTGTTAGTATTGTTAAAGAAGTCTTTGAGTTTACTTTCTTTATGGTTCTTACTTCGTATTGTATCTGCCATTTGGTTTGTTCTTTGCTTCTCATTGTCTTGCAATAATAATTTCTCCACTTATCTCTCTTTTTTAGCTTTTCTTTCATATTCAATCTAAAATGTATGCACACCAAGAAAATGTTTTTACAATAAAAAAATCCTTTATATAAAAAAACTAGGATTAACCCGCGCTAATTAGCGCGGGTAATTCTTTTTTAATAAATTGTTTTGAAATTTAAGAAAAATTACTTTTATTTGAATTTTATAATATGTATAACTCATGATTATATATATAATTGTCAAACGGAATAATTTGTCTATTTAACTCGTTTTGCAGTAGACTAAAAATATTATTCGGGCTAACCTGTAAAACATATAATCTTGAAAACATAACTCTATTAGTTATTATGCACCGTTTAATGACTCTAGTTTTGTGGTTAGTTCATAAACTCTTTTAAAAAAATAAAAAATTATTGTATCTAACTTTTTATAAAATTAGTAAAATATTTTTCAACTTTTATTTTGATATAAATTCAAATAAAATATAATAAACTATAGTGAAAAATATATCAAGATTTTGAATAGATTTTTTTTCTTTGAGTATATATAGATTTATTATTTAAAAATATATAGTAGATAACATCTTGAATGCAAAATAAATAATTTCCATATTCTTACCACTAATTATAAAAGATAATTATACATTTCCTATTTCAATTATTCATTGTTATTTGTAATGGTATTTCATGTAAAACGATAATAATCAGGTCGAAACCTAATTTCTCTCCTAAAGAAAACTCAGCGCCGCCGCCCCCCTTTAGTTTTCGATATGCCTCCTCGGTGGCCAGAGTTCCTCGCCGCTGCCGGGGAGGTCCCCTCCTTCCCTTCTCCCTAGGCTCCCTTTTTGTTTTGCTCGAATTTCGGCAATATAGACGTTGCCGAAGTTGTTCCTCAGTTTGGTTTCGCCGGCGTTGTAGCTCGTTTGGATTCGCCACGGGCTCTCTCGTCTCTCCCTACGTATGTTGCTAGAGGATGGTGACTCGTTGGGTTTGGATTACAAAGTTCGTCACGCTTCCGGAAGTGTTCATGTCGTCGGAGTCCAAGCTTCTGCTCGGTCCGCGAGTCCTTGGATCCGGTAGTGTTGCTGGTATCGTCTCCGACTCTGCTCAGATCGAGGACGACTGGGTCAGTTTCTTCGACTTTGGTTTGCTTCACCTCCTCTCTTCGATGGAGCTCGAGCCCCTTCAATCGAACGCCTCTTTGCCGGCACCGGCATTTCTTCTAGAGTCTCCGGATCTGATGCCTTTTGCTCTGTCTCCTTTGCTTCCGCCGGATCCACCGGTACCACCTGACCCGCCGGATCCATCCGCCTCATCCCATCAACCGCCTTTTGATTCCACCGCCGATCCCATGAGACTGCTTGAAGAGCGAGTTTAATTTCCTCGAGGATTACTTATCCTCTGGCGAGCCCTAAACTTCCAGCAGATCCGCTCCTCTCGCCTCCACCGTCGCCTACTTCAAATCCCTGTCTCTTACCATCCCTATCTTCGGCGTCTACAAAGGAGTCTCCATCGGAGATTTGTCACAAAGTCTTACTATTCTCTGGATCAATTGCTGGAAAGCCACCATTTGTCAAAATTTATTCCCATATGCCACTATTTTTTGGTATTTTTAATAAACAATTATTTTTAAATTAAAAATGAAGGAAAAACCCAAAAACCCAAAACAAAAATAGAGAATTACAGACCCAACCAGTTGGATCCGATGAAAAACCCACCCAGACCTAACAATCCGACCGAAACCCATATGCAGTTAACTAAAATTTGAAAAAAAAAAAAAACCAAAAAATCCCTCCCACTTCCCCATGCTCCGTGAGCCCATCGGTCTCCCCTGAGGAAAGTTCTGATCGAATCATTCCGACCACAAAATCCGACAAGAGCGAAGCCGCCGAGAACTCCCAAGGTCAAGTTCGGTTTCCTCGCCGGTGGAGTCGCCGTTCTTGTCTTCGATTTCGTCTGCAGATTTCCAGATTTCGTCGATTCCCTCGACAAGAGCAAAGCCGATTATTCATATCCTTCATTCTTCATATCCTTCATTCTTCCTCTCCCTCTCAGACTTGTCAATAGGTAACGGAATCAAATGCTAGTTCTGATGCCTTAGTTTTCGATTTTCGATGAGCGCCATTATGCTTAACTTATCTCCTTTCGGTTTTGATGTGAAATTGTTCTCCAATTAGTTTGGATTATATACAAATGGTATGTGGATGTGTTGTCTAACTTGTATCTAGTTTTGGTTGTTTTAGGAATTACCTAGAAGCAATTATAGAAGGAGAAGCAATGGATTGTCATGAAACAGATCTGAAAGTGACGGTTAATGAAGGAGAAGAAGTGAGTAAAGAGCAATCAGTTGAAGAAAATGTGGATGGAAGGAGAGTAGAGGAACAAAAAGGGGATGAAAGGGAAGAAACAGTTGCTGAGGAGGAAGAAAACATTGCTGAAAACGTAGAAGAAAACGTTGAAGAAAACATGGAAGACAATGTTGTGGAGGAAGAAAATGGTGGAAAAGAAGATGAAAAAGAGGTAACTGGAACATCTTAGGTTTGAAATTGTGATGTAGGGACATCTCTGGCTAACTGGGACATTTTAGGTTTGAAACTGAGATGTAGGGACAAATCTGGGTAACTGGAACATCTTAGGTTTGAAAATGTGATGTAGGGACAACTGTGTCTAACTGAAACATCTTAGGTTTGAAACTGTGATGTAAGGACAACTCTGGCTAACTGGAACATCGAAACTGTGATGTAGGGACAACTCTGACTAACTGGAACATCTTAGTTCAACAATGATGTAGGGACAACTCTGGCTAACTGGAACATCTAAGTTCAACTGTGGATAAGTGATAGTAATAAGTGTTTTTTTTTTGCAGGACTACGATAGTGATGCTGATGAAGATGATGATGAGAGCCAACCACTGCCGCCGGAGAAGATGTTTTTTGGTCCAAGCGAGTACAGCAAGACTTGCAAGGTCGGAAGTAGGTGTAAGCTGAAATCGACGGTGGAGTACATTGAGGATGGTTTTGATGAAGAATTAGAATGGTTTCGAAATCATTCTCAATTCAAGCATCTGTTCCACATGCCTAAGGAGGCAAACCACATGCTTCAAGGCATGTGGATGCTTCTCCTTAGGACAGCATCTACGGAGAATTATTCATCATGACGTTCTCATTCTTTGTTTATGATTCTATTCTACAACCTGGGACTTTGATTTGGAGTTCGAATGCTTTTATTTATGTTTTCTTTCACCTTATTTTAATATGTTTTTGTTCAATTTGGTTAACTGATTATATTGTGTAAGTTATTCGGTACAATTGGAAACAACTAATATAACTATATAAATTACAATTACACTTAAAATTAATTAAAAACATAATTAATAATTTAATTAGAGACCATACAATATTGAAAAGACATTGCTCGAGTGTGGAATTGCTATCCCATACAATGTTGAATTAAAAGTGGATTTAGGTACAATTTAATACAATTATGTACAATTAATATTAAGTACAACTAAGTACAACTGGTATAACTATATAATATATAATATAAAGTTACAATTAAAATAAATAAAATAATATAAAAAAGACATATGCGCCGCAAAAAGGGACATGTGCGCAGTTAAAGTAACATGTGCGCCATCAATTTTGTACATGATTAAAAAAAGAGGGAAGTTCCGAAAAAATAAGAGACGGCTAGGTATTTATTAAAGTTGGTGAGAAATGAGTGAGAAATGTATTTATTAAAGTTGGTGTGGTTTAAACATAGTTGTCCCCTAGATGTACAGTTGTTCACCAAACATCATAGTTGTACTTTTGGCGATATTTGTGTATTTTAAGTTGGACCTTAATATAAATGATTATGTTATAGTTGTCCACGTGATTTTCTACAGTTATGTACTATTTAGGAGGTTTTCATAAGACAATTTGTACGAAATCGAATTTTTCAACTCTTTTCCATCGTAAGAGGTGAATATTAACAAAGTCTTCCTTATACTATAAGGAGTACTTCATGTGAGAACAAGCATATGTATTAGAAAAATGTTCAATTCATTTTTTATTGATTAATAATCGTTTTTTTAGGTATTACGAATCATTTTACACTTTAATTTACCATTTTTAATATTAGCTGGATATAATATTAATAATTTTGATTGTATAATTATTTTGTTCGTAGTTTTACTAGTTGAACCTGGTTGTACAAATTCGAGAACATACATGTTCTTATCTGTACTTAATTTAATCTGGTTGTACGAATCTGAGAAATACTGAACATACATGTTCTTATTTGTACTTAGTTAAACATGGTTGTACAAATCCGATGCCATATAGCAACACACATGTTCTTAATACTACTTAGTTAAACCTTGTTGTAAAAATCCGAGAAATACAGCAACATACATGTTCTTAGTAGTATTTAGTAAAACCTGGTTGTACTTAGTTAAATCCGAGAATTACAAAGAAGAAAATATGTTTACTCATCAGGACTTTCGGGCTGCAACCATTCTGATTTCTGAATTCTCGTAAATACCATTTGCAACCTTGTGCAGCTTGACCACATTGTAACATAAGTCGCTCCATATCCGAATTAACTGTCCTCGTCATCTACAATATATGACTCTCTCGCAGCATTAGATACGCTATAACTCAATTTCAGCTTCCTTGGGGTTTCATCTAACGCAATATTCCTGTATATTTTCTCTACTAACATCGAATAAGTTATCTCTTCCATAGATGCGGTCTTAAACGATATAGCGTATACAGAATTTATTGAAACCCATTCATGCTCTTCTGTATAGTACCCTCCATAGTCAAAATGAACGTTTGTGTGCCTCTTCCTCATCGCCTCCTGGAAATAAGATAAAAAAACACTAATTACGAATTACACAATTTGTCATAGTTATTCCATTTGTTCCAGTTGTCCTAATATCTCTCAGTTATATACCATTTGAACCAGTTGTCCTACTATCTCTCAGTTATACCATTTGTTCCAGTTGTCATACGTCTGCAGATTTCCAGATTTGGGATCGATTCCAAATCGGGGTTTCCTCTAGATTTACCACCATTCAACAGCTAGATTCGATAAATAACCTATGAAAATAGCTATTCTTACCATTAAACATGATTACAAACCAAATGTGCTACCAAAACAACCAAATTCCTTTTCAAATCCCTAAATCTAACAAATCTCCAAATCCCCTATCAATGAACTCACCAAACCCGATGAAGAAAGGAGAAGAAATCGATGCCAATGAAAACGGAGAACTCACCGGAGGGGACGGCGGACGTGGTTGAAGGAGCTCGGTTTAAGCAACAATGGCGAGGAAGAGGAGGAGCTCACGGGAAGGAGGAAGAAGGTAAGCGCTATTTTTTTCCTTTCCTATTTCTGTTTTTTTTTTTTTTTTTTTTTTTTAAAAATTTCATTAAGGATATAATTGACATTCTACATATTGAGTGGCATGTAGATTAGTACGTGGCATGGTAGAATTTTTTTTTTGAAAAAGTGGCATCTGAGAAGTTCGCTCCTATTCTCTCCGCCACTCCTCTTTCACATCTTATCAGCTGGGTAATCCGCTGGTTCTCCTCCGCCTCTAACATATACTCCCGACAGGTAAGAAAAGCTCTCATCTTCCACTTACCTTCTGGCGTCGTTGTCCTGTCCACCTCCTCCGCCAAAGACATGCAATAGCTCTGGCCTCTCTTCACCGTGGGCCTGGCCCTTTACGACCCTCATGGTTTTTAGCATGTTCACCGGTTCGGCGCTTCCTCGGGTTTACACCGACGACCCTAATCCTCTTCGGTTCCGTTATCGTCAAAAGCTTCTCCCACCACTCACCTTTGCCAGTCTTCCAATCATTCGATTCAGCCATCGTAAAAAGCTACCGTATCAACTCATCTTTGCCGTTCCTTTACCTGTTTCCCAACCCACTCGATGTTCAATCGGCGAGAAGCTATCAAGGGCCGAGCCTAACCGTGGGTTTCTCAGCTCACAACTCTCGCTCATGTATGGCCCATCTCCCAGGTCTAATTCTGTTGTTGGCTTCTTTGGTCTTTTTGCCGAGATAGTCACATCTAAACCTTTGTTAGTAATGGAGTTTCCAGCAACTTTCCTCTCTTTGAGAGGTGTACTTCGCCCGTGTTTTGTGCCGGGAAATTTTAAGAAAATTTTTACCGAATTGTCTTTTTGTGTAGCGGTCTGTACGGGATCAGAAGAGAGGCAAACATGTTCGATTCGTCGAATTCTGGGGGTAGAGTTCCAAACTCAATATGTCACATAGTTTTGTGATTGAGTCCAAACATTCCGGTTTTACCGTGAAGATCTTATCGACGCATTTAAGTTTAGGCTCGAATTCGCTGTCAGCGGATCATCTATGTGCTTTAAACTTTTATGTTCTTAATTTGTATTATATTTGTGAACGAGGATGGATAATTCCCTCGGTTTGTAGTGTTGAAGTTTAATGAATAAAAAGAAAGGTTGCATCAAAAAAAAAAAACTTACCAAACAAAGTTAATTTTCAAAAAAAAATTCTTAAATAATATTATAGAGATAGAAATTGAATTTAATAGTCTAATCTCCGAATTGTGTTTATTTTAATGCATTCTTCATGGCGGTCTAGTGGCGAACCACAAGGTGAATCCATAGTAATAGTATCCCTTTAGGCGAATGAATCTTTCCTTTCATATTAAAAAAAGGATTCTTCTTCGAATCCTCAAGTTTCCATTTATAAATTATACAAAACCAAAAACTTGCCGTTCTCCAAATGGAAACTTGCAATATTTAGTTGCATATTCGAATCAAAAATCTATATATTTGCTAAAATACCCATCCAAAAAGTTTATTTTTTTTTTTTTTTTATAGAAAAGCCCCATTGCTACTTGAATTGGTATGGAGAAATGAATCTACTATAAAGCTTCTTAGATCGAATTAAAGCTAATCTTCTTTGTCGTGCTTGAGCAGCTGCTTGGGCTCTATTAGCCATTATCTGAAAACCAACCATGGCGTCGATACGGTTACCTTCCTCTGCTGCAGGAAGGTTCAGATCAAAGCCACGTCGTTCCAAGTCAGCCCTCGATTGATGTAGCAACGACGCCGTTTCAACACCCCTCACGTTGGCCGTACGATCAACGCATATCGACGGTTGTAGATGACGCAGGTTTTGGTAATCTCTTTTTTTCTTCTCTCCGATTGGCTGATGGGCTAGTAACCCAACTTGTGCCCTACTTAAACCCATCTCCGCCTGTATATTCACAAAATAGAATCTTTTAGAAATGGAAATAATATCAAAAAAGCTTACAATACAAGGAAAAAACAAATACCTCGAGAAGCGAGTTTGGCTGAGAAGTAATCTTCGGCTTCGATCTTTGTTTTGTCGTCGAAAATTCTTCTTCTAAACCCTTTTTAATCTGTCGTATATATCCCCCAAAAAAAAACACACACAAACAATGAAACAAGTAACTATTCAGTAGTAAGTAATTAAACAAAACAAACAAAAAAAAAACTCAAACTTTTGGTAAGTAATAAAAAAAAACCCAAGAAAAATAAGGAGAGAATATTCAGGATTACGCTTAGAGGATCGGTTTTCTTGGCCTCGCCGGTTAAGCACGACGAACTCGAAGTACTTGCCATCTCGCCGACGTCAGTACTCGGCAGAGATTTTATCGCCGGCGGTGGATTGAGGAAAACGGAACTAGACCTCTTCTTAGTGCGACCCCATTTATGCAGACAAGGAGAATCGGAAGAGAATACGACGGGATGCGAAAGCTCCAATAAGATTGAAGAAACATCGTAGTCGATTTTATCGAAGAAATCTTCGCCGTCACGGTAACGGAGCGAACCGTGATCTTCCATTGTTGTACCCTGTTTCTTCTTCTTCTTCGACATTCTCTTGGGAGGCGAATGATTTTTTGGGGGGCGTCTCTCGGCTTGAAACGATTGGGTTAATGAGATAAATCTTTTCGGAAGATTTTGTTTCGTTTTATTTATTTATATTTACTACTATCACATTAGGAGCGTTTGATGGTCTAGCTTTATGACAGGTGTCACTATATATTTTTTTGGTTAATTTCATGCCCCCATTTTTTTTGTTCTCTTCTTGTTTCTTATTTTTGATTTTCGGGTTTCTTGTTTTCGTCGGGTGGGTATTCGGTTAATTGTTTGGTTCGGTTCGGGTTTTTCGGTTTTTGGGTTTTAAAGTATTATGTCCTATTCGGGATTAAATTCTATTTCGGTTTGATTTTCGGGGTTTTCGGGTTTTATAAATATTAACCGAATTAGAATCACTTTTGTGAAATTTCAATTATTTCGGATAATACGGTTAATTTTAAATAAGAATAAGAAGTTTGACGATTGTGAAAAAATATTTAACCAAAAAAATGAACAAAGAAATAAAAATAAACATTTTCTAGATTATTACGGTTGTTAAAATCATCTCCAAAATCATAGTTTTGCTTTTGTTTTTCACTTCCAACTTGACCAAAAAAAAAAAAAATCAATGGCTTAGTGATTCAATTTATGTTCGAAGAGAGAGCAATCTATGGACACATGGCACTAAGTTACTTTTCCCAAGTATAAAAATTCACACGATAAACTACTCTATGTTGACTAAACAATTGAGTTTTATATAAGTTTAGTTTCAAATGCTAATTATGCGTTATTTAACAATGAAAGATCAAAAATATTGTTTTCATATTTTCTAAAGAAGGCATCATGGTTTAAGAGTTTCAACTTACATATTCACTCCAAAAAATAACCAATATAAAATAACTTGGTTTCGTAATAGCAAATTATATGGTAGGTAGACATACCTTATATGGATTGAGTTTTAATTCGGTTACTCTATCGGTTAATTTGGTATTCAGTTAATAAATGCCAATTCGTCAGTCACCCTTGCAGTGACCAAAGACTCGTTCAAACCGGTGAGTTAAGACGTTTGCGCGCAATGGCCATATCTACCGGATTAAATGCTATTAATGGCGAATCAAGCGGAGTAAATGACAACGTTAAACACAGACACTACAAGAAAACATGGGTATTTCCGACGGAAATTCCGACGGCGATAATTTCGTCGGAAATTTCCGACGGCTTTCCGACGGATTTCCGACGAACTTCTCATCCGTCGGAAATCCGTCGGAAGGCCGTCGGAAAAGTGAACCCGTCGAAAATTCAGACGGATTTCCGACGACCATAATCCGTCGGTCACTTTTCGACAGATTTCCGACGACTTTCTGAGCAATTCTGATGTTGCCGACATACTGCCGACGGATTTCCGTCGACGTCCATCCGTCGGAATTTTCCGACGGATTTCCGACAGATGGTGACTTTGCCGACATGGTTGCCGACATGGTTGCCGACATCGATAATATCTACTTTAGATCCGGCGGAAATCCGTTGGAAATCCGTCGGAAAATGCACAAAGTTTTCCTTATAAAAACGTATCCACGCTTCATTTATAATCACAAAAAAAAAAATCTCTCTTATCTAATTCCTTACAAAAATGTCTTCTTCAAATCCTTATAATTATTTTCGATCATGGATGGACAAGCCTCATCAAATTCCGGACACGGGCCTAGTTACGGAGGAATTCAAAGAAGGTCTACAGGAATTCATGGCATTTGCGGGTATGCAGAAGAAAGCAAAAAAAACCGGTAAAATCTATTGCCCTTTTACCAATTGTGGGAATCGTAGATTTATCGTGATAGATGAAGTATGGTCACACTTGTATTGTCATGGGTTTATGCCGGGTTACAAGATTTGGTATTATCATGGAGAAAATGATACAATGGTGGATAATTATGCTAGTACTAGTGAACATTATATTGGGGATAACACTAGCTTAGAAGAACCCGCAATGGAAGTACAAAGTATTGTAGGTCATGTTCAGATGGTGAACGATGCATTTCGTGAAAGTATACCATCGGTTTCTGAGTATGGAGATAGAGGAGAAGAACCTAACTTAGAAGCTCGGAGATTCTTTGATATGTTATACGCTGCTAAACATCCGTTATATGATGGGTGTAGAGGTGAACATTCCCCTTTATCAACTGCAACAATGATGATGGGTATAAAGACGGATTTCAATTTGAGTGAGGAGTGCGTGGATGCAATCGCTGATTTTGTGAAAGAAATTTTGCCAGAAGATAATCTTGCACCGGTATCATACTATGAGATACAGAAACTTGTTCAAGGTCTAGGATTGCCGTATCAGATGATAGATGTATGCATAGACAATTGTATGCTCTACTGGAGAGAGGACGCAGACCGTACGACATGCCGTTTTTGTCGCAAACCTCGGTATAAGGAAACAGGTGGAAGAGTGCCAGTGCCATATAAACTGATGTGGTATTTACCGTTAATAGAGAGATTGAAGAGGTTATATCAGTCAGAGCGCACAGCGGGAGCAATGAGATGGCATGTAGAGCATACAACAGATGGACAAATCGCCCATCCGTCAGACGCAGGAGCATGGAAACATTTTCAATCCATTTATCCCAGCTTTGCGTTTGAGGCGAGGAACGTATACCTTGGATTATGTACCGATGGTTTCAACCCTTTTGGGAAGCACGGCAGAAAATATTCTTTGTGGCCAGTAATTGTAACACCTTACAATTTGCCGCCATCTTTGTGCATGCGAAGGGAGTTCTTGTTCCTTAACATTCTCGTTCCTGGACCAGAGCATCCGAAGAGATCACTTGATGTGTTTTTGCAACCATTGATTTATGAGCTGCGAATGTTATGGGACCAAGGTATTGAAGCGTTTGATGTTTCTTGTCACCAAAATTTCATCATGCGGTCGGTACTTTTGTGGACTATTAGCGTTTGATGTTTCTTGTCACCAAAATTTCATCATATGGCATGTTATCAGGATGGACAACGCACAGAAGGTTATCGTGCCCGTACTGTCAAGATAACACTGATGCGTTCCAATTGAAGCACGGACGGAAAACGTCTTGGTTTGATTGTCATAGGCGATACCTACCTAGCGATCATCCTTATCGTCGGAGCACCACATTGTTTAGGAAGAACCGGAAAGTATTTGATGGTCCACCTCCTGAGTTAGATGGTGAGTATTTGTTGACTCAGTTCAGAGATTTTGGTGCAGAGAGGACCATTGATTGTGGTGGTAACGGACATCATCCTGTTGATGGTTGTGGCAACGTTCATAATTGGCACAAGAGGAGCATTTTCTGGGATTTGCCTTATTGGAAGAACCATCTTTTGAGGCATAATCTGGATGTCATGCACATTGAGAAGAATTTTTTCGACAACGTTATGAACACCGTTCTCAATGTCAAAGGGAAGACGAAGGACAATCTGAAGTCTAGATTGGACTTGCCAGACATTTGTTCTCGTAGAGCACTACATGTGACAGGGAACGGGAAGCCTCCGGTCCCGTCTTTTCGTTTCGATGAACCTTCAAAGGCCGAGTTTTTTTACTGGATTACCGAAAGTGTTAGATTCCCGGACGGATACGCATCTAACCTTCAAAACTGGGTTGATCATGGAGAAGGGAAGTTTACTGGGATGAAGAGTCATGATTGTCATGTGGTGATGCAGCGCCTCCTTCCATTTGCCTTTGCATGTCTTCTACCACGTAATGTCCACGAAGCAATTGCATGTACAATCATGAAATTATTTATTTACTAATTTATACAATATATACTTCATTATTTAATTATTCATTTGTTATCCATATTTTGCAGGGATTGGTGCCTTTTTCCGAGATATATGTTCTCGCTCTCTTACATCATACGGTATCCGCAATCTTGGGGCTAATATACCTGTAATCCTTTGCAATTTGGAGAAGATATTTCCTCCTTCATTCTTTGATGTTATGGAACATCTAACAATTCAGTACCGTTGGATGTATCCTTTCGAACGGTATATGTTACATCTAAAGAAGAAGGTGAAAAATTTGAGTAGAGTGGAGGGTTCTATCGTCGCACAGACCATCAATGAAGAAACCTCACATTTTGCCGAGTCCTACTTTCCATCACAAGTCAAAACAAAGAGTCGTAGAGCAGCTCGACATGATGACGGAGGCGTCCTACCTTTCTATCCGGTTGATGTACCTCATATATTTTTAGAGATTGGACGACTTAGTGGAAAAGGCAAGAAGAGGAGACTTTCACCACAAGAGCGAGAGCATTTGCATATGTATATTCTCACAAACTGCGATGGAGTTGATGAATATGAGAGGTATTATATTGAACTTAATTTTTAATTACTTATTGGGTTCTTGATTATATATATATGTACTAACGTGATAATTGCTTCAATCTCACAGGATGTATATGGCTTATCAACGTTTTGCATTTCCTGACAAAACAGAGGACGAGCTAATCGAGCTCAAACAGTAAGAGTTCGGACGTTGGTTAAGAGATTATGTAAGTCTTTTAATTGCCTTGTTTTTAGCAATCATCATATGTAATGAAAGATTTAATTATTTGATGTTTTTTTATTTTAATTGTGCAGGTGACGACAGAGAAGGCTAACGGACAAACATTTCCCACGTGGTTAGAAGAAATTGTGAGATTTCCACTAGCAACCGTGCAGTCACATGTGATGTATAGCACACGGGGGTACGCTTTTAAGATTCTTCGGGATTATAGGACTGCGACAACTTCAGATTACGGTGTATCAACTCAGTCAGGTGATCTTGTATACTATGGTGTCGTACGTGAGATTTTCGATGTTCAGTACCCGGAAATGCTCGGTCTAAGATGTGTTGCATTTTTATGCGACTGGAACGGCCCATTAGTAGGAAGCGGTGTGCGACACGACCAATTTGGTGTTACATCATTACATAGCAGAAGAAAACTCCAGAGATACGAGCCATTTTTACTTGCATTACAAGCAGACCAGGTTTGTTTTTCTTTTACGTTAATTTTTAATTTAGTTTTGTTGCATTCCCGTGGTTAAATTTGTACATGGTGTAGGTATGCTACATTCCCTATCCGCGGGTAACAAACAAGCAAGACCCGTGGGTTACAGTCACATCGATAAACCCGAGAGGTAGAGTTCATGGGATGTCTGATCATGAACCCCTCCAACAAAGCTCCGTAGGTTTGGGTTCAATCGAGCATTCCCTTGAGGTCGACCTTGTCGTTGATTTCACCATACAGGCAGACGATCGGGTATTTGAGGATTCATAAGAAGAATTTGACGAATTTGGGGAACCTTCCGATTCAGGAGAATCAGATTACTCATCATCGGATTGACAGTAGTTTTAATTATAAAATTTGCACCGTAAAATATGTACATATATTTGAACTAGAATTGTAATGTGTAATATATAAGTTATGTCGAAGTTTTATAAACTTAGACATTTGATTAAGTGTAACAAAAGCGGAAATTAAAAAAACAAATTTTGGCCGAGGCATTCAGTTTAAGTTTTTAGCCGAGGCAACTGTATCCGTCGGAAATCTGTCGGAAATTTCCGACGGATTTTCGACGGCTTCAGTTGCCTTGGCTAAAAACTCAATCCCTCGGATATAACCCAAACGAGGCATTCAGTTTTTAGCCGAGGCAAATGAATCCGTCGGAAATCCGTCGGAAATTTCCGACGGATTTCCGACGGATTCAGTTGCCTCGGCTAAAAACTCAATCCCTCGGCTATAACCCAAACGAGGCATTCAGTTTTAGCCGAGGTATATTCATCCGTCGGAAATTTCCGACGGACTTCCGACGGATATATTCAAAAATCTTGTTTAGGGTATAGGGTATAGGTTTTTTTTGTGGCAAAAGTTTACAAATACTTGTATGATGTATATAAAATAGGTTAACCTTGTATATACATCAAAAAAATATGTTATATAGAATTTATAAATTTTGATGGAAGTGTTTGTATAAGTTATAGTATAAGATATAGTTGATTTATGTGAAATGATATGTTTTGATGTTGTATAATTTTTAAATTAATGCAAAGCCATTAATATTGATGAACTTAATATATATATTGAATGAAACATGTAAATTACATGTCCCTAAATCATATAAAGAAACTCTAAACCCTAAACCCCAAATATACCCTAATCCCGTCGGAAATCCGTCGGAAATTTCCGACGAATTTCCGACGGATCTGGAAAATTTGACACGTGCCTGTTGACTGACCAATCGACAAACATGCAAGGAATATACCTTATCTTCTCCAATCCGTCGGAAATCCGTCGGAAATTTCCGACGGACTTTGATATTTTCGAGACCGCGGGAATATCAACTGCGTAAATGAAATTATTTTTCGAAATCTGACGGATTTCCGACGGCCATCGAAATATATCGACAAAGCGTAAGTTTTTTCCCTTATTTCTCTCTTCTACCTCTCTCTCTTCCGACTCTTCTTCTCCCTCTTCTCTCTTCTTCTTCCTTACCGAAAATCTCTTTTCTCTTCTTCTTCTTCACAATTTTGGTTTTAGTCTTCAATTCCTCAACTCTTCTTTATCAATTCCTCAACTCTTCTTCATCAAAACCATGTAAGTTTCATCAATTCATTGAATTTTTTTCTAGATCTTGTTAGTTTTAGGGAATATATTAGTTAGGTTGTTAGAATTATATCTATGTGAATTGTTAAGTGGTTAGAATAGAATTTGTTATGTAGAATCATATTAGTGTTAGGGTTTATGTGTTTAGATTGTTGATTTAGAATTGTTAGATCAATAAAACAAATTTTTGATTTTTTAAAACGTTTCTTTATATTAAAATCGTTTTTAGATCTTGTTTCATTTTCTAAAAATATTTTAAAAACGTTTGTAGATATTGTTTGAATTTTTAAAAATATTTTTATATATTAAAATCATTTTAAAAATATTGTTTAAGTAATAAAAACGTTTAGACAATATTTGTATATATTAAAAACGTTTTTAATATATTTTTAAGTAATAAAAACGTTTTCATAATATTTGTATATATTAAAATTGTTTTTAAAATTTTTTAATAGTAATAAAAACGTTTTTATAATATTTGTATATATTAAAATCGTTTATAATATTTTTTAACTAATAAAAACGTTTTTAAAATATTTCTATATATTAAAGTTGATGTTAGAATATTTTTTTAATAATAAAAACGTTTTTCAAATATTATTTTAGTAATAAAATCGTTTTAATATTTTTTATAGTAATAAAACGTTTTTTAAATATTTTTATATATTAAAACTGATTTTGAAATATTTTCCCAAATTTTGGAATTTTTTGAAAAATTTGAATTTTTTGTAAAATTTGAATTTTTCGCAAAATTTGAATTTTTTCTAAATTTGTTTCCGGAAATTTCAAAATTTTTGGTATCTTTTAAAAATTTTGTTAATTTATTAACAATTTTACCGTTTTCCGCAGGGATCACGACGACGTTCTTCAGTTGGGAGGCGGAAACCAAGGACGCCGTTCTCGGGGTTCTCGGTGTACGCCTCCGGGACCAACGAGCTCGGGAACTCACATCCCAGATTTCCAGTAATCCGCTGTTCGGAGCCACATTGAGATCGAGGAGCTAATCCGGCAGCCTAACCGTGGCCATTGCATTCGACTCGACCCGAATTTTGAGGACGGGACTTGGTAAGATAATGTTTGTACATTATTTCAATTTATTTAGATTTTTAAACTTAACATATTTGTATCTTTTCATAATGTTTTCAGGTTTAAGCTGTCGACTCAGATCACCAAGGCGATATTACGGATGCTCCACAACATGTTGGACAAACCATACGAGAAGTATTCGGACATGCCTACCGAGGAGAAAGACGTGTGGCACCAGACTTTCGCGGTAAGTTATTTATTGATATATTATTTATTTTGAATTTCATTTTGTCAATTTTTCTTTTTTACATGTAACATAAATTTTTAAAAAATTGTAGCAAGAGTTCACGTGGCACTATCATCATACTCGCAAAGTCCTTGACACATTCGACAAGTATGCCGCAAACTCGTACTCGAAGCACATGTACGAGTGGAAGCAGAAGTGGAAGCACAACAAAGACAAGCCGAAGGACCTTGACGACGACGTCTGGAAGGGCTTCTGTGAGTACTGGAGTAGGCCTGCGACTAAAAAGACCTCCGACCAACAGTCGAAGAACCGAAATAGCCAACGAGGCAGGAAAGGGGTCTACATCCACAACGGGGGCGCAAAGACCATCGAACGGGAAGCGATGGAAATAGTAAGTTTAATTTAATTTTTTTATTACTAATTCTGTTTTTTATATTTATTTAACTTAACAAATTTTCGCAGGCGAGAGAATCTGGTTCCGAACCCGATTATCTTAAACTCATCGAGCAGAGACACGCCAATAAGAAAACCGGTCAGATACATGACTTGGGGATGCGGGATGTTGTCGAGAAGATCAAGAAGACGAAGCTGGACCATGAAGTATCAATATCGCAGCTCACTATTGACGGATCAACGTCCTCGAACTCTTTATCCCGGGAAGAGATAAACCAGATTATACTTGAGGTAAGTTTTAATTTCATTTCGTTTTTTTTTTTTTTTCGTTATTTAATTATTAACGGTTATAATTATTCGCAGCAAACCCGGCAAGTGAAAGGTCGATTCGCTGGGTTAGGCACCCTTCCGACCCAGGAATCTTCTTCCTCGCTTCCTCGTTTTCCTTCAGAGTACCGGGTAGAAATCGAGAAGCTCACCCTAACGGTGAAAGACCGTGACCAGCAGGTCGAAGAGCTACGGACGGAGCAACTGACTACCAACAAGAAGCTCTCCTCGTTGGAGAAGATGATGTAGAAATGTTTCCCGCATATGTTTCGGGATAATAATCCCGACGAGGACGACGGAGATTCTCCAACCGCTTAAATATTTTCTTTTAATGCTTTTTTTAGAACAATTTTTTTTAATGTGTAATGAATTTTTTAATTTTGTTTAATGAATTTATATATTTATTATTTCTATTTTTAATTTCTATTTCTAATTTATATAATTTTAATTTATAAATTTCAAAAAAATAAATAATTAAATAAAATTCAAAATAAAATTCAAAATACGTTGCAATTCCGTCGGAATAAGTTACCGTCGTAAATCCGTCGGAACCTATTTCCGACGAGGAACCGACGGACTTCCGAGACAACTTCCGATCAAATTATCCGTCATAACTCCGTCGGAAATAGTTACCGTCGGAAATCCGTCGGAAGATATTTCCGACGGATTTCCGAAGGACTTCCGACAAATTCATCCGATCACCATCTGTCGGAAATTCTGTCGGTAATATATCCGTCGGAAGTCCGTCGGAAATTCCCGACGGCCAACCGACGGACTTCCGACGGCATTTCCGACCGAATATCCGTCGGAAAGTACGCGGTCGGAAATCCGTCGGAATTTCCGACGGATTTCTAACGGCCAAAATCCGTCGAAAAATTCCGACGGATTCCGACGGAAGCCATATTTCCGACGAACTGTAACCGACAGCTTAAATCCGTCGGAAATACCCCTGTTTTCTTGTAGTGAGATTCGGAGTATAAAAACAAGAGCAAAGACAAGGAGTAAATGACAACTTATTCCACGCACACACTGAATACTTATCGTTTCTTTGTTCTTGTTCTTGTGTAAACACTCTCGAAGACGAAATACTTAACTCATTTACTCTCGTTTCTTGTCCAAAACCATTTTTTGATTCGTTCAGTTCGCTCCGAGCTATCTCATTTATGTTCATTGCTCAAAATTCATTTGATTCTTTTGTTATTAAATATAAACAAAAATCCATCGATAATTCATATTTACAAATTTTAACTGTTGTAATTTCAGCTACAACACATACTATAATCAACAATACAAATTTTTTGATAGATATTATTGCATTTTTCAAATTATAAAACTAGTTACGATAAGGGTGAATTGCATCAATATTACATTTGGAAGAGCTAATTAGGTGACTACCATCTGAAAGTAGTCAATTGAATTTCTAACAATAGTCAACTGCCCAGAATAAAGGGAATTATCGGAAATATCCTTGCACCCTTATTCTGGACATTGCTTTTTGCAGACATCGACAACGACATGTCGAGTGTAAAAGGTGAACCTGCTAGTGTCTAGTTTCGTTGAATAGCAGGGAGAACTTTTAGAATTTGTCTTTCTCTTTCCTATTCCACTTTCTCTTTCCTCTTTCCTCTTTTTCTTCTCTTTGTGTGAAAGAGAAACGTAGTTGGCTATTTCATTATTAACTGATGTCATCACTCGTACCAGTCATAACTGATGCCATCAATAAGTTTTATATACGTAAAAATAGTCGTCTATTTGTGTGAGTAATTAGTGCTGACTACTTTTACTTGTAGTTCAATCATTTATTTTTGCTAAATAATTGGTTATTTAATTGTTTATGTATTAGTTCTTATTTTTAGCTTGCTGCGTTGGGGGTATAACTGTATGCAGTAGTCACCTATTTATTTGACTGATTATATTGAAAGTATTCATCTATAAATTTATTTGGGGGGGGGGGGGTGTTAATAGTGAAAACAGTTGAGTATATTGACTTTTCACATGTTTTGTATAATTAACTATTAAGTACGGATAGACAACTGTTGATATTTGAATATATATCTTGTTTCTGTAGTATTGGGTTTTGTCCACGTGAAAATAGTCGTCTATTTGTGTGAGTAATTAGTTTTGACTACTCTTATTTGTAGTTGAATCGTTTATATTTGCTAAATAGTTGTTTATTTAATTGTTTATGTATGAATTATTTTCTTTAGTTTGCTCCGTTTGGGGTATAACCGTATGGAGTAGTCACCTATTTATTTGACTAACTATATTTAAAGTATTCATCTATAAATTTTGGGGGTTAATAGTGAAAATAGTTGAGTATATTTACTTCTCACATGTTTTGTATAATTAACTACTAAGTGCGTATAGACAACTCTTGATATTTGAATATGTATCAGAATAAGATAGTCTGCTACGCCATCACAACTATATAATGTACTAAATAGTATATCGATGAAAAAATGAATTATATAGTGAATTATCTTTGTAATTGTCAATTATAGTCAACTATTTGCTATTTAATGTACTAAATAGTAACTATTATACTAGTTAACTATACAATATCTAACTATTTAGAAAAAATAGTTAACTACAATTTCATCTAGCTAATGAATGTTGCTAGACCACAAATATATCTTCTGCTTTTTTAGTTCAATATTCATCTCCATCTCCATCTTCAAGCTCACCAGCGTTGGCCACATTTGGACCGTGCAAAGTTTCTAAAATTGAGAAAACGGGATATGTAAGTTTGGTAAGCTAACTATATGTGAAAATAGTTAACTACATAAAAATATTTGACTATTTATGGTTAACTGTTTGAGGTATATAGTTAACTACATGAGAAAATATAACCGATTATTTGTAATTATAATGTATAGTTATCCAATATATAGTTGGCTATATGACAAAAAATAAATTATATAGAGAATTATCTTTATAATTGTCTATTATAGTCAACTATTTACTATATAATGTACTAAATAGTAAATATTAAATCCTGAAAACCCCGGTGGGCCCGATCTCGAAGAGCTCCGAGTTGGGGGAGCCGTCGTCGGCGACGAGCAAGGAGGCGAGTATTCCTCCGATTCCAGTTTCGGCAACAATGTCGAAGAAATCGGAGATCTGAGCGTGAGGGTCACCGGTCTGAAGGCGGATCTGGTCTTTGAGGTGGACAATAGAAGCTCCGACGACAATGGCAATGGTTCCACCGCCGTCGATGCTAAGGATTCGTGTCTTCCTGGTGGAGTCGCCGCAGTGCGAGAGCCATTTCTGTTCCAGCTTCGTGAAAATGTCGACATTAACCTTTCTGAGATCCATCTCCATAATCTCTATGGAAAGGAGTGATTTTGATTTTACCCAAGAGATCTATGAACAGAAGATAAAAAAAACAGATTTTGGATCTAATTTTATTATAATAAAAACAAAAATAAAGGAGGGATTTTGATTTTACCCAAGAGAGAGATAGCTTAGAGCAGCGAGGTCCCATTTGGGTTTCAAAGCTTCGATCAAAGATTTGGAAGAGCTAATTAGGGTTTACGTTAAAAATTCAACAATGGAAAGAGAAGATTAAGCGAAGCAGATGAGGAAGAGGAAAGAGAAGGGAAAAAAAGTAGAAGAGAAAGAGAAAGAGAAAAAGATAAGATTCTGGAACAAAGAGAAAGAGAAAAGAAAGAGAATTAATATCGTGTTAAGTGGCTGAGGGGCTCCTATGTATTTTCACTACTCTTACTTTTGAATAAAATAATATCTTTTTATTTACTTAATTTGCCTCCAAATTTATGTTACTACACCTAGTTTCCGTTACGATAAGTCGATAACTAGTGTTTCAAAAAGTGTTATGTGGTAAACGGGCAATGACCTTCCGTCTAACACCTAAAACGCCTTGTTGGGGTCAGAGCCGGGCTTGACCACAAGCTGACCAAGCTTGGGATTGGGGCCGGTGGATTTATGAATTTATTTGGGGCCAATTTTCAATATTACTAATAGTTCAATTGGCTAAAATTTAGTGGGATTATGTGTACTACTAAACAATATCTCAAGTTCGAGGCCAAATTGTTAAATGATTAGTTAGCTCTGGCGGTTTATAAGGTGGAGATTCATTAAACATGTGATGAGTTCGAACACGGCTATGTGTATTTAGAGGCTAAATTGTTAAAAAAAAAAATCTGCTTCTAGCCTGACAAATCTCAGGCCCGGCTCTGGTTGGGGTCTAGAGGGTTTAAACGGTTTTGAACTAAACAACATCTATATTATTATTTAAAAAGTTATTTAGAAAAAGAAATTTTATTTTGTAAGTTATTACATATTATATAATTAGATATTTGAAATAAAAAAGGATATAAGTGTCTTTCAAATTTATTAAAAAAAATATAAAAAAATATTTTTTTCTTTCAACATACATTCAAAAATGTATTTAATTTTCTTACTTATTAAAATATTAAAAGATATTATATTATTTTAAATAATAACCAATCCATATGTATTAAAAATATATATTCAAAGTTTTGAAAAAAAATCATTTGTAATTTTATAACTAATTTGTATTCTATTCGAAAATAATTTCAATTTTCTTTTCTTTTTTAAATGGAAATGTGTTTTAAGGATAGTTTTTATTGCTTATATTATAATGTCGATCAATATATTATATTATTTATTTTTAAAAACAAGCAACTAATTAAATTTATTTAATATTTTGTAATGTTTATATTTATTTTTATAACTACATTATGTTATATAATTAAGAGTATCAATTCGGGCTAATGACATATAGATTGGACATAAACTATTTTGTCATTGGACGGATTATGATTCTAATTTCTAAAAGGCCACAAAACGGATCTCACGAGTCAAAATATTAGTTTTTAGTTTTAAAGATAAATCTTATAGTCAATTTACCAAATAATATGAAATTTTCTTTGTAAACTAACTATAGTTTTTACATTAATTAGGTATATATCAAAAGTAAAGTTGAAAAATATTTAACTATTTTAACAAAAAAGTATCTACATATCAACCAATTTTAACTGAACCAAAAAATTTAAATTAAATTTCAAAACAAATTTTACAAAAAAAAATTACCCCAAGAAATGCGCAGGTTAAATTCTAGTTTATATACATATATTAAACCAACTCTTGTTCACACATTGATATCTATAATATTATTTAAGAAGACATTTTTAAAAATGAACTTTGATTTGTAAGTTATTACATGAAATGTCATTACGAATAATAAAAAATAATTGAAATAAGAAAGGATATAATAGTCTTTTAAAATTATTGATTAGAATATGGAAAGTATATATTTCGCATTAAAGATGTTATTTATTATTTAGTTTTTAATTATTTTTAATACTATATATTTTAAAATAATAATCAATTCATATATATTAAAAAAAACAAAAATCTATTCAAAATCTTGCTATATTTTTTACTATAATTTATTGTATTTTATTTGAATATATATATCAAAACAAAAGTTGAAAAATATTATACTAATTATATAAAAAGTTAGACACAAGAAAATTATTTTTTTAAGAGTTCGTAGACTAAAAAGTTAGACACATGAAAACTAAAGTCATTTAACGGTGCATATTAGAGTTATGTTTTCAAGATTATATGTTTTTACGGTTTATCCCGAATAATATTTTAGTTCATTGTAAAACGGGTTAGATAGACAAATTATTACAAATTGACAACTTTATCTATAATCATTAATTAGCTATATTGTAAAATTCAGATAAAAGCAATTTTAAAAAATTTTGAAAAAGAATTAAAAAAAAAATCACTTTGCGCTATGATTAGCGCGGGTTAAATCCTAGTTTTGTATTAAAAAGAAAGTTTTAATAATTGAACTTGTAAGATACATAGAAGAAGAAAAACGTTGCCTATATATTTCCGTTAAAGTGTACATTATTATCCCTAGTTTTGAAGATTCGATCAAATCTAAATTTAAGAATAAAAATAGAAATTAAATTGGAATACTTGACTTTCTTACTCGGAACTTCCTAACCTAAATATTTGGCGAACACGCATTTACATATATATACACATTCACAAGTTTTCTCCGATTACTTGGAAAGATGTTTTCTTCCTCTTCTCTGCCTCCGGAAGTTATCATCAAAATCCTCTCTTTTCTTCCGGGCAAAACATCACCAAAGCTCCGATTAGTTTCAAAGCAATTCAACTCCATAATCTCCGAACCCTACTTTCTCCGTCTCCACCACCACGTTGCCCTAAACTCCTCCTCCATCCTTACCGCCTTTACCCGTTTCCGCGGATCCCTAGTCGTAGAGCTAAAACTTTTCCTCTTTACTAAACCCAACGAAACCGCTCTCCACGTTCTCACCGCTCTCGCCGCTTTAAGGACATCACTCATCGTAGAACGCAACGGTTTGGAAACGCAAAAACCTATCACCAAAAGGTTCCTCGGATGCAGAGTCAGAGTCTTCTCTTCTGACCATCAGTTTCTTTGTTTCGTGTCCGACAAGGAACACTTTCTCTTCGACCCTATTAACCAAAAAACCCTAGAAATACCCAAATCCTCCTCTTTTCCTTCTTCTACAGAAAACGTTTTCTCCTTCGGCTTCGTTTCCTCGACATTACAATACAAACTCATCAGATTTGTCCTTCCTTATCACCCAATCTGCAAATTCGAGATACTGACTTTTACCATCAACGCCAAAACTTACAAGCATCATCTCGAGGTCTCGCCATGGAAATTAAAAGAACAAGACTGTCCTTATCTTCTACGACTATACCCTCCAGTTCACGCTGATGGGTTCCTTTATTGGACAACAAAAGGTGTTCCAACAAAGATCGTGTCTTTCTCTCTAGAACAAGAGAAGTTCTCTGTTCTGCCTCCGCCGCAATGTTTTAAAGACAACCCTAATCACGACTTTAGCTTATGCGGAATCAGAGGCAATCTCTGGGCTGTAGACTATAATTCTCTTGAACCAAACATGGAGATTTGGATGATGAATGGCTCCAATGGATCTGCTTGGGTTAAAACGCACCATATTGGGCTCAAAGAAACGTTGATCTGTCACTATTCATCGACTCCGATCAGGATTCATGATATACAACCTGATTGTGTGCTCTTCCAGGTTCTGTATCCGAGTCGGATGAAGATTTACTACCCGAGCAAGAATGAAAATAAGGATTTTGGGGAATTGAAGGAAGAGTTACAGTTTTGTCACTATACTGATGGTCTTTTGTCTCTGAATTCTATCTTTTAATCAAAGCTCTAAAATTTTGTTTCCATTTGCATCTATTGAAATGTATTCTAAAACCAATCATGGTTTTGGGAATTTATCTTGAAACGTAACCGACCGGTTCTTACTTCTTTTTTTTTCTTTTTTTTTCTTTTTCTGACTCTTCGCTCTTACAGTCTTTTGAGGAGTGTGATTGAATTGATCACTTTGAATAATACATCTTACGCACACAGATTAATAATGACCACTACTCGATTGTTTATTTTCAAAACAAAAATACATAGGACAAAATCATTCATGTTTCCTTGTGATTCTGAATATTCGAAAAATAGATGACAAAAAGTATAATCATTTTGTAGAATAATGAAACAGCCCAATACACGAAGCAATGTATTCATACATACTTGTAGAAAAATATCATTTTACAACTTCAGTCCGTACATTGTCTTTTATATGTTTTATATAATCTAACAAATTCTCGAGAGATCGATGAGATCGACCATACTAAAATTATGGAAATCATGAAGATCAAAAAAGATCTAGAAGATTGTTGATATATATCAATATCTTAGTTTATGAAAGTTACTTTATCTCTAAATATATTATTTACATTTATGTTTATCTCTTAATTTAAGAAATTTATGTCTATTTCGTCTCTATATAAGAGAATGTAACTTGTACAATTATTTTTATTGGAAGATCGATGAGATCGACCATACCAATATTATGGAAATCATGAAGATCAAAAAGATCTAGAAGATTGTTGATATATATCAATATCTTAGTTTATGAAATTTACCTTATCTCTAAATATATTATTTATATTTATGTTTATCTTTTAATTTTGAAAATTTATGTCTATCTCGACTCTATATAAGATAATGTAACTTGTACAATTATTCTTATGAGAGTCTTATAATAATTTTTCCTAAACATATATGTGTTCTTACTCTCATCAATTTATCATAAATAATAAGTTAATTATGAACAAATAAACAGAACGTAATTTTTTCAAAAATATTTTAGATTAATAGTTTTTTTAAGTGATCCGAGCTAACCTTACTGATTCCAAAATGAGTAAAACGGTTAATATATTCTATCTATCGAATTTTCAAATGGGTTTAAATCCAGCTCCGGCTAACCACGCGCATGTGATATAGTTTCTATTCTAGTGGGATGCGAAGTTACGAACACAAGAGAACCACTAGATCACGAGTCTCTCATTAATGATATGTTTGATAAAACACCAAATCCAAACTAAAAACCAAAATCATACCAGAGTGATCGATTTATACTAAATTAAATTTCAATTTTGTTACTATAGTTTTTGTTGGAACTAATTTTTTATCAAAACTTAAGGGCTTGATAAAATTGTGTTAGTGTGAAAAAAATGAGTTAAACTCATTCGAATGAAATGTTTTCATTGGCTGAGAAATGTTTTCTCGTGTATATATTTTGGAATAGATGTATCATTGATTTAAATGACTAACAACAAGAGAGAAGAAAAGACCACACGCGCGTCGATCGCATCTTGGGCCTGATGGGCTCGTGGACTTTTAGAGGTATCGATCGATACTCTTCGGGCCGACTTAAAAAAATCGCAGCCTCCTAGAATATTCTGTTTCTGTCTGAGAAAAACCCTAGCCTCTCTCCGATATATACTGGCCGATTTTCATAGGGAAAATAATCCTGATAATTCGATTAAACACTAAAAACACATCCTAAAAGTTTTAGCAGAAGTTCTTTCAATTCCCTACCGTTTAGAGTAAGTTGTTATTCGAGAGTATCGTATTTATAATGTTCGACAGATCTAATATCAAGTGTAGATGATACAGATAAACTTTGGTTGTATCATGGGACTCATGGATCTATTATAATCCGTCGCACTACGGAAGATTCTTTGAGTTAAGGAAAAAGATTCATCTCGCCTTCTTAGATTTATTTATTGCTTTTATGAATCGTCTGTTCCTTACTGTTTATTTATACAATCGTGATTAAATTTTATCCTGTCGATTGTGCGAAATTTTGGTCCTTACAATCTTAACTCAAAGAAGATCCGATTTTGTTTTATTACTTCAATCGGAACTATAATCACGAGTAAATAAACGTTTTCAAACGGTTTTTAAAACGATTCTTCTACTGCTGTTGATACTCAAACGTTATCAAAAAGCTTTTTAGCAATTTGAAACGTGTAGTAGAAGCAACTTCTGTCTATTTTATAAGAAGATGTTCAACTGCTAGTGATACTCAAACGTTATCAAAAAGCTATTTAACAAATTGAAACGTGTAATAGAAGCAGTATTGCTTTAAACATCTTCTACAACCGTCTTTAATTGCGATTAATGAACGGTATAATCAACGAACGCACCTTGTGGTTCTTGATAGGTTCGATTGCGATCGAAACCTTGTGAGTATCGATCGACACTGAGGTGCATCGATCGATATTATGCAAAAAGTTGTATCGATCGACACTGAGGTCCATCGATCGATACTATGCAAAAAGTTGTATCGGTCGACACTGAGGTGCATCGATCGATACTATGCAAAAATTCATTGACATCGATTGACACCGAGCGTGGATAGATCGATTTAAGTCTCTGAAGATTGTGTATCGGTCAACACTGCGGTGCATCGATCGACACTGTGCATCGACCAAGTTAGGGTCTATGTCGATCAATACTGTGAAAAATTCACATGTATCGATCGACATAGTGGTGCATTGATCGATCCTGTGAAAGATTCACTTGCATCGATCGACACCTAGGGTGCATCGATCGATACTGAGGGTATCGATCGACACCAACTGAGCATCGATCGACACTGTGATGCATCGATCGATCCTATGCAAAAGTTAAGTGCATCGATCGACACCAAGGGTGTATCGATCAACACTGAGTGCATCGATCGACACCGAGTGTGCAACGATCGACACCAAGCAAAAATTACTTTGCATCGACCAGTTCGGGTCTGTATCGATCGACACTTAAGGTGTATCGATCGACACTGTGTGCATCGATCGACACCAATGCCGTGTGGTTCGATATCAGTATTAGAATTGCGATTCTTAACTATATATCGGTACAAATGTGAAGCTTGTGTACAAGCGAATGGAACGTTTTAAACGCTTTCCGGGTTAGGGTTTGCGAACGCCTAACACCAAACACATGGGAGAACGGTTTGAAGAACACTCTGCGGAGGTTACTGTTAAACGCTTTATCGCGTCTCTCATAAACACCTTCAAAAGGTTTATAATTGCGTCTAAAACGCTAATCAAACGCGTTTCGAGAAACCGTTTGACGAACGCTCTGAGGAGTTTCGAACTTGAACGCGCGTTTGCGGTTCAAACTTTAGAACGCGCACATGCGGTTCTAGTCGTTTAGATAAGCGGATTTTAAATTGAAATTTAATTCCGTATCGATATACATCATCTATGAAAAAGTGATTGTTTATTAGTCAAAGTCATAGATAATAATCGTCTCATTATTATTATGAGTTTACGGACGTGTATAAACGGCTCGACTAGTGACAACTTTGCGGTACTAATCCCGCGTCGTTTAGCGTTTGCGAACGTCTCATAGTGTTTCTCGTAAAACCGGCTAAAACATATATCAAAAGCGATTCAAGAAACGAATCGGCGAACGCTCTACGGAGGTTCAGATTAGAACGGGCGATAGCGATTCTAAAACGATTTCATAATCCGTTATAATCGGTTTTAAACTGCGGTTTAATATAAAAAAGAAAGGGTTTCAGATTCTCATCGAATACTCTTAATGTTTAATTATTAAATTGATACAATGTTGAAATCGTTAAACCGTCTTTGGTTTTAAAGACGGATTAAATTGCAGTATGTTGCAAATAACTCAAGACTATGTTTCAAAAAATTTGCTATTTTGGAATAATTAATTGATGTTCAATTAAGTATTAGAGGCTGATTAAATCGGTTAATTAAATCATTGGGCTAAGTTAGCAGGCCTGTCGATTCTTGATATGTTTTCAAGAAAATTAATACAATTCGATATTGTATTAAGTTTATTAAATTGCGAATTTTCTGAATTAATTCTAGAAATTGAATTGAATTTTACCCTTTAACTTGAGAGTTAGGTATTGGTTAGTATATTAATTTGGTTTGTTTCTCTTGAACAAAATCAAATTTCAATATGACTAACAACACTGATGTAATCTTTGGTAGATTCGGTGGTGTAAAAGACAATGGAATGGCTCAAGCCAATGTAGTCGAGATAGACATGTGTAATGTCATCCTCGGAGTCAATATGGTTGAACATAACCCACATGAGTGGTGGTATTATACCAATATATGCGTTGAGATGGGAATGTTTCTCTCCTACCATAAATAATGACAATAATTTTGGTGCTGAAGTTGACTTCTCAAAGAAGCTCACTCTCACTGATGTAAAGCATGTGCTAGAGATGCATAAAAATCTTATTTAGGGCACAATGCGAATTAGGCACGAATTCATCGTCAATTGTCAAAGCTGATTAGCGTGTATTGACAAAGAATGTTGTCTATATTAAGGACGGACTGGTCCAAATTAATGTTGAGACAGTCGGGCTTAAAATTTATGTAACCAATGTTGTTGACATTAATGAGAAAGAATCATTTGCTTATGGTACATAATCTCTTAGTATTTGATCTGAATGTGTCAGTCACATTATATTCGAATTTATGCATAGGTTGAATGAGATCCCGAAATACAAAATAAGCAAAGATGAGTGTGAGGTTTGCGTTCAAACCAAACTCACTAAAACACCACAATCGAGCGAACCTCTTGGTTTGACTCATACAAAAATGGTGAGAAATATTTCGTGACTTTCATTGAGGATTGTACGAAATATAGTTATGTCTATTTGCTAAGAAGCAAATACGAGACCTTGGAAAACTCAAGGAGTTTAAACTCGAGGTTGAAAACCAACTCGAAAGAACTATCAACATAGTTAGAAGTGATAGAGGACATGAACATGGTAGTATCCATCAAACGATTGATCCCTACTCACCTGAATCCAATGGAGTTGCTGAAAGAAAGAACAGAACTCTCAAGGAAATGATGAATGCAATGTTGCAGGAATCTGAGTTAGTCCAAAAATGTGGGGGGAAGCATTGTTTACCACAAGTTATATCCTGAACTAAATACCACACAAAGTCACTGGAAATGTTTCATGTGAACTTTGGAAAAGTAATGTGTTTTTATACAAATACATAAAAGTGTGGGGGTGCCTAGCACCCACCTAAGAAGGTGACAATCGGACCAAAAATGGTGGATTGTATCTTCATTGCATATGCACACAATGTAGTGCTGATTGCTTTCTGGTGTATAAATTAGATATACCAGACATCCAAGTAATCACGGTAACCAAGGAATGTGTCTTCCTTTGAACATGAGTTTCCGTGTAAAGGATAAGCTTTAGTACCTCACGAATTGAGGCGAGCAATTGATCTCTTGGGCTCTTACACTTTTAGAGGTATCGATCGATGCTTGACGGGCATTGGACCTTAGATCGAGCAATGCTGGTACTTCTGTAAAGAAGCAGAAGAGGCTAAAGTTGAAATTAGTCGTATGCTGATTGGAATCACAGCAATATGAGATCTTGTAATCCATCAAATGGATGTAAAATCTGCCTTTCTAAACGACCATTTAGAAGAGGAGATTTACATGAAACAACCTGAGGGTTATGTCACTCCTGAACAAGGAAAGAAAATAAGTAGACTTGCAAAGTCCTTATACGAGCTTAAGTTAGCTCCTAAGCAATAGCTTGGAAAGTTTGACAACAAAGTGATGTCAAATAGCTTCCAAATCACTTAAGGTGATATACATCAAAAGTACTCCACATGGATACGTTTTGTTATGTTTATATGATGACACGGTCATCATGGAAGCAAGAAGGACATAATCCAACACACTAAGAATGTGTTTAGTGGGAAGTTTGATAAACATAAGATTAGTGGATAATCTTGTCTCAAGATCCTAGAATGTTTTGAGAAATACTCAAACAAGATTGCAATAACTCCAATTGTGATAAAGTTGTATCACAAATGATGTATGCAAGAATTATCGAAAGTCTAACGTACTTGATGAATCGTACTAGATCCGATTTAGCGCATTCAGTCACTACAAGAGTAATCCATGTCATACTCTGTGGAAAGCCATAACTAGAATTTTGAATTATCCAGCGTTATATGTCGTCTCGGTTTACATCAAAGTCTGGGGGTTCAAGACATTATGTTCACCTCTTGGCCTAGTAAACCTGACATATATTATAAGTGGATAATATTTTTTTCTTGGTGGTGCAGCACTATCCTGGAAATCTTCTAAACAAGCACTCTTGGCCTAATTAACCAAGGAGTCAAAGTTTATAGCTTTAGATAAAGCTGCAGAGGAAGCATAATGGCTTCGAAACTCTCTGGAATATATCTCGATGTGGGAAAAATCAGTGCCAGCATTATGTGTACATTGTGAGAGTTAGTGAGCTATCTCTCGGGCACTGAGTAAGTTATAAAATGGCAAATCTCGAGAATGACATAAGACCATTTAGACAACTGATCTCAAAATGGCTGATAGCTTAGCGGATCTGTTTCCCAAAAAGTTAGCCTCGAGATCAAATTTGTTAAATCATCAAAAGGAATGGGTTTAAAGCCTATAGTATAAGATG
Organism: Eutrema japonicum; assembly: GCA_030161315.1. NCBI lineage: Eukaryota > Viridiplantae > Streptophyta > Magnoliopsida > Brassicales > Brassicaceae > Eutrema > Eutrema japonicum. Next base: position 7,944,511 of record BSQW01000006.1, on the reverse strand, counting down.
ACGTTTGACAGATACCTCACCTATGTGACAGGAGATCCCAAGATCTAGGTTCAAAGGGAAAACAAAGTTGAACTGATTCGAAATTGAGCATTGTGAGACTATGTCTCTGCCCAGTCCCTAGGATGATAAAACAGTGCTACATGTGGATAGTAAGGATAAGCGTTGGCTTTTAATGATCGCATAGCTGTGTAATAGTGGACTGTGACAGGACAATTCTGCAAACAAGCTAATAAAAGATCACCTAGTGAAGTGTGAAATGAGGGCCGTTTCTATGAGAATGAATGAGAAGGCTATATTCTCCAAGTTCACTCACGAAAAACCAGGCATGTTCAAGGCCAAAATGAACACAATAGAGAACAAAGTTCTACGAGAAAATGTTACTGTGCGATATCTGTTGTCTCAGTTTACATCAAAATCCGGGTGGTTCAAGACATCATGTTCACCTCCTGGCCGAGTAAACTCGACAGATATCAAAAGTGATTGGTTCAAAGCTGGAAAACGCTACCTCTCAGATGCAGTTACATTTTCGTATACTCTCGAAAGTCTGTCTACGTCTAGATGAGTCTAGCCAAGTATGTCTAGTAAAGTCTAGTTTGTACAATTTTCATATGTTTAGAGTCATTTCTATTCATGTGGGGGATTGTTGGAACTAATTTTTTATCAAAGCTTGAGGGCTTGATAAAATTGTGTTAGTGTGAAAAGAAATGAGTTAAACTCATTCAAATGAAATGTTTTCATTGGCTGAGAAATGTTTTCTCGTGTATATATTTTGGAATAGTTGTGTCATTGATTTAAATGACTAACAACAAGAGAGAAGACAAGACCACACGCGCGTCGATCGCATCTTGGATCTGATGGGCTCGTGGACTTTTAGAGGTATCGATCGATACCCCTTGGTATCGATCGATACTCTTCGGGCCGACTTAAAAAATCGCAGCCTCCTAGAATATTCTGTTTCTGTCTGGGAAAAACCCTAGCCTCTCTCCTATATATACTGGCCGATTTTCACAGGGAAAATAATCCTGATAATCCGATTAAACACTAAAAACACATCCTAAAAGTTTTAGCAAAAGTTCCTTCAATTCCCTACCGTTTAGAGTAAGTTGTTATTCGAGAGTATCGTAGTTATAATGTTCGACAGATCTGATATCAAGTGTAGATGATACATATAAACTTTGGTTGTATCCTGGGACTCATGGATCTATTATAATCCGTCGCACTACGGAAGATTTTTTGAGTTAAGGAAAGAGATTCATCTCGTCTCCTTAGATTTATTTATTGGTTATCGTTTTATGAATCGTCTGTTCCTTATTGTTTATTTATACAATCATGATTAAATCTTATCATGTCTATTGTGCGAAATTTTGGTCCTTACAGTTTTTTAACTAAAAAACCAGAAATAAAAAAAGGTAACCAAAAACACTGAATGAAGGCACAATTGGAATATGTATAGGTTTAAACCAACTCATGGTGTTATTATCATCCCCATTTGCAGCGGAAGCATGGGCAGTTCAATCGACAATGTCTCAGGCGGCTGCTCGAAACTTTACGAAGTTGCACATCCTTTCGGATTGTCAAACTCTAGTAAATCTCCTCAACTCAAACGAAGAATCAAATGATCTCCACGGAGTTCTATATGATATTAGGTTGTTAGCCTTATTGTTTCCTATGATTTTTTATCGTTTTATTCCTAGAAAAGTAAATTGTTCGGCTGACTCGATTGCGAAAATAGCTCTTTTGGCTCTAGAAAACTCTGTTTCTTAATTTTAATGGAAGTTGTTGACCCAAAAAAAAATTAAATTAAATTTCAATAATATACATACAATTCAGCCAAAGTACAATACATAAAATCCACAATAATTATGAATCAGTATTTATTTACACAATCCAACTAAACCATTTAACAATTCATTACAAATATTGTATATTGAAATGACATTAAAAAACAAAAAATGAAACGATTTAATACCACCCTTTTGGTTTTTCTATGGATACAAAGAGACAAAGGCAGAGTCGTTGGCTCACCACGAATCTAATTTTCACCTAAACAAAAATTAACCCTCCACGTGTCACTACCGCAAAGTGTCAAGCTTTCGACCTTTTTCTGTTTTGTAAGTAAAAAAAAAAAGTAGTTCCCACTCCAAATCCAAAAAAAACACAGTGTAATAATCAATTCGCACATAAAGAGGCAGATCTGGTTCTATAATCATCGTACCAAAGCTCCGAAAGGTTTCCACTTTACTGTTTCTATCTTCGGAAAGAAAGTGATGAACGAATCGAGGATGAAGGCGGCGAAGAGGCCGATCTACGCCGTGACGACATGGGTTCGCCGGCAACCACCGAAGGTCAAAGCTTTTCTCGGTGTTGTTTCCGCCATGACTGCTCTCGTTTTCCTAAGAATGATTGTTCATGATCACGACAACCTTTTCGTCGCTGCCGAGGCTGTTCATTCCCTTGGAATCTCCGTTCTCATCTACAAACTCACCAAGGAGAAGACTTGCGCAGGTGATCTCTCTTTGCTAAATCCTCGAAATCTCTTGATTTTTAAATTCTGGGTTTCTAGTTGATGAGTCATTCCGAATCGATTACTCCCGATCCGCTTCGATTTTCGAATTAGGGTTTCCCTCTGGAGTAAATTGAATGAGAATCGATTGGATTTGAGAATTGATTAACACTCGAGTAAGTTAATTGCAATCTTTCTTTGGTGTTTTTTTTGACAGGATTGTCTCTGAAGTCACAAGAGCTAACGGCTCTGTTTTTGGCCGTGAGGCTTTATTGTAGTTTTGTAATGGAATTTGATATTCACACATTGCTTGATTCGGCTACTTTGGTGACTACCCTTTGGGTTATCTATATGATCCGTTTCAAGCTCAAAGCTAGTTACATGGAAGATAAAGACAATTTCGCTATCTACTACGTTGTAAGTTGTTGTCTTTTTTTGTTTTTCTTGAATTCTCGGTTTAGTTTCTTCTTTATCAACATCTCAGCTTGTTTCTATGAAGATTGTGAATCTTATATTTGAAGAAGGTTAAGTAGCGCAGCTTAGATATCAATCCATTTCCTTATTACATCATCTAAAGAGCTGCTTTTTCTTACTCTATACAGATCATTTTGTGAAATATCATAATGGTTCCGAGCCTTTTTTTAAGTATTTTTTTTAAATATGGCTGCAGGTTATACCATGTGCTGTTCTATCAATCCTAATTCACCCATCAACACATCACCATATAATCAATAAGATTTCTTGGGCCTTCTGCGTTTACCTTGAAGCTGTTTCAGTCCTTCCTCAACTTAGAGTCATGCAAAACACTAAGGTACTTCAAAAAGCTTGAAACCAGTCTCTATCCCTTACCGATTAAACTAGTAACGCATCTCTTGTCTCAGATTGTGGAGCCATTCACAGCACATTACGTATTTGCTTTGGGGATAGCCAGGTTCTTGAGTTGTGCACACTGGGTTCTTCAGGTTTGTTCATTTTGTTTTCTCTCCTCCAAAGTCCAAACTATAAACCTCCATATATACACAGCTTTGTGAACTTGATTGTTGTGTATAATGATAATCTGATGATTGTGTAGGTTTTGGACACTCGAGGGCGGTTATTGACTGCTTTAGGATACGGGTTCTGGCCTATAATGGTCCTCCTCTCTGAAATCATCCAGACCTTCATTCTCGCCGACTTCTGCTACTACTATGTCAAGAGGTAAACCATCAATGTTCTTGCTAATCATTGCTAATTGCAATTATGTGATGGCTGATCTCTAAGCTTAATAATGACATTGATGGGTGTTGTAAGATTTTATGTCTTTTTGGTGTTTGGCAGTTTAATGGGTGGTCAACTCGTTCTTCGTCTCCCATCAGGTGTTGTGTAAAATTTGGTAGAGGAGAGAGAAGAAGATACTGTGTGGCTTTAAGCTTATGGTATGGAGTTTGGCTCTATGTTTTTGCAGGCCATCGTTTTAGTCTTCTCGAAACTCTTCTTCTCACGTTTATGTTCTTTTTTTTCTTGGAGGACTGTAAATAAAAAAGGAGTTGATTAGAGATTTTGACATATTAATTTTTATATTAGCCTCTCAGCTTTTGATCGTTTACTACACATTTTGTTATATGTTTAGGGATGTAAAATTTAGATGGTACATTACTTGTACCATCTAAATTTAGTTTTAAGTTTGTTTTCGGTGAAAAAAAATTGTTTTAGAGAGAAAAAATGGGGAATGTGAATTTCAAAGCTTACCTATATACATTTCAATGCTGAGAGAAACATTACATACGTTATTTAATTCTGGTTGCAAAGAGGATACTAACATGCTTTATTTTGAACAACCTTAACTTTTTTATTACAATTCATAGTAGCTGTTTGTTAAACAACACAAAACTTAACTTTAACTTAAGGAAATAAGCAATGATTATTCGGAAATGCATGTGGTATTGTGAGATGATCATCAATAAGTGCATTCAACTCCTAGCCGTAGCAAGGCTGAAGAATGTAGTGTAAAATGCAATATGCATCATGGATTGATGGAACATATAAATGTAGTGTAAAATTGCTATTAAGAGACGATAAAGACATGGTATGGTGCAAAAGCCTATCCTACGTTCCAGTCTTGCGTTGATGCAGAAGCTACTGCTCTTCTTTGAGCGATGTCTTGCTTGTACAATCTTCGTACTGATGAAGAAGTCCTTTTTTCAAAGCGACTCTCGGATCTTCATTAAAGTTTTGAAGGATCAACAAGCTTGGCCAATGTTAGAGTGCTACAGAAGTGAAATTATTGGACAAAAAAAATGTGAGAATATCCCACATTGAAATTTGGGAGGGACTTTGAGTAGTATATAAGGGAATTGAACCAATCTATTCATTGCCAATTGGTTTTAAGTTGGAAGCCCAAGAAATTTAACATGATATCAGAACCCGAACACATGCTACCCAATCCGAACTGAAATCGATTCGGCCCATCGAATAAGGTCCGATCGATCTTAACCAAAATTAGCCTGACCCGAATTAGTCTAGTTGATCTAACCCGAAATTAATCATATGATGGGATATTGTCAAGATTAATAGCTAGACTGACCATTATTTCGAAGGAACGTGTGAGCATTTTCTTATATCGGAAGTTGTAAGGAATTTTGAGTAGTATATAAAAGACTTTAGTGAATATATTTGCCAATTGGTGACCAAAATTCGACTTCAAATTAAGTCAAGCAAACTTGTGTGCTGATTTTTTTTTGTTATAAAAGTTTCTTTATTTTCTTTGATTGTGCAATTCTAGATGGTAATATCCCTTTTTGGTTGATACCAAGTTGAGAGAGAGAGAGAGAGAGAGAGAGAGAGAGAGAGAGAGAGAGAGAGAGAGAGAGAGAGAGATGATTTGTTTGTTTTAATTTTCAATAAAAATTTAGATGAAAAAAAAAAAAGTGATGATGATTGATGCTATTGTTTGTTTCTTTCACCTATTTAAATTTTTATTTGTAGTTTTATTATTTTAACTGAAAAGTTCTTAAGCTTATCCAAATTTATTTTCATTCGATTTCGACTCTTTTGGCGGCGGCTACAGCTGGGAACTTTGTAATCATATCACCAAATATCTACCAGATATTTTTAATATAATCACTATATATATTATTTTATTTTGAGAAAAGATAATCACTAGATATATATATTTTTCTTTTTTTGAGAAATGATAATCACTAAAAAAGATTTGAGATGTGCTAACAATAAAGCAATAAAGCAATCTCAAAAATAGATTTGAGATGTGCTAACAACAAAGCAATCTCAAAAATAATCATAGACTAGAAATTAAACACAAATGTGGAATGATTCTTAAACTATATTGATTCCTTGACTTGCCCATTGATTTTCATGATTGAATTTGAACTTGTTGGGCCACGAATTGTATCTCCTTTGGGGCTTAGTAGATGATCTAGGATGCCAAACATAAGTCTGCAAGCTTCCAATCCAATTGGGTCTAGAATTTACCAAGTATAGCACTAGTTCGTCCCATTTATGCAAATGGGAAGTATCTTTGTTATCCGACGTCCATTTCCTCTGATCTTGGGCTTGTTGGAATCCTAAGAGATCCATTAAGATTCTCCAATTGGTTTCATGTAGATATCTTACCTGAGTTGGGCTGTGCGACCCAATCTTTGGCTCAGTCGCGCAATAGGGCCTGAAGCAGATCTATCGGTTTGTAAAATCCATAACTTTCACGTTTGAACCGGTTTTGATGTGAATCAAATTCTCACGGCTTCTATGATGAACCAATATTCCATAATAATTTGGTTCATGGCTTGATTCTTCCTGGTTTGGTCGGAAACCTCCATTGAGCGCGTGTATGTCTAAATCGTGTAAGCTTGAATTCACCTTATTTAAAAGTTGAATAACTTCTTTACCTGCACTCGGATTGGGCTGATTCAACTTTGAGGTGTGCTCTAGATGAGGTGGGCATGTAGTCCAAGTGGTCGTTGAGATAGAAAAGTTGATCACAAACTTCGTTTGTGCAGAACAAGTCACATGAATCTTCTCGGGTGATCCCATTATCATATCAGGTGGTCGGTAAGGATGCGGTGGTGTCGAACTTTTTTAGACAAGTCGTCAATGGTTTCTTATTTTCAGCTTCGTTCGCGCCAGGGAATAACTTCGGGTGGTGGTCAGATTTGTCTCGGGTTTGGTGCGGGAAGCGACTTCTCTCGCCCTCTTGTTTGAGACCGCCATCTTTCTGCTTGTTTGTTTTTCCCGTGCCACCGGTGTTGGCTTGGTTTGTTCCAAGTGTGCTTCTCAAGTTGATTGTTTTGCAGGTTTTTTGGTGCGATTGTTTTTTGAGAAGTTGTAGAAGCCGTTGATCTAAAGTTTTGAGGGATGGCCTCGGATCACGGTTGATCGCGGCAACTACGATGTTTGCGAAAACATAAGATTCCTATTCCTCGCTTACAATTGCCGTATATTTGGCTTGTTATCTCTGTTAGTTCGTCCTTCCGTTTATTGGCTCCTTAATTGTAATTTGTTTGTATTTTATTAGTTTTCAATTTTTCTGTTTTCTATCATTTTTGTAACATTTTGTCAGAAACAAAAATTGATATAAAATTTAATATTTAACCAAAAAAATGATTATGCAGCAGAACAAAAAATGTATGGACCAAAGCCATTTTGCTTAAAAGAACAAGCAAATAACCATGCATCATTGAATATATAATATCTGAAATTAACTTTTAAACATTATTAAAAATTACGAAGTCTGGGGGGATGCATATTCGACGGGGTTAACGACTGTGATTGCTAATGGATTTTCGGGGTAACATATTATGATATCTATTTTAATTTTAGTGCTAATTTCAGGTGAAGCCTAAATGTTAATGGAATAAAACACGCCAAAATCTTTTTGTTTATATATGTTCTTTATAAATCCTAATGTATTTCAATTTGTTTATACCATTCCACATGTAATTAATAATTCATTCATTAGATTCATCATTCATCTGCAAAATCACTTTATTTTATTGTCATTTACAACTCATTACACTACCGACAACAATACTAACACACACTATTATGCTACAAACTTTAGTCTACCAAAATCACATTATAAAACACAATTTCACTAATTCGTAGACTATCAATCAAACCCTAGTATCTATTATAAAATGGACAGGGATGGAAACAAAAGAAAAGTAAAAGAGATCACAGGTCGGCAATTACCTTTATAATAGCTGTTAAGTGAATAACAACACTTCACAGCTGTCCTAAGAACTCACTTCTCTATCACTTTTTGTTTTACTTTTTTATACGTTTGTTAACATAAAAGGCCACCACCATTTTCGAATTTAGTTAATAAAAATTGTCGTACTTCAAGAGGACGATATCTTGAAAACACTCTTCAAAACATATAAAATTATTTGTTTTCGATTGCCAGACTTTAATAACCTTTGAATGAATGGCGATTAAGTGTTTGAGGTGGACTATGCACCCCGGCGTAAGCCCTTTCCGAATCTCAATCGGCCTATTTACCGATTTAAAAGTTCATAAAGCCCGACCAAAACAAGGAAATTGTCCATATCGGCTTTGAAAAAATGAAATTGTCCTTATCGATCCAAAAGAAAAATAAAATCGTCAACCGATTAAACATCCATTAAGCATTCATTATGCGCCAAAGAGACCTAATAGATTAATTGATCCGCACTTTCCGGATTTAATTTCTTAATTCTTAATTCTTATTTTCTTTTTCGATTATCTTGTCGCACCGACCTAATTTTCTTTGTATTCGTCGAGTTACGTTTTAATAAAAGAGCTATGTTCCCTTTTCTATTTTTATACTTAGTTGAAATACCCGTTCAACATTAAAGTAGCCATACTTTAGCCTCTGTTTCTCTGAATGCCGATCAATATATTCAAACAACTACGATTTAGGAAACAAATCTTATCCAATATTTACTTGTTTTGCATTGCATGCCCTTTTGATTTCATAATTTCTTTAGGCTATGCATTATGGTTCATATTCTCAGTTTATATGTCCCTTATAATTTAAACTGCTACCATGAAAATAATTGGTGGTTAATTGACGATATGTTCATGGACTAAACGGAGGCCATATCTGATTTTCGTTTATAAACTGTTTATCATTATCTTTTATCCCAAAAAAAACTCGGTATTATTATATTTCAATAAAACTAAAATGTCTAGTTGGTGCAAATATTGATTTGACTTAACGTAGAGTTGAATGAACGGCGAATACCGAACGTGTGATAGTATGTGTCAGCGATGACATTTGAAGTGACACTCTCATGCATAATATATATATATATATATACCAAACGTGTGATAATATAACTCAGTTGATCCGATTCAACGGATACCATAATTTTCGAACAAGGTCGCAGGGATTTTTCTCCATAGCTGGTTCTTAGGTCAACAGGCCATAAGATCCAACTAATCCTGAGGTCAGAGGGAACTATGTGAATATCTCTAATACCACACACGGTTGTGATTTAGTTTCAAGAAAGGTTCAAACTCAGAAAGAACGCTCTCAACGCATTCCCAAATTTTGTCTACCACTCGATCACGCCAGTGTGGGCAATATATGTTCCTCAACTATTTATTTGTTTATGCAATTATCAAATTAAAGGACTATGGTATAGACTTTGTGTAGGATGTGTGTTTAGTGTGCGTGCAGGATAAAGTTGGAGTCGATAAGGTTGGTGAAAAAGCCAAACACAGAAGATAGACGATCCGTGACCTCACTTTCTCTTCCTTTCCAGTGTTTCTATCTTATATTATTTCGAACTTCAGCTCTACAGTAATTGCGAAAAATATAAATTTTTTTGGAAATTTTATCATTAAAAATTAATTCACATCGTTTATCATTAAGAAATTTTCATATGTGATATTTTTCCGGCTACTACAACAATACACAGATCTATAAGTAAGAGATTTTTTGTTTGCCTCTATTCCCTTTAAAATCTCATAATTCTACTGGTTAATTGCATATATGTAACAGCGGTAATTCATGCTTTTTTGGTAATTCATGTGTTGAAGCCTTTAACCCTCTTTGTGTGTCTATATAAGCTTTATTTTATTTTATTGTTATCTTATTTAATTTTAATGACTCCTACGAACCTAAGTATGGTCTTGAATATATGAATATAATGCGTAAAACCAAATCATAAGAATATAGTTCAAACATTTCTGCAAAACATGTTAATAAAAAATGAAAGTAAAAAACAACGAAGAGTGGACCGTGAGAAGAATACAAATAGCACTTTAAAACAAAACATAAAGATTGATCTAGAAATCGATTTTTTTTTTTTTGTTTTACAAGAAGAATAAGAGAAAATATATATATGTAGACCAAGGGTGTGGGTCATAAAACTCATAAGAAGAAGTGCAAGCTGTGAAATGAACTATTCTCAAAATTGACCACTCATCCTTCTTGTCTCAACCACATCAACTCTTCTATGTCCCTGTCTTTTTTTTTTTGGGTTTAGTCTAAGTCCTTTTTTCGTCATTAGTTTTACTCACAATTTTATGTTCTTAATTTTTTATTTTCCTTCAAAAAAAAATTATTTTCTATTTTATATTTTTGTTCCTTTTTGTCTTATTTTCTTCAAACAATTGTAATGCATGGATTCCCAAAACAACGGAGAACAACACAAAAGATAACTTAAAATTAGGCATGGAATCACCCACACAAAACCAAAAACACTTTTGGACATTTTAAAATTTATGGTGTTCACTCAATCTGTTTGCTATAACTTAACAAACACAAATTTGATTCAAAGTTTGATTGTAAGCAACAAAAAAAAAGTATTCCTTTTTTTCACAGACTATATGCATCGTAGAAAGAGCATACATACTTCAAAACCGGTACTATCTGTCCGTGTATACGTCAAGATATACAGTCTCATCAAAGAAACAAAAAAACCTCACTATGGAAGTCAAAATTTAATGTTATAACCAAAACCTACTAAACCCAAGCGCAGCCAATAGTAAAGCTTTGGTCAAGTCCGGTTCAATATTATTAGGGGTCTTAGGATAAAAAAAAAATTTGGACCCTTATTTTTTTTTTTACGTGTTATACTAAAAGAATTTTAAAAAAAAATTTGTGTAATGTTTTTGTAGAATTGTTTTATAAAATAATTTTATGGGTCTTTTTCGATCTAAATTTTATTATTTTATATGTTTTTCTAATAAAAAAAATATATAAAAAAAAAACCAAAATCCTTAATTATTAGGACACGGAGTTAGACCCTGGAACGATCACACCCGTTGTCCCCTATGTTAAGCCGGGCCTGGCTTTGGTATACGTATACAGTTACAGTACATGGCTTTTAGTTTTGTCTAAAGAAAAATTCACATATATAAAATTATCGAATTTTATAAAATAAATACGGTGGAGAAAAGTTATACCGAATCCATTGATCAAATTAAAACAAGAGACCACAAATAATACAACTTATTTCCCCACCATAATATTCTCTTCTCCGCGTACGCACAACTTTTATACGCACCAACCGACCCATTTTGAAGAGAAAAAAAAAAGAAGTAAAGCAATCACAAAATTATACGGAAATAATAATATTCTATAAAGCATAATTTTCCATCTATACTAGGCATTTATAATGAAAAAATTAGATATCGAAAAAATAATTAAATTACAAATGAAGTTTTCAATTAACTATAATTTTTTCAAAGACTGTACGTTTACTATTGGCATTTATAATGAAAATGATCAAATCAAAAAATTGTAGTGGAGTGGTTCTCTCTCCGTTGGAAGAATCGTCATGCTGGTCCATGTTAGGGATCGACTCTCTATGGAAATAAAATTATCATATTAGTTCTTGACCAAATAAAATATTAAAAATAGATTGTGTCAATCCCATCCAAAAAATTAGTTTGAATCTGTTTGAACTTAGAATTATTCCGAATAGCCGTAAGGCATCAAAAGAATAATAAGAATAATAAAGCAATGGAGTACTACTTGCTATCATATCGAATTCTGAAACTCGGAAGCCAATTTCGTTTATTTATTTTTTGAAAAGTGAAAACTATTAATAAGAAATAATAAAACTATCAAAAAGAATAGTCTAGACCAAAATATGGGGTCGGCTGTCCATTGAAATGAGGGCTATAAATAGATGCCCATGAGTTCTAGACACAACAACTCAAAAAACAAAAAACACACACACACAAATTATCTTTCATTGAGCTAGCTCTCATATTATATTCATCTCCTTCGAGAATTATGGTTTTTTCAAAAGCCCTTATTGCTTCTCTTTTCATATCTCTTCTTGTTCTCCAACTCGTCCAGGCCGATGTGGTATGTTTATTTTCATCACAAATACAATACAACATTGATTTATTTATTAATAACATATTTCTTACATTTGATCATTTTTTCGAATATTCATTCAGGAAAACTCAAACAAAAAGAGTGGTTACGGCAGTAAATTTGGTAATTATATGTACACACATACACATAATGTACAAATAAGGTTTATATTTAAAAACTAACGTTTTATCGAGTAGAATCAATAACGTTTGTTCTCGTAGATTGTGGAAGTGCGTGTGTAGCACGGTGCAGGCTCTCAAGTAGACCCAACCTTTGTCACAGAGCGTGCGGGACTTGCTGCGCCGGGTGCAACTGCGTGCCACCGGCCACGTACGGAAACTACGACCAGTGCGAGTGCTACGCTACCCTCACCACCCACGGTGGTCGCCGCAAGTGCCCTTAAGTAGAGAAAAACCTCTTAAATTGCTCATGCGGCTGTTCGATACGATGTCGTTTTGTTAGTATTTGTTGGCATATGTAATTGTGGATCGAATAAATCATGAGAGCCGTACGTCGTTGTTGTGTGTGTGTAATTGGTCTATTTGTTGTAAGTTTTTGGTTTTGATATTTTTTTTTTTTCGAATTCGTGAAATAATCTCGTTGTATTATGTAGTTTTGTAATAAAAGTTATGTTGTTTATGAATGATTTTGAGTTCGAAAAATGACTTAACAACTATTGGATTGGCTGATTATCATGTTATATATTATTTATAGGCTATAGTGGTCTTCTCATAATCGATTTCGGCGAAATATATTTGTGGAGACCGAGACGGTAGATCGGATTTTGTTAGCATCGATATTTATTTGGTAGCAAAAGACCCTAATCGAAATATTTGGTCCACAGATTCGATAGAAAGAAGAAAAAAAGAAGATGAGTAGCGTTTAGGAGTCGATAGTAAAGTAACTGTAGTGTGAATCTATTTCTGGTAGAAAAACAAAAATAAAACGATAAGAAACAATAGCCCCCGGCGAGGATCGAACTCGCGGCCTTTCGCTTACGAAGCGAACGCAATACCACTATGCTACGGAGGCATTTGTTTTTCATTTTAATTGCAATTGTATTTATTTAGGTTTATTAACTCAGAAGCTGATAAAAATTTAAACGTCATGAAGGGTTGGAGGAATTGGAACTTGGGAGAGAGCTTAATTATTGTAACTCAGGCTGCTCGTTGTTGATAAATTAATTAAACATCACTCCCAAAGTCCTAATAATTTAACCACGCATTAAGTACTATTTATTCCTATTAACTACCTTGTTGGCTAGGATTTAACCAAGTTGGTTAACCTTGTAAATATTTACACATTTCAGCTAAACCGGTTTTCCAATATACAGGAGACGATTTTACCTCTTCTCCTGCTCCAACTCCGGGTCCGTTTCATTCTCCTTCGAAACAAATCGGTGAGTAAATTTATTTTGGTACAAAAAGATCGGATCGATGAACCGGAATCTGTGCTTTCATATGGTTTAAGTAACCATTAATTTGGCGTTGTTCATATTTGGGGAATGTGGGAGAAGGTGCCACACTGCCACTGCCACTGCCACTGCCACTGCCACTGCCACTGCCACTGCCACTTGTTGAAGAGAATTTGAACACGTGCTGTGCCACTTGTCCTTGCTACACCGACATGAGTACACGTGTACGTCGCCGGAAGTGCTCTTGAAAGAAATCTCAAACTTTTAATCATCGGAAGCGAGCCGCCAAATCGTCTTTGCAATTTGGCTTCGTTTTATTTTTTCATTCATATGATTTGTCCTAAATTTGTAGTGTTCGTTATATGGGCCCTTAACTCAACTCGTAATTATGGGCCTTTTGTCCAAAATTGTTCTTTACATTGCACACACAGAATCAGCCTTGTTCATTGGTTTTTTTGTATTATTTGTTTTTCTCTTTCAAAAAGCTCTTATTAAATGTAGGATCCGATTCTGGGAAATTAATATTTTCAAATTTGTGTGTTATTTATCAAACGAGTTGGAATCAGATCTGCCTAGTAAGTAGTGTGAACATATTTTAAAATGTTATTAGCATGTATATTTCCATATAGTTAGTTAGATTAATTCTAGCTTTCTTTGTTGTACTTGTAGTTGTATGTATATAAGGGAACTACTGTAACACACATTCATTATCTAAGAGAATTACATTTTTACACTTTCTTTTTCGTAGAATTAATATGGTATCATAGTATTTAGTGAGAGAAACTTCCGCGTAATAAACTCCCCTCTTGCTTTTTAATGGCGTCGTTTTCTTTGATTTTTTGAGCTTCGATTCTTCTTCATTAAGAGTATTGGGTGCTTTCAATGAGTGCTTCACGTTATGATATCATTTTTCCCTTCTTCACAAATCTCTTTTTCACTTTTCTAGAAATTTTTCAATATGCGATATCTCTGATCTTCATAATCTCAGTTTCTTCTTTCATTTGACTTTCGTTTGTCGTTGTTTCTTTCAATTTCAACACATACCTTTTCTTTAATCGTTCGATTTCACATCGATTCGTTCGATTTTCTTGATTTCTCTTTCGCACATTGCAATTGCGGTGATTACACAAAATCCGACTTCTTCAGATCCCAATCTGGGAAACTCTCGACACCAAACATGTTTTTACCATCAAATACAATAATGATGGAAGTGTTGAACGTTACAAAGCTCGTCTGGTGGCTAAGGGTTTTATTCAACATGAAGGTGTTGACTTCTTTGATACATTCTCTCACTTGACAAAGCTGACAAGTGTCAAACTCATACCTGGATTAGCTGCCAGATTGGCCTGGAGTCTGACACAGATGGATGTCACTAATGCATTTCTGTATAATGACTTAGATGAAGAGATTTTTATGAGCCTGCCTCAAAGTTATACTTCAGCATTTGGTTCTTTGCCTCTAAACCCTGTCTGTAGACTTCACAAATCAATATATGGATTGAATCAAGCATCACGTCAGTGGTACAAATGTTTGTCAAAGGCTCTATTTGATGATGGCTTCATCCAGTCTCTAGCTGACAATACTCTCTTTGTTAAACTCAAATATACATATTTCATAGTTCTCTTAGTCTATGTTGATGATATTCTTATAGTGAGCAATGATGATGAAGCTGTTAAGTCTGCTAAGACTACTTAGTCCAAATAGTTCAAAATCAAAGATCTAGGGTCCATCTAAATTTTCTTTAGGACTTGATATTACAAAAAATTCAACTAGAATTTATGTTTCTCAGAGAAAGTATTGCTTAAACTTGATTAAAGATTCAAGATTTTTAGGTTGTAAACCCAAATCTAATCCAATGGATCCTAAGGTTTCCCTCAGCAAGGAAACAAGAACTCCTCTGGTTGATGCAATTCTATACACTTTTTCTTTCATAGAGTTAATAAATTTTTTTTTGTTTACATTTGTTTCATGTTGGAAATATTTCTATGTAATTGTATCAAACGAGTTGGAATCTCTATAATATTATTTAAGAAGACATTTTAAAAAATGAACTTTGTTTTGTAAGTTTTTATATGAAATGCCATTATAAATAACAAAGAATAATTGAAATAGGAAATAGTATAATTGTCTTTTACAATTAGTGATAAGAATATGGAAATTATTTATTTTGCATTAAAGATGTTATCTACTATATATTTTTAAATAATAATCAATCCATATATATTCAAAGAAAAAAATCTATTCAAAATCTTGATATATTTTTCAGTAGACAAATTAAAATTATTTTGAATTTTAAGAAAAATTGTTTTTATTTGAATTTTATAATATGTATAACTCATAATATTTTAATTTACTGTTAAACAGGTTAAATAGACAAATTATTCCGTTTGATAATTCTATCTATAATCATGAGTTATGCATATTATAAAATTTAAATAAAAACAATTTTTCTTAAAATGTAAAACAATTTTTTTAAAAAAAAATAGTGTAGATTAAGTACTAGTAATGTTTTAAATAATTGACACCGCAAATATGTAGTTGAAATGTGATAATCAAATAGGCAAGAAAAAAGTTTGACTAAAAAACAAAATTCGAAAAAGTGAAGAAGAGTGAATATATTTGGTAGACACAGTAGACAGTTGGCAGAAATCACCTGACTTGTCGATGTCAGCGCGATGACGTGGCGAAATGATAAAACATGAGAGAAATAATAGCCGTCGATTTGAACATTTACCCAAACTCACTCTCGCACACGCTTCTAGTTTGGGCATTGGGAAAGTCCTCCGTTTTTTTTTATTGGACGAGTCATTAAAAAAAAAAAGAGATTAATAAACGCCGCGACATTCTCTCGTATTTATGGAAGACAGCCAGACGTTTGAGTTACGGACGGACCCGGTTTACGAAGTTGTCATAACTTGTGGTACATTTGGTTATAAAACGTTTAGATTATTATTATTATTTTTTTTTTAGATTTTTTTTTTCATATCAAAACTATATCAAAATAAATTTTAAAATATTTAAAAATAAAATTATCATTTATTTTTACAAACAAAAATTATTTTATATATTTAACATTATAAAAAAATAGAAAATAAATCAAGTGGAGTAATAATTATTTTATTCAAATTTTTTATTTTTTAACTCATCTACGATTTTGCATCTATGACTATGCGGAGTAATTTCGGATTTACAAAAAATGAACAGTAAAATAAATACATCAATAGTTAAAAATATGTTTAAAAAAAAAAAAAAAAAAGTCACATAAGTGATTTATTATGTAAATCACCCTAAAATGTTTGCACAAAAGTAATTAAATAACCTATTTAGTGGTAGTTTAAAATTAATCTATAACATTAAAGTGGATATGACCACACGATCTAACTGTAGGCAATACATTGTTTTTCTTTAAAAAAAAAATTTGTTTTACGAGTGGAATGGTCAGTATCTTATACATATTAGTCTTGATTTCTTTGCATTTTTTGATATATAATCTTTTTTTTTATAATCAGGGAGGTTCCAGACCAAAGTCCAAACTAATCTATGAGATCCAAACATGTACTCTTTTTTTTCTACCTAGGACTAGTCCTAGGCATCCCCGGTGACCAAGAGTTAATGCGGTAATTATATTTTTATAGAAAATCAATTCCTAATTCGGACCAGCAAAGTGACTCTTCCAACAAAAAAAACTATCCCAATACAAATTATTGGTTTTGATGTAGAATCTTAACACGATGATTCTTTTAATTTATCCATTTTGAACTGAATATCAATTTTTTTTTTTGACATCAACCGAATATCACTTTCTTTTGGATTGGTTATGTCCCAATTGTCCATTCAGTTTAAATATTGATTTGTAAATCAATCAAAACAATATTTAAATTGAATATAATTTGCGACGCGACCTAACAAAATTGTAAATATTGATCATATTAGTTCAATTGTAAATATCCGATTCGACGGAACAAAAAAAAAACAAATCCTATGGGATTCACTAACTAGTACGGATTCAAATCAGATATCATAGGAAACCCATGCAGTAGTACATTTTCAGCTCTTAACGCTGACGTGTCTGACACATCGATCTGTTCATTGATTACGTGGCAGAACACAGAATAATCGGACGGCTATGGTATCTCCTTTACTGCACACCGTTCGATAACAGAGGAAGATAAAACGAAAGAAAGTGAAAGAGAAAAAGGAGACTAAAGCGTTTTGTCATTTGTGTGACATTTATAAAAGCGATCGGAGCGACGCGACAGCTTCGGATTATCCGTCTTTTCGGAATGTGGAAACTTTGAGAAAATTGTTTGTACTGAGACAGAGAGAGAGAGAGAGAGAGAGGCCACAAGGTTTTGATCTCTTTTCTCTTATTCTGGGTTTTTCTTCTCGATGAAATGAATCAAAGCTCGAATCAGCCTCTGTGTTTTTCGATAATTTGTACTGTTGGCGACAGAAAAGACTACTTTTTTATTTCTTTCTTTTGTGTCAGTTACATATCAATGTTTGATTAGACTGAAGAACAGTGACTCCATTAATGCAGTTTTTTTATTCTTCACAAGCTGGGTTTATCACGGGTTGAATGTACCAAATCCTCCTTTAAATCTTCTTTTGTTTTCTTCTTTCACGAAGAACCTGATTCTTCGAGACACGAGAAACAATTTTTATAACTTTCCTCTCTTTTTCTTCGTCTTCTCTTCTTTAACGTCTTTCTACTTTTCTTTCTTTTTGGTGTTATCTAACCAAAGTGTGAAACCCGCAAAGGATTTTTGCAGAGACATGTGGAAGTGAGATTTTTTTGGTTGTTTCCTCCTCCTCCTCCTCCTCCTCTGTGTCTTTCTTCTTCACCTCTATTTTTGAGTGGTGAGAGAGAGAGAGAAAATCGAAAAAATGGAAATGGGTCGTCGAGATGTGAGACGTGGAGGAACCAATCGAGTTTCCAAGAAACAATCTGGTAAACCAAATTTTAATTTCAATCTCACAAACAAACAAAAATCCAATTTTTTTTTTGTTTGGTTCTTTGTCGTTTTTATATTAAAAACTCGTCGTCGTTTGCTCTGTTTTTGTATCTCATGGATTAGGATCTGGGTTTGCTACGAAATCGAAGCTGAAGAAACTGGGCTTAGCTGATGAGAAATCGAAACAAGAGATGGGTTACGATTTTCCTGCTTCAGATTTAGAAAACGAGGTTTCTAGGAAGAAATCTAAGGTTCCGAAAAAGGTAACTTCTTCATCAATACCAAACCAAATTTACTCACAACAAAAACCCTTAATTTTCTCTCCTCCTCCTCATCTTTAGAATTTGAAAGACAGTAATGGTGTGAATCATGCCTCTGTACCACGGAAGCTTCGTTCAGGTGCGTTCTTCGTGACCCAATAAGAAACTTTACTTTTCCAAATGTTTTTTTTTGTTTTGAGATTTAAATCTGCAAATTTGTGTCAGTAAAACTCAGTTTCTGAGTAGTTGGGAAGATTATGGTATTCGGCTTTGCATCTGGAGAGATTTTGGATTATTTTTCAAGCAAACTCTCTTTTGCTTTTTTGCCTCACTTTCTTTTTATGGACGCAAGATTTTGCTACTTGTCTTTTATGTTCTTTTTCCCTTGTTATAAAATCAAAAGCGATCATCTCATCTCATCTCATCAAAACAAGACTATATAATATATTATTTATGTTCGTTCTTCTCTTTAAAGCTTGTCTTTATCAATTTCGGAACTCTCTTTTTATCTTTATCACGTCGTGTTTGAAACCTGCACTTCCTTTTTCACTTTTTATCTCATTTGTGAATGCTATCAACTCTTTGTGCGCGCTTTTAATTGCAGCCATGAAGAAGCGGAATCTTGAATCTGTTTCTAAGCTTACGCCTGCTTCAAAGCGACTGAACCGGTCCAAAACCGGAATTGAATCTTTTAAGATGGATTTAGTAAAGAAGGAGAATCAAGAAATGGTTGGTTTGAATGATAGACTTCATTTTTTTTTTGTAAAATAAAAAGCTTGAGTTAATGATTTTTTTGTTGGTTAGGAAGCAAAAGCTATTACTGTTCCTGAATCTATGATGATTTCGAAAGATGAGAAAGAAGTTGCAGAGACGTTATACGGTTTAGCTGGAATGTTTACTGAGACTAGCTCTATTGACAAGAAGACTTGTGATCCTTTGTCTGATGAGAAAGAAACCAGCAAAGTTGACTCAATCTTGGTTGTGGAAGCTGACTTTACGAAAGCCGAATCTCTTGATCTCGAGGTTTCAGTTCTCTCTTCAGCCAAATCTAAGCTGATTGATGAAATGCCATTAGAGCAATTTGATAAACAGCGGAACTCAACAGGGTTTGTGGCGAATTCCCGTGTATAACTTACTTGTCTTTTGGTTTTGTCGGTTTTACTCTGATTGATGTTTTTTTTTGTTTGTTGTTGTCTAATTTTACAGAATGGTTGATTTCATTGATAGACTGAAGCAGAGCGGCTCAGTGAATGTGGCTGATGCACCTGTAAGCACCACTGCCAACATTCTAAATCTTACTTTCTTTAGTTAAGTTTCATTTAGCTAATGATTCCATTGGAAATTTCTAGGCAAGAGCCATTGAAACAAAGGTTGCAACAAGTGAGACGGACTATAAAAGCAACGGTAAATAATCCGTCCTTACAAACTTTGCATCACATATAAGTTATAAACCATTGTCCAAATACTGACTTATGTGCTTCTTAAAGGTCTTGCGCTATGGCCTGGCCTATCTTCGACGATTCAATCCGGTTCCCAAGTTCTTTCAAAGTAACTCAACCCTTAAATTGTCTGTTAATTCCAATTTCTGCTGCTCTGTTTCTTCTCTTATATATACGGATCTTTCTTAAATCAGGCCATCATCCGCAAAGCTTCCACCGTGGATGGGTCAGGCTGTTTCTCCTTCCAAGAGTGCTTCACTCTTGAGTGAACCGTTAAGAGTCCAGCCGAGAAAGTTGAAGAAATGTGCCTCTCACATTTACATTTCCAGGCTCATCAAAGCATTACAGACCAGTAAGAGTAGTCCCACGACACTTTACCAAATCGAGCAAAGATCTTCAGAAATGTCACAGCGTGGACTCCCTGATCCGGTGACAACCATTAATGACTTTAAAAGCATGGTTTCTCCATCCCAGGGGTATCAAAACCCGCGTCTGCTCGATTTACACAAGACACATAATCCAAAACCCGTGCAAGAAGACATGACTCAGCTTGCTCTCGAGCTTTATGGTCCGCACACTTCTTCACAGAAACAGGTAATATACATAACTGTTCTTATTCGGTTAACTCCTTTCCTCTCTGATCTAAATCTTTTTTTTCTTCAAATGAACAGAGCTACAATTTCCTATCTCTTTCATCTGTTGGAGCAGCACAATCTCATTTCCCACTTCCAAACTCATTTCCACAGTATCCTATCTCTGCAGCTTACAATAGCCACCTCTCACCTGCAACTTCTAGCCATCAGGTTTTTTTTTGCTATGGCCCCAAATTCTCTCTTCACTTCTAGTTACATAATATTACTTAAGACCATCTTTCATCTTGTTGTAGGTGCAGCATATTTCTCCTTATCTAGCCAGTCGATTCCAAACTGCTTACCACGCAAACCAGCAGCAGCAACAACAGCTTCAAAAAAGGCTATGGGCTGCTCAGTACAGACCACCAACAAGTGGAAACACCATGCCGCCATTATCAAACCAATACAGTAGACCAAACCTCTCCTTAAACCTGACTAGTATTCAACCTCTACACGTTGCTCCCTCCCCAAGATTCAATGTCTCTCAACAGCAACATCGTCTCATGGCAATGTCAATGAGCCGTCACAATAACAATCCTTCACGGACGGTGATGAACAGGCAAGAACACCATTTCCCACTTATCTATGAAGATACAAGAACACCATTGCAACTACTCTGCAACGAGCAGTCGTGAAGATGCGTTGCGTTATGGTTAGCTCTAAGGATCATACAGTTTGGTTGAGAAAAAACAGAGATCTGTTTCTGTCTTCGCCGGAATCTGAGATGGTGTTTTTCTCAGGTGATGATAATCGGATGAACACATATTGTCAGTGAAAGATGATTGAATCCCACTTGTTTGAGTAAACCCTTTAATGTCTTTTTATGTAAATGATCCACGAGTTCTAAAAAGGGGCAAATTTTCTCGAGGACCCTGTTTCTGAAATGAGATTCACAGGAGAAGATAAATGCTAGGTTTTTGTTTGTTATCTCTTTAAGTATGTTTATAAATATAGCAGGCTTTGTGTTTCTTGTGCAGCAAGCGATTTCTCCAATAAGCCTCTATTAACAATGTTTCTTTTTTGGTCTTACGGTTCCATTATATAAAACGACTTTAGTTCTTTAAAAAAGCACTAAAATTTAGGGAAAAGGGCATGTAATGGTGGAAATGTTTCGACTTTTTAGTATGTTCCATTTTTAGGTAAAATCTGGAACATGTTTTCTTGTTTTAGCCAATTTTTTCATGTTTATGAAACAATTTTCTTATTTTTTTTGTTATCTATAACTCACATACGCAAACTATACAATTTGAATCTAGACAATGACATGAGAAATATACTAGTACAAACCTTCATGTATCTTCAAACTAGTTGTTTTATATATGGACAATCGCTTATATATAGAATATATTCCCAAAAACTATAAAATATACTTTAAAAAAATGAAAAAGAAGAGTATTCTGACGAAGTGGAGATGAAGAAACTAATATGCTTTGCGTAATCTCTCACTCTATTCTAAAGTCACCAAGCTATAAGCAAGCTCATGTATCTCTCTACTTTGTAACAGAGAGCTAAGCAGCCATATGATGGAGACGATGAGGAGAGCAGAGATCGACACAGCGGCGCCGTTTAGAACCGTCAAAGAAGCGGTCGCTTTGTTCGGCGAGAGAGTCTTAGCCAGCCAAGTTTATTCCAACCATCTCAAAGTGGCAAGTCCCATTCTCTCTCACTATCTCTAGCTATTTGAATATCCATTTTTTTTTCATTTAATTTCGAGATTGTGGTTTAACATTGATGAAAAAAACAGATGGAGGGCGAGAAATTGGAAGATCCAGCAAAGATTGAGATAGAGCGTAAAGAGACAAAACACAATCTCAAAAGGGCAAAAGAAGAAAGCATACAACTGAGAAACTCTTTGTCTTCTCTTAAGGAAGAGCTTGAAAGGACAAAACAAGAGCTTCTGAAGCTGAAGGTAGATCCTGAGGAACCCGTAACGAAAATCGATGAGACAGTTTTCAAAACCAAATTCGAAGTGTTGGTTCCTCGGGTTGATGATGAACCAATAAGTACTAGTCCAAGGTTGAGATCGATGAGTGAGAAGAGATACGTTAAATTTGCAAACACGACAACGGGCAATAATGGTTCGGTGGTGGAGATGTTTCTTGAGAGACACCCTTCGATGAGAAAGAAGGAGAAGAAGACGAAGGCGAAGAAGAAGAAGAAGAGTTTGATCCCTTTGTTTATTGGAGGGATTTTCTCAAAGAAAAAGGTTTTGCAATGAAACAGCTTGGTTTCTAAAATTTCTTTCTCTTCTCTTTTGTGTGTGTGTGTGTGTTTTTGTTTTTTGATAATAATGTCACATGTATGTATGACCTTCGTAATTTGTTCTTGAATATATTTGATTTCTACTCGTTATATTCGGAAAAAAAAACTTGATATATATCTCGATCGTATAAATGTTTTTATCGTAATGTCACATATATATGTGACCTTCGTAACCTTTTTTTAATTGAATTATTAAATTATTGGACCATTTAGTCAATTCATTCTACATGTGGATTTAATTTTAACCGTAGGAATATTATGCGAAACATACAAAAATTGGGTAGTAACTAGCTAGTAAGTTCACTCCTGCCAATTCCAAATCCCATTTTTCCGTTTTTTTTTACCTGAATATTTCAAATCGAAATTTAAACTAATTCCAGAACATGTGAAAAATCATTTTTTAGGTCAACCATGACCAAAATCACAATAAAAATATTTGACTCATGGTCTTCCAATATGAAAAAAATATCATTCAACTACTAGACACTTAGACACTATGGGTTTGTTAAAAAAAAAAATGTATATAGGACAGTTTGAGAATGATGAAAATGCTAGAAATTACAAAGAAAACTAGAAAAAGAGTCGTAAAAGATGTGGATAATTTATAAATTGCCATAATATAAGTGTCTCAAAATCACAATAACTCAAATAGAATAAAATAAAAGCAAAGCCTCGAATGAAAATGTTGAAGCAAAAGGAAAACATGTGAGTTTTGAGATGTCGATTAAACGTAAAAACAGACACGATCGTGGTCGTCTACATGACGATCTTCATGATCCTCGTCACAAGACATAGCCGAAGACTTGTTGAAGAACTCAATGCAATCTGCGATAGCTTCACTGTAGTGTACGTGAGACGAGTAGTACGAACTACTGCACGAGATCTTCGGCGGCTCAAACCCCTCTCGGTTGCCGGAGTTCTTCTGCCGGCGGGAGGAGAAAGGGAGAGTGAGATCGATGAGCCTCAGGAGAATCTTTCGGAATTTGTGGAAGAGTTTCATGGTGATCCAATCAAACTGATGGTTTATTACGATCGATGAAGGATCTTGTGGGTTTGTCTATATGAATGGTGAAACACTAAAACTATAGTTCGTACGTAAATGTTTTGATAACACTTTAATTAATAAAGAAGCATTCATTTTTCTTAGAAAAAAAAATTCCTAAGTAAATTTGTAATGATTCATCAAGGAGGAAAACCAGGAAGAAGAGTGTTTCAATGATTAAACCACCAAAGGATTTCTTGAGATGTGTTTATCCTATGAACAAATGTAGGACCCATCTTAACTAGCAGGCTCATAATCCAATTTAATTGCCAATATGTTTTTTAAAAGATTAGAGGTTTTTCAGCCTTCTGGAGTAAAACTAGTTTTTTTTTTTTGAGGAGTAAAACTAGTTGCTACTACCTCTGTTTTACAAAAAGTGTCATTTTGACACATTTCATACATATTAAGAAAACTATTAAAAGTTCCATATATTCCTTATTAATACACTAAATAATTTTTTTCTCTCTATTTAATACATTAAAACAACATGGTTAAAATTGAAATTTTATTCAAAATTCTGCATTAAAAATGTAAAACGACACTCTTTGTAAAACAAAAATAAAACTTTAAAACGACATTTTTTTGTAACAGAGGGAGTATAAATCTATATTGACTAAAAAATAATTTACCTATTGTTTCGACCCCACTATCACGATTACCACTAAACAAACATTAAATAGCATTGTTTTAAAAAAAACTATAAACTACAATAAAGGCAAAGCATAAAAATCACATAATCGAGTGACATTTAGAACGATACTAAATTATATGATATGGTCTCCGGGATGTATAAATGGGTCCAAAACAAAATATGTCACTTATTCGCTATTTTCATTAACTTTCCCTAATATTGCGCGTAAAAACCTAACTCTCTCAGCTCAGACTCACAATTTACTTGTAACTCAACCTCGTGATTCACTCAAATTTACAAAAAAAATGAAAGAAAGTAAATGCAGAATCTAAAGAACACACGCGATTTGGTAACCTAGAGTTCGCTATCGATATTGTGAGTTACGTCTCTGGGGCCAGACTCATTCCAACAAATTCACTAGCAATGACGAATCGAGTTCTCAAGAACTAGAGAGACTCGCAAGAACAATGCACACAATCTGTTCGTAAGAATGAAGAAGATGAAACGACAATTTCGGTTATCTGACCTTTTATATCTAAGGCCTTACACGAACCGGACTAAACCATAAATCATTTAATTTACCCAATTGAACACTGAACCTGCTCAACCAGATAACCAATGACTAAATCCTAATAACCGAGAATGTAAACCACTTAATTACGACTAAGATTAAACCAACACTCAACACCCTAAAGCCAATTGTGAATCTCTCTAATTCAAATGTTTTCGTGTAAATGTGACTTGGCAAATAAAACCTTTGAACTTTTATGCGAGTAAAGTTAGCACCTATCTTTTGCTATAAATGTAAATCTACCGAATAGATACCACATGGACGTAGCAAGACTGAAGTTTTCTTTAGATCTAAAGCTTTCAATGAAAAAAAAAAAAAAAGACGAACCATGGAACTGATTAACGTACGATTAATCATAGGTTCATTTGCCGTATAATTAATATGCATAATTAAAGCTGTAATTAGTGATTACAATCGGAAAGAGTTTTGTGGTCCTGCATTTACACTTGACTTTGACCTACTTTTAGGGCACAATAAAATTTGGGACTCAAAAACATTATTCGTAGAACAAAACAAGAGTTTGATTTAAACAACAAAGTACATATAAAAAAAAGGCAGATAATGAGGAAATAAATTAAAGAGGAGTCGACATGGACAGAGCAAAGAAGAATTAGAGGCTTTTGGTGAAATGATTACTCCCTCCGTTCTGAATTAACCGATGTTTTAGAGGGTTTTTTTCCCCACAATTAAGTGATGTTCTCATTTACCAATGCAAAATTAATTGATTTTTTATTATTTTTGACCAATTACATTTTATAGACTATTTGTTCATTGGTTCAGATGAATAATAAATGAGGTTTTAGTATAGAAAAAAACAAAAATTAATTGTTTCCTTAATTTGTGTGCATACTACTAAAACATCACTTAATTCAGAACAGAGTGAGTATTAAATTAGGATCCTTTCTATAATTTAAGGTTTTATGACGGTTATGATTATGTCTTGTACTTTAATTCTACCTTTAAGTAAAAACTAAAACCACCTGGATAAACTACTCAATATTTCAATTTCGTCAAAATCTTGTTATATCATAGAATTTTATAATTAAGACTGATTCAATTGGTTTGCTTTTATGATCTAGTGCATGTGGTAACAAAAGATTACTAGGTCTAATTCAATTGATTCAAGATCTTTGAATCTGAATTCAAGGATCGTGTAAATAATACTTTCTTTATTCTAATATAAGTGATGTTTAAAGTTTTTGCACACCGATTAAGGAAACAATATTTAAACACAATTCAGCAAATGAGAAAATAATCTGCATAATACAAATAGTCAAAAACAATAAAAAATTATTTAATTTTATATTGAAAACTGAAAACATCACTTATTTGAAAACAAAAAAAATCCTTAAAACATCATTTTTTTAAGAACGGAGGGAGTACATAACACTTTTCTGCTCAAAGTTTTTCTAAGGTGGTAATTAAAAAGCTAAGTGTAACAAGTTCCATTGTAAAAAAGCAATTAAATCCGCTGTAGCAAACACGTCAATTTCATAACTGTTGAGATCATCAAAGACATGATATGCACGGCGGTAATCTAATTCCAACTCTCCAAGGACGATGGCCGGATTCTTCTCTGGGCCAGCCTTCTTATTGGGCCATGTTTGTATTCATAAAGCCCATGTTATGTTTTGAAAAAAGTAAAAGCCCATTTAACTTGTCAAGCACAGATTGTTTAGTTTTCTTATCTATCAATAGCGGTAGAGGATTTGTATTACAGGATTTCAGTCACTTGACTGCTTTTCTAATCAGTTTAGGCGATTCTAATCGGATAACTATTGAGACGGTGAGTCACCGGTAAAAAATGTAATTTTAAATAGAGTTCTCATTTCAGCTAACTTTGCTCAAAGTTTATAGTGTATTACCCTGAAATGGGTTTTTAGGTAATACTATTATATTATAATAATGTGTACGTTCTTTTTCCCTACTATAAGAACCAGTTGACGACAACAACAAAAAATCCATATTCTAATAATTTTTAATTAAAATAAAATTATTACTATTGAGACGCAAATTATAACTTAATCTTAAATTTGTAATTTAAATGTTCAAAATTAAAAACTTTCCAAATATTTTAAAATTAAAATCTTTGAGTCTGGAAACAGAGTTTGTACTTTGTATAATAATATATAACACTTTTCGGCCCAAAGTTTTTATAAAATAATTAATGTACTAAATGTAACAAGTTTTGAAAAACTCATTTGAGTTTACATGTAATAAACAGATCAAATTTTATTAAGCTCAAAAGTAATAAAATCCGTTGTAGCACAAGGGTTAGTGTCAAAAGGTTGAAATCTGTGTTCAACAGTCGATACTTTGGAATCCATGTTCGACTTCCAGCAGCATAATTTTAAACTTATATGCTCCACCACATATTTGTTACAATTTTTTTTTTTTTTTGGTTAAATATTTGTTACAAACTTGAATACTGAAAATGGTTTGATTCTGATTTCATTTGCAACTTCAAGAAGAAATTGAGTTATTACCAAATAAACAATGTAGCAACTTCTGACAACGAGGAAAGCTCCAATGGCTCCTTCTCAGCGTGCAAACTCTTTATAGTTTATGGGTTATTTTTGAATTTATCTCGATAATTTATTCTAATAAAACAAAATCGTTTTTAGTATATGTATCCAAAACACTCTATTTTTTATATAAAAAATATGTTTGTAAACTATTTTAACATTATTTATAAACGAAAAAGATTATAAAGTACCAGATTGTAAAATCAGAATGATTCAATAAAAATAATAAAGAAAACATTTTGATTGTATTATAATTTTTTACTTAACCATGATCCAGTCGGATCAACGATTATATCCGATTCACGATTATTTGCTGAGTTCTTACGGGTTCTACCGGATTTTATAGTCTCTGGTTTTAGAGTTATATCCGGACCGGATTGTTATATGAATCCGAGTTTTACAGAATCTGAAAACATTACATTAAATCTATATAATAAAAAAAGCATACGTGGACGGACGGTAAGCATATAATACTAAATTAAAATCATACAATACCCAAATAATTATATTGCTTTTAAATAAAAATCAGCTTTGCCTGGTTATGAAAAACAAATCAGCTTTCCCTAGAAAATAAAATACTCGACGAGAAAGAACTAGGGAGAATAAAACAATTTTAGTGAATACGCATGTGGTAGCAATTATAACACCTCTGCCACTCCCACACTATTTGATGCCCACCCAGTGTGAACACACCTATGAAAGTTACTGTCGTGAAACAACAATTTACATTTACCGGTCAAAATAGCCCAAACAAACTGAGAAAGTAAAAAAACGAGAGAAAATTACAACGTTAATATCCCACCATAGTAGTAATGAATTCTAAACCTAATCATGAATTCAACAATAAATAATTAGCTTGGACTCCTAATTAATAGTAGTCGATAATACGATGGGATTTATGATGCAGGTTAAAATCGGATATGATGATGATTAACCTAATCTCCCTATAATATTAAAAGTTAGAAGTACTACTACAAAAAAACATTATTTCTGAAGTTAAAATTACAAATTCAAGATTCTAAAACTTTGTAAATAACCACGAAGCAAGGTAATATAGCTCTCGGGTTATAAACCACCAGCTCCTCCAGATTCGAATAAACTCCGGCGTTGACCGCCACCGAGTCAAACGCACCGCCACTCGAAGAAACTCCAACCGCCGAATTATCCTCCGCCGGTAAATCAACACGCTTAACTCTGCCAGCGATCACACGGCACACAAGCATCACTCTCTTCGCGTCGTCGCTACACCTCAGCAAATCATCAGCTCTTCCACTGCTCGCCGTCGTCCTCACGCCGCCGCTCGAGGTTACGGTTACGGTTGCGGTGGCTCCTCCGCCGCCGGATTTTCCTTGAAAGCCGTGACGAATCACGTTGCAGACGCCGCAATTGGGGAGATTAGAGCAGAGAGAAGAGGAGCCACGGGATCCGAGAGAGCAAGTGAGAGTGGTGCAGTGGAAACGGAGGAGCTCGTTGCCGTCGGCGGCACAACGAGCGTCTTTTCTGGTGGTTTGAAGTGCACGCGCCTTCACTGCGTCTCGGCAGTCTTCGAACCGTTGGATCGTGCGTTGAGTGTTGTGTACTTTTAATATCCGTTCGATCTTACAGATCGGACTGTCCTTTTTAAGCCAGCTTGATTTGAATATGATCTCCACTATGTTTCGACCCGAATCTTCCGGACCTAACTCCGAAACTGCAAGTCATAAACGACAACGTTTTAGCCCATAAATCAGGGCAAAAAAAGTCAAGGAAGAAACCAAAAATCTGAGTTTTAATTCGGTTTGTCAGGTGGAGGTTTTAATTCTAGTACTGACCAGTAGAAAAATGACACGTAATAATATCTAGGGGACATTGAATTTAGTTAAGAACAGTAACAGCTGTTCTTTTTATAGTACAAATGGTCCCATCGCACCGAAGTGTTTCCAATCCCGCAAAATGACAGATATGGACACTATAGAATATATTGTTGTTCTCCATTAATGTTCCTCTTCTATTTTGTATTTTTTCTTTGAAAATGCGTTATCTATTCTAATAACAAACTAAAAACATAATGCCAAATCTTCACAAATTTAATTTGATAATTATTATCACCGACAATAACACTGAGATCTTGATTCCAATTTTTGTAAAATCGAGTCTACGCTATAAAAATGAATTATTGCTTAGTACATTATTGTAGATCTATCGATAAATCCAAGTGTGTATTAACCAAAAAAACATGTGTTAGTCCTAATTATTCAATCAAAATAGTAAACAAGTAAATCATTCACAAGTCAAATTATTATGGACTTAGATCTTAAACAAATTTCAAGGGATAAATACAAAATATATAATCTTTAAAGTAAAAACTTTACTTTACCAAGCAATTTGCATTTGCAAAATGACACTAGCTAGATAAACAAAAAAGGTCTTCTTAGTACTAGGTTTAACTTTAAAAACGTGACTACACACACCAAAATTAATATTGTAGCTAGAGCGTAATCAAAATAATTTGAGCTAAGCGCCAAAGTCAAATAAATTTTCACCAAAAACAAAACCTTACCTGCGTGACGAACCGCTTGATGAAGCTCTAAGCTTTCAAGCTTCGGAAAAACTTCTCCACATTGGGAACAAGCACAAACCCTAGGCGAAATCGGATACCTAAAATTCAAAAAAAAAAAAACTGAAATTACATATGTATGATTACAGCTAATTATTTTTTGTAATTACCTGCTAGGGTCAACGATCATGTGACATTCGTAACATCCGGAGAGTTTCCGGAACTGCATGGCTCTAAACGACGTCGTTGAGGATGACGTGTAACTTCCGCTGCCATTAGATCTCGCAGAGCCAGATGTAAGAGACCGAGACGATGAAGAAGAACCGTGTTGACCAGGTTTCCGAGTCAGAAGACGAGTGTCCGAGTCAGCAGCAATAGCCGAGTTAGCTACGTCTGGAGAGTGGTCGGCTCTATGAACCACGCGAGTGTTTCCGTGAGCCACGCCTCTGAAGCTGCAGATGGAGCTACACGACGAGCCGAGCTTGGAAGGAGACAAGTGAGTCGTCGTGGACGGACCAGATTGAGAGTTCTTGGATGGATCGTGGACTCTTGACCCTTCGATTTGCTTGCAAGTCAATAAGTTCTTGATTTGGTCCCATGAAGACGGTTGCTTCTGAGGTACTGCTTTCTTCGGTTTGTGTGGTTTCTGCGGCTGCGTTTGGTCGGTGGGGTTATCGCGTTTCTTTCGTTTGCTCGGCGGTGGGGTGTGTTTTGGAGGCTCTGCGTTTTCCGGCAAGAAAGTTAGTAAAGCCATTGAAATTGAAAGAGAAGCTCTGGAGAATGTGAGAGTTTCTTGTAAGCTTTTTTTTTTTCTTTTCTTTTTGGTTCTTTAATCATAAGCTCTTTTTTGTAGGTGTTGAAATCGAAGATAGATCGAAGATGAGGTAATAAGCAGGGAAAACTAAGGGAGATTAAAGTGGTGTGGGCTCTATCTTTCTTTAATTCTTTAATTTACCGTTTTACTTTCTTACCCTTCTCATTAATTATTCTTGTAAAATAATTTTTAAATTCATAATAAGATTTTTAATCTCTATAATATTATTTAAGAAGACATTTTTAAAAATGAACTTTTTTTTGTAAGTTATTATATGAAATGACATTACAAATAACAAAGAATAATTGAAATAAGAAAGAATATAATAATCTTTTAAAATTATTGATTTGAATATGGAATATATATATTTTGCATTAAAAACATTATTTAATATTTAATTTCTTAATTATTTTTAATACTATATATTTTAAAATAATAATAAATTCATATATATTCAAAAAAAAAAATCTTGCTATATTTTTAATTATAATTTATTATATAATATTTAAATATATATCAAAACAAAAATTATAAATATTTTATTAATTTTATAAAAAGTTAAACATAATAAAACTATTTTTAAAGACAGGAAAACTATTTTTTAAAGTTAGTAAACTAACCACAAAAACTAGAGTCATTTAACATTGTATATTATAGTTATGTTTTCAAGATTATAAGTATTTTCGTGTTAGCCCGAATAATATTTTAGTTCACTACAAAACGGATTAAATAGATCACTGCAAAACTGGTTAAATAGACAAATTATTACAAATTGACAGTTTTATCTATAATCATTAGTTAGATATATTGTAAATTTTAGATAAAATCAATTTTCTTAAATTTCAAAATAATTTCTTTAAAAACAAATATTCCGCTATATAATTAACGCGGATTAAATCTTAATTGAATTTTAATTAATGTTGTTTTGACTAGTGCTAGACTACATTCAGATATCTTGTTTTGTCAGAGGAAAAAAAATCTTAATTAATGTTGGCATCTGGTTGCTGCTTTGTTAGTTGCGGTGCAGTAAATTAGTATATATTTCCCCGAAAAGAAAGAAGAGTGTTTAGTGATTACTATGTATTTTGGATACTTAATTAATTTTTTAGTGATAATGAATTATGTGAAGATATTGAAATTAAATTTTTCTGGACGAACTTGGTTGGCTTATATATGTGCTTTAACTGCTTCACATTTAATCGTCCATTACGGTTTGACCTTCTTCAGGTTAACGTCCGTAAAGCTTCTTCCATTGGTCGAATTGCAACAATAAAATGCGACGCAAGTATCTCGACTCTTTTAATATTTATATTGTTTAAATATTATACTTAAGTTTCTAAAAGGAATCTAATTACCAATAGACGCTACTGCATAATGAAAGTCCAAAATTTGCTATATTAAGAACAGTTTGATAAACTATAAGGTGGTGGTCCAGTGATAGTTGATTCTTCTAGAAGGTGGTGGTTCAGTGATAGTGGACTTCTGAGAATGAGTTGACAACTCTCCCCCTAGTTTCGAAGTTCTATAGAAATAAACTCTCTTTTTTGTGGCCAAATAAGATATAAGGCTAATGTCTAGATCTTATTTGCAAATTTGGCTGTATACTTAACCCGTTGGTAGTACATCCCCAAAAAATTAGTCTAGGTCTCTCCATGGGTTTGAGTTTGGGTTTAAGATTTACTTTTGATTCATCAAACAAAAATAAAACAGTTTGATGAAAGAATTAGAGAATTGAAAAAAGTTATACTCTTGAATTTAATCCATGTTTATATAAATAAATAAATATGTTTTTTAGATATCGTGTATGTAATCCAGAATAAAGAAAATAGTTTTAGTACATCGAAAAATATATAATCATGCTAAAATAATGTTTTGGATGTATGGTCAAAACAATTGTTTTAACAGATCAAGATTACACGTTAAACACAAGACAAGGTCTTTGGAAACTTCGTATTTGGAACTGTGATTTACGGATTCAAATGTTCTATTTGTCTCGAGTTGAATTTTTCAATGTCTTCATTTCCTACAAATTATTAATCCCTGCTACATTTATTTTACTTCTAAAGTTTGGTACACATTCAATATTTATAGAAATGTTTTAAATTTTGCAACGTGCTCGTTTGTGTTAGCTAGATACAGTATTAATTTTGGGTTAAACCGATAGACTACTTCTTTCTCAAAGTAAATAAGTTAGGGGTGTCAGAAATTAATCTCACTAGCGTAAATAAATAGTGTTGAAGTTACACTTGAAGTTAGTGTAAAAAGTATGGGGCAATTCATCTATTAATATACTACTGATTACTCCATCCGTTTCATATTAGTTGTCGTTCTAGCTTGTTCTATGTTGTTTTACGTAAATTAAAAAAACAATTCAATTTTTTGTTTTACCTCTCATTAATGTATTATATATTATGATCACATTAATTAATAAACTAAAAGAGAAGAGATAAAAATGGAAATATTATCAAATATTTGCATTGAAATTCTAAAACGATAACTAATATGAAACAAAATTTAATATCTATTAATATACTACTGATTACTCCATCCGTTTCATATTAGTTGTCGTTCTAGCTTGTTCTATGTTGTTTTACGTAAATTAAGAAAACAATTCAATTTTTTTGTTTTACCTCTCATTAATGTATTATATATTATGATCACATTAATTAATAAACTAAAAGAGTAAAGATAAAAATGGAAATATTATCAAACATTTGCATTGAAATTATAAAACGATAACTAATATAAAACAAAATTTAAGATCTAAAACGACAACTAATATGAAACGGAGATAATATCATTTAAAAAAATTTAATGCGCCAAATAAAGAATAATTAATGTCATATGAGAATTGAGAATTCCACAACATAATGTCTATATGATAACTCAGCTTATATTACCATTATGAAAAAGGAGCTGAGCTACAATATGATAACTCAGCTTGCTTTTTTTTGTTTTTACTGCAAAAACTCAGCTTGCTTATTTTATAGGTTGTGGACTTGTGGTATTATTCACATTTAAACATACAACACATAAATTTGAGTAATTGTATTAATCATTCATCAACACAAATAAAAAATAATAATTACGGTTTAGCGTTGACTGGAAGTAAAAATCTAAGGCCTTCACATTCGCCGCAATACTTGGATTTATCACGCAGTTGCTTTGGCCTTCTCACTTGTCGTGTTCCACATTTGTCCCTCTCTTTTGTTTCCACTCTAATAATAATCTTAGTTATACAAATCATCAGAGAGATTAGTATAAAGTCATTTCTTTAAAACTTTGTTAGTAATTTCATTTTATAATTTATATATAGGTTTCGTTTCGACAGAAAAGAAAAAGGAGCGCGAGATCTTGAGAATGTGTTTGTTTGTTAACCAGTTTGAATTTTCAAAACCAAACTATAAAAGTAAAGTAATTGTTACGTACTACACATAACATTTAAATAGTTGTTATTACTCCGGTGACAATGGAATTTATTCGACTGACAGAAAATTTAACCCTTCTGCATGTTAAAGAATCTCTGATAAGCACGTGGCTTGTTAAGATTGGTCTTTTGGTTAATAAATTTTCCCATTTATAACTTCAAAATCGACATAAGTTTTTATATTAGTATTACCCATCTTGAATTGCACTAAAGAGAACCCTTCCAATTCCCAATTTGTATAATTTCAAGTGCTTTTAATATGCATTAAATATAGAGCCACGTACGATAGAAGATTTTTAAAACACCGACAGAGAGAGAGAGAGCTTCGTACACAATATTTTGAAGGGAACTGAATATCTGAAATTAAGAATATTTTTCAATGAATTTTCTCAGTTTTGTTCTTCTTTATTTGTAGAATTTTAAATATTTCTGTGACAAAACAAAAGAAGATAACTCTAGATAAGAAAACAATGTTGATACTCTAAATAATATATTCGTTGACGACGTTATAAAGTGCACGTGTGATTTCGGACTTTGAAAGTTTTGGCAAAACGGTTCAAATAAAAGGAGAAAAAAAAATAGAGACCATTGTGTCCCCATTATAAAGTTATTATTAGGTATTATAAGGAACCAAATCAAGCTTTGCGTAACGTTTGTAATTGAATTACATCTCCCACCCAACAAAAAATTGAGACATAAACGTACATAATCATATCAACCATCTCAAATAATTAAATCCCGCGTCTTTTAATAAAGAAAATTACTGTTGAAACATCAAAACTATTTAATAAATCCATAAAAGATATACGAAATGTTGGAAATAAATAGTTTCTCTTGCGGTTAAATAAATTTCTTAACACAACGTGTAATTCGAATAGTAAAAGTCACATATCCTAAAACTTATTGTTCGTGTCATGTTATCAAAAGAGAGTGTTATTAGAGGTTGAGTGTTCAAATATTAGAACAAACTAGGTGAGTCCTCGCGTTAACACGCGGATATTTTTATATAAAATTTTTTTGGTACTTTATAAAAAAAAATTCTTCGTAACAAATGCATATCTAGAGAGACATCATGCAAACTGAATATCTGATATTTTGATTACTACTACAAAGTCGTAACCTATTATATATATCCATTAAGACAAATACATACGCTCATACTATAAATCATACAACATATGCTTATCCAAAGGCATTTAAACCACAATATGAGCACATGTGTTGCAATAAAACACAAGAGGTTGCAGCGAGAGCGTACCATGAATAGTTTGAGTAGCCATAAAACGAGCCGCCAGCATCTGAATCTTTACCATTCCCAGAACTGATAGACCATCATCAACGTCTGGCTCACCAATACCACCCATCTGGCTCGACTGCAACAAATCATGGTTCATCCCACCATGGGTTAGAGCACTTTCCAACATCGGATACATTTAATCTCCTCCGACTGCTGCTGTTAAAGCTGGATTCCCCAACATTCTGGTTACATAAACCGGATGGTATTGGTTCCCTAGCATGAACGGCGATGCAGCCATTCCACCACCGGTAAATACATGTTGCCCTTGCGCTTGATGTTGCTGGGGCTGACCCTGACACTACAAGAAAACACCATTTTTGCAACGAACGATATCGTTGTAAAATCGTTGCAAAAGAGGGTTTGAATCGAATTTGCGACGAAAAAGAGATCGTCGTTAACTGATCGTCGCAAACCATAAATCGTCGTAAATTCTTCGGGAAAGTACGAGGGACAAAAATTCGTCGGTAAATTTTCGTCGCTAAATCGTCGTAAATATTACATTGAAATTACGACGAATATAAATACGTCGTAAAAACGAAGGAAATTCGATGGGAAATATTTCATTGTTAATTCGATGGAAAAAAAATTTCGTCGTTAATTCGTTGCTAATAAATCGTCATAAAATTGTTGCTAAATAATCGTCGCAAAATCGTTGCTAATAAATCGTTGTAAATTAGCCACGATTTTATGACGATTAATTTAGCAACGAAACAACGAGGATTATTATTTACCATCGAATTAACGACGATTCTATATATGATTTTTATTATTATTTTTAAAATTTTATTAATTTCGAAATTATAAAATAAAAATTATAAAAATAATATATAATAATATTTTATAAGAAAAAAATATTATAATTTGTTACAAAAAAAAACAAAATTAGAATTCGAAATCCTAAATCTATATAACTATATCGTAATCGTCGAGATTTACATCGTCTTCGGGACGTCTCGACGAACCGGATGGGCCTGCCGCTGCCTCTGCCGCTGCCGCTGCATCTGCCTATGCTCGGAGTTTTCGCTTTTCCCGTAACATGGCCTGCAAAGTCGGGTTTCCTGTTGCCAAGATGTCGAATAGTTCGTCATTCTGCGTAGCATCCAGTTCAACCCGCTGCTGAAGACTCGCAATCTTCGCCTGATATGCCTGAGACTCGGTCTCAACCCGCTCCTGAAGACTCGTAATCGTGGCACGTAACACGACTGGATCATCTTCTGGCGATTGTCGTCGCGGAGCATATGAAGAAGCAGCCGAGACATCTCGAATAGATCCCATCCCGACAACCTTCCCCTTTCTCTTAGGGGGAACCTATATTTAAATTTACATTTAGAAATTTTTATAAAATCAAAAACTAAAAATTAATAAGTACTAACTATTCTATATACCTGCTCGAAGATCCGGTCAATATCGGGTGTGGTCAACCCTCCAGACATGACCGACGAACCACCTGGAGATAGCTGTTGAGAGAGCTGTGTCTTTCGTTCGGTGACTTTGGAAGTCACCTCATTGAAGATATGCTGGGCAGTCTCGGAAACAAAGGAACCATCCTTCTTCCGGTGCGTCCGCTCAAAAACCTTGGTAATCGGAGGGAGTACACCTCCGTCTTCGGCGGCCTAAAGAAAAAAACTATGTTATTGAAGAAGTAAATTAAATAAATAAATTAATTTAAATAAATTTAATTACCATCTGTAGACGAACACCCGAAAAAGGTGTTTGCCCAGCTGTATGAGGCAGAGCCTTGAGTTTCCCGTCCGAATCAACGGTGTTGCGGGAAGCCGAACACTTCTCAGCAGTTATGATGGACTTCGGATCCATCCAATACCGCACCAAGCCGTCCCAAACGGCTTTATCCATGTGCAGGGGCTTTGCTAAATCTCCAGAAATCTTCCATACTTTCTTCCACCCACCAACGACGCATTGGATACAAAACTTCACTCTCTCGAGAAATAAAGTTTCAACCTCGCCATGAATCGAAAGATCCCAGTGATATTTTTGCTGCATGAGAAACAAAAATAATTACATATTTTATAAAATTAAATTAAATATATATTTAAATATAATTAAAATAATTATGGGAGAAAAAAATATTTTTTCCATACGTACCGCAAATATCTTGAACCATGTCTCCTTGACGTGTGAAGGAAGCTGGGTAAAATTGGTATGAGGCACGATAAAATAGGATTTGATGATGTCGGAAACGGTGCGTCCAACTTTGGATTCAACTCTAAACCTAAAACAAAAAATTGTAAAATTTTGAATGGTTAGAAATAAATATAAATATGTAATAATAAATGTAAAAAATATATATTTATATATATTACCATTCCGACCCGTCAGTATGATCCGGATCTAATCTTTTAAGCCTATGACGCCCCGGCTGTGCAAGCAAATCAAGAACCGTCATGTGTGCATAAGGGGCCGGGGCATGGCCTCCAGGTTGCGGAATCTGAGGTGGTTGTGGAGGCGGCGGAGGTTGCCTCATCGGGACGAAATCCGTCTCTGTAGCCTCAGAAGACGGAGGCAACCCGGTACCCGAAGCATCACCAATATCTCTCAAAAACTGAGCGTAATGTGCACGACGCTGGCCCATCTGCATAAAAATGAAAAAAAATTACTATCTATAAACATCCGGACAGTCTGCTATTTTTTCTAATTTGATACCGTTTCTACCGACCTAAATTGTTTAATTTTTATCTATAATAATTAATTAAAAACATTAAAAAAAAATTTACCTTTTTCGCAAGGAAGTTATGATCAGTTTTTTTTTTGATTTGTTTGTAAATGAATTCGCAAGGAACTCGCGTGTATATATAAGATTACTTGTCGTCGCTATATCGAGGCAATCAAACCGTAGCTAATTCGTCGCTAACTTTCCAACGATTTTGTGACCGACACGCGGTAAATTTTATGACAATTCGTTGCTAAATCTTCGCAAATTAGCATCGATTTTGTGACATTCATAGTTTACGACGATTTAGCCACGATTAGTGTCAATTCGTTGCTAAATCGCCGCAAATTTGAGGATATTTGTAAAATCTGTTTTAGGGTTTAGGGTATAGGTACAAAATTGTAACGTCGATTGCAACATTCCAGAAACAACTTGACTGGATTACTGTAAATCCAAATTCATGAAATTATCAATAAATTCATCGAGATCGAAAAATATGTAAAACATAGAGTTTGCGTACATGTTAGATTATTAATACAATGATTCAGTTTGTGGATATTACTGTGATTGACCGAGTTTTCATTTCCGGACAATTCTCTAAAGTCACGATCAATTTCAATGAAAGATGCATAATACAATGAGATGGTAATATGTTAGGGTTTAGGGCAAAGGGTTTAGGGTTTATGGTTTATGAACAAATCGTGGCTAAATCGTCGCAAATTTGTATCGATTTTGTAACATTCTTATTTTGCGACGATTTAGCCACGATTCGTATCAATTCGTTGCTAAATCGTCGCCAATTTGCATCGATTTAGTGAGGATATTTGTAAAATCTGTTTTAGGGTTTAGGGTATAGGTACAAAATTGTAACGTAGATTGCAACATTCCAGAAACAACTTGACTGGATTACTGTAAATCCAAATTCATAAAATTATCAATAAATTCATCGAGATCGAAAAATATGTAAAACATAGATTTTGCGTACATGTTAGATTATTAATACAATGATTCAGTTTGTGGATATTACTGTGATTGACCGAGTTTTCATTTCCGGACAATTCTCTAAAGTCACGATCAATTTCATTGAAAGATGCATAATACAATGAGATGGTAATATGTTAGGGTTTAGGGTTTAGGGTAAAGGGTTTAGGGTTTATGACAATTCGTTGCTAAATCGTCGCAACGTTGCATCGATTTTGTGACATTTATAGTTTGCGACGATTTAGCCACGATTCGTCCATATTCGTTGCTAAATCGTTGCTAATTTTGCAACGATTTTGTGACAATCAGAATTAGCGACGATTTAACGACGATTCCTTTGAAATCCCCTAAATCCCAAACTAAATCTCATTTCCGATCACCACTCATTTCCCGCCGTTGTTGAGGCAATTAATAAATTACATGACACATAGACACATATGTCTCGTAATTTATTAATCGCCGCACCTACGGCGGAAAATGAATGGAGATCGGAGATGGAATTTAGTTTGGGGTTTAGGGGATTTCATAGAAATCATATCACTTAAATTTCACAATAATTACTCGATCACAATATTATATTAATACATTAAATTCACAATAATTACTAGCTAGCGCGGTCACTCTGATTCATTTTCGGACGAAGAGTAGTACACATCCGTTTCTTGATCATCTGGTTCATAACTTTCTTCGAACTCATCTTCCTCATCTTCTTCCTCTGTATCGTCTGAGAGATATTCAACTTGCCTGTTTTGAGGATCTATCAAAAGGATGTCTTCATTGCTCTCATTTAGTTCTGGCATATCAGAGCAATGATCTTGCTGCATTGGTAGTTCCTCATCAACCCCCACAATTCGTCCCCTCGGAGAAACTTTTATAACTGATAACCATGAGATACGGGTGGTGCGAACTCGCGGATATGGAACAAAGCTGACTTGTTCTGCTTTTGATGCTAGGATAAATGGCTCATACTTATTGTAATGTCGTGATTGGTTGACATCTACTGCCCCAAATTTGTTTTTACGGACGCCTCGATCAACTGTTGTGTCGAACCAGTCGCATTTGAACAGAACGCATTTCAAACCTAAGCAACCAGGGTACTCAACCTCAATTATGTCTTGCAACACTCCATAAAAATCTATTTCGCCCCTCACACATACCCCGTAGTTGGCAGTAACTCTTTGATTTCCGTATTTGAATGTATGAAATATATATCCGCGTGTGCAATACATGGGTGCACTAGTTATCTTCGATATGGGGCATTTTATTAACTCATGAAACCAGAGTGGATATGCGGTATCCCCATACTCGACCTATATATCATTAATTAATTAAATTAAAAAAGTAATCAAAATATGTATTAGGTTAATTGTCCAAGTTAGTAATTAATCAGATCACTTAAAATTTTACGTACTTGCGTCTTCAACCGCGGGGCAAAATGTTGATCTTTACGCTTGTTGATTTCATCGTATGAGATTCCTTCAATGACTTCTCGGACTTTTCTAACAAATTCACTGCATACAAAAGTATTTGTAATTGGTATAAAGCTAGCATATATATAATTTAGCCATATATATAAGACGTATGTTTATACACTTACGTCTCAAATTGACTAACTTCTTCGCAATTTAAGAGGATATACGTTTGTGCACTATGATGGTCTTTTTCATTGGCAAACCAAACTGACTTCACTCTTCCACATAATCGACCGATTGAGGAAAATATATCTGGGACACCTTCATTAGCATATGTTCGGCTTACACCTCCATCATCATATCGCCGTGCTGCCCTTTTCTGTGTGCGAACCTTCGAGCCAAAATAGTACCCCGTGAAGTGAGAAGTTTCTTCTGTTAAACTTCCTGCTACTATTGACCCTTCAACTTTGGCTAGATTTTTAGCCTTCCGCTTCAAATGTCCCATGAATCGCTCGAATGGGTACATCCATCGATACTGCACAGGTCCCCCAAGTTCTGCTTCGTGAGGTAGATGAATAGGTAGATGTTCCATAACATCAAAAAAGGCTGGGGGAAATATTTTCTCCATGTTGCACAACAAAATAGGAATACTAGTATCAAGTTGTGCAATAACATCTTCTGACAAAGTACGGGTACAAAGATCCCGAAAAAACCCTCTAATGCCTGCAATTGCTTCGTGTACATTTCCTGGTAGAAGTTCATCAAATGCAAAAGGAAGTAGTCGTTGCATAAAGACGTGACAGTCATGACTCTTCATCCCGGAAAACTTTTGGCCATTCTCAACACATTTAGCTAAATTAGATACGTACCCGTCCGGGAACTTCACATTAGATGTCGCCCATTTGAACAAAGCTGACTTTTCTTCCGCACCCACTCGAAATATGGGGACAAGTGATTTCCCATTGTTTGTAATATGTAACACATTCTGACAACAAAGTTCAGGCAAGTCTAGCCTTGACTTACCGTTGTCTTTAGTCCTTCCACGCACGTTTAACAATGTATGCATGATGTTATCAAAAAAGTTTTTCTCAATGTGCATGACATCCAAATTTTGTCTAAGCAAATGATCCTTCCAATACGGAAGCTTCCAGAATATGCTTTTCTTATGCCAATTGTGATGCTCCCCATATGCCAATTGTTATGCCAATTAGCTGGAGTGTGCCAATTTCCACCACGATTGACTGTTTCTAATGCACCATAATGATCAATTTCTGCTTCTAGATCTTCCGCGGAAATATAAACAGGAGGAGGAACACGAACAGTTTTGTTCTTTCTAAACAACCGCTTATTTCTTCGATATGCATGATGAATCGGTAGAAATCGGCGGTGACAATCAAACCAACTTGTTTTCCGACCATGTTTCAATTGAAACGCATCTGTCCGATTGAGACAATATGGACAAGACAATCGCCCATGCGTAATCCAACCTGATAACATCCCGTAAGCAGGGAAGTCACTTATTGTCCACATAAGCACCGCACGCATTGTAAAATTTATTTTCCTTGCAAAATCATATGTCCGAACCCCGGTATACCGCAACTGCTCCAATTCCTGTATCAGAGGCTGCAAAAACACATCAAGGGAACGCTTCGGATGCTTCGGACCTGGTACTAAAATACTCAAGAATAAAAATTCCCTTTGCATGCACATATCTGGGGGAAGGTTGTAAGGCGTTAGGATTACTGGCCATAAAGAATATTGCATACCAGACATACCAAATGGACTAAAGCCATCTGTGCAAAGACCAAGATACACATTACGTTTCTCTCTAGCAAAGTCTGGATGTACCGTCTTAAAGTGTTTCCACGCTTTTGCATCTGAAGGATGAGTAACCTCCTCATCTGTTTGCAAATGATCTGCATGCCATCTCATCGATGCAGCTGTCCTCTCAGACTGATATATTCTATTTAATCTATCAGTTATTGGAAGGTACCACATCCGCTGGAACGGTACCTTACTCCGACCAGTACCTTGCGGCTTATATCTTGGCTTATGGCAAAATCGACATTCCAGCAACTTATCATCATCTTTCCAAAAAAGCATGCAATTGCCAACACAGACATCTATCATCTCAGAAGGCAACCCAAGATTATAAACCAGCTTCTGTATCTCATAGTAAGTTTCAGCTGCTAAATTTTCCTCTGGCAAATACTCTTTAATCAAATCAGCCCAATCATCCATGCAAACCTCAGCTAAGTTATGATCAGTTTTAATAGTCATCATCCTAGCCGCCAACGACAATTTAGAATGTCCTTCTCTACATCCATCGTAGAGTGGCTGATTTGCAGCATCTAGCATATCATAAAAAAAATTTTGCATCTATATTGGGTTCCTCATCATCATGATGATCATGTGCAAATGTACTTACGGTTTCATGAAATGCATCCGTAACCATGTCATGAATCCTATCATTATCTTCACCATGCTGCTCCGCATGATCATTAAATTGATTAAAATTATTTGACTCATCAAAATTCGATGCTTGATAATTGCTACTACTACTAGCTGCATTTCCCCCATGACCCTCTCCATGATAATACCATATATAGTAATGCGGCATAAACCCTCTATATGCGACCACACCTTCGAGATAATGATAAATTTCCTATTCAAGCATCTGGCACAAGGACAGTACATCTTACCACTGATAATCGTATTATGTATACTTCCTGCCTGATGCATGAATCCGCATCACTGAACTCCTTTGTTAGCGATCCCTCTGAATCAAGACGATTAT
Source organism: Eutrema japonicum (assembly GCA_030161315.1). NCBI lineage: Eukaryota > Viridiplantae > Streptophyta > Magnoliopsida > Brassicales > Brassicaceae > Eutrema > Eutrema japonicum. The sequence continues at coordinate 7,901,035 of BSQW01000006.1, read as the reverse complement.
ACATCTATCTTCTAATTTCGTATATTGACATTTTTTGTTGGTCAGAAAGAAGTAAATATTGTTTTTGAATATGAAATTTTTATTATGAAGTTGGCCACTATATATAGATTTTTATTTTCATTACCATCGAATTACCTACGATTTTACATCGATTTCACATCGATTTTACAACGAATCTAAAAATGTTTACATCGACTTTACAACGATATTAAACATGTTTACCTAACCGAACACCGTGAACTTAAAACGTGCTCACCTAACTGATTAATCGTTGGGAAATCGATATAAAGTTCAAATTATAATAATCATTGCTAATTCGTGGGTAATTTTACGACGATATTACAACGTTTTATATAAACCTTGGTAAATCGTCGCTAAGTTACAACGATTTTACGACGATTTTGATAATCGTCGTAATGTCGTCGGTAATCGTTGTAAAATCGTCGCTAATTAGCGACAATTTTACAACGAATATTTTCGTCCCAATTTTGCGACGATTTTACGACGTCTTAAAGAATCGTCGTAAAGTTGTCGCAAAAACGATTGCAATTTGCAACGAAATAAAATCGTCGCAAAAAATCGTTGCAAAATGCATGTTTTCTTGTAGTGTGATTAGCCATTGAACCTAAACTCATCTTCACCGGACCCGCTTGGTAATGTCCATTTCCCGAGGATGTATGCCCCCATTGAAGCAAGCTGGCATGTCGTCGTTCGATTAAGAATCCTCTTCTTCGGCTCCTTAAACACCTCTCTTGCTCATTTCCTCGTCTGAAACCTTTAATCTCTCCCCTTGTGATTTAGGAGATTGAATCCGCGATCATTACTATTCCAAAACGAATCATCGTTGGAAGAGCCTTGTTTATATGTTATATATATTTTCTAATTTGTGGTTAGTAAAATATGATTAAAAAAAATTAGTTTAACGAATACAACCTAATTCGAGACAGATGCCATTTGATGAATTTGTTTTATTACTGTATAATTAATTTGTGTTCTCCAATTTTCTTTACTATTAGACTAAAATAAATATAAAATAAAACAATGAGTTTATAATATTGTGATTAGCCCATGTGTGTTTACAAATAAAACAGTTTGACTTTCATCTTCTTGTAATCTATTTGCCTTCTTTTCTAGGGTTTGCATCCGTCTCCCCAAACTTCGAAATCATTCACTATGTATTACCACCATGTTCTGGTGCGGCCATTGATTCATATAATTCTTTATCACCATCAAAGAGTCTTATGACATGACAACTTATTTGAAAATTTTATGTGTAACACTTCTAACGGTTTGAATAACTTCATAGCTCATATAATTTCTTTTGTGATTTATCATCATTCGTAGATAATTTAGCCCACATGCTGATGAATGAATGTTAACTGTCTTATCGGTGCTCTTTCCTCTTAATCGTGTTTTTTTATCATAAAAAAATATTTTATATGTTTGACTGTTTGCATGCCAAAATGTAGCCAAATTTCCTTCTAGTGCAGCCATAAGATAAAATCTAACATAATTAAAAGAATCGGCACTTATTTAAAAGAACAATTTAACATAACTTTGAATTTATATATAATGTGTTTTATGAATAGAATATCAACCATTGAGTGGCTATATATATTTGTTTTCTTTATATATATTAAATGTTTTAAATTAATTTTGTCTTCTAATTTTTCGTAGATATATTTTAGATATATGAATAGTATGAATTTAGACTTGTTTTAGTTATTTGTTTTTACTTTTAAATACAATGAATTTGGCAAATATTGTGTTAAAGACGTAATTATTGTAAATAAGTTCTTTAACAAAAAATTATTGTTAGTAAGTTGAAAAGGTTTTTATATATTTGTAAATTAAATAGAAGTTGGAAAGGTTTTAAAGTTATTATGGTTTTTTTAATCTTGAATTTATTAATTTTAAAAAAATTGACCAATGAGGGAGGGATAAGTGTCAAAGTTGAAGAGCACTCATTCTTTCTTTATAAGATAGATTAGAACATGTTGAATAAAATCACATTTTTTGAAGATCTCAAACTCGTGCCAAATTATTTAGAAAATGTGGAATTAAGGAGACGAATGGTCTAGGAACATACTAAATCATCTTTTCTAAACCATGTTTTATTTCAAAAATGTGGAATTAAGCATGTTTTATCCGTATTATTTTTATACAAACCCAAAATTTATATATATTTGTTGAAAGTAGTTAAATAGTTGTTATTTGTTATGCGATTTGTCCTACAATAAAATATTCCTTATATCTATGACTGTTTTGCATCACCTTAAAAAGTAGTTTACTTATCATATGTCCAGATTCTAATTCCAAATGTATATGTAAAAGGTATATGCATACGCTCAATAAGAACTATCATAAAAGTGTGCTATCCATTGTGATGCTGTGTGACATTAAAGAGAGCAATCTATTTTAATACTAAAAAACTTGTAACAACTGCAATGTATTTCTTTTTGCTCAGTCGTTCTATAATCAAGTAACTTGTATTAAATAACATGTGAGAAAACAAGCCCGGTTTGGAATTCACTACCTAAAAATTCAATTATATTTGTTGGGATGCTAATTTAATTAGAAGGAAAGTCCAAATTGGGGAAATCGAATCATGTTAACTCGGAGAGAATCAAACAAAGTGGTGAAAAGAGAAGAGGTTCTTGCTGACATTCTTTAGTTTCACACTGGTCTATACAATAAGGGATTCATATCAATAAATGCAATTGATTGAGTAGATAGATATACAACAACTATCATTCAAAAATGGTCCTTAACTTTTATAGTGGATTCATCTATCATTCGTTTACGTCCTTCTTCAATTATTGGTATTTCGACATCTCATTACTTTTATGAATTTTTATATATTTTTTTGGTTTATCATCGGTTAATTTGGTTACTTATACGTACAATACAACATGTGTTTTCCCACACAATGATGATATGGCACAACTTTTAAGTTGTAACCGTGTGGTCCTGTTGTTATGTAGTATCGTTTTTTACTTTTAGGCCCTTTCATTGTTTTTAATGAGAATTTTGCGTTTGTCACTTATTTTAATTTTAATTAGTTTTTAGCATTTTTAAACTTATTTAGTTTTTAACATTTCCCAAATTTCTAACACTTTCTTAATTTTCCAAATTTGTCCATGGTACAGTATATCGTGGACAATTGTATACAGTACACGGTAAAGTAAATAAAGGGATAAACTAATATTTTGACAGACGAAAATATTAGAAATTTGACTAATTTTTTAAAAATGCTAAAAATTTAACAAGACATAAAATAAGATGCAAATGTCTTTTTTTAAAAATTGCTTAGTAGAATGTTTTTATCTTTTCTTTATTTTTTGACGTCAAATTGTTTTATCTTCTTCTCTCTTTTGTTAGTGCAAAGTACGTTAAGCCCAATTAAATTTCTTTGAACCCAATTCTAAAATAAAAATTTGACCATGGAGGTATGGACCGAAAGGGATTGGGCCAATGTTAAACATGTGGAACAAGATTTGGGTTTAGGCCCATAATGAATCTTCAAATTCAATGAAGGTTCATTCTGTTTCTGTTTCTCAAGTCAAACCACAAAAGCTACTTTATTATTATTGTTTTTTTTTTTCCGAAGCCATTTACATCTGGGATATGAAACTGATATAATATAAGATATTTATTTGATTCCAACGAATAAAAGAAAAAAAGATGATGCAACGAAGTCAAGCCTTTGAGCGTTTCTTCGTAGATGACACACTATCTCAGTTAGCCGCTTTGTTTTGTGTCGCCGTTACGAATTGAATCATCAAGTACTTCAGCTGTTGTTGTCTGTTTCTTTTCCTGTTATTAGATAAACAGAAAAGAGTAAGATTTTTAATTACCGTAAATCACTCAATGCGTACAGAAACTGGTTAAAATTTACCTTAGACTGAGGTTTGGGTGTTGATTGTTCTGTAATATACTGTAAGATCTCAAAGAATCTTGTCTGGCCATGGTTGATTGCTTTTTGTAAATATATCATTGCAACATCCCCAGCTCTTGTCTTTAGCTCGACTAAGTTGCGGTCAATTTCATTTTCATGCTTTGAGACATATGGCTTGAAGAAAGAGTCGTAAACATATGTAGTTCCCTGTAAACACAGAGGAAACATGATTAGATAATACAAGAACAGTGGAATCAGAAGATATATAATTAAACAATTTACTTTGGTATTTGGGAGCCAGAGATAAATGAAGAACGCCAACTTCGCCTCGCTATACATTGGTAACCTTGAAGAAATCATGACAGAAGAAGAAATAAGAATACAACATATAGTACTAAGTAAGTAAGCACCAAAGATCAAATAACAGCCTACCACGAAATAAGAGCATCACCAACTCTTTCAAAAACTGTCAAAGCAGCAACAAGAATCCTGCAAGAAGAGTTTCGAGAGGAAGGAAGCAAAGCTTTAGAAACCTCAAGGCTCAAGAAAAGAATACACGAGAATTAGCTCATCATGTTACCAACCAATATTGGCACCAGAACTGGAGTTGTTGAATCTCAGGCTTGTTCTGTTCGACAGTTTTGAAGCACTCATAAGCAGGATATGCATAACCAAACACCATTCTGTCAACAATTTAAAAGTTAGTTTGAACAACTATGTTTAGGAACCCAAAACAAGAAGAGATAAGGGTTATTGAGTAGTTTTACAAAAGCACTCTTGTCAGAAGCGATCCAATCATTTTCGGTCACCTGACAAACATAGAAAAACGAATATATAACGACAAGTCATTTTAACACAGTAACTATATCATTCGCATTCAAACAAAACACAAGGATTAATTACAATGTCGAGCAAACTTTTGGCTAACAGTTATTACAAGTCCATCTCACACGGTCTCCGAAATGAAATCAAAATCAAAGATAATCGTAAGAAGAAAACGAGACAAAGACAACAAAAAACATGGAACTATACGATTGATGCACAACTCCAACCGATCACACTCACGAAAACGATCTTCCATGAGACGATTACGGAGAAGAAAATTTAACAATAACATATACCTTATGGATAACAACACGGTTCGGAAAAAGAAATGAGACGAAATCGAACGGAACTTCGAAATCTCGAATGAATCGCCGGAGAACAAAGGAGGTAGAAGGCGACGGTTACGTTCTCGGCGGCGAAAGCGAGAGAGAGAGAGAGAGAGAGAGAGGGAAAAGGACAAACAGAAATTGGAGAAAGGCAAAGCAAACGGTATTTCGTATCGATTGTGACTTGCGAATCCTTTTTTCAAAATATATTTTGTTCTCTACTTGAGAGTTGAAACTTGAAACAGTGCCTGTTTTGTAATCACGACTTTGAGAGGTTATTGGCCGTTGGATCAGTATTGGACGGTCAAGATCCTCTACTTTTGACCGGGTGTACCGTATCTCTTTGCACCGTATTGCCTAGGCGGCCAAAATACCCCCAATCCAAGGAACCAAACCGAAAAAGAGGAATCGAACCCGAACCAAAACCGATAAAATATCCGAACAGATTCTAGATTTCTATATCTGAAGAACCGAAACCAAACCGAACCGACAATCGAATGGATACGCGAAATATAATTATATATCCAAAATATTAATTATATTTAAATTTGATAATCCAAAATTACAATTATAAATTCAAAGATATGAGTTATTTTTATACCAAAATGATTGAGAGACCCAAGATAATCAAAATATACGAAGTTTTTGGTTATATTTTTTAAATTTTGACCAAATTTTATTTAAATTTAAACAATTTTATTCAAATTTAATCAATTTTTATTTTATTTTTAAGATTTTTCGGATATCCAAAACCGAACCGAACCGAATCCGAATGAATCCAAACCAAAATTCTAAAATACTCGAATGGATAATAAATCTTGAATCCAAAAATCCGAATGGATCTGAACCAAACCCGATCGAATAACCGAGCCCGCAATTTGCCTCTTCTCCAATCTCGGTTCAAAATCATCATTATGATTTTTAAGTTATAAAACCGGATAAGGCGATAAAAACGAAATATAAAACAAATTTATGAAAGAGAAAAGCCACGTGAACAAATCGTAGCCGCAGTGACCAATCTAGTGGCTGAGATCAACCCAAAACCCAGAAACCATCTCCAAAAACCAATGGTTCTTCTTTCTCATCAGTCATCATCATCTTCGCGCGCTTACGCGGATACCTTCACACACCAACAAAGGCGAAAATGCCAGTATCAGCTCCATCTCCGCCACGTCTCCAATCTCCCTTCATTCACCGTCCCATCGATTTCACTCCGTCTTCTTCCCGTTTTCTCTCGGCGAGGAACCTCCGTTCGCCGGCGACATCTTATCCCCGAATCAAAGCAGAAGTCGATACGAACACGGTTCGATCCTGATCGCTGGCTTTATCAACTTTGTTCTCAAGTGATTGTTAGATAGTTTGGTTTTCGTAATTAGGTAGTCGCAATCTCTGTTGGATTAGCGAGCGTCGCACTGGGAATCGGAATCCCTGTGTTCTACGAGACACAAATCGATAATGCCGTGAGTCTTCAGATTCCGTTCTCAGTCTCTGCTTCTGGCTTGGTACATTGGTGTGAAATGTAGTTAAAACTGTTTCGTGTTTATTTTCGTAGGCTAAGCGAGAGAACACCCAACCTTGTTTTCCCTGCAATGGAACCGGAGCTCGTATGTGAATCCATCCTCTCTCTCGCTTTCAAGTTTTTTTGGGAACTTGTGGGAACTGTATAAGAGTAAACTGTTTGTAATGTTTAGAGGCTATTTAAGAACATTTAGTGTCTGAAGAAAATGTTTTCTTGGTGGAGCAGAGAAGTGCAGATTGTGTGTTGGAAGTGGTAATGTGACCGTAGAGCTTGGTGGAGGAGAGAAGGAAGTCTCGAGCTGCATCAACTGTGATGGTGCTGGTTCCTTAACCTGCACTACTTGTCAAGGCTCTGGTGTTCAACCTCGATACCTTGATCGAAGGTACACGATGATACCTTGTCAATCAGGTAACCTGAAAGAGCCAACCTCTGTTTTTTCTAATGCTCTTCTGTTCTTTTTCTAATGCTCAGGGAGTTCAAGGACGATGACTAAATTATCTTGCACTAGAGAACCAGATCAAAGGGTCTATTTTTCTCCCTTCTCACGTTTCTTCATTGTTGTACAATACTGTTTTTCGTTCACCAAACATGACCTGGATTTTGTAACAGTTGGAAGAAAAACCAACGACAGTTCAATCAAATGTTTCTTTTGTTGTAATGAACAAACATGACTCAACAAATGTATCTTCATCTTAAAGCTGATACTATCTATTTCCCTCTTGAACTATTTATCATCAGCAACCAAAAAAATTATACAAAAGACCAAATCCATTGGTTTACTTGCAACAACGATGAGCTATATCTTATAGCTTGAAGTCAACCTAGCTGTGCAGCTGAAGGAGAGAGTTTCCCGCACTTAACTTGCAACCAAGTCAAGCGTAACTTGTTAGCTTTAAGAGAAATAAAGGTCTCTCTAAGACCAGGATTCTCAAAAAGGTCTAAAGATGCAAAGTAGACACCTTCATCCACGTTCTCCATCTCGTCAAGCGCATTGATGCAGTTTGTGATACTATACCTCTCATCTGGCGTTTGCAAATCAGCCATCCTTGACCTCAAAGCAGTCAGCATGTCTGACAAAGCACCTCCCATGAGTTCCAGTGCTGCTGTATCAATCTGGCTCGGGGCCAAACAAGTCTTTGAATCCGGTTCTCTCTTCCTTTTTCTCTCCGACAAATTTTTGTTCCCTTTGGTAGGAGATGTGAACAAACCCGAGTTTTGATTTGCCATGGAGTCTTCTAGTCCATCAAAGTGACTTGACTGAGCATATTTACCCTCAGCGGAATCATCACCAAATATAGTGCAAAGCTGCTCATAGATAGGGCAGTCCTTAACTTTATCCGGTTCACTCCTAGGCTGTACCTGTGACCATAAGTGAAAACAAGCATTTGCTTTAGGTAGTAAAAAAACGAATATCTAAAGAGGAAAAACACGCTTACACCGAAATCTTCCCACAAGTCAAACCCCAAGATACATGGAGAATCTTCCATAACAAACTCGTTCTGAACATGGGAAGATCTCAGGGAATCATAGCGTTGCCTCAGAACAGCCAGATGTTTCCTCAATTGATTGTTGTTGTAGTTGAGTTCCGTCTGCTCGTTGAACTCAATCCTTATGTTATCCCATGTTTTCCTGTCGAAAACATTGTTCTGCCTGTTTCCTGACAGGATCTGTTTCACAACAAAGTCAGCTAAAACCTTGTCAAGTGAAGGAGTCCATCTCTTTCTTGATGATCGCTCTTTCTTTCGTTGTTGATTAGCTTCAATATCCATCACCGTCTGGGATTCAAAGCACACCGGACACTACTGATTAAAATGACGTAACACCAATTTGCTTTTTGAGCATTTTATAAATGAGAGAATACGGTATCTGAAATTTTCTCAGAAGATGCAGATTTGCTTCATCCTTTTCGCTTTCAGCTAGAAATCAAAAAGGAATTCATCGGAATTCTTCGAATTTAAAAACCGAGAAACATCAACGCATGAATCGAGGAGATTTCGCATGATCGAACATTTAACCCACGGAGATTCAGAAGCGAAATAAAAGATGAAAAAACGGAAGTGTGGAACATTAGTAGCTTGTCAAAGACTAACCTAGAGAAATCGAGGAGACGAAATTAGGTTACGATCAGCACTCCATGGATCCCGACGGGGGAATCCAGAATCTCTAGGGATTGGAAACAAAATTCGGATTTGGGGATTCTCCGGAGTTGGCGCGTTTCTTCACCGAATCGTTTGTGATCTGGACTGTATTTAAATGGGCCGAAAAGTCCAGGCCCAATAATTCCAAAATCATATTGCTTTGTAATTTGTTTCCTCCTAATAAAACTACGTAAGCAATGGCTGGTAAATGATGGAAGTTTTTTTTATAAGTTTTATAATATTATACTTTATATAATTGATTTATCAATTATGTATGTTTGGCGCAATGAGTAATTTTTAGTATATTAGGTCTCTTCATTTTCCTGACGCTGGCGGCTACGATCTACTTCCAGACGTTGTTGATTGTTGATTGTTGATTGTTGTTTGTTTGGCAGTCGTGCGGCTGGTATCTGTTACTGGTCACAATAGTTCCAGTCGCAACGCTAAATTTCTTCAGCGATCAAAAATTTTGAACACAGATCGCAGCGATTGGACGCAGAAAACTGCATCTGACAAACAAACACCATTTGGTCACATGTCGTAGCCGCAAATCACAACAGACAAACGAACAGACTTACGCTAACCTATAAAATTAATACTTTTAAGAAAACATATATTTTTATTAGTTTTTTTTATATGAGGAACTTTATCAGTTTTTTTAATTAATGTGATAATATTTTCTATTATTATTATTATTATTATTATTATTATTATTATTATTATAAACTCATTGATTCTAATTTTAAACAATATTATTTTGTTTTCTTATTGGTGTAATAATATTAATGTGATTGAATTTGAAGTCGTAATAAATTATACAGGTCAGGAATGCATTACACAGCGATAAGCGATAAGCGATTGTGACACTGGGACTCGGCCCAACATCTTCCTTTCACGAGAAGGGGTATTAACGTAATTGCAACTATATAATAATATAAAAAATAGAAAGGTCCAAAAGTTGGGGGAAAAAAAAACAGATCTCGCAAAATCCCGCTTGATACTCCACCGACGAAACCACTGTATCGGAGTAGTGTCAGTGACTCCTCTCTCCACCTTCCTTTGAATTAAGCCTATCGCTCTTTCGTTTCCTCATCTCAGAATCTTAGATCCAGTGACCTAATTGCTCTCCTCCGATCGGCGAATGCAGTTACATTGACCCCGATCTAAACGAGCTCTTGTGGTTTTTTTCAGAAACAATGGGGGAGAAATCGAAGTCGAGAGGTTGGTGCGGTTGGTTTATCGCGATTATTGTATTGGCTGTTGTTGTGCTCGCCGTCGTTTACACGGTCAAATCGAGGATGAAGAAATCCGATGACGATGGCTCCGGTCCGGTACCTGGACCTCCCGGCGCCATTGATAAGAAATACGCTGATGCTCTCAAGATCGCCTTGCAGTTCTTCGATATCCAGAAATGTAATCATTCTGCTTCACTTATTTTTACTCCAGATTTGAGGTTTCTAATTCATGATTGTAATGCAGCTGGAAAATTGGAGAATAACAATATATCTTGGAGAGGAGATTCGGGTCTTAAGGATGGAAGTGAAGCGAATCTGGATCTCTCCAAAGGACTATATGACGCTGGGGATCATATCAAGTTTGGTTTCCCAATGGCCTTCACTGCCACTGTTTTGTCATGGTCGATTCTTGAGTACGCTGATCAAATGTCTGCAGTGAACCAATTGGATCCTGCGAAACAATCTCTCAGATGGACCACCGACTTCTTTATCAAAGCCCATCCTTCTGATGATGTGCTCTATATCCAGGTTTTGTCTAGGAGATGATGTAGTTTGCAAACAAACGTTCTTGTATGCAAAGACTCTGACTTGTTAGTATTGCTGATATTTGATCTAGGTGGGAGACCCAAATGTAGATCATAAATGCTGGGAGAGACCAGAGACCATGAAAGAGAAGAGACCACTCATTAAAATCGATGCAGACACTCCAGGGACTGAGGTTGCTGCGGAAACCGCTGCAGCCATGGCTTCAGCATCTTTGGTGTTCAAGGAAAGCGACCCTCAATATTCAGCCACGCTTCTGAAACACGCCAAGCAGCTGTTCGATTTCGCAGACACTAAACGAGGCTCTTACAGTGTCAACATACCAGAGGTTCAGCCGTTTTACAATTCGACGGGTTTTGGGGACGAGCTTCTATGGGCAGCTAGCTGGTTGTACCACGCAACGGAGGACAGAACTTACCTCGACTATGTGTCTAAACATGGAAATGAATTTGCTAGTTTTGGAAATCCAACTTGGTTCAGTTGGGACAACAAGCTTGCAGGAACTCAGGTCAGATTGGAAGAAGAGAAACTGTTCAAGTGTATTTCTGTTTTAGCTTCCCGGATAACATTTATGCTTCCTAATCATTGCAGGTACTATTATCAAGGTTACTCTTCTTTAAAAAAGATTTATCAGGAAGCAAGGGACTCGGAAGTTACAGGGATACAGCTAAAGCTGTCATGTGCGGGCTTCTACCAAAATCTCCAACAGCTACAACTAGTAGAACAAACGGTAATTTCACTTTGTTATTGCAGAGAAACAGACAGCTTCTTTTACTTGATTTCTTAGAAAGCTTCAGATCTTTTAAATCTCTTCTTCAATAGGTGGTCTTGTATGGGTCAGTCAATGGAACTCGCTGCAACAATCGGTTTCTGCAGCATTCTTAGCCTCGCTTTTCAGTGATTACATGCTTACTTCCCGTATCCACAAAATATCCTGCAACGGGAAAATTTTCAAAGCAACAGAGCTCAGAGATTTCGCCAAATCACAGGTAACAACAACAAGATACAAAAAAATATATCTATACGTAACAAGATTAAACAACTCAAAGGAGACTTACTATATAGTTTCTTCATCCAGGCTGATTACATTCTGGGGAAGAATCCGATGGGAATGAGCTTCGTGGTTGGTTATGGAGACAAATACCCGGAATTCGTGCATCATAGAGGCTCTTCGATTCCTGCAGATGCAACCACGGGATGCTTAGATGGATTTGAGTATTTTAACTCAACCGAACCAAACCCAAACATAGCCTATGGTGCACTCGTAGGTGGACCATTCTTCAATGAGACATTCCGTGACTCACGGGACAACCCGAAACAGAACGAGCCAACCACTTATAACAATGCCCTCCTCGTTGGCCTCTTGTCTAGTCTTGTTACTACATCTTCTGTTCTACAATCATTGAAGTGAGCTTTTTATTAAGCTCACATTGCTTCAATTTTTTTATGTTTTTTTTTCCCACTGTGTGTGTGTGTGTGTGTGTATAAATAACATTCACGTTGTGTATTATTGCTTGATATGTTGATGAGTGTGAAACAAAAAAAAATCGTTGTAAACAAGGTACAATACACCACCATATCCATATGTTAACTAAGGGGGAAAATTGTCAAAAAAAAATTTCAAGTTTCAAATTTCGGCAAAAAATTGTTGGAGGTGGGTCTAGCACCCCCAATTAGTTAGGTCCATCTTAGGAAAGGCCGTTCTTCAGTACGGTCACCGGACTTAATGTCACCGACCTGCAAGACCGCTCTTCAGCTCGGTAGCCGACCTGAAAGCAACGTACCCCGGGCCCGCGCTGATGCCCCGCCAGAACAGGGAGTGTCAGAAGAATAGGCGAGTGGGAGTTGGTAAGGCAGTACCCTACCCGCGTAGGGATGTGCCTTCGACCCGACGTCCCACCAACTCTACAGAGCTGACAAGGGCAGGAAGGAGCAGGTGGAGCAGAGTTGGTAAAACAGTGCACTGCTCTGCAACACGCCACGCCGAGCTCATCATGACCTCTCTCCTCGAAAGCCGGGACACGCCTCCTAGGCCACCTTACCCGCGAAAGAGGCCGCAGGCGACACGTGGCCCGAGATCCCGGGGAGCAGGAAGCCGACCCCGACTATATATACCCCTCATATGTCATTAATGAGGGGGACTCGGATTTTGACTCTAGAACCTACCACAAGCTACCCGACCTCTCTCTTTGTAACAAGACAACACTTTAGAACGCCGAACTGGACGTCCTTCGGAACCAGTTCGTAATTCTAAAGCGTTTACTTCTCTCTCATCAATAAAACGAAACACGGCCCCGGCCTACTCATATTTCTCCCGACCTGTCTTAAATGTGGTTAAATTGCTCTATTAACGAAAATCTCACCTCCCATCCCCTAATCATTCTTTAAACACACTTAGTGATCCACGGGATCAACAATTGGCGCTAGAAGGAGGGGCTGAGATTCTTCTACACGCAAGGAGCAGTTCAACCACCGACACGACCGAAGCAACGATGGCAATCCCGACCCCAAGAGTGTTGTCAGACCAGGACACTCCGGCCCAAACAACGGCCCAGGCCCCGACAACGGCCCCGCCAACGACTCGAACGACGGCGACCATTCCGTCATCAGCCCAAGCAGCTGCCGATCAGGCGATTCCTCGAGAGCAATTCTCCAGGGCCCCGCCCCCGGCGTCAGCACCCGCCCATTCCGACGGCTCCGCCGCCCACAACGCGCCACGAGCACCGGAAGACCAGCCCACGCCGTCCGTCATGATGCAGACCCTGCTCGCCCGGATCGATGAGCTAACGCGAGCCACCGACCAGCGGTTCGCCACGTTAGGGGCCTCCCGTGACCGGTCGGACAATGTCGGGTCCCCCGACGTCCATCCCAGAGAACCGGTCTCTCGGGAAGAAACCCCCCGCTTCCGGACAAGCCGACCGAGCGACTCGCCGTCTGGATCCGAAAGGCCGGACGGACGTTTCGTCCCGGCCATAGGAAGCCACCCGGGCGACGAAGCCCACCATCTCCGATCCAGCGCGGAGCGTTCAAGAGACGCGGAGTTCGAGGCTATGAAGGAGACCATCCGTGCGATGTCCTCCAAAATCCACCAAGCCACCAGCGCGGCCCCAGAAATCGATCGCGTCCTCAGAGAGACGCAGAACACGCCGTTCACCCGCCGGATCGCCTCCGTCCCACTCCAGCACCTCGGAAAGCTCAAGCTACAGCCCTACGCGGGCACCACCGACCCGGCCCAGTATCTCACGGCGTTCACCATCGCCATGGGTCGCGCTCACTTCTCACCAGACGAGCGCGAAGCCGCTCACTGCCAGCTTTTCGTGGAAAACCTCACCGGCCCGGCCCTCACGTGGTTCTCTCGGCTAAAGACGCACTCCATCGACAGCTTCAGGGACCTGTCGACCACCTTCCTCGAGCATTACTCCATCTACATCCGCCAGTCCGCATCCAGCGCGGACCTCTGGGCAATGAATCAGGGAGCAAAGGAGTCGCTCAGGTCCTTCATCGAGCGCTTCAAGGCCACGGCCTCCCAGAGCAACGTGACTGACGAGTCAGCGCTCCCCGCTCTGAGAAAAGGACTGCGGGCCGATTCGGCTTTCAAGGACGATATGAAGCTCAACAGGCCGCGCTCGCTGGAAGACGCCTTGCACCGCGCTGGACTCTTCGTTGAGCTCGAGGAAGAGAAGGCGGCTGAATCAAGAAACAGTGCCTCTCACAAGGCCCCGGCCCCAAAGGAGCGGCCCCAGGAAAGGTATCAGGAGCCCCGTCAACATTACGACGACGAGTACCATCGCAGCAAGGGAAAGCAGGCCGCTGCATTCCTTGTCAACGGACCGCCCTCCGGCCTCCGCCTACACGATCCCGTACTTCCCCCCACCCCCGCCCCAGGGTTGCCTTGGAACAAATACGTACGGGATCCCCGCCGGCAGGATCGGCGTCCCGACGAGCCGAGCGATAGGGAGTTCCGACCAGATGAGCCATACGACAGGACGGCCTTCTGCGACTTCCACCGGCGAAAGGGGCATCCGACCTCTCACTGCCGCGCCCTTCAAGAGGTCCTGCTGAAACAATTTCAGCGGGGAGAAATCAGCGTCCCAGAGCGGCTGCGACCGCATGCTCGGGACGGCGATCACGATCAACCCCGCGACAACCAAGGTCGCGCGGATAACCGGACTAGGCCCTACCACCGCGCCCAGAACGACGACCGGCGGCGACGATCTCCCTCGCGAGACCGGGAAACAGGTAGATCGCCTCCCCCGGCCCGCACTATGATAGGGATGATCATGGGAGGTCTCCTCTCGTGCAACGACTCAGTGCGGTCCATCAAGCGTCACGAGAGGAGGACCGACGCATCCCTGAAGTGGCACTCCGGGCCGGAGATCGACGCCCAGGACACGAGCAAGAGGGGGATATGCTTCACTGAGGCCGATGCGGCCGTGGTCCACCAGCCCCACAACGACCCCCTCGTCGTACAAGTCCGCGTAGCCGACTGCGACGTTAACCGAGTCCTCGTCGATACGGGCAGCTCGGTCGACCTCATCTTCAAGGATACCCTCGCCAGGATGAACCTGAACGGGGTCGAGATCAAGCCGCACTCCATCCCGCTAACCGGCTTCGCCGGGGACACCGTCAACGGAATCGGCACCATCGAATTACCGGTCTACGTAGGTCGGGTCACGAAAATCGTCAAGTTCGTGGTCTTCGACACCACCCCGATCTACAACATCATCCTCGGAACCCCCTGGCTGCACTCGATGAAGGCGGTCACGTCGACGTACCATCAGTGCCTCAAGTTCCCCAACCAGGCCGGCACATACACTCTTAGGAGTAACCAGAGGGTCTCCCGCGCCTGCTTCGCCATCGAGCACAAGCTGCGCCGCGCCGCGCCGGCCTGCTTGGCCATCAATGCGCTTCAGCCCGGCGAGCTCGGCGCCCAGGATCTTCCCGGGCGTGACCTTGTCACCCAGGTCAACATCGACCCACGCGACCCCGCCCGCTGCGTCGGCATCGGCACCGACCTCGACGAAAGCATCAAGCAAGAGCTGGTCGAGTTCCTAGGGCAGAACGTCTCCACCTTCGCCTGGTCAACTGGCGACCTGCCCGGCATTGACCCGAACACGTGCAGCCACGAGCTCAACGTGGATCCAACCTGCAGGCCGGTCAAGCAGAAGCGGCGGAAGCTTGGCCCGGAGCGCGCCCAAGCGGTCAATGATGAGGTAGAGAGGCTCACCGCGGCCGGCTCGATCACCGAGGTGAAATACCCGGACTGGTTAGCCAACCCAGTGGTAGTCAAGAAGAAGAGCGGAAAATGGAGGGTCTGCGTGGATTTCACCGACCTCAATAAGGCATGCCCTAAGGACAGCTTCCCCCTCCCCCGAATCGACCAGGTCGTCGAAGCCACCGCGGAAAACGAGCTACTCTCCTTCATGGATGCCTTCTCGGGGTATAACCAAATCCCCATGCACCCTGATGATCAGGAGAAGACCGCGTTCATCACGGACCGAGGCATTTACTGCTACAAAGTAATGCCCTTCGGACTAAAAAACGCCGGGGCCACCTACCAACGGCTCGTCAACCGGATGTTCGCCGACCAAATCGGCCGCACTATGGAGGTATACATAGATGACATGCTGGTAAAGTCTCTGGTGGCAACCGACCACGTCACACACCTCCGGTCCTGCTTCCGCACGCTGAACGAATACAACATGAAGCTGAACCCGGCCAAGTGTTCCTTCGGCGTCACATCGGGCGAATTCCTCGTGTACATCATCACCCAGCGCGGGATCGAGGCCGACCCCAAGCAGATCCGAGCTATCATTGAGCTCAAATCCCCGGAGAGCACGCGTCAAGTACAACGACTCACCGGGAGAATCGCCGCACTAAATCGATTCATCTCCCGCTCTACCGACAAGTGTCTCCCGTTCTACCAACTACTCCGGGCTAACAAGCGGTTTGAGTGGGACGACAAATGCGAGGACGCCCTCCGACAGCTGAAGGAGTACATATCCACTCCCCCCGTCCTGTCCAAGCCAGAAGAAGGCGAATTCCTCTACCTCTACGTCGCCATCTCCACGTCAGCGGTCAGCGGCGTACTAGTGCGGGACGACCGGGGTGACCAAAAACCCATCTCCTACATCAGCAAGTCGCTCGACGACGCGGAGAGCAGGTACCCGACTCTGGAGAAGCTCGCCCTGGCAGTGGTCGTCGCAGCTAGGAAGCTCCGGCCTTATTTTCAATCCCACGCGATTGCCGTCCTAAGCACCTACCCCCTCAGAAACATCCTCCACAGCCCGAGCCGATCAGGCCGGATAATGAAGTGGGCCGTTGAGCTGAGCGAATATGAAATCGAGTACCGAGGTCGGACCGCGATCAAATCTCAGGCCCTGGCCGATTTCCTAGTCGAGTTGACACCCGAGCTGACAGTCAGCGAGGTGCCCGAAGTATGGACTCTGCATGTCGACGGATCGGCCTCCAAACACGGGTCCGGCGTCGGCATACGCCTCGAATCCCCGACCAAGGAGATCCTCGAGCAGTCTTTCCGCCTGGCCTTCCCGGCATCAAACAACGAGGCCGAGTACGAAGCTCTGATCGCCGGTCTGCGCCTAGCAAAGGAGGTCGGTGCGAAGAAAATCCGGGCTTACTGCGACTCCCAGCTCGTCGCCAATCAGTTCAGCGGGGAGTACGAGACCAAGAACGATCGCATGGATGCCTACCTCACGGTGACCCAAGGCTTGGCCGCAGACTTTGCCGAGTTCACCCTGACAAAGATCCCCCGAGGCGATAACACTTCCGCAGATGCCCTCGCCGCGCTAGCATCCACCTCGGCCCCGGCCCAACGACGAGTGATCCCGGTCGATAGCATCGATTTCCCCAGCATCGAGCTGCCAAAGGGGGCCTACTTGATCAACCCCCAGGCCGCGGACGAAGAAGCACCACCTCCCGAAGTTCTACCACTACCCCCGGACGAGCCCGAACTGCCAGACTGGCGAGTCGACCTACTGCTATACATCGCAGACGGCATTCGCCCCCCAGACCGATGGGCCGCCCGACGGCTAAGGAAGAAGTGCGCCCAATATACGATGCTGGACGGCAATCTGTTCCGATGGAGCGCCTCGGGAACCCTGCTCGCCTGCCTCCACGGACAGGAAACCATCGACGTGATGAAGGAAATGCACGAGGGCGCCGACGGCAACCATTCCGGTGGCCGGGCTCTCGCCCTGAGAATACGAAACCAAGGCCACTACTGGCCGACAATGCTCCAAGACTGCGACAAATTCGCAGCCCGGTGCGAGAAGTGCCAGCGCCACGGTCCCCTCATTCATAGTCCAACCGAGCTCCTCACCACTGCGGTGGCACCCTACCCCTTCATGCGATGGGCCATGGACATAGTCGGGCCCCTTCCCCGATCTCGCCAAAAGCGCTTCCTCTTAGTCATGACCGATTACTTCACCAAATGGGTCGAGGCCGAATCATACGCCAAGATCAAGGCAGAGGACGTCCGAAAGTTCGTCTGGAAGTTCATCATCTGCCGACACGGGCTCCCGTACGAGATCGTCACCGACAACGGTGCCCAGTTCACATCGGCCCTCTTCGAAGATTTCTGCGCGAAGTGGAAAATCAGACTAAGTAAGTCCACTCCGAGGTACCCCCAGGGAACGGACAAGCCGAGGCCACCAACAAGACCATCCTCGACGGCCTCAAAAAGCGACTAGACGACAAGAAAGGGTCCTGGGCCGACGAGCTCGATGGAGTCCTCTGGTCCCACCGCACAACACCAAAGACATCGACTGGCCGAACACCGTTCAACCTCTCCCACGGCATGGAAGCAATGGCCCCATCCGAAGTCGGGCTCCCCACTCCTCGCCGCGCTATGCTCACCCAGCAACCCGCACTGAACAACGCCGTCCTACTCAGCGAGCTGGATTTCCTTGAAGAGCAACGGGACCATTCCCTACTCCGAATCCAGAACTACCAGCAGCTCGCCTCCAAATATTACAACAAGAAGGTTCGAGGCCGGTTCTTCGCCGAGGGCGACCTGGTCCTCCGCAAGGTCTTCGAAAACACCGCCGAGCTAAACGCAGGCAAGCTGGGTGCCAATTGGGAGGGCCCCTACCTTATCTCCAAGGTCGTAAAACCAGGCGTCTACGAGCTAGTCACGATGAACGGCGACGCCATCCCGCGCTCATGGAACTCGATCAACCTCAAACGGTTCTACTATTTAGCCCCCGGGCTCCAATCCGCTCTCCGCTTTTGTAAACAAACGAACTACGATTGGCTTGATCCCTTCTACTAAAGGGTACGTAGGCAACCCCTAACCAGGGCTCAGCTATTAATCTAATAAAACCTTTTAGACAAAGGAAAACGGTCCCCGACCTGCGCACAAGAGCCGAGCTCCAAACGCTCAAACGCTCCCGAGCTTCAAACGCTCGCACTACAAAAAAAAAAAAAAAAAAAAAAAAAAAAAAAAAAAAAAAGCCGAGCTCCAAATGTTCGCACTACAAAAAAAAAAAAAAAAAAAAAAAAAGCCGAGCTCCAAACGCTCGCACTACAAAAAATATAAAAAGCCGAGCTCCAAACGCTCGCACTACAAAAAAAAAAAAAGCCGAGCTCCAAACGCTCGCACTACAAAAAAAAAAAAAAAGCCGAGCTCCAAACGCTCGCACTACAAAAAAAAAAGGGGACCGAGCTCCGGTGCTCGCTCTCCCCGGCACACAAGTTATAAGTGCCAAAGCCGGGCCCCAGGGCTCGCACCTCTACTAGACACACAAGCATTAAGTGTCTCTAAGCCGGGCTCGCTACCCGCACCAAAAAAACAAGGTACACAAGCAATAAGTGCCTTAAGCCGAGATTACCTCGCACCCAATACAAGAGCACGGTCCACGACCTGCTTACTTGACAGAGTACGGTTTACGACCTACTCTACCGATCAAAAAAGCCTCGAAATGGCATTTACACAAAAAAGGGGGCCAACGGCCTCTTTCATTATACAAAAGGGCCAACGGCCTCGTTTATTACAAAAAGGGCCCACGGCCTAATGATTACAAAAGCCTCGAAACGGCACTTACAAAAAAGAGAGGGGCCAACGGCCTGCTCTTTGCATAAACGGCCTACGACCCAGTCTACAAAAAGAAAACCAAAAGGAAAAAAGTTTTTACAAGGCCGCATCGGCCGGTCGGTCTTCCCTCCCGTCAGCACGGGTACCATCTAAATCAGCCGGGGCCACCATCCTCGCGTTGGTCCCGTACTCACCAAGGAAGGGCTGCCCAGACCCCTCTTCCTCAACCACGACTCCACCGGATGGCACGTCGGTTCCGGTCTCACCGGACGGCGCGTCCGTATCGGCCTCAGCGGCAGACAGGACCGAGGGATCTGCTTGCACAATCCCAGCAGCTTCGGGGACTCCCTCGTCAGCAGACGGGATCGAGGGATCTGCTTGGACGGTCTCAGCAACCGCAAGAACGTCCTCAGCAGCCAGCGGAGCCTCCAAGGTCAGATCCACCACGGGGGTGCTAGAGGGAGCGACTGGTATAATGTGCTCAAGCAGAACGCCGTGAGCACGGTCCAGAGGGATTTCCAGATCCTCCGGGGTCAAATCCGGAAAGTCCATCCCGTCCAGTACGGCACCGAATGCCGCCTCGTCCTCGTCCAGCTTCTGATACCGGTAGAACGGTACCGACACCCCGTCCTCTGCTTCCATCCTCTTGAGGCAGGCCTTTACGCCGGTCACCTGGCTGTACAGAAGGTGAGGCTCTAAGGCCCGGCGGCGCCCGTCCAGGTGGGCGCGGATCTTCTCCATCTTCGCGGACCACTTCCGGTTCCGCGCTTCCCACCGGGCTGACACCCGATCGCTCTCCGCAGCCACGGCCACCTTGGCCCGGCCTATGGCGGATTCCAGCCCCTTCACCCTGGAGCGGAGTGTCTCCCGCTCCCCCTTCAGGAGCCCGTTCTCCTCCTCGAGCCCCGACGCCCGATCCCACCCAGTTGCAGCACGGTCCCTCTCGGCCTCTAGTGCAGACTGCAGACTGGCCACCTCGACCGCCCGGGCTCTTAACCGCACCGCCTCCTCTTCCAGCGCCGCAGATCGGGCCTTCTCATCTCTCAGCTCCTTCTCGAGCCCGTGGAGACGGGTAGACTGGATCTGCGAGCTGGATTCCCGGCACTCCCGGAGGAAGTTAATCGAGGCGGCCTGCTCGGCGAGCCTCTTCTCGTAGGCCTCCGCCAGAAAGGCACTAAGGGCCATCGTCTGCATTAAACAAATTGTTAACAAAGACGCGCAACAAGTCTAGCTAAAAGCAGTTAGACCAGAGCAGAAGCTTACCCGAGCTGCGGATCGCGCCACCTGACGGAAGGTGTCGGACTCCGCCATCTCCAGCGGGACGAAGTGCGGGTACCTCCGCCCGAACATCATGGCCTGCGCCAGCTCGGCGCACTCGTCCGGATCGACGATTACCTGGTTGCTTCCATCCTCGTGGGTAAAGGAGAAGCTGTAGTCCCGAGGCCCATCGTCGGAACCTCCCGAGGCGCCGCCCACTTCGGCGCTGCGACCCTCGGCCTCCTGCACAGCAGCAGGATCCTCCGCGACGACGGTCGTCTCGCCGACCCCATCGCCCCCTCGAGCCCGGGTCTCATCGACCCCCCCTGCCGGCACGACGGCCAAAGGCACCTCGGGCTCCGGCCCGGGCAGTGTAGGCCGGATGACCTCCCGACCCCCGGAAGAGGACTCTCCCGTCCTCCTCTTCTTTCTGCCGGTCTCCCCACCGGCAGCCCGGTCTTCCCTCCTCTTCGAGGGAGTCGCCGCGGAGGAATCCCCCGCAACCCGTGGTGCAGGGTCTCGGCTGACCGGCACCTCGGGTATCGGCGGCGGCGGTGCAACAAACGAGTCCGCGTACTGCGGATTGGCAAACCTCGCTCTACCTGCAAAGGAAGAACCGTTAATTCGGCAAAAAAAAAAAAAAAAAAAAAAAAAAAAAAAACCACCCCCGGTCATTGCAGCTTCGATTCTCGCAGCGGTGAAGGACTTCCACTCTCTCTGACGCACTGTCCTGAGCACGGCAAGTAGACCTGCGTAGTCCGGTAGCTTGAATCTGGAGGAGTGAGGGCCTGAAGAACAAGACAAAAAAAATCATCAGTCAGACAACCAAAGAGGAGAAGTCAGCTCGACCTGCAAATCCCTACCCGGGGAAAAATTCCAATCCCGGGTGTATCTCGCCAACGGATCGAGCCCAGCCACGGCGGTAGCCCGGACGTAGAAGTAGCTGCGAGACCAGTCCTCGACCTTCGACAGCTTGCTCGCCCTAGACCCCGAGCTGGGTGCCTCCAGAACGTTCGCCGCGGGCTTGAAAGCGGCATAGAAGGTCCCAGGAATCCCGGGGTTTGCCTTCTGCTGGGTGAACGTCTCGAACATAGGCAACGTCACCTCCACGTCGCATTCGTGCCCTAGGGTCAGCAGCACGATCATCCCCTGGACCGTGGACGGGCAGACCTGCGAGAAGGCCAAGCCCCGCGCCCGGCAATACTGGACGAACAGCTCGGGGAGAGGAAGGCGCAAGCCGCACTTCTGGAAGAACGACTCGTACAAGCAGACGAAGCCCGGCCGAGGAGTCCACGGGCGCTCCTCCGCCCTGGGTACCCTGAGCTCAACGCCGGCGGAAAAACCACACAGATTCCCCAGGAGGGTCACCGACTCCGCTGTGCTCCAGGTCGGTGACCCTCCCTGCTCGTAGAGGACCAGGGGGGACCTCACCCTGGCCACTCGAGCTCCGCCTCCACGGCCGCCCTGACGGCCACCACGGTCGCCCAGACGCCCGGTTCCACCCTCAGCTTGGCCAACACCGCGACCGCCAGAGGATCTAACCACCGTCTTCGGCCGGAGATGGGTCCCCGGGAGCAACGGGGCGGCCCCCGAAGTCGAGGGGGCCAACTGTTCCCCACTGTCTGCCCCTCGTCGCGGAGAAGAGGCATGTTCGGAATCACCGGAGGAGGAACTCGGAGAATCGTTACCGCCACCACGGGACGCCGATTCTTCGCTCGACTCAACTCTGATACCGTCTAACATCGGAGCCATTGCACGGAGAGGAGGAAATCGAAAAGACAGGAAGAAAGTAGGAAGAGAAGGAGGAAATCGGAGAAAGGAGGTTACCTTAAGAGTATGCGCAGAAGGTTTTAACAGTAGGAGGAAGAAGGTTTAAATAGAGGAAGGGGGACAGTGAAGCGACGCCTGGACACGTGTCAAAAGAAGCACGGCTGCCCAAAAAACCTAATGATGACGTCTCTTCGTTTCCCCACGCCAAAAAGCAAAGGACGCCTCGATAAACGCGAAGCGTCTTTTACACGCCGCGCGTGGGCAGTCCACGCGAAAAACGAAGCGCCCTTTTTCGTCCCACGTGGTGAGCACGCGCCAACCTCCTACGGGTTTTTCGGAAAAGGCAAACACAGTTGAGCCCGGAAGGACCGTCCTAAGATGCGCCGAACTAACATTAGATCAACTTCGGCACCCTCACTTCGCCTCGCGATACCGAACTGGGGGAGGGCCTATTGTTGGAGGTGGGCCTAGCACCCCCAATTAGTTAGGCCCATCTTAGGAAAGGCCGTTCTTCAGTACGGTCACCGGACTTAATGTCACCGACCTGCAAGACCGCTCTTCAGCTCGGTAGCCGACCTGAAAGCAACGTACCCCGGGCCCGCGCTGATGCCCCGCCAGAACAGGGAGTGTCAGAAGAATAGGCGAGTGGGAGTTGGTAAGGCAGTACCCTACCCGCGTAGGGATGTGCCTTCGACCCGACGTCCCACCAACTCTACAGAGCTGACAAGGGCAGGAAGGAGCAGGTGGAGCAGAGTTGGTAAAACAGTGCACTGCTCTGCAACACGCCACGCCGAGCTCATCATGACCTCTCTCCTCGAAAGCCGGGACACGCCTCCTAGGCCACCTTACCCGCGAAAGAGGCCGCAGGCGACACGTGGCCCGAGATCCCGGGGAGCAGGAAGCCGACCCCGACTATATATACCCCTCATATGTCATTAATGAGGGGGACTCGGATTTTGACTCTAGAACCTACCACAAGCTACCCGACCTCTCTCTTTGTAACAAGACAACACTTTAGAACGCCGAACTGGACGTCCTTCGGAACCAGTTCGTAATTCTAAAGCGTTTACTTCTCTCTCATCAATAAAACGAAACACGGCCCCGGCCTACTCATATTTCTCCCGACCTGTCTTAAATGTGGTTAAATTGCTCTATTAACGAAAATCTCACCTCCCATCCCCTAATCATTCTTTAAACACACTTAGTGATCCACGGGATCAACAAAAATAAATACCAATTTCCTTTTGAATAAAAACAGATGCTCACTTTTAAAATATTTTATTAAGCTGATTTTTTTTTAACACTTAACAAATTATGAAAACTACTACAAAAACAATTATACAACAAACAACACTAACCGCTCCACAACGATCCGCGATCACGATGAACGCTCCAATTGCACCACGCTGAAGATTTTCTTATAAGCTTGCCTCTATTAATCTGCAGAAATTATATCATTTGGAAATCGAAACCCGGACCTTTTGGTGTATAAACATTATTGAACCTTTTTGGGTCAAACACTGGAATAAGAGCGCTTCCACTTATTAAGCTGTTTAATCCAATTTTTTCTCGACCACTGTTTTAGTTCTAACGTTAGTGAACAGTTTAACTAAACTAATTAATGCACCAAATGGCAAATACTGCAAACGGTAAGAAACGGTCCGGATAGTTTAAAGATAACCAAACTATGGTGACCGGTTTAAACCCGAGAAATTCGGGTAAAACTCAAGGAACCGGTTTTGTTGGGTTTGATCTTAAACCCTTTGTCATCATGTCATGTGGAGGCTTTGAAATTAAAAGAAGAAACCCTAATCTCCTAAAGACGACGAGCGTCTTCTTCTCTTCTTCCAGGTGAGATTTAAGACTTGGAAGTTCTGTTTGATTTCCTTAGAATCGAGCTCAATGCCATATTATAATCTTCTTCTTATAGAGTTATTTTTGAATAAACAGGAAATCGATCTTCCATGGAGGGTTTAAAGCTCTCAGACGCGGAATTGATGGTTTACATCCATCCTTCCAAGTGCAGAAACGTGTTTCAGGCTATTTGTCGCGAGCTCAGTGCTCTTCTATTCCAGTTCGTTCGTTTCTTCTTCTCTTTTGAGATCAAATTTCGGAACTTTTCGATTTTGGGTTGCGATACTTAACTTTGTAGATTCCTTGTTGGTTGTTGGTGATTACCTTATATAGTTTTGTGTGTATCCATCTTTCTTTTGAAGGTATGATGAAACATTCGATGGTGTTCTATTGGCTTATGATTTTACTGTGGAAAGCAAACAAGCTAAGATCCTTGCAGGACTTAATCCTTACTTTGGCGTCAGAGTAAACACAAGACTACTGCTGTTTGATCCAAAGCCCAATAGTCTTGTAGGTAAGAACATCTCTCACTAGTCTTGTAGTATTTTTGATGCATAGTAGTGATCAAATGTGTGTTGAAGCAATGCTGGTTGGTTAATTTTTGTTTGCAGAAGGGAAAATTGTGAAGCTTTCGCCAGAGTCAATCCATGTTGTTGTTCTTGGTTTTTCTGCTGCTGTCATAACGGATGTTGATATCCGTGAAGAATTCAAGTACAAAATGGTATATGTGTGACTGATACTGTCGTCAATGTACTTATTCCTTTAATCCAATTTAGTTAAACAGACTATAATCTTTGTTCTATTCAGAGAGATGGTGAAGGTTGCTTTGTGAGCAGATCGCATAAGCGTCATGCACTAAAGGTTGGAACCATGTTACGCCTTCAAGTCGAAAGGTGACTCTCTTAGCTTCTCATCGATTCCAATAGTATTTGTTAACGGCCTGCTTGAATGTTTTGAGTTGATCATCTGTTATCTAATGTTGCGACTACATTCGTGCAAAGTTGTGATTTGAATTCGAAATCATTGTGCAGTTTTGATGTAGAAGTACTGCATATAGCTGGATCTCTACTGCCTGCTAACACAGGATGCGTTAAGTGGCTGGAAAAGCAGTCTGAAGGAGCTTTGCATATGGATAGGTTGGTTGATTTGTACGGTTATTAACTCTGTGACCATCATCTTTTATAAATAAACATTTCTATTGTTCTATTCAGGGATCATAAACGGAGAAAAATCGCCTGAGGAAATATATTAACAAAAAACACAAGTTGAAGAAACATATAAATCAGTAGAAGCTTGAAGTGAAGAAAAGCAACGATTTTGAATCTTTGTTGTATCAAATCCTCTGATATTTTACTCTTTTATCATTAAACTAATATCCTATTGTTCCCTTCCATTTTTATCTTAATGTTTTTGGATTTCAAAAATGTGTGTTTGGGAACAAGATTGATGATTCTAACCAATTGTGCTGCAATTTCGATTGGGATAATCTGCATACTAACTAAGGTTGTCCCTCAATGATGGTGTTTGTAATTCTTGCTTCAGACATTTCAAGGGTGTTATTCAATTAAGGATAATGATGCTTCATAAAGTTTGTGTTCTCATAACTAAATTTTTTTTTTTTTTTTTTTTTTGTATATTGAAACATTTGGCATGGGCTCCAATGGGATATTCACGAGTAAATTATTAGAAACAAAAAAAAGGTGAACACAAAAATACAAGAACCACAAAACATAGAACCATTGACCCAATAACCCATCTTTAGTTTATTCAAAGATAAATCGAATAGAACAATCATTTAAAACAAAATACAATACAAACCAATCGTAAATCGATGATACACCAAATAATAATAAAAATTGTTGCAAGCGGTAAGAAAATCTAATGTAAGCTATAGTTTTTTCCAGCTGCTCTATTAAGCCAAATAACCAAGAGCAGGCCAATTCCAATGATACAACAAACCGTAAGAAACGAAATCCCCTATTGATTCATACGGTTAGGAGAGAAGGTCAGGAGTAGTACCATTGTGCTTAATATCGATGTCTAGGACGCAATGCGGAAAACGAATTCCCGCCTTGGCCCTGATCATGGTGATGACTTCCTCTTCCTCCTCTTCTGCGGTCGCGGTCCCCACCTTCTTGACGGTCCCCACCTTCTTGACGATAATGCTGACCGCCATACCCTTGTGGGTTATTGTGCTCCGACCCACCTTGACCATGCCATTGTTGTTGATGTTGATTGTAATTACCAGAATACCCTCCTCTATTGTCATGGTGACCTCCCCGTGATGGGATCGGGTAAGGATCTGATGGGAATCTTCCAGTGGTACCACGAGGTTGGTATCCACCTCGACTTTGATAAGGAGGCTGTTGTGTTTGTGGCTGAGCATAGCCTTGCACACCAGGTGGAGCAACATAGCCACCATATTGGTAGGGAATCGGTGGAACATACTGCGGAGGATTGTAGCCATAACCAGGAGGATGCTGAGTATGTACATCTGCTGTCTGATATCCATGTCGGTCTGTTCTCGTATGTAAGCTGTTGGAGACGAGACGATGTGCTGCGTCTCCCAGATGCCTCCCGGATACACTTCCAGGTGGGTTTTGCCTAATAGAAATGCAGAGAAAAAATTCACATTTTTGTCATTCAACGATACCAATTTAAACGCAATTATTTTTAACTTGGTTCAATGATTCTATTACCTTCCTTGATGATTATGCATAGGTCTCCTTCCGTTTTCCTCATGCCACAGAGCAGGTGGGGGTTTTAAGTCTCCGATGTTTACAATCTGAACGACAAGAGAGAAAACAACCAACTTTAGCTACCTAGAAGTTTTATCGATAGAGGTCATACAAAAGTGATGACATTAACAGACAAGACATCATGGTATCATGTACCTTCTTAGGGAAGATGACACCGGGAGGAGGCCTGGTTGTGTGTGTATGTGCATCCGGAAGTCTGTAAATGCAGCATCTGAGAAGCAAAGAAAATAAATCAGTTGTGAATATTTTATCAATTTAAGCTTTGAACATTTTTGAAAAGTAGGTCCGTCCTCTCACATGACTTGGTTGGTCAAGATGTCCTCCATACCCTCCATTGGGGACCTGAATATAGGCGGGTGAGTCTCTCCTGAACACGGAGTCAAGTAGCCATTCATACCATCGCTGTAAGTAGTTATAAGAACATCAGATAACAGATTGGGAAAATCTTAAAGTTGCAAGTGTAAAATCCAACTAACCAGCTTACTTCATGAAGTCATAAAAATAAAAGATAAAGAGAGATGTTTCATTTGTTTAACAAACCTAAGCTCAGGTCTGATCTTAACCTTAACGTCTACTCTCTCCCTGGCACTCAATTGCCGACAATGGTTGTCAAGCGAAAAGATGAGTTCAGCAAGGCGATGAGACGTTGCTATGAAAAGCATGTCACACATCATGCTGTTTCTATGCTTCTCTTCATCCTGCAGATTGAAAAAAAAAAATCGAACAGTTAACAGTCCATCTTGATCTGAAGGAAATCATAAAAGATGAAGGAATGACATGGCACCATACCGTCAACGTGAATTCCACTTCGGAAACAGCTTCTAGAAGGCGTCTTTCATCAATGAAAGGCAGCTTAGCAATACCCTTTTGAGGAAAAAAATGAAATACGTTAAAAAAATAGTGATTCTGTTTCCGATACATGAGGAAGCGATCAGGTTACTTACCTGCCAGGAATAACGCTTTCCATTCATGTCAACTTCAAAATCTGGAAAAAAGAATAGAAAGAAATATATAAATTGTTCCAACAGTTAACACTGAGTGAAAAGATAGAATCTTTTTGAGGAAAGGAAGCACTACCAGTTGGGTAAAAATCAATGATAGGAGAGTTGGAATCCGTCATCAAGGTCCTATAGCGCTCTGGAAGTGCATGCGCACTGACCAAATGAAGTAATAATTACTCATATACCACTAGAAAGGAAACAAAAAAATGTAGAAGAAAGAAAGAAAAAGTGTTGTTGCCCAAGGTAAACTACCTTGCAGCTGGGAACACCCCAAGAAGTTGATTGAAAGGCTTAAAAGGAGTTCCTAATTCAAACTGAATATCCAGCTCTCCGAGATCCTTCAGATCAGAAGCAAAAGGTGCATAATGGTAAGGATAAAACCTGTAACATAAAAGTACAGATGTATCAGTAGAGATAACATCACAGTCGATTAAGAATATATAATCTAAAATCGCAAATATAGAGTCTAATCCAAGGAAACAGATATAACATAGTCAATCAAACCAAGACTAATTAGATAGAAAATTACTGTCAAGGCGAAAAAACAACTTTCCTTAAAATAAATCATGGATTCCGCTTATAGAGAAAACGATAGAAAACCAAAAAACTCAAAACAAGACATGAGCAAAAGTGGACCACACTAAAGCAAGCAACCCAAACGGATCAATAGGTGAACATGTTCAGGACAAAAGAAATATCGAAGTGTAGGAACTCACCACTGCCAGGAGCAAACACCTTCCATGTAGTAATGCATGACCCAACAAAGGCCTTCTGTGTACTTCAAAACCTGCACAAAAGAATGTTTCGCAAATTAGAAGAACCTCTCCAGGAATAAAAGCACCAAAACTTAAAAATATATCTCATTCTCAAACTCACAACATCCTTCCGTAGTCTTTCCATTTCCTCAGGGGTTACTACTGAGAACTTCTCTTCATAATACCTTTCTCTCCATCCAGGTTCCCCTAACTTCACCTATGTAAATAGAAAACACTTTCAGAAATGAAGGGAGACTAAATGATTGACAATCAAAGAGTAACTGTAAAACAAAGAAAATCCCAATATGCAATGTAATTCTAATCATAATTCACTAGATCGAACCTTATCCTCTTCATGAGTATCCGAGTTGAAAGCATCGGATTTCTCACGTATTAACTCCTTCAGCTTTGTCTTTAGTTCTTCTTTGTTCTCGTGTTCCTGAAATAAACAGACAAATTTAAATGATTGTTCACTTATAAAAGGTCATCCACTCTCAACTCCACAGTGAAAAAGGTGTTAAAATCACATAAAAGTGCCTCTCCAAAGACAGGAATGCATACATCAGATTCAAGACTGTTCTCGACTTCAACAATAGCAGCACCAATACTGGATCCTGAAGATACACGTCGAGTTTTTTGAGGCGGTGCAGACCCTTTATCATTAGACTGATATGGTGAAGGTGTAGGACCCGAAGCAAGCCGAGAACCACTAAATCTTGCAACCGGAACAAGAGAATCTGGTTGAACTGTTGGAGCTGCATCATCCATTCTTTTTTTCCGAGCTTTATCTCCCTTTATTCTTTCCGCTTGCCTCTGATAAAACCAGAGCAAATAAGAACCAACAATACATCACTACAGAAAGAATTGTTATATCCATATCTTGTTGAATTGAGAAAAAAAAAAGTGTGTAATCATGTAAATTTATTTAAATGGATCATGTTACAAAGTCACCAATTGTGTGCAGAGGATTCCACCAGATTTTATCTGGTCAAGGGTTACCAAATGACCATAATGTAGCAATAAAGATACTTAACAAGACACATATATCCTCTACGAAACTTTAAGATACATATGGACCCCAAAATGGTTTCCATGAAAATTTATTTAGATTAAATTCACAAGTCTATGGAGGTATTAATCATCTCTGCAAGCTCTATTACTCAAATTTTAAAAACATAAGATAGGTTACAACTGAGTGATGTAAAAAGAAACCATCAGGTAGAGCATGGGAAAATGGAACAGTCATGCCAGTCACATAAATCAGATATGTCACTAGCAGATAGACTCAGGTGGTGAGCCTCACTAAAAGGCCAAAAAGACGTAGGTTTCTTTAGAAAGTCTATGTACCTGATGCAACCTGGTTCTTTTCTGAAATATCTTATCTTCGAAAGATCCAACAGCCTGAATAAACTGTTCCACCCTCTTTAAATTTGGCTGGAGAGGATACAAGCAAAAGATAAGTCAAAACCAAGTCACCTAAGGGTAAATTGGAAAAGGAAGAATACAGATCTAAGTAAATCTGCTAGCTAGTCTTACATCAACTGAGAATAAGTACCTTGGACCCATCAGTTAGATAGCCGTCAAGTGACCTAAATTCCTTCTTGTAAACGGCCATAAGCAAGTTGATAGCACCCTGGAGATATGAAGAAATGGGTTTCATCCAATAATACTTTCTAATGCGATGAAGGATATATCAAGTTCTTTACATAAAATAGATAATGGCAGACATTAAATTGATTACTTCAAATACTAAAATATTTTTTTATATTAGGGCATCACTTAAAGGTTCTTTCACGAACAAATTATTATGAAATTCAAATCCATGAAACGCAAACCTCTCGAATCTCCAATGTCGGCATATGTGGTAAGAAATCATTGCCCACAAAGAAACATATGAAGATGAAATCATCAACAATGCGCTCCAAATCAATTTCGAATGGTGGATTGGGAATCCTCATTTCAAACTCTAGGTATTCTCGAAGAATCCAGATATGGAGGAACTGGCAAAAAGAAACAAAGACATGAGAATTGAAAATATTATAACACTTATAGACTGTATCTTATGAACTCGCTGATAATGTGTTATGAACTCAGTCTTGAAATTCAACCTGATATGGCTTTTTGACAAAACCATCGCCTTTCTCATCAAATTCTCCTGCTCTCTTCTTTGCTTTTCCTTCACAATCTGAAGCCATATGGCCCATTTGACCACACAAGAAGCATTTGTCCTGCTGTCCAGGAGTGAAGACCACCTAAATCATGGGATGACATTTAAGGATTCAGCTTGGTTACTCAGGAAGAAAGCGCAAATTGAAGATTTTACTCTAGTTGTCTCCTCCCTTCCTTTTCTACCCACTTTTGTTATTTTTCAGACGAAAACAACACAGAATAGAATACAAAAACATGCAGAAGAGTGTATCAAAAACCTCTCGAAGAATTGAAAAATGAACTTCGTGGGTTGCCAAGCCCAACATAATCAGGTCAGCGTCCTGTCAATGAAAGCAGGTCAAAATAAGAAAATGAACAAGCAATAAAACCTCGGAATAGTCTTTCGTGTAAGTAAAATTTTAGAAAATGAAGACTCATACCAATCCGTACAAGCAATGCCGAGTATTTGGGTCAAAACCAGGAAGATTTCTTTGAAGACGAATGTATGACATGATTTTATGCTCCCCTTCACCTGGAACATTTGCGTCTGAAAGGATAACCTTTGCAGTACAGCAGTTAGGAGCAAAATTAGTCACAAAATCAATCCAATACATAACTGTGTGAAGATGTTAAGAAGTAATTATCATCAAAAATACCTTGACGTTTTTCCAACCAACATCATGATTAAGTCTAAGGTGTACATAATATTGCAGGGCGATAGACAGAACACCCATGAATTCTGTTCCAGGTGTAATAACGTTAGAATCAAAGACTTGAGAGTCCACTTTAGGAGGGAGTTTTCTACCCTCCCTCTCAAACTCCTCTCGCAGCCGTTCTTCTTCAGCAGCCTGTAAGGATAACAATGTCAACAAATTTCTATTTGAAAAGGAATGGTATAGAGAGAGATGGGAGACTCGTTAAGGGAATGGTAACAAAGCACGCAAGGAAACAAATCAAGACCATCAACAGACATTAGAAACGTGTCTGGATGAACGTAAAAAGGAAATGAAGTTTGTCTGGCTGAGGAACTACACAGTAGAAACCCCATGCCAGTATGGGGCAAAGAAGGACATACTGCATCCGATGCATCTTTAGCGGATCTAAACCGTCTAGACCGCTGTTGATTCATTTTAGCTCTTGGAGCAACACCATCTAAGACCCAATTAAAACATACATGATTATTAAGCTTAAAAGATTACTCTACTAAATTTATGTTTGGCTGATAAAAGAAAACTAACTAATAGATCCCCACTTACCAATAGCCATATAGAGTAGCTTCCTCGGCCGTACCATCACGAAAAGTCTATCGATGTAGTCAAACATGCACTGAAACACCTCCTCAAAGGTAGTGGGAGATGGCTGCAATGGAAACATAGTCATTGAGATAAGAAAGAGATTAACAACAACTCTAATTATCGCCAAACTACATACTCACACAGAGATAAATTCAGAGTAAACAAAGCACCTACTCTCCTAAACCAAAAGGGGGAAAAACATATCCAATCAATGCAAAACGAAAATCTGAAAACCCTAAAAGTCCCAATAAAGAAAAACACTACCACGAATTACGAGAGTGGACAAACGGAATGAAACATCGAAAACGAACGTACCCTATCTTCGGGGTGGAAGCAAGGATGGATAATCCCGTTCATGTCAAGATAAAGGTTATCATATTCTAGATTGTTAGGATTAGGTTTACTAGTATCCACCGGAATCTTGATGCCCTCGATTTCAACAGGCTCTTCCTCGAAAACGTCCGCCACTATCAATGGATACTTCTCCGCCAACCACCGGTAAAACGCCGGAACTCCCATTCTTCACCGATCTCAAAGCTATAAATCTTGAGAAAAACAAAACTCAGAGACCTAAGCAGAGAGAGAGAGAGAGAGAGAGATAGTATATTAATCAAATCGACGGTGTTTGCCGACGGCGGAGGGTAAGGTCACAAGAGCATATTAATTGTTTTTTTCCTTTTTCTGGAAGAAAGCATTCGGATATTCGGATGTGTCAAACTAATTGGGCTTTAAACAATACTGTTTTGGGCTTTGCTGAAACTTTGTTTATCTTAAGCCCAATAGCCCATTTGTCTGTGTTGGAACTAGGGGTGGGCATTTCGGTTTAATTTCGGGTTCGGTTCGGGTTCGGTTCGGTTCGGTTAATTCGGGTTGAATAAAACTCTAGCCGAACTCAACCGAAATAAGTTTGGTTCGGTTTGTGTTCGGTTTGAGTTTAGTTCGGTTTGGTTTAGTTCGGTTCGGTTGTACTTTGGTTTGGTTTTAGTTCGGTTTTAAAAAATCAACTTATAAAAACAAGAATCTTAACGAAACGTAAACAAAACGAAGTCATAAAAAAAAACCATTTCCTAAAATTTTAAAACCAAACTGAAAGTATTC
The DNA here is from genome assembly GCA_030161315.1 of Eutrema japonicum. Classification (NCBI taxonomy): domain Eukaryota; kingdom Viridiplantae; phylum Streptophyta; class Magnoliopsida; order Brassicales; family Brassicaceae; genus Eutrema; species Eutrema japonicum. Next base: position 7,867,562 of record BSQW01000006.1, on the reverse strand, counting down.
CACTTAATCAAAATAAAAAAAAAAATTAAAAAATTTATGGTTTCGTCTTTCCATGCCACTAAAATGAATATACAACAAGTCAATAACTTAAATATAAGTTAATTATACAAGTTAATGTTTATTCATCTCTTATATGAGTCATTATAGGCTTATATCATTAATATAAAACTATCACCATATGTGTTATTATTTTTAATATTATTAATTAACTAATTAACAAAAACACATTGGTTTATCGGTTCGGTTCGGTTTAAAACCGAACCAAACCGAACCGTTCGGGTTGAGAAAAACTTCAACCAAATGGTTGGGTATTAACTATGGTTTGGTTTGGATCGGTTTGAGTTCGGTTTGGTTCGGTTGGTTCGGTTCGGTTAAAATGTCCACCCCTAGTTGGAACTGGGACGAGTGGGTAAGCGTATTATTTTAACGTTTTTGCTCGCTGCTGGGAGAATTTGGGAATCTCTGATGCACGAATAAATATTACGTCAACTATAAAAACATTCGTTTGACACACGAAAACAAAAAAAGACTCCGTTGCCGGGACTCGAACCCGGGTCTCTCGGGTGAGAGCCGAGTATCCTGACCAGCTAGACTACAACGGATTTGTCGTAACTATAAATTTATAAAATTATATAGACTTTGACTCGTACGAAAATAAGAACACAATCTTGTAGTTGAATAAACTAGTCCTTCGGCTCTTGTGGTCCATATTTTGCGGCAGAAATTATGATCCACGGATTAAAATACTTTCTTTGTCAATTTAGTGGTATAATTCTTTGTAATACATTTGTCTACATTATCTCTATGTTTCATAGTCTCAGTTTGATCAATGACTTTTGATCATTAGAAAAAAAAAAAAAACTCTGAAAATTGTTCATCAAATTAAGAATTCAGAATTTATGAAATACTATATAAAAATTCAATAGATGAAATGTTCAGCCTTATTGATAAATACATACAACCCTACTTCACATGTTTCATCAAACTCTGAAAATTGTTCATCAAACTCTGATGTTATGTTCATGCTCGAAGGGTGTAGAGTCCGGTCCGGCGATTTATTTGTCCGACAATCCTACTTCACATGTTTCTCCGGCCGCCGCCTTAACTTCTTGAATATTTTTTTCAATTTTCTATAATTAACTTCCTAATAGTTTTCGTTGTTTTTTTTTTCCTTTGTGGATAATTCCATTTTTTTCTTTTACGTTGACTTTTATTGCGTTGTATCTTGTCACGGGTCGTCAAATCAAATGAATTTTCCATGACGGAATGAGAGAGTGATATCAATGTGTTATATATATTGAACAAATCTTTTTTTCCGGAATTCTCGTTGAATAAAAAAAATCATATTCGTGAAAATTATTACGAAATTTAAAATTAGTTTATGTCGAACAATTAGCCAAGTGGACTAAATTAGTGTGTTAACGTTGAAATGACCCTACGGCACCGTTTTTGGTAAGCATTGCGTGATCTATTTTATACGAGCTTTGGTTAGACACTCTTCCGTGATTTGGTCAGTGGGTTAAGAGTAAATGTGGGGTCCTCTTTCTGTTTAGGTCTCGCCAAGTTTACATTGGACAAGTGGGTGAACGACACGTGTTGGTCTTCCTAGGGAGATGAAAGTAGCCGTTGATTATTTCTTGGTTTTTTGTGTACGGGGGAAAGTGAAGTTTAGCCGTCAGACGATGAATAGCTTGTTGTCTGAAACCCAAAGCCACGTCGGATTTTATACTGTTTTGGCTCATTACTTCTTTTTCATTTTATTTTAATTATGAATGGAGAACTCCGCCTCTATTCTTTGGATTCCTTTTATATATTGTTGAGCTATAAACATGTATGTATTAAATCAAGTAATAGCCATAGATAGAACATTTATTTTTCCATGTCTGAATTTTGGGTGACGTTGTTCATGAAGATGAGAAATACTCCTTAAATACAAAAATGGTGGTACTCATGAAGAGTGGATTGGTTTAAACAAGAAGGAAAGGAGAATCAATGCCAAAGGAATTGCAAAAGTTGTGTGAGAGAGTTTAATGGATGTTTTGTTGTGTGGACAAGAGTCATCGCATTATTAAATGTGTCATTACTATCTTCACTGAATCACTGCTGTCTTTAAAACAAGTCATGACAATTTTTTTGTTAACCCCACCATCATTGTTTTATGGTATGAAGTGAATGGGGATAAATTTTATTTGCAGTGAAAACAGTAATTCTTTCGGTGAAAACAATATCAAGTGTGTTATTAGGCCCGGCTCTAGAATTATGGAGCAAAAAACAATTTAATAGAAATTTTAATCGGTTTTTTATTTACAATTTAGAGGTCTATATATTCATATTTCACTAAAATTTGGGAACCATAGGCCTATGTTTCATTGGGCTTGGTCCAGAGCCGGCCATATGTGTTACTTTATTAGTTCAGGGGAAGATTACAACATGTAGCAGATTTTATAAATCCCACACTAAGAAGAACATGGTATATAACAATTAACAAGGCTGATTATCATAGTCAAGTTGCTGATTAGTCTGATTAGTTTTGAGATTGAATCTCACAAATATTTGTGCAGTGATGATAGTCTATTACTTAACCGATGGATTTTGTGATGCAAATGAAAAGTGAATGCTTTTGAAACCAAGTCAAATGATTTCACCCAAGTTACTTGTTTCCAATGAAAGAAGTGAACTCAGACGCATGGGGTTTCTACTGTGTGGTTCCTCAGCCAGACAAACATCATTTTGTTTTACTTTGATATCTACATTATAATCTTCTTGTTATAAATTTATCAGAGCTGAAGCATTTTTTGAATCAACAAGAAATCAATCTTCCATGGAGGGTTTAAAGCTCTCAGACGCGGAATTGATGGTTTACATCCATCTTTCAAAGTGCAGAAACGTGTTTCATGCTATTTGTCGCGAGCTCAATGTTCTTCTATTTCAATTTGTTCGTTTCTTCTCCTCTTTTTCTTCTTCTTTTGAGAAAAATTTTTGGAATTTAATATTACGTCAACTAAAAACATTCGTTTAACACATGAACAAAAAAAAATCAGTTGCTGGGACTCGAACCCGGGTCTCTTAGGTGAGAGCCGAGTATCCTAACCAGCTAGACTACAACGGATTTGTGTTAATAATAATTTTATACAGGTATATAAACTTTGACTCGTACGAAAATAAGAACACAGTCTTGTACTTGAATAAACTAGTCCTTCGGCTCTTGTGGTCCATCTTTTGCGGCAGAAATTATGATTCATGGATTAAAATATTTTATTTGTCAATTTAGTGGTATAATTCTTTGTAATACATTTATCTAATAATCCAATATTCTATTTGTCCACATTATCTATGTGATCAATGACATTAGAAAAAAAGCTCTGAAAATTGTTCATCAAATTAAGCATTCAGAATTTATGAAATACTTACTATATAAAAAAATTCAATAGATGAAATGTTCAGCCTTAGTGAGAAATACATACGATTTGGTAGTTTGTGATGTACCGGCCTGCCATGAGAGATGCAGAGTTGGTCGTAACTTTTGTCACAGCATTGAAGCTACAAACATATATACATACACAAAACTAAATGCTTAGGACAAAAATAAGAAAACATTTTCTCTCTGTATATAATTTGCTTTTGGGGAACAACGAAAATTTACAGCACCCAAAGAGTCCATAGAGTGGAAACCAAAACGATGTCGTTGCACTCTTCCTCCATACGCTCCTCTCTTATAATATAGAGCAAAGAACTATTTCTCTCTGCAACATATTTCCTTTCTCCATTCTCATGGCCGCAACGGTCATTTTCTTCCTTCACTTCACCTTCTTCGCCGCCGTTTTCTCTCAACTTCCTCTTACCTCCGCCATTTCATCAGAGATTCAAGCACTCACATCCTTCAAACTCTCTATCCACGACCCTCTAGGCGCTCTCGAAGGCTGGAATCAATCGTCTCCCTCAGCTCCATGTGACTGGCACGGCGTTTTCTGCTTTTCCGGCCGTGTCCGAGAGCTTCGTCTTCCCCGTCTCCGCCTTACCGGACACCTCAGCCCTCGACTCGGCGAGTTAACTCAGCTCCGTAAACTCAGTCTACACTCCAACGAAATAAACGGCGCCGTTCCGTCGTCTCTTTCTCGTTGTGTCTTCCTCAGAGCGCTTTATCTCCACTACAACTCCTTCTCCGGCGGGTTTCCACCGGAAATACTAAATCTAAGGAACCTCCAGGTGCTCAACGCTGCTCACAACTCACTCACCGGGAATGTATCTGGCGTTACAGTCTCGAAGAGCCTCCGTTACGTCGATTTTTCTTCCAATGCATTATCCGGTAAGATCCCGGCGAATTTCTCGGCGGAGTCTTCTCTCCAGCTCATCAACCTCTCGTACAACCGTTTCTCCGGTGAGATCTCGGCGACTTTCGGGCAGCTACAAAACCTAGAGTATCTGTGGCTAGACTCAAACCAGTTACAAGGTACGATACCGTCGGCATTGGCTAACTGTTCGTCGCTTATACACTTGAGCGCTGCCGGAAATTTTCTCACCGGTCTGATCCCGGCGACTTTCGGGAAGATTACAAGTCTCCAGGTGATTTCATTGTCGGGGAATTCACTTACCGGTACTGTCCCGGCGAGTATTCTCTGTGGTTCTTCGGGTTACAATTCCTCCATGCGAATCATCCAATTGGGAGTTAATAACTTCACGGGAATAGCTAAGCCGCCAAATGCAGCCTGCGTGAACCCTAATTTAGAGATCCTCGACCTTCACGAGAACCGTGTTTATGGCGATTTTCCCGCGTGGTTGACTGATATGACCTCAATAGTGGTTTTGGATATATCAGGAAACGTTTTCTCCGGCAATTTTCCGGCTAAAGTCGGGAACTTCGTGGCACTGCAGGAGCTGAGAGCAGCAAACAATTATTTTGTTGGAGAAATCCCGAGTAGCATCGGAAAATGCAGATCGTTGCGAGTCGTCGACTTCCAAGGAAACAAGTTCTCGGGTCAGATTCCGGGTTTTCTGGGTCAGTTGCGGGGTCTAACGGCGATTTCCCTCGGAAGAAACGGGTTCTCGGGTCGGATTCCGTCGGATCTTCTCAGTTTATTCGGACTCGAAACCTTGAATCTAAATGAAAATCATATCACGGGAGCTATACCGTCGGAGATAACAAACCTCGCCAATCTTAGCATACTGAATCTCAGCTTCAACAGATTTTCCGGCGAAATACCGGCCAATGTGGGTGATCTGAAGAGCTTGAGCGTTCTAAACCTAAGTGGATGCGGGTTAACGGGTCGGATTCCGGTCAGCGTCGCCGGGTTAATGAAGCTTCGGGTCTTGGATTTAAGTGAACAGAGAATATCCGGTCAATTACCCGTCGAAGTCTTTGGCTTGCCGGATCTTCAGGTGGTTGCTCTAGGAAACAACGCTCTTGACGGCGTCGTACCGGAAGGTTTCAGCAGCTTGGTTAGTTTGAAGTACTTAAATCTCAGTTCCAACTTGTTTTCCGGACAAATCCCTTCGAACTACGGATTTCTCAAGTCATTACAAGTGTTTTCCATGTCTCACAATCGGATCTCCGGTTCAATCCCGCCGGAGATTGGGAATTGCTCCAGTCTTGAGGTTCTTGAGCTCGGTTCGAACCGGTTAAAAGGTCACATTCCGGCCCTCTTTTCGAAATTGTCTCATTTGAAGAAGCTTGATTTGGGTCACAACAAATTAACAGGAGGCATTCCGGATCAGATTTCTAAGGATTCGTCTCTTGAATCTCTACTGCTTAACTCGAATACTCTATCGGGTCGAATACCGGAATCATTATCAAGATTGGTGAATCTAACCGCCTTGGATCTTTCATTGAACATGTTGAACTCTACTATACCATCAAGTCTCTCTCGGCTCCATTCCCTTAAATACTTCAACTTATCAAGAAACAGATTCGAAGGGGAGATTCCAGAAGCTCTAGCTGCGCGTTTCAACAACCCGTCTGTCTTCATCGATAACCCGAAACTCTGCGGTAAACCGCTTGGTTTAGAATGTCAAAACGTTCGGAGAAGAAGAAGAAGAAAGCTGATTCTACTAGTAACCCTAGCAGCGGCTGGGGCGTTGTTGCTGTTACTCTGTTGCTGCGGTTATGTGTTCAGTCTATGGAGATGGCGGAACAAAATAAGATTGGGCTTGACTTGGGACAAGAAAGGGACTCCGTCCCGTACATCCCGAGCGAGTTCTGGTGGGACGAGAGGAGAGGACAACAATGGTGGACCTAAACTTGTGATGTTCAACAACAAGATCACATTAGCTGAAACCTTAGAAGCCACAAGACAGTTCGACGAAGAAAACGTATTGAGCCGAGGAAGATACGGGTTAGTTTTCAAGGCGATATTTAAAGACGGGATGGTTCTATCGGTTCGTAGACTCATGGACGGTGCTTCGATAACCGACGCAACCTTCCGTAACCAAGCAGAGGCTTTAGGTAGAGTGAAGCACAAGAACATCACGGTCTTGAGAGGATATTACTGCGGACCGCCCGATTTGAGACTTCTGGTTTACGACTACATGCCTAACGGAAACCTCTCTACGCTTTTGCAAGAAGCGTCACACCAAGACGGACACGTCTTGAACTGGCCAATGCGTCATCTTATTGCGCTCGGAATCGCTAGAGGACTCTCTTTCTTGCATTCTATGTCAATCATTCACGGCGATTTAAAACCGCAGAACGTACTCTTCGATGCAGATTTCGAAGCGCATTTGTCGGAATTCGGTTTAGATAGGCTGACCACGTTGACTCCAGCGGGAGAACCGTCCACTTCATCGACTCCAGTGGGGTCTTTAGGTTACATTGCACCGGAAACGGCTTTAATGGGTCAAACGAGTAAAGAGAGCGACGTGTACAGCTTTGGGATTGTGTTGTTAGAGATCTTAACTGGGAAAAGAGCGGTGATGTTTACGGAAGATGAAGATATAGTGAAATGGGTGAAGAGACAGTTACAAAAGGGTCAGATCGTTGAGTTGCTTGAACCGGGTTTGTTGGAGCTTGACCCGGAAAGTTCGGAGTGGGAAGAGTTCTTATTGGGGATTAAAGTTGGGTTGTTGTGTACCGGAGGAGACGTCGTTGATCGGCCGTCTATGTCTGATGTTGTGTTCATGCTCGAAGGGTGTAGAGTCGGTCCGGCGATTTCCTTGTCCGCCGATCCTACTTCACCTGTTTCTCCGGCCGCCGCCGCAACTTCTTGAAAATGTTCTCTGTTGATATTGGTCTACTTAGCAGATTTATTCAAATCTGTGAATAAATCTGAATTCTTCCTTTTTGAATGTACTTTTAGGTGACATGGTTGTTGCTTTTTGCTTCACTCTGTTGCAACCTACCTTATGTTTTTCAGTTTTGAGTTATAGAGCTTAGTTGTTCCTTCCAGGCTGATGTTTTTTTGGAAACTATTTGTGTCATCCTCAAGTTTTCATTTTTCTTGTTTGCAAGTTTCAAAGAGTTTCTGCAGTAAAATAAAACAACTCTCTATTCACTACAACACAATGTTTTATGCACAAGCCAAAGAGAGTCGATCACAGAAAACAACTATCTCTCTATGCACTACAAGACAACTTTTTTATGCACTAGCCAAAAAGGCAATCACAGAAAACAACTATCATCTCTTTGTAGTTTATGCACTACAACACAGCTTATGAATTGTTCATCTCAAAGGAACATGGTGCTGTCGACGTACGTGTTCCTAAAATGTTAGAGTATGTGAGCTATGTATTCCTTTGGTGAACCCTACATCTTGCGAAAAGACTGACTTTCCATCTGTTGTGATATCTTCCACAAGAGAGTGGTAAAAAATGTTGAATGTCAGACAATCATTTTCTTCTTTTGGACGATTTGTGAAACTCTCTTTCTGAGACAAATATGTATTCTACTATGTTGTTTCAAATAAACTTATATATCCGCTTGATTGATGATTTTTTTTTTTTTTTTTGAATATTTCGATTGATGATATTGATACCTTGATTTCACTATCCTCGTTTTCTTACTTGCGCTATAAGTTGGATTAGTATCGTCATTCGTTTTACGTCTATGTAAAACTGAGGCATGCCAATAATAATAAGAAAATTATATTGAAAAAAAACGAGAGTCAACATATATGTACCATGCTTTCAAAGGTTTCATGAATGGAATGAAATTGTCAACGGTGTGTCAATCATTGAATTTGGTGGATATATGTAGGGCTGAATATTCGGTTAATTAGTTGGGTTTGGTTCGGGTTTTTTGGTTTTCGGTTTTTTTGGTTTTTAGGTCCCATTCAGGATTAAATTCTATTTCGGTTCGTTTCAGTTTTCGATTTTTTGTTTTGTTTTTACAATTAATAACCAAACTAAAATCACTTTAGAGTAATTTTGATTATTTTGGATAATACATGTATTTTTAGATAAGATGAAAAGTTTGACCATTGTGAGAAAAATATTTATCCAACAAAAATGAACAAAGAAAAAAAAATATTGTCCAAATTACTATGGTTGTGAAAAGAAAACCGTCTCCAAAATCTTAGTTTTGTCATTCACTTCCAACCTGACAAAAAAAAACAAGCGGCTTAGTAATTCAACTTACGTTCGAGATTAAGAGTTATCCAAAATAAAATAAATAATACAAAATAACTTGGTTTCATGACAACAAACTATATGGTTTATAAACATACTTTATAAAAATTACTAAAGAATAAGTCCAAAACCCTATATGGTATTATATGAGTTTGGTTTTAATTCGATTACCCAATCGGTTAATTCGATATTCGGTTAATAAACCGAACCAAACCAAAAGCCGAATAAATTTAGAAATATGACCGTTTGGATTATTCGGATTATCCGTATCCGAACCAAATAACGTTATTCGGTTTGGTTTAGTTCGGTTCAGTAAATATGCCCAGCCCTAGATATATGTATATATATATGTATTATTGTATATGTGTATAAATTATAAATCTTCGTGGATTTTTCTGCTTCTATCAATATGTTATGCCATAATGCATGCCCCAAAATATACTATTTGGACACACTCACAACTAGTGCCTGGAAGTATTAACAGTATCCAAACCAGAACCTGAATTCGACTCGAAATACCCGATATCAAACCCGATCCAAACTAGAAAAATATTTGAACGGATTTTAGTGTCTAAGTATTTCGGGTTTCGGGTAATACCCGAACCGAAACCCAAACTACAAACCCGAAGTTAACTTAGGCAATTAACCCCCTTTGTTATACCCGGACAAATCTCCCTTAATAAAGTTTAGGGCTAGACGTTTTAACCGTACCCGAATCCGATCCAAAAAACTCGATCCCGAACCTGATCCGAACTGGAAAAATACCCGTACAAAAAATTTGTGGATCATAGTTTAATAATTTTGACCATAGTATGGGTAAAAATACTCGAACATACCCGAAACCATAGTTGCTTTGGTTATAACCGAACCCTACTAATACCGAACCCGACCCGATGGTTTAAAATATCCGAACGAGTCCTCTAAACCTAAACCCGAAAATCCAAAAACCCAAAATACCCGATCTAAACCCGAATGGATACCCAAACGATCAGGCCTAACACACATGGCTAATCATCAATACATTAAACGATAACAGAATAATTGCAATTAAAAATAAAGTTAATGAAATCTGCATTATATATATACAGCTCGTGTGAATTAGAGAAGAAAAATATTACTAAGTGTTTGCGGCTTTTGATTTATGAATGTTAAAGACAGAAATGCAAAATCTAACCAAGTTGTTGGTGGTCGGGTGGTTCCCTTCCTGCGATGAGTGTTGGCCCTGTTGGTCTAGGCCAGGGATCGATTCCCCGCGGGAGCGGAATTACCAGGACAAGCACTTGGCCAAGTGGGGCATTATAAGTGGGCTGTGTCACTCCCACCCGGGAGATTAGTCTGGGCCTTTGGGCTTGGGATTACTCCCGGGGGCCGAAAGGCATCAAAAAAAAAAAAAAGAAATGCAAAATCTTTATTATTCCTTTTGTTTCATACCTTTCGCGCATCATCTGCAAAACAAGCATTAGATAAGTTTGACAAAAATTATACTACTGTATGTTTCTTGATTTTTTTTTTGTGAGCGTTCTTGAATTAAATGCTATATACATTAATTGGCTTTCTCTAATCACTACTATGAAGTATGAGTTTCTTTTTCAATTACATTGGTATCTAAACTACGTATCTATTTCTTTGGTCTGATCTTTAATTTTTGTCATCATTTCGTCTGCCTCATCCAAATATCAAGAAAAAAACCATCTATTTTCCCTAAGAAATTTCATATAATAACAAATATCCCCAGAGTTTGAGTTTAGTTCTATTTCCCCACCTAATCAAAGTTCGAATCTTATTTTTCTACGAAATCAAAGTTTTAAACCTATTTGTTCCCGGATATCGGTTATATCGGTTAATGTTATAAACCAAACATAAATCAAGCAAACCAAATCTTAAATCGAATTAAAATCAGATTTCAACCAAAACCAACCCAAAAACCCGACCCGGTAATGAATCGAATATTCTTCTTCATCTTCACCATTAATCATCGATCGAAATCCAAATTACCCAGAAAAACAAATCATTTCACGACATCAGTTTTTATCAGAAAGGCACAAAAATCATTCCCAGTGATGTCGATTCCGTTCATGATAACGTCGTCGCCGGCGGAATTAAGAAGAGCTTGATGATGGGTTTTTTGAGTGCTGGAAAGTCTCTAGCTTGGAGGTTCATTTGATGATTTCAAATAGAAAATTTTGTTTTTGGTTTGATTTGGCTGTCCACAAGTTACACTTCAATAATTGAAATCTTTACATTGTCATTTTCATCTCGCCATCTTTCCTTCGACGCCATCGATCCAACACTGTTGCTTTTGAGCGGCGATGATAATGAGGGAAGCAACGGCAAGCAACGGCAAGCAACGGCGAGCGAGAGAAGAGATGATTGAGCAACGGGAACAGATCCAGGTGTGGGATCGAAACGGACCGAGAGGAGAGGTTCTCACGGCGAGCAACGGCGAGATCATTAGCGAGCGAGAGGAGAGATGATTGATCATCCATGGAAGAAATGAAGATGAGGGAGATAGAGGAGCTTCTCGCCGGCGGCGTGAGGCCTCACCGACGGTCAAAATAATAGCAGGTTCTGAGAGGAGAGGTCCTCACGGCGAGCAACGGTGAGAAGAGAGAGGAGAGAGAGAGAGAGAGAGAGAGAGAGAGAGAGAGAGAGAGAGAGAGAGAGAGTAAAACGAAAGAATCGGAGTGAACAAGAGTTGCCGTGTGTCTCCGATACTCATCGCCGGAGCAGAAGAGGGTTGGCCACCTGGAAGAAGGCGAGTCTGGGTTTGATTTGGATTTCACGATGAATCAACCTTAAATCGATCTGAAGTTAGCTAATGTCGTTGGGTAAAGAGGAGAGTTTTATTTGATTAAGGAAATGGAAAATAAAATTTAGAAAATAATGGTGGAAGAGATTAATCGAAAAGAGATTTTTGATTTGCAGAATATTTTTATTGATTTTTGATTTGTTGTGTCGGGTCATTATTTTACACAGGTTACGGGTCGGGTCGGGTCAGGTTTTAATTTGGATCTAAATTGGGTTAATTTTGATTTTTTTGCTGGTTTAGTTGGTTAACATTTAATTGATATACAGTAAACCGAGTTAAATTGTGGTTCTTAGGGAAATAGGTTTCGAACTTTGATTTCGTGGGCAAATAGGTTTGAAACTTTGATTTCGTGGAGAAATAAGATTCGAACTTTGATTAGTTGGAGAAATAGAACTAGACTCAAACTCTGGGAATCTATTATTATATTAAATTTTTGAGGAAAAAATAGATCGTTTTCTAAGTATCAATCAAGATCCTCATTTCTAGGGAAAATCGAAATTTGTTCGTAAAATTGAATAATTTATTAACTTACATATATCAAAGAAAAAAAAAATATGATTCCGAATGTTCATACAAATAAAGCTGTGACATGTAGCCTGTCACGTTAACAATATGCTTCGATCTATATGCAGAGTTTGGACACACACTTACACACAGGCATAAACTGTAAAGATATGATTCTTAATATCTTTACAGTTTGTAATATAAAAAAAAAAGACATAACCAGCTTCTCGACATGGTTTTAGAGTAATACCCAAATGGTCAAATTAATTGAAAACAATTAAATATTTGTTGTAGACGAAATCATTGATTTATTCTGGGATACATTTGTTGGAACTAATTTTTTGTCAAAGCCTGAGGGTTTGATAAAATTGTGTTAGTGTGAAAAGAAATGAGTTAAGCTCTTTCTAATGAAATGTTTTCATTAACCGAGAAATGTTTTCTCGTGTATATATGTTGGAATGGTTGTGTCTTAAATGAACAACATGAGAGAAGAAAAGCCATACGTGCGACGTTCGCATCTTGGGCCTTGATTGGGCCCGTGGACTTTTTGAGGTATCGATCGATACCCCTTGGTATCGATCGATACCCAGCGGGCCGACTTAAAAATCGCAGCCGCCTAGGTTATTCTAGAAATATTCCTTTTCTGTCATGGAAAAACCCTAGCCTCTCTCCTATATATACAACACGATTTTCACCTAAAAAAATATCCTCTGATACACAATAAACACTTACTAAAAGTTCTAGCAATCGTTTCTTCAATTCCCTACTGTTTAGAGTAAGTTTTAATTTCGAGAGTATCGTAGAATAATGGTCGATAGACATGAATCAGGGTGTTGATGATTCAGTTAAACTTTGGTTGTATCCTGGGACTCATGGATCTATAAAACCCCGTCACACTACGGGAGATTCTTAGAGTTAAGGAAAGAGATTTATCTCGCCTCCTCAGATCTTGTATTGCTTTATCGTTTATAAATCGTCTGTTCCTTAAACTGTTTATTTACATATTACTGTGATTAAATCTTTCCTGTCTGTAGTGTAAATTTTGGTCCTACAATCTTAACTCTAAGAAGATCCAATTTCTGTTTTAATACTTCAATTGGATCTTTAATCACGAGTAAATAAACGTTTTCAAACGGTTTTTAAACGATTCTTCTACTGCTGATGATACTCAAACGTTGTCAAAAAGCTTTTAGCAAATTGAAACGTGTAGTAGAGGCAATCTTCATCTCTCTCTATTTTTTAAGAAGATGTTCTTCTGCTAGTGATACTCAAACGTAAATCAAACAGCTGTTTAGCAACTTGAAACGTGTAGTAGAAGCAGATCTGCTTAAACATCTTCTAAAAAACCGTCTTTAATTGCGATTAAAGAACGGTATAATCAACGAACACACATCTGTTCTTGATAGGTTCGATTCAGATCGAGGCCTTGTGAGTATCGATCGACACCCTATGGTATCGGTCGATATTGGACTAAATTGTATCGGTCGACACTTAAGTGTATCGATCGATACCATGCAAACAGTGTATCGGTCGGCACCTCCGTGTATCGATCGATACTTTGCATCGACCAAGTTGGTCTATGTCGATCGATACTGTGTATAAGACACAGGTATCGATCGACACTGGTGCTATGATCGATCCTGTGAAATTCACTTGTATCGATCGACACCCATGGTATATCGATCGACACTGAGCGTGTATCGATCGATACCAGGTTGCTTCGAATGACACAGTATGTGCATCGAGCTTCACTCGGAACCCAGGGTGTATCGATCGACACTCAATGTGTATCGATCGACACCAAGATGCTTCGATTAACACAGTATGTGTATCGAGCATCGATCGACACCTACCGTGTATCGATCAACACCAGTGATGCATCGATTGACACAGTATGTGCATCGAGCATCGATCGACATCTAGGGTGTATCGATCGACACTAAGTCTGTATCGATCGACACCAGTGATGCATCGATTGACACTGTATGTGCATCGATCGACACCATATGGGTGTATCGATAGACATTGTGTGTGTATCGATCGATACTAAGGAGTATCGATCGACACCAATGCGATTCAGTTCGATATCAGTCTTAGAATTGCGATTCTTGAGTTTATATATCGGTACTAACTGAAAGTTGTGTTCTCATTAGCTTAAAATGACAAACAACGTTGACAACAACTCTGGAACTATGGAGAAAACCAGTGACAAAGTGGATCAAACGACTACGAGTCTGATCAAAACAGTGAAAGCTCAAGCAAACTTGACAGAAGCTGACATGTGTGCTGTGGTCACTGAGGCCAATGTTGCAGAGAGCCATCCAAAGACTTGGTGGTTCGACATTGGTGCAACCAGACACATCTGTATGGATCGCGAGATGTTCTCGACATACACAAAGAACAAGAGTGGTGATAAACTCTTGATGGGAAATTCCGCCTCGTCGACAGTTGATGGTCACGGGAAGGTTGTTCTGAAGCTCACCTCTGGACAGGAACTGGTTCTCACGAACGTCGTCCATGTACCATATATGCGCAAGAATCTGATCTCTGGATCGCTTATAAGTAAGCATGGATTCTCTGTGAAGCTGGAAGGCGATAAGCTAATCCTAACGAAAAATGGGATGTATTTGGGTAAGGGTTCTGTATGTGATAATCTGTGTAAGATATCTGTTGAGGAAGTAATCCTAAAGGATAATGTAACCGAGGTATCCACCTCGTAGAACCCTAAGATTAATGATAAGAAACCATTTGCTTATCTCGCTAAGTCTTTTAATATTTGGCATGAACGATTAGGACATGTTAATTTCAAATCTATGAGTAGATTAATGAACATGAACATGATTCCTAAATGCAAATTAAGCAAAGACAAATGTGAGGTTTGTGTCCAAGCCAAACTCACTAAAACGCCATCACCCAGCGTTCAAAGAACAACAAAACCTCTAGGTTTAATTCATACAGAGTTATGTGATTTGAAATATATTCAAACCAGAGGAGGCAATAAATATTTCATGGAATTCATAGACGATTGCACGAGATATTGATACATCTTTCTACTGCGGAGTAAAGATAAAGCCTTGGACAAAATTTAAAGACGTGTAGCTCAATATTATGTGTCAAAAAATTTGCGAATTTTGGAATAATTAATTGAAGTTCAATTAAATATTGGAGGCTGATTTAATCGAATAATTAAATCATTGGATTTTTGAGGTATCGATCGATACTCATTGGTATCGATCGATACTCAACAGGCCTCTTGCGATTCTTGATATGAGTTCAAGAATACTAATACAATTCGATATTGTATTAAGTTTATTAAATTCTAGAAATTGAATTTAATTCTACCATTTAACTTGAGAGTTGGGTATTGGTTAGTATATTAATTTGGTTTGATTCTCTTGAACAAAATCAAATTTCAATATGACTAACAACACCGATGTGATCATGGTTAGATCTGGTGGTGTAAAAAATAATGGAATGGCTGAAGCCAATGTAGTCGAGATAGACATGTGTAATGTCATCCTCGGAGTCAATATGGTTGAGCATAACCCACATGAGTGGTGGTATTATACCAATATATGCGTTGATATGGGAATGTTTCCCTCCTACCATAAATAATGACAAGAATTTATTCATAGTGCTGAAGTTGACTCTTCAAAGAAGCTCACTCTCACTGATGTAAAGCATGTGCTAAAGATGCATACAAATCTTATTTAGGGCACAATGCTAATTAAGCATGTATTGACAAATAATGTTGTCTATATTAAGGACAGACTGGTCCAAATTAACGTTGAGACAGTCGGACTTAAAATCAATGTAACCAATGGTGTTGACATTAAATGAGAAAGAATCATTTGCTTATGGTACATAATCTCTTAGTATTTGATCTGAATGTTTCAGTCACATTATATTCGAATCTATGCGTAGATTGAATGAGATCCTGAAATACAAAATAAGCAAAGATGAGTGTGAGGTTTGCGTTCTAACCAAACTCACTAAAACACCACAATCGAGCGAACCTCTTGGTTTGACTTATACAAAAGGTGGTGAAAAATATTTTGTGACTTTCATTGAGGATTGTACGAAATATAGTTATGTCTATTTGCTAAGAAGCAAATACGAGACCTTGGAAAACTCAAGGAGTTTAAACTCGAGGTTGAAAACCAACTCGAAAGAACTATCAACATAGTTTGAAGTGATAGAGGACATGAGCATGGTATTATCCATCAAACGATTGATCCATATTCACTGGAATCTAATGGAGTCTCATAACAAATTACCGAATTATTTGATGAACTCATTATTCCTAAAAAATCTGGGTTAGTCCAGAAATGTGGGGGGAAGCATTGCTTACCACAAGTTATATCCTGAACTAAATACTACACAAAGTCACTGGAAATGTTTCATGCGAACTTTGGAAAAGTAATGTGTTTTTATACAAATACATGAAAGTGTGGGGGTGCCTAGCAACCACCTAAGAAGCTGACAATCGGACCAAAAACGGTGGATTGTATCTTCATTGAATATGCACACAATGTAGTGCTGATTGCTTTATGGTGTATAAATGAGATATACCAGACATCCAAGTAAAGGATAAGCTCTAAGCGAGCAATTGATCTCTTGGGTTCTTACGCTTTTAGAGGTATCGATCGATACCCATGAGTATCGAGCGATGCTTGACGGGCATTGGACCTAGATCGAGCAATTCTGGTACTTCTGTAAAGAAGCAGAAGAGGCTAAAGTTGAAATTAGTCGTATGCTGATTGGAATTACAGCAATATGAGATCTTGTAATCCATCAAATGGATGTAAAATCTGCCTTTCTAAACGACCATTTAGAAGAGGAGATTTACATGAAACAACCCGAGGGTTATGTCACTCCTGAACAAGGAAAGAAAATAAGTAGACTTGTAAAGTCCTATACGAGCTTAAGTTAGCTCCTAAGCAATAGCTTGGAAAGTTTGACAACAAAGTGATGTCAAATAGCTTCAAAATCACTTAAGGTGATATACATCAAAAGTACTCCACATGGATACGTTTTGTTATGTTTATAAGATGACACGTTCATCATGGAAGCAAGAAGGACATAGTCCAACACAATAAGAAAGTGTTTAGTGGGAAGTTTGATAGACATAAGATTAGTGGATAATCTTGTCTCAAGATCCTAGAATGTTTTGAGAACTACTCAAACAAGATTGCAATAAATCCAATTGTGATAAAGTTGTATCACAAGTGATGTATGCAAGAATTATCGGAAGTCTAACGTACTTGATGAATCGTACTAGATCCGATTTAGCGCGATCAGTCGCTACATGAGTAATACAGGTCATACTCTGTGGAAAGCCATAACTAGAATGTTGAATTATCCAGCGTTATATGTCGTCTCGATTTACATCAAAGTCTGGGGGGTTCAAAACATTATGTTCACCTCTTGGTCTCGTAAACCTGACAGATATTATAAGTGGATAATATTTTGGTGATGCAGCAGTATCCTAAAAATCTTCCAAACAAGCACTCTTGGCCTAATTAACCAAGGAGTCAAAGTTTATAGCTTTAGATAAAGCTGCAGAGGAAGCAAAATCGCTTCGAAATTCTCTGGAAGATATCCCGATGTGGGAGAAAAATCAGTGCCATCATTATGTGTACACTGTGAGAGTTAGTGAGATATCTCTCAGGCACTGAGTAATCTATATAATGGCAAGTCTCGTCATATAAGAAGACGACATAAGACCATTAGACAATTGATCTCAACTGGTGTAATAACGATAGATTACATCAAGTAGGTTGATAACCTAGCGGATCCGTTTACCAAAGGTTTGCCGCGAGATCAAATTGTAAAATCATCAAAAGGAATGGGTTTAAAGCCTATAGAAAAAGATGACGTTTGACAGATACCCAACCTATGTGACTGGAGATCCCAAGATCTAGGTTCAAAGGGAAACAAAATTAAACTGATTCGAGTTGAGCACTGTGAGACTATGTCTCTGCCCAATTCCTAGGATGATAAAACAGTGCTACCTGTGGATAGTGAGGATAAGCGTTGGCTTTTAATGATTGCATAGCTGTGTAGATAGTGGAGTGTGACAGGACACTTCTGAAAACAAGCTAATAAAATATCACCTTGTGAAGTGTGAAATGGGGCCGTTTCTAGGAGAATGAAGGATAAGGCTATATTCTCCAAATTCACTCACGAATACCAGGAATGTTCAAGGCCAAAATGAACACAATAGAGAACAAAGTTCTACGAGAAAGTGTCTCTGTGCGATATCTGTTGTATCAGTTTACATCAAAATCCGGGTGGTTCAAGACATCATGTTCACCTCCTGGCCGAGTAAACGCAACAGATATTAAAATTGTTTGGTTCAAAGCTGAAAAACGCTACCATTCAGTGACAGTTACATTTTCGTATACTCTCGAAAGTCTGTCTACGTCTAGATGAGTCTAGTCAAGTATGTCTAGTAAAGTCTAGTCTGTACATTTTTCATATGTTATAGAGTCATTTCTATTCATGTGGGGGATTGTTGGAACTAATTTTTTGTCAAAGCCTGAGGGTTTGATAAAATTGTGTTAGTGTGAAAAGAAATGAGTTAAGTTCTTTCTAATGAAATGTTTTCATTAACCGAGAAATGTTTTCTCGTGTATATATGTTGGAATGGTTGTGTCTTAAATGAACAACATGAGAGAAGAAAAGCCATACGTGCGACGTTCGCATCTTGGGCCTTGATTGGGCCCGTGGACTTTTTGAGGTATCGATCGATACCCCTTGGTATCGATCGATACCCAGCGGGCCGACTTAAAAATCGCAGCCGCCTAGGTTATTCTAGAAATATTCCTTTTCTGTCATGGAAAAACCCTAGCCTCTCTCCTATATATACAACACGATTTTCACCTAAAAAAATATCCTCTGATACACAATAAACACTTACTAAAAGTTCTAGCAATCGTTTCTTCAATTCCCTACTGTTTAGAGTAAGTTTTAATTTCGAGAGTATCGTAGAATAATGGTCGATAGACATGAATCAGGGTGTTGATGATTCAGTTAAACTTTGGTTGTATCCTGGGACTCATGGATCTATAAAACCCCGTCACACTACGGGAGATTCTTAGAGTTAAGGAAAGAGATTTATCTCGCCTCCTCAGATCTTGTATTGCTTTATCGTTTATAAATCGTCTGTTCCTTAAACTGTTTATTTACATATTACTGTGATTAAATCTTTCCTGTCTGTAGTGTAAATTTTGGTCCTACAACATTTTGGCGATCTTGTGTTATTATAAAACTTTTCTTTGGTGTGTTGATTATATATCTGGAAGGACAGTTGTCCCAACGAGACAGAATAAATATCTTCTTTCCGTATCAAATTTATTTATAAACACGGGTTTATAGTTGAAAAAGTACATTTTTAAACACGCTCACGCATTTGTTTGTCATATTTGTTCTTTGTATATAGAACTATATGTATATATATATATATATAAGATTCATTGAATTTTTTTAGCTAGTGACGGTGGAGTTATAACGCAATTTTTAAAGAAATCACTCCCTGTTACATAACAGAACAGGGACTTGCTTAATTATATTAGATTAATAATTGCAATGTTTGATGTTGATATAGCATCATCTCACGAACACATTAATGACTAAACAATCAGGAAGATAATTCAACCCCTCACGTATAATTTTATAACCAATAATAGAAATTGTTCCTTCGACGACAATTCACATTTATAATGGTACATTTCAGGTTGGTCTCACGTCTTGATAATAATAATTAATTTGATCAAAATGGTATTGACCGAAAATTTATAGATACCATGATGATGGTATCGAGTATTGACGTGATTGTTTTACTTGAGATCACTGTTTGGTAACGCTCTTAATTATCTGCATAATTAATATACATATATATGAAGATTATGCGATGTGAATATACATCTAAATAGTAAAGTTAAATGTTCTTTTGGACTTGGTATATTTGATATATATATATATATGGAATCTTTATATGGCTTCATAATTATACAAATGTTGCATGGGATTTAAATCAAAGAAGAAACCTTTTTATAACGTTGGGGATAACCCAATCGTGCCGACCCAACTATTCCAGTTTTACATGTATGTACACATATCTAAGATTAAAAATTTAAATCGACGCTAAAACAATAATATGGTGAAAATAATCAATATACTCCTTTAACATTACTATATACTAGATAAAAAATTAAAATTTTATGATTTATTATTTTTATATGTTTGGACATATATATATATATATATATATATATATTCAAATTAATTTGACCGTTTTTTCCATTTTTTCTAACACGTTTTTTATTAATTACAAATGGAAGATTTGGCATAGATTAAGTTTGAAAAGTGGAAAGTTTAGTTGGGCTGTTAATGTTAGTCAACTTTAATTTAATTAATTTCCAAATTTGAAAAATAGAAAAAAAATATTACAAATACAGAAAAATGAAATGTATGGCAAGATTTCACCTTATATATTATGAAAATTTATTTTTTTATTAATGAAAAATTGTTAAATTTTAATTGAAAAAATGGAAAATTTTCAAAATACTGTTTATACCTATTGTAGATTCAAACCAAACCAAAATACGAGTGAGACTTGTTAAAATAAAACAAAAAGGGCAAAATTTGTGTTGTCCATATTACTTAATTTTTGAGATACCATTTTAGACTAAAACCTTAAGATAAAAAGTGAAAATTTGGCATAATGATTTCGTGAGTTTCTAACTAGCATTAGTAACGTCATGACATTAATAATTGATTTTTTCTTTCAACCCCTATATAAAGTAGATCTCATGGACATATATATGTACCACAAAAACTAGAAAAGAGTAAAAATAAAAAACCAACCCGTGACATATAAACACAATAATACATCTACCAAAAAAAAAAAAAAAACAAGAATGGCTGCACAAGCCAAACCCCAAATCCTCTCCGACGTCATTCATATCCGTTGCTTCGCTCTCTTCCTCCACCTCTCCTGTCACGTGGCATCCGGCGCCGGAGGAACATGGCAGCTTCTCCTACCAAACGTCGGAATCTCAGCAATGCACTCGCAGCTTCTCCTCAACGACCGTGTCATAATGTTCGACCGAACTAACTTCGGTCCTTCCAACATCTCTCTCCCTAACGGAGCCTGCCGCAACAACCCAAACGACCCCGTTTCGAAACGCGACTGCACCGCGCACTCGATCGAATACGACGTCGCTTTAAACCGTATCCGTCCTTTAACCGTCCAATCCAACACATGGTGCTCCTCAGGCGGAGTCATTCCCGACGGAACTCTCCTCCAAACGGGAGGAGACAAGGACGGAGAACGTAAAGCTAGACTATTCTCTCCTCGCGACGACGATTCTTGCGATTGGAAAGAAGTCAATAACGGACTCGCTGCAAGAAGATGGTACGCTTCGAACCATATTCTTCCCGATGGTCGTCAGATCATAATCGGAGGTCGAGGTCAATTCAATTTCGAGTTTTTCCCCAAAACAAACGCTCCAAATCTCTATAGCTTACCGTTTTTGTCCCAAACCAACGATCGTAGAGACGAAAACAATCTCTACCCTTACGTTTTCCTCAACAGCGATGGAAACTTATTCATATTCGCTAACAACAGAGCTATTTTGCTCGATTATTCGAAGAACACTGTCGTAAAAACGTATCCAGAGATCCCTGGAGGTGATCCGAGAAGCTATCCGAGCACTGGCTCCGCCGTTCTTCTCCCGATCAAGAATCTTGAAGCGGCTGTCGTCGAGTTAGAGGTCCTAGTGTGTGGAGGTGCACCGAAAGGATCCTTCAACCTCGCTCTTAAGAGAAACACTTTTCTGAAAGCGCTTGACACGTGTGCGAGAATCAAGATCAACGATGCTAATCCTCAATGGATCGTTGAGAAGATGCCGAGGGCAAGAGTAATGGGAGACATGACGCTTTTACCAGCCGGACATGTTCTGTTAATTAACGGTGGTTCCTCAGGGACTGCTGGTTGGGAGCTTGGTCGTGAACCGGTTTTGAATCCTGATCTTTATCATCCCGATAAACCGGTCGGTACAAGATTTGAAGTTCAGAAGCCAAGCACTATCCCGAGGATGTACCATTCAACCGCCGGTTTACTCCGTGACGGGAGGGTTCTCGTCGGAGGAAGCAACCCACACGCGTTTTACAATTTCACCGGCGTGCTTTTCCCGACGGAGCTTAGGTTAGAGGCTTTTTCTCCGTCGTATTTGGAACCACAGTACAGGAGCATTCGTCCGAGGATTGTGAGTCCTACATTACAGTCGACGATCAACTACGGTGGAATATTGAGGTTAAGGTTTAGAGTAATCGGAAGAGTGAAAAGTCCGGTTAAAGTGACGATGGTGTTTCCTTCGTTTACTACGCATTCCTTCTCGATGAATCAGAGACTTTTGGTTCTTGATCATTTCGAGTCTTCCATAATAGGATTATGGACTCATGAGGTCAGGGTTAGGACACCGAGATCTCTGAATCTTGCACCCCCCGGTTATTACCTGGTTTTTGTGGTGAACCAAGATATACCGAGTGAAGGTATTTGGGTGAGGTTACAGTGAAAGTGATCGTCAACATTATATAGTTCGTTCTATGTGTGAATTTTTTTTTTTTTATTATTCAACCAACAAAAATATTATTGTTGCGTCATTTTTTATTTTTAGAATACTGTTGAGGACTTTTATTTAGTTATTGAGTTAATTAGATTTTATATCGTGGAATTGTATGTAACAAGATTCTTGTTTGGATTCGATTACAAAAAGGAATCAGATACATTGGTATTTCGTCTTTGAGTCTGTAAAGTTTCATGTTAGATACTTTAATGCTACATGAAAGTTTCTCATGATTAAAGGGATACGAAATCTCTAATTTGTTTCTTACATTAGTTAAAAAGGGAATTTCGAGGTCGTGGGCAAGAGATTGATGCTAAACTTATTGTGGGAACAATAAATGAAGAGTATGTTATTTGTAGTTGGAAAATCCAAAAAAAGAACGTCGTGAAGAAGTGTAGAAACTAGAAAGATTTGCGAGACCAGAACTACTTAATGAGTTATGCCGTTTGTAGCGGTATGATCCAACTTAGATTCTTACTGTCTTGCACGTCTCCACTTGTGTCACTCTCTTGTTTAACTACTTGTACGCAATTTGCATCCAATCACAAAATATTCCACTACTTACATTTTAAGTAAAAATCATAATGGATCCACTTTCTTCTGCCAATTTTCGTTGTGGTAGAAAGAACAATACTTTCTTATGTTTTCCAAGCGACAATACATTGCATATGGAGAGAACGGAATGCTCGCCACCACGGAGATACCCCTGCCTCACCCACTCGACTTGTCAAATTCATTGATAAACAGGTTTGTAATCGATTCTCATCGATATATGAGAGACCACAAATACGAGGAAGCTTTGAGATTTAGTTTGCATCAAGAAGCTAAAAAGTAGTTTTATCCCAAGTTTCAAAATTCTTTCAAAAATTCAGTATGAAGAATCACGAGATGTAAACAAGGAAACCGCAGAAAAATCAAACATAAAGAAGAAAAGAAAGTAAACAAAACTCATGGTAGTATATAGGATTGACTGCCTAAACACCCCCCTAGTTAAAGAAGCTTCCCCTTAAACTATTTATCTCTTTATTAACCCCAAACTTATAATTTTCAACTATAAACCACCTAAATCTATTTTATTCTGTTTAATTCCACATTTCTAATTAAAACCATAAAATCGAGTTTCAATAAACGAAAACACGTTTAATAGATAGTGATTCCGATCTTTTCCAAGATTGGCGAGTAATATGAACTTCGGCAGATGATCTCATTTATTAAAAGAAAAACAACATAGAGAAAGAACAACTCACTAGACAAGAAAAAAAAACTTTAAAATCCCACACAAGCGTAGATTGACTCCTCAACTAGATGTTACGAATCATATTTTGTGATTCTAAAGACATCAAAATCATAAACTGATGAGCAATGAGTATGAGATGAGTCAGTTTCACTTCAAACAAAGCTTCAATTGCGTTAATTATTTTTTAATACCAACAAATCAATAGCAACAAAATTGGAATCAGCCCAACTTGTGGTTTTTCTTTTTGGAATTGTGAGAAGCACCCAAAAACAACGATGACACAATCAATCAAATTAGATTTAGAGAAATATAAGAGTTAATAACGGTTTGTCATATCATCAATCATCTCGGTTCTTGCTTCAAAGAGCGTTGTATTATGACAAGAAGCAAAAAAAACAACAAATCGAAACACTAACACACCCCCTAATATAAGAACGAATCTTCTAAGCACGCTCTCCACGAATCCGCCTGGCCAATTGAATGTCTTTAGGCATAATCGTAACCCTCTTGGCGTGAATGGCACAGAGATTTGTGTCTTCGAACAAACCCACCAAATATGCCTCAGCTGCTTCCTGAAGAGCTAACACTGCGTGGCTCTGGAATCTCAGATCCGTCTACAATTCAATTTCACCAAAAGATGCCGATTAGACTTCTACCACACAAAAAAAACAACTTCGATCTTAATTAGGATCAAGATCCATCTTTTAAGGTTCAACAATTTACCTTGAAATCCTGGGCAATTTCGCGAACAAGACGCTGGAATGGAAGTTTACGGATCAACAACTCAGTGCTCTTCTGGTATTTGCGAATCTCACTGATTCATGACATCAAAACCACCGTAGCTAATTAGATTTCACATTCTTCCAGAAAACGATGATGGTTAAGAGGAGAGATCGTGAAATTACCGAAGAGCGACGGTACCGGGACGGTAACGGTGAGGCTTCTTGACTCCTCCGGTGGTCGGCGCAGATTTCCTGGCCGCCTGAGTTACGATATCGTTAGATCAAAATTCAGCCGAATCCGAAACCCTAGATCCCCTTTTTTTGCGAACAAAATCAAAACTAAAGAACAAACCTTGGTGGCAAGCTGCTTCCTTGGAGCTTTTCCTCCGGTTGATTTCCTAGCAGTTTGCTTCGTACGAGCCATTGTCTCTCTCAACAAAAGCTTTGAATCAGAGAGGAATCGAGAGAATCTGAATTTATAGTGAGGAGATAGATGTTTTGGGAGATTAAGGGAAGAGGATGAGTGGAAGACGTGCGATCAAGATATGCTCAACGGTTGAGATTTGATGCAGGAAAAGATGAAGCCTACGTGGCGATCCGCGTCTTTGATTCTTATTGGTCCGTTTATTGTTACGTTTGATTTCAGTAACTCATTCATCTGAGAATTGATCTATCTTTGGTTTTATTCTAACCGGAATTTAGGTGGTCTAATTACTAAAACCATGTCACGGGTCACTGATGAGTAGGTCCATAATTGAGCCCAGAGTAGTTTATAATCCGACTGTAAAGTCCAGTTGAAATTGGCCCATAGGCTCATTCTCGATAAGCCCACAACATCAAATCCACAAATTCAATAAAGATGAACAACGGAAACATAGAAACTTGAAATGAAGAAGAAATAGTACTAATACACCTTATTATTGCTCAATAATATTGAATGATCTCTACGAATGCATCATCCAATGATTAGTTAGTGGCGGTTTGATTCAAAAACTCAGCCATAGACGTCCATACCAATTATTGATATTTTAATTTTGTTTTTGACAATGAATGTTATGGTGAATATAGAATACGGTTCAGCTACTACTTGTGATTCATGTGATATATTGGTGGTGTCATTGAATTCCAAAGTCCCAATCATAGGAGATACATCCATACATATTTCGTCCACGACGTCGATTCGATAACTTTCTGACCCAACTATACAAATAAATAATTATATTCACATCTAAATAATTCTAGCAATTTTGCAGTTGATGATATGAAGCTGGAAAGATGACTAAATAGTCTAAATGCATAGCATTTTATGGGCACTCTCTTACTCTACGTATTTCTAAGAACTCTTCACTATATTCTCCATTTCACTTCTATTTTCCTAATTAAACGTATATATTCGGTTCTTTCCGAACTCTCACGTAGATATAATATGCATGTTCAGAAGTCAGAACGCAAAAGAAATATTATTTGTAAATGCTATGTTCACTTGCTGATGCAGAGAGAAATATTCTAAATATCTTTATTATCTATTTTATTAATTTAGACAATTTCCTTTTATTGTTTGAGGGTTTTTATATTGTTTAGGATTTATTATAAATAAGCCGTTCAGGCTTAAGTTGTATTCAGTTTATGATTGATTAATGATATTGAGTTTTTGTCTCTTTGTTCCTTTTTTTCGGTAGATCTAGAGAGATCTCAACGAAACTAAAAAGACTTGGTTTATTCGGGTATTCTCAGACTAAACGAATAATCTTGCGACTATCTTAGTTTTCCGGGTATTCTCAGAATCAACGGATTACTATCCTTTCTTTTAAAGTTTCCGCTACATCACTTGCGGCATTGATTTAATAAAATAGATGAAATTTTTTGTCTGATCAATTAGACTGATCCGATCAATTCCATAAAAAATGGTTTTTTGTCAGTTTAACTGATAAAATGATGATCAGTTATACCTACACCACTATTTAAAATATTTTAATATTTTTATTGCACTGTTTATTTCACACCCATTAACCGTAATGAACTCATTTGTTCATTAGTAACAGCTTAACACCTTGTACTTATCGCACTTAGGTTTTATATATGGACAGATAGCAAACCATTCCTAAGAAAAAAAACAGCTAAAAAAAGCGAGTTGGATAACTAGACTATGCTAAATATATGTGAGTATCCAATTTTGTTTAGATAATAAGAGATGGAAAAGTATATAAATTTGTATTTTAAAATTATTGGTGGCAGAATAGAAATTTCATTTTTACCAAAACTATACAATCTATCCGATTACATTATTAATTCAGGTAAGAGAGAAAATATATAACCATGGAGACAAAAGGAAGCGTAATTTAAGAAGAGGCGTGTGCAGGTGGGTCTTTTGCTGTCTGGAATAGAGAATCAAATGCTTACTCATTTCGTTTCATATTAAGTGTTGTGTTAGAACTATTTTGTTTTATTTCAAGTGTTATTTTATATTTTTAATAATTTTTTAATTTTTTTTATCTTTACTGTTTTAATTTATTAATTAATGAAATCACATTATATAATACATTAATAAAAATAAAACAGAAAATTAAACTATTTTCTTAATAAATATCAGAAACCTTAAACGACACTTATATAATATGAAACATAAAGAATATTAGTTTGAACATAAATAATCAGTTCTTGTCTAAATGATTTGATTTGAAATATCAAATACATACAAAATTTTACCTGGATTTCAAAAAAAAAAATGTAAGTGTTGTGACATGTAAGACAGTGATATAAATGAAAAGGGATATTAAGTTAATTAAGGGATAATGAGAGCCTAGTTATGAATGAATAACAAAAAAATATGATTACAAATAAAGTGTCGAAATTATTCTTTTTGATAGACAAACATTTTGATGAGCTGGTCTATGGACTGGCTTAACGTTGACGTACTTGTAGAATCAATGTAATTAAGGACTAATCATTTCTTATTATAAAATGGATGCTCATTATTATACATTTACTTTAGTGTCTTTAATCTTTTTTTTTTTAATTTCCACTTTATATCATTAATTAACTTTCAATTAAAGCACTATCCTACTATTGTACTAACAACAGACTGTTAGTTTTACAAAAGCACTATCTAATGGGTTGCACTATCCTACGATTGTACTAACAACAAACTGTTAGTTATACAAAAACACTATCTAAGGGGTTGAAACATTGAAAACCAAGTAGCTAAAAATAAGGCGGTATTCAGAGTATTTGGTTGAGCTCTCGAGAGAGGATCCAACTTACACCGAAGAAGTTGTTGAATTTCTTCAATCATGCTTACCACAGGCTGAGCACAATTGGTGTGTAACCTAGCATTTCGTTAATTCCAGATATAGTAAATCGATGCTTGATAAGCGAGCTTCAAAATGAGAGCCAAATTCTTATTCTTAATCTTCGGTTTCACTCTATTTCTCACTTTAAACTTTATTTTAGAATAAAATATTCTCCAAGCCCACTCTAAAATAGAGTAAAAACATATGTTGTACTCTATATTTGGAGTAAAACGATTTCTTATTCTATTTTAAAGTTGAATTTTTTTTATAGAATGATTCTTTAACTTTTAAATCTTTTTATTTATAACTGAAACAAATAATAATATTTTATTGTAAAAATATCAGTTTTTCATTTAAATTACTATATTATAGTATTTTTCAAAGCTACATCACACCAAACCACCTCTTGTAATGTGTTTATATTATTTGGGATAATTTGCATTCAATTTTTTTTTCTCCTATATCACAATTAAACCAAAGTCTACTCTATTTTATTACTTTTATATGATGTAATGTAATTTTTTATATAATAAATATTTAATTTAAATACTATCATAATTTATAGAAATTTTACAAAAAATAAAATAAATGGGGTTCAATTATAAATTTTATAAATAAAAAGTATTATTAACAAAACAGAACTAGAATATTTTTTTTAGAGTGGAAAATAAAGTAATACATTGAAGCAAAACCCAACTCTATTTTAGAGTGAAAAATAGATAAATACATTAGAGATGATCTAAAAGAATTGTTCATCCATCTATTTATATCATTAAAGACTACTTTCGTGACTTTAAACTAAAACAAAAAATGTTGTAACACGTACTATAAATTTATCAATGCTTGAAGTCCCAAATTAGGATTAAGCAATTCTAAAATCACATACGTACGTCACTGCCTAATTATTCCTTCGCTCCATAACAAATATCATTTCTACCAAAACCAGTTTTATATGATAAATCTCATCGTATAATTGCAATGCAAGGCTGTGTCCTTTGCTTTTCGTATTTAACTTAATTTATTATATTATAAATTATTTTATAGCTTTTTGCCTCTTTTGTTTTCATTCTACAACAACCCATGAGGTAACCAAATCTAGTGTAACACAAATTCATATAAATAAGGGTATATATCTTTTCCCAAAACCATATTGATTTTATTAATAGTACCCACATATTACCTATCCAAAATTCAAATACCATTTTCAAATTTGGCATAATAATTAGAATACACATATATTGCCCCGACCATGGTAATTAGTTTTACCAACTAAAATGAAAGCTTAAAGTTTCACCAAATTTGGATTTGAGTATAGTGTTGTGCATAGGTAGAAATGATTACGCTTTCGCATATATTATCAATAGCTTATCTCAATTTACGTTACCGATAGTTAAAAACTTAAGAAACGTAAAAAACAAAAACAGAAAATTAGACATACGTGATTATCTATTGAGAAATGCAAATTAGATATATACTTAGATCTAAAAAGCTTGATTATCTATTAATGAGTTATATTATAAAGTAAAACTAGATTCTAAATCCGCACGACCGTGTGTGATAATTTTTTTTGTTATTGTTGGAATATCAATCCAAATCCCACATCGAAAGTTTAGACAAATATTGACAAATATTGTTTAATATATAAGTAATGTCCAACTCTAATTAGTATGAAGCCTTTTGGGAAGGAGCCCAAAAACAAATCCGTGCGGGCTTTGCCACTTGGGCCCAAAGCGGACAATATCATACTAGCGGGGGAGTTGGACATGGGCTTGAAAAAGCCCAAGAGTGGTATCAGAGCCCGGGTTTAGAAAAAGTGGACCTGGAGAAGTGGGTGTGGGCTGCATGTTCGTTGTGGGAGGGAGAGCCCTCAAAGTGACCTCGCGATTAGGGGTGTCGGTGCCTTGTGTCGAAAGTCTTCCTGACGAAGCAGAAGGTCAGGCGGCGGGTTTCGTTGGTGATAACGGCGGTACAAGATGGATGCCATGTTTCGCTGGAGGAGAGGCCAATGGCTTGTGTGGTCCTTGGTTTGAGGGGAGGATTGTTGGGATATCAATCCAAGTCCCACATCGGAAGTTTAGACAAATATTGTCTAATATATAAGTAATGTCCAACTCCAATTAGTATGAGGCCTTTTGGGAAGGAGCCCAAAAACAAATCCGTGCGGGCTTTGCCACTTGGGCCCAAAGCGGACAATATCATACTAGCGGGGGAGTTGGACATGGGCTTGAAAAAGCCCAAGAGAAAAGGCCTCATACTTGGTATCAGAGCCCGGGTTGGACATGGGCTTGAAAAAGTGGGTGTGGGCTTGGAATGTATATGTGTGTTAGGATTTAAACTTTAATCCCCTTTGTCCCAATCTATCTTCGATACACAAATTAACGAACACCAGAATTGTTCACCCAGTTCACGGCCTCTAACCGCTACGTCTGGGGTGGATCCTGGATCCACAACATCCGCTATAAAGAATCAATCGGAAAACACCTCCGATGTGGTTCACAATATAGATCTCTCTCACACCCAACAAACAAGAAAGAACAAAGAACATAACTAGATTCCCAGAGAAAACCCTTATTCTCTCTCTAGCTTTACGAGCCGCCTCTAAGGCGCTCGGAATCCCTGGAGTCTGGATTAGGTAATCCTATTGTTAAACACTTGTATTTATAACAAAAAAACCCTATAAACTTATTTGGGCCCAACTTGACACTAAGGCTTGTACTAAGCCCAACTGTTGGCCCAAGTCGTGAGTTGACTGAAGTCCGATATCTCACAATCTCCACCTTCGAATTCAGACAACTCTCAACTTCTCCACAAATCTTTGTTCCTTTGTCTTTCTTCCTGTTTGCTTCTTCTAGAATCTCCACCTTGATCCCAGCTTGAAATCTCCTTGTGAATTGCCCTTTGAACCTTTGACTCCTGGCTCTAGACTTGGCATTTTGATCTTCATGTAAACCCTTGATTCTTCATTATCTCTGTCCTTCTGCAACTTGATTCACTTTGGTGTTCTTTGATTCTTCTCTTGTACACTGAGCTTAATCAAACTCTCCTTGAACTGTAAGCAGCTAACCCTGAATCATACATGCTTCAAACCTGAAACAATCCCTGATTCAACACCTTCTCTGACAAAACATATCAACCTTGAACTCCTTTTGTATCGCTGTTACTCCTAACTGAACACGCCATCCAACCATACTGCTGAACAGACTTTCGACACAACCATGTTCATGCATCATGCTTTATATAACCTTGCTGACAAACCAATTTCTCTTGAATCAACTGCAGAAAACCTCTAAGTCATTTATGCTTCATTTCCCTGAAACCGTCTTTGACTTACCAAGACATCACTGAACCTGAACACCTCTTTGAACATCACTTTGCACCGCTGCTATTGCCTGCAGAACCCTCCTCCTAACTTCACCAGGCTAAGAAGACTCTCGATACAAATATCTTTGCTCAACATTTTGTTCAGAACCTTTCTGCACCAGCAGAACCATCCAACCAACAGACTCGAACTGTTTGGTAAACATGTCTCACATCCACAGTCTTGTGAAGTACCCGAGACACCATGTTACAACCCTTAGCACTTCATCTCTAGAACCCTTGAAGCCGCTTCCTTGCTGTAAACATACCCTGCATCACATCACCTGTATGCAAATCCACCTATCTTGACACTAGCATATTTTCCCTTAGAAATCAACATGAATCTTCACTTGAACTCCCTACAAGTCCACCCTGCAAAAAAATCATCCACCAGACCTATCTAAGATGCAAATAGGTAAACCAGAACTCTGCTTGTTCTCTTTTTCCCAATGCAGCTTTTTATCCTCTGCATTCTGATCCTTTCTTGGATCCCTATTCAATTGCTAACACTTGCAACTGATATCCAGATGTCGCCACCACCATCAAGCAACAAAGCTCTAAAGCTTTCCTTCTAACCCCGGTTGCAACCTGATTATGCTTGAACCTGTAGACATCTCCATCTGCTCTTGGACCTCTATCCATCAACTTGAGACTAACCTTGCAAACCAAAACTCCTCAAACCTTAACCATACCAATCTGTCTTTGACCCCAACAGATTCCTTGATCTTGTTCCATACTCATCTGCAACTCTCCTTGAACTGAATCCAGAAACCTTTTCTTAATCCTCAAATAGCCAATAACACACAGACAATTCAAACTTCTAAGGTGTCCCTCAGTCCCATGAATTCTCTTCCAATGGCAAAATTTTGAACCCTGAACACCATCTATTGTGTTCTCCCAAGACTTCAATTCCCTGAATTTTGCAGACCCTGAGCAACCAGAAACAACCAATCAAAACACCATCACAAATACACCTTGTGATTCGCACGGTTTGACCCTCGAGATTGAATAATCTGATTCTGATCCCAATATCTTGAATTTAACCAGAATCCCTTGGAAAAAACTCCACATTAAACCAATCTCTCTGTTGCACTTTTCTGTCTCCTCTGTGATATTATGTCCCTTGAGCTCATGTCTATTCTCCTTGCATATTCTCTTAGGCAATCTTAGACAAATTTCCCTTTGATTAAAACTGGGCTTGTTTTAATCTTTGGCCCAATTAAAATTTCCTCCAAATCCTTCTTAAATTCGGGCAGGCCCAGAAGAAATAAACTGAGGCCCAATTTTTTTTTTCTTTTCTGGCCTAAAACTCGGCCCAGTAACTTCTTCCTCTCATGCGGCCCAACTCACCCTTCTCTCCTTGGCCTAGCACTTGGCCCAACAAGGGCCCAGACAGAAGAAACCCTAGCCAACTCCCTTCTCCTTCGCGGAAGTCCTTCCCGACGCCGCCGATCTGCAAGTCGCCGTCGCAGGCTCCTCCGGCGATAACTCCACCGGCGACTCGACACACCTCCATCTCCGGCGTCACTCAGCCGACTTCTTCTCGGTGCTCAAGGAACCTCCGCGAGCCTTTTCTTCTTCTTCTCGACGATCTTTCTCGACGCCGGCGATCCTTCTCGACGCCGGCAGACCTTCCCGGCGACTCGCCCATGGCGCCCTCGCCTCCTTCTTCTCCTGCGATTCCTCAGCCCCTGACCAGATCCGCCTCCGTCCTTTGCCGTTCACTCCGACGAATCAACCACCTGCGGCTCCAACTCGCGTCACCTCTGACAGAGCTTTCCCAACGCTGTCAGACCTGCTTCGCTGACCTCGGGAGCGCCTGTTTCCCGTCGCCGGACTCCCTGGAAGTCACCTGAGCTCCCGACAAGCTTCTTCTGCAAAAGAAACCAAATCGGATTTCTTCAAATCTCGATCTCTCCGATCATCTTCTCTGAAGGCGACTCCCTGGCATCTCGAAGCCTATGCCTCCTTCCGGCCAGCTCCTTTCGGCCAGCTCCTCTCCGGCGAGAAACCATCTCGTTCGCCGTGAAGCTTCACCATGTGAACAATTCTTCAACCGTTCTTCATATTCCGTGAGATCTCGATGTTCCCGTTGAATCCATGAACGAAGAGCCTGACGCTCTGATATCACTTGTTAGGATTTAAACTTTAATCCCCTTTGTCCCAATCTATCTTCGATACACAAATTAACGAACACCAGAATTGTTCACCCAGTTCACGGCCTCTAACCGCTACGTCTGGGGTGGATCCTGGATCCACAACATCCACTATAAAGAATCAATCGGAAAACACCTCCGATGTGGTTCACAATATAGATCTCTCTCACACCCAACAAACAAGAAAGAACAAAGAACATAACTAGATTCCCAGAGAAAACTCTTATTCTCTCTCTAGCTTTACGAGCCGCCTCTAAGGCGCTCGGAATCTCTGGAGTCTGTATTAGGTATTCCTATTGTTAAACACTTGTATTTATAACAAAGAAATCCTATAAATTTATTTGGGCCCAACTTGACACTAAGGCTTGTACTAAGCCCAACTGTTGGCCCAAGTCGTGAGTTGACTGAAGTCTGATATCTCACAGTTATATATAAAATGTGAAAGAAGGAATAATAACTAATTTAAGTGTTATTGATTCAAATATGTTTAATTTGTAATTTTTAATTTTATAATATATTTAATAAATGTTTGACAACATATTTAATATTTGTTTGGTAATAAGTTCAATTTTTTTTTAAAAAATAAGGGATATTTGAAAATAGATTCTAAAAATGTTTCAGTTTTAATAGTATAGATGGTACAATCAGAAGCAAAACATATGATCTGAATTTAAATTATAGAAATATGTATGATTTGTATTTATAAACAGATATAATAGGGGAGGGGGGATGGAGACGTGGCCAAATCTGATAAGGTGTTAGAGATGCCGAAAGACGTTTGCCTAAATAAATCCAAGGCATAATCCTGATTAGCATGTCTTTATGCCTTTACTAACCTAAACATTGCATGTGCATTTCTATGTCTTCACTCTTCGTCACATTCAATGTAAAGTACTAGTGAAACTTAAATTTAATTAACTCGACGCAAAGACAAAAAGTTAAACCTATGATGCAAATAAATAAAAACTTAAGATTCCGAATAGGCTTTTATAAAGTACAATAGGAAACTATTAAACGAACTTATCTTTTTGAGTTTTACGCGGCATATATAACAGTTTAGGAGATTTTTCGTTATTTCGGGACAAGTCTTTTACAAAATAAATAAAGACGTGAAAGCCCAAAAACATGATGGATGGGTATTTTTCGATGGCTCTCCGACGCTCAAGTTAGAAAACGTATAAAGAAAGGCCACATAGTAGTGAATCAGAGAACGGAAAGAGTGATCGGAAAACATGATGAAAGAAGATGCCTATCGGGTCCGAAAGAAAGGATGGATCCGCGAAGAATTTTGAAAGATGGCCTTTTTATGATAAAGAGAAGAAAAAAAGAGTTTGGATGAGGAAACTCCACGGTTTATCAGCAACCGTGAAGATGAGCGAAGAGTGGTCGAAAAGGAGATTGAAAGTCTCAGAATAAATGGGAAAGTACGAAAAAGTGTGAACCCCTTTATCGTTTGAGAAGAGGTGATATTTATAGAGTTTTACATGACCCGGGTTAGTACGCCGTGTCGGATCCTGGGCTGTCGGGTTGTTGGGTCGAATATTGGATTTGTTGAATGGGCCTTGTACCCAGGGCGTGTCTGACTTCTCACCTACTTTCTTTGGTAGTTTGTGACTGCTACTCAACCAAGCTTTGATGCGTCGCTATCTCTCTCAGTGTACGGCATTGGAAGCAGCGAATTAGGCGCGGTATGGACATCTCCCATATTGTTGCTCTTCCTTATGCCCAAAGTGTTGGCACTTTCACCTAACATGTGTAATCAGAATGCATTAATTGCATGATTTGTAGGTTGCCAAGAGCATGTGTATAAGTTTGAACATATTCTGATTGTCGATTGGAGGGAAAATACAAATATTAAAATAACTATTCCCGCCTAAATGAATCGTGTACCTGACCCGAACCCCTTGATACCAGAGATCGGACTGTCGAGGTTACCTAATCTGACGTGCTCCTTGCTCCCAGTGCATGTATGGATTACCCTTTCCCGACCTCAAACTCTCCAAATTATTGATCTTCGGACGAGGTAATAAAAAATAACCGCTCACTCCTCCTGACCACTCAGCTCCTGGTATCCTCATGTCTGACAGTGTGGCTTGCACTGTCAGATACAAGAAGGTTAGAGGCAAATGCCATTAACCGGGTCTCTTAGTTCCAAGGCACGGTGCAAAAGCTTGAGATCTTTGGGCCGCGAAGCCTAGTTCTATCAAAAGAGTCGTACCTACAAAAAAGCCATAAACTACTCATGACAACATAATTTGTCCTCGTAAGAAAGACCCAATTTATCGTAAATAATAACTTTTTCTTTCTTATAAATAGTTTATTTGAAAGAAAAAAATGTGTGTGGAGAATGACAAATTTCACTCCAAAAAAGCTATACGTGAAAGCTAGACAGCCTAGACTTACTTGATTTGAAGAAACATTGTGGAAACCAAAGTTTAATCAGGTTCATCCCTCCTGCTTGTGGCTAATCACTGCCTATTACGTAAAGTAAACAAAATATTAGACCTACGTAATCATTTAGAGAATTACCCTAAAATAGCATAAAAAATATCTTTGGTTTCAAAATTAATATACAAAATTTAAATTTTTTAAAATAGCACAAATAATTTCTTAGAATTACTTGTTTACTCTAAATATATTACAAATAAAATAAAAAAATATGTTTGGGCTCCCCATTTCCTATTTAAGATTTAGGTTTTCCCATTTAAAAAAGGTTTTGAATCATTTTAATTTTAAATTTATGCTATTATTGGACAATTAGACTAATGATGCTAAGTTTCTAACAAAAAATTAAAATTGTGTTATTTTAGACAATTACACATTTAATTTATTTTAAAAAAATAAAAACTAAATGAGAACAAAAAAAAAGAGAAAAGAAATGACAGAGTTGTTCCATATTACCATTCTTTCTTTTTTATATTTTATATTTATTTATAAATAAATATCTTATTATACAAAGATGAATGTTTCAAAGTTGTTAACTCACCTGATCGTGACATGTGTCAAGTTAATCGATTAGATTTTGATATATAATATTAACACTAAAAGGAAAATTTATAATTAATTCATAATATTAAAATGTAAAGTTACTAAAAATAAAGAAAAAGAGAAAATATATATTTATTCTTAAATCCAAAATTAATTTTTAAAAATGAAAAAAAAATTGGAAAATTTAATAACCGATTCCTAGTTTAAAAAAATTAAAGTTACTAAATAAAAAAACAAAAAAATTATATTTATCTTAAAAGGTAAAGTTAATAATAATTAAAAAAATGGTTCTACATGGAAAAATAAATATATGAGTGTTTAAATAATACAAAATAAATCTCATTCGAGTAATAATATGAAAAATAAATGTTTATAAATATGTATAAAAATTTAGAGAATCAAAATTAATAAATAAATGTTAGGTTTTTCTATAGGTTGTTTCACGTTAGCAGTCTCAACCTTATATTATTTATTTTTATGGGATGTCTAATTTTTTTTTCCATTTTTTCGTGTATAGTTTCTTTTTCACAGGTCATCAAATATTAAAATCGTATTATATAAAATAGAATAGTTCAAAGTTAGTAACTCACATGATCGTGACACGTGTCAAGTCAATCGATCAGATTTTGACATATGTAAAAAGAACTTATAATTAGATTTTGCTATATAATACTAACAATAAAAGAAAATTTGTAATCGATTTTTAATTCTAAAATGTAAAGTGACTAAGCAAAAAAGAAAAATAGAAAATATAATTTTATCCTAAAAGCCAAAATTAATAAAAAGGGGAAAATATAAAATTCGGAAAAATATAACTAATTCATAATCTTGAAAGGTAAAGTTAATAAATAAAAGAAGTAAAAATAGAAAATAGAAATTTATCCTAAAAGGCAAAATTGATAAAAAGAAAAGAGGAAAATAGAAAATTCCATATTTTTTTCATCTAGATTAAATGAAATTAAAAAAATATATTACTAATCCTAAAAGAAAAAGAATTCTAATTTCGCACCTCTATATAAACAATTTGTTAGTCTCTCACTTACATACAAAGAAATCAGAAATCTAATAATAATATTTTCTAAAACTATTTACTCCATATAATCCACCAAATTCTTCCTTCTGGATTATATATTTGTTTTTTATTATTTTTTAACAGGTAATTATATATTATTTTCTACTATTTTTTTGTTTTTAGTTTTTTTATGGGTTATAAAAATTTTAAATTTTAAATTTGTTTATACGTGAAACCTAATCTAGTATATATATATACTAGGGGTGATCCGCGCTACGCGCGGGCGTGATAAACAATTATTTAAACTTTGTGTATTGTCTATTGTTATTTTATTTTATTTGATATTTTAGTTAATTTAATTTTCTCTGCCAACTTAAAATCTATTTGTTTTTTTTTTGGTTAAAAATGTTTAATAGATCTATGTGTCTAACATTTTTCTCTTGTTTTCTCCAATTATTTTTTCTCTAATCCAGAAATCAATACCTCTCTCTAAGATTAACAAAAAAAGACTTAGCCCTTAACAATAGCCTTATGTTTGTTAAATTTTCATATTTCTCTACAGTTAAATATGAAAATCGATTAAAAAAATATAAAAAACAAATAGATTTAATAAACACATACATATTCCACACAATAATTATGATTTGAGGGTTTTTCCATAAACGGCGAGAGTTGTAAAATGAAGGTTAATTTTCTTGGTTTCGCTTGTGGCGATGTTCGTCCTTAGAGTTCATTTGGCTGACTTGGAGCGGGTAATCTCCATTAAAGAAGAAGAATCCTTTTACCGCGCTACGCATCGTCGAATGGAGCTCAGTCTCCCCGATAAACTCATCTTATCCCTCAAACTCACTGAACGCAAAGACCTTATCTATCTATACAGCAACTCTTCACACAAATCCCTCCCAACCCTAGATCTTTTCGTTGTTCCCAATTAATTGGAGCTCTTGCCCTTGGAATGGCCGAGATTTCGACACAAACCATACACTACAAGAAAACACCCTTTTTGCAACGAACGATATCGTTGTAAAATCGTTGCAAAAGAGAGTTTGCATCGAATTTGCGACGAAAAAGAGATCGTTGTTAACTGATCGTCGCAAACCACAAATCGTCGTAAATTCGTCGGGAAAGTTACGAGGGAAAAAAATTCGTCGCTAAATCGTCGCTAAATTTCCGTTGTAAATTCGTCGTAAATATAACATTGAAATTACGACGAATATGAAAACGTCGTAACATCGTTGCTAATTCGAAGGGAAATATTTCATTGTAAAATCGATGGCAAAAAATTATCGTCGTTAATTCGTTGCAAAGCAATCGTCGTAAAATCGTGGCAAAATAATCGTCGCAACATCGTTGCTAATAAATCGTTCTAAAATCGTGGCTAAATAATCGTCGCAACATCGTTGCAAATAAATCGTCGTATAATCGTTGTAAATTAGCCACGATTTTATGACGATTAAGTAGCAACGAATTACCATCGAATCACCGACAATTCTATATATGATTTTTATTATTATTTTTAAAATTTTATTAATTTCGAAATTATAAAATAAAAATTTTAAAAATAATATATAATAATATTTTATTAAAAAAATATATTATAATATGTTACAAAAAAAAAACCAAAATTAGAATTCGAAATCCTAAATCTAAATAACTATATCGTAATCGTCGAGATTCACATCGTCTTCGGGACGTCTCGACGAACCGGATGTGCCTGCCGCTGCCTCTGCCGCTGCCGCTGCCGCTGCATCTGCCTCTGCTCGGAGTCTTCGCTTTTCCCGTAGCATGGCCTGCATTGTCGGGTTCCCTGTTGCCAAGATGTCGAAGAGTTCGTCATTCTGCGTAGCATCCAGTTCAACCCGCTGCTGAAGACTCGCAATCTTCGCCTGATATGCCTGAGACCGAGTAGCCTCGGTCTCAACCCGCTCCTGAAGACTCGTAATCGTGGCACGTAACACGACTGGATCATCTTCTGGCGATCGGCGTCGCGGAGCATATGAAGAAGCAGCCGAGACATCTCGAATAGATCCCATCCCGACAACCTTCCCCTTCCTCTTAGGGGCAACCTATATTTAAATTTTGCATTTAGAAATTTTTAATAAATCAAAAACTAAAAATTAATAAGGGCTAACTATTCTATATACCTTCTCGAAGATCCGGTCAATATCGGGTGTGGTCAACCCTCCAGACATGACCGACGAACCACCGGGAGATAGCTGTTGAGAGAGTTGTGTCTCTCGTTCGGTGACTTTGGAAGTCACCTCATTGAAGATGTGCTCGGCCGTCTCGGAAACAAAGGAACCATCCTTCTTCCGGTGCGTCCGCTCAAATACCCTGGTCATCGGAGGGAGTACACCTCCGTCTTCGGCGGCCTAAAGAAAAAAACTATGTTATTGACGAAGTAAATTAAATTAATTAATTAATTTAAATAAATTTAATTACTATCTGTAGACGAACACCCGCAAAAGGTGTTTGCCCAGCTGTATGAGGCAGAGCCTTGAGTCTCCCGTCCGAATCAACGGTGTTGCGGGAAGCCGAACACTTCTCAGCAGTTACGATGGATTTCGGATCCATCCAATACCGCACCAAGCCGTCCCAAACGGCTTTATCCATGTGCAGGGGCTTTGCTTCATCGCCATCCTTCTTCCATGCTTTCTTCCACTCACCAACCACGCCTTGGATACGAAACTTCACCCTCTCGAGAAATAAAGTTTCAACCTCGCCATGAATCGAAATATCCCAGTGATATTTTTGCTGCATGAGAAACAAAAATAATTACATATTTTCTAAAATTAAATTAAACATATATTTAAATATAATTAAAATAATTATGGGAGAAAAAATATGTTTTCCATTCGTACCGCAAACATCTAGAACCATGTCTCCTTGACGTGTAGAGGAAGCTGGGTAAAATTGGTATGCGGCTCGATAAAATAAGACTTGATGATGTCGGAAACGGTGCGTCCAACTTTGGATTCAACTCCAAACCTGAAACAAAAAATTGTAAAATTTTGAATTGTTAGAAATAAATATAAATATGTAATAATAAATGTAAAAAATATATTTTTATATATATTACCATTCCGACCCGTCAGTATGATCCGGATCTAATCTTTTAAACCTATGACGGCCCAGCTGCGCAAGCAAATCATGAACCGTCATGTGTGCATATGGGGCCGGAGCATGGCCTCCAGATTGCGGAATCTGAGGTGGTAGTGGAGGCGGCGGAGCGCTCTGTGGTTGCGTCACCAGGACGAAATCCGTCTCTGTAGCCTCAGAAGACACGGGCACCCCGGTACCCGAAGCATCACCAATCTCTCTCAAAAACTGAGCGTAATGTGCACGACGTTGGCCCATCTGTATAATAATGAAAAAAAATTACTATCTATAAACATCCGGGCAGTTTGCTAATTATTTTCGCAAAAAATTACTATATAAAAAAAATTATCTATACTAATTAATTAAAAACATTTAAAAAAAAATTTACCCTTTTTCGGAAAGAAATCGCAAGGATGTTATGATCAGTTTTTTTTTGAGGTGTTTGTAAATGAATTGGCAAGGAACTCGCGTGTATATATAAGATTACTTGTCGTCGCTAAATCGTCGCTAATTAGCGACGATTTAACGACGATTCGTCGCTATATCGAGTCAATTAACCGTAGCTAATTCGTCGCTAACTTTGCAACGATTTTGTGACATTCATACACGCGGGAGGTTAATTGACCGACACGCGGTATATTTTAGGACAAATCGTTGCCAAATCGTCGCAACTTTGCATCGATTTTGCGACATTCAGTGTTTGCGACGATTTAGCCACGATTAGTTCAAGTCGTTGCCAAATCGTCGCCAATTTGCTTCGAATTTGTGAGGATTTTTGTAAAATCGGTTTTAGGGTTTAGGGTATAGGTACAAAATTGTACCGTCGAATACAACGTTCCGTAAACAACTTGACATGTTTACTGTAAATCCAAATTCATGAAATTATCAATAAGTTCATCGATATTGAAAAATAAGTAAAACATATAGTTTGCGTATATGTTAGAGATTATTAATACAATGATTCAGTTTGTGGATATTACTGAGTTTTAATTTTCGGACAATCCTCTAAAGTCACGATCAATTTCATTTATAGATGCATAATACAATGAGATGGTAATATGTTAGGGTTTAGGGTTTAGGGCAAAAGGTTTAGGGTTTAGGGTTTATGACAAATCGTTGCCAAATCGTCGCAACTTTGCATCGATTGTTCGACATTCAGTGTTTGCGACGATTTAGCCACGATTAGTTCAAGTCGTTGCCAAATCGTCGCCAATTTGCATCGATTTTGTGAGGATTTTTGTAAAATCGGTTTTAGGGTTTAGGGTATAGGTACAAAATTGTACCGTCGAATACAACGTTCCATAAACAACTTGACATGTTTACTGTAAATCCAAATTCATGAAATTATCAATAAGTTCATCGATATTGAAAAATAAGTAAAACATATAGTTTGCGTATACGTTAGAGATTATTAATACAATGATTCAGTTTGTGGATATTACTGAGTTTTCATTTTCGGACAATTCTCTGAAGTCACGATCAATTTCATTGAAAGATGCATAATACAATGAGATGGTAATACGTTAGGGTTTAGGGTTTAGGGCAAAGGGTTTAGGGTTTATGACAAATCGTTGCGAAATCGTCGCAACTTTGCATCGATTTTGTGACATTCAGTGTTTGCGACGATTTAGCCACGATTAGTTCAATTCGTTGCCAAATCGTCGCTAATTTGCATTGATTTGTGACTATCACATTTAGCGACGATTTAGCGACGATTTCTTTGAAATCCCTTAAACCCCAAACTAAATCCCATTTCCGATCACCACTCATTTCCCACCGTTGTTGGGGCAATTAATAAATTACATGACACATAGACACATATGTCTCGTAATTTATTAATCGCCGCACCTACGGCGGAAAATGAGTGGAGATCGGAGATAGAATTTAGTTTGGGGTTTAAGGGATTTCATAGTAATTAATCATATCACTTAAATTTCACAATAATTACTCGATCACAATATTATATTAATACGTTAAATTCACAATAATTACTAGCTAGCGCGGTCACTCTGATTCATTTTCGGACGAAGAGTAGTACACATCCGTTTCTTGATCATCTGGTTCATCACTTTCTTCGAACTCATCTTCCTCATCTTCTTCCTCTGTATCGTCTGGGAGATATTCAACTTGCCTGTTTTGAGGATCTATCAAAAGGATGTCTTCATTGCTCTCATTTAGTTCTGGCATATCAGAGCAATGATCTTGCTGCATTGGTAGTTCCTCATCAACCCCCACAATTCGACCCATCGGAGAAACTTTTATAACTGATAACCATGAGATACGGGTGGTGCGAACTCGCGGATATGGAACAAAGCTGACTTG
This sequence comes from Eutrema japonicum, assembly GCA_030161315.1. NCBI lineage: Eukaryota > Viridiplantae > Streptophyta > Magnoliopsida > Brassicales > Brassicaceae > Eutrema > Eutrema japonicum. Next base: position 7,824,876 of record BSQW01000006.1, on the reverse strand, counting down.
TTCTGCTTGTGATGCTAGGATAAATGGCTCATACTTATTGTAACGTCGTGATTGGTTGACATCTACTGCCCCAAATTTGTTTTTACGGACGCCTCGATCAACTGTTGGATCGAACCAGTCGCATTTGAACAGAACACATTTCAAACCTAAGCAACCAGGGTACTCAACTTCAATTATGTCTTGCAACACTCCATAAAAATCTATTTCACCCCGCACACAAACCCCGTAGTTGGCAGTAGCTCTTTGATTGCCGTATTTGAATGTATGAAATATATATCCGCGTGTGCAATACATAGGTGCACTCGTTATCTTCGATATGGGGCCTTTTATTAACTCATGGAACCAGAGTGGATATGCGGTATCCCCATACTCGACCTATATTTCATTAATTAATTTAATTAAAAAGTAATCAAAATATGTATTAGGTTAATTGTCCAAGTTAGTAATTAATCAGATCACTTAAAATTTTACGTACTTGCGTCTTCAACCACGGGGCAAAATGTTGATCTTTACGCTTGTTGATTTCATCGTCTGAGATTCCTTCAATGACTTCTCGGACTTGTCTAACAAATTCACTGCATACTAAAGTATTTGTAATTGGTATAAAGCTAGCATATATATAATTTAGCCATATATATAAGACGTATGTTTATACACTTACGTCTCAAATTGACTAACTTCTTCGCAATTTAAGAGGATATAAGTTTGTGCACTATGATGGTCTTTTTCATTGGCAAACCAAACTGACTTCACTCTTCCACATAATCGACCGATTGAAGAAAAGATATCTGGGACACCTTCATTAGCATATGTTCGGCCTACACCTCCATCATCATATCGCCGTGCTGCCCTTTTCCGTGTGCGAACCTTCGAGCCAAAATAGTACCCCGTGAATTGAGAAGTTTCTTCTGTTAAACTTCCTGCTACTATTGAGCCTTCAACTTTGGCTAGATTTTTAGCCTTCCGCTTCAAATGTCCCATGAATCGCTCGAATGGGTACATCCATCGATACTGCACAGGTCCCCCAAGTTCTGCTTCGTGAGGTAGATGAATAGGTAGATGTTCCATAACATCAAAAAGGCTGGGGGAAATATTTTCTCCATGTTGCACAACAAAATAGGAATACTAGCATCAAGTTGTGCAATAACATCTTCTGACAAAGTACGGGTACAAAGATCCCGAAAAAACCCTCCAATGCATGCAATTGCTTCGTGTACATTTCCTGGTAGAAGTTCAGCAAATGCAAAAGGAAGTAGTCGTTGCATAAAGACGTGACAGTCATGACTCTTCATCCCGGAAAACTTTTGGCCATTCTCAACACATTTAGCTAAATTAGATACGTACCCGTCCGGGAACTTCACATCAGATGTCGCCCATTTGAACAAAGCTGACTTTTCTTCCGCACCCACTCGAAATATGGGGACAGGTTCTTTCCCATTGCTTGTAATATGTAACTCATTCCGACAACAAAGATCAGACAAGTCTAACCTTGACTTACCGCTGTCTTTAGTCCTTCCACGCACGTTTAACAATGTATGCATGATGTTATCAAAAAAGTTTTTCTCAATGTTCATGACATCCAAATTGTGTCTAAGCAAATGATCCTTCCAATACGGAAGCTTCCAGAATATGCTTTTCTTATGCCAATTGTGATGCTCCCCATATCCATCCGGCATATTAGCTGGAGTGTGCCAATTTCCACCACGATTGACTGTTTCCAATGCAACATAATGATCAATTTCTGCTTCTAGATCTTCCCCGGAAATATAAACAGGAGGAGGAACACGAACAGTTTTGTTCTTTCTAAACAACCGCTTATTTCTTCGATATGCATGATGAATCGGTAGAAATCGGCGGTGACAATCAAACCAACTTGTTTTCCGACCATGTTTCAATTGAAACGCATCTGTCCGATTGAGACAATATGGACAAGACAATCGCCCATGCGTAGTCCAACCTGATAACATCCCGTACGCAGGGAAGTCGCTTATTGTCCACATAAGTACCGCACGCATTGTAAATTTTTTTTTCCTTGCAAAATCATATGTCCGAACCCCGGTATACCACAACTGCTCCAATTCCTGTATCAGAGGCTGCAAAACACATCAAGGGAACGCTTCAGATGCTTCGGACCTGGTATTAAAATACTCATGAAAAAAAATTCCCTTTGCATGCACATATCTGGGGGTAGGTTGTAAGGCGTTAGGATTATTGGCCATAAAGAATATTGTCTACCAGACATACCAAACGGACTAAATCCATCTGTGCAAAGACCAAGATACACATTACGTTTCTCTCTAGCAAAGTCTGGATGTACCGTCTTAAAGTGTTTCCACGCTTTTGCATCTGAAGGATGAGTAACCTCCTCATCTGTTTGCAAATGATCTGCATGCCATCTCATCGATGCAGCTGTCCTCTCAGACTGATACATTCTTTTTAATCTATCAGTTATAGGAATGTACCACATCCGCTGGAACGGCACCTTACTCCGACCAGTACCTTGCGGCTTATATCTTGGCTTATGGCAAAATCGACATTCCAGCAACTTATCATCATCTTTCCAAAAAAGCATGCAATTGTCAACACAGACATCTATCATCTCAGAAGGCAACCCAAGACTATAAACCAGCTTCTGTATCTCATAGTAAGTTTCAGCAGCTAAATTGTCCTCTGGCAAATACTCTTTAATCAAATCAGCCCAATCATCCATGCAAACCTCAGCTAAGTTATGATCAGTTTTAATAGTCATCATCCTAGCCGCCAACGACAATTTAGAATGTCCTTCTCTACATCCATCGTAGAGTGGCTGATTTGCAGCATCTAGCATATCATAAATTTTTTTTGCATCTAGATTGGGTTCCTCATCATGATGATCATGTGCAAATGTACTTACGGTTTCATGAAATGCATCCGTAACCATGTCATGAATCCTATCATTATCTTCACCATGCTGCTCCGCATGATCATCAAATTGATTAAAATTATTTGACTCATCAAAAATCGATGCTTGATAATTGCTACTACTACTAGCTGCATTTCCCCCATGACCCTCTCCATGATAATACCATATATAGTAATCCGGCATAAACCCTCTATTTAATATATGCGACCACACCTTCGAGATAATGATAAATTTCATATTCAAGCATCTGGCACAAGGACAGTACATCTTACCACTGATAATCGTATTATGTATACTTCCTGCCTGATGCATGAATCCCTCCACCCCATCACTGAACTCCTTTGTTAGCGATCCCTATGAATCAAGACGATTATACATCCATCTTCTAATTTCGTATATTGACATTTTTTGTTGGTCAGAAAGAAGTAAATATTGTTTTTGAATATGAAATTTTTATTATGAAGTTGGCCAATATATATAGATTTTTATTTTCATTACCATCGAATTACCTACGATTTTACATCGATTTCACATCGATTTTACAACGAATCTAAAAATGTTTACATCGACTTTACAACGATATTAAACTTGTTTACCTAACCGAACACCGTGAGCTTAAAACGTGCTCACCTAACTTATTAATCGTTGGGAAATCGATGTAAAGTTCAACTTATAATAATCATTGCTAATTCGTGGGTAATTTTACGACGATATTGCAACGTTTTATACAAACCTCGTGAAATCGTCGCTAAGTTACAACGAATTTACGACGATTTTGATTATCGTAGTAATGTCGTCGGTAATCGATGTCTAATCGTCGCTAATTCGCGACGATTTTCCAATGAATATTTTCGTCCCAAGTTTGCGACGATTTTACGACGTCTTTTATAATCGTCATAAATTCGTCGCAAAAACGATGGCAATTTGCAATGAAATAAAATCGTCGCAAAAAAATCGTTGCAAATTGCCTGTTTTCTTGTAGTGATAGACTGGGAAGAGCTCTTCTGCGCCATTAGAGTATCTTCTGCATTTGTGTGTTTTCTGCATTACACCAACCGTTGACTATTTATGAAGCTATACCCAGCGATGAAAGCCAATGAATACGGGTTCCGTGTTTTCGTGCTTACATATTACTATATTCTGATTTTCGGGTTCAACACATGGCAGTTCATAGAACTGGCTATCTCCCGGCAGTGCCGTGCTTAGCCTTATAGAGACGTAAAGCGATTTATAAAATATATTGTTATTTTATTTTGTTTAAATATGTATTTTGATTTATAGTTTTATTTATTGTAATACTATTATAGTTTTTAAACACAAAACGTAATTTTAAACATTTTTATACCTTTATTGTAGTTGTGCTTTCTACTATATATAACAAAAAATGATGTTTCTTAGATATTTGGTTAAAGATATATAATTTATACAAAATGTGGACCTTAAAATTAAAAAAAAAACATGGTGGTCTGTCTCCCGGTTTCTGTTTATGCCTCTTGGTGCTGGTGTTAGTTTAGGTGTCAATATGTTTATCTATCCTATATGGACTGGAGAAGATCTTCATAACTGATCTTATGGGTTTATGAGTTTTTGGAGTTTATGTGTTAGTTTATGCTATTTTAAGGATTTTTTTTTAAAAAAATAGTGGATGCCAAGGTAGATGCTGAAGTGGGGGAAGGAGAATTGAACAAAGCTAACTTTATATATATAGATATATATATATTGTCTCGAAAGCTTTGGTATTATAAAGAGGGCTCATCAGACGGTCAACGGGATTTATAAGTTGCTTGACCACTCTTATTTGGATCGTGGGTCCCACTCTGATAAGAAGGCGCCGCGTCATCTTCTTACGTTGACATGCCATCGCCAAATACACCTAAAGTAATCTCCACATCGTCACGATTCAGCGCCTCGTAGACGTTTCCACTTAAGTTAACTATTTTTTTTTATTTTTTTTTTAACCTTGAGTTTAAGTTAACTATTTCTGGTTAATTCATTATTACAACGTTTATTTTTGTTGTCAGCTATTACAATATCTATCTATATATATAAAGAAGAATGATTCAAAGTTAGTAATTCGTAAAATCGCGATACTGTCGAGTTAATCCATTAAATTTTGATATGTGTAAAAAAATTATCAATTAGATTTTGACACATAATATTAACAATAAATGAAAAAATATAATATAGACTTAATCCAACAAATAAAGTTAGCAAAAAAAAAAATTACATTTCTATTAAGGAAATTTATCTTAAAGTTTTTAAAAAAAAAAAAAAAAAATTCATGTTTATAATAAAAAAATTAAACAGTTGATTGACATCCTAAAAAGAAAAATAAACAAAAAAAAATTAAACCAACAAATATCATAAAAGCTAAAGTTAAAAAAGAGATATACAAAATTTTCTATTTTGATTAAAGAAATTAAAAAAAGAATACAATCCCATAAGAAAAGAAAAAATTAAACCAACAAATATCCTAAAATTAGAGTTAAAAAAAAGATAAAAGCTAAAGTTTTTAAAAAGGATATACAAAATTTTCTATTTTGATTATGGAAATTAAAAAAAAGGAATACAATCGTATAAGGAAAATAAATTTTAATTCCTCACCTCTATGTAACCAATTTGATAGTTTCTAAACTTTATTTACAACAAAAAAATTTGTTATATACATCCGCTAAACATAAGCTACACATGAGTTAATATTCTGTGTAATTGAAATTATGATGTATGTTATGAAATATCTTCGTTATATACACCCGTTTCACATATCTTCGTTATCTACACCCAAAATTATGTTGTACGCTATCTAAAATAAAAGCAAAATTATGATGTACGTTATCAAAATTATGTTAATGGAAATTATGCTTCGTTATGTTAGAAAATTATGCTTCGTTGTGTACATAAGCAAGACTAATAGAAATCAAATAGATTAATAGGTATTAATCGCTAGATAACTAAAAATCAAAGTTAAAAAAAATTGATTAATAAAAAACTTAAAAATTCTGAAAAGTCAAAGTTGAAAATTTAATTTTAAAATATAAAGTTACTTAAAAAAACTAAAATATGTTAGAAAATTATGCTTTGTTGTGTACATAAGCAAGACTAATATAAATCAAATAGATTAGTACATATTAATCGTTTGATAACTAAAAATTAAAGTAAAAAAAAATTAAAATTTATTAATAAAAAAAACTTAAAAATTCTAAAAATTCAAAGTTGAAAATTTAATTTTAAAATATAAAGTGACTAAAAAAATAAAATTAAAAAGTTAAAAATTAAATTTATCCTAAAAGACAAAATTAAAATAAAAAAAAATAAAAAAACATTCCTTAATTAGATCACCCACATTAGACACCCAAGGGCGACACGCCATCACTTTTTGGGGGAGACATATGTCTTCCGCGAGACTTATGTCTCGGATGAAGATGATCTCAGTTTTTTCATTTAGATTAAATAAATTAATCATAAAAAGAAAATAATTATAATTTATCAGCTCTATATAAACACAATTTGGTAGTGTGTCAATTACACACAAAAAAATAAAAATCTAATAATCGTATCCAAAGCTATTTACTGCATCTTTTCGCTAAATTTTTCTTTCAAAGTATATATTTATTTTATCGTAAACTTTGTTTCTAAATTTATGTATTATATATTTTCACGGGTGATCTAATTTTGATTTCTATTTTTTCGTCTTTAATTTGTTTTTAACGGATTATCATATATTAAATTATAAATCCGTATATATGCGGATAATTATCTATTAAATTTATAAATAAATCATATAAAGAATTGTATTACGGTTACGTGGAATTTTCTCCTAATTACGGTCTGATGATAATTGAAGATGTCTATGGATATTGTTGCAGCTTCAACAAATGACATTACACAAAGATATTATTATTTTATGGGATTTGTGTCCTAGTAAAATCAAATTAAGCGATTATAACTTATTGTTTGATCCCATATAAAATTTTGTATTTGCTCATACCGTGCGTGAATATTAATGCAATTTGCACTACAAGAAAACATCCCGATTTCCGACCAAAATTCCGACCAAGTTAAAATGGTCGGAAATTACCGACCATATGCCGACGACATTCCGACGAAACAGCACCCGTTGGAAATTGGTCAGGAATTCCCGACCATTTTAATTTGGTCGGAATTTTGGTCGGGATTTCTGACCAATTTCCGACAGATTGGAGACCGAATGAAATCGTCGGAAATTAGTCGGTATTACAGACCGATTTCCGACTGTTTTCCGACAAGATATACACGTTAATATACCCGTTGCATTAGCCGTTTATAGTCGTTGGCGAGTATTAAGGTGGTCGGAAATTGGTCGGAAATTTCCGACCAATTTCCGACCAGGAAGGAATCCGACCAACTCCCAACGAAAATATAAACGTTAATCTGCCGTTGCACTAGCCGTTTGAATTTTTAGACTGGTCGGAAATCCGCGGAAATTTTAATTATAAATACAACACCACCTTCATTCACAATTTACACCAAAAAAAAACATAGAAAATGTCTTCTTCAAATCCAAACACTAGAGATTATTTTCGATCGTGGATGGATAGACCACGGCAAGAGGTGTATCCTAGTTTTGCGGCTGAGCCAAGTAACGTATACCTCGGGTTATCTACAGATGGATTCAACCCTTTTGGGAAACATGGGAGGCAATATTCATTGTGGCCAGTAATCGTCACACCTTACAATTTGCCGCCTAGTTTGTGCATGAAATGAGAGTTTTTTTTCCTCACGATTCTTGTCCCCGGACCGGAGCATCCTAAGAGATCCTTGATATTTTCTTGCAGCCCTTAATTTATGAGTTGAAAATGTTATGGAAAGATGGTGTTCAAGCGTTCGATGTTTCTCTCCAACAGAATTTCACGATGCGTGCGGTACTTATGTGGACCATAAGTGATTTTCCAGCATTTGGTATGCTATCTGGATGGTCGACTCATGGAAGGTTGGCGTGCCCGTATTGTCAAGATAACACTGATGCGTTCCAATTGAAGCACGGTCGAAAGACTTCTTGGTTCGATTGTCATCGACGATTTCTGCCGCATGATCATCCATATCGTCGGAGCACGACATTGTTTAAGAAGAACAAAAAAGTATTTGATGGTCCACCTCCTGAGCCGGATGGGAATAACATCATCACTCAGTTGAGAGATTTTGGTGCTGAGAAGACGGTTTCATGTGGTGGTAATGGTCATTTTCCCGTAGATGGTTGTGGCGAGTACCACAATTGGAACAAGAGGAGTATTTTTTGGGATTTGCCATATTGGAAGAACCATCTGCTGCGCCATAATCTAGATGTCATGCACATTGAAAAAAACTTTTTTGACAACATAATGAATACTGTTCTAAATGTGCAAGGGAAGACGAAAGATAATTTGAAGGCCAGATTGGATTTGCCAGAAATTTGTTCTCGGAAGGAACTCCATATAATGGCGAACGGAAAATCTCTGGCCCCCGCTTTCCATTTGGATGAGCCTTCAAAAGAGGTGTTCTTCGACTGGATTACGCATACTGTTCAATTCCCAGACGGATACGCATCTAACCTTCGTAATTGCGTTAATATTGGAGAAGGGAAGTTTTCAGGGTTGAAGAGTCATGATTGTCACGTTATCATGCAACGCCTCCTTCCATTTGCCTTTGCCGGTCTTCTTCCTAGAAACGTCCATGAAGCTATTGCAGGTACATTTATAATTTACAAAATTATATATAAATTTTACTAAATTTATCTAAATTGTCTAGATTTTACTAATTTTATTTATCATTTATGCAGGGATCGGTGATTTCTTCCGGGATTTATGCACGAGTTCACTTACAGCAGACGGTATCCAAAATTTGGAGGAGAAGATACCGGCTCTCCTATGCAACCTCGAGAAAATATTTCCACCAGCATTTTTCGATGTTATGGAACATCTTCCTAGGGAAGCAAGACTTGGTGGGCCAGTTCAATATCGATGGATGTATCCGTTTGAGCGATATATGCTACACCTAAAGAAGAAGGTGAAAAATCTTGCAAGAGTCGAGGGTTCTATTGTTGCACAGAGCGTTAATGAAGAAGCATCCAACTTTGCTAGCTACTACTTTCTATCTTCGGTGAAGACTAAAAGTAGACGACCTGCACGTCATGATGATGGAGGAGAAAAACCGCTGTATCCGGTCTATGTCCCAAATACTTTTGCAGAAATTGGAAGGCTTAGTGGAAAAGGAATGTCTAGACGACTAACAGAGGAGGAACAAAGGCATTTGCATACATATCTTCTGACAAACTGCGAAGACGTTTTCGAATATGAGAGGTACGTCACTTGATTTTGAATAATGTATTTGTTTAGTAATTACCAAAAATTAATCCTTGATAGTATTTTGAATAAAGTATTTGTTTTATTCACAGTATATACATGGAGCAAATAAGGAATTGGTTTCCAAATTGCACAGAGGATGAGCTTATGGTCCGTAAACAGAATGAATTCACGGATTGGTTGAAATATTACGTAAGTGCTCGATTTCCCGCAATTAAACTAAATTTTACATGCTTACACATATTGTTTATGAGTGTCCACAAATTGTACAGGTTGATCAGATGAATACTACCTGGACATCGATTCCCACATGGTTAGTTGAGATGGTGCGTGGCCCTACTTTTGTTCCAAGTGTTTATCCGATGTATTGCACTCGGGGGTATGCTTTTAAGGCTTTTTGTGATGGGAGTTCAAGGACAACATGCAACTACGGTATTTCGTCTACATCCGGAGAATTTGTCTACTACGGAATACTCCGCGAAATATTAGAAGTCAAATATCCAGGAATGATTGGTTTGAAGTGCATTGTGTTCTATTGCGATTGGTATGATCCAGTGGAAGGTCTACGTCAGGACGAATTCGGTGTGACATCTGTTCACGGAGGCAAGCGACATCGGAAATACGATCCATTTATTCTTGTTTCACAAGCAGACCAGGTTTCCTACATTCGATACCCCCGGGTTAGGAACAAGCAAGATCCGTGGATTGCAGTAACATCGATACAACCAAGAGGAATGATATCTAGTGTTTCCGAGCATGACCCTTTACAGGAAATGCCAATTGGTAATTTAGGTGAAATCGAGCATTCTCTAGAGGTTGACCTTGTGGTTGACTTCACCGGCATGGGTGAACTATTTGAGGATTCTGAAGAAGAGAGAGGAGAATTTGATGAGGAATCCGATTCAGCTTCTTCAGATTATTCATCGGACTCAGAATAGGTTTTTGTAAAAAATATTTTATATGCATTTATTTTTAAGTAACAAATTTATGAAACTTTTTTCACATGCTTTAATTAGTTGTACGAATATTTTTAATTAATAAGGATTCCTATACATCTAATTAATTTTATTCATCAGTTTCAGAATAAATTTTTAACAATGTTTTTTCATATGCATCTATTTTAAATCAACAAATTTTTCAAAATTTTTCAAATGCTTAAATATGGTCTACGTATTTTTTAATACATTTAATTATATATTCCGACCATTTTCCGACCGGACACGAGGATCGGTCGGAAAATGGTCGGGAAGGATTGAATTATATTTGCCCCGGATAAAACTTCCCCCGGCTAAAACTTCCCTCGACCATTCTTTGTTGGGTCGGAAACTGGTCGGAAAAACGAAACTCTACGTGGTCGGAATTTGGTCGGAATTTCCGACTAATTTCCGACCAATATTAATATTTTTCTTTGTATGGTCGGAAAATGGTCGGAATTTCTCGACATTTCCGACCAAATTCCGATCATTTGGGGCTTCGAAACCTCAAACCGCATAAATTTGATTTGGACTATGTTTAATATGGTTAGATATGATCTTTTGAAAGAATTGAATGCCCATATATCTTAACTAAACCAATTTTGGGGCATATCCTATAAAACCTAAAAGAAACCGAAAAGTATAAATATAAAGTGAATGTTTCGTTATGAACGGTTTAATTCGATATACTTTCAATTTATAAAAACATCATATATTTTATTATATGTTTACTTTGCCACATATTTGTTAGACATAAGATGTTTACATGTTTATTAAACAGTATACAGTTTGAAAATTAAGAATTTAAAACCCTAAACCATGTATGGTCGGAAATTGGTGGGAAATTGCAAGGAATTTCCGACTAATTTCCGACTAATACTAATATTTTTCTTTGTATGGTCGGAAAATGGTCGGAAATTCTCGACATTTCCGACCAAATTCCGACCATTTGGGGTTTCGAAACCTCAAACCGCATAAATTTGATTTGGACTATGTTTAATATGGTTAGATATGATCTTTTGAAAGAATTGAATGTCCATATATCTTAACTAAACCAATTTTGGGGCATATCCTATAAAACCTAAAAGAAACCGAAAAGTATAAATATAAAGTGAATGTTTCGTTATGAACGATTTAATTCGATATACTTTCAATTTATAAAAACATCATATATTTTATTATAAACCATGTATGGTCGGAAATTGGTCGGAAATTGCAAGGAATTTTCGACTAATTTTCGACTAATTTTCGACCAATATGAATCAATAGTCAGAAATTAATCGGAAATTAGTCGGAAATTACAAGGAATTTCTAAAGTTTTATGTTGGATTTATAAACCCTAAACCGTATATGAAATACTAATTTTTATCTTAAGAATCAATCATTTTGAACATCTAATCCAAACCTTACAAGAAAACGAATAGTGTAAGTATAAGTTATATGTTTCGTTAAGAGAGGTTAAACCCGTTCTCTTATCGATTCAGAAAAGCGTCATATACTATATTTATGTTTACCTTGCCATATTGTTTTCATTCCTAAGATATTTAGATGTTTTATACGGTATTCAAATTTAGGATTTCATACCCTATTACCTCTATGGTCGGAAATTTCCAACCAATTTCCGACCAATGTAATTTTTTCGAAACAAATACCAAGTGTTAACAATATATCAATCCGCGACATGCAATAGTATGAATAAATGCTCAGTATGGTCGGAAATTGGTCGGAAATACCGACCGATTTCCGACCACGCTGATATAAAACCCGCGAAAATTAACCGGTAAATGAAATATTTGGACGGTTTTGTATTTTTCTAAAACCGACCGAATTCCGACCATACCTAGATCTAAATACCTGTACCGCATCGTCTTCTTCATTTCTTCGATCTCTCCTCTCTCTCCGATTCTCTCTCTCCGCCGACCATCACCGCCTGAGCTCTCGCCGGTAAGTGTCCCTCTTCCTTCTCTTCTCTCCCTCTTCCTCTTCCTTCTCTTCTCTCCCTCTTCTCTTCCTCTTTTCTTCTCCTAATTGTATTTTCTCCCGCCGGTGAGTAATTTCTGTTCCTGTTGTTTTACTACGCTCGCGATTGCCACTCGCGTAGCTCCGTTTTCGTATTTTTTTCTTTAATCTGGTAATTTTGTTCTAAGCAGATACTGGTGTGGAGGCCAACGAGTGCATCAAAATTTACCTCGGTGCGTATTCAGTGTGGATCATTTCAGGGTGATTTTTGGGGGTTTGTTTTCGTACGGAATTAGGGTTACGTTTCCTGCTTTCGCCTTTTTGGTGCAATTAGTTGGTCTGACATCCATGTTTGTAATTTTTTGTTTCCCCGATAATTTGAACACCATGAGATGAATTGTTTCGATGTTTGATTGTGAGTTTGCGATTTTCTAACAAGTATTCTCGGGTTATCAATGTGTCATACAAGTATTCTCTTCTCTGTATAAAGTTTCTCGGGTTGTTGTGACGTCTCTTTTCGTGGTGTGTTATTTTCTAGTTTCCAGCAAAGAGGAAGTGGGTTCCCCTGAAATTTCTTGTGCCAATCCAGTTGACTTGAATAGTTTCCAGCCGACCGCCGGAGCCGCCTTCCCTCCTCCACCGCCGCCGAAATCTTCTCACCATGTAAGTGTTTTTGAGATATGTGGTTGTTGTTGTTGGGATTTGAAGATTAGGATGTTAGTTGTTTTAGCTTGAGTTTTGTGGGTAGATTGGAGATTAGGATATTACTTCTTATGATTTGTGGTTAGATTTGTGAGATTTGTGGGTTAGATTTGTAGGATTTGTTGTTAGATTATAATTTTTGGATTTGTTGTTTACACATAGTGTTTTTAAGAAATTTTTTATAATTTTGCGTTTAATATCTAACAAATTTTGCGTTTTTGTTAAGGTCTTACAATGGTTTCGCAAACTTGAGCATCGGTGGTTCGTCTCAAGGGATGCAACAACCTCCACGTACCGGTGGTTCGACTCGAGGGACAGAACCACCAAGTCCGGCCGCATCGACTATCCCAGAGTCGCAGAGTCAAGCTCCTCGAATCATGACCATCGATGAGTTAGTCCAACAACCGGGCCGGGACTTGCACATCCGGCTTGATCCACATCTCGTTGGAAGATCGACATGGTAAAAACCTTTAGTTCATATATATATATATATTTAATATCAAATTGTTTATAGTTTATCTTTTTTGTAGGTTTGGTATATCGAACAACGGGATTAGCAAGGCCATTATGAGGATGTTCCATTCGATCCTCGACCAACCGTACAAGAAGTTTTCAGAAGTCCCGTATGATGAGAAGCAAATTTGGTTTAGACAATTTGCGGTAAGTTGTCAATTACTATATTTTTTCTTATATTTATAAGTATTTTTTAATATTTTACTAAGCATTTTTATTTATGTTTTCGTAGCAAGAGTTTACATGGCATCCTTCTCATACTGTCACGGTGGAAAAATTATTTATGAAGGAAGCGAGTACGCATTTCAAGAGACACATGAACGAGTGGAAGAAAAAGTGGAGGAAAGGGGCAGACAAGCCGAAAGGCTTGAATTTGGAGGTTTAGAATCACTACGGACCATATTGGCAACAACCGGAGACAGAGAAATTCTCGAAGACTAATTCGGGAAACCGAAAGAGTGAGCGCAACGGGAAGGGCCAATATATCCACAACTCCGGATCGAGCAGCTTCCAGACCCGAGAAATTCAAAAGGTAATCTTTTATTGTTTACATTGTTTTCTCTACTTAATTACTTATTAAATTATTTATTCATATTTAAATTTATTTGTTTTTATAGACTAATGAGGCCGGAGGTGTGCGTCCGAATCATTTGGACTTAATGAAAAGGTGCCACACGAACAAGACAACCGGACTTATTCAGGATCCCCTCATAAGAGAAATCTACGAGAACGTGACGAAGCAGAAGACCGACATCGAGCTGACCCAACAGTCACAAGGTGACTCCTCCTCCTCCTTCGAGATGTCGCGGGAAGCGGTCAACCAACTCGTTATGAACGTAAGTTTTTTTTTTCTTATAGTTTTACATTATAATTTTATTATGTTCTAATTTATTTATATTTTATACAGGAATTTCCCCTTGATAAAAAAGGACGACGTCGCGGCGGTTTGGGTACGATCCCGTTTATGGACGACGGGTCTTCTTCTGGTTCTTTTTTCTCTGAAGATCTCATCAAGCAGAATGAAGAGCTCAAGTCCAAAGTAGAAGCTTTAGAGGCGGCGAAAACGGACACCGAATTCAGGTTAGGTGCCACGCAAGATGAGCTTTCGGAGGCGAGGTCAGATATCGCTAGCATGTCGTCTTGGATGAGAGCGAAGTTTCCGGATTACCAGGGAACGTGATCCGGATCACCCGGGAACGTGATCCGGATCCGAATCCGGATCTGCAAATGTTAATAATGTTAATGTTTAATGTTTTAAAAACACTTTTTCTTATTTCTAAACTATTTTATTTTCAAATATTTTAATGTTTAATATTAATTTTAATGTTTAATATTAATTTTAATGTTTAATATTAATTTTTATTTTTATTTTCGAATAAATTTATTTTCAATTGAATTAAATTAATCAATATTCATAATTTTTAAAATAATTTCAAAATAATATATTTTGTCGGAATTTGGTCGGAATTTGGTCGGAAATTAAAAACGTCGGCATTTGGTCTGAAAAACGGTCATCGGACTTTTGTCGGTAAATCGTCGGGTATTATTATGGTCGGAATTTGGTCGGAACTTAGTCTGGTCGGAATTTGGTCAGAAATTAGAAAGGTCGGAATGTGGTCGGAAATTAGAAACGTCGGCATTTGGTCGGAAACGAGGTCATCGGACTTTTGTCGGTAAATTGTCGGGTATTATTATGGTCGGAATGTGGTCGAAACTTAGTTTGGTCGGTATTTGGTCGGGAATGGGCGCATCGGACTTTAGTCGATAAATCGTCGGGTGATATTTAGCGTCGGTAAATGGTCGGAAATTGGTCGGTAATTCCCGACCAATTTCCGACCATATTTGATTTCCGACGCGATAGTTCCGACGGGCCAAATTGGTCGGAAATGCGTCGGGAAAGACATTTTCTGACTATTTTCCGACCAATATACCCGTCGGAAATCGAGTGTATTCTTGTAGTATTGGTGCATGGAGGGCAGAAAGAGACAATTTAGTGCCGATTCATATATAGCATACGATCGGCTCTCTTGTAATTATATTTAGGGAGACAAAATAGATATAATTGTGTTAATTCGATTCATAATAACCAATAATAATAAAACCTGCAGAAGCATTAATGAAGATTAGGAAGAAAAAAATTAAATGAGAAGATCCTTAAACACCCAACAAGTGTGGTGGGGATGAGAGGGGGATGTATCCTAGCTTCCATAACATGCACTTGGACCCACTTTTATTTATTTGAATTTTTTTAATACTACTATTCAATATTTAGATTTAAAACAAAGGCTTCAATCATCTCTTTCAACTTTATTATTTCAGTTTGATACATATATGCATGATATTCGAGTAAATTAATATGATAAGTGAATATATCATAAGGTTTATCATGACACATGCGAAAAATGTGATATGTAGGAGTGATAGGAATTCGAGGTGTGCACACTAGGTTACTGATTAACGATTTTATATTCCATCTGTTTTATAATAAGTGTCATTTTGACATTTTGCACACAAATTAATAAAACATATTGAAAATTCAATTATACCTTTCAAATATATAATAATTCTTGGAATTATTCATTAAAACTGAAGTTAAATTAAGTATTTTGTACCAAAATTTGTATTGAAAATCTAAAGTGATACTTTTTATGTAACAAAAAAAGAAGCTAGAATGACATTTTTTTGAAACGGAAGGAGTATATCTTTTCCAATTCAATCATTTCTCTAAGGTGAACAAACAATCTTACAGAAACTCGTTATTTTAATTGCATTGCAGTAAGGGTTTAAAGTATGTTTGCAAAAAATACTATGTAACTATATAACAATAGTCCATAGAGAAGATAATGTATGTAATTATATATATATATATTAGACATATCTTGATTTATTTAATTTTAATTTAATGTTAAATTATATTCAAAAGAAAAATAACATTTTTATAACTTTAATCGAATATTTTTGATATTACAAAAAACGATTGTTCTTGGATTTGTCTCGTAGAGAACTATGTTCTCGAATCTCGATCTTCATACTTCATATCTTGAATTTTTAAGGACAGTAGAAATGAGTACTTCAGATTAGACCAACAGTAACAGTTATTCAAGCGTTTGATCCCATGCAATTGTATGATATATGGATAAATGTAGACAGTTATTATTGAATTTACATATTCCCCAAAGATAAAATGAAAAATATGTTTTGGCTGCTTGTTATTTAGAAAATATAAATACATAATTTGGAGATGGGACATTCGCGCACATGGGCGCATGGACACATTTGTAAACTACAAAAAAACAGGGTTTTTGGTGTGGTACGCCGTATTACATTATTATCCATTTCTTATGAAAATATACTAAATTAATTTGGTTCCAAAACAAAAAGCTTCTACAGTTAATCTTAGCTACGTCTGGTAAGAGAACCTTTATATAGTTTTCTATGTTTTGATTATAGTATTAAATCACATATACAATTTAAAATTACATTGTTTAAAATACATTTTCCTACCTTTTCCCAGCTACCCATGTGGAGTACTATTGTTTAACATAAATTCTCCCACTTCCGTGCGCCGAAATTAATTTATCTGAAAAACACATCGTCTAATATTTTAATTAATAGAATTGTATTTTATGTTTATAATATACATATAAAAGTTTTGACCCTCAAGCGGCCGCTGTGGCTAATGGCCCCTTGTTGGTACGAGCACGAACTTTCTTGAAGCATATATTATTACATAATTCGTTTGATCCAAAAGCAATGTAATCTCTTCGGTTTTGTTCGCTTCTTGCGTTAATTTTAAACTCATGCCATAATTATCTGATCTTATCATTTGGATTTCTGAATACCCGTAACCCTAATTTCTAAGATGAGCCACATGTTCTATTATATATCCTTGTTACCTTGATTTATCAAATTTCATCTCATATCATATTACCGAGATTTCACTTACGGTATCTGAAATATTACAATTCGGTGGTTCTTGAATCGTATATCATTCAAATTGTCGTCTTTTCTTTTTGTAATGTAAAAGTTTTTTGCAACAAAAGAATTTTGTTTACAATCAAATGTAACTAAGTGGGGGTTATTGGTTCTTGTATTTTAATGGATTTCTCAAATTTAGAAATCCTAATGAATCCATTGATTTTAAAATCAGAGAAATGGATTTCAATGTTAAATAATTGGATTTCAAAATCAAATAAATAGATTATTGTAAATCAACCAAATAGATTTACAAGAATTTTAGTATTATAAGAAAAAAAAAAAACAAAAAAAAAAAATTTCGTTATTCTTTCACTAACAATCTACTATTCTCATAAAATATAGAATATGTCAACATATTTGTTGCAATTATTGCTCTCAATTGATTGGCATGTTCTCTTTCTTGATCTTGGGTTCCAAGAATTTCTTCATCATTGTTATTAACTTCTTCCAGATCTTCTTCTTCATCAGAATTTGTTTCTTCAGGAAAATTATATGTTCGACAGTACTTTCGAAGAAAGTTATGTAAACCAGCACATGCAAGTACGATTTTTGTCTGTGACTTATAAGGAAAATGAAGAGCAGACTTAAAAATTAGGAATCGATATTTGAAGATACAAAAGATTCTTTCAACAACATTTCTCAATGGGGCATGTCGATGGTTAAACAACTCTTTTTCATTTCGTGGAGTAGATGATGTGTGGGTTGACTACATAAAGGTAAATTTTATTTTTTAAACGATTTACGGCTTCTTTGATATATGCAAAGATTTTTCATTATGTTGGTTTTTTATCGTATTTTAGGGGCACATCCGAACTATAAAAAATTTCATGACGAAACTTTCGAAGAGTTTGATGATCTCAAAGTGATATTTGAAAAGAATGTAGCGTCGGGTAGGAGTGCGATTGGATTGGGTGATACTACTGATGCTCGAACATGTGGATTTATGGAAATGGAAAAGGCAAATTCTGGTGAAGAGTTTTCCATGAATGTCAAGAAAAATTATGAAACACAATCATCTTTTTTTTTGCAGCGGTTCAAATAATATTTTGTAAAAACTCCCTTTAAGAAAAAGACGGAGAACTAATCCTCTTAGCAATGTTGATGATCCAATCATTCAAAAATTGATATGTGTCTTTCTATTTTTAATTCTACGTAGTAGTTTTATCTTGAAAAAAAAATACTTGTAAATCCAAATCCAACCAAATAACAAGGTTTCACTTGATATTTGCTCATTTGTATTTTACTCTTAAAAACACATGTAAATCCATTCAAATCCAAATTAAAATAAAATCCTTATGAAAATCCTTACTATTGAATAACACTTGATTTTAACATAGATTTTAAAATCATAGAACCAATAATACAATATTTGAATATGGATTTCAAAATTATAGAACCAATAACACTTGATTTGGTTTGGATTTCCAAATCCATTAAAATGCAAGAACCAATAACCCCCTAAAGCAGTGAGTGATTTAGGAGACGCAGAGAAAGAACAGATCTCAAAACCATAAGGAGGATTAAGGGTGTGCGTGTCCTGTCATCGAAATAATCGTTAAAAGTTCATCTTAGCGGTGGTTTTCTTGTCTTCGAAAGAATCAAAGTATTAAACAGCAAAAAAAAAGTCAAATAAATCAAAGGATTCGTTCACAAAAAACGAATGTGTGATGATTTTTTTCCGGTTTAATAACTAGTCTACCTTCTCTTTTTTTTTTGTGTGTGTGCAATAAACGAAGGTACGAAACTCTTTGCCAAAAAAATTTGCTTCTCGAATGTGATCTCTTAATACATAACTGAAAAGAAAAAATATGATAGCAAAAAGATAGAAGGTTGATCGATTTGAAGTTGATTTTCATCTCGAGGATAAAACTAGTACTTCTGTCATTAAAGGCGAGTGAATAAATCTTTGAGTCTGTGGTGTCATCAAGGCTGAACTTTTAAAAATACGCTTCATAAAGGAAGAGATTGGTGGTATTGGTCCTTCCGTAACGAAAATGATCTCTCTAAAGAGGGAAAAATTGGTGGAGGTGATTTCTTTATAAAGGATGACTTAGATGGAAACTGTGACATCCCAGGAATGAGTTTTAGGGCCTATTTTTTTGATTAAAACCCTAAGGCGAGAACCCTAAACCGTGCGCCCAAAGAAACCCTAACCCTAGCTTTCCGAAGAATGAAACCCTAGCTTGCAAAAGAGGCAATGTTTCAGGCTCTTAGTTTTCGCGTTCAAACCTTTTGGACCGTAGCCTATTTCATCTCAAGTTGGTCTACAGAAAAGTTGAGCCAAAGAATGAAAAAATGTTGGGCCGAAAGGAGCATTAGACGAAGCGTCGGACCTGTTTCAGGTTAAGGAAAAGCCAATAACAAGAAATGGGTATTGAGGCCATTTTAAAGTAGATCATAAGGTCTTGTTGACCTAATTTTGTGGCCCATATCTGGAAGAAGAGAAGCCCAGATGCATGAAACCCAAGAAGATCATTAAGGGCAATTCCGACTTTCTGCGATTAGACCTAGGGTTCCCTCTCCACCTCTATATAAGTGAGAGTCACGACTTGGTGAAGATTAGAGAGATTTCTTGCGGCGAAGCCCTGCCGGAATCCCGCTGGAGCCACCACCGTTGAGCCACCGCAGCCTCCTAGAAGGCAGATCTGACCCGTTCTGGCGTAGAAGAGAAACAAATAAGCAAATCGAATTGGATCGAGATGAAACTTGGTGAACATGGTTCTGACTCTCATATCTAGCTATAGCCGCAAGCTGTTTATCATTCGGAGTTACTGTTTTTAAGTTATACATGTTTTCCCGAGATAGATTTGCGCAGATCAGATCTGCGAGCAGCAACCTTGTGAAGCGTTTTGCAGGCGATCCAGAAAGCTTCAAGAGGCGAGCTATATACCGATGTGAAGCTCTTCAGCTCATCTTTCCAGATCTACCTTCCGATCTCCATTCCGACGTATGACCTGAAAGTTATGGTGGTTTCGTTCCGGCTACGTTTCTGCTATTCAAACCCTAATTCCATTTTAGGAAAGTTTCATTTTTCAGAAAATTTCCATTTTCAGAAAGTCTATTTATGGAAACTTCTTTTTCAATCGTAGTTTCACGAAGAGGCGTTTACCCAACCGCAACCGCTTTGACCGCTACTTCTCCAATCACTATTTCTCATGTACTATTAGACAAGGGTGAGGACTAGTTTGTGGATTCCTAAGATATGTTAGTTGGATTAGTAATATGTGTATGCTTAGTGTAAGGAATAGATATGATTGATGGTTGATGGTTGATGGTTGATGGTTGATGATTGATGACTGATGATTGATAATTGATGTTTGAATCGTAATGAGTAGTTATTGAAAAGGATGATATAGTTATGAAGTATACATTTGTTAGGTGTAGTGTTACTCATTGATTGACGGCCTACAACGAGGAACTGAATATTGTGAAGTTGTAGTGATCGAGAGATTGTTTGACGACCTACAACGAGGACTAGTGATCGAGAAGGGGCTGACGAGCCATTGTCAAGCCCATAATGTGGTGGTAGCACCGTTACTATTATTTGTCAAGTCCGGTATGGGTCGAGGCATGAGAATGAGTACCTTGGGCGGAGGTTCCTTGGGAATGTGAAGTTGACTTTCTAGGTTGATTGTTGTGAATAAATGAATGATTGTATTTAGGAATATTTAAACAATGTTATATAGTAATGTTAGCCATGTTATGTAGGTTGATTGCGTGTGTCTAATATCTATATTATGTATACTCGTTATTGCTATATCAAATGATGTGTCTAAGAATCTTGTGTGCCCCAAAAGCACACCCTCGCTGAGTATTCCCAAAATACTCACCCCTCTTTTCCCTTTCAGGTTTTGTGTGAGAGATCATTTTGGCGTGGAGTGCAAGTCAAGTTAATTATTAACGTTTCCCCGGGATAGGGTGTCTCAGAAATGGTCTCTCATTGCCAGAAAAAATGATAAGCTAGACAAAGCCCGGTCGAGAATGGCTACAACATCCCCGGCAAAAGAACCATCGACAAACATGGGATGGAATTGGAGACAAAGTCGACTAACAAGCCCACTCAATCTAAGAGCTTGATGTTGAGCAGAAGCGGGTTGAACCGGTTGTATATGGGTCTTAATACTGCATAGGTTGTGAAATTGGAAAAGGTAGTTTTGGCGAATCTATGCGCATATCCTCCGAGGGAGACCACACGATCCAAAAATTTAACTTCCTCGGGACCAGAAATAGCAAAGAAGAGGGTGATTTGTGGGGGTGAAAAAGTCAGACATGGTAAAATAGGTTTCGATTGGTTGAAGACACGAGTAGATCTTGGGGATCCGACACAAAAGAGGCTAAGAACAGAAGTGCAGTCATCGAATTGACCTCATAAACCACAGAGAACAGAGCAGTAATTCTGAAGACGCCGAAGAGATTTTATTGGCGATGAGGGCCAACTGACAGAATGTGAGAAACGTTTCTTATGTGCAACTTGGAGGGATCTTAGAAGGAGGAGGCAATGATGTTCAAGAGGAGGGCTGGTCGGGGGAGCACCGATGGAGGAGACTCGTCCTGGTTTGGAGTGAGGCGGCGACGGCGTCTTGGGTTTCGGACCTGAGAGAAAAAATTATGTAAAACCAAAAACACAAGACACCAAAGAACAAATGAACGGATTCTGAAAATTTTCTATTTGCTTTATTATAAATCACTTAAACACACTTTTTACAAGTTGTTTAATTAGATTTACGCAACGTCACAACTTGATTTGCCACTGAACAATTTTTAATATACCCAAGAACCCTTGAACACTTTTGTTCTCCCGTTCTAAATCTCGACGGGTAGCTAACCCTAACCCTTAAGTGTTATAAGCCTTATTATATACTCTTCAACTCCTCAAGTTGAGAATCTTCTGTTTCCTCTTCGTGATATCTCCAAATATTTTTTTCCTTAGATTTGATATACTCTGATACGATTTTGCTGACTCCTTTAGCTCCAATCACATCATGCCACGTCAGCTTTTCTTCTCGGCGTATAGTTTCTAGCCTTAAACCCTTTTGTGTTGTACAGTCGATTTCGTTGTATAACCACCTCGTTATTTAGTGCTAACAAATTTTAGGACAAACTCCTTAATTGAACGTTTGATGAACCAAAATTTCTTCAAGTCATTATAGTTAACTAATCTACCTTCATTACGTAGTTTGTTTATGCCATTTTCAAGTTGCAACCTATCGCTATTGATTTTTAAACCAAAAGAAAACAATTGTTATTGATTGTGTGGTCGCAGATAAATACATTTTACAAAAACATTTAGTAAAAATGAACTATTTGAGCTAGAATCGTCTTGCTTCAATGATTGGTTTAGAAGTGTAACAGTTATGTTTGCAATTGAATCTTTTTATAACCGTCATATGTTGTAGATTTATTTATCCATATAGATTTAACTTTCTATCGTAGGTGGATCCAAAATTGAAATCTCGGAGAGACTTGCCACCAACAAATATGCTTATATTGTGTTGTCTCTCATTCTCTCTCTATATATAACATATATATATATATATATATATATTATATTAGGATCCGCATATATGCGGATTTATAATAAAAAAATTTATAACACGTGAAAAAAACTAAAAATGAAAAACAAAATTAAATCACCCGTGAAAATAAGTAACATAAAAATTTAGAAACAAAGTTTCTGATAAAATAAATATATACTATGAAAGAAGGATTTGGTGGAGCAGATATAATAAATAGTTTTGGAAACGATTATTGGACTTTTGATTTGTTGGTATGTAATTGACATATACTACCAAATTATTTACACAGAGGTGAGAAATTAGAGCTTTTTTTAAGATTAGTAATCCATTGTTTTATTTCCTTAATCTAAATAGAAAAGTAATATATTTTTTTTCTTTTTTTATTAACTTTGTCTTTTAGAATAAATGTAGGTTTTGTATTTTTTTTTCTTTTTGTAAGTAACTTTACCTTTTAAAATTATGAATCGATTATTAATTTTTCCATATTTTTATGTTTTCCTTTTTTATATATTTTTTTGTTAAGTAACTTTACCATTTAAGATTATTGATCGATTATTAATCTTTCCAAATTTTTATGTTTTTGTATTAATATGTTATTAATCGATTTAAAAAAATTCTATTATAATTTTTTGATTTTTCCTCTTTTTATTAATTTAGCTTTTATGATCAATTTACATTTTCTATTTCTCCTTTTTGTTTGGTAATTTTACTTTATAAGATTAGAAATCAATTATAAATTTTGTAAAATAAAATTTGGAAGTTTTATTTAACACATGTTAGAATCTGATCAATTGACTTAATACGTGTCGCGATCATGTGAGTTAACAACCAGGGGCGGATCCAGGAATTTATTTAGTATGTGGCACAAATTTTTTTATTATAGTTAATAAAATAATTTATCAAACAAAATATAATGTTAATAAAAAAAATTGTTTATGACCAATACAAAAAAAATATAAAAAAATCTTATGTGATAAATAAAATTTTAAAAAACCTACAAAGTTATTCTACCATCTTCCATATATTGAAGCTTTTTTATCACTACCTCATTTGTCACATTATCAAAATGCTCTTTTTCAATAAGACAAACTAGACAATCGTTTAAAATTTGATCATTCATTCGGTTGCGTACGGTAGTATTCACAATCTTCATCGCATAGAAGCATCTCTCGACTGTAGAAGTGTCTACATGTAAAGTCAAAGTAAGCTTCAAAAGTCGATAAACTAGAGGATGTGAAAGATGTTTCTTTGTCTCAATCATCACATGTGCAAGATCTTCAAGATTTTCCAATTTCGCAAATCTTTCATCTTCTCGGATATTGTCAATATAAATACCAAGTTGATGCTCATTAGATATCCGCTCCATGGAACTAAAATCTTCTAGATAAAACTCAGATAATCTAACTTGTTTTGAGTGATCAAACTCATGGAATGAATCAATAGGACCTAAAGACATAGTGCAACCAAGTAATTCAATGCTTACATCATCAAAACGATCATTGAACTCTTGAATTTACATATCCGATTCTTAGCCCTTCTCTTCCACGAACACTAACGGAAAAAAAATAAAACAGAAAAAGTTTGATTTAGTAAATGGCTAGGTCAGCTTATTTTCTTAAATGAACCTTAAAATATGGAGTTTTATTTTATTTTATTTTAGTTTTCATGTGTAATATGTGTGAGCTCTAACAATATATGAACTTATATTTAAAATAATTAACTTTTGCTAGTTAACAAAAAAACAAAAAAACAATTAACATGTGGCACACATATAAGTTTCAATTTTAAATCATTAACTTTAGGTACATAAAAAAAAAAATTAGCATGAGGCACGTGCCCTTAAGTCTTATACATACATCCGCCCCTGTTAACAACTTTAAATATTATATTTTATATAATAAGATATATATATATATATATATATATATATATATATATTTATCGATCAAAATATTTTTTTATATAATTTTAAAATTTCGTTTGGATTTTATGTTATTAGTTAATCATTAGAGAGGATTTTACAATATATTAGTTTTTTTAAGTTTAGTTTTCAAATTTTAAAAAGTATAGGGTGCAAATGGTGAGGAGTGAAAGGAATAAAAAGAGTAATGATGAATGGAAAAATTAGTGGAATTAAACTTTTGTAGAGTAATAATTTCTAGATGAATTAGATTTATTTTCCACTTATTTGGTGGGGTGCGGTGTAATTTATATGAATGCAAATTTAACCTAAATGATACAATTCTAGAATAATCCAAAATAATATTTAATTCCACTCGGTTTTTTCTAAGGGTAATGTGTCAACTATTTGCACACATGGTGTGTATTTTTCAAAAGGAAAATTAAAAGTATTGTAAGTTATGTTTACAAAGTTCCTCTTAAAAAAATATGTTTAAGAACCAATATATGATATCATACTTTGCATTCAAAAATTTTGGTTAGTTTTTAATAGTAACTAGATTTCAAACCCGCGCGTCCACGCGAGATAAAGTTTTTTGTAATTTATAAAATGTGAAATGAAGAATAAAAACTAATTTAAGTGTTATTGATTTAAATATGTTTAATTTTTAATTTTTAAATTTATAATAGACTTAATAAATATTTAACAATAGGTTCACTTTAAAAAAAAAAATAAGAGATATTTGGAAATAGATTCTAAAAATGCTCATGTTTTAATAGTATAAATAAACAAATAAACATCTCGAAAATACTAGTTAGTCGAATTTGTGTGTCCATCTATATTAGATATGAACTACTAAGCAATGTATGCCTACCACGTACCATTATATGAGATCAATTCATAGAATCTCATCAGATTATAAACCTGAATATAAAGAAAGAAAGAAAATTGACTCTAATATGTCCCTAATCAAATCCAAAGGTGATGTTAGAACTCTTTCCAAAGACTGGTCGTCTTATCCAACATTAGCACATGCTCTTATTTCCCTACCATCTTTTTTTCTTAAAAGTGACACTTCTTTGTTCAATACATAGGATTGATCAATCCTTTATCTCTAATGACTATCTATAATTTTTTTCTATGATCGATAGATTCATTAGCATAATTATTAAAACCATGGATTATTTAGGAACCATAATCAACCACTAGTTCTCACATGTCGAATCCATCACCTGTTGTATCAATGCTTCCTGCACCATACAATGTATGAAAAAGAAAATAGCATACTAAATCTCTGATGCTCCTCACAATGATCATATGATTCGAATTCAATCTTTCCTTTAACCAAAAATCATCAAGATTAATTCCCCTAATAATCATTCTTAAAATAATTTAATTATGGAAATGAATACAGGCTAATAGGCTATAGAATGTATGGCATTCGGGTACCCATTTGGGTTCGAATCGGTTCTTTTAGGTTTTGGGTATCCAAATTTTAGAAATCTATGACCCATTCGGGTATTTTTTTGTTTTTTTAGATCGGGTTTAGTTCCGCCCGGATTCAGATACCTAAAATTTATCTCAATTCTCGAAAAAACTGTTTAAAAAAGTTTAATTTTTAAATAAATTTTGTTTAAATTTTGTAAAAATTATTTAACTTTGACAAATATAACTAAAGATTTTCGAATATTTCGAGTATTTTGGTTATTTTGGTCTAAACATAACTAATATATTCGGTTTATAATTGTAATTTTGAGTATTTTGTTTATTTCAAAACTAAAGATACATATTTTTATATATATATAATTGTATTTCATATATTTTGGGTATCCGTTCGAGTTTCGGTTCGGTTCATGTTTGGTTCGGTTCATTTTTGGTTCGAGTACCCAAAATCTTTTATAAAAGGAATCATTTGGATATTTAAAACTATTCAGTTCAGTTCGTTACCTTCTATTTCGGTTCGGTTCGGGGTATTTTGCCCAGACCCAAAGTAAGGACTTCGGAGGCAATCTCGTAAATATCTCGAAAGCCTGTGGCATTGTGTTACACCCTTTACTATATAAACCACGTCACTCCCAAACTCTCAAAGTCCCTCTTGACATTTTCTCTCTTTCTCTCACTTTCTCGCCTCAGATTACTAACCGCGAAAAATGGCTGGAGGTCTCGGAAAATGCAGTAAGATCCGTCACATTGTGAGGCTGAGGCAGATGCTCCGACGGTGGCGCGACCAGGCGCGGATGTCTTCTTTCAGCCGTTGCGTGCCGTCGGATGTGCCGCCAGGATACGTGGCGGTCTACGTTGGTAGCAGTTGCAGGAGATTTGTGGTGCGGGCGACGTATCTGAACCATCCCGTTCTAAGGAATCTTTTGGTTCAGGCCGAGGAAGAGTTCGGTTTCGTGAACCAAGGTCCGTTGGTTTTCCCTTGTGAAGAATCGGTTTTCGTGGAGTCGATTCGGTTTATATCCCGGTCCGACTCGACCCGACCAAGACGGTTTACTTGTCCAGACGATTTCCCGAAGAACTGCCACGTGGAGATCAGAAGCAAGCTCGATCTATGGATTGAATCTCGGCCGTTGCTTCACGGCGTCTCCGAAAAAGCAATATGGTGATTTCTTATGGATCACAGAGTAAATAGATAATAAAAACTAAAAAGAGAGACGATTCTGACTCGGAACGAGTTTACTCGCCATGGGAGCAGAAAATGTATCGAAGGCAATTTGGAATAATCGTCTTCCTGACTCATTTATTGGTTTCTTCCTGAGTCAGAAGCGGTGGAGGATATAAAGGAGATGGCCGTGAAAGGTGAAAGGTGAAAGGTGAAAGGTGAAAGGTGAAAGGTGAAAGGTGAAAGGTGAGTGAGTCAATCTACCGAGTCGTCCCGCGAGGAAGTAGAATTATAATTAAGGAGGAAAAAATGTGATTTAAATTGGTGGTGGCTGTAAATTCTGCATTTTCAATTAAATTGTAGAAATCATATTATTGTTGGAGACATTTGAATACTGATTCTAACAATGTCAATCAATGTGTAGAGTTTCAGAGTATTGGTAATGAACATCTATACTATTAAAACATAAACATTTTTAGAATCTGTTTCCAAACATTTTTTTTTATTTTTAAAAAAATAAATTAAGTTTGTTGCCAAGCAGGTATTAAGCATATTGATAAAAATTTATTAAATCTGTTATAGATTTAAAAATTACAAATTAAACATATTTGAATCAATAACATTTAAATTAGTTTGTATTTCCCATTTCATATTTTATATATTACAAAAAAAAAATTTATTATACGCGGATGCATGGATTTAAAATCTAGTTTAATTAAAACAAATGATTATAACTATCAATCTATCATCAATTTATTTATTAAAAAAAAAGTAGAAGTATTAAAAATTGTTTTGCATGATTGTAATTGTCGTTTATCAATTCGTAAAATTTTAAATATAGTTAAAAGTCATATTAAGCCGATTAATAATTTATGTGTTCTTATCCGGGATAAGTTCACGTAACTCTAAACGACGCACTGTATTAGTTTGTTATAGTTTTAGCCTAACTATGAAAGTATATGCGTTTCAATAATGAACATCTATAGTTTAAATTGATTTTTCTAATAAATTAATGTGAATTTACTACTTTAAAAACGATGTACATCTTTCACTGGATCGGCGAAAGTAGTTTATATAATTGGACCGTAGTGATTGGAAAAAAGAAAGAACAAAATCCGACCAGGTCATGTGAAGGATGAGACTATTGGTAATAACAGTGAAAAGTGAAAAGTGAAAAGTAGAATCTAACGTACATAATGTTTGCTCTGTTTTAGTCTCATCAAAACTTTTTCTGTCTTCACGTTCTTCGAACAGTGAAAAGTAGAATCTAACGTACATAATGTTTTCTTTATTTCGCCGTAGTCTAGTTTAGAATGTTCAGACAGCCTAGATTTGTGCTAATTAGATAGTTTGGATTCTGGTCTTATTCATTCGCTTCCCGACATTAGTTTATATGGAAAAAGATATGGATAGGGTTACAATGAAACAATGAAACAATGAAACAATGAACCTGTGAAAGACTGAGTTAAAAAAGGAAGTATGTCTTGAAAGGAGAAGAAATTGTATATTTTACTAAATCGTTTTTCTTTTTACGATATATATAGTTGTGTCTTCTATATATGTAACTGGTTTCAAAATGTCTAATTATTTATTCAAAGTTCTAATAAATAATAATCTAAAATATATATGCCAATAGGCAATAAGTAATATCCAACGTTAATATGTGTCTTAGCTCTAATATATTTGATCTATGTGACTCAATATATGTATTATATATACTCTCACCAAAAATATAACAAATCAATTATAAGATATTATCCATCATTTAGATGAAAAGAAAAATATTTTTTAAATTCACTACACTTATGCAACATACCCTCCAATTTCCGATTGTCGACAAATTTATGAAACTTAACGTAATATTTGGGATAGGAAACCAAAAGACAGTAGTTTAAACAAAAAGAAATATAACAGTATGTGAGATTTTTTTTCTTTCTTTAAATTATAGAGAGATATATCCTTGTAAAAACAAATCTTTGATGCTATGGAAAGCGAAAGTATCCATAGTAAACAAAAAGGTTTATAATAGGCCATTTAGAAGGAGTGTCGTAGTGATGACCCAAAAAAAAAAAACAGAGTATTGTAGCGAAAATATATTGTAGGCTTGTTAGCCAAAATGGGAAAAAATCTAGCATCTCAAAAGAATTATATTCTATACCCGCATAAACCTTCACAATGAATATTCTAGAATAGTATGTATCTTGAATCTTAGTATGAATCGAAAGTCGAGTTGGGGAAGAAAGACAAATGACGCCATGCATGTGGATCGTACCACATTAGTTATCAACGGTGTTAAAAAGACTACGTTTAAAGCCATTTTAGTAAGGTACGAGCGAAAGCGAATCTTGGCCGAAATTGGATCAATGTAGTAATTATAACCTGACAAGGATTTTCTCCAAATGGTTAAAAGGACAATGTCGGGTAAAGATAGTTGTAGCCAAGGAGTTCATTAACGAGGAGTATGTTCTTTTGGGACAACAATTTATTTAGAATTAAAATGATGAGAGTCGTGAAACCAAAGAGAAAGGTGAGATTCTTTCGAAAGAAACGACAGCGAAGAGAAGCCCAATGGGATTGAAGCTTTGATTTTACATTTTTACCCTTGTTCTTTTAATCATTTTACGTTCAGAAATACCCCTAAATTGATAGATTTATGGGTTAAGGAGCTCTAAGGTTTCGATTTCGGTATGAGGAAAATCAGAAACAACCCTGATTTCACTTTTTAAGTATTTAAAAATCAGATGATACGTCCAGTTTTTATGTTATTTTCTTCAATTTTTTATGTAACTAGTAGCAAAAGAAAACAAGTTAAGTTTCCGAAACCAGCTCAAAATGTGAAAAAGTCATATGCAAGATAATTTCTCCTTCACTCGTTTTATGATATACCTTTGCCAACT
Source organism: Eutrema japonicum (assembly GCA_030161315.1). NCBI lineage: Eukaryota > Viridiplantae > Streptophyta > Magnoliopsida > Brassicales > Brassicaceae > Eutrema > Eutrema japonicum. Next base: position 7,794,613 of record BSQW01000006.1, on the reverse strand, counting down.
TTTTTTGAGGTCACGAAATTTCCTTGGGATAACAAAAAAGAAGATAAGTAAAGTGATGACATTTGTTGGCACATGAGAAAATGGCCGTCAATTTTTATTTCATGAGTCATCAATTTGGAATAATTCTGACTATGTCACCAGCCATGTTTTTTGTGAGTCGCTGATAATAGTGACTAGCAGTAGCGATCAGATGTTGTTACTATTGTTGCGACTGGTCACTGTGGCTTCGTCGCTCAATTTAAAACAGCGGCAATCCAAAATTTGATCACTAAATCTTTGCAATTGATCTTTGGGTTTAGTTTCCAAATCCAACACCACCCAAACGAATGTCATTTGTTCGTAGTCGATGCGATTAATGATGTGTCTCTAATCTTACATGCGATTCTAAAGATTGTGCCAAGTTTAAAATTTATAATCCTAAGCGAAAATATATTGTAGGCTTGTTAGCCAAAATGGGAAAAAATCTAGCATCTCAAAAGAATTATATTCTATACCCGCATAAACCTTCACAATGAATATTCTAGAATAGTATGTATCTTGAATCTTAGTATGAATCGAAAGTCGAGTTGGGGAAGAAAGACAAATGACGCCATGCATGTGGATCGTACCACATTAGTTATCAACGGTGTTAAAAAGACTACGTTTAAAGCCATTTTAGTAAGGTACGAGCGAAAGCGAATCTTGGCCGAAATTGGATCAATGTAGTAATTATAACCTGACAAGGATTTTCTCCAAATGGTTAAAAGGACAATGTCGGGTAAAGATAGTTGTAGCCAAGGAGTTCATTAACGAGGAGTATGTTCTTTTGGGACAACAATTTATTTAGAATTAAAATGATGAGAGTCGTGAAACCAAAGAGAAAGGTGAGATTCTTTCGAAAGAAACGACAGCGAAGAGAAGCCCAATGGGATTGAAGCTTTGATTTTACATTTTTACCCTTGTTCTTTTAATCATTTTACGTTCAGAAATCCCCTAAATTGATAGATTTATTGGTTAAGGAACTCTAAGGTTTCGATTTCGGTATGAGGAAAATCAGAAACAACCCTGATTTCACTTTTTAAGTATTTAAAAATCAGATGATACGTCCAGTTTTTATGTTATTTTCTTCAATTTTTTATGTAACTAGTAGCAAAAGAAAACAAGTTAAGTTTCCGAAACCAGCTCAAAATGTGAAAAAGTCATATGCAAGATAATTTCTCCTTCACTCGTTTTATGATATACCTTTGCCAACTTTTTTTGAGGTCACGAAATTTCCTTGGGATAACAAAAAAGAAGATAAGTAAAGTGATGACATTTGTTGGCACATGAGAAAATGGCCGTCAATTTTTATTTCATGAGTCATCAATTTGGAATAATTCTGACTATGTCACCAGCCATGTTTTTTGTGAGTCGCTGATAATAGTGACTAGCAGTAGCGATCAGATGTTGTTACTATTGTTGCGACTGGTCACTGTGGCTTCGTCGCTCAATTTAAAACAGCGGCAATCCAAAATTTGATCACTAAATCTTTGCAATTGATCTTTGGGTTTAGTTTCCAAATCCAACACCACCCAAACGAATGTCATTTGTTCGTAGTCGATGCGATTAATGATGTGTCTCTAATCTTACATGCGATTCTAAAGATTGTGCCAAGTTTAAAATTTATAATCCTAAGCACAACTTTAACTACTCCAAGTATAGAACAATTAAGTGGTAAGTAGGAGCCGAATCTAAAGGAAGCGATATGATTCACACCAAATATGCAAGGTCGAACATTCTAAGCTAAGCAATTAATATGATTGGTTTTTGTGTCACTCTAACAACCTAAATGCGGAATGGAAAGGAACGTAAACATGTAGAAGAAAGTAAACAAATCAAATTAGCGAGTTAAAATGCAAGTGAAATGACAAGTTAATTAACGATAAGGATGAAGAATAATTATGGTGAGTGTAGTGATATTCAGGCTTTAGCTCTTTATATATTTGATCTATGCCATTGTTTTACGTTAGCTAATGCTCTGTTTTGTTTGTGTTTTGCAGGTAAAAGCAGAGTAAAGTAAAGACACAAAGAATTACAAGTTCTCAAGGCCAAATTCGGCCAAGGTACGTTTTGGAGAGCTTAATGCCAGCTCTCAAGACTTTCACTAGAAGATCAATCAGAGTACAAGAAACCAGAGACTGCACTAGAGATTACAACCGAGAATCACAAGGATAGATATCAAGGAAGAATATGAGTCCTCTCTCTATACATATTCTCTCTCTCGATCAACTTGTTACTCTTTTTCTTCTAGATCCTTATGCGTAACGTCTTTATTCTTGTACAGGTCCAACTCATCAACCTGAGCTCACGCCATTCTCACCTGCGCGTAACAAACCTTATCCTGAAGATTCACTGTACCAAGACGTTGCAGAGCTCAAACGACTTCTCCTAATGCGTTTGACTAAATGAGACTTGCACCTGGGTTGTGTCTATCTTCATGGGCCTTACCAGAATGTCCTTGACCCAACAGCAACCCAAAGCCTCCTTTGACTGAATGCAAAACGACACTCACATTCTCCACCTCGTTTCATTCAGACAAAACTACGAGAATCTTATCTGATCCCCTTTCCGTTCCGACAGCCTTATGTCGAAACCCTAGCTCCCTTTTTTCGAGCTAGATTAGCTCATCTCCGAGCTAATTCCGATCTCTGAGTACCCTGAGATCCCTTCTCCCATCTTCGAACTTCGCCACCGGTAATTATTTGGTGAGTAGATATGCTAGATTCACCTTCGTGTCTATTTTCCTTAACACGATATCCCCATCTGCCACCACATCTCTGATGAAATGATACCTATAGTCTATGTGTTTGGTTCGTTCGTGGAAGACACTGTTCTTAGCCAAGAAGATCGCATTTTGAGAGTCACATAACATCACAACAGTCTTCTGAGGAAACCCAAACTCACTGGTAATCCTCTTTCGTTGCTTCGGCTAGTGCCGTGTATTCAGCCTCTGTTGTTGACAAGGCTACGATTTGTTGCAGACCAGATCTACAACTCACGGTGTTGCCTCCTACTTGGAACAAGTATCCAGTAATAGAGCGTCTTCTAGCTAGGTCAGATGCATAATCGCTATCACAGTAACCTTTTACTTCGAACTTATCAGATTTCTTGAATGTCAATTTGAAGTCTGAAGTTCCTTTGATATATATGAGTATCCATCTGACTGCTTCCTAATGTTGCTTGTTAGGAGAGCTCATGAACCGACTGACAAGACCCATGTCATGAGCAATGTCTGGACGAGAGCCCACCATCGCGTACATCAAGCTTCCTACTGCACTGGAGTAAGGTATGCTTCTCATCTCAAGCCCAGTCTCGGCCTTATCTTCTTGTTTAGTACCAGATAGCTTGAAATGACAACCCATAGGTGTCTGAACTGTTCTTGAATTATCCATATCAAAACTTCTTAAAACCTTATGAATATAAGCCTCCTGAGATAATATAAGAATACATTTTGCTCTGTCTCTGATGATGTCCATACCTAGGATCCTCTTGGCAGGTCCTAGGTCCTTCATCTCGAACTCTTTACTTAAAATATCTTTAAGTCTCTGAATTTCAACTAGATCCTTAGCAACAACTAACATATCATCTATGTATAGTACAAGATACACAAAACTTTCATCACCATAACTCTTGAAATACACGCAGCTATCAAACTGACTTCTTGAATAACCCTGTAGTTTTATAAACTGATCAAACCTCAAATTCCATTGTCTCGGAGATTGCTTTAACCCATATAACGACATTTGAAGCAGACAAACCTTATTACCCTTGGCATAACCTTCTGGTTGATCCATCAAAATCCTTTCTTCCAAGTTTCCATGTAAGAAAGCCGTTTTAACATCCAATTGCTCTAACTCATAATCAAAGTTAACCACCACAGATAACATCAGCCTTATGGTCGTATGTTTAACCACAGGAGAAAATACTTCATGGTACTTAATGCCTTCAATCTGAGAATAACCTTTTGCCACCAAACGTGCCTTGTATCTCGTTCCTCAACCCCTGGAATACCTGGTTTGAATTTGAAAACTCATTTGCATCCAATAGTTCTTTCACCTTCAGGTTTGTCAATTAATTTCCATGTCTGATTCTTGTCTAATGAAACCATCTCCTCATCAGCAGCTCCTTTCCACTTCCTCTTATCCTTTCCTTTCATGGCTTCCTGAAATGATCTTGGTTCGTATTCCTCAATCAATTATGCCATGATTAGAGCATATGAAGCTACATCTGAATCATCAAATCTGCTTGGAGGTTTAATCACTCTTCTTCCTCTGTCTTGAGCTAACTGATAACTCCCTGGTGACTCAGTTTCTGATTAAGATTCTTCTTCTGAATCCTCTACTACTTCAGAATCAGAAATAACTCCACCTGCTTCTGAAGATTCTCCACCTTGGTGTCCAGATTCAACACCTTCTTTAGTTGTTGGAAGAACCAGAGAAACTTTTTTCTTCCCTTTTGGATCATCAATGTGATTGTTCTTTTCAAAAAATTTATCAAAGTCTTTGTAAACAACATCTTCACAGAAAGTAACCTCACGACTGATGATGCACTTTATGTCTTCACTGCTCCATATCATGTATCCTTTAACTCCTTGAGGATACCCTACAAATACTCCCTTCTTTGCTCTAGGCTTGAGTTTTCCTTGATCAACATGAAAGTAAGCCAAACATCCGAATCTTCTCATATGAGAATATTCGGGCTTTCTTCCTGTCCATACTTCTTCAGGCACTTCAAAATTTAGAGGAACAGATGGTGACCTGTTAATCATGTAGACCATAGTAGACGTAGCTTCAGTCCAAAATGCTTCTCCCAATCCTGTCTCACTCAGGAAACTCCTGACCTTCTCAAGTACAGTTCTGTTCAAACTTTCAGCTACTCCGTTTTGTTGAGGAGTTTAAAGGACATGTTTTATGTCTTAGAACTCTATGTATCTTGCAATGATCTTCAAACAACTTGTTAACATATTTTAATCCATTATCTGTCCTTAAAGCCTTAAGCTTGAACCCACTTTGATTCTCAACAAACGCTTTCCATTCAATGAACTTGCAAAAAGCTTCATCTTTAGTCCTTAAGAAATAGATCCATACTTTTCTTGAGAAGTCATCCACAAAAGATATGTAATACTGACACTTGGACAGACTTGGAGTAACATTTGGAGAACCCCATAAGTCTGAATGCACATACTTTAACCTCTCTTTAGAAGTATGGTTTCCTGTTTTAAATGACAGCTTATGAAACTTTCCCACAATGCAAAACTCACAATGTTTTAATTCTTAAACTTCTTCAGACTTTATGAATTCCTTCTTAACCAACACTTGTAAGCCTTTTGCACTCATGTGACCCAACCTACTGTGCCATAGTGAGGTTTTACATGCCTTTACTGCTGCATTTACTTGACCCACAACAGGTTTCCCATCTAAAATGTATAGAGTATTTTTGTAGTTACCAGCCATCACTTCTCTATCTTTTAGAAACACTTGCAATCTGAAATTCTTCGACTGAAACCAACAAACCTGAGATTCCAGCTGGCCCAGTCAAATCAGATTCCTTTTAGCAGTAGCTGAGTATTTGACTTTTGTTAAAACAACAGTTGTGTTGTTATAGTTAACAAGTTTCAGCTTCCCAATAGCAGTTATATCACATTAAGTATCATTTTCCATCAAAATCTTTCCACCATCAATTTCTTCTATATCGAACATTAGATCCTTCCTGAAAGTTAAATGATAGGAACATCCAGAATCATGAACCCAGTCATCACGAGTCTGTCTTTCTGATGCAGTTAAAACCAAAGGCTCGTCATGCTGTGCTTGACCCATACTTGCTTCTACATTGGTCCCACTTGAATGACCTTTCCTTGGACAGTCCTTTTTAAAATGTCCCTCAGCTCCACAGATCCAATAAGTCCTTTTGTTTTTGATTTTGTACTTGCCTTTGTTTTGCTGTTTTCCTTTAGCATTGAACTTCTTGTCAGCGAGAGGTTTAGACTGAACATATAATCCTTCATTGCTAGATTTCGTCAAGTAGGTTCCCTTCTGCTTCAGTTCTGTTTCCAAAGAGTAGGCTGCTGTAGTAATTTCTTATAGAGTAATAGTTTGCTTCCCACCTCTGTACTTTAGAGTGTGTACTAATTGAGCAAACTGTGAAGGCAAACTGTTCAGCAGAATAACAGTTTGATCTTCATCACTTAACTCCACATCTAGACATGCCAAATCTGAGACTAACTTGTTGAATGTATCCAGATTTCTGTCTAGATTTTTACCCTCCTCCATCTTAAAACTATAGAACCTTTGCTTAAGATAGAATCTGTTAAGCAAGGATTTATCATGATATTGTGATTCCAAAGAATCCAACATGTCTTGAGCAGTTTTATGCTTCAAGCCAACCTTTCTCAATACCATATCCGTTAGACTCATACTTAGCAAATTTTTAATTCTGCGATCCTTCTCCTGCCTCTTGTGATCAGTTTTTACCTCTTCACTTTCTTTACCACTTTCTTTACCATTTCCCTTAGTGTCAACTTCAGATGTTTCACCATCTACCTTTAACACTGAATCGAGACCAAGAATCTCTAACTGAGCCAGAACTCTATGCTTCCATATGGTGTAATCTCCTTCACCATCGAACTTCTCTACTTCCCATCTACCCTGTGTAGGTTCAACCATCTTCCTTAACCCAGACCTGACTCACAAATCACGTAGAAAGAAAACCAGAAAATCACACGCATAACACCAACACTAAATAGATATCCAGAATACCAGAAAATCCAATAAACTGTATATCAGAAACCCAGAACACCAGAAAGATAACCAGATAACACTTATAGATTCAGAAACCAGGTAGGATCCAATTTTACCTACTGAATCTGTGTCTTCTAATTCCAGTAGATCTGTACAGTATCAAAACAGAAAACTACCTTGACCGCTCCAACCTAGAGCTCTGATACCACTTGTAGTGATATTCAGGCTTTAGCTCTTTATATATCTGATCTATGCCATTGTTTTACGTTAGCTAATGCTCTGTTTTGTTTGTGTTTTGCAGGTAAAAGCAGAGTAAAGTAAAGACACAAAGAATTACAAGTTCTCAAGGCCAAATTCGGCCAAGGTACGTTTTGGAGAGCTTAATGCCAGCTCTCAAGACTTTCACTAGAAGATCAATCAGAGTACAAGAAACCAGAGACTGCTCTAGAGATTACAACCGAGAATCACAAGGATAGATATCAAGGAAGAATATGAGTCCTCTCTCTATACCTATTCTCTCTCTAGATTCCTACACGATCTGCTTGTTACTCTCTCTCTTCTAGATCCTTCTGCGTAACGTTTTTATTCTTGTACAGGTCCAGCTCATCAACCTGAGCTCACGCCATTCTCACATGCGCGTAACAAACCTTATCATGAAGATTCACTGTACGAAGACGTTGCAGAGCTCAAACGACTTCTCCTAATGTGTTTGACTAAATGAGACTTGCACCTGGGTTGTATCTATCTTCATGGGCCTTACCAGAATGTCCTTGGCCCAACAGCAACCCAAAGCCTCCTTTGACTGAATGCAAAACGACACTTACAGTAAGAATGGACAATGGATAGATAATAGAAAATGTATGATTTTCCGGTTGGCTATCGATGTTAAAACTCTCAAGCAAACTTACTTACAAGAAAAGGATTCTAAGACAAAGACCAACTCATTTATATGAAACTAGTCATTTGTTAGTCGATTGGTTAAGCTAAGCTTCCGCTTGAAACCAAGACAATAACAAACATTACGAGCAAGTCATGCAATGCCTACAAATCATCTCAATATGGATTTCAACCGGGAAAGCATGATATGTACAAATGGAACTCTCGTAGACATTTCCACACATGAAAGACCATTAACATAGGTTTTGGATGATCAAGCCTCATCATAACATTAAACAAATTCCAAATAAACAAAAGCGTAAAGATCTATCCTAAAACATCAAATACAAACCATAAAACCAACCAAATTTACTAACCCATTATCCAAATTCACGTACTTACACAAGACTTAAAAACCGAAAATTGTTTCGGTCGCGTAAGTTGTGTGTCAACTCGGAAGAGGCCTGGTGTAACTGCAGGTATCATTGTCTCGTTGACTGGAACGGGGAAAAACTCTGATGCATTGTCGAAGAGGGTAGGGATCTCGGATGCCGTTAGCCAACGTTGAGTGGCGGCGGCGAGGACGACATCAGTCATAGGATCTTCGGTGATCTGGTGGGTTAACTCGTTCTCAACAAAGATATTGTTCATCACCATTTTTGGGAAAGAAATCAGAGTTATTTTTCGAGAATTGATGAAAATTTAATTCCGGTGTTGCGCTAGGTTATTTAAGGAGGTTCCAATTAGTTCGGCGGGGTTTGATTTTTTTTAAAAAAAATCAAACCTTCATTTCAGCCAACAATTCTTGGCCTTAGGCCCTTGACGCCCAAAAATCGCACACCAAAATAAAAATTTGAATTTTTTTGCCAGTGTCTTGTCATGGTGTTCTCATTAGCCGTTTGAGCCTTCTTACTCACAACCATAAGAAGAGCATAAAAAAAAGAAGCTTTGGAAGAAAGAAGTTAAAGCAAAGTAGTAGCCAATACTATTATTTCGAACAAACTTACAAACGATTTAATCAAACAAAACTTAAAAAACGATTAATCAAAAAACACAAAGTTCAGAAACTGTAATCTTAGTAATATAATCTATAGTGGACAAAAGTAGTGTAGTTGGGCGGGTCACATTCTCTTCCGTAAGTCAATCTATACACACGCGCCTCTTTAAAGTCATCATTTCAGCGTTCAAATTTTGCATGCCTAATTACGAATCGTACATCGTATTGAATATTATGATCCCAGAATCGTGGCAAATGATTTTAATCAACATCACAGATTGAGAGGTCTATTAAATGAATTTATTGGGCCTTGGCCATTAACTGTATTTGTAATTTATCAATATATAAAGAAAAATTCTTGGGTTCACCTCTTTATTCATCTTTTTTTTTTTCTAACCAATCAATGCCATCTAATTTATTTAAACAAAATAAAAATTAATATTACTATAATAAAAGTTATGGTGTTATATGTCTACTATTTATATTTAAGTTTAGGGTTTAGGGTTCATGCTTTATGTTTTAGGGTTTAAGTTAAGGGGTTAGAGTTTAGGGGTTAGGGTTAGAGTTTAGAGTTTAGGGTTTAGGGTTAATGGTTTAGAGTTTAGAGTTTAGGGTTTAGGGTTTAGGGTTTAGAGTTTAGAGTTTAGGGTTTAGGGTTTAGGGTTTAAATAGGGTTTAGGGTTTAAGTTTAGGGTTTAAAGTTTAGGGTTTGGAGTTTAGGGTTAGGTTTAGGGTTTAGAGTTTAGAGTTTAGGTTTAGGGTTTAAAGTTTAGGGGTGGGTTTAGGGTTTAGGGGTGGGTTAATGGTTTAGAGTTTAGAGTTTAGGGTTTAGGGTTTAGGTGCTTTATGGTTTAGGGTTTACGTTTATGATTTAGAGTTTAGGGTTTGGAGTTTAGGGTTTAGGGTTTAGAGTAAGGGTTTTAGGGTTTAGAATTTAGGGTTGGGTTTAGGATTTAGAGTTTATGATTTAGAGTTTAGGGTGGATTTAGAGTTTAGGGTTTAGGGTTTAGAATTTAGGGTTGGGTTTAGGGTTTAGAGTTTGGGGTTCAGGGTTTAGGGTTTAGGGTTTAAGGGTTAAGTTTAGGGTTTAGAGTTTAGGGTTTATGGTTTAGGTGTATGTCTTTTGAGTAATTTGTCAAATTTTAATAATTTAAAGTTTTATATTTGGTAGGAAGAAAAGAAGTTACGATCCCACTAATATTAATTTTTATTTTATTTAAATTAATTAGATGACATATTTTGATTGGCTTTAAAAAAAGAAATTTTTAAAAATACCATCTTAGCTACTTCACTTTACAAAACTACAATCAACTAAAAGTTTATTCAAAATTACCATCATTTAATACATTTCTACCCATTTTACCTTTGAAGCTTGTTAAATCGCGATATCTCTTTTGCCGAGGTTTCCATGAAGGCATCGTTGCAATATCACCGGAATTGAGATCCGAAGAAGACTGGTCCGACGAATCTCGTCGTTGCAATATGTCACCGGAATTCAGACCCGAACAGACCATCCAGGGCACCAACGGAGATTGAGCCAGTAGACAACACTTAGGTTTTGGGAGAAAATTCATAAATTTGTTTGTTCAATTAGGTGTTGAGGACGATCGCTTTTTAGTTAGATCAGATTATGGGATTTTAGTTTTCCAGGATGACGATGTCTGCGCAATTGAGAATTTTCTTTGTTGAATTCTTTGATGTAGGGATTATATATGATTTTCGGTTCTATGGATGACGATGTCATTGAGAAATTTCTTTGTTCAGTAAATTTATATAGCCTTATAAATCATAGCTGTTTATATATCATGTGACAATTATTAGCTTAGCCAGCTTCTGGGTTCAATAACCCCTTGAAAGTCTGTGATTATAGAGGCAATTGAGAAGTTTCTTTGTTGAATTCTTTGTCCTGTAGGGATTGTATTTGATTTTAGGTTTTGGAGATTACGATGTCATTGAGAAATTTCTTTGTTCAGTAAATTTATATTGCCTTATAAATCATAGTTTATATATCATGTGACAATTATTGAGCTTTGTCTGAGTTCCATAACCCCTTGAAACTTGGTGTCATTAAGTTTATAGAGTTTCTTTGTTGAATTATTAGTAGATGTAGCTTCATAGATTCTATTGGAGATAACGATGTCATTGAGAAAATTTATTTGTCAGTAAATTTATATAGTCTTATAAATCATAGTTTATATATCAGGTGACAATTATTGAGCTTGCTTATGTGTTCAATAAGCCAGGTCGGTGTCATTAAATTATAGAGATATGACAATGTAGATTTGTAAATTTATGAGCTAATTTATAGGACCTTGTAAACCATATTTTTGCTTTTATCAGGTTACAGTAATTGAACTTTACATAGTATGTGGAAGATGGGAGTTCACAAATGGCACTTGAGATTTCATTATTGATGGTGAAAGAGGAAGCTCAATTAGTGTCATCAAAGAAGACATTACCTACAAGGATTTGGTTGATGTGGTTTTAGAAGATTTTGGGGTGGATGGTGATGTGATTTCTGTAATGATCAGTTATGGATCAAGCTTTAAAGAACTTCCTCCAGTGTTTTTTAGGAATGATCGGCAAATAACATCCTTTTTGAACAAGCTTGAAGATAGGGGAGAAGTTAAGTTATCTGTTACATTGACAGAAAGTAACAAGAAAAGTATCAATGAAGTTTCTAGCACACCACAAAATAAGGTACTTACAAAAATTCTTTGTTTAACTGTTTATTTATAAGTGTTTTAAAAAAACATTTCTGCATATTTATAAAATTACTATGATAGAGAATGTTCAATTCGAAGAGAGTTTTAATGCTACAACTCATTCACGTCTGGTTGGGGATAAGGTAGTTTTATAAGTTAAAAACATGTGTTATTCATATATAAGAGTTTTTAAAATATGTCACTTTTTCTTTTTACAGAGACAAATGAACTCAATTACTGATGAGGGTGTTACAACTACTAATCTGTCACTTCATGTTTATTCATTTATCAAAGAAAACTGTTTGTTTATTCATTTATAAGGGTTTGTAATTTTGTTTGTTGTTTTTTTCCAAAGTTGCAGAGAATGGTGAACTCGACCACTCATGTGCTTTATGGATCAGAAACATCAAAATTACGACGTGGTTACCAACATGAATTTTCAGTTCATGTGGAAAATTTCTCAAAGACAAACATGATATGAGCAACAGGCTGCTGACTATGCCAATGAAATATAGCATTGAGTTTCATACTCAGCATTAGGACAGGAAAAGATATATTCTTCGTTGCATTGATGAAAAATGCAAATGGAGATTTCGCGTAACCAAAGTGAAGGGGACTGAAAGCTTTGTGGTTTGCCAGTATATGCATGAGCATAGCTGTGACACTTCCTTAAGGAAGGTCAATCATCGACAAGAAAATGTCAAGTTGTTGGGTACAATGGTAAGAAATCATTTGGAGGGAGGAAAGATTGAACTAAGACCAAAGCAAATTGCAGAGAAGATCAGAAAAGACCATGGGGGTTGTGGCTTCCTTCCCATTGTGTTTTTGAATAATGGTTTTACAAAAGTAGTATTTTTGAGATTGTCCCCTTCTAAAACCATATAAATCATTTAATACAATCCTTTTAAAGTCTTTTATAACTTTACAAAACCATATAAAACTATATAAATTCTCATATAAATCTTTTCAAAGTCCTTTAAAAGTCTTTTAAAATGATACAAAATAATATAAACTTATAAAAATCCTTTTAAAACAATTTATTTTGCAATTTATAAGACCTTGTAAACCTGATAAATACAACAGAAGATTCAACAAAACAGACTTCATCAAAGTGTTCATAAGAGAATTATACCAATGTTTTCACCATACTATATCCTAACTGTTAAAACAAAAGAGGATTATCCAAAATAATATTCTTATAAATCCTTTAAAGCACTTTACCAATATTGTTTACAAATCAAATGTTAGTGTTAGTATTATAGTTGGTTATCTACTTAGTTGTCTATTGCATATTAGTAAAGACTCAGCCGAAGCAAATTATTGGATATTTTGGGTGTTTAATTGGTTTTATATGGTACTTTTAAAACCATATAAAACCATATAAATCCTTATAAAACCATATAAACTCATATAAATTCTTTTAAAACGATTTAGTTTGCAATTTATAATAAAGCCTTGTAAAACCTGATAAAACAACAACAGATAACAAACTTCATCAAAGAAAACAATATCAGTGTTTAGGCATACAATATCCTTGTTAAAACAGAAAGGGATTATACAAAATAAACTTCACCACATGTGTTAACACTTGACACACAAAGATCTTCATACTTATTGAAAAGAAAGGGATTTGTAAATTTATGAGCTAATTTATAGGACTTTGTAAGCCATAATTTTGCTTTTATCAGGTTACAATGATTGAACTTTACATAGTATGTGGAAGATGGGAGTTCACAAATGGCACATGAGATTTCATTATTGATGGTGAAAGAGGAAGCTCAATTAGTGTCATCAAAGAAAACATTACCTACAAACCATATAAAACCATATAAACTTATATAAATTCTTTTAAAACGATTTAGTTTGCAATTTATAAAGCCTTGTAAAACATGATAAAACAACAACAGACAACAAACTTCATCAAAGACAAAAATATCAGTGTTTAAGCATGCCATATCCTTGTTAAAACAGAAAGGGATTATACAAAATAAACTTCACCACAGGTGTTAACACTTGACAGACAAAGATGTTCATACTTATTGAAAAGATAAAAAGAAAGCACTGCCATTTTTTTTCACAGGTCCATCCTCAGTGATTGTCCCTATTCAAAACGAAAGCGGCAAAAAGGGGATGGTTTAGTGTACTTTATTGGATACACATATGAGAAACTCCACCACAAAGTCACATATATTTATCTGGAGGTCAGATTATTGGTCTGCAAATATATCACAAGCTAGCTTTTTCTTGATATCTCTAATATTTTCAGAGGACAGCTTGGACAGGTCTTGAATGCGCATAGCATGACAAATTATAAACCATAAACCATTCATTTATAAGGGCTTTTAAACAAAATCACAATACGAGTAAGGAATCTCAACCTCACATGCTACTTTCTTGTTTTTGGTAGGGACAAACATTTAATTGTCAAGAACAATCAAACGTTAAGTATGTAAAAAATTCTGCAAAAGCTCTATTTTGCCTCCTCCAATTCTACGATGCAAATGGATTGAAAATAACTTATTAACGTAATGGATCCGCCAAAAATGAACTCATCAAAGAGAGAAAGAACAAGCTGGAGAGCATAAATCACAAGAATCAGGTCAAAAGAAACCCCAAAACAAAGACACCTCGATAGAGTAACCATAAATCAAAATCAAAGTTGAGAAAGAACACGATATCTTTTTAAGAATATTATCTGTGATGCTGAAGTAAATCTAATAGAAATACGATTATCCATACCTATTCCTCGAGCTGTAGTAGCAATATTGATGATCTCAGAAGACGGCCCCATAGTTGCTCTGACCAGAGAGATAGAAGCTAAATCAAACATGGTGGAGAACGATGAACTGAACGTAACATGACGAAACTCGGCAGAATACAGAGAAATTCAGCAAATTACGTATGGTGAATCTCGACAGAGATTGGCAGAGCATGATTCAGCTCCACCGATTCCGATTCCGACTCGCACAAGATTCACCGATCTACGGTTTTCTGGTGGGACGAGAAATTTTTATTTCTCTCCTCCGTGTTTAGTCTAGGGATAATTTCATCATTTTCACAATTAAGTAGTTGTATATATGAAAATGGTCAGTGATTGATAGTAGTTTTACAAAATGATATTTCAAAAGTTGTACTTAAAAAAGGGGTGAATCAAAAAAAATTCTATATTGATTAGCTAGAAAAAGAGGAGATGGATTGAACCCAAGAATGGTTCATATATAAATTAGAAACTGATTTTGGAATTAAATACTTAAACCACCAACGATATACTTATAGTATTTATTTATACGTTAAATTTAAAAATTATCAAAATTATAGACCAAACTACTCAATAGTCTTTTTTTTTGTTCTTGTAAGCACAAAAAAATGCACAAGGATATTGAGGAAATTTACGAAGTAGTCTTTAAATTTGAATATTATCTTCTTTTTTTTGTTTAAACACTACAAGAAAACAAGGCGATTTTCGACCGGAATTCCGACCGGAAAAAAACGGTCGGAAATTTCCGACCGTTTTCCGACTAAATACCGATGGAATAAACCCGGTCGGAAACCGGTCGGAAATTTCCGACCGTTTTTTTTCGGTCGGAAATTGGTCAGGAATTCCCGACCGATTTCTGACAATATAGAGACCGGTCATATATGGTCGGAAATCGGTCCGAAATTCCGATTTAATATTTTTTACAAACATAAAATAAACGTGTTGCTATACATTTAAAACATGTGTTCTCGCACCGTCGGTAATCGGTCGGGAATTTCCGACGAATTCCCGACCATTTGTGGTTTCGAAACCTCAAATGGTAAAAATTTGATTACGTTTATGATTGCTAGGGTTAGATATGATATATTGAAAGAATTCAATGTTAAAATATCTTAATAATCATTCTTTTTAAGCTTTTAATCAAAACCCGACAAGAAACCGATAAGTGTGAGTATAAGTTATATGTATCGTTATAAAAGGTTACACTCGTTCTCTAATCGATTCATATAAATCGTCATATGGTCCATTTTTTGTTTACCTATTAAGTTAGTTGTTAGTAAATAAGATTAGTAGATATTTCTTAAATCTTATATGGTTTTTAAATTTAGGATTTCATACCCTAAACCCTATATGGTCAGAATTTGGTCAGAAATTTCCGACCAATTTCCGACCAATTAGGATTTATGGTATGAAATACTAATATTTCAAAAATTTCTAAGTGTTTATAAACTTGTGTGGTATAAATTGTTAATTTTAAGTGTTTATACACTTAGCATTTTATAAATGATATTTTTACACTTAGCATTTTATACTAATATAAGTGTTTATACTAATATTTTTATACTTAGCATTTTTCGGAAAATCTTCATAAACGGTTGGAATTTGGTCAGAAATTTCCGACCAATTTCCGACCAATTAGGATTTATGGTATGAAATACTAATATTTCAAAAAATTCTAAGTGTTTATAAACTTGTGTGGTATAAATTGTTAATTTTAAGTGTTTATACACTTAGCATTTTATAAATGATATTTTTACACTTAGCATTTTATACTAATATAAGTGTTTATACTAATATTTTTATACTTAGCATTTTTCGGAAAATCTTCATAAACGGTCGGAATTTGGTCAGAAATTTCCGACCAATTTCCGACCAATTAGGATTTATGGTATGAAATACTAATATTTCAAAAATTTCTAAGTGTTTATAAACTTGTGTGGTATAAATTGTTAATTTTAAGTGTTTATACACTTAGCATTTTATAAATGATATTTTTACACTTAGCATTTTATACTAATATAAGTGTTTATACTAATATTTTTATACTTAGCATTATTTTGGAAAATCTTCATATACGGTTGGAATTTGGTCAGAAATTTCCGACCAATTTCCAACCAATTAGGATTTATGGTATGAAATACTAATATTTCAAAAATTTCTAAGTGTTTATAAACTTGTGTGGTATAAATTGTTAATTTTAAGTGTTTATACACTTAGCATTTTATAAATGATATTTTTACACTTAGCATTTTATACTAATATAAGTGTTTATACTAATATTTTTATACTTAGCATTTTTCGGAAAATCTTCATAAACGGTCGGAATTTGGTCAGAAATTTCCGACCAATTTCCGACCAATTAGGATTTATGGTATGAAATACTAATATTTCAAAAATTTCTAAGTGTTTATAAACTTGTGTGGTATAAATTGTTAATTTTAAGTGTTTATACACTTAGCATTTTATAAATGATATTTTTACACTTAGCATTTTATACTAATATAAGTGTTTATACTAATATTTTTATACTTAGCATTTTTTGGAAAATCTTCATAAACGGTTGGAATTTGGTCAGAAATTTCCGACCAATTTCCGACCAATTAGGATTTATGGTATGAAATACTAATATTTCAAAAAATTCTAAGTGTTTATAAACTTGTGTGGTATAAATTGTTAATTTTAAGTGTTTATACACTTAACATTTTATAAATGATATTTTTACACTTAACATTTTATACTAATATAAGTGTTTATACTAATATTTTTATACTTAGCATTTTTTTGGAAAATCTTCATATACGGTTGGAATTTGGTCAGAAATTTCCGACCAATTTCCGACCAATTAGGATTTATGGTATGAAATCTACGTGTGGTCGGAAATTGGTCGGAAATTCCAGACCAATTTCCGACCATACAGGGTTTCGAAACCTCAAACCGTAAAAATTTGATTACACTTATGTTTGCTAGGGTTAGATATGATCTTTTCAAATAATTCAATGTCTAACTATCTTGAGAATCAATATTTTTGAGCATTTAATCCAAACCTTACAAGAAAACGAAAATTGTAAGTATAAGTTCTATGTTTCGTTAAGAGAGGTTAAACCCGTTCTCATATCGATTCATAAAAATCGTCATATACTCTATTTATGTTGACCTTGCCAAATTGTTTTTAGACATAAGATGTTTAGATGTTTTTTAAAGCCTATACGGTATTCAAATTTAGGATTTCATACCCTAAACCCTATATGGTCGGAAATTGGTCGGAAATTACCGACCAATTTCCGATGAATATTAAATTATTCGACATGCAATTTTTAGAATGGTCGGAAATTGGTCGGTAATTTCCGACCAATTTCCGACCATTCTAAAAAAAAACCCGGGAAATAAACCGCCAAACGAAATTTATCGAAATTCATTGTACGCGGTTTATTAAAAATTTCCGACCGGATCCCGACCGGATCCCGACCGTATGGGTTCAATAAATCAAAAACTGTTCTTCTTCTTCCTCATTTCCTTTCACCTTCTCTCCTTCTTTGGATCTCTTCTCTCCTTCTCTCTTGTCGCCGCCGCCGTCCGCTGTTGTCCTCCCCTCGCCGCCACCGTCCAAGGTATCTTCTCTTCTCTCTTTTCTTCTTCCTTTTTTCCTCTCCTTGCTAACTTCTCTCTCTTCTTCTTTAGGTCGCCGCCGCCGCCGTCGAAGACCCTCGCCGGATTTGCCTCCACGCCGCCATCGTCGTCCATCTAGCCATGTAAGAATTTTTGTTTTCCCTAATCAATTTTATTAGATTTGTTAGATTTTAGGTTAATAATTTGTTATAGTTGTTAGGTTTGTTAGATTTGATTAAATATGAAAGGTTAGAATTTAGGTTAGATTGTTGTTAGGTTAATAATGTGGATTTTGTGTTTAAATATTTTAGAAATAATATTGAAAAAAATAGGAAAATATTTTTGTGTTAATTGTGAAATAGTTTTATTATTTCACAAGTGATTTTAATTTTTTTTTAGAATTTTAGAACATTTTTATGCATTTTACAAGCGATCTATTTTTTTTTATTAGTGATTTTAAATGATTTTTTTCATTTTACATGTGATTTTAAATGTTATAAGTGTTTTAGATTTTTTTTAGAATATTAGTAAAATTTTGGCATTTTACAAGTGATTTTTAAAATTTTTATGTTATATAAATTTGTTTTTGCAAATAAAACAAATTCTAAATTTTCATAATTTTTTTCTGTTTTTTGAAATATTTTTAGTATTTTTTATATTTTAAATAATTCTAACAACTAACAAATTTTTTGTTTTTTTTATAGGCCGTACGAGGATTTTGATAACATTCGCCGCGGTGGTTCGTTTCGAGGCATTCAACCACATCAACATAACGATCCGCCATCGGAGACCCCTAGTCCAAGACAAAGTGCGAATGTCCCGGAGTCGCACAGTCAAGCTCCTGCAATCATGTCCATCGAGGAGTTAGTCCAACAATCGGGGAGGAACTTGCACATCCGGTCGGAAATCACTGGCCTGACGGATTGGATGAAAGCGAAGTTCTCGGATTTCCCGGGCACCGGCACGGGATCGGGAACGGGAATTTAATTTTAATGTTTTTGTAATTTCAAAACAATTTTATTTTATTTCAAAACAATTATTATATTTTAATTTTAATTTTAATTTTCTTTTTCGAATTATTAATTTAATTTAATTTAAAACAAAATCATTAATTTTAAGAATTTTAAAAATACTGTTTTTTAATTACCCGTCGGAAATTGGTCGGAAATTATCCGGTCCGGAATTGGTCTGGAATTATCTGGTCGGAAATTGGTCGGAAATTATCCGGTCTGGAATTGGTCGGAAATTATCCGGTCCATAATTGGTCGGAATTCTAGTCCCGTCGGAAAATCGTCGGGAATTCCCCGACTATTAATATTCATCGGAATACAGTCGGGAAAGTGGGTGGTCGGAAATTGGTCGGAAATTTCCGACCAATTTCCGACCATTTTTTATTTCCGACGCGATAGTCCCGACGGGCAAAATCGGTCGGAATTTCATCGGAAAAGACGTTTCCCGACGGTTTTCCGACCGATATGGCCGTCGGAAATCGCTTGCATTCTTGTAGTGAAATGTTAGGAGATTTTTTAAGTTTTCTCTGAAGATAAAATAGGTTTGACAGCCAAATTTTTTGAAATAAAACGGCGATGGACATCATATATATTTTCAAACTCGTAACAAATTTTATGATATACCGTATCACAAGCAAAATGCGTTACATATATTTATATAAAAATTACATACACGAAACCGATTTTAACATGTATTGTAGGGGTGGGCACGGAGCAAATATCATGGTTTTTTTTGGTATTTGCGATCCGCTCCGCTCCACCCGGATATTTGCGTTTTCGATTCGCTTCGATCCGAAAATTTTCGAAATTTTCGGATATCCGTAAGTGCGGATATCCATAAATGCGGATATCCGTATATGCGGATATCCGGAATTTCAATATATATCCGCGGATATCCGATCCGATCCGTTTAAAAAAAAAAATTTAAAAACATAAATTTCAGAAAATTAGATAAAAAGAAAAGTTGTATTAACGAAGGAAGAGAGTCGATCTCACGCGCTCCACATTTTTTCTCTCTCGAAGGCTTCCTCGTTTCCTCCGCTTGGGCTTCTCCGGTTGCCGGCGTTCATTGTCGGTGCCGCGAGGAGCCCTCCCTTTTGTTGTAGCTGCTCTCCATGATAGTGGTGGTTGCAAAGAGTAATCGAAGTAACAACTTTCTTCTCTTCGGTGTTGCTGTGGTGTGGCGAGGCGGCGTGGTGGCGGATACAAACGGCGACTCGTTTCATTACTTTCCAGAAGCTCGGGAGCTGCTAGAGGCCGGTGGCGAAGGAGATCGGCGCTATAGAAGAAGTGAAGAACGATGATGATAGATCGCGGATCTATCAAGAAGAAGATAGAGGTGGGTGAGAAGAGAATTAAAGAAGTAGATGAGAATTCAGAAGAAATGAGATGATAAGATAGAAGAAGAAGACGAGAGAGATGAGAGAGTTTGTGAATTGTTTGATTAATTATTTGATAAAGGAAAAGGTTTACAAACGTATTCCTTTACCCCAAAACGACATCACTTTAATAAAAGCATAACAACTTAATAAACATAATAGAGATCCTTCGCTTCTGCAGAGCCTTTACACTATTTTAATCATTTTTTAGCCACTACCGACATATATAAATATATAATTACGGAGCGGAACGGATATCCGGCTTTTAAAAAAAAGATATTTGCGATTTGCTCCGTTTTTTACGGATACTACATTTTGCTATTTGCTTTGTTTCGAACATTTACGGATATCCAGATTTTTCGAATCGAATCAATACGAATACCGGATCGAAGCGGATATAACGGATATTTTGCCCAGCTCTAATGTATTGTTCCCGCATACAACCATTCAATATTGAGTATTTGACTGACTTGGTCAAATTATGAGAAAGTCAACCCATCTGATAGTCTCACTTTATGTGAATGATGAAGTAGTCATCTCCGTTTTCCCGGCGCCAACACCGGAGAATCCGCGCCAACGCATGGCTCCGACTCAGTTCCATCACAAGATCTCCGAACTCGGATCACCTCTCATCCACCAACCACCGATCGTCAAACCTAATCTTCAAAGCCACATCTCGGATCGACATCGACGGATCTTGAAAGCTTTCCTCGTCGAACGAAATGTGGCTCGTAGCGTACCGGATCTACTGAGTAATCGCTAGTCACGACTCATCTCCGCCGCGCCGGACGCAGCTCCGTTTCGATGTCACGATTATCCACGCCTCGCACTGCCGGAGAATAAGAGACCGAGTCTCCAAGGTTCACGGCGCAACCACCAGTCGTCTATGAAGCTCTACTAACAGAACCGGAGAGGTCCTCTCGCCGGAGTGGCCTCGGAAGTGACGAAAGAAGAAGGGGCGAACAGGTGAGAGAAAAAGAAGGGAACGATTGTCTTTTTCAAGACACCAAAACGTTACTAGTCATATTAATCTATTATTATCTTTTGGTGTAGATTTGTAGTAGAGACTAGAAAAAAAAATAAAGAAGCCTTGAGCTACACTAATGCTTGAAATTCATCCTATTCTCTGAGATTCTCTAAATCAGAAACTAACAAAAATAATATATTTGGTGATTGGTGTTTTTGGTGATTCACTTATTTGATCAGGCCATGCAGTTCTGGGAGTTTATATGCTCATTATCTTAGCTTGATGAGGAAGTTATAACCAAAACGACAAGAAATACTCAAACTCTGTATATAAAATTAACAATATGGGTGGGTTTGGTTCGGTTTCCAAGCAAAGAAAAGAAAAAATAAAATCTAAAAACGAACAAAGATAGAAACTTATTTCATAAAAGATTTAGATCAGAAAGTTTCTCACAAGGTATTTTTGGTAAAAGAAATGTGCATAAAAACTAGATAGTATCATAACTTAGGCTACCAATTACATAAGATGAAATCTATATTAAATGAGAAATGTACCAGATCAACCCAAAGAAGTTGGTTTACCCCAAAATCATAGAGCTCGTGTGCAGGAAACTGACGAATTCCATCGACCATCATGTCGGTGGGTTCGATCTTCAGAGGAAAATTTTCAGAGTATATTGACGTTTTTCATTGGCTTTTTAGTTGGTATTTGTTCCTTTTGAAAGTTTGGACATCGACTTCTTCTATCGGCTTGCGCATCGATTTCTCCAGTTGCAAAACATCTTTATTACAGAAAGAGAGGCAGTACAGAGAGATCTCTCCATGCTGAAACTAGTAGAGCTTCCATTCATCTCTCCTTGCTAACTCGGCATCATTGTCTTTTATGTAGATGGCCAAGGGAGTGACATATATCGCTTCTTCATCAACAACTCTCATAAGCCTAGGTTTTATTTTCCATATAAAAGGAAGACCATCTTCATCCTCCAAACTATTGTAAGATGCAGGCAGATTGGAGAAAAAGATCCACTTACATGTCTTTCCGTTCTCAAGAAAATTGGTGTTGAAGATTCTGATTTCCCATGGCACATTTTTCAGCACGCTCCTCGTTGGATATTGCTTTCAATGAGGATAAAGCAGGTGCAGCACACATGTTCCATATTATTCGGGAATCCATAGTAAATATGATATGCTCTATCGGTAAATGAAGACAATCTCTTACACAAATCTTGCACAAAACTTCTTCCAGTTCAAACATTATGCTTCTAAAGTTTTCCATGTTAAGAGGCTGCAGAAGGAAATATCTCAAACTTTGGACGCAATTCCCATTTCACAAATGTGTTAGAAAGAAAAACTAACCGAGAGAAATAGTACTACAACCATCGATGCTTTCCACCGGCTTGTACGTCGATGCAAGTTTGTCTTCTCCCTTTTCTTTGTTGCTCCTTTGTTTTCTCTAAAGCTCTTCCTTGACTGATTTTCACTCGGCCATCCTCCATCCTATCTTCTCCATAATTCTTTTCAAGTACACTTTTGTTTTTTGTTGCTTTCGAATAGTTCCATAGTACCTAAAAATGTAAAAGACTACTTAAACTCTAAAATGATCTTACATGGACAAATGGGACTCGAATGATCCTAAAGTAGAGTTAAACCATATGGAAATGCATGCTAATAGATGCAAAAACTATGATTATCAACTACCAAACAAACATAGCCGATCAACACTAAAGTTTAATTAGAACTGAAATAGCCTCTCTCTTTTTTCTTGCGTTTAGATTTTGGAGAGTGGAACGTTACAGCCTTACAGGCAGCCCAAGCCCATTTAGGAAAGACCCAGCGACTCGGAATTAAATCATTACGAGCCACCAAAAACCAGTTCGGTTCGGTCGAAACCAGGTTTCATTTTTCTTTACCGAGATTGATGGTGGCATGCACTTAAAGGCCCATTCCAATGCGTTAATCATCAGGCAACAAGCCTTATCGGGTAATCAGAACTTTAAGTAAAACTACAAAATAGGTTCAAGATATCAAGGACACTACAAGAATCGACTACTTAGAAAACAAAAGTTTATGCATGTGGAAATTATATTTTAAAAATCAATCAGTTATTTTTTTTTTTAACTTTAACCAACTATCGCGTAATAATTTATCCGGTTTTTCCATAAAGTAAATTAGCTAAGCTATATCGTCACATTTAATCAAATTTACATCAAATGTAGTTGTAAAACATCAAAACAACTTAATTAAATAGAATAATTAGAATTCGAAATATGACTCGTCGTAATCGTAATGAATCTAATGATGCCACACAAAAAAAAAGTGATAAATTTGGTCTCGTCTGTGTGTTTCTTTCCTTATTAAAATTGTGTATGATATGCTAATTAGTGGATATGTAGCACTTTCGGACTTGGTGGGATTGTGATCTCTTTACCGACTCATTCTCAAGCATTTAATCTAATCTTTCGTTTTTGAAAAAATATATATCAGGCTGCGATACAATTCTTTTGGATTATTTGACGAAATTTGCCGACCAAAAGGAAATGGATAATTATAGCAAATTATTTGAATAAGAAGAGAAGAAATTTATATCCGTACTAAATCTTTCTATCAAACAAAACAGTTAATGGGTGTACGGTAATAAATGGACCTACGACGGCGATAATATTACGACGTATCACTTCGCGAGCTGTACATGTCAGTCCACATCAAGTATTTGTTGGATATAACAAAAAAAAATGCTATGAAAAAATCAAGTAAATCCAATTTTACATTACCGACCATTCTTTAAGAGAAAATTAGTTTAATTTTTTTATATATACTATATTGAAGTATCTATAAAACTTTAAGTTGATTATGAAAAAAAACATTTGGTGTTGTGAAAACATGAGCTTTTTCATATTCAAATAATTTTGAGATAAAACCATTTGGGACTTACTATTTTTTCGTTCAACTTAAGATTGCCATTTATAACAGTAATAAAATTAATATTCGTATATATCACATAAAAATTGCATGTAATACAAGGTTAACGTCGCAACCATCAGGTTACGAAATAAAGGAAATATTCAAAAATATTTCTATCTAATTTTTATCCGATATTATCCGACTATTTATCCAAAATTAACTAACTTATTAACATATCAAAAAGTTATTTAGAGGCTTGGAACATCGTCAATGGTTACCTCTATACTTCACTTTAAATATAAATATAGAGTTCTTTATAAATAAAGAATGAATTTACTCAAATGATCACCTCTATATTTCACTATATAAATAAACAATTCAATTATATTCTATCAATTAATTTCTTACAAATTTTTTTACTTTTAAAAATTTTAAATTCTTCTATGTATTTTATTTTTTAAAAATACTTCAACATAACCATATTTTAAAAATTATATTACTTATGAAATTTCATTACACCACATAAATTGAAAAACAAACAACTAATATATTTTTGTTTAAGCATTACATTTAGTGTATTTCTCCCACAAATGATCAAATAACGCGTTTCGAAGTGAAAAATGAGTTTCTTTGTATTAATTATGTATTTTTAATTTTAATTTTTGTTATCTCATTGTATTTCTTTTTATTTAATATATGTTGTTGCATTTTTAATTTTTAAATGATTATATAACTAGTTATTGTTAAGATAGTTTTAATTAAGTATAACTAGATTCTACCTAGTGCGTCCGCACGAGAATTTTTTTTTTTATGTTTACTAAATTTTGTAATATAATTTTTTTTGTATTTAGATATAATTTGTGTTATATATATAATTTTTTCAATAAGTGACAAAGATTTATTTTTGTGTTTAGATATATTTTGTTTTGTATATTTTTTTTTTCTAGTATTAAATATGACGTGATTATAAAAACATAATTCTAACCCGTTCGTTCATATTAATCCGAAAATGACTGCGATTATAAAAACATAATTCTAACCCGCATGTTCATATTACCGTATAATATAAATATTTACTAATTTTAAATATTTAAAATTTAAGGCTGATTGATTATGATAAAAAAATTATATACAATAACATATTCCATATGTTTCATAATATAAGTTGTTTTAGGTGTTTTGTTTTGTTTCAAAATATAAATTGTTTTTACATTTTTATGCAATTTTTACCTTTATTGAATATTGTGTGACCAATAATATTATGCAGTTTTTTTTATGATTGGATGAATTATTTTTAATTTATATATTAAATGATATATTTTTGAAGAAAATTGAATTTCTTAATATTTGTGCTTTTAGCCAAAACAATTTATATTATGAAACAGATGGAGTATCGTTTATGATATCTGTCATTATGAGAATATTATTTAAATTTGAATATTTAAAATAAATATAAATTAATATCCGGTTTATTATTTTGTAAAGATATAATAACAATTGGTTTTGTGATTTTTGATAATAGCCTAATTAATATAAAGGTTTTCATGATTGGACACAAATATATATATGTTTTAGTTTTGCTTGTAGTAGAATTCTTAATTTTGAATTTGAATAGAATAACCATTTCTCGTTTAGATTTTATGATAATATTTTTTAATAAATCTTTATTAATATAAACGAATATTAATATAATCTGGACAATCTCGAATTTAATTATAAATTAACAATTTCTAAAATTGTGTGATTCTTAAAATATTAATCATTTAATATATGTAAATAAAAAATATTGAATTTGTATTAGTAATTGAATGTTGTCCATATGCATGATCAAATCAATGGTTGTGAAAATCTAATTAATAATATATTCATTTTTCAGTTTGAAAAATATTCAATTATAAATCTGATTGTATTAATAAGATTTAAATTTAGAAGTAAATATATTTTGTTATTAATTATAAATATTTTGTTTGTAACTGTTGATAAAATCTTAGAAAATCTATATTAAATTTAAAATTTAATATTATCTTCCAATGAAAATTATTAATTTTGAATATGTATTATTAAAAAAACTTGATTATTAAAATATTTGGCATAATCTAAATTAAAAAAATTCAAAATAACTAATATTATTTTCGTAACAAAAAAAATAAAAAAAAATTTAATTATTTTTGAAAATTGAATTTACATATTTTGAAATAATCGATTTTATTTATAATTTTAAATATTTAATTTAATTTCTGACATAATCTGAAATTTTCTAATTACGAATTAAAATTAATATATATATAATAAGATTAATTAATTAATTAAACTACTATTTAATTGAATCATATTAATTAAATGAATTTTTAATTGAACAAAATTATTTTGTTTAGAAACATGATAGTTATCCACAAAAATCTAAAGTTTAAAAGTTATACAGTATATGAATATATTTATATTGATATTTTCCTGTTTGACACAAAATAGCACTCTATTTTAATATATTATATATTGTTTGTTATTTTATTGTTTGGATACAAAATAAAAAAATATGAAAAATAGATGATCATTTTGTAAATAAAAAAAATTATATTCTAAAAATAAAAAATGAACAGTGTTACTCTAAATATAGAGTAGAATTCCTCATACTTGTCGCCTCTTCAAAATTTTTGATAGTTGAACATGGTCCTGAGATTCCTCATACTTGTCCCCTCTTCAAAAAAATTGATAGTTGAACATGGTCGTGAGATGAGATACCAAAAAATTTAATATATCAATCCATCGCCTTATCTAAGCCATTGTTCAAAACAAAATCCATCGCCTCATCTAGATCCTCAAGTGTTCTCCCCATTTTTCAGCATATTCCCAATACACACTATGATTAAGATGTTGTTAGTTTTTCGAACGTCTATTATCTCTCAATAGAATGCACAATTCACTTGCAACAACCATAGATCGCAATATCGCTCTTCAATTTTTAAAAGTTTATTACATTTACCTAGTTATGTGTTGAATTTGCCAAATTTAGAATGTTCAAAAGAAAATTACATAAACAATTCAAATTTCAAAGAGCACTAAATAAAAAAAATAACTAATGTGGAGTTTTTATGAGGATCTTGAGGCAAAGTTGGTCCAGCAATGATTGATGCAGTTCAAGAGTTCTTTTGCAATGGAAGACTATTAAGGGATGTGAATACTACTTTCATCACTCTCATCCCTAAGACTCCATAAACTTCTTCTTTGGATGAGTTCATACCAATCAGTTGTTGCAATCTGGTGTACAAGGTCATTTCAAAGATTATTGCAAATCGGTTGAAGCCAATCTTGCGAGAATGCATGTCACCTAATCAAACTACTTTTCAAAAGGGTCGGTGTTTAGGTGAAAATGTCTTGCTTGCCACATAACTAGTGAGGAAACATCAGAATTCTGACTACCCCAAAGTATCCTTGCTCAAAGTGGATATCCGGAAAGTTTTTGATTTTGTCTGCTAGGATTTGTTGGGAAAAATTCTTGAGGCCCAGAGGTTTCCACCTCTGTTTCGGAAATGGATTAGACAGTGTTATTCGACTGCAAGATTCTCAATTTTGGTTAATGGGGAATCAATTGGGTTCTTTGAAGGCAAAAGGGCCTGAGACAGGGAGACCCAATCTCTCCTTACCTATTCATCATGGTAATGGAGCTTCTCTCTCGTCTTCTAGACTCGGCTACTGATGAGGGCAAGTTTGGTCTGCATCATCTTTGCTCTTCTCCTAGGATTACTCATATCCTCTTCGCAGATGATCTGCTTGTTTTCTCGGATGGCTCTAGGAGCTCAATGGAAGGTATTGTGGAGGTGATGTATGCTTTTAAATCGCTCTCGGGCCTGGACATGAATCCATCAAAATCAGAGATATTTTTCAGTGTGTACCCAGATGATGTAGTTGCGGTTTTAAGTAAAGATCTTGGGATAAAATTAGGCAGCTTCCCAACAAGGTACCTTGGGCTTCCGTTGAGTTCTACAATACCTACATTCTCAGTTTCGCAACCTTTCTTAGAAAGAATCACGAAGAAGCTCCACTCATGGACTTCTATGTGTCTCTTCTTTGCCGGTAAAATTAAGCTTGTCTCATCGGTGATTTATGGAATGGTCAATTTTGTTAGTCAAGTCTTCGTGTTGCCTAAGGAGTTTTATGCCAAAGTCAACTCTCTTTGTGCTGCTTTCTTGTGGTAAAATAACACTCATTCTGCTGCATGTGCTAGGGTTGCTTGGTATGAAGTTTCTAAGCCAAAGAATGAAGGTGGTTTAGGGATCCGATTGCTGAGGATTTTGAAGTTGTGTTTCAGCTCAAGCAGATTTGGAACTTGTTTTCAAGCTCAGGTTCATTATGGGTTGCTTGGGTGAATGATAATATTTTTAATCAAAAAATATTTTGGTGTACGGAAGACTCAACCAGATTCTCTATATCGATTATAAGTATGCTTCAGCTAAAACCAACTCTAACTCTTTTCCTCACATGTGACATGCAGAATGGTCTTTCTGCTTCGTTTTGCTGGGACTCCTGGACTGAGTTAGGACATTTGTTGGATTTTGTGGGCCGGAGAGGTCCTAGTTTGATGCGCATTGGGCGGGATGCAAAAGTCATTGACGCTACCAGGCATGGAGAGTGGCACTTCCCGAGCGCTAGATCCGAGGAGTTCCAAAACCTCATGATCCACTTGACCACGGTTCCTCCTCCGGATCTTGCTAAGGGTAATGATGTTTTCCATTAGAGATATGCGGCACTCTTATAAAACAAAATTCTCCTCCTGAAGCACGTGGGAGCATTTGAGAATCGCTTCTCCTCCGGTTTCTTGGGCTTCGGCGGTCTGATTTAGGCATGCAATTGATATATCATGGTTTTTACCCCTTTTAGGCCATGATATAAGTCCGTTTTATAGAGTCTTTCTAGTATTTTGGAGTCTTTTACAGGTCTTAGCACGTTTGGGGCACAATTGGAGATATTTGAGCTTTTTGGAGCAAGGCTGAAGATCGTGTTGCTGAGTACCCGATTTTACGACTAGTGTCGATCGATACCCCCTGGTATCGATCGATGCCCATCGCAGCAAGACACGACCCGCGACTTTAATGAAGAGATGAAGAATTGCAACTTGGTCCAGAAGTCTTTAATATTTACAAGAAGCCCCAAAACGTGATTTAGGTTATTTATAAGGATTTTACAGCCACCTGTTTAGGCTATGCTTTATTTTCTATACTTTGATTCTACTTTTGGTTTTTGGAGAGACAACTCTGAACTCCTGTTTTTATTGATTTCTTTGATGATCTATTCAATCATGTTGCTTTCAATCTCCATGTCTGAGTAGATCCACTTTTGGTTTGGGGTGTTCTCATAAAGGATTTCTTTGAATGTTAGGTTGATTAGTTTCTTAGGATTCATAATCTAAATTAGTTCTTCACCTTAGGTTGCTCTCAAAGCTAATTCTGGATTGATCACCTAGAACTTAGATCTTAGGATAATTGATTAGGCACGAGAGTGCAATTAATTACCAGATAGAACCTTAGGTGAGCAAATTGATTATTCGCAAAGAGATTTGATTTAATTGATTTGTGAACATATCAAACCTGAACTTTAAAGCTGATTTAGACTTTAGGATTCACAAAGAGATTTGAAATTCCTAAGATTTAGATTTAGATAATTTTCGCAACGAGAGTTGGTTAGCTATATTTTAGTGATTTGAGTTCAAGAACCGTGCGTAATCTGAATCATGTTAGTTAATTTAGCTGCATTCATTGATTTCCTGAGAAAAACCATGGGCCTATATTTTCTTCCATTGATTTACAACACTTTTAATTGCTTACTTGTTTTCGTTTACATCTTTTGATTTAGCGTATTTTGGATCTATATAATCTATTGTGTGATATCTTGAGTTCTTGTGTTCGACCCCTGATTTACTGCAGCAACTGCTTTAGTACTATTTAGGGTATTAATTTGAGCATATCAGCAATTCCTCGCGCTTCTTTTTTTCTCTGGTTGGTGGTTCTTGGTCGTCTTCCTACGAGAGACAAGCTCCTTCGGTGGGGTATGAACGTCTCCCGCATTTGTCCTCTTTGCTCTTCAATTTCAGAGACTCATAAGCATTTGTTCTTCGAGTGCACCTTCTCGCGGTCCATCTGGCAAGCTTTTGCTGGAGGACTAGCAAGAAATCCTCCTTCTCAGATCATGTCATATGTTGATGTCATCATGCAGGCTCAAGGTAATCTCTCGAGAGAGCATGCCATTATCTTGAAACTTCTCCTCCAAACCATTATGTATGCAATTTGGCGTGAACGCAACGCTCGAGTCTTCACCAACATAATTTCTCCTCCGGCTCTCATCAAAGTTTTGGTGGACATGACGATTCAAAACCGATTAATTTCATTCCCTCCACGGGATAGCAACTCTCCATCTCTCCTTGAATTGTATTTTGGTTGTATTTCTCATATGATTTAAAAGAATCCCTATCTTGCTTGGTTCTATTTATGGGTTAGTACATATGGTAAATTGTAAAAGTAAATTTTTATATAAGCTTTTGTAGTATGTAACTTTGATTTTTTGGTATAAAATCTTAACATTTAAAAAAACAAAAGAATAACTACGATGACGTCTCATGCATGTGTAGTTTGAGCTTGAAATCATCGAACTTATCATAGTTCGCCAACTGATTATGTTATTTTGTTTCTTTTTTTGGGCAAAACATAACTTCTATTAATCAAGCTGGAAAATCTACACCAGCATACAATGCGTTCTTTGCTAACGAATCAGCAATTACATTCGATATCCTCGGGATATACTTAAAGGACACAGAGTCGAAACATCTGGTAAGGAAACCGATATCCTCAAGGATACCATGAAGTTCCGATACACAAAAACCTGAGTTGATGGCTCTAATCATTAGTAAGGAATCAGATTCTACTGATAAAGTCCTTATATCTTCTGCCGCTGCTTGAGATAAAGCGGCCCGGATCGCCAGTCCTTCCGCCACTAAAGGGGAACTGACAAAGTCTGAAATTTGAGAAAATGATCGGAGAGTGTTTTGGTTATGGCTCCTCATTGCCCAACCAAGCCCAGCTCTCATCCGGTCTCTATCCCAAGCAGCATCGGTTTGACAAGTAACCTGTACAGCGGGCTGAGCACACGAAGGAGACACCCATGGTAAACTTTCCTTGGTCTTACTCACCTGGCTCGCTTGCCATTCTCTTGCTTCACGCGTCGCCTTAGTGACTACCTCCTGAGCCGAAAATTTCTTGTCACAAAATATCAAATTATTTCGGGCTATCCAAATATTCCACGCTATCCAAGGAGCCAGAACTCCTTTAACTAGACCAAGGGGGGTAAACATCCCACGGTTTTAGCCTCTTTCCACATTTTTTCAAAGCTAAAAAGCTGATTAATTTTTACCTCAGAGACTAGAGGTGTTTCCTCCCATACTTTCCTTGCAAATTCACATTGAAATATAAGATGGGCTACTGATTCCAACCCTCCACAATGGGGACACGGTAGGCAGACATCAGGGATCCTTTCCGCCAATCTTTCTCCCACTGGTAGAGCTCCACTTGCAGCTTTCCAAAGGAACGTTTTGATCTTAGGGGCCATATGGAGGGACCAAATATCGGCTTTCCAGTATAAGGAGCTAATGATGTGGTGGTGCTCTGCCTCATCAAGGGCTGCATAATATCCATATTTCGTGGTATACATACCAGATTTATCTTTTAACCAAATACGTTTATCTTCAGCATCCAACATACTTGGTTTTATTGCCATAATCTCTTATTCAAGCAAGGGGAGAAAACGTTGGATTTTCACGCTATCCCAGCTCATGCTGTCCTCATCCAAAAGATCCACCACCAATAGGTCTGCATCCCCTTCCTTAGAAGGTCCAAAAGGAGCCAGTTGAGAGTTCACTGAGATCCAAGTCTCACTCCAGACTTTGACAGATTTTCCATTCCCTATTGCCCAGCCCAGATTTTTCCTTAGCAAATCTCTGCCTATAAGTATACTTCTCCAGCCATGGGAAGCCGAGGCAGGGCAGACACAGTCCAACATCGAAGAATTTGGGCAGTACTTTCCGGTTAAAACCTTTGCCATCAGGCTATTTGGATTAACCACCATTCTCCAACTTAGCTTAGCTAGAAGAGCGTCATTGAAGCAGGATATTTCTCGGAAACCTAAACCCCCTTTATTCTTGTGTTGAGAGAGCTTTCCCCAGGATACCCAGCACATATTCTTTTTATCCATTTTAGAATCCCACCAGAACCGGGTTAAGGCAGATTGAATCCTTTTGCACAAAGAACCTGGTAGCTTGAAGCACGTCATTGCATAAGACGGCATGGAAGCAAGCACACTTTTCAGAAGGACCAACTTCCCGGCTCCTGAGAGAAATCTTGAAGACCAGCTAATAGCCTTTTGACGAATTTTATCAATAATTCCTGTAAACAGGTCTTTTTTACGCCTGCCAAAATGTTCAGGCAGTCCTAAGTATTTGTCCACTCCTCCTTCTTTGGAGATGCTTAGATCTCTTTTGACCTTCTCTCTAATCTCATATGGAGTTTTCCTAGAGAAGCTAATGGAAGATTTATCCACATTAATTGTTTGCCCTAATGCTTCTTCGTACTTCCTCAGGATGGTGAGCAAGGTTGCAGTATTTTCCACACTAGTATTACAGAAGAACATTGTATCATCTGCGAAAAGAAGATGGTTAATTCTAGGGCTTCCTCTAGAGATTCTAAGCCCCATTAAGGAACCATCTCCTTGGGCCTTTGAGCACAATCCCGATAGCACTTCGCTGCATAAGATAAAAATGAACGGATACAGGGGATCTCCCTGCCTAATCCCCCTTACCAGTTTTACAAATCCTTTTGGTCCATCCCTTAACAAAAAGGAATACGTGACTGTGCTTACGCATTGCATAATCCAGTTTACCCAACGGATGTGGAACCCAAATCGAGTCAGGACTAATCTGATGAAGTCCCATTCAAGCCTCTCTTACGCCTTGTTCATGTCAGTCTTCACTGCCATTGAGCAGAATTTCCTTGCATCCGAGATTTTCAAATAGTGTAGCATCTCATGTATGATGAGGACATTATTGGCAATGGCTCTTCCTGGCATGAAAGCTGATTGATTTTCCGACACTAAGCTAGTCAGCACAGGTTGAAGACGTCTTGATAGTAGTTTAGAGATAATCTTGAAATAGACATTGCAGAGCGCAATCGGCCTGTAGTCTGACATCTTCTTAGGGCCTATACCCTTCAGTATTAGCTTGATGAAGGTTTCATTGCAAGATCGAGGCAGCTCCCCATTGGAGAAAAACTCCTGGATTTCACATACCACTTCCTGCCCTACTGAGCTCCAATTGGAATGGAAGAAACTTGCGGAGAAACCATCGGGCCCTGGCGCCTTATCGGCATGGATGGAGAAAACGGCCAATCTTATTTCCTCCGCCGTCGGGTCCGCAATTAGGTGCATATTTGTCTCCTCTGAAATCTTGGGTATTATAGCTTCCTCAACAGTTTGGCTTCTGCTACTCTCTAGTGAGGAGAATAGGCTTTTGAAGTAAGAGACTACCACCTCCACGATTTGATTATCTTCAAATTTTGGGACTCCTTCATCATCTTCGATTACTGAGAAGCTATTTACAGCTTTCCGGCCCTTAGTTATGGCATGGAAAAAACATGTGTTTCGATCCCCTAGGCTTAACCATAGATTACGGCTCCGCTGCTTCCAGAACTCCTCCTCCGCCTGGTAAGCAATACTAAGCTCTTTATTCAGGTCAGATATAAGGTTTCCATCGTGATCCGGACAGACCGTAGCTTCTTCGAGTTTCACTTTTTTCTCCGCGATTAGCTTTTGGCTATTGTTGTGATGGGCTTTGCTCCAAGCTATAAGGGCCCATCTGCATTTAGTCAATCTATGGGCCACAGGGCAATCTGGTCCTTGGGTCCAAGAGGTTTTGACGATTTCCTTCACCTCGACGTTACTCCGGAAACGTCTATCATACCGGAACATAGCTTTCTTCTTCTTCCGAGAGAGATCAAAGTGCGAGATAATCGGCCTGTGATCGGATCCTTCGAAGCGGAGGTACTCGCTTCTTGTCGCCGGAAACAGCTCCATCCAATCACTGTTCGCTAGGGCTCTATCCAGACGACAACGAACCAGGTGTTCATGTCTGACGCCTCTCCATGACAGACTATCTCCGGAAAACTGCAGATCATAGAGATCTCCTTCCGAAAGGAAAGATCTGAAATCAATAAAAGTTCCTTCCGTCCGGGTAGTTCCTCCTGTCTTCTCTGAATTGTCGACTATGTCATTAAAATCCCCAGTGAGAAACCAAGGGGCCTCTCTAGCTGAGGCAATCTGTATAAGCCGCTCCCAAATAGCTTTCTTTTTTGATCTTTTTGGGTCTCCATACACAAAGGTAATAAATATAAGCTTACCTTCATAGAGCAGCTTAGTATCGATATAGTTTTCACACGACGTTAAAATTTGAAGTTCCATCTCGTGTTTCCAGAAAAGGGCTAACCCGCCTCCTCCTTTGCCGTGTGGGGGAATCAAAAACTGGTGATCATAGTTCAAAGTTCGCAACTTCCGAAGGACAAAGCTCTCCTCGTTCTTTGTCTTAGAAAGAAACAAGATTTCCAGAAATAAGGTACGCTTGAGCTCCCGGATCGGATTAACTGTCAAAGAGTGATTATGTTATTTTGTTTATTTGTTTTATTTAGGTCAGATCGTGCATTAAGGGATACGGTGAATCTTATCGTGATCTCGAAGCCCATAATGAGTCAAGTTTATCGTAGCCGTCCAAATAATTGAAGTAGGGTCCATCACCAACCACGCTGTGTTCTAGAGGATTATTAACCCATCAGAATTTTGTAGGGTTTCCATTCGATACGAGATTTCACTTAACCCGTGGGTCCCACTCGCATGTGCTTATCCCTCTCTGGCGTTAATTTTGACATCTCCAATTTCTATTTTCAACAACACTTTTCAAATATTAATTTATTTTTAATCTATGCAGAAGGGACGAAATGTATATATATATCAAGCAAAACATAAAACTCTTCGCATTCTTTGCTTTTAATATATTTATTCACAATTTTATTATATTCCATCTGTTTCAAAAAGAATGTCATTCTAAAATTTTTTTTTGTTACATAAAGAGTGTCATTTTAGATTTTCAATGCAAATTTTGGCACAAAATACCTAATTTAACTTCAGTTTTAATAAATAATTTCAAGAGTTATTATATTTGAAGGATATAATTGAATTTTTAATATATTTTATTAATTTATGTGTAAAATGTCAAAATAATATTTATTATGAAATATAGAGAATACGTGTTTGTAGAAAAATGTGTGCGGTTTTATAAAGAAACCAAACTAAATGCCATATTGCAATAATTATCGAAATTAATTTAGCGGTTGTACATCAACATCTAAGGCTAGCTCATTAGGAGTTATGGGTTAATAGCTTTTAACTTTTTTGGTCCATATATATAGGAGTAATGAAAGTTAATAATTCCTGAAATGTATCTGTATCTATCAGAAAATATTACGACTTTTTAATCCAAGCTAGCCTAATAGGGCAAAACAAAACTTCTAATTTAAATAAATAACTCAAACAAATATGCGGTGGTGATTTCAATTTTTTTTTAATATCATGATAATAATATTTCTATTTTACCTAGAGGTGGAATTATTATCCGGAATCCGAGATCCGGTATGATATGTTCCGGAAATTTGGATATCCGAGGAGATCGGATCCGAATCTAAATAGTTAAATTATAAGATCTGAATATCTTGATCCTTTAAATATATTAAAAATTTATATTTTATTGAAATATATATATATATATTTTAAATAAAATTAAAATATTTTTTTAATAACAGATTTTTTTTACAAAATATTATATAAAAGTTTAATTTTATCATTATTTTAATATTTTAATATATTTTTTTATTTTTTATAGATCCGGATTCGGAAGCAGATTACAAAATATTTTTTATCTTCTAAGCGGATATCTAAAAACTCCGGATACATATCCGGATATCCCAAAAAAATTTAGATATCTGATCCGTCGCACCCCTAATCTTACCTACTAATCTCATAAAATAATACAAACAGTAAACACTTTTTTCGAAGCTCAATATAGCAGAGCCCTATAAATACACGATTCTGTAACTAACATTCCATCCAAAAACTTTATTTTATCTTTTAGTTAATTTCAACAGTTTTAACGGCTAAAAAACCGCCGATTTAGAAAGAGAAACCATCGTTCCTTAGAAAAAAGAGAGAGAGAGAGTTTTTAACAAAAGATGGGAAAAATATTGCAATATTTGGAAATTTGGAAATAGAGAGAGACATAGACAAAACTCTAAAAAGTAACGACTCTGTCTTATTGCTCTGTTTTAAAGGACGACGTTACTTTCTTTCTTTTTTGTTTTTTTAGGGGGTATTAAAACATCTCGCCCATGAAAGTGTTCTCTTAAAAAAAAAATTGTTGACTAGCTTTTACTAGCTTCGCCTTAAAAAAACATTAAGCGGAGATATTTGACTGGATCCGCGACACTCAAATTGATATAAATCACATTACACAACAATTCATTAATTTATGCAAAATAAAAATAAAAAAAGATGATATATTAAAAGACTCATTCATCAAAATAGTAAAATCTCTCTCATAGGGTACACATTCAACAACCACACCACCATGAGAGTGATCTTCACCAGCAAATTTTTTTGTTTGTTTGGGTTCTCTACAAATCTGAGAAGAGCACCAAAAGTAGTAATCGTTCTTGTTGGGTTGGGTTAGTCTCACTCTAATACAACACTAAAACCCATATTAACCAAAACATATAAAAATTAGTTTACTCAAACAGAGAAGCATTTACTCAGAAGCTTCCTCTGTTTCCCCTCTCATCTCAAATCTCCAAAATTAAAATAAAATTAAAGAAACCCTAAAATATATATTCATCTGAGCATGGAGGAAGTGAGAGATCGGAAAACGACTTCTTCACAAGGGATAGTGAGACCCATGTCGTGATCGAAACCAAACTCTTCCTCTGCTTGTTGGAGAAGAAGTTGGAACTCGGGTCGGGTCAAAAACGAAATGGGCACAACGTACCTGACCCGATTCTCTCCGACGTAGACGACGAAATGACCTTTAGGGACGTCAAGAGGATGTCCGTTTTCGTCTTCGCTGTACACATTACTCTGTTTCTTTCCCAAGCTCGAGCATCTCTTCAAGATTTGCTTGATCATCGCCGTCTGTGTTAGCTTGTTTGCTTTTTTCATTGCCATTCTCTTCAAATCCTTCCAAAATAACTCTCCTTTTTTTGTGTGCGTGGTTTGAGTTTCAAGATCTTTCGTTTTTGTTATTACTCAATGAAGGGTGAGTGGTGAATAGAGTGAGGGAGGGCTCACGGAATTGTGGTTGGGTGTATTTATTGAAGACTAGGGCGAGTGGATTTTTTTTTAATACAAATAAAAATAGAATATACGGAATTTAAAATGTATATACACGAATTTATGCACACATATATATATATATATATATGTGTGTGTATATATATACAGAGAGAGAAAGGGAGATGGTGACATCGAGGCGTTGAGGAGATTATGATGTGTTTGTTGTCTGAATATGAATTTGCGTGTTTGCTACGGGTAACCATTTGTTGTGCATTAAGATGATACAAATATTTAATTTATTGCAGAATTGATAGACTAGGGCGAGTGGATTTTTTTTTAATACAAATAAAAATAGAATATACGGAATTTAAAATGTATACACACGAATTTATGCACACACACATATATATATCACTACAAGAAAACTGCCTTTTTACAACAAACACAATCGTCGTAAATCGGTCGTAAAACTTGATTTACGACGGATTAGCGACGATTACCAATTCGTCGTAATTTGATCGTCGTTAATCGCAAATCGTCGTAAATTGGTCGTAATATTAAGGAGGACAAAAAATCGTCGTAGAATCGATGTAATATATTCATCGTAAAATCGTTGTATATTTACATCGAATGTACGACGAATATGTTACATCGATTTTACGACGAATATGTTACATCGATTTTACATCGAGATCACGATAAAAATTTACATCGATTTTACATCGAATTATACAATTTTTTTTTCGCCAAATCGTCGTAAATGCGTCGTAATATGATTAAACATTACATCGAATTTACAACGAATTATAAAAGTTCTGTTTTTAAGAATTCGTCGTAAATTCGTCGTAATAGGTAGATGTAAATACGCTGGTAAATCGATGTAAAATATTCGATGTAAATTCGTCGTAACTATTGAACGATGTAAAATCGATGTAAAAATATTGATGTAAAATCGATGTAAATTATGGAACGATGTAAAATCGATGTAAAATATTCGATGTAAATTCGTCGTAAATTAAATAAAATTATATTTAAAAATTTTAAAAAATTAAAAAATTATATTATAAAATAGGAATTAAATAAAATTAAAAAAAAAAATTTAAAAATTATATTTAAAAAATTATATTTAAAAATTAAATTTTATAAATAAATTCAAAATATAAAATAAAATTTAATATTCAAAATAAATTTTTTATTACAAACTAATTCCTATGCGAAAAACGTAAATTATCAAAAAGTTCGTCGTCTGATCCATTCTGCTCCATATTCGCTCGTTCTTGCGCGAGCGGATCAGTTGGCTGGCCCGATGTCGATCCTCCCTGCTGCCTTAGTGCAGCCGCCAAATCCGGGTTACTCAGGGCAATAATATCGAAGAGAGTGTTGTATCCTTGGATTGTTTTATTGTATCCTAGGATCGTTTGATCGTATCCTTGGATCTTCTCATCGTATATCACCTGCTTCTCCCGCAAATTGTTGATCTCGGAGTTGGCGTTGTTTAACTCCGTCCGCAAAATAACCGGATCGTCGAAAAGCTGACGACGGGACGACGCGGCGGCACTATCTGCGATCGATCCCATCCCTAAAACTCTGCCCTTTTTCTTCGGGGCAACCTTTTAAAAAAGAAACGAAAAATTTAATAAATTGTATAAAAAACAATAACATTTGTAAAAAAAAAAAGAGTTAAATTACCTCTGCGTATATGTCGTCCATCTGGGCAACCGTCAAAGTCGCAGTGGATTGGACCGAACTACCGCCAGGTGATAGCTGCTGAGAAAGCTGAGTTTGACGCTCGCCGATCCTCGCATGCGCGTCATTGTAGATTGCCTCAGCTCGAGGATCTACAAAAGATCCGTCTTTCTTCTTGTGAGTTTCCGCAAAAACTCGGGTCATCGGAGGAAGTTCGCCTCCATTTGCCTAACAAAAAAGACAATAAAAAAGAAATCAAACCGTTGATGGATAATATAAATTAATAACAAATTAAAATTACATAAATAAAATTATAAGGGAAAACATTATTACCATTTGAAGGCGTCTTCCCGCAAAAGATGTTTGACCCGACGTATGAGGCATAAGCGCTGGAAGACCGTCTGGACCTATAGTGTTTCGAGAAGCCGAACACTTAGCGGCCACTTGCTGCGCATGTGGATCTCTCCAGTATGCCGTCAAGCCGTTCCAAACATCGGAAGACATGTATGGCGGCTTTCCCTGATCGCCTTTAACCTCCCACTTCCTCTTCCAATCGGAAATGGTATTGTTGAGCCCCAATTTTCCCTTCTTTTTGAATTCCGCCTTCACCGTCTCGTTGATCGTAACGTCCCAATGCCATTTTTGCTATAAAAAACAAAATATAATTAGAAACGATATATTAAAGATAAAGAATTCTCCAAAATAATATTGAATTAAAAAAAAAAAAATTTACCGCGAAACATTTAAACCATGTCTCGACAACGTCTTCCGGAACCGAAGACCAATTGCGGTGAGGCTCCATGAAATATGCTTTAATGGTGTCAGCCACACTCCGTCCAACTTTGTTATCTTCCTTAAACCTGAGAAATAAAACAAAAATTATTAGTAAAAAAAAAAATTCATAATGTAATAAAAAAAAAAAATTTGACGTACGTACCAAAAAGTATTCGGGATCCGTCGCGGATCTAACCGGTCTAAAGAATCATGCCCCGGCGACTGCAAAATATCTTCGACCGTCAATCCTGCATACAACAGGAGCGGTCGAGCAACTGCATCTGGAGGCGGCGCTGGTCCGGAAAAAGAATCCGGTACAGCGGACTGTGTCGCAGAAGATGACGGGAGTTGCTGATTTTCACTAGGTCCCGTCTCGATAAGCTGTCGATAGTGTGACTTACGTGGCGCCATATCTAAAAAATATTTAAAAATAACTCAATTTTAGTATTATATAATTCCATTCCTAACTAATAATTCCAATCCTAACTAATAAATATTACAATCCTAACTAACAATTCAAAATTCTTAAAACGATAATATAATTTATAAAAAAAAAAAAAAATGTTACCTTTTGTTTTAGAGAGAGGGCAGAGATTTGAGAGAGAGAGTTGAGAGATTTTCTAGAGAGAGAGAGATTTGAGAGTTGTGAGGGAGGGGAAAAATTCGTTAGCGTATATATAGATTTGAATGTCGTCGTAAAATCGTTGGTACATTACGACGATTGTACGACGAATTCGTCGTAAAATCGTCGTAAACCAGTAACCAAAAATTCAACCAATCGCAAATTTCCCTCCACGCGGTAAATTAAATGTTGAGGTATTACAACGATTTTACGACGGATTCGTCGTAAAGTCGTTGTAAGTTTACGACGATTTTACGACGAATTCGTCGTAAAATCGTCGTAATACCTAAAATCTATACCCTAAACCCTAAATCACAATGCACATATCGAGGACGTAAGAACGAACTATATTTGTGCATCTAA
Organism: Eutrema japonicum; assembly: GCA_030161315.1. NCBI lineage: Eukaryota > Viridiplantae > Streptophyta > Magnoliopsida > Brassicales > Brassicaceae > Eutrema > Eutrema japonicum. The sequence continues at coordinate 7,753,814 of BSQW01000006.1, read as the reverse complement.
TACTTCTAATATTTAACAATAGATTCAGTAACGACGATTGAATCTATATAGTCGTCGATTTCCTTATTTTACATAATAATGTATAACATTCGTTCTTATAAGTATATTCGTACATGCATGACGTAAATAATGTAAATGATTTTCTAAAACATAAAATTGTTTACACTATGATTAGACCTTACGTAAAACAATATATAAGATAAAAAAAAATTAAACAAAAACTAAACAAGTTCATCACACACTAAACCCTATATTTTAGGTATTAAAACGATTTTACGACGGATTCGTCGTAAAGTCGTTGTAAGTTTACGACGATAATTCGTCGTAAAATCGTCGTAATACCTAAAATCTATACCCTAAACCCTAAATCACAATGCACATATCGAGGACGTAAGAACGAAGTATATTTGTGCATCTAATACTTCTAATATTTAACAATAGATTCAGTAACGACGATTGAATCTATATAGTCGTCGATTTCCTTATTTTACATAATAATGTATAACATTCGTTCTTATAAGTATATTCGTACATGCATGACGTAAATAATGTAAATGATTTTCTAAAACATAAAATTGTTTACACTATGATTAGACCTTACGTAAAACAATATATAAGATAAAAAAAATTAAACAAAAACTAAACAAGTTTATCACACCCTAAACCCTATATTTTAGGTATTACAACGATTTTACGACGGATTCGTCGTAAAATCGTTGTAATGCTAATCGATGTAAAATCGTTGGTAATGTCTAAATCGTCGTAAACCAGTCGTAAATGACTGAAATCGGCAGAGTTTGGTGAAACACGGGTTTTTATAGGTAACCTAACTATTTACATCGCATTTTGTCGACGTAATTTCGTGGCATATTCGATGTAAAATCGTTTTAATGCTATTCGATGTAAATTCGTTGTAAAATTTCGTTGCAAATCCGTTGGTAATTTCTACAAAATTTCTATAAATACCTTCCACACCTTCAATGCAAACTCAAAAAAAAAATTCATATCCACTTTTCTTTAAGTTTTTACGTTGATCATTGTATACCTGCTTGCCTGATGATCTGGCCAATAAATAATCCTGTAGGATCTTGTTTTCAAGTAAAGACAGTCTTCAACTACCATAGGTGAAAGATTCATAGAATTGGACATCTATATAAATCCTTCGTAATATAAGGATGTCCAATTCTATGTATCTTTCACTTATGGTGGTTGGTCTTTATGAATATAGATAACTTGATTCCCAGAATTCTTTGTTGACCAGATCATCAGAAGCAGGTAAACAACTTTCAACTCCTAAACCCAAAATGACATTACGACGATGTAAAATCGTTGTAATGCTAATCGATGTAAAATCGTTGTAATGCTAATCGATGTAAAATAGTTGTAATTATAAACGATGTAAAATCGTTGTAATGCTAAGCGATGTAAAATCGTTGTAATGCTAATCGATGTAAAATCGTTGTAATTATAATCGATGTAAATCTTGATCCTTCCTTGATCGTCTCTGGTACCCGAGAAATCGCCAAAATAGTGAAGTGGTGTCTGTGTTTCGGTGCGGTCTGGATGAATTGTTTTGGCATCAGGAAATTCTTGGGGAAAATCATGAATTTAATCGCCGAATACGTCGTAATTTCGTTTAATATATAATTTTACAAGAAAAACTTAAACATCTAACAAACCGAAAATTACCTATATATATATAAGCTTTCAATCAGAATCATCATCTTCGTTGGGTTCATCATCTTGATTGGGTTCATCATCTTCAGGTCCATCATCATCGTCAGTTTCTTCAAACTCGTCGGAATCGCCTTCTTCTTCTGTGTCGTCAGGTAGATATTCAAGTTGCCTGTTTCGTGGATCAATTAATAGAACGTTCTCCGTAATCTCTGGTTCTGTAATATCAAGGCAAGAATCTTGTTGCATTGGAAGATCATCAACACCAACAATTTTACCCCTTGGAGCTATTTTAATAACCGATAACCATGAGATCCCAGATGTTCTTCGAACTCGGGGATATGGAACGAACGTTACTTGTTCTGCTTGTGATGCTAGGATGAAAGGCTCAAACTTGTTGTAACGCCGTGCTCTGTTGACGTCAACCACACCAAATTTGTTAATTCTCACCCCTCGACCGACTGTTGGATCGAACCAATCACATTTGAAGAGAACGCATTTCAACCTAACCAGTCCGGGGTACTCCACTTCAATTATTTCTTGCAAAACCCCATAAAAATCTATTTCACCCCTAACACATACTCCGTAGTTGGTAGTTGCTCGACGAACGCCATACTTGTATGTAAGAAACACATATCCACGGGTAAAATACATGGGTGCGGTCGTTATCTTCCCGATGGGGCCTAGGAGTAACTCATGAAACCAAAATGGATATGCGGGATCGCCATGATCAACCTATGATAAGTGTAAAAGTTAGATTGAAAGCCGATATAATTAAATGAAATATTTATAACTATATTAACTTACTTGCGTCTTCAACCACTCAACAAAGTGACGATCTTTACGGTCGTTTATTTCATCATCTGAAACCCCTTCAATGCATTCTCGTACCTGGGTATCAAATAAGCTGCAAAATACATATATAGACATAAAAATTAACACATTTATTTATAATTATATTAATTATTAATTATTAATGACTGATTAATTAAATAGTTTTGTTATTATACCTTTCGAAAGGACTCACTTCATCACAGTTTAGGAGGATGTACGTATGTGCGCTGTGCCTGTCATGCTCGTTATCCCACCAAACTTCCTTCAATTTTCCACTAAGACGACCAATTGGTGAGAATATACCTGGGACACCCTCTACTGCATAAATTCGTCCCACACCGCCATCATCGTATCGTCGGGGAGCCCGTTTGCGTGTACGGACTTTTGGAGCGAAATAATATGAAGTGAAGTGTGAAGTTTCTTCTGTCAAACTTCCCGCAACAATTGATCCTTCAACCCTTGCTAGATTTTTTGCCTTTCCCTTTAAATGTTTCATGAAGCGCTCGAATGGGTACATCCACCTAAACTGAACAGGGCCTCCTAGTTCTGCTTCGTGGGGGAGATGAATGGGAAGATGTTCCATAACATCAAAAAGCGCAGGGGGAAATATCTTCTCCAAATTGCACAACAAGATTGGAATATTAGCAGCCAGTTGTGCAATTACATCTTCTGACAACGTCCGTGTACTAAGATCCCGGAAAACGCTCTGATGCCTGCAAAGACAAAATTATATACATTGTAACATATATATATATATATATATATATATATATATAATTAATCTCAATAATTTTATATGTGATGAAGTATCTTACCTCCAATTGCTTCATGAACATTTTCTGGAAGGAGTTCGGCAAATGCGAAAGGAAGTAAACGTTGCATAAACACGTGGCAGTCATGACTCTTCATCCCTGAAAACTTTTCTCCTTTCTCAACAGATTTAGCAAGATTGGATACATACCCATCAGGAAACTTCACGTCAGATAAAACCCAATTGAACAACGATGCCTTTTGTTCTGCACCCAACCGAAATATAGGAACTGGTGATTTTCCATTGCTCATTATATGCAACTCATTTCTGTTGCAAATATCTGGCAAGTCCAACCTTGACTTTCCGCTGTCTTTGGTTCTTCCTTTCACGTTTAACACTGTATGCATGATGTTATCAAAAAGGTTTTTCTCAATGTGCATGACATCAAGATTGTGTCTCAGTATATGATTTTTCCAGTACGGAAGATCCCAAAAAATGCTTTTCTTGTGCCAATTGTGATTAACCCCGTATCCATCAGGCATATTAGCTGGAGTGTGCCAATTTCCCCCACGATTCACAGTTTCTAGTCCCCCAAAATGATCTATTTGCGCTTCTAGATCTTCCCCAGATAGATACACTGGTGGGGGGACACGCACGATTTTGTTCTTCCTAAACAACCGCCTGTTTCTCCTATATGGATGATTGATTGGTAAAAACCGGCGGTGACAATCAAACCAGCATGTTTTTCGACCATGTTTCAGTTGAAACGCATCTGTCCGATCGAGGCAATAAGGACAAGATAACCTCCCATGCGTCGTCCAACCTGATAGCATTCCGTATGCAGGGAAGTCGCTTATTGTCCACATAAGCACCGCACGCATCGTAAATTTTTTTTTCCTCGAACAATCATATGTCCGCACTCCTGTATACCACAACTGTTTCAACTCATGAATGAGAGGCTGCAAAAATACATCAAGGGACCGCTTCGGATGATTGGGACCAGGGACTAAAATATTCAGGAAAAGAAATTCCCTTTGCATGCACATATCTGGGGGAAGGTTATAAGGAGTTACGATAACTGGCCACAAAGAATATTGCCTACCAGACATACCGAATGGACTAAATCCATCAGTGCAAAGACCAAGATACACATTTCGCTTAGAGTTAGCAAAATCAGGGTGTACCGTGTTAAAGTGTTTCCAAGCTTTTGCATCTGACGGGTGAGTCACTTCTCCTTCTCTCTGTGAATGTTCTGCATGCCACCTCATCGATGCAGCTGTCCTTTCAGATTGATACAATCGTTTCAACCTATCAGTTATAGGAAGATACCACATCCATTGGTATGGTATCTTTTTACGCCCAGTTGTTTGGGGCCTAAATCTCGGTTTTTGGCAAAATCGACATTCCTGCAGCTTATCATCATCTTTCCAAAAAAGCATACAATTGTCAACACATACATCTATCATCTCAGAAGGCAACCCAAGACTAAACACCAACTTCTGTATCTCATAATATGTTTCGGCAGCCAAATTATCCTCTGGCAAATACTCTTTAATAAGATCAGCCCAATCATCCATGCAAACCTCAGCTAAGTTATGATCAGTTTTAATTGTCATCATCCTAGCCGCTAACGACAATTTAGACTGACCTTCTCTACATCCATCGTAGAGTGGCTGGTTTGCAGCGTCTAACATATCATAAAATCGCTTCGCATCTACGTTGGGTTCCTCAACAGTATTATTATCAGCATTTGTTTCATGAAATGCATCATTAACCATGGCATGCATCCTATCATGATCTGCACCCTGATCAAATTGATGTTGACCATGATCATAACTACCTTGATAATTTGATTCTACTTGACCTTGATAATTACTACTACTATCCGTTGCTTGAGTTCTTTCAAAACCCTCTCCATGTTGATACCAAACATAATATTGCGGCATAAACCCTCTATTTAGTAAATGCTTCCACATCGTCTCAATAAACATATATCTCGTATTCTTGCATTTACGACAAGGACAGAACATCTTACCACTTTCCAGGGTTGTTTGCATATTCCCGGCCTGATACATGAATATTTCAAGCCCTTCTTTGAATTCTTCCGTCAAATCTCCCTCTGAATCCTTTTGCGTATACATCCATTTTCGTAGTTCGTATATAGACATTTATATATATGTTTTTTTTTTTTTTTTTTTTTTTTTTGATTCTTTAGTTTGAAGTTACGCTGTATTTATAGAAATTTTTTCAAAATTACCAACGATTTTCCAACGCATTTACGACGAATTTTACGATGTAAATTCGATGTAAATTTAGTAGGTGGACCTATTAAAAAACGTGGTCTACCTAACCGCGAACAGTGACGTATAATCGTCGTAATATCAACGTAATATACAGAAGAAATATTCGTCGTAATTTCGTCGTACAATTACATCGATATTACGACGATTTATGTTCTCGTCGTAATGTCGTCGTAAATTAGTCGTAAATTTACATCGAAATTACGACGACACATATTTACGACGATTTTACATCGAACACATATTTCGTCGTAAATTCGTCGTAAGGTCGACGTAAAGTTACATCGATTTAAAACGGTCGTAAATTTTCGTTGGAAATAGACAGTTTTCTTGTAGTGTATATATGTGTGTGTATATATATACAGAGAGAGAAAGGGAGATGGTGACATCGAGGCGTTGAGGAGATTATGATGTGTTTGTTGTCTGAATATGAATTTGCGTGTTTGCTACGGGTAACCATTTGTTGTGCATTAAGATGATACAAATATTTAATTTATTGCAGAATTGATAGAATGTAGAAACTCGAAAGCGACCGCTTGGGTCATCTGGTTTGGCTCCAAAATATTTTCTTATACAAACGAAAATTTAAAAAATATCGAGGTGTGTAATTTAGATTAATATCCATTTCAACTTGTTCAAAAAATGTGAAAGGTATTTTTTCAAAGCATGTGAAGATGTGGGGTCCAAATTGAGACGAGTATGTGTGGAATTTGTTAAACGGACGGTCTGATATCGAACTTCCTTTCACTTTTTGTGTTTGGAAATATTTTTTAATATCATCTAACTACTGATTTCTTTTTGGTTCATGCATGCTCGCTGGTTTGTTAATTAATTAGGGCTCCATTCTCATCCTTGGAGGTTGATTAGGGTTTTATTCGAATTTGTTGTATGTTTCTCTAAATTCGTATTTTATCTTTTATTGTCTCCACTTTATGGTTACCTTGACACATTCTCCCATTTACTTGTCCCAATTTCTTTATTACATCGAGCGTAGGGCTTTTATGATTTTACCCAACTTGTTATTGAATTATTCAATATATCACATAATTTTAACAAGCAAAGATCACATGTACGAAGTACGAAACACTCAACGTGTTACTTCATGCACGTTGTCAAACAGTATGATGGACAATCATCCATAAATATTTCTCTTTTCAAATATAAGTATTTGGTTAAGAGGTGTTGTTTCAGTATTATTAGCGAATTAGAGATTGGTGCTACGTGTAGGAAAATACAACTTTTTTTGTAAGGAAAAATACAACTTACGTCTTGTAGATCTTTTTTCAAATATGATCAAATGATAATGCAAATTCTTCTGTTATTAAAGATGAACTAACAAAGTACTAGGTCTAAATACCATAATAAATGTATCATACCAAAATAAAGCATGTAACATTTAAAAATAGAAAACAAAAAATTATTTCTATCGATTGTAATATATTTGTTGATTACAAATAAACTTCATACTTTTGGTCTATATATTTTCCGTCAAAGATGGTAGGTCATTATGAGACCCGGCTATGACCCATGGTAACATGTACATTTGCCAAGGATTCAAATTTTTTATAAAAAAATATTTAAGAAAAAAGCCCAAAAACTAAAAAAAAAAATTATTTGAAAAAGGGTTAAAAATTATTTTTTTGCTTTTTTATTACCATAAAGAAATCACATGTATAAGTAGAGACGACACTGGTCTTTATCATACACTCAGAAATTAAATTTGAAAATTTATCAAACTTTTTTCTGTACATTTCTCCAATGGGGAAGAAAAGTACATAAGAGTACCACGATCTTGGTTATCGAACCCGTAAATCTAGAAGAATAAAAGAAAAGACATCAAAGCTGAAACTTCATGAGGATATAAAAGAAGGATAAAAGGAGAGTTGTTGTACCCAATGAACCACTAGTGAGTAATATTATTTTTCTTTTTTGTCACTTACATATATATATATATATAGAGAGAGAGAAATATATGATTAGGAAAACATGATAATTCGGAAGTCGGAAGTCTGAAGTCGGAAGTCACAACACGTATAACCGAATTTCTGTCCACTTGGAAAACCATATACAGTGAATCTTTATAGTATGTTGAAAATTGAAATGCGTCAAAAAAAATAAAGGGAAAATTAAATAAAACAAAGAAGCAGAGGGAAGGGGTCGATGTTTCCGGACCACAAAAACTAAAACCAAGAAAATTTGTAGTAATCAAACTGGGATTCTCCAACCGTCTCAACTGACTCACATGCGGAATGTCATTCAGGTTGATTTGGCCTGTTCGGCCCGAAACCCATAAAACTCGTAAATATTTGAGCTCGGCCCAATCCGTTCGAAAAAAACCAAGCTTATATTCTAAAATTCGGTCTAGTTTGAACATGGCTATAAGGTTATTCCGACATTTTCTGACTTTTCTTTGATATGTATGTTCTAAAATTCAGTCTAGGCGGAGCCTATGCGTTCGGTTAGACACCAAATCGGTCATAACCGAAACAATTTTACTAAAATCGGTGAGATAAATCGAAACTCTAATTTAGACGGCTCAAATCGATTCAAATCGGCTTAAATCGGTCCAACTTGGCCTAGGCGCCGATTTTAAAAACTTATATATTTTTTCCTTTTTTATTAACTTTGCCTTTTATTAATAAATTTTAATTTTGTATTTTTCTTTTTGTTTAGTAACTTTACATTTTGAAATTATGAATTGGTTATTGATTTTTCAAATTTTTAAGTTTTCTTTCTTTTATTAATTGATTTTTTTTTTTAATTATTTTTTTTTTATTAACTTTGGCTTTAGGATAAATTTAATTTTTCTATTTTTCTTTTTTGGTTAATAATTTTACCTTTTAGGATTATGATTCGATAAAAAATTTAGTAAATTTTTTTTAAAAATTGTTTACACATGTTAAAATTTGATCTATTGACTTAACACGTGTCAGGATCGAGTTAGTAACTTTAAAATATTATGTTTTATATAATAAGATAAGATACTCCATATTTTAAGAAGTTAAATTCTTAAACAATCCATCTAACTCAATTAAAAATATTTATTTTTGAGCTTTTTGGGCCGATCCGAACCCAATCGGGCTAAGCCCAAAAAAACCACTAATTCAAACGAGCTCAAACCGAAAGGCCCGATATTTTTTGAATTTATATTTTTAGATTTATATCCGATAATTTTCAAGACTAGACCGAACTGGGCATGGGACTTTAGCCCTTATTGCCATCCCTACACATGCCTTCCTAATTACATCCGACGCTTCTCTATGTCTATAATTTGCCTACACTTTTTTTTTATTACTAACCTTCCTTATATTCAAGATTCCTTAAATTTCAAGATTTAAAGTTTCGATTATACAACTGTCCATTCAATTTTTAGAGAAGGTTACAATTTAAAACTTATTATTATGCTAACCACCATCTTAAGTTAAGCTTATATATACGGATATTGCTAAACTGAATATTGATATATATTGAAAATTATTATTTTTTAAAAAAATTAAGGACTTTAGCGTCTCATTGCGGAAGAAATATTTATGAATCTTTTTTTTTAATATTTATGAATCTTTCTCATTAAGGACTTAGGTATTATTTTTTTTCGTTTAAAGCTAAAAGTTGGCCTTTAAAACAGCAATGTATGCACCGTCAGTTAAACTAAATTATATAACTTTTGTTACCATAAAAAAAAACTAAATTATATAACAAGATAACTTTAAAAGTTTTGATAATGAAATAGCTTCAAGTTGCAGGAGTAGCCCCTCCCTACCCCAAATTAAATTTACAAATTTACTTCCTGCGTCTAACTATCCCACATAGGCTATGTATACACTCACGTGGTTGATTCATATTCTCTGAATTCATAATTGCACACAAACAAACAAAAACGGCTAGATTTTAAAATTATGTAACAAACATTTGGTTAATGAAAAGTTTGATGTTGAGCCAAAATAACAAAAACAAAAAAATTATGTAACAGAAGGGTATTGCTAAAATCCGAAATGCATGCCCACACACAGTTACGTATAAGAACTTCAGAAAACAGTATAATTTTGTTGCATGTATAAATATAATTCATTTATTACAAAAAAAAAAAAACGAAAGAAAACAAAATTTCGCTTAGATTTTTTTTTAGAAAACATTTCGCGTAGATTCTTGGAAAGAAAGAAATAAAACTAGTAAACGAGAGTGAGAGACGAAGACAAAACAATTCAAATGCCGTGATGGCTTTGTTGTTTGTACAATAGCAACGAGCCTGGTCGATGAACAGTTACCAAAACAGCAGCGTGTGGATGAGGCCGAAAAATAAAGGACAGGTAAATAAAGAGATAAGGACTTAAAGGTGTCTCGTTCGTACAATGACAGTACTCGAACCCGTTACGGCTTCTCGAATTTAATATCTTAGACTAGTCTAACAGATGGCACATGCAAGCCATATATTTTTCTTGGAATTTTTTGGCTGTGTCATTCGTCTTCTTCTTCGCGTCCATTCCACTGCATTATTTTTTCTACAGAAATTATTATAATCACGATAAAAGAATTCCAAATTCATTATATCTTTAAAATGCACACACAAAATGTTAGCTAAAAACTTGAAAATAAGCGACTGATAAAGAAACCCGCGAGCTTATAATTTTTTTTTTGTTTTTGTTTTTAACAATAAACAATTTTATTGATTTCAAATTAAGATTATAAAGTTATACATAACTTTCGGAAAACAAATTATTACATAAACATATATATATATATGTCATATAATAAACAAGATACAACAAAAAAACTGAATTTGACGATGCTTTCCGTATACAAGCCTTATTGGTTAACGGATCACGGAATCCATTATTTTACCTCTCTGTATTTGATCTTAATCTGATGCGAATTATGTGCGTAGGTAGCATCTCTTGGCAGCGCATAATAAAACCTGATGCTTCTGACAATAGATATGAAACTTCGATAATCTGATACCAACGCTTCCGTATCAGTCATTTTGAAATATTTTGACTTTGATTTTCTTCCATTTGAGATATCTTATCACATCCTTTGGTAATGAAGCCATCCTCAGCGTATTGATTTCATGGCGCTTTTCATTGAAGTCCTCGGTTCCACAACAACTCTGTTAAAATTTGTACAAAGCAATGGTAAGCCACCATACGATCACTATGACCACCGAAAACTACCCCAACACTAACTATAGAAGATAGGATGGACCAAAAGCTGATGAAAAACACCAGACCACCACCGGTATATTCGCTGGAATTTAAACTTCGGTTATACAAACGTTACATCCGAAAGCGACTTAACACGTTATGACCGATGAAGGCTAAAAGAGAAAGTTGCCACCGAATGGATGCGAATAAAGTTTTCACCAAAGGATAATGACAAAGAGTTACTGTTACCGTCAAACTACGGCGAAAACACCATCGTCTAAGAAGGACCACAATTGATGACGATGAGTTGCATATGGACCCACACATCTTTCTTGCATCTGTTTATTTTAAAAGATTTAAAAATTGAATAAAACAAAAGAAAGAATACGACCCACACCGGAGGCAACCCGTCGGCGGGAAAACCCACAAAAGATCGAGATTGTAACAATCACACTTACAATCGCATTTGTTTGTGGAGTATCTTAAACTATGGGGATCGGACCACCGACCTGTCCTAGCTCGGATCCAAGCAAGACCTCAAAACAAGAAAAAGACTTTTAGATTTGATAAGAGATGGATAGGGAAACCCGGTCTTAAAGAAGCAGTAATCTCAGGATGGGGCCTTTTGGATGGTGTTCCACGTCGGAACATCCACCAAAAAATAGCCTCATGTCGTAGTAATATCTCCAGTTGGAAGAAGACCCTCCCTACAAACACGGCAAGACTCATTGAAGAGCTGAAAGATCAACTAGACAAAGCTCAAGATGACGAAAATACTACCCTAGAAGAGATTGAAGAAATAAGAAGACAACTTTGTACGGCCTTTCGTGAGGAGGAACAATTTTGGCAACAAAAAAGCCGAAACCTTTGGCACACAAAAGGAGACAGAAATACAAAATTTTACCATGGCATTACAAAACAGAGACGGGCTCGAAACCGCATTATTTGCCTTAAAGATCGGAATGGGAGATGGGTCGAGAACGTATATGGTATTGAAAAAGTTGCAACTAATTATTTCCAAGAACTTTTTACTACATCACAGCCTTCGGACCCCAAGGTTTCACTCCGGTATATTACCGAGAAAGTCTAAGCATCTACCAATCATGCACTAGTCTTGGATCCATCAGAAGACGAAATCAAAGCAGCCATTTTCGACATTAACCCGGATAAAGCCCCGGGACCAGATGGGATGACAAGTAGATTTTATCAGAGATTCTGGCAAGTCATAAGCCAAGACATAGTCAAATTGGCTAAGGATTTTTTGCGACATGACACTTTGACCCTAGACTTAACCAGACAAATATTTGCCTTATCCCTAAAAAGGAGAGACCAAGAGCAATGGCCGAGTTCAGGCCGATTAGCTTGTGCAACGTGAGTTATAAAATTATTTCAAAACTACTTTGCAAAAGACTAAAAAAAGCCCTCCCGAATTTAATCTCGGAGACCCAATCGGCCTTTATGGCTAGGCGTTTGATAACAGATAACATTCTCCTTGCCCAGGAAAATTTTCATGCACTTCGTACGAACCCAACTGTAGATCGAATTTCATGGCCATAAAGATGGATATGAGCAAAGCATACGACTGTGTGGAATGGAAATTCTTGGAAGCTCTTCTACTAAAGTTAGGATTCACGGAAAATGGGTTAAACTACTGATGTTCTGCATCTCCTCGGTCTCATACCAGGTTCTCATAAATGGAGAAGCGAAAGGAAGAATAAAACCCTCTAGAGGACTTCGGCAAGGAGACCCCTTATCACCCTTCCTTTTCATCTTATGCACTGAGGCACTTATCTCCCTCCTAAAGGGAGCAGAAGAAGAAAATCGCATTACAAGTTTGCGAGTTGCGAGAGCCAGCCCTCGGGTTTCCCACCTGTTGTTTGCTGATGATAGCTTTTTCTTTTGCGAGGCGACCATCCGTCAAAGTGCCGAGATTTCTAAGATTATTGATACTTATGGACAACAACTAAACCTAGCTAAATCTTCCATAGTTTTCGGAGATAAAGTAGACCAGAGATTGCGTCGAGGCATAAAGAGAGCAATAAGTATCACTAACGAAGGTGGTATGGGAATGTACTTGGGATTACCCGAACAAATTTGTGGATCAAAAAAGAAAGTCTTCGCTTTTGTTCAAGATCGACTCAATAATCGGGTCAATTCCTGGTTGGCACAACTCCTTTCCAAAGGTGGGAAAGAGGTCCAAATCAAATCTGTAGCACAAGCAATTCCGACATATGTCATGTCATGTTTCCAACTCCCTCAATGCATAACCGACAAATTGAGAAGTGCTATCTCAAACTTTTGGTGGAGCTCCAAGCAAAATAGCAGAGGAATACATTGGATAGCATGGTACAAGATTTGTGTTCCCCAGGAATTGGGAGGGTTGGGATTTCGAGACCTTCAAGATTTCAACCTTGCTCTGCTAGCAAAACAATTGTGGCGCCTAATTCAGAACTCTTCATCTCTACTAGCGCGGGTACTTCGAGGTCGATATTATAGACAATCTGACCCGCTTATAGACCGGAAGGCTCGTTCTCCATCTTACTGGTGACGTAGTATTATGGCTGCAAAGCCTCTCCTTAAACTTGGATTAAAGAAGACTATAGGGTCGGGATTCAACACAAAGGTTTGGAATGAACCATGGATCCCAGATATTCCGGCTCGGCCCGCGAGAGCATCCGCACAAGTTCAGTATAGGAATCCTCAACTTCATGTCCATACTTTCATTAGGCAAGATACGAAAGAGTGGAATATACCCCTTCTGCGAGAACATTTCCAACCCGAGGATATCCCTCTTATCCTAGGATTGTGACCTAGTCGACATTCTACCCATGATGGGTATGCATGGAGCCATACTAAGTCGGGCTGTTATACAGTAAAATCCGGTTATGATCTGATAAGGAAGGCAAATATTCTTCGTGAATCTAATGAAGTGAGAGAGCCAAGCATTACATGCCTTCAGAGCCATGTGTGGAAGGTCCGGACGACCGGAAAACTAAAACATTTTATGTGGCAGGCCTTGTCTGGATGTGTGGCAACGTGTGAGCGTCTTACCTACAGGCACATGGGCACCAATAGAAGTTGCCCTAGGTGTGGGGCTCCTGAGGAAACAATCAACCATCTTCTTTTTGAATGCCCTCCAGCTTAACAAGTTTGGGCTATTTCGGACTATCCGTCCCTTCCGGGTTTCTTCCCGAGTACATCTATTTTCCGAAATATGGATTTCCTATTTTGGCGAACTAAAGAAGTAGGTCTTACTGACCTTCAAAAAGATATGTATCCTTGGATCATATGGTACATATGGAAAGCAAGGAACGACAAAGTGTTCAACGGGAAAGAAATTTCTCCGGAGGATACTTTCCAACTCGCTACTGTGGAAGCGGAAAGTTGGAGGATCGCAAACCAACAAGAATGCGAAGAAGAGATAGAATGCCTACCCGGACAAGATGAATCGAGAGTCTCCCCTTTGGCCCTTCGAACCCCAACATGTCAGATCTATGCTTCATGGATTGATCATGGACTTGTTAGTGGTCTAGGGTGGAGTCATAGGGATCACATGGGACGAGAGATCTTCGGATTGCAAGGATGCCGCAGAAGCCTCTCGGCATTACATGCTGAGATGGATGGACTCCTTTGGGCTATGATATGTCTAAAGGAAAAACATATATCATTGATGCATTTTGAGATGGACTGTTCAGATTTGGTGAAGATGATCGAGAACCCGATAGACTGGCCGGCGTTTATTTCGAAACTAGACTCTTTTTATGTCCTTAGGGCGTCATTTATCAATTTCAAATTATCTTATATTCCACGAGTATCGAATGTCCGTGCCGATTCTCTTGCAAAAAGAGCACGAATACGAGGTTTTTTATTTTTCCATATAAATCAGACGGAGCCGGTAAAAGATAATAACCTTATCGGTCAAACTTGATTTAATAAAATGGATAGTTGACAAAAAAAAAATCGCATTTGTTTGTTTTTTTTAGTATGTAAAATTCTTTCTAAAAAATGCATTGAAACGGAAGGGGCGATGACGGAATAAGGTTCCTAACGAACTGCAAATCTCGTCTTCGAATGAAACCAAACTCACATGTTCCAGCAAAGTGATTGGTCACATGAAAACTGAAACTTTATTTTTTTTTATTTTGTTGAAACTATAGTTTCTTTTCTTTTTTTGTAAAAAAATTATAATACTAATTTTGATTGGTCCCACAATAGGGAAGTAGTTGGCATAAACATAATACATAAAGGACCATCATGTTTATTTCCAAGCGAATTTGCAAGACACAACCCTTATATCAAATTTTGGCCAATGTCGTTTTTTTGCTGTTTTTTTTAATCATATAAAATGCCACGTAGAGTACTAAAAATAATTAGAAAAATCTTAATTTAAACTTTCGGATAGTATTTTAAATTTTGAGAGATTTGCACTATCACTTTAAATTTTGAAAGATTTGTATTAGCACTTTAAATCATTAAGATAACGAAACTAACACATTAAACATCCAAACTAGTTTAGGAGTTTGTGCCGCCAAAAAAATGAACGAAACTTTTCAGTTTCCGCCAAATGTTTTAGTTTCGTTACGAGAAGGAAATTTATTTAAAAAATCTGAAACGATATTAAAATATATTTAATTATTTTAGGGGCTTCATGTGACCCCCCCTGCTTAGTGGGTCCCCTCCTGATCACAAATGTAGCTCATACAGTTTTTAAAAAGGGGAAAAATTGAAATCCATATGATGAATTAACTAATAGTCTAATACATTTGTCTGTCGAAACTACAGGATATATGTCGAATATAGAGAGAGTCTAATAAGTGTTCACTTGAGAACGTAAGCACAAATCCGTTGTAGTCTAGCTGGTTAGGATACTCGGCTCTCACCCGAGAGACCCGGGTTCGAGTCCCGGCAACGGAGCTTTTTTGTTTTTTAATAATTGATTACGTGCGGACCTCAACTTCGCTATCAAGAAGAGTTGATTATATTGCCCATCTGAAATTTGAGAATAAAGTTATATCTCGGCCCACGTAAAAGCCCAGCCCAAACAAAACTCCAGGGATCGGATAAATAGATAGATTGTTCGCCGGGATCGCGTGCGGACAGGATATTTCTCCGAGGAAGGAAAAGCTGTGATTTCTAGTTATAACTATTCTCCTTCTTCAATCATTCAAAGGTTTTTTGTTTTCCTCGCCATGGAGATTTTCCGAGATTCGATCTCATGTGTTTGATTGATTTGTTTAGGGTTGGTTCATAATCTGTGGTTGAGTATTGTTTGTCAGGTTAGATCTGATTGTTTCCCTGTGAGCTTTGATATTATGTTTGTATTCTATCGGAAAGCGATTTAAAGCTTTAGATTTTACGGAACCCATATTGAGTTTGTGAGGCTGAGGAAAGTGGTTTGGACGATGTTGTTGAAAATACAAGAACTGGGTGTTTGCGGGGTATGGATGGATACTCAGTGCTGTGACGTAATCAGATCTGTATTTCGGTTTCTTGAATAAATTGTATGAGCATGAGCAAGGCTTTGGAGTGATTTGAAGATTTTGTATCCGTGGAATTGATGTATGGGAGTGTGAAGGAGGTAATGTTGGTGTGTGGTTGAATGTTGGCAGGTGTTTGATTAAAGTTTTCGTTTTTTTGGGGGGAATGAGTTCAATGAGCAGAAGCAGAAGCCGAAGTCGCGATCGGAGTCGTAGTCGGAGCCCGAGAGACAGGAGAATGAGATCTGAACGAACTTCTTACCGTGATGCTCCTTATAGAAGGGAGCGGGAGCCACGTCGTGCTTTCAGGTCCTTTTTTCTTATGTCTCAAGCCTTTCTTCATTAGTAACCGTTACTCTGTTCACTCTCCTCACCAGAACCATAACAACTTCCTGAAAATCCTTATCCTGTTATGCTTCCCTTCTATGTACTAACCGATCTAGAGGTTAGTTATGCCGAGCCACAATCCTATGCTAACTTGCTTATGACTTGGACTTGCTGAAAAATTTCTCCAGTCTCATGCCTTCTTCTCCTCTTCTACTTGTTATCAAGATGATGTGACTAGAGTATGATCAGGGTTGATTGCATTTTTTCTTCGATTTTTGTCTACAATTGTTTCTTTGATTGATAGATAGTGTTAGGTTGGTTTTACTTCTACGGTTTACTTGCATACATACTTTTTGGATGAAGTTATCTTGTAACTACTGCGTTTCAGTGTGGATTTTGCGATGACGTGATTGTCACAATTTCTTGATCTTTTCGAAAACATTGTGTTCAGCCAAGTGAACCTCTGCAACAACTGCAAGCGACCTGGTCACTTTGCAAGAGACTGTCCTAATGTTTCTGTCTGTAACAACTGCGGCCTTCCAGGGTACATACATCCTCCCTAACTTAATTACTGAATTTTCCTCTGTTTATGTACGTTTCAGTTATGTTTCTAAGACTCTCTCTGCAGGCACATTGCAGCAGAATGCACTGCAGAATCACGGTGTTGGAACTGTAGAGAACCGGGTCACATAGCTGGCAACTGTTCAAACGAAGGAATCTGCCACTCGTGTGGCAAATCTGGACATCGAGTGAGAGACTGCCCTAACCCGGTTTCTCGTCCAGGAGACTTAAGGCTATGCAACAACTGCTTCAAACCAGGCCATCTCGCCGCTGACTGCACAAACGACAAGGCATGCAAGAATTGCAGGACTTCAGGTCACATAGCTCGTGAATGCCAGAACGATCCAGTCTGCAACATCTGCAACATCTCTGGACATGTTGCTAGACAATGCCCAAAAGGGGACAGCAGTTACTCTGACAGAGACAGAGGAAGCAGGCTTCGAGGCGGTGGTATGCAAAGAGATGGTTTGAGCAGAATGGGCAGAGACGGCGGTACGCAAAGAGATGCTTTGAGCAGAATAGGCAGAGACGGCGTTGGCTCTATTATAATATGTCACAACTGTGGTGGCCGAGGACACATGGCTTACGAGTGCCCATCTGCTCGAATTGCTGACCGTGGATTCCGCCGGTACTGAAGTTCTAAAATCTACTAATCGAAGTTCCATTCTTCTTCAAGATATGTTTGGTGATTCTATAGCTTTGCTCTCTTGTTTTAGTTGCTACTTTGTTTTTTATTTTTTTTGTTTTTGGCTATTGGAGTGAGTCAAGGCTGGTTTTTGGGAAATTTGATACATTGCTTGTGTTGTATGAAATATTGAATAGATTAGTGTGATGCAGAGTTCTGAGTTTTCAGAATCCAATATTATTAGAAAACAAATTTAATGTTTGATTGTCTCCCAATCTCAGAGTAATTTAAAGGTTTAGTTAAGTTTAAGAAGGATATTATTGTGTATGCAAAAGTAAATGTCTTTAGTAAGCTAGCCATTCATAGTCAAACTCCATTTGTTAGCCGATCCGATCTCGAAATAAAACTGTTAGACATGTATACATATTACACAAAATTCGAAAAAGATAAATTATACAATGGAACTTTTAGTGGGAGAGAAATGGTGGTCCTGTTCATCTCCAATTAGATGAAATGAAATTGGATAACGTAAAAGGAAAGTATAAACAACCGTACCAAATACTCCATAAATACCAACTTGCAACAAATGTTTATTTGTAATTTTCTTAGAAAAAAATGGCATGCGAGGTTTTGTTGGTTTTATTTGGCATGCGAAGTTTATAGTAATTAAAGATCGATGCAGAGACAATGAGTTTAATAATTTGTAAAAAGAATGGATTGTTTTACACTCTTTCGATTCGTTGTTTTTATATACTCATACACTAGTAAAAAGGTTAAAATGAGTTAGTGACATCAATCATTGCGTAAGATTTCTTCTGTAATTTTGAAAAGAAAAAAAGTAAAGATGTTCATTGAAGGAGAAGACTTGCAGTGTTGATTGGTGGCTACTACCACTAGTAGTGTTACCTAAGGGATCTCTCTTTTTTTTTCTTAATTAGTCTATAATCCACTTAATAATTAGTTAATTAACCACTCCATTTTTTACTAGTAATAATATAAAGCTCTAATGGGTTTCAATAATAATAAAATGACGGATTAACTATAGAGTCTGTAATGACAACTAACAAACTCCAATTTTTGATACAAGGAACATTAAATAAATTAGAAATGTGAGATATCTCGTCTTTATAAGAAACATTTTGTGATCAAGCTAACTAATTAGGTCAATATGCGTTCTTTATAAAACACATAATAAGTTGACATTTAACACCGAAAAAAAAAACGCATAATAAGTTGACCAAAAAAAACATAATTATGATCGTCTTCTCTTCTTCATTTTTAGGACAAAATAATAATTTTTTTTTTTTTTTGACAAGGAAATATAATTATTTTTGGTAGGACAAAAATTTTATTCTTGGTAGGACCAAACCCAACTGCCAATGAGAATTTACAAATTATTTTAGGGGACAAAAAGCAATGGGCTATAAAGAGAGGACCAAAACGAAGAAGCTATCATACCAAATCAAACAAAAACAAAGTCTACTTACAAACTTTGCGGAGAATAAAAAAAAAATGAATTCTTCATTGCTGGTTATCTTCCTTCTCGTACTGATCTTGCAAACTAGCAAACTAGAGAGTGGGCATGTCCGTTCCACTGACCAAGACACGGTCAAGAACATCAACAACACCACTGGTGAAAACAATACAACAGCCGAAGTAATTATCAAGGACAAGAAAAGAAGTTATGGTGGAGGAAGCGGAAGCTATAGATGGGGATGGGGTGGTGGCGGAGGAGGAGGAGGAGGAGGAGGAGGCGGTGGAGGAGGAGGAGGTGGAGGTGGTGGTGGCGACGGAAGAGGATGGGGATGGGGAGGAGGAGGAGGTGGTGGAGGATGGTACAAATGGGGTTGCGGCGGAGGAGGAAGAGGAAAAGGAAGAGAAGGAAGAGGAGAGTTTGTGAAAAGAGAATATGCAGAGTGCAAAGGAAAAGGAAAATGTAGAGGGAAGAGATTGGAATGTCCTCCACATTGTGGAGGTTTTTGTTTTTACGATTGTCTTTTTCTTTGCAAACCGCATTGCCGTCGCTAGAGAGATATCCATCCATATTGTTTGGTATTTATGATTATATTTTTTTTTCCGGTTTGTTTGGTTTTTTTTTTTTTTTTTGTACCCTTATTTTTTAAGGTTTCTTCATTACAAATCTTTGGTGCTTCTTGAGTAGTGATGCATGATAAAAAAAAGAGAAGGGAATAGCAATTATAATAGGATCTTGATTCATCTAGTTTTTGTTTTGCTTTCTATAATGAACTTAAACACTACAAGAAAACACCATTTTTGCAACGAACGATATCGTTGTAAAATCGTTGCAAAAGAGGGTTTGAATCGAATTTGCGACGAAAAAGAGATCGTCGTTAACTGATCGTCGCAAACCACAAATCGTCGTAAATTCGTCGGGAAAGTACGAGGGACAAAAATTCGTCGTTAAATCGTCGGTAAATTTTCGTCGCTAAATCGTCGTAAATATTACATTGAAATTACGACGAATATAAATACGTCGTAAAAACGATGGAAATTCGATGGGAAATATTTCATTGTTAATTCGATGGAAAAAAATTTTCGTCGTTAATTCGTTGCTAATAAATCGTCATAAAATCGTTGCTAAATAATCGTCGCAATATCGTTGCTAATAAATCGTCGTATAATCGTTGTAAATTAGCCACGATTTTATGACGATTAATTTAGCAACGAAACAACGAGGATTATTATTTACCATCGAATTAACGACGATTCTATATATGATTTTTATTATTATTTTTAAAATTTTATTAATTTCGAAATTATAAAATAAAAATTATAAAAATAATATATAATAATATTTTATTAGAAAAAAAATATTATAATTTGTTACAAAAAAAAAAACCAAAATTAGAATTCGAAATCCTAAATCTATATAACTATATCGTAATCGTCGAGATTTACATCGTCTTCGGGACGTCTCGACGAACCGGATGGGCCTGCCGCTGCCTCTGCCGCTGCCGCTGCCGCTAAATCTGTCTCTGCTCGGAGTCTTCGCTTTTCCCGTAGCATGGCCTGCATTGTCGGGTTTCCTGTTGCCAAGATGTCGAAGAGTTCGTCATTCTGCGTAGCATCCAGTTCAACCCGCTGCAAAGACTCGCAATCTTCGCATGATATGCCTGAGACTCGGTCTCAACCCGCTCCTGAAGACTCGTAATCGTGACACGTAACACGACTGGATCATCTTCTGGCGATCGTCGTCGCGGAGCATATGAAGAAGCAGCCGAGACATCTCGAATAGATCCCATCCCGACAATCTTCCCTTTCTCTTAGGGGCAACCTATATTTAAATTTACAATTAGAAATTTTTATAAAATCAAAAACTAAAAATTAATAAGTACTAACTATTCTATATACATGCTCGAAGATCCGGTCAATATCGGGTGTGGTCAACCCTCCAGACATGACCGACGAACCACCTGGAGATAGCTGTTGAGAGAGCTGTGTCTCTCGTTCGGTGACTTTGGAAGTCACCTCATTGAATTTGTGCTCGGCAGTCTCGGAAACAAAGGAACCATCCTTCTTCAGGTGCGTCCGCTCAAAAATCTTGGTCATCGGAGGGAGTACACCTCCGTCTTCGGCGGCCTAAAGAAAAAAACTATGTTATTGACGAAGTAAATTAAATAAATTAATTAATTTAAATAAATTTAATTACCATCTGTAGACGAACACCCGCAAAAGGTGTTTGCCCAGCTGTATGCGGCAGAGCCTTGAGTTTTCCGTCCGAATCAACGGTGTTGCGGGAAGCCTAACACTTCTCAGCAGTTATGATGGACTTCGGATCCCTCCAATACCGCACCAAGCCGTCCCAAACGGCTTTATCCATGTGCAGGGGCTTTGCTAAATCCCCAGAAATCTTCCATGCTTTCTTCCACTCACCAACCACGCCTTGGATACGAAACTTCACCCTCTCGAGAAATAAAGTTTCAACCTCGCCATGAATCGAAAGATCCCAGTGATATTTTTGCTGCATGAGAAACAAAAATAATTACATATTTTATAAAATTAAATTAAATATATATTTAAATATAATTAAAATAATTATGGGAGAAAAAAATATTTTTTCCATACGTACCGCAAACATCTTGAACCATGTCTCCTTGACGTGTGGAGGAAGCTGGGTAAAATTGGTACGAGGCTCGATAAAATAGGACTTGATGATGTCGGAAACGGTGCGTCCAACTTTGGATTCAACTCCAAACCTGAAACAAAAAATTGTAAAATTTTGAATTGTTAGAAATAAATATAAATATGTAATAATAAATGTAAAATATATATATTTATATATATTACCATTCCGACCCGTCAGTATGATCCGGAACTAATCTTTTAAGCCTATGACGCCCCGGCTGTGCAAGCAAATCAAGAACCGTCATGTGTGCATATGGGGCCGGGGCATGGCCTCCAGGTTGCGAAATCTGAGGTGGTTGTGGAGGCGGCGGAGCACTCTGTGTTTGCGTCACCGGGACGAAATCCGTCTCTGTAGCCTCAAAAGACGGAGGCAACCCGGTACCCGAAGCATTACCAATATCTCTCAAAAACTGAGCGTAATGTGCACGACGCTGGCCCATCTGCATAAAAATGAAAAAAAATTACTATCTATAAACATCCGGGCAGTCTGTTATTTTTTCTAATTTGATTACGTTTCTACCGACCTAAATTGTTCCATTTTTATCTATACTAATTAATTAAAAACATTAAAACAAAAATTTACCTTTTTTGCAAGGAATTCGATAGGAAGTTATGATCAGTATTTTGTGTGATTTGTTTGTAAATGAATTCGCAAGTAACTCGCGTGTATATATAAGATTACTTGTCGTCGCTAAATCGTCGCTATATCGAGGCAATCAAACCGTAGCTAATTCGTCGCTAACTTTGCAACGATTTTGTGACATTCATATACGCGAGAGTTTAATTGACAGACACGCGGTAAATTTTATGACAATTCGTTGCTAAATCGTCGCAAATTAGCATCGATTTTGTGACATTCATAGTTTGCGACGATTTAGCCACGATTAGTGTCAATTCGTGGTTAAATCGTCGCAAATTAGCATCGATTTTGTGACATTCATAGTTTGCAACGATTTAGTGAGGAAATTTGTAAAATCTGTTTTAGGGTTTAGGGTATAGGTACAAAATTGTAACGTCGATTGCAACATTCCAGAAACAACTTTACATGTTTACCGTAAATCCAAATTCATGAAATTATCAATAAGTTCATCGAGATTGAAAAATCAGTAAAACATATAGTTTGCGTATATGTTAGATTATTAATACAATGATTCAGTTTGTGGATATTACTGTGATTGACCGATTTTTCATTTTCGGACAATTCTCTAAAGTCACGATCAATTTCATTGAAAGATGCATAATACAATGAGATGGTAATATGTTAGGGGTTAGAGCAAAGGGTTTAGGGTTTAGTGTTTATGAACGAATCGTGGCTAAATAGTCGCAAATTTGCATCGATTTTGTAACATTCTTATTTTGCGACGATTTAGCCACGATTAGTATCAATTCGTTGCTAAATCGTCGCCAATTTGCATCGATTTTGTGAGGATATTTGTAAAATCTGTTTTAGGGTTTAGGGTATAGGTACAAAATTGTAACGTCGATTGCAACATTCCAGAAACAACTTGACATGTTTACTGTAAATCCAAATTCATGAAATTATCAATAAATTCATCAAGATCGAAAATATGTAAAACATAGAGTTTGCGTACATGTTAGATTATTAATACAATGATTCAGTTTGTGGATATTACTGTGATTGACCGAGTTTTCATTTTCGGACAATTCTCTAAAGTCACGATCAATTTCATTGAAAGATGCATAATACAATGAGATGGTAATATGTTAGGGTTTAGGGTTTAGGGCAAAGGGTTTAGGGTTTAGGGTTTATGAACGAATCGTGGCTAAATCGTCGCAAATTTGCATCGATTTTGTAACATTCTTATTTTGCGACGATTTAGCCACGATTAGTATCAATTCGTTGCTAAATCGTCGCCAATTTGCATCGATTTTGTGAGGATATTTGTAAAATCTGTTTTAGGGTTTAGGGTATAAGTACAAAATTGTAACGTAGATTGCAACATTCCAGAAACAACTTGACATGTTTACTGTAAATTCAAATTCATGAAATTATCAATAAATTCATCGAGATCGAAAAATATGTAAAACATAGAGTTTGCGTACATGTTAGATTATTAATACAATGATTCAGTTTGTGGATATTACTGTGATTGACCGAGTTTTCATTTCCGGACAATTCTCTAAAGTCACGATCAATTTCATTGAAAGATGCATAATACAATGAGATGGTAATATGTTATGGTTTAGGGCAAAGGGTTTAGGGTTTAGGGTTTATGACAATTCGTTGCTAAAACGTCGCAACGTTGCATCGATTTTGTGACATTTATAGTTTGCGACGATTTAGCCACGATTCGTCCATATTCGTTGCTAAATCGTCGCTAATTTTGCAACGATTTTGTGACAATCACAATTAGCGACGATTTAACGACGATTCCTTTGAAATCCCCTAAAACCCAAACTAAATCCCTTTTCCGATCACCACTCATTTCCCGCCGTTGTTGAGGCAATTAATAAATTACATGACACATAGACACATATGTCTCGTAATTTATTAATCGCCGCACATACGGCGGAAAATGAATGGAGATCGGAGATGGAATTTAGTTTGGGGTTTAGGGGATTTCATAGAAATCATATCACTTAAATTTCACAATAATTACTCGATCACAATATTATATTAATACATTAAATTCACAATAATTACTAGCTAGCGCGGTCACTCTGATTCATTTTCGGACGAAGAGTAGTACACATCCGTTTCTTGATCATCTGGTTCATCACTTTCTTCGAACTCATCTTCCTCATCTTCTTCCTCTGTATCGTCTGGGAGATATTCAACTTGCCTGTTTTGAAGATCTAACAAAAGGATGTCTTCATTGCTCTCATTTAGTTATGGCATATCAGAGCAATGATCTTGCTGCATTGGTAGTTCCTCATCAACCCCCACAATTCGACCCCTCGGAGAAACTTTTATAACTGATAACCATGAGATACAGGTGGTGCGAACTCGCGGATATGGAACAAAGCTGACTTGTTCTGCTTGTGATGCTAGGATAAATGGATCATACTTATTGTAACGTCGTGATTGGTTGACATCTACTGCCCCAAATTTGTTTTTACGGACGCCTCGATCAACTTTTGGATCGAACCAGTCACATTTGAACAGAACGCATTTCAAACCTAAGCAACCAGGGTACTCAACTTCAATTATGTCTTGCAACACTCCATAAAAATCTATTTCGCCCCGCACACATACCCCGTAGTTGGGAATAGCTCTTTGATTTCCGTATTTGAATGTATGAAATATATATCCGCGTGTGCAATACATGGGTGCACTCGTTATCTTCGATATGTGGCCTTTTATTAACTCATGGAACCATAGTGGATATGCGGTATCCCCATACTCGACCTATATATCATTAATTAATTTAATTAAAAAAGTAATCAAAATATGTATTAGGTTAATTGTCCAAGTTAGTAATTAATCAGATCACGTAAAATTTTACGTACTTGCGTCTTCAACCACGGGGAAAAATGTTGATCTTTACGCTTGTTGATTTTATCGTATGAGATTCTTTCAATGACTTCTCGAACTTGTCTAAAAAATTCACTGCATACAAAAGTATTTGTAATTGGTATAAAGCTAGCATATATATAATTTAGCCATGTATATAAGACGTATGTTTATACACTTACGTCTGAAATTGACTAACTTCTTCGCAATTTAAGAGGATATACGTTTGTGCACTATGATGGTCTTTTTCATTGGCAAACCAAACTGACTTCACTCTTCCACATAATCGACCGATTGAAGAAAAGATATCTGGGACACCTTCATTAGCGTATGTTCGGCCTACACCTCCATCATCATATCGCCGTGCTGCCCTTTTCCGTGTGCGAACCTTCGAGCCAAAATAGTACCCCGTGAAGTGAGAAATTTCTTCTGTTAAACTTCCTGCTACTATTGAGCCTTCAACTTTGGCTAGATTTTTAGCCTTCCGCTTCAAATGTCCCATGAATCGCTCGAATGGGTACATCCATCGATACTGCACAGGTCCCCCAAGTTCTGCTTCGTGAGGTAGATGAATAGGTAGATGTTCCATAACATCAAAAAGGCTGGGGGAAATATTTTCTCCATGTTGCACAACAAAATAGGAATACTAGCATCAAGTTGTGCAATAACATCTTCTGACAAAGTACGGGTACAAAGATCCCGAAAAAACCCTCCAATGCCTGCAATTGCTTCGTGTACATTTCCTGGTAGAATTTCAGCAAATGCAAAAGGAAGTAGTCGTTGCATAAAGACGTGACAGTCATGATTCTTCATCCCGGAAAACTTTTGGCCATTCTCAACACATTTAGCTAAATTAGATACATACCCGTCCGGGAACTTCACATCAGATGTCGCCCATTTGAAC
This sequence comes from Eutrema japonicum, assembly GCA_030161315.1. Lineage (NCBI taxonomy): Eukaryota > Viridiplantae > Streptophyta > Magnoliopsida > Brassicales > Brassicaceae > Eutrema > Eutrema japonicum. Next base: position 7,727,602 of record BSQW01000006.1, on the reverse strand, counting down.
AAAGCTGACTTTTCTTCCGCACCCACTCGAAATATGGGGACAGGTGCTTTCCCATTGCTTATAATATGTAACTCATTCCGACAACAAAGATCAGGCAAGTCTAACCTTGACTTACCCCTGTCTTTAGTCCTTCCACGCACGTTTAACAATGTATGCATGATGTTATCAAAAAAGTTTTTCTCAATGTGCATGACATCCAAATTGTGTCTAAGCAAATGATCCTTCCAATACGGAAGCTTCCAGAATATGCTTTTCTTATGCCAATTGTGATGCTCCCCATATCCATCCGGCATATTAGCTGGAGTGTGCCAATTTCCACCACGATTGACAGTTTCCAATGCACCATAATGATCAATTTCTGCTTCTAGATCTTCCCCGGAAATATAAACAGGAGGAGGAACACGAACAGTTTTTTTCTTTCTAAACAGCCGCTTATTTCTTCGATATGCAATATGAATCGGTAGAAATCGGCGGTGACAATCAAACAAACTTGTTTTCCGACCATGTTTCAATTGAAACGCATCTGTCCGATTGAGACAATATGGACAAGACAATCGTCCATGCGTAGTCCAACCTGATAACATCCCGTAAGTAGGGAAGTCGCTTATTGTCCACATAAGCACCGCACGCATTGTAAAAAAAAATTTCCTTGCAAAATCATATGTCCGAACCCCGGTATATCACAACTACTCCAATTCCTGTATCAGAGGCTGCAAAAATACATCAAGGGAACGCTTCGGATGCTTCGGACCTGGTACTAAAATACTCAAGAATAAAAATTCCCTTTGCATGCACATATCTGGGGGAAGGTTGTAAGGCGTTAGGATTACTGGCCATAAAGAATATTGCCTACCAGACATACCAAATGGACTAAATCCATCTGTGCAAAGACCAAAATACACATTACGTTTCTCTCTAGCAAAGTCTGGATGTACCGTCTTAAAGTGTTTCCATGCTTTTGCATCTGAAGGATGAGTAACCTCCTCATCTGTTTGCAAATGATCTGCATGCCATCTCATCGATGCAGCTGTCCTCTCAGACTGATACATTCTTTTTAATCTATCAGTTATAGGAAGGTACCACATCCGCTGGAACGGTACTTTACTCCGACCAGTACCTTGCGGCTTATATCTTGGCTAATGGCAAAATTGACATTCCAGCAACTTATCATCATCTTTCCAAAAAAGCATGCAATTGTTAACACAGACATCTATCATCTCAGAAGGCAACCCAAGACTAAAAACCAGCTTATGTATCTCATAGTAAGTTTCAGCTGCTAAATTGTCCTCTGGCAAATACTCTTTAATCAAATCAGCCCAATCATCCATGCAAACCTCAGCTAAGTTATGATCAGTTTTAATAGTCATCATCCTAGCCGCCAACGACAATTTAGAATGTCCTTCTCTACATCCATCGTAGAGTGGCTGATTTGCAGCATCTAGCATATCATAAAAAAAATTTGCATCTAGATTGGGTTCCTCATCATCATGATGATCATGTGCAAATGTACTTACGGTTTCATGAAATGCATCCGTAACCATGTCATGAATCCTATCATTATCTTCACCATGCTGCTCCGCATGATCATTAAATTGATTAAAATTATTTGACTCATCAAAATTCGATGCTTGATAATTGCTACTACTACTAGCTGCATTTCCCCCATGACCCTCTCCATGATAATACCATATATAGTAATGCGGCATAAACCCTCTATATGCGACCACACCTTCGAGATAATGATAAATTTCCTATTCAAGCATCTGGCACAAGGACAATACATCTTACCACTGATAATGTATACTTCCTGCCTGATGCATGAATCCCTCCACCCCATCACTGAACTCCTTTGTTAGCGATCCCTCTGAATTAAGATGATTATACATCCATCTTCTAATTTCGTATATTGACATTTTTTGTTGGTCAGAAAGAAGTAAATATTGTTTTTTAATATGAAATTTTTATTATGAAGTTGGCCACTATATATAGATTTTTATTTTCATTACCATCGAATTACCTAAGATTTTACATCGATTTCACATCGATTTTACAATGAATCTGAAAATGTTTACATCGACTTTACAACGATATTAAACATGTTTACCTAACCGAACACCGTGAACTTAAAACGTGCTCACATAACTGATTAATCGTTGGGAAATCGATGTAAAGTTCAAATTATAATAATCATTGCTAATTCGTGGGTAATTTTACGACGATATTACAACGTTTTATATAAACCTCGGTAAATCGTCGCTAAGTTACAACGATTTTACGATGATTTTGATAATCGTCGTAATGTCGTCGGTAATCGTTGTAAAATCGTCGCTAATTAGCGACGATTTTACAACGAATATTTTCGTCCCAATTTTGCGACGATTTTACGACGTCTTAAAGAATCGTCGTAAAGTCGTCGCAAAAACGATTGCAATTTGCAACGAAATAAAATCGTCGCAAAAAATCGTTGCAAAATGTCTGTTTTCTTGTAGTGAAAGTTCATATAAGAATTCCCATTTTTCTTTTGCCATTAAACCTCCAATGTATACGTTTTTTTTTTCTTTTTGCTTTCTATAATGAATATCTTTATAAGAAAAAAAAACTTTCGTTTTTTTAGTGTTTTTGAGCGACAATTATTCACATTAAGGACAATCATAATTTATATAGATTTTAGACTAGTATACGGAAACTACAACCGTAAGTAGAAAATAAACTGTGTCAAACAGAAATCAACCTTTATAGTCTAGAGCACCACAATGACCAATATAATGCGCTATTATCTCTTGACTCTTGGTTATGTTTAACGATATATCTCATTGTTTCTTAAAAGTGATCTCAATATATCCATGATCAATTGGATCACAAAAGGTTATTAACTGTAAATATGAAAGTGGAAAAGCTTCTTTTTTTTTTTAACAGCTGAAAGTGGAAAACCTTGTTGAAGAGAATAATATCTTGTTGAATATGACTAGGGAGCTGAAAGTGGAAAAGTCTTCGAAAAGTTGGAATGAAATCTTTCTCGAAAGCATTCAATTTTAACCATTCATCTTTTCAAGCATGATTTTTGGCTGACTGTAATACAATGCAAAAAAAAGAAGAAGATAATGTCACATAATATTTGCATTCAGTGTCACTTAATCAAAACATAATTTGTGTTCTAATATTTTTTCAAATTCTAAAAAAAAAAAACATTTTCTCTTGTGAAAATAAGTTTTTGCCTCTACTTGTTATTGGTTCGTGTACGGTGTATTGTATATTGTTGATTCTCGCAATATTGTATAAAGATACGACTGTAAAATCAACGCGTGAACAATACACAAAGTGTTATTTCCTTTTCCAATTTTTGTAAAATACTAATACATAAACAATATTTTCATAAAATAATCTTAGAAACCGGGTCAGCACTAAAGAAACACCAAAACAAGGATGATTATTAGAAACACTCAATGCAACAAAAAAAAAAGAAGGTTTCGAAAAGGAAAAGTCTAGTTTTTGGGAAATTGGGTTTTCCATATGGATGATTAATTTTGAATCCAACATGGGCCTGAATTAATTGGGCCAGTTTAACACAACGAAGACGATTTTTTTTTGTCACTTTTCTTACCATTAGTTTTGCTTTCTTTACCTGTTTTTTTTTATTTACTCCGTTCCATATTAGTTATCGTTTTAGAGTTTAAATTTTATTTCATATTATAATTTTATTTCATATTAGCTATTGTTTTAAAATTTTAATGTAAATGTTTGATAACATTTTCAATTTTATCCCTACTCTTTTAGTTTATTAATTAGTGTAATTATAGTATATAATACATTAATAAGGGATAAAACAGAAAATTGAATTGTTTTCTTAATCTACGTAAAACAACCTAAAACAACAACTAATATGAAAAGGAAGGAGTACCATTTAGTTTGGTAGTTAAAACGAGTAAACGACGTGGCAGTAAGCATGACCACGGTTACGGTTAATGCGGTTAAGGTTATTTAACAACCGATTACGGTTAGAATTTTTTTAAACCTTAACCTTAACCGTTTAATATATGGTTAAAACGGTTACGGTTAAATACGAGTCCGGTTAATACGGTTACGGTTAGATACGGTTAAGGTTACCTGATGACAATAAATGGTTAATGTCATGATTTATAATTAAATAATTATAAATTTTATAAACTAGAATAATAATAAATAAAAATTATATATTTTGACGAATGACGATGACCACTATGTTTACAGTTTTTTTATTTAGCTCCATTATGAGATTTAGCTCTATTTGTTTTTGTTTTTTTTTGTATATGTGAATTTTAAATTTGAATTTTTTTGTTTGCTTCCCAAATATTCAGAAAATCAAACATTGTGAAACATAGGGAGTATATTTTTTCACAAAACTGTTTTGTTAAAACATTTTTTATATTTGTTAGAAAAATATTAATTAGTCTAGCACGTTTAAATTTTAATTAATATTTCTATTTGTTAGATTTGCATTTGCTATTGGTAAATTGATTATATATAATTTTCTTTGGATTTTTAATTTTACAGAACTAATTATAATTATTAGTATATATAATTTTATTTTTAAAACGGTTACGGTTAAAATTTTACGGTTTAACCTTGCAGTTAACCAACGGTTTTGATACGGTTACGGTTAATTAACGGTTACGGTTAATAATATTTTTTAATCATAACTAATATATTATTACGATTAACGGTTACGGTTTTTAACCGTCTGACACAATTACGATTTGAAAATAGTACGGTTACGATCCATAATACGGTTACGGTTTCATTTTGGTCATGCATATATGGCAGTACCCCTTTATTAAATAGTTTTGGCTGCCATAATGACGTGTCTTTAATTATCAGAGCCCACGAGGCATATTCAATCAGAAACTAAAATATGCCGACGGTGATGGGCACGTTATGGTGAATTTGTCTCCATTTTTTTTTTTTTTTTGGATCGAACAACGACATATATTAATCTTCACCAGAGTTTGGATAACAAAAAATATATATATTATTTTCTTATCTTTATTTCTTAATAAATATATACTAAATAAATACCAACCAAATCCAAAAACGATCCTTTCCCATATCCCCATATGGGAAATGAGGAGGTAGAAAATGAAAAGGACGTTTTTTTGTCATCTAGATTTTTAGTAATGAAATTTATAGAGCTTTACACGAAACAAAACGTTCAAAAAAGAGAAATAAAACCGACAAAACAAAATCTAACTGGTCTCTCCCGCTGGATCCCTCTATCTATCTTCTATCCTCACAATTTAGAGTAAATTGCTGTTTTTACACTAAAATCGTTTTTACGACAAAAATACACTGTCTTTTTAATTAAATGATGTGCAACACTTTCTAGGGTGGAAAATTACAGTTACCCTCTTATGATCAAACAAAAAACGCGAAACCGCTATTACCCTTTTAACTTTCGCGACGTGTCAGACTTCTATAGAGATCTGATATTTAGACTCTAATAGAAGTCTGATTGATTTCTCTTGCCAGACTTTTATCAGACGTATTGAAGAAGTCTGATACAGATTAAAACCGTAAATTTAAATTTAAAAATCATAACAAAAAAAATTAAATTTTTTTGTTTCTACAATAATTAAATATAGACGATTTTGATGTATATAAATTAATATTTCATAAAATTGAATCAAATTAAACAAGGTTAGTTAATTATGCATATACCTCAATAAATATTAGACTTCTCGATGACGTCTGATACAGATTTAATTAGTAAATTTAAATTTAAAATTTTTAAAAAATTATTTTGCTATAAATTTCTTATACATAAATTAAATATAGACGATTTCGAAGTATTAAAATTAAATTTCGTAAAATTGAATCAAATTAAAAACATGTAAGGCAAAGTAGGTTGTTAACCTCAAAACATGCTTTGTAATGGAAACATTATGGAAACATTTACATATAAATTTAGGGTTAGATCCATGGTTTACCAAATTTATATTTGAAAAAAAAAAATTGCACATATATGTTGTAATGTGCATATATGTCACGAATTTGATGCTTCCGAAAAGTTATGTTTTAATATTGTCACTCATAAGTGCTAAATATTAGATTTAGGGTTACTCGGATTTATCGGAGAAGTCTGAGAGAATTGTGATTTCTCAGACTTCTCAGAGATTACCAGACTTCAATTTTAACCTGATTTTTTAAAAGTCAATTGCAAAACTACACTCTCGTTGACCATATGAGTTTCATCAGATTTCTAAACCAGTCTGAGTACACAACTCAGATCTGAAATCGAAGATATGCAAAAATTCGTACCTATATCCGTTTAGAGTTTGTTTTCACCCTCGTCGAGCACCCATAACGTCTAATATCACCGAAATCCCGTAAGTCCAGTCGTGTTTTGCCGTTTTTATGCCATAATTTCCGATTTCGGTACATTTGAATCGGAAAATCAGTGGGAAATGGGAGAAATCATAGAGAGAAGTCGCGAAAAGTGTTTACGAGCTCTATTCTTGAGCTTTAATGACGGAAAAACGGGTTAGTTACTGCATTAACTCGTCGACGATGGTGATTGTCGTGGTTTCTCAGAATTCTCAGAGAATCGGGGTTTCTCAGACTTCTAAGAGAAGTCTGAAACGTATTTAATTTGAAAATTTAAATTAAAAAAAATATTAAAATTTTAGTTTTTAGAAATTTTTACTACATAAATTATACATACTCATTATTGCTGTATATAAATTAAAAGTACATAAAATTTAATCAAATTGAATCATTGGAGATGAATTTGGATCTAAACACAAGTTTGCGGTTTCTCAGACTTCTCCGAGAAGTCTGAATTGTATTTAATATGAAAATTTAAATTAAAAAAAAAATCATACAAATTTTTGATACATAAATTAAGCATAACCATTGCAGATGTATATAAATTTAAATTACATAAAATTTAGTCAAAATGAGTGAGTATGAGATAAATTTGGATCTAAACACCATGTAGGTAAGAGTTTACAATTTGGATATCATGTTCTTATATGTAGGGTTAGATTGAGAGTTTCTAAATTTTTAACTCATAATATTATTTTTACATATACTGGTTAGTTTGTGACTAAGTTAAACGAGTTTGATGTTTGTTATAAGTTTTCTATATAATATGATGGTATTTAAGTAGTAATTATCAAGTTTATGGTTTATCAGACTGCCATTTCAGTCTGATCATGTCCATGGTTTATCAGACTTCATGGTGGAAACCTGTGAATTAACCTGAAATAAGTTACCCTACTTGAGATTTTACCCCATATATAAACTAAAGTTACCAACCCTAATCTGTAAAAGTCATTATCAACTCTCTCTCTCTCTCTAAAACAGGAAGAATCTCTCTCTCTCTAAACTCTCTCAAACGTCTCTCCGTAAACCCTCGTCGCCACCGCCGTCTTCAGCTTCTTCAGTGTGGTAATTACCTCTCATTTTTCGCCTTCTACTCTACTTTTTTCTGCAATTTTTTTTTTAGATCTATACGAAATAAGACCATTTCCCATGTTCTTTGCATAGATCTAAACAAACAGATGGGTTATTTGCCTATTAGAACTGATCTGAATTAGACTCGATTAGAAGTCTGAAATTGTACTTTCATTTAATTAGCTCTGTTAGAAGTCCGAAATTTGACTTTGTACGAATTAAACTTGAGAAGAAGTCTGAAATTAGACTTTTCCGAGTTAGACTCTTTTAGAAGTCTGAATTTCGACTTGATTTTAAATTAGACTTTATTAGAAATCTAGCGTTAGACTTGTTTTAATTTTTGCGAATGTTTCTGGTACACAGGATGGGGGATTCAGTCACCTTCCAACGTCGAGTAGTTCATGTTCAACAGGTCGACGTCGATCCGGATCATCGTACGGATTCCCCAAGAAATGCTTCTGCGGTCTGGAGCCCGTCATGCAAACATCCACTACTGCCGATAATCCGGGAAGAATATTCTTCGGATGTCGTAACTATGATGTAATAGCCTCTATATGTCATGTGGTTCGTTTATTTTTTTCTGCTTATTATAATTTGGGATCTTAATATGATTGTATAAATGTGGCTGTGTAGGATGGTGGTTACCATATAATGAAGTGGTGGGATGAGGCTATGACTGAGGAGTTTAACGATGTAAAGCTGTATGTTGACCAACATGGTCAACTAATTGATGGCATGTTCGTTTCTAATGCTCAAAGCGACAAGTATTTGTCCACGTTGCTCGATGACGTCAAGGTAACGAAGGCAGAGATAGCTCAATTGAAGGAGCGGTTGACGGAGAAGCCATGTGGCTAAATAATGCGTGGCATCGAGTTGAAGAGTCTGACGTTCGCTGGTGCTATTATTATCGTCCTGGTCATGTTTATTTGTTTTGGTTTCTTGTAATATGTGACAATTTGTAACCAAAATTTATATTTTTTCCATGGAACGAGATATTTGATTATGAAGTCGGTTTAATTTATATGTCCTTCTTTACTATGTCAGACTGTTTACGAAGTCTGAATTTATTAGACTTCTTTCGAAGTCTGAAAAACTTAAACTTTTGAAAACTTTCAAAAGTCTGGTCCTGAAAATTATCCCTGGGCATCAGTACTCGTTACCCGCCCGGCCCGCTCGACCCGTCCCGTACTCGGCCCGTAAAACTGGGTACCTGACTCGTCCAAGCCAAGTATCAAGGTGAGTTAACCAACTACTTGCAAGTAACGAGACAAGTCCAAGGCAAAAAAACATTTAGACTACTTGTCCCGTTACACGGCTTGTTCTCGTTACCCGGCTTGTTCCCCGTTACCCGGTTTGCTACTTGTACCCAAGAAAAGACAAGTAATGGAAAAAGCAAGTCAAGTAATGGAAAAAGCAAGACAATTAATGGAAAAAGCAAGGTAAGTAATGGAAAACAAGACAAGTAATGAAAAAAACAAGGCAAGTAATGTAATTACTTGTTGAGGAGGTACCCGTACTTGCAAGTACGAGTACGGGTCAAGGTACTTGCAAGTATCAAAAACCAGGGCGGGTACCTTGAATAAGCGGGTACCCATTTTTACGAGTCCAAGTACGGGCCAATATTTTCACTACCTGTACGGGACGGGTCAAGTAGCAAGTCGGCCAAAATAAGCGGGTACCCGACCCGTGCCCAGGCCTACTGAAAATATCACCATTTCTGACTGCAAAACGAGTCTGGCAGTAGAAGTATTTGAAAAATACTTCTAAGCGGCAACTAAAAATATTAGAAAAACACCGCATAAAAAAGGCCCAGAAAAAGGCGGGAATTTTGCCGCCCAAAATTTGCAGACTTCTCGCTCAATTATCTCACCACTATCAGACTAATAAAAGAGTATGATATCAGAGTGCGTTAAGAAGTCTGTCATCAGATTGCGAAAGCGGTATTTTTATGTGGTAAAACCGTTTTTTTAACCGCAGCTTAGGATACATATAAACGGTTTTTTTATCCCCTCATTTTTACAGTTAACGAAGAAAATAAGACCATCTCCATAAGAGACACAAAATGTGTGTCCAAAAAAAAAAAAATTTTGTTTTTTTTGTTTTTATTAAGTAATGAAAAAAAAAAAATGGACCAATACCCTCGCGCTCAAAGTGTCTCCAGCAAGATCCATGTCTCAAGAAAAAGCAAAAAAAAAAAAACGCGAAATCGAAACCTATCTCGGAGAGACTGAACCGACATCTTCGAGAGACAATCAAAGGTGAATTTGCTTTTCGGTCTGCAGCTGCAAATTTGTCTCATGTGCCTTCGACGGTAAGATTCTTCTACTCCTCTCTTCGCCGCAAACCGTCACCTTCTCGATACTGATTTCTAGAACTCAGCGCTGAACTCTTGTCTTTTTTTATTTCCAGATATGGTTTCTCTCTCCTCGCCGTTGTCACCGCTCCTTTAAGTCTTCCATAGAGGGTAAAAGTTTCAAATTGAGCAATAATATTTAGATCTTTGGGTTTGAGGATTCGTCCGATTGCGTCAGACTGCAAATAGAGTCTGACTATATTTTTTCAGACAGCAAATAGAGTCTGACTATATTTGAGTAGTCAGATTACATATGACATTTAACCTTAGGTTTTCAGACTGCTAATGGAGTCTGGTTGTGGTTGATGCAGGTTTTAGACATAATGGAAGAACGTGAATTCCCTCCAAGGATGTTCACAACCGGGTATGAGCCTCAACCAGACAAAAGCATACACTACTTCAGCGGTAAGAGAAATCTCATGGACGCTCTCAAAGAAGAGCTGGATGATGATGAGTGGGAAGAGCTTCGCAACTCAGCCTTTGGTGTTTTTGTGAAGTGGCATGAGATGAACTTCGTATGGTGTTCAAGGATGGTGCACTACATGCTTACTATGCAACTAGAGGTAGATCAAAATCATGAGCTTTGGTGTCTTATTGGCCTTCAACCGGTGAGGTTTTCCCTCCATGAGTTTCAACAGATAACACAACTCAATTGCGACTATGTTGAGAATCTGGAGTACCCGGAGGTTAAGTATACAGACGATATGAGAGCAATGTGGGAGCTTCTTGGGTTGGATTTCGAGGTAGGGCCAAGTTATTTTCAGTTACAGGAGGCTTGCAATAGATGTCGAGTTTGGGAACGGCAATATAGGATTTGGTTGGGCTACCTAGCCATGTACACGAGCTTCATTGAGGCTCAGCACTGGTCAGTTTCCGCAAGGGCTGAAATGACTAAGCTACTGATGTCTCCAGGGGCGTTAGAAGCATACCCATGGGGAAGACTGGCCTTCAAAATCTTGGTAGACTCTGTCAAAACAGAGGCAAACAAAAAACTCCAAGATGACAAAAACTATCAGGTTGAGGGTTTCGCTGAGGTCTTGAACGTCTGGGTATATTGGGCCTGTCCCGGGATTGCTACGCTTTATGGAATGCAATTGCAAGATAACCCAGCCCCACCGCTCTTGGCTTACAAAGGATCAAGGAATCGGAAGAAAGTCGATTTAGAGTTGCGCAAGCAGGTATTTTACTGACCTTTTTTCCTAAAAATTCACCTTTGATTGCTCTATGTCATACTGCAAATTCAGTCTGATAAGTTATCAGACTAATTTTGAAGTCTGCATTTTTCCCATACTTAATTTGCAGTCTGAAAGTTGTTGCCAGACTGAATTTGCAGTCTGAAATATTAAAGTCAGACAATTTTTGAAGTCTGAAACTTTGTACCATACGGGATATGCAGTCTGGTAGATTTTATTTATTTATTACATACTAATATATATTTTGCTCGTTGACTTGTACTTGCAGACCCGCGTCAACAACTACGTCGTCAAGGAGTTTGAGGACATGTTCCCCCGGTGGGACGATGGTGAGGATAATGAGAAAGTTGTGAACATTGTGAAAGCAATGTTTGGTGAGTTTGAGCGCCCTTGGAGGTGGAGTTTTAAACACTGGAAGTCTGAAGGTGTGTTGGCCATTGTCAAGAAAGAGGTGCCTCTTATTAAGTCTGAGGTGGTTAAGTATGAGGGTAGTCTGAAGAAGGCCAAGGGAAAGGGTGTTAAGAGGAAGGTTGTTGATGATGATGGTGAGGATGTTGATGATGATAAGAAGCGAGCAAAATCAGGCGGTGATGATGGTGGTGAGGTTGTTTACTTGATCAAGTCGGTGGGTGAGAAGATGAGTGAACTTTTTAGTCTTGCTAAAGAAGGTTTTGAACAGGCGAATGAGAAGATGATTGAACTTGAGAAGGAAGTTAGGTTGTTAAGGGGAGAAAAGAGGAGGAAATCTGGTGTTGAGAAGAAGTCTGATGATGAGAAGAAGTCTGATGGTGGTGTTGAGAAGAAGTCTGATGATGGTGGTAAGGTTGATGATGGTGGTGAGGTTGGGGCGGGGAAACGCAAAAAGGCTCCGCAGAAGAATATTACACCCAAAAAAATTGTTGTGAAGCCTCCACAGCCTGCCGCGGTTGTTGAAGAAGCTTCAGCGGTAGAGGATGCAAAGGAAGCCCTAGTTGAAGACAACCCTGCCCAACCGTCTGAGGCAAAGATTCAGACTGTGGATGTTGGAGTTAGTGTCCCAAACCCTCTACCAAAAAATGTCCAACAAAGGATAAGTAGTCGAAGACTTAAGGAGAAAGCCGTTGCTTAATATGCAGTATAAGTCTGATAGGTTTTTGTAAAAACCTGAACCTATGTGCAACTAAAAACTAGTTATTTTGCTTTGTTGTTGTGTTTGATGTGAACATGGTTATCTGGTATTAGGCTGAGATTTAGGTATGATTTTGGTGATATTTTTATATCTTGATTTTGTTTTGGATTTATATTGCAGTCTGTAGGTGGCGTGGATAGTGTTAGATTATTTGTCTTCGACTTTTATTGCAGTCTGACAGAGGTGGTTTTTTATATTTTGTAAATGCAGAGTAGTGTCGTGGGCAGCGAACTTAGTGTTTTTATCGTCGATAAGGCAGCCACGGGCGTAAACTTCGATGCTGCATATATGTTGAAACAAGACACTAAGCAGGCAACTGCTGGAGCTTATGTAAAGGCGAAGGATCAAGAAATCAAACAGAAAGAGCAGGATAAGAAGGAGAGAAAGAGCTCAACCCAAGTGCAGATCACACCGAAATATGATCCTTGTGCTCCAGCAACCAGTATGGAACTGAATACACTTAATGAACACGCCAAAAAACAGTCGTATGTCGTCACACTAAAACTATATTCTAGAATAATTAGCTCGATGTCTAACACGCGTAATATATTCTGTAGGGGTTATCCGAAGAGGCAGGTGAACACATCCCTAGCTTGGTACTACGATCTGCGCACCCCCAAGGAATGGCTGCATGACACGGTTAGTATATAATCTGGTCGGGTTTAATGATTTTATTTTCTCAAACTTCGTTCAGACATCTTTAGAGGTCTGGTGTCAGACTTCTTTTCAAGTCTGGTGAAAGAATTTCTTTTTTCAGACTTGTTTTGCAGTCTGACATTAGTGTTCTCTCTTTTAAAGTTTCTTTAGAATTCTGTTTAAGTCTTACATTTTTTGCACAATGTTGACTGAATGCAGCAAATAGATGCTGGGATTGATCTGATGAGGCTTCGACAACAAGAACACCCAGAATGGTTCCGGTCACGGAGGCTGACCTTCATTGACACACTGATGGATAATTTGTGGAAGAAACATTATAATGATTTTGTGACGAGCGGCGAAGGAGAAAATGTGATTCCCACGGCAAGGAGGCTGCCACCTGGTGTATGGGATTACCATACTGGTGAACTATCCTTATTCTTGAAATCAAACAAGACTTGGGGGCTGGAAATTGATTACATCTACACTGCCTTGCACGTTGGGGGAAATCATTGGATAGCTATTATGATTTCTATCCCGGATATGCACGTAACCATATGGGACAACATCATTGGACAGAAAACCGATGAGGTGTTAGGAGCGGCAGTGGCACCTGTATGTGAGATCTTTCCCTACGTGATGCATTGTTTGGCCCCAGTAGATGAACGTTGGAATTATCCCCTTGAGCGATACTCTTACACGATCGTAAGTAGCCCGGAACTTCCCCAAAACAAGCAGAAAGGTGATAGTGGGGTGTTTTGTTTGAAGTTCATTGAGTTCCATTAGTTTCCGAAGTGGTTGTGTGATAAGAACATGAAGACTTGCAGAGATAAGCTTGCGTATGAGATATTCACTAAGCTCTTCCGAACAGGTGAAGAGGGTCGTACCGACGCCGAGAATGAATTGCTAGACGTCTACCAATAGGTGAATTAGAGTTCCTCTTTAACTTTTGGATTCCCGAGAACAATGGATTTTTGCATATATATATCTTTTGTAGATGTAAGAAAAACTCATCCATATTTTGGCTTACTTTCTGCGAGAATTTTTTGTGCCATGCCAATTGTGATGTCAAAAGCGTGTTGGGCATAGGTAAGGTATTTCTAGGGTAATTGGTTTAAAACTTCTATAGAAGTATGGTGTAAGACTTCTATAGAAGTCTGGTGTCAGACTTCTATTTCTATCTTTTGTAATGAATTTCTGCTATTAGATTTATATTGCAGTTTGTAAAGGGTGTGATTTTCTTAAGACTTATTTAGACTTGACGAGATGCAGCAAACACATAAGTACTACAAATTAAGTTTAAGCCAACAACAATAACCAACGATATTGTATGGGAAATAAGTACTACAAATCCCATACTGCTTGTTCATTGATACTAATACATGCTTTGGTGTAATCTTCTCAATTATTCCAAAGCATTCTAGAAACAACCAACCAATATAATGCGGAGTATGACGTTTTTTCTTAGCCTTCCGGTCCATCGCTGAACATGTGTGGGCTCTATTGTAGATCATCACCCAAAGCTTGTTTGGTTCGTTCTTGATAGCCGCTCGAAGCTTCCAGTTGCATCTTTCCACAAGACATTTAGCGACAAACATGCTCTTGTCAGACTTATCTACTGTAAATGCGTATTTCTTCATTATCGCCGTCAAACGCAGCTCTGATATAAGATCTTGCTTGCTATCAGAACACTTTCCGAGAAAGATGCCGTCGGACCAATTTCTTCCTCGACCAGCAAATCATTCAGCCACATGTTGCAACTCGTAAGTCTTATTATCTTCATCTTCTTTATCATCTTCATCTTCATCTCCCACTTTCCCATACATGCTATAATCAACACCATCATAGTAAGACTCAGCGTGTTTCTTGAAAGCTTGCTCTGGCCCATCACCACCACCACCAACACCACCGTCATCACCACCACCACCACCACAAATAGAATCATCTGATACTGAGCCCACATCTTCGTCTTCCCAGTCTTTGTCTTCGTCATCTTCATCTTCATCTTCATCTTCATCTTCATCTTCATCTTCATCTTCATCTTCATCTTCATCTTCATCTTCATCTTCATCTTCATCTTCATCTTTTACATCGTGATTCCCCGCATCTTGATATGCCAAACAGGATCGGCTCGAGACACAAAGACGGATTAAATGCGCACTAGCTAACTCGACCATGCTCCTTACTTGCCTATCATTTGTGACATAAATAGGAGGGCTATCCGGATCGATCTGTTGCAAGAGTGGTTCCGGTAACGGATATGATACTCCACCAACTCGGTTTTCTTGTCCTGCATATAATCATCTTGTACCATCTCAACAAGTTCACAATATGTAGAACGATCGCCCAAAGTGAAAAACCGTCCTCCTTTGAGAGTATCCACCACAAAATGCCAAATCTGGTCTCTCACAACCCATTCACCAAAATTAACAGGTAGATGCGCCATTATCTGTAAAAACAATCATGGAAAAACCACATTAGCGATCTTAATGGAAATATCATACTTCTTCACGAAGTCTGATTCTATTAGCTACATTGCCAGAATTATTAAAAAAAAATCTTTAAAAATAATTACCGAACATAAGCATGTAAAACTAACGCAGGGGGAACATATACAACTAACACATATAAAAAATTTTAAATCAACGAAATTCATCACAAATATACAAAACAAAACGGTTTTAAAAAATTTGTCAATCCAGACTGCCACAGAAGTCTGAAAAACAGTTCGTCATACCTTTATGGCAGTCTGAAAAATAGGGTATTTTTGCTATTAGAATGTTACAAAGTTTATTGCGGATGTCGTCTGACGAAAAGTTATCAAAGCAGACTTCTACCGCATTCTGACAAAAATGGTATTTTTGCAATTGACCCAAACTTTGACTTTTTGTCATACTGCATTAGATGTCTGAGAAAAAGAAAAATGTATTTATGCAATTGACCAAAATTTTGACTTTTTTGTCAGACTTCACGGAGAAGTCTGAAAAAATTATGGGGTAGTTTTGCAATTAACCAAAGTTTGACTTTGGTTCCCAGACTTCCAAGGCAGTCTGAAGAAATCCTTCAGACTGCAATAGAAGTCTGACAGAAATTGGGGTATTTTTTGCGTTGACCCAAATCTTCGATATCAGACTTCTTTAGCAGTCTGACGGATTTCATCATTTTCAGACTGCCATAGAAGTCTGAAAATTTTTCCCTACTATTCAGACTGCTAAAGAAGTCTGATACATTTTCCCCTATTTTGGTCAACTTTTGAAAAATTTCGGTCAATTACTACCAGTACCCTGTTTTTTTTTCAGACTTCTGATTCCGTCTGAAAAAAGTCAAATTCGGGTCAAAGTCGCTCATTTTTCCAAAATACTGGATATGAAGTCTGAATAAAAAGCTAATTTTTCGGTCAATTGCAAAACTACCATATGCCTCGATTAAAGGATTTTTCTTGATTTTTTTTGTTTTCAAAGGAAATTACCAGACTTCTATGGCAGTCTGAGTATTTAAAAGTCAATTGCAAAACTACCCTTTCGTTGACCAATTGGGTTTCATCAGGCTTCTAAAGCAGTCTGAATATACAACTCAGATCTGAAAATCGACGATATGCAAAAATCCGTTTAGAGTTTGTTTTCACCCTCGTCGAGCGCCCAGAACGTATAATATCACCGAAATTCCGCAAGTCTAGTCGTGTTTTTCTGTTTTTATGCCATAAAAAAATAATTTCGGTAAGTTTGAATCGGAAAATCGAGGGGAAATGGGAGAAATCGGAAAGGAGAACTCGCGAAAAAGAAGTCTGAGCTTTAATGGCGAAAAAATGGGTTACTTTCTGCATTAATTCGTCGACGATGGTGGTTGTCGTGGAGGTTGAGAATTGATGGCAATGACATTTCCATAATTAAGTTAGATCTTAAATATTTTTTGGTCTTTTGAAAAAAACGTTAGACTCTAACAGCAGTCTGAAGAATGGCATTTCCATGAATACCCAAATTCTTAAAGGGTAATTCGTGGGATTCTAAAAAAGAAGAGAGAAATAATGCATTTTTAGCTTTGACTTCAAATTGTAGGATATTTTTGCAAATAGGCCAACAATTTATGGTTTGAAGTAGCTGGGTCTATGATTATTGGGAGTTTCCTTGTTAAAGATGCCAATCCGTCCTCCCATACAATGCATAACGATTTAAAACCTAAACCGAAAAATTCAAAACCAATTACTAAAACAGCAAAACCCATTTCTTGTTGCGGCGAAATCAGAAAAGACCATAAAACGCCTAAAAATACACTATCTATTATGTAGTATTTAAATCTTATCAACATTTATGATATGAGATTCCTAACATATATCTTTTACGAAATGATGATTTTTCTGATTCATCTCGAATTGAATAAATACTTTGAGATCGACAACATATTCTATTAGCTATCTTATTTGTAATAATTTAACTCTTAAAGACGAGAAGAGGCGAATCCTTTTCGGTTTGATTCAGAGGAACTCTCCGGTGGTCGGCGCTCTCGCTTTTGCCGTGAGAGGTCTCATCTCCTTTTGCGTCCCTACGAAGCTTCAATCGTGGAAAGGAGATCCACTCTGGCAATGTTTGAAGGTGTAACCTAGGCCCTAGCCAGAGCCGGCCCTGAGTTTTAGAATGCCGCAAGCTAAAAAAAAATTTGGGCCGTTTTACTATATTAAATTTCGAACTTATGATTTTCTGAAAAAAATTTCATAATTTTACCATTAAACTAAATAAACTTTTTGAAATTTAAAGGCTGATTTTTTTTTATAAAAATGAGGGCCGCAAACCCATGCTTGCTTTGCTTGGGCTCAGGGCCGGCCCTGAACCTAGCTCCTCAGCGGTGAAGCATGGCGGCTCTGTGGTGACATCAAGGTGAGGTGCTCGCTTCGGATCTGTGAGGACGAGATTCAAAGCATGCTTCTCTTCTCTGAGCTTCTGCGGTGGCTTCTTGCTGGTGGAGATCTGAACGGCTAGTTCGGCGAGGCATAGTGATGTGGATTTGAAGTCACGGTGTGGTGGTGAGTGGGCTCTTAGTAGAAGAACCGCCGAATGTTTCTCCCAATTTGCAGCTCTACTGGGGGACGGTAGAGCTGACACATCAACTGAGTTTTCCCGACGGCCTCTCCTGCTTGGGGTCCTTATCTCCCTCGTCTCGTGGAGTAAGTTAAGCACTCCAATTGTCTGCCGGTGCGGCGTCATTCAAGATTTCCCTCCTACGGATTTCTCAAGCTGCAAAGGTTTTATGATTTGTTGCGTTTAGGCGGAGGTTCATGTTCCGCTTTTTTCAATATGGAGGTAAAGAGCTCGCGGCAGAGGTCTTCTGATCCATTGCGGTCTACGGCAGCGGTCTCAGGCCCCTTTCTAATTTTTTTTAAAGCTTTAGTCCAAACAAAAATTTTGGGCTTTTTATAGTATAGAAAATTTATTTTTTATTTTTTAGGACTTTTTCCCATATATATATATTTTTTTAATTTTTGGACTTTTTTTTGAAATATATATACATTTTTTCATAATTTGAAGTTTTTTCATTAAAAAAAAAAAAAAAATCTGCTGTGAGCCCAGGGCGTAGGCCCTTTTGCCACCCCATAGAGACGGGCCTGCAGTCTTTTGTGCCGTCAAAGTTTATTGTGGTGGCAACTACTCAAGTGGCGGGGGTCTTCTGTTTCGTCACTGTCTAGGAGTTTCGTTGTTATGGTTTAGTTTGGTTTTCACCTTCGGTTTAGGATTCGGGTTTACTTTTAATTTCTTGTTCGGTTTTGGTCTCCAAAGACCATCTCCAATGTATTTATCTATTTTTGACTCTAAAATAGAGTAACTCTAAAATAGAGGTGGATTTCTCTCTAATATATTCCTCTATTTTTAACTCTAAAAAATGAATATTCTAAGTATATTCTATTTTTATTTTATTACTAATACCTTTTATTTATAAATATTTACAATTTAACCCCACTTATTTTATTCCTTGCAAAACTTACATAAATTATGATATTATTTAAATTAAATATTTATTATATTAAGAAAATTAAATTACATCATATATAAATAACAAAACATAGTAGATTTTGGTTAAATATCATCATTAGTGTATTTTTCCATAAATGATCAATTAACGCAATTTGAAGTGAGAAATAAGCTTCTTTGTCTTTGATTTCTCTAAATCACTAGTCTTTGTTGTTTCAATTTATTTTATGTTGCTTATCTTTAATTTCAGTATTTGCTATGTTGTTTATCTTTAATTTTAGTATTTGTTAAATCAAAACTGCTAAAAAAGTTAAATCAAAATAAAAAGTTAGTTATAAATATAATGATATAAAATTAAAAGGAACATTTGATAAATAAAAAAGCTCAACTCTAAAATAGAGTAAGAAATAGAGTTACTCTAAATATAGAGTAAGAAATAGAGTTACTCTATTTTAGAGTTGAAAATATAGTGGGGTTAGGGCATCTCCAACCCTACTCTATTTTCCATTCTAAACTCTATTTTAGAGTAAAATCCTCTCCAACCCGACTCTAAAATAGAGTAACTCTATTTTTTTACTCTATTTTTAGAGTAACTCTATTTCTCACTCTATTTTAGAGTTGAACTTTTTTATTTATAGAATGATCCTTTAATTTTTATATCTTTGTAATTATAACTGAAACAAATAATAATTATAATATTTAAATACAAGAAAATCAATTTTACATTTAAATTATATTATTATAATATTTTTAAAATTAAATCATAATTTATGGAAGTTTTTGAAAGTTAAATCAATTTTACATTTAAATTACTTTATTATAATATATCTTTGTAATGGTGATGTTTAAACAAAAGTCCTATATGTTTTATTATTTTTATATAATGTAATGTAAATTTTCTTATGTAATAAATGTTTAATTTAAATAAAATCATAATTTATGGAAGTTTTTGAAAGAAAAAAAATAAGTGGGGTTAAATTGTAATTTCTTACAAATAAATGATATTTATACTAAAATAGAAATAGAATATACCATATAATATTCCTTTTTAGAGTGAAAAATAGAGTAATACATTGGAGCAAAACCCAACTCTATTTTTAAGGTTACTCTATTTTAGAGTAAAAAATAGAGTAATACATTAGAGATGGTCTTAGAGAAAATTTTACTCTAAAATAGAGTTTAGAGTGAAAAATAGAGTAGGGTTGGAGATGCACTAACTAGACCCAAATCAGGACTTTGTATATTTATTATAATATTGTATTAAAAATAAATTAAATACGAACCGGTTCAAAAAAAAAATTAACTCTTAAGTATTGAATCAATAGTTTGTAATATTTTATTAGCTATATTGTTTGTAATAATTTGGATTCTATTATTACATTCAGTTTGGTAAATTTCTAACTCAAAATTAATTAATAACGAATAGATTAGTCCATTAATAACATATTCTATTCATATATCTTATTTTATTATATAAAACATGATCCTTCAACGTGAGTGCGACACATAGGATAATTATAACTCACGAGATTGTGACATTTGTCACGGTTATTAGTTTAGATATTGACATGTGTCAATTTAATTAAAAAAAATAAAAATGAATTAAAGTAAATATTAAAAAATATTAAACTAAAAAGGCAATTTTAGTAAAAATAAAAATAAAGTAAATATTAAAAAATATTAAACTAAGCTGGATTTCTCAATGTGAGTGTGACACGTATTATAATTCGCACTCACGAGATGGTGACATTTCTTACGATTAATTTAGATCTTGATATGTGTCAATTTAATTTTTTTAAAACAAATAAATTAAAGTAAATATTAAAAATATTAAAATAAAAATGCAATCTTAAAAAAATAATAATAAGTAAGGAAAATTTATACTAAAGTAAAGTGACAAAATGAAACTTAAAAGTTTATAATTTACAACCACGATCAAACTTAAAAAAGAAAAATTATTAGGATAATTCTCACTCACGAGATCGTGATATTTGTCACAGTTAATTTAGATCTTGATATGTGTCAATTTAATTTTAAAAAAAATTACAGTAAATATTAAAAATGTTAAACTAAAAAAAATAATCTAAAAAAGTAAAAATGAATTACAGTAAATATTAAAAAAGGTTATAATAAAAAGATAATCTTTAAAAAAAGAAAAAACAAGAATAATTAAAGAAAACTTATTATAATAAAAGAAAGGAACAAAAAGAAATTTACAAGTTTATAATTTACAATCTCGACCAAACTTTTAAAAAAAATTATAAATATACTCTAAACTTAAAAGGAAAATTATTAATTTACGACCAAATTTAAAAGTTTATAATCATTTCCATTATGACAGAAGGAAACTTAAAAAATGAAAGTTATTAATATACAACCACGACCAAACTTTATATAATAATCTACATATTTCTAAAGTTTTAAAAAATGAATAAAAGGCAAAAAAAACTTTAAAAAAAATATTTCAGTTTAAAAATAGTAAACTTTTTATCATATAAAATGAATGTTTCGAAGTTGCTAATTCACCTGATCGCGACATGTGTCAAGTCAAAGTTGGAAATATTTAAAATCGATTAATAAAAAAACTTAAAAATTATTATTCATAATGTTAAAAGATAAAGTTACTAAAAATAAAATTAAAAAGTTAAAAAATTAAATTTATCTTAAATGGCAAAATTAATATAGAAAGGAAAAAATATTACTTAGTTTTTCCATTTATATTAAGGAAATTAATCATAAAAGAAAAAGAACTCTAATTTCTCACCTCTATATAAACCACAATTTGGTAGTATATTAATTACCCCCCAAAAAATTAAAAATCCAATAATCGTATCCAAAGCTATTTACTGCATCTATTCACCAAATTTTTCTTTCAAGATATATATTTATTTCATCGTAAACTTTGTCTCTAAATATATGTATAAGATATTTTCATGGGTGATATAATTTTTTTTCCATTATATCGTATTTAATATTTTTTCACGGATTATAAAATATTAAATCACAAATCCGCATATATGCGGATACTTATCTAGTTTGTAATAATTTAGACTCTAATACTCATGCCCGGCCCAGAGGCTAGGCAGACTAGGCCATGGCCTTGGACCACTATTTTTTTTAGTTTTTGATAGACCACAAAATTGATGTTTCCATTTTTTATAAGACCACCAATTTTTTATATATTTATCCTTTTTCATATCAAGTTATTTTATTTCTTTTTTTCCCAATAATTTTCAAATTAAATTGAAATTATGCCTTAAAACTTTTATTTTATACATTTTACAAAAGACAACATTTTTTTTCCTTGTTTCGGACCAACATTTTTGTTGGACCGAGCTTGCTAATACCATATTAAATTTCATAAATTTCTAACTTAAAATCAATTAACAATAAATAGATTACTTCATACTTCTTATATGCTAATTAAATTTCATCTAAACTTTCGATATAAAATAATTATATATATAGTTTTTTTTTTTAACTATAAATTTTTGTTTTTGTCAAAGGATATAATTTGAAACTTTAAATTTTGACTTACTTTTCTTGAGAAAGGAAATATAACGTAGATGAAGTCTTGCTTCCACAAAAAAAGGAGAAGTCTTGCTCCGTGATTCACAAAATAAGTCATGGGACTTTATTACATGAAAAGTTGCAATAAAGGATAAGAACGAACATTTGCATAAATCAAAAGAGAATATAGGATTATTACAAAGATTAAAACCGCAACCTCAATCACACTCAAAATATACAAAAGACAGAACCAGAAAAAAGAAAAACAAAAAAAAACCTAATTCTATCAAGATCGAAGTCCAGAGAAATCAAAAGGGCAACAAACAAACAAAAGAAAAAACCCATATGAATCACCAGAAAGATCTGAACTTTTTGTTAGAAGGAAGAGGAGGAGGAGGATGAGTAAAAGTAGAAGTAGTAATCTGTGGGACAGTGAAGCCACCATCATCATACCATCTCTTGTTCTGTCCTTGTTGTTTCATGTTTTGTATTGGAGCATAAGTCTGTACTTCTGGTGATGTTTCTTTGTTGTTGTACATCCCAAAGTGGATATTGTTGTTGTTGTCTTGAGAAAAGTACTGATTTGTGTATGAAGAAGGAAGAGTTTGTGGAATCTGAGGGACCCAAATTCCCAAATTCTTAGATGGAAGTGACACTGTATTGTTGTTGTTTCTCTTAGTGCTGTCATCTTCTGCTTCCATATATGGCAACACTCCATCATCATCACTACTCTGCAGTCACAGAAAAGAAAACCCACAAGAAAAGAAAAACTCCTTTTAGGAAAAGATCTATCCACATCTAAAAAGTTTGTTACTCTTATATCTCAAGATCTGAAATGATATGATATTACGTAAACAGAGGAAATGAAAGCAGAGGATCAAATATAAGGGTCACTGAAGTTACTAAAAAAAAGATCAAATCTTGACCAACAACAGAAATTTCAAAACTTTAGATCTTTCTTGACAAGAGAGAGAGAAGAACAAACCTTGAGGAAACCAAAAGGAGGAAGGGAGCAATCGAGGAAATCCTCGACGTGCCATCCAGGTAACGTATCGATCAAATACTCTGAAATCGTGCTTGTTGATCCCCACTGATTCACAGCCGCATCCATCTTCGAAGAAGGTTGGATATTGGAGTTGTTGCTCTGAGGAGCTGAGAGAGGTTTCTTGATAGGAGGATTAGAGATTGATGATCCAGGGACAGAACAATCTTGACTGTTTGAAGAAGAAGAAGTTTCTGAAGTGGGTTTGTAAACAGATGAAGTCGCAGAGAGCTTAACCCCTGTGAGAAGAAACCTATCGTGTTTCTTCGTGTGTTCGTTCGCAGAGTGGATCGATGAATCACAATCTTTGCATAAAATGGCCCTATCTTGTTGACAAAACAACATAGCTTTTTTCTCCTACAGTTTACCAAGAAAACCTCAGATTATTTGATTGGAAAAATCGATAATCAAACCCCATGTCTTAAAATCTTGACAAGAAAATGGAAAGAGACCTGACAGATGTCGCAGATAGGAGAGGAGTTGTTGGAAGAAGAAGGATAGAGGAGAGAGAAACGCAGATGTCTGGAGGCCAGTTTGTTAGCGTGGTGGACTCGGTGGTCGCACCCGCCGCACAGAGACGCTTCGTCGGCGGTGCAAAACACCGACGCTTCTTCTTTATCGCAGACGTCGCACCTGATCTTCATCAAATTGATGGATTAACGAGAGAGAGAGAGAGAGAGAGAGAGAGAGAGAGATTGTTGAAAAGGATAGGAGAGAAGATGTGAGATTTTATGGAGTTCTGTAATAAAAGGGAAAGAGAATATCAAGTAACATAAGAGGGTGCTTATGTAAATATCATCATTTTCTTCTTTCTTTTTGCTCAATCATATCTTTTTTTTTTCTACTAAAAAAATAATTCTTGTTTTACTTGAGATGAGATGGCCATAAAGTATCTAACCTGAAAAAATTATATAACTAATTATTGTTGAAAATGGATAATTATCCACACTAATATTGTTTTAGTTTCATTTGTTTTACCGACTTAATATTTTATTCACTTAATATGTTGTACGTGACCAAAAGAAAAAGAAGTAATAAAATATGATTCTCTCTCTCTCTCTCAAACTCGTCTTTCTTCCTCTCACTCGTTCTCTTTTATACACATAATATATGTATAAAACATATCACACCTCATATATTATATTACAGTTTATAACAATTATTACTTTCTTAGATTATTACTTTTTTAGATTGTAAGTGAGATTCTGATCAACGGTTTGATTTAGTATCTTTGTTTCATTATCGGTTCTAATAAATTTTTAATACTTTTACTTTTCTTTCGTATGGCTTTGTATTTGGGAAAATTTTATTTTCCACTGACTTTGTTTTCGGAGATATATTTTTGTTCCGCCAACGTTATGTATTAAAACGTCTTGTATTTCAATTTTATATTATATAATGGAAAAGATTTATATGAAAAAAAAAATTATATTTTTTCCATTACATTTCTCCAGTCACATTTTTAAAATAAAACACAGCGATGATAATGAGAGAGAGCTTGACTGAGAGGGAGTCCCCATGTTAGTTCTGCCCATTTATAATTATAAACTTCCAAAAGAAACAAAACCATATATATTGAAGTAAACTAATGGTAGTGTATGAGATTTGCATTAAACAAACATTAGAATTTTACTTGTATAACAAAGTTACAACTTTTTGAATAAAATACCTCTCTAGCTAAATCATTATATTTTATATTTACTGATTATTCTGGTTCCGTTTACCATTTTATTTTTCTTCACTAACCGTCTTATATCCCCTGATGGAATTTTTAGATGTCTAGAGTCTAGACAACTTGATAAAAACAAACATTATTATAGACAAATATTATTTCACATAATGAAACAAAAAATGACGAATATATTCACTAGTTAACTCTTAAAAAAATTGACTGAATAATTCAGTTTGTTGAGCTGAAAAAAAAAATTAATAATTCATTATAAGAAATGTGAACATTTCAAAAATTGTATATATTTTTTTCAACATCATACAATTTGTGGAATTAATAATACGAACATAAACCACCACTAAATTATATGTTATATTCATAAATAAATATAATAATAACTAAAGTGATACCTTAGAAACATGACATTAAAATACCTACGGGAACATTACTTAAATCTTCGAGATGAAATCTCAATCGAGTCGGATCGATCCAACCAATTTCGAGTCGGATTGATTTTGCGCTAGCATGTATCTAAATTTTACTATCATGTTAAGTTTTGTGATCTTGTAACTATAAATTAATTGGCAGTAAATGAGTTGATTGATGTTCTAAGGATATGAGATTTCTAACAATGTTCAATAATCACATGTGCATACTTAGAAATATATCAAACATCAAAATATATTTTTAAACATATTGTATATTTAAACGAAAACGTGCATGTGCATTGTTATCATATCATCTAATAACTTTATATGGAAGATAATACTACGCTGTTTTTCTATGAATTGTCCCCTAAAAGCATGAAATTGCAGAGTCAACACTAATATTTCAAGGAATGCGAATGAGAAATATAACGCTACCTTTGTTATAGCCGGTTGGTCTCTTGTTTACTGAAATTCCATCTATAGTAAAGCTCATGAAATTATCTCTCCTATGTAATCGGTTTTAACTTTCAATGAAAGTGTTGTTCAAAAAGAAAGAAAGTAAAGCTCATGCAGTCAGGCACTAATAAGTCCAAACAGAGGATGAAGATCAAACGTAGATGCAATTTCCAGCTATATGTTAAATAGGTGTTATATGTTTACAATATTGATTATTGTATGTAATCTTTGTATTTGGCAGATTATGGTTGAAGCCATCCAAGAACTTTGCCTTGGACGTGGATGTTGATCGGTGGGTGGTGTGAAGCGCGGGTATCGAACCAAGTTGACTGGTGGGTCTTTCCTTTACGTAAATAATTAAACACATAAAAATATGTCTCAGTGGTTTCCTTTTTTGACAACTTAGATTCACCTTTTTGAGTTCTAAAAGCTTATCATCAATCAAAAACAAACTAAGATTAACTAAATGATAAAGTACTATATTTTCAAGTTTTTTCAAAATAATAAAACACAATCAGTTGATTTTATTTATGTAAAATCGATACTCCAATTTGGTTTACTGAATCGATATAAGTATCGTGGCTGTTGATTAAAAAAAAAAAAACACAATCAGTTGATCAGACTAATACTATATACATAAAATTTTATTTGTACCTGAATTATAGCTAGTAACTGGAGACAATATATATATATATATATATATCAGTATGATCAAACCCTTAATTGGTTTCTAAGAAGAAATTAATTGGTATGTATAGATGTGAAGGATAAGTTTCTAAAATCTAGACCTATTATAAAGTAAGAACAAAAGATTGTAACGAATTTTATTTTTATGGTCAGGAGTGTAAATCTAGTAGCACCGTATCTTGTACATTATTAAATTCTAATCTTGAAAAAGTAGCATACAAAAGCATAAAAAGATTCGACAATTAACTAAAGGCGTATGATTGATTAAAAGAAACTTTAAACCCATATAGAAGCCTGCCAAGTATCATACTAATTATTTTTTTGTTTAGTGGAAAGTATTATATAGGTATTATCTATATATATAAAGTTAATTTTACTCTCTTCTCATCATGATGCCACCTCACCCTCCACCTAAATAAAAACATTAAAACAAAAAAAAACACATACACATAAAACAAAAGATCACAAAAAAATCACAAACATAAAACAAAAATTCCAAAATATACATAAATCGGTGCTGTCAATTTTAGTCATTATCTACAGGTCCCGCCCCGTTTAACCCGCGACCGATCGGATGCGGGTCGAGAAATTTTGAGTTTTTATTATTATTATCTATATATTTACGGGTTACTCGCGAGTACCCACGAATTCAAGCGAGGCAGGTCGAGAAATATGTGTTAATGAATTTAGCGGGGCGGGTCGAACAAAAAATTTAATCCGCGCGACGCGGATATGGCGAGGCAAGTTTGATCCGCTTGACATACCTAATTAAAATTCAACATGAAACACTATTAAAAAGACTGATGTTAAAAAAACACGATTAAAAACAATATAAAAATGGAAAATAAAATAAAATAAAGAACCATTCAATATTAAACTGTTAGAAACAGTTCTATTAACTCCAAAATCAAGAAAATAAAATATTATTACACAATTAAAATTTTTTAAAAAAAACTGTGGAACACGTCCACGCATAGTATCTATGCATCCAACATATTTTTTTTTTTAAACAGAAAATTATCTTAAAACTAAATTTTTTAAAATAGCCAAAATTTCTTAATCCTTAATATTAAAGGAAAACGTATTCTACAAGGGTTTCAACAAATAGGTTTTAGATGAAACAAAAGAAAAAACAAAAATTATGCAAAGAAAACTTTAAATTGTTAAGATCTTCCCTAAAAAACCAACTAATTGAATGAAATTGACCAACAAAAAAAAGTAAAAATGTGTACTATCCACTAAACAAATACATATAAAATCATAAATTTAAGAAATTAAGAAAATAAACCAAAAATTAAAAAATACACATATTTTAAGTTGATGGAGACAATTCAATTAACTACCAGATTCAAAAAATAAAATAATAGACAATAAAAACTGTTTAGAAAAATTGTTTACAACACACGCGCGTAACACGGATCACACCCTAATAAATATTATAAAGTTATACTTTTATGAATCCATGTTTCTAGCTATTTTAGTATTCTTTTATTATGAGTCCACCTTAAAAATCCCTTCAGCCTTCGGGCCCTTCACCGCGAGTGGATCTCAATTTAATGTTCGAAGCTGATCTTTGTAATAATATTTCTCATGTAATGTCCCTCCCTGACTAAGTAACTGTTATAAAATGCTATTGTTACCATCAATGTAGTTTTTGTTTAGTATACTTAAGAAGTTTGTGCCAATCAGGAAATTAAAGTAACTTGTATGGTCCGACCCCAAATTTGTTTGTAAGTAACTTGTATGATACACGGATATATTGAATCGAGATGCAATGCAGCAGTATGAATTTTGGTGACTGTTCCTTTAAAATCGATATAATTATATTATATGATATAGAGCACATAATACATACAGTCTCTCCCATGTAAACAGCGTCTAATGCAAGTTTACTTTAAGATTAGTTATATAAGTATAACTTTGTGAATGTGATCTAGGGAACAAGATGGGCCCCACTCTCATAGTCTCATGTACTCTATATTTAGCAACTAGCAAGTGGATAATCATGGCGGAAAAACATTTCAGATATCATAAGATCATGGCAAAAATAAAATTAGGTCAAATTTCATATAGTATTTTTGTAATCATGGATGATGTTACATAATCACAAAGAACTTTCGGAATTTGGTATTTCATGATGTCAAATAGTCAGTCATTCATTGTTTTGCTTTTAACATTGAAACTAATTTCAACAGATAAGACTTTGATGTTTAGTCCAAAAGAAGGTAAAGAAAGAAAGAACGTACAGAGAAGAGACTCCAAAAGAAGGTAGAAGAAAGAATGTACAGAGAAGAGAGACAACACGTGGCTAAGATTTTGGTCCGTCGTGTGACCCGACTCGTGTCTCTCGTACGTTGTTCGAAGCTCCACACTTAGAGTTCGACTCGGTCACCCATTTCTGATTAAAATTAACCTACACGTTCTACTTCTTTTTTTTTGGTTATTTATTTTCATGACATATAACGTTCCCATTGGTTGTTGGATTATTTATAAATTCATAGAATAAAATAAGGGGCTGTAAAAAAAAAGAATTAAAAAAAAGGGAATTAGTTGGATCTGAATGGGCAGAGAAGGTGGGGAGGACAATATCGAAACCTCTCGATTCTTAACAGCGATTCAATATTGTTTTTTTATTAAGCGAATTTAATGGTTTTATTGGACCACTATGGGAGTTTTCATTAATTTAACGTATATGAATATGCCTCTACATTATTTTAACATATTTTTTGAAGGATGAACCGAAAATAGTATTATTATATGTATGCATATACGTAATGGCTTATGCAAAAATAGTCCGAAGCGAGGAAAGTGTCCATCGTAGTCACAGCTGGAACTCACGATTTTTTCAACAATATGTTTATCAACAATTTTTTTTTTTTTTATCAACAACATTCTTTTAGGGATTTTAGAATATTCCCACATGAACTATGCGTCTCCTGATTATTCATACACGAAGTATCGAGAAATGCCAAAACCATCATAAACAATTTTTAAATTTGAATTTCCTACATGAATTTTTGAGAAGTGGTCAATTTCAACAAAACCGTTAACGGAGTGAGTTTTCCGTTCGGTTTGATCTGATTAAACATTAAACCGTTTTTTTTTTTTCACAGACCAAACGACGTCGTTTTGGTCTATACTCACGATTCAAACAGACCAAACGACGTCGTCTTACAATTTGGGGGAAAATTAGATTTAGGGTTCTAAGGGGGAGTCGCGATTCGAGAGTAGAGAGGAAGAGAGGAAGGGGCGAGTGTAGGAAGAGGCGGCTCGAATCAGGCTCGACGTGTGAGTATGTTGAATCGAGTCAATTAACACGAAAAATTGTGTTTCCCAAGTTCGCAGAGGTATTTTTGTGGGTTGGAATTGTGTTTCCCGAGTTGGAAAATGAGGTGAGTTAAGTTTGATTTATATGAAATTCTTAGTTTTTAGTAGACATGAGGTCGAATTCACCTCCTCGAATCAATTCTTAGTTGTTGTTGTTGTTGTTGTTGCTATCTTCGTGTGTTTCTCTCGTTGATCTCTCTCCTCTTGTTGGATGTGAAACACTTGGTTTTCGATCTGGGTTGTTTCCAGAGTTAACTTGCTACTTTTTTTTGCAGTGATGAAGTAGACAGACCGATTAATTTCTGTTGTTACTATGGTGGAAAGTTTGAGATGGTTGAAGGGAAACTTCTCTACATTGGTGCTGGTTATCGGAATATTGAAGCTCGTCCATCCGGGTTGTTTACAGAGCTAATGAATAAGATACCGGTGAGTTTGTATGGTCAGAGAGTATGGTATAAGGTCCCTTTTGAAGAAGTAGAGGACCGGAAATTACTGTGTAATGGTGACCACAACTTTAAGAAGATGTATTTTGGATTTACACGTGAATGATGTATGGTTTATGGATGTATTGACTCAGGTTCATGGTTTATGGATGTATTGACTCAAGTTCATAGTTTATGGATGTATTGCTCAGGTTTATGCAATTCTTGTTTTAGCTGCATTCATGTTTAATTTTTTGATTTCGTTTTAGCTTATGCAAAAAGACACTCACTCCTTAACAAAAGACATTACAAATGACTCAAACATTACAAACGACTAAGCCTTCCATTTGAAGGATCTTAGCTCCCAAGGATAGCTTTCTCTTCACTGTTTCGGTCAGCTTGGGTCTTAACTTGCCCTGATCTCTAGCTCCGTTCGTGAAGCTGTCGCTTTTCTTCTTTCGCAGAATCGATTTTCCTTTGCCTGTTAAAAAAAGAACTGTTAGCCTCAAAAAAAAATTCCAGGAAAAAGAAGGACAGCAATGGAGAGATTAGAGAAGTAACTAGTCGAAATCGAAACAATTTTGGGTAAAATCAGGGAATTACCCAAGGCTAAGGGGGAGCCAGAGAGAAGATCGCGTCGAAATTTGAAGGTGATGAAGAAGAAAGTTTATAGATTTTACGTTGAAGAGAACGATTGTGCCAATCGTATTCTGAGGAGACGAAGAAAAAAGAAGACGAAGAAGAAGAGAGAAATACTCTCAGTCACGTGCGTAATTTTTTAGTAATTTTGCTTAGTAATTTTCTAATTTTTTTGTTCATATTTCTCTAAAAAAAAAAAATCGGTTTAATGTATAATCAGATCAAACCGAACGGAAAACTCACTCCGTTAACGGTTTTGTTGAAATTGACCACTTCTCAAAAATTCATGTAGGAAATTCAAATTTAAAGATAGTTTATGATGGTTTTGGCATTTCTCAATACCTCGTGTATGAATAATCAGGAGACGCATAGTTCATGTGGAAATAGGCTAAAATCCCCATTCTTTTACGTATATATATATATACTAAGATTAATTAGATTAAACTGACTAGTACAGTAACGAAAGTAGCTCTTAGGGAGGGGGCTCAAATGACCTCTATAGATTTATGTTACAAAAATATTTATTTGTAATGTTTTTTTTTTAAATTGGTAAAATATTGTAAAATCAGCTTATTGACTCTCGTAATATTTGTTTGATATGTTTATTGAATTCATAATCTTTTAAATTTATTACCATTTTTCAGCTTGACCAATTCCCATTATTTCAATTACCATTTAATTTTTTTTGTTGGGTGTGTTTCTGCTATTCTTTTTAATTCTATTTTCAAAAAAAATAATTGAACTATTTTCTTTTCACATACATGATATTTCATTTTCAGTTATATTTTGTTTCATCAAACTTTCACTTTTTTTCTTAACTATTTTAGATTGCTACTTAATTATCGACAAAAAATATATTATTATTTAATGTTTTTAAGAATTAATAAATATTAATTATTTTTAAAATATAATATTTGAATAATATATATAATATTTTATAATATTTTATTAAAAAATGAATTGATTCCGATAAAATTTATGGATGGCTTCGCCACTGCTAGTACTAGGAGGTAACTAAATGAGGTCATCGGATTAGTTAGAAGAAATAAAATACCACCTTAAGCGAAATGAAAAGGAACGGAATGCTTTAAGATTATCAAATTAAACCTCATTTTATTAAATGAAAATAACAACAACAACATTATATAAAAACTATTTATAATTACCATCATAAAAATAAACAAAAATTATTTTTAACAGCTAAAAATACATTTTTAAAAAATTATATTTAAATATAAGAGCTTAACTAACAAAACGGAAAAGAAACCAATAATCTATATAAATATAAATATAAAACTCTAGGTGAATCCGTATTATTTTTAAGAAAATCATGTTTTAAAAGTGATAATGGCACTATTATTCACAAATATAGCATTTGAAAATGTTTTCGATAATATCTTTACATCGTCACGGGAGTATGGGACTAGTAGTACAAAATATCTAAATCAGACTATGAGAGAGGGGATTTGTATATTACCTCAAAAACAAAAATTGCCCAATCAATCACCATCTATCAAGTCCACTACACTGCCCATTATTTGCATCAATACACTCAGAGATCCTCATCGAATTTATTCGAATTTAGTTTTTTTCACCTTTTAATTTCACTGTTATTGAACGTCTAAAAAAAAAAATTTCACTGTTATTGATATTTCACTGTAAGTGAAAAGAAAAAAACAAAAATAAAAAATCAGTTTCAGTTAATAAAAATATATTTTGAAAAGACAATTTTATCTCTACTTATTATTGATCCGTTATTTACCTAGTACTGTACACAAATACACCTAGAAAATCAACGTATGAACCGTACAAAAAATATTTTTATTTTTTCAATTTTTATAAAATGCTAATACATAAACTATATTTTCGTAAAATAATCGTACATACCAAAAAAAAAAAAAAACAACGAAAAGAAACCAACTTTTCAATCACTCAACGTTTGATTGGATAAATGTCACGTGTTAAGTTTTCGAATATCATACAACTATTTAACATATTGTCTCTGCTACGTCCTATTATATAGATGATCTTATATGTGAATTCCATCTAAATATCTTTTAACTGCTTTCTCGTTCGTCTCGAATACGAACGACATCTCTCGTATCTGCAAAAGAAAAGAAATTGATCACTTACGGTTTCTTGATCCCATCATTGAAAAAAGAAGTTTAAACAAAAAATAAAAAACCTGGATTAAGCTACTGTTCTTGAGATTAACAATTTCTCTATGTTCAATCTCTTTCTCGTTTATCCATATTGAAAACTTCCCAAGGTTCTTGATTTCAAAACAACCGTCTTGCTTCAACCTGATTAGAGCCTAATTTCATTGAAATCCAATCAAACTCACACTTTAAAAACTTTCCCTCAAAACCGTATAAAAATCAATCAATTGATGTTAATATGATTAAATGACCGTCATTACCTGTCGTCGAGAGACTTTTGTTCCAGACCCTAACCTTCCTAAGTCGATATCCACTGGATATTCTCCAGTTGCTCTTCCAAGTAACACCTGAAATGTTACAAAGTTGTTTTTTTATACAAAAAAACTCAACTAAATCGATGAATTACTCTAATTAATCATCTCAAGAGAAAAGATTCAATCACCTCTGGTTTGTTAATGTAGTGCTTAGAGCTTCCGTATAGAATAGCAAAAGCTCCATGAGAAGCGATGATACGGTTCATATAAGACTTAGAACTCTGCTCTAATCTCATTAGCATTCGCGCCATTTCCTCGTTTCGATATCTTGTAGCTATACACACAATCATCAGTTTAGCTTTTTTCGTTAAATTTATCAAGACAACAAATTAATGGCAAAATTACAGTTTGAGAGACATCTTATTTACTTACCTTCCAACTCGTACCGGTCTTGACCTATCGGTTCAAGGTCCATGTCAAGAACCTGATTGGTTCAAAAAAAGAAACACGGTTTCAGTAAATTGGACCAAGAAAAGTACCATAATTTTCAGACTTGTAAGGGTGGGTTTATATACCATAGCTTCAACGTCTGAAAAGGAAGGCAAATCTTCATCACTCTCAATTTCATTATGATTCTCCTCTTCTTCTGACATTGAAGCGTCTATGTCCATCTCTGCACTTAAAGTCTGTTCACAGATGTCTTTATCTGGAGAGTGCTGTTGTGATGTTGAAGTTGTTGCAGTAAAACTAGATGTCGCTTTCTCGGTATAGCTGTTTTTGAATGCAGAAGAACAACTTGCTTGTTCTGTAACAGCGCAATCTCCAATACCATAACTGTTGATAAAGTCATTACCTTTAACTTGTGATAATGAGGATCCTCTGGTTGGAGGCAGAGGTGGTTTCATATGCTTCCTCAATGATGGTAATGAAGAAGGATTAATCGAGTTTCGAGCTTTCGGTTTGTACAGTTGCAGGTTGATATCATCATTATTTGGAATCTCACCGAACGCTTCGCTTAGAGTACATATGTAGAGACCGTTCTTGATTTCTGGATGTGGATCCAATTTAGACAATGGCATAGCTTCATGACAATATTCCTCTGGTTTGTTTGGCAAGTCTTGATAAGACTCTGGAGCATTCCAAGTCTCTGCTTGATCATGGACTACTTGCTGATGTGACGACTGTGATGTTGTCTCACTGAAGGATGTATAGGGTTGTTGAAACAGAGGATCTTGAAACACTTTTTGATGAAAAAACTCTTCTAATGTTGTTTCAGTAACATTAAAGTCTTGAATCTGTCCATCGTTGATGTTTAACAACTGATTCGCCATTCGATCATCATCACAATCTTCATCTTGTGGATAAATGATCTCCCGGAAAGAATTGTGAAGGATTTCAATCTCTGAATCATCAAACTGCAAATCTAAGAAATCAGAACCACCAAACACGTTTCCTCCAAACGCAACATGATTATCATCATTAAGAGGCTCCTCCAAACGCATCCTCTTACGCGCCGTGTAATACTGAGACCTGACTGGTGTTGTGTGATGATGATGATGACTTTGTGGAAGGAATTGATCTGAGTGTTCGAGATCGAATCCAATTGATGAAGATAGAGATCTCACTTGGGGATTGTAGAGAAGAGAATACCATCGATCTGTTAGTTCTGAAAGCGTGAATCTTTGAGAGAATTTGACTGCTCCTTTCGCTAGCGACTCTAGAGAAGCTCCATTCTTTTATAACAAGAAAGTTATACTCCATTAATCAATCATTAGAAAATTTGCAAATCATGGATTTAACTAGTGAATATTTCTATCATAGATTAATGGAGAATTCAGGGGAACGTTTAGTAATCGGCGAATAAACAGTTAAAAACTCGTAAGAGTCAATACAATCAAGTGTTTGATCTAAGAAGAATCGGATGACTTGGGACACAAGCTAGCATGCCACCTATTCTACAAAGATAATCAAGAATTCAAGATAATGTTTAAACGCTGCAGTATTTTAGGGTTTCAGTTCGAAATCCAGTAACATCAACTCGTAACGGGAACGCGAGATACGAAAAGACAAAACAAACAGTAGAAGGTTTTGAAATCAAGAGGATTAGTAGGGAAAAAGAAAAAAAAACACAGAGTCGAAAATTAGGGTTTCGTGAAGACTAAACCTCGATGGATTTTCTGAGACGAAAATCATCTTCAGGAATCCAGTGAGACGCCATCAGAGACGCAAAGAAACAATAGAAGCTTCTCTATTAAGTCGATGAAATATTGAAAAAGGTAATATCTTCCGGAGGATCAGCCACAGAATCTTATTTCTCTAAATTAACGTTTTTTTAGCCAATTAAATACTAATTGTCTTCTCGTTTTCTCGATGCTTTAATTTGACCCAAACTTTTGGTTTTTTTTTTTTATAATTTCGTCATTCTTTTTTCCTATTTGATTTATATTATTTCTTGTAAAATAAAATAGTTTTTTTAATGATAAATGACAACAATAATGTGTGTTTTTTTAATGATAAAACTTATCAAAATTTACTCGAGTTATTTTTATGGAATTTTCCATAATCTTTTTTGTCAGCTATCAAATAAATTTGGATTTTAGTATTTTTTTAGTTTTTAGAAAATTTTAGTTCAAAGATTCAAAATTAAAATATAATATATTTTTATCTAAAATTTAAAATTATTTTCCTAAACATTTAGATTTTTTTTGGAAATTTATGGGATTTTTTGAAGTTTTTTGGGAATTTTAATGTAATTTTATTTAAATATTAATATTTTATTATTAAAAATAAAAAGATAATGGAAGTTATATTTTCATTAAATAGGAATTGTTAAATGGTCACAAATCTAAAAATTGAGGTATTATAATGGAAAAATATATTAGTTGGAGTATTTTTATGGACATGAAAATAGTTGGGATATTAAAAAACTTATCAAAATTTAGTTGGAATATTTTTATAGAATTTTACCAAAATATTAACTATAAATTATTTTCATAACGTTTGATATTAATAAACGATAGTACTCATTCTATTTTATTGTAAGTGTCGTTTAAAAAACTCTTACATATATCAAAAAATTATTAAATTTTTTATTATATTTCTTTATTAATACATAACATAATTTTGTCTTTCTTATTAACACACTAAAATAATAAAATTAAAACCAAAATTTTAAATAAAATTCTGTATTGAAAATGTAAATCAATACTTAATTTAAAACAAAAAGCACTCTTACAAGTGTAATCTAAAACGGAGGAGTAAAACGAAATTAAGCAAACCGACATTAACGTTTTGATGTTTAATTAAGAAATACAAATAAATAATGGGCTTTTAACTTAGGCCCTTTATATTTGGAAGTCTAACCGAATGGAACGACTCGGATGTAAAGCCCAAAACATATTACCATTTACGCTCATACTCCGGCCATTACTATTGATGCACGAACAACTTTAGCCTTTTAGCCGAATATAAAATACAATAAATAGAACTAAGAGCACCCACAATGGAGACATGTAAGTGGTGTCTTCCGGTTTAAAAAAAAAAAATTGTTTTTTTTATGTCGCGACGAATCACGTCGCGACACGTCATCACTTTTTGGGGGAGATATATGTCTTCCGTGAGATTTATGTCTCAAATGCTGATGGTCTAAGGAGATCTCACCAGTTCCGCCATAATTTATTTTTAGTGGGGGCATAATATAATATGATTTTTATATAGAATAATATTTTTTTTTAAACTATAATCTATTTATACGTTTTATTTTGCTTAAGAAATTTATATTAGTTACTATTAAATTCAGTTAAATCAAAAGCTTTTATTCAAATCAAACAAAAGGAAATATAAAAAGGCAATATGAAGATTTCGGAAACTGTT
The DNA here is from genome assembly GCA_030161315.1 of Eutrema japonicum. Lineage (NCBI taxonomy): Eukaryota > Viridiplantae > Streptophyta > Magnoliopsida > Brassicales > Brassicaceae > Eutrema > Eutrema japonicum. Next base: position 7,690,398 of record BSQW01000006.1, on the reverse strand, counting down.
TAAAAATTTAAGGAAATAATGCATTACAATTTAATAGCAAATGAAAAACTAATGGAAAACCTAAATTTTGAGAGAAAAAAGAAAGTAAAAATTCTAAAAAAAGTAAATGTTGTGGGGGCCATTTGAAATTGAGCAGGGGAATATAAAAGAACTTACCTCATTTAACCAATTAAATCATAGATTTTCTTATATAATTGAATAATTTTATAATTTTACTTGTGGCAGTTGCCCCCACCACCTTGTACTTAAATCAGGCCCGGCCCAGAGGCTAGGCAATCTAGGTCAAGGCCTTGAACCACTTTTTTTTTTAGTTTTTGATGGGCCACAAAATTGATGTTTCCATTTTTTACAAGGCCACCAAAAGCATTTTATACTTATCCTTTTTTATATGAAGTTATTTTATTTCTTGTTTTTCCAATGATTTTCAAATTAAATTTGAATTATGCCTTAAAACTTTTATTTTATACATTTTATAAAGGACCACATTTTTTTTTGTCTCGGACCACCATTTTTATTGGGCCGGGCCTGACTTAGATCCGCCCATGAATCTGATTACACCTGATTTCGAACAAAGTGAATGAAACAACGGTTTGGCACACACATATATATATATATATATATATATATATATATATATATATATATATATGTTGCTCCAAAGTTGTTACACTATGTGACTAGTGGTGTTGATATGGTGATGCCGAGCTCTGTGAGAATGGAACAACAACCAGAAGATTTCAGAGAGGAAATATGGGCACCACTAGAAATTTCATTTCAGATGAGCTAACTCTTTTTTATACTCCTTTCGTTTCATAAAAAGTGTCATTTTAAGGTTTTAATTTTGTTTCACAAAGAGTGTCGTTTTATATTTTCAATGCATAATTTTGAACAAAAATTAAATTTTGACTTTATTGTTTTAGTGTATTAATTAGATAGAGAAAATTTATTTAGTGTATTAATAAGAGGTAATATGAAACTTTTAGTAATTTTTTTAATATATGTGAAATCTATTATATAATAGGAGAGTTTTCTCTCAATCTAGAGTGTCTACATCAGCAACAAAAAAAAGAAAAAAAAACTAAAAAAACTAAAACTAAAGTTAATGACTCAATTAATTCACTTTGTAATAATTATTATTTTTCATTAAAAAAAAAGAGAGAAGAACAATTACACTAAAGTTGATGACTCAATTAATTAACACACTTTTTATAATTATAATTTTTCATCAAAAATATATTTACAAAAAAACTAGAAAAATACAACACAATAAAAAAATTGAATAGAGATTGGATGAATATAAAATTATATATCAACATATAGTTAATGGAGCAGTTATTACGTTTTAATAAATATGGGAAACAATTATCACGTTAAAATATATTAAATGGATCAAAAAGTATTTTTCTAATAGTTACAAATGATTTTGGATAATAAAAATTACAAGTAAATTGTAATAGTAAATACGAAATTCAAACTGTTTTTACTCAAAATAAGAATAATTATTTTTCAAGAAAAATTAGACTTTTTAATGAGTTATTAAGTTACATTTTTTTGCAACAAGTTACACATCTTAAGAAAATCAAAATCAAAAATTATGTGTAGCTAAAATCATAATATAATATAGATGAAAAAATATATCGTGAGAGAATTTTTGTTTTTTAAAAAAAATAGTAAGGTTAGAGTGCAAGGTGTGTCAATAATATATGATGCATGGTAGATAAAAACGGGTTCAAAGATAAGAATCGATATTTAATAAGCAGATTTGACGTGCATCACAATAGGTGGGAACATCTTCGCCACGACAAATGTGTATCACCAGTAATATTTTTTTACGCTCAAATCAGCAAAAAGTTCATGCAACTGATAAGAGAAAGCATAGTGTATGAAGATGAAAAGGAGAAAATAGTTCTACAATGAGTTGAAAATCAAATCACTTTCCAATCTTTTATATGTGAGTGAAGAGAAAGTGAAAAGAAATAACTGCCGGAAAGGGAACGAGTGCAAGATAACAAAAGAATTGGCAGTGAAAAGTGTGAAAAATTGACTAAAGTTCAGAAATATCAAATATGTATGCACAAAACTAAAAAAAAAAAAATTTAATCTTTTTTAGCAAGTGAAATTAATGAGCTTTTTTATATAAAAATATTAAATTGTTTGACCATGCAACGTAATTGGTGATATTAGATAAGAACGACTTGGTCGACAATTTCTATATATATGGCACAATGCACTTGCTTCGGTGGGTAAAACATGCTTACCAAACTTATTGTAACGTCATGAATGTTACGCTTACACATTTCCATTAACTGATATTTAAACTTGGCCTATTTACATTAATTTCGGGGTGGTGGTAAGTTCTCATTGGTATTTAATCATATGTATGATTAGGTTAATAGTGAACATTAAAGCTTCTAAGAAGATATCTTCACGGGACCTGAATCTGGAAGAAATTTTCTCTAGGATAATATGTCATAAGATGGTCGTCGATGCCGTTTCTTCCTCTTAGGAAGTTTTCACCTGAAGGATTTATTATTTTTTCTAGGAAAAAGTTATATTTGGCAATATATATGTTTTATATCATTTGGTAAAATAAGTTTGTTGTTACTACAAATGTTAACATAAATGATTTTAAAAACTTCAAACGATTATATTTATATTTAACGATTCGTATTGATAGCTGTTTAAAAATGTTATCTCGCGCAACGCGCGGGGCATAGAATTACTCTATTATATAATGGGAGAATTTTATTTCAATTTTAGCTATCCACGTCATCACTACAATCTTCTATATAGTAAATGTAATAAAATGCACAATATCATTAAGTCAAATTAATAAAATATATAGTCTATTTCCACGATTTAGCTAAAGTGTAACGAACACTTTTTATATCATAAATTCATCAAGCTAATTATATATGTCACCAACAATTGCTAAAGTATATATATTTGGATAAAAGATGCATACATAGACATGCTCCATGCATACATTTATGGGAGTGGGATTGGTTGGATTTTTAGAAGCTAGAGAGGATATGTTTTTCGGAGATGGGGAACAAGAAAAAAATCACAGATCTTTTGTCAGCGGTCTTTCACGAAGAAAGCAATACTTGGGCCAAAATAGATATAAGCATAAATGCTCAAACATTAGAAAAGATTCTCTATTAGATGGTGTAATTCTAAACAACCTAAAACTATACGTACATAAAGATATAATTTTGAATACTCAAATATGTACAAGTACTTAAATCATTTATCATCAAATGTAAGTGGTTTGTTTAGTGAATGTGTAGACGGGCTGATGAGATTATAATTGGCATCTGTATGAACTATAGATTCCGGAACAACAATGTAATATTATACGTTCAACTAAATATGTAACTTATGAGAGATTTGAAATGGTATTAAATAAAAATAAATATAAAACTGTAATTAGAATCACACAGTAGTCACATACAATATATAAACACATAAAAAACAATATTTCAACATAAGTTAACAACATAATTAAGAGAAAACCGTTGTTATATACAAACACTAATGAGGAGAAAAAAATAAAACACATGCACGTACACACAATGCAACTATAAAAATAATCCGACTATTAAACTAAAATTCAAAATTAAATAAAAAATTATTTCCTAAAAAATAGCATATAAACAAATTTATAAAATATGAACGTAAAATAAGCCTGCGCGAAGCGCGGGGATCAATCCCTAGTGTGTCAAAATGACACAGTTTGTGAAATAAATAGAATATATAAAAAAGGTCTCTTCTATTGGTCTATTTGACACTTTTTTTCTTTCCTAATACTAATGTAAAGTATAAGTATATTCTAGATATACAAAAACAACCATATTTTATTCTATCACAAACTAATCAAACAAAAAAAAACAATATAAAATCAAATCACACTATACATCATTTATGTTTTTTTTTTGTATAACCATGAGCTGATCCAAACTTTAACCATCCGACTAATCCTCCAAGATGAGTGTAACTGTCGAGTAGACCATTCACCGTTTTTTTAATAGGTATAAAAATATGATATCATATGTTTACGGAAAATCGATCCCTCGCTTGAATCTACATGCAGGGCCGACTCAATATTATTATGGGTCCTAGGGCAAAAAAAAAATTTGGACCCTTATTTTTTCTTTTTAAAGGTGTTATACTAATTTAAAAAAAAAAACATTTTTGTGTAATGTTTTTGTATATTTGTTTTATGAAAAATACATATAAAATAATTTATGGGCCCTTTTTAATCTAAATTTTATTATTTTATTTATTTTTTTACTAAAAAAATATATAAAAAAAATCAGGACCTTTAATTATTAGGACACGAAGTTGGCCCTGAAGCGGTCACACCCCTTGTACCCCCACTTAAGTCGGGCCTGTCTGCATGGCAACTTCTCAACAAATAAGAACCACTAGCCTACTATAACTTGGGTAGACAACATCTAATGTATGTTTAAACATTTATGAGTTTGTTAGTGTTACTTTTTTGTGGGTTTATATTTTTACTTTTTTGTTGGATCTATGGTACTTTTTGATGAGTTTCTCTCTCGAATAATATTTGGCGCGGAAGGAAAAAAAGTTACAAGAATTCCAAATGTGTTATGGGCTTTAAAGTTAGGTCCATCAGATTGGAAGTCATGCCAAAGAACAATTATCGGATGCTATGCCCAAAGAATATTACCACTAACGCGCCTAGACTTGGGCCATCCGAGGTTAATCCCGCCATGGAATTCAATATTTCATACAATTACTGGATTACTATTGAATTACTGATGCTGAATATTACTACAAAATTCTATAGGTCAAATAGGCCAACTCACTTATTTATCCTGAAACTAGAGTATAGTGCTAAAGATTCGTGAATGGTCTAAAAAAAATAGAAAACTATCAAAATTCTATAGAATGAACGTTTTTATACATGTGAGCTATATAATACACACATATTGTAAGACTTTGAAGAATGGTGGTGGTCACGTGACAATGAGTCTTTGTAACCTTCGTGGAGACCACAACGCTGTCTTTTCTTCGGCCGGTCTCTTCTCAATAAAAGGCATATATATATATATATATATAGTATAGCGTATTATATTATACGTTTAGATGTACTTTAATATTTGTAATAAGATTAGTATTTAACTATTTATATATACACACATATAGAGCTAGAGCTTAATGTGAAGCATGTGCATGGATGGGAAGACGGGCCCCACGGGCTTTATGAGGCCCATAAAGCTAATGGAGGGGGACCACGTGGCAAGGGGCTAGTGCCTACAAGTGGAGGGATCCTAAGAGAGTAAAGTACGTATAAGTTTGATCTCGTGATCGTACGTACTGTTTCTACTATTGGCATGCAGTGTTCGTCGCCTAGGGTTTCAGAATTAGACTTGCTTATTATACTTAACTTGTCATGTTTTCATGAACCACAGTTACAATCACATCACCTTATTTTTTTTCTTCCTTTTTTATAAAATTTTGTATATACGATAGAAAATCGTATGAAATAGGTGAATACACGCGAGTTTCAATATGTTAATGTGTTAGTAATAGTTGGGACATCGTCGAAACCAGAAATTAGTTTTTATTGCTCCCTCGTCTGATTTTCAAAGTATTGTTCGCGTTGTATATTGGCAGGGCCGGCCTTGGGCTAAAGCAGAAGAAGCACCAGCTTTAGGCGCAAGATTTTGAGGCAGCATTTGGAGCATCAAATTTTTTTTTTTTTTTTGGTATAAAGTTTTGGGCGCAAATTTTTTTTTTTGCTTTAGGCAACATGTACCTCCGGGCCGGCTCTGTATATTGGAATAAAGATTATTCTTAACGGAATAAATCTAATATCTTAGCTTTAGAAAGACGCTTTGAGTCACTTCATTCCTTTATTTTCAACAAGACAAAAACCCGTTTCTGGCGGAAAGAGCATAATTATAACTTAGCTTTAAGCAAAAATGCTGGTCACAAAGGCATAATGGAGAAAAATGTTATTTATTCCTAATAGTAATTAAAAAAAAACAAATTTCCATCCATTCACTTTAATCTACTTCCCTACCTGTATGTGAGATCGACTAAACGTGATTCATAATTCCTGAGGTATTTACATATATACATTATATTTACATATAGAAGAGGAAGAGAAAGAAAGAAAAGAAAAATTACCTTTTATAGGTATAAATTACTACTTGCTGAAGAACATTTTAGCTGATTGACATAGAAAACTTTAAAGCATAAATTGGTTATTTTTATGGTGACTAATGAAAAATTATGTATTTGGTTATTTATTTTTCTATTTTATGTCTGTTAACAAGATGAAGATAACAAAAATAAGCGTAATTCTCACATTAAAATGGAACTACTATAAATCTTGTGTGTGTGTATTTTTTTTTAAAACTTTATACCATTTTCTAATGATCAGATTCGAATTCAAATCCTAACATGAACTACTTAACTCTCGACTTAATTAAATACTTCATCCGTTTCATAATATATATAAGATGTTTTGGCTAAAAGCACAAATATTAAGAAATTTAATTTTTTCAAAAAGTATCATTTAATATATAAACTAACAACAATTCAGCAAATCGTAAAAAAAACTGCATAATATAATTGGTTACACAATCTCCAAAAAAGAAAAAAAAAGTTACATAAAAATATGAAAATATTTTATATATTTTTTTTAAAAACAACTTCTAAAACATCTTATATTATGAAAGGGAAAAAAGCTTAAAAATACACGAACTCTACAAAATCTAGACGTTTAATACACGAACTATTTTGACACCCAAAAAAATACACAGACTAACGTTGGCACCTATTTTAATACTCAAACTTTTAAAATTCGTAGCTTTAACAATGATTCCGTCAGCTCCGTTAATTTGTCGAACGGATGTTAAAAAAACGCTGTTTAGACAAAAAAAAACGTGGGATTATCACAGGTGAAAATACCATTGTTGCCCTTGGCTTATTTTTCCCCAAATACATTTATCCCACTAACCCTAAATCAATTTCTATATTTTTTTTTCTCTCTCGATGGATCTCTTTCTCTCTCGACAGGAAAATCGAAGATGGATATCTCTGTCTCTCGACACATGAATTTATGGAGGTAAATCAATTTCTGGAGGCAAAAAGTCATCCCGCACCGGCACTTGATTCCGGTTAACCCGGCCCCTGCACGTCGTGCACCGATTCGGCCGTCTATGCTGCTGCTCCGTCGTCGTCTGCGCCGGCGCCGGATTCACGGTCATCGGTACGTTCTTCGCAGTTACCTCCAGTTCAGCTGAGGGACCATGAAGGCTTGTTGTTGTTGCTTAAGGCAGAGATCGCCGTAGCAATTGGAGCAGAGATTCATGGTGGCGGAGCTGCCGAGGAAGCCGCAGTTGTTAGCACAGAGACGGTGGCCTTCCGGCGTCTGACATTGATGCTCTTTCGCCATAGATCTCGAGAGAATAAATGGATCAAGTTCGTCAAAAATCTGGGGAAAATGAAAACAATTGATTAAACAAAGTAACAAATCTGCTCACAACGTGTGAAAAATGAAAACAATTGATTAAAATGGAAGAAAAAGAAAACACAAACCGGATTCTGGTCACCGAGAAAAACAGAAATCAGTAAGAAAGACAAAAAACGAAGAAAAATTCAGAAGATTTCACGTGTGATAATCCAAGGGCAACAATGGTCTTTTCACCTGTGATAATTCCACTTTTTTTTTTTGTCTAAACATCGTTTTTTTAACATCCGTTCGACGAATTAACGGAGCTGACGGAATCAGTGTTAAAGTTACAAATTTTAAAAGTTTGAGTATTAAAATGGGTGTCAACGTTAGTGTGTGTATTTTTATGGGTGTCAAAATAGTTCGTGTATTAAACATCCAGATTTTGTAGAATTAGTGTATTTTAAAACTTTTTTCCCATTATGAAATGGAGATAGTACCTTTTATACCCAACGTATAGATAACAGATATAATCATTGAGAAGATTGTCGGGAAAATACTGTTAGCGCGAAGAGATGCAGCGAGAAGAAAGGTGAGCACAAGGCTCGAGAGTGAAAGACAACAACTTAATAATAATTGGAGCTAATCCTTATAAGATGACTTTTGGTCCTTCTTCCCTCTCTGGCTGACTTGTGGAAGGTGACAAAAATCTCATATCACCTCTCAAAATCATTCTAATGAACACAATTTGATAATAAATATTAATTAGTTTCCATCACAAGGATTTTCGGCTATATAATTTGTGGTATCGATTCAACATAATTTTTTTTGTAGTACGTTTAAAATTGATTCAGCATTAGTTAAACTTGTATTGGTTTTACAGTAGATTAAAGCTTCCCACTCCGCAAAAGATACACATTTTTTTATAAATCTAAATAGATACATTCGATATATATATTTTTGTAAAAAATAATGATGATTTGTGTGGTGTTTTTAGAAAGATAAAAGAATGTTGGATGACAATGTTAATCATTTGAACATGTTATATAATCTCATTGCCTACGCATGACTACATATAGATTTTTTTAGTTGTTGGTGGATTTTCTTAAAAATAATCTAAAGGTATAATTTGAAAACATCTATATCCAACTTGAATGAGTCAGTAGCTTAATTATATACATATGTTCGTTAACAATAGTCGATGGACATCTATCGTCTATTACGTTTTGTTCAAACAGAAAAATGCATAAAAATCTATTTTTATCATGGATAATTTTTAACATTTATATTTTTGTGAATAACTATCTCTGTTTTCAAACAGAATAATTTTGTTTAATTAAAAATTCATTTTTTGGAGATAAAATTTTAAATACAAATCATAATCTTTTAAACCATTGATATCACAAAATTTTAAATTTTGGTTATATTTTATATTTTAATTTAATTCCGAAAATTAAAAAATTATTTTAAATTATTTTAGATTTTCTTAAATTTAGGTTAGATTATTTACCAAAAATCATAAAATTAGTTATTATTTTCAAAAATAATAAATTAGATATTAATTTAGATTTAATATAATTATTTGAATTTGAATAATATTTCCATAATAACACAGATGGTAAACAAATATGTTATTGTATTTTTTTATCATAATCAATCATCTTAAAAGTTTAAATATTCAAAATTAGTAAATATTATATTATACGGTAATATGATGAGCGGGTTAGAATTATGTTTTTATAATCGCCGTCTTTTACGAGTTTGTTTGTCAAAAAATCTAATGTAGTAGACTGATTTGAGGCAGTTTAAAAAAACAGGTTAGCATTTTAAAACTCATAAATATATAGATTTATTGTATAGTAATCTAAATTCACATAATAACAAAATTCAAAAAATAGATCAGAAAATTTGGATAGCTAAAATAATTAATTTTAAATCATACATGTCATACCATAAATATATCTTTCCATACAATATAAAAAAAAACATAAAAGATATTAAAAACAATTGTCACTCGCCCTCAATTTGGATTAAAATTTTAACTCGGATGAAAATCATATTAGATTTTAGAGATTTTAAGTTGAAAATATCAAACAAAATTGATTAAATTCCGCTAAAGTTTCTGATTCTAACTTAAATCATAAAAACATTTATGTTATAAATTTTATTTTAATACATTAAATAAATGTTTTGAAATCCGACACATGAAGCAAACCGAAGAATCCTTCGAGCCACCGGGTCCATATGTTAACCCGGTTCGATGCGGTCCGACCGCAATCAACAATTAATGAAATTATATATATACACGACACATATATATATATATATATATATATATATATATATATATATAAGTATAAAAACTAACATATCACTAAAATATGTTTAAAAAGGATATATCTAACTGACAAAGTAATTTTTTTTTTGATAAACTATTATTCACAAACGGAAAAAGATCATAAAGTACCAGAATGTAAAATCTAAATGACTCAATAAAAACAATAAAGAAAACCCTCTGATTGAATTATTACGGAACTCTGATCCGCCCGAATCAACGATTAATATATCCAGTTCAGAGTTATTTGCTGAATTTTTACGGGTTTTATTGGATTTTATAATATCGAATTTTAGAGTTATAACAGAACCGGATTGTTGTCTGAATCCAGGTTTTAGAACTATAACCGGACTGGTTGGTCTGACTAGGATATGAAAATATTGTATTAATTTTTTTTAAAAAAAATCTGCGCCGGCGCGCAGATAAAAATCTAGTGAAGTATTAAAGAGAAATACTATCAGCCAAAAAAACAAATCAAAGCTACTAAGCCCGTCAAATTATCAAAAATGATTAAAAAAAAATGCTAACGAAAGGAAAAAGAAAAGAAAGGAAAAAACAAGTACAGAAAAAGAGACAAAAGAGACATTAGGCAACTAGTTTAATCATGAAGATCCCGAGTCATCAAAGTTAGGAGGTCCTTGATTTTCTATTAAATTAAAAATATTAATAATTACATTTACAAATAGAGACAAAATAGTTATTTAGTCAACAAGAAATTCTAAAATACAAAAGACTCATGTCTCGGGCCCCTAAAAGCATGAGTAAAAATACTAAGTTATTATTGATTAAATACTAAATTATTATAGTTTAAATTCATTTAAATAAATAAAAATATATTTAAAACTACATTACCATATCTAAAATTGTACTCTATATTATCAGTAAATATACTGATTTTGCTTGCTCTTGATTGGTCGAAATGAATAAATAAAGGGAAAAAATAAATTGGGGTTCTAAAATACAATAAATATTATATTTACTATTTATAATCACATAAAACATCAACAAAATAAATTGAGGTTCTAAAATACAATAAATATTATAAAATTCATATATTATCCCAACATATTACTCACCCATAATCATGCTCTAAGTACGATCAAATTTTTATTTTTATTTTGGTAACTAAACTAATACGTACGATCAACCATTATATATCTATATTAGGGGTCAATATTAGTCATGTTAAGTATTTAAAGAAAATCCAGCTTTTTATAGGCACTGTTCATGTTCGTGATTGGCCGTATTCTGTATTTGATATTTTACTTGTTGTTTTTGAATGTAAATTTTGTTTTTGATAACAAAAATATGTGGAGCGAAATCCAAATCAATTGTTAATATAATCTGTAAAATATAGTGTTTTCGGTTATTTAAACTGTTTAGTTTTTTTAGTTTAAAAAAAATAAACTGTTTAATTTTAGATGCATTCCCACTTTTTTAGGACCTTTTCACAATTCTTCAAGACTTGTATATTTCATCTTCAAGGATTAGTGTGTGTTATAAATGTAGACATTACTGATGGAGTAATGGTATATAATTTTGGTTTTGACATCCAAAATCCGATACGCCAATTTGGAAGAGAGTAAGCGATAGGTTTCACGTTCAACATTACTAGCTGATTGTATTGGTAAGACTTTATGTTGTGATATTGGTTGTGTATTAATTGGCCCGTTGATACGATTTCATCAAATCTAGCTATAAGAATTGAGAAGTCAAATCTCACTCGTGACCTGATATTATGTTATGTATGAGTAATATAATATTCATGAGAATTCGTCAACAATTCGCAAGATAAGATGAAAATATTGATTGACGTCAAAAAAGGGGTGAAAATATTGATTTGTAAATCTTTATTTTACCATATTTTTAAAAATAAAGTTTGTTATAATACATAGGTTATATAAAATATATTAAAAGTTTATCTAAAAATAACCACTCATCTGATGATATATAGATATTTCGTCGGTAAACTATACAAAGATAATGTTTTTGATAGACGATTACACATATTTCACAATAAATACTTTATCTTTAACACATACGACACAACAAGTGAACAATTATATGTATTACGTTAGAATTTTTTACACTAATATGTAATAATTCATATTCTTTGAAAATTAAACCCAATCCAAACCAGATACTATAAAACAAATAAACTCTTTACCAGCCACGGAACTAAAAAGAACTTTCACCAAAGATGTAAACTTTAAAAACATTTATCTAATATCAAATGCGCTTTATTATCATTATCAATTGCAAATTGCGCCGCTAATTCACGCGGTTCCACGTGATAAGAGACACTAGAGTAAGTCTTTAGTGATTTTAATTTTAAATTTATATCGAATAGGGAATATGTATGCCAATTACTACGTACTAAGTATAAAATATTGGAGATGTTATAATTAATAGTAGCTAGTTTCAGATAAAAACCACTAACGGTTTTACTCAATCCAACTACAAATATTGTCATGATATATAATATATATGGGTTATTTTGGTGCATAAATTTGCTCTATTTTCATTTGTTAGATAAAGAGTTAACTGATCCTGATATCGTCTCCATTTTTTTTTAATTTTAATATTTTTTCAAAAATTTGAAAATATGAACGTGAAAACTAAGTTTTCCTGGAACGAGCTAAGACTTCTAAATACAGAAAAAAAATACATAATATTCATGTAATAGTTTGGGTAAAGATGGAAGGCGATCACATCCATTCGTCGGCTAATAATAATGACTCGTGACCTAAACCTTAGAGTAGCCGAGTAGGGATCGCTGTCCAGCAAAAATCGTTTAAACCACATCACACATTACACATATATAGTTCAATTTCTTAAAACCGTTTATTATTAAATTTTTTTTTTGACATATCTATTGCACCGGTTAGGGTTTGATTATTGAAACACATATAGCTAGTTTTCTGAAGAGGATAAGTATAATTGGATTATACGATATATATTCTACATAATTGTTTTAATAAAAAACATGAATTACTGATTTTTTGTTAGATTCTAGAATTGACCAGGTGATAAATTCGATCACATGTAATTGAAAAATAACATTTTCAAAAAAAAAACTATAATAAATTGAAATTTGTATTTACCTGTCTTATTATTTTTTATAAACAAAAATAATCCCTACGTGTTTGAATTTATCACATATACTGTATATACTGCCAAATATATTACAGACGAATAAAAGAAAATTTGCACGAAAAAAAAAAATTATAGAGAATTACCGCACTTGAAAAAAGTTATATTTTAGAGTATGGCTTTGAATGGAACATTGGATGAAAAACGGATGAAACACATAAGCAAACAAACCGTATGTAAGTTTTCATTCAGCTTGTTATACAAGTACTGCTAGTGGATCAATGAAACGTGAGTAAAGAGGAGTGGTTCCTATAGTTCCGCAAAGTGCTGCAATTTTATTTTACTTTTAAAATATTAATTAATCATAATGGTGTACAATAAATAATTTGCTCTTTCTTAATTAACATGCATAGTTTTTTTTATCAGTAATGTTGATGCTAACTAAAAGTTATATATATAATTATATATTAGCAATTAATAACATATATATATATATATATATAAATAATGCATACATATACAACATTAACTAAAAAATATTCTAGTATTTCTAAATTAGTAATTTTAATTTAATGTTATTACTTTTTTTTTTGTTATTTCTAAAAGTAGAAAGAATTTAGTTTACATTATTTAGATAATTATATTCTAAACATAATAGCAATTTTCAATTTAGTTTAGATTATTGTAAATATATACAATATTTTGGAACGGTTGTTATCCGCTTTCACCATTCAATATATTATATTTCAAAATGTTTGATCTGCACTTATTCCATCTGATCTGTCTGATCTGTTTGATCTATTTGAACTATTTGATCTGCACTATCTGATCCGTTTTCTTCTTTCAGACCCTATATGGCAATGACTGAACTCAACGAAGGTCTAATCGCCGTGATTAAGCTGTAAACCTCACGATAAGACCGTCCGTGACGATAAAATGTCAAAGCAATGTGACGTTAGACTTCCCCTAACACTTTTTCTATTGTTTTTTTCCTCGAATTTATTTTTTCTCAGATTTCCACTTTAATGTTTTCATATAATTTCATATAATTCTAATTCGGATTGAAAGGGGAAAGAAAAGTTAAACAAACGGTGGTGAGGGTTTTGCGGGGGAGGGACGAGTGGAGAAAAAACTCCCTGTTCTAACACGTGGCATTTTAGTCACCATTGATAAAAAATTATTAGTATTAGCTTAAAATGTGAGCTATTTTTTTTCTTTCTTCTAGTTAATTTTCCTTTAAAAAAAAACTATTTTGACAGATTCTTTTCTTTTAATTTACACATCTTAAATTTCAAAATCTACTAATACGAGGACGAATGGTTATTTTGCATTCGACAAAAGTAAATCCTTGGATATAGCTCATCATATAATAAAAAACGCTTCATGCATACTATTTTGGATCCTGAAGTACCGATGACTTTAGTCTGTATATATTTAAGAACAAATGTGTCATCTAATTTTCGTCGTTTACATGTATTTCGATTGTAATAAAGGATTATGAAAATACTGATGAAAGATGTAGAGAATAAATATGATCACCTCAAACTATTAGTGTATAAAAATCTATTAAAAGTATACTTGATATATTAGTTCTTTTTATACAAAAAAAATTGGAACCAATTTACATACAATTTTGTTTTTTTGCTCTGTTATAATGTTCCAATCGAGGCCATGAAAAAAAAAACATACATAATGGCATGATAACCATTAAAAACAAAATTTACCAAAAAAAAAACAATATGAAAATTTACTTTAAATAATGTCAGTTTATCTTCTTTTTTTGTCTACTCTTTTTCTTTTCTTTTAAACATATATAGTGAGTGATATTTATGTGATGGGGATTCACTCAAACTGGAAGATAACTGTAGTGAAGTGCCCAAAGCAAAAGATCTTCATGGGACTCTCTATGTCTTAAAAACCTTTTTTCTCTCTCTTTATCCACAGAGAAAACCCAGCAACTTCCACTTTCAGAGATCAAAATTGTGTTGTCTTAAAATGATGAAGAGAGACTAATTCCATGGCGGCGTTTGCAGTCTCTTAATTAACTCGATCTTCCTCATCATTTACTCTCAATCTCTCCAAGCAAAGAAAAGATTTTGACTCTTTCTTATCTCTTTGGGGTGTGTTGTGTGTGTGATGTGGATTATCACTTGGAAAAGAAATGGCAGGATTCTTCCATCTAGGAGGGAGAGACAACAACAACAAGCAAGATCATCATCAAGTAGACAAGGATCATCATCAACATCAAGACAAGAGCAATAATTATCTTTATCTTTACAAAGACGAGATCTATAACACCAACAAAGGTTTCGAGATTTGGCCTCCTCAATATTTTCAACAACAACAACAAGAACATCAACCACAACAACATGCCTCAGCTCCTTCGAACTTCTACTCATTTGGAATGGTTCCAAGCGGAAGCAGCAGCAACAACAACAACAATAACCGGAGCCGGAGTTTATACTTCAACGTAGTCTCCGATCATGAGCCGGGAGGTTTCACAGTGACGAGACAAGGAGGTATGAATTGTCAAGATTGTGGGAATCAAGCTAAGAAAGATTGTCCTCATATGAGATGTAGAACTTGTTGTAAAAGCCGAGGCTTTCATTGTCAAACTCACGTTAAGAGCACTTGGGTTCCTGCTGCTAAACGCCGTGAGCGTTTAGCCCAACTCGCTTCCTTGCCGCACCACTCCGCCTCCAGCCGTGAAACGCCAAACGCAAACGCTAAACGCATACGAGAAGCTAATAGTGGTGAAAATGATGATGAAGACCATAGTGGTGGTGGTGGATCGGCTCTTGCTAATACCCGTGTGGTGAATGCTAATTCTAATCCAGGTAAAATTTGATCATGTTGTGTGTATTTTCGAATTGTTGATACTGAATTTAGCTTACAAAATTGATTGAATTTTCAAGAAAAGTATCAAAGTTTCAATTATGAGTGTTTGTGGAGAAGTACAACATCATTTGCGTGTGAATGAGGATGTCCGCCGGATATTGCTGCTTTATTTTTTCTAAGTTACTGTTTCTCGGTAAACCTGACGACATAAAAGGGTTTATCCAAGATCGATTTCATGTAAACACAATGCAGTAAATATTTCAAGATTTGATTTTTCACTGGATATAAAATCAAGAACATGTTACTGAAAGCTTAGGTTTATTTTTTTTATTATTCTTATAATCATTAATGAAATTTAGGGTTGGAGGTGAGTCAAAACTTACCACCGGAAGTTAACTCACCGGCGGTTTTCCGATGCGTTCGAGTGAGCTCGATAGAAGAGGATGAAGATGATCAAGAATATGCTTATCAAACGGCTGTGAACATTGGAGGACATGTCTTCAAAGGCATTCTCTATGACCAAGGACCAGATCAAGATCATCATCATCATCATCATCAACTTAATCTCCTTGCCTCCACTGCCACAACCACCAATGCCGAAGAGAATGCTTTGAAAACGGCGGTTACTGTTGCTGGTAACAACAACAATGGATTAATTCTCGATCCTTCGTCGCTTTATCCGGCTCAACTCAATTCCTTCATCGCCGGTACGCCATTCTTCACACCTCCGAGGTCTTGAGATTCAGACTCAGTTACTGAATATTATTTCATCTTTACAACGCTAAAATAACAAGAGGCCTTTCTTTGTTGTTTGTTTTTGTATTCGTCTTTGTCTTTTTGAAAGTTCGTGCAGTTTGATAAAACTCCCTTAGCTAGTATGTTACTTAGTGGTGATTAACATGCACATCGTACGAGTACGTTTTTTTTTATAAGAAGATCAATGAGAAGTAATTTTAATGATCTAGTTTAGTTATAAAGTTTGGTATTTTATTTTATTGTTTGGTTATTGCTCTTTCTCGGTTTCCTCTTGTGTTTATTCGTTTATATATATTACTATACATGAAACCATTTCTACAACTCTTTTTTGGTTTATTGCGTGGGATCGATGTGTCAATTTGAATGTGTTCTAGTTGGAGTTTTATGTATTACCAATTATCCCTCTTTTTTTATTGGTACGCTATATATTACTTTTAAAATAGAGGTCAAATCGAAAATCCATTATTTGTTTTTTTAATTAATGATTATATTTTTTGGGTGTTCTTTTGAATTAGCTTTCTGGTTGGTGTTGAGCTCGAAGCTGCTTTTTCCCCCGTTTCTCCGTTTGCTTGCCGGATCTAAACATGACTTAACTAGGTTTCGTGTTCCATTGATCAAAGATTTATTTTTAAAACATATTTTAAGAAAACTTTAAACAAGTTTTATATTACCCAATTGAATTTCTTAAAGATGTAAAATCAAACTGTTCTCAATTGAAATATATAACTAATAACATCTCGGAAAATATGGAAAAAGTTTAGTTAAATAAAAAAAAGAGGTCCTGGGCGGCTTTAAATTCATATTCATGCATTAACTTTAACCTAGTTTGTTTATATTTTTTCTCTGCTTTGAGTCTGCTAGTTGAATAAGCCAAATATTTACATTTTTTTTATTGGACCCTTATAAGTCTATGGTTTTTAATTACTTAGATAATATCGTGTCAATCCATCTAGATTCAACCCATGTCTACAATAAGAGGACGCTAAGGTTAGCTATTTGGAGAACGTCAAATTATGAGTTAATACGTAAGTAACATGTGAAATGTTAATCGGCATAGATGAATGTAAACGGATAGTAATATTGGGCATTTATATCAAACTTCTCCCTTGCAGAGCTATGATATTTTTAGCTATTTGATTATTACTTGCATGGATGTGACTATCATTCGTCTGTACCTAATCCCCAATTTAATATTCTAATATTTTTTTTCTTACAACGTGTAGTATTATATACACACATCTACAAATGACTGATTTACTTACTGATATATAGATGAAGTTAAAATCGGTTTCGTTATCCTTGTGAAATGATATTCAATTTGTATGCGTGAACTGATACTATTAATAATAATAATGATTAGCTACTCGAAAACAGTACAGTGTCTGACTCATGATTGCTTCATTTCGGACAAGTAAAAATGACAGAGGAGAAGATGGAAGTTACTCGAAAACAGTACAGTGTCTGACTCATGACATGTGATCTCTTCTTTCAGTCTCTCTCTCGATGAAAATGATTTTGTTTAATTTTTAGAAATATTAATTTCCAATAACTATGATTGATCCAAAAATTCACGATCATCTCTTCTGATACTTTGCTTAATCTGTCTCACTTCTTGTTTCGCAAAAACTCTGCAGCCTCATAGGATGAGCCTATGGGTTTCCTTTTGGCGTTACCTTTTTATCTAGCCATAATTTTTTGTAACTAGTTGTAATCATTTTTGTATTTTATTTATTTATTATTATTACGTACTGATGACATACATGTGGTTCCGATGGCACGAACGTATACTTAGAGCAATCCTCACAGGTCAAATGTTAGGCATTGTCATTAATTACCATTAAAATACGTTAGGTTAAGTTTGAAAGGATAGTTAGCGAGTCAATTGTTAATTAATTATGTTAAGGAAAAAGGGAAAAAAACTAATGAGTCTAGAAGCGTGACGATAGTCCAAATACTCGACACATCATTGTAAGATTGTAAAGTCTGCGGTCAAAGTTAGAGACTAGTATCGAACCAAGATTTTGAAATGAATCCTCAACCTCTGTTATACTTATACCTAACTCGATTATGATTGATAGGACACTTTCTTTCTTTATCTCATCAACCCCCTTCACAAAAATCATAGAATTCCTCCAACATGTCTATAGATGTCAAATAGTGACCTCCATCATATATGTTATTCGCCATCGAGCCAATCGTGTAGCTGTTGAGCAAATGTTATGTTGATAGCGCGGCTCCAACCTCTAGTCTAGTTTTAATGAAAAATATAATTATATTAGTTTTAGCTTTGAAGTGTAATCAAATGAGCGATACAGAAATAGAAGAAAAGAAAAAAAATCCTTAAAGAAAGATAAGGTTGGTCCCCCCTCTTTGTACATTAAGCATCTGAGTGAAATTAATGGTTAATTAGGGTTTCTCATGGATTAGTTAACTTCGAAAGCGGCATCCATTTCTAAACTCGGTGTCTTTTTCAGCACAATCGTGGTCCAACCCAAACAATCTCTATGTTATCCATTTAATACATACACGATACATCCATGATTTTTTTGGGATCAATCACCTAAGCGCTAACTTGGTGATAAACTGTGTTTTTACCGATTTTTGATTTTTATTTTTCGTATATTTTATCGAATCAAAGTATATTTTTAGAGTATTTTAATATTTTATCAACTAATAGATGAGTCCCCGCGCATCAGCGCGAGTATCTTTATGTAAAAAAATTTTGGTTTTTTTTTTAAAAAATTCGTAACAAATGCAGATCTAGAGAGACATCATGCCAGCTGAATAACTGATATTCCGATTACTACTACGAAGTCGTAACCCATTATATATATCCATTAAGACATATACATACGCTCCTACTATAAATCATGCGACATATGCTTATCCAAAGACATTTAAACCACAATATGAGCACATGCGTTGCAATAAAACACAAGATGTTACAATAAGAGCGTGCCATGAAACGAGCCGCCGGCATCTGAATATTTACCATTCACAGAAATAATAGACCATCACTAACGCTTGGCTCACCAACACCACCCATCTGGCTCGACTGCAACAAATCGTGGTTCAACCCACCATGGGTTAGAACACTCGCCAACATCGGATACGTGTAACCTCCTCCGGCTGCTGCTGCTAAAGCTGGATTCCCCAACATTCTGGTTACATAAACCGGATGGTATTGGTTCCCTAACATGAACGGCGATGCAGCCATTCCACCACCGGTAAATACATGTTTCCCTTGCGCTTGATGTTGTTGGGACTGACCCTGATTAGCAATCGAACCTAATTAAACTCCTCTTCACCGGACCCACTTGGTAATGCCCCTTTCCCGAGGACGCATACCCCATTGAAGCAAGCTGGCATGTCCCCGTTCGATTAAGAAATCTCTTCTTCGGCTCCTTAGCGCCTCTCTTTCTCCTTTCCTCGTCCAAAACCTTTAATCTTGGCCCTTGTAATTCAGGAGATTGAATCCGCGATCATTACTATTCCAAAACGAATCATCGCTGGAATAGCCTTGTTTATATGTTATATATATTTTTTAATTTGTGCTTAGTAAAATATGATTTAAAAAAATAGTTTAACGAATACAACCTAATTCGAGATAGAGGCCATTTGATGAATTTGTTTTATATTGTATAATTAATTTGTGTTCTCCAATGTTCTTTTTTATTAAACTAAAATAAATATATAAAATAAAACAATGAGTTTATAATATTGTGATGAGCTCATGTGTGTTTACAAATAAAACAGTTTGACTTTCATCTTCTTATAATCTATTTGCCTTCTTTTCTAGTGTTTGCATATGTCTCCCACAAACTTCGAAAACATTCACTATGTGTTACCACCATGCTCTGATGCGGCCATTGATTCATATCATTCTTTATCATCATCAAAGAGTCTTATGGCATAACAATTTTCTTTGAAAATTTTATGTGGTACGCTTCTAACGGTTCGAATAACTTCATAGCTCATATAATTTCTTTTGTGATTTATCATCATTCGTAGATAATATAGCTTACATGCTGATGAATGAATGTTAAATGTTTTATCGGTGCTCTTTCCTCTTAGTCGTGTTTTTTATCCTAAATAAATATTTCATATGTTAGACTGTTTGCATGCCAAAAAGTAACCAAATTTCCGTTTTGTGCAGCCATAAGATAAAATTTATAAATAACATAATTAAAAGAATATGCACTTATTTAAAAGGACAGTTTAACATAACTTTGAATTTAGATAAAATTTGTTATATGAATAGAATAGCAACCATTGAGTGGGTATTTATATATTTTTTCTTTATATATATTAAATGTTTTAAGTTAATTTTGTCTTCTCGTTTTTCGTAGATACATTTTAGATATATGAATAGCATGAATTTAGACTTGTTTTATTTATTTATTTTTACTTTAAAATACAATGAATTTAGAAATGATTGTGTAAAACGTAATTATTGTAAATAAGTTCTTTAACCAAAAATTATTGTTAGTAAGTTGAAAATTTTTTTATATATTTTTGAATTAAATAGAAATTGGAAGGTTTATAAAGTTATTATGGGTTTTTTAATCTTGAATTTATTGAGAAATAAAAAATAAAAAAAATTTAACCAATGAGGGGGGACAAGTGTCAAAGCTGGAGAGCACCAATTCTCTCTTTATAAGGTAGATTTTTAGGTTTTAGATTATTTTGGGAGAAAATGAATCGTTTTTTGTACAAATGAGCATATACAGAGGCATAATCATGCATATACGTCATTTGGCGTTCGTTGAAGGACTTTACACTGATGGATCGAGCTCAAATTTTGATGCAAGATAGAGCATTGAGTTACATTCAGTTGGAAGTGGTTTGAGGTCATTCAAACGGTGCGATCAAATACTATGTCAGTTTTTGTGAAAACAATACAGTCTAGCGAGCAGAAGAAGCATGTGCAGAAAGGAAGGGCATATCGACCCATCCACTTTTGGGATCGATCGATCTAGTGATTTTGCGGACATTTTTCAGATCGACCAGACTTCTCTGGATCGATCGGTTCAAGCCCAGATCGACCGATCCCCCTTGGGATCGATCGATCCACCTCATAGACGAAAAAATGCAGTTTTTAACTTCCTATTTTGCCTTGGAATCATCCTAACTAAACCAAATCCGACCATAAACCTATTTATACATATTTAAGTCAATTTCTAAGGCTACACTTTAGTTTTCCTTCAGACTTTTTGGCAATTGTTCTTTGTAAGCTTTGGGGAGACGAATCCTGACTTCGTGGTTTGAGTTCTTGGATGTTTAACGCACAGAAAGTGTTTGTTAGAATACCTAAAAGAACCTAAATGGGCAAAATATCCTTAGCCAACGAGAGATGCTGTTAAGGTATTTTGTGAACTTATCGAATCGGAATAGAATGCATGCTTAGGACTTTTGAACTCATTGGGAGTTAGTCTTCATAGATATAAACATAGAGATTAATATTTTGAGAAAATGTTAATCTTATTATTGGTTTGAGTTCTAGAACGATTCTTAATGCATTCCATGTTTAAGATATTTTAACTGTTATTCATGTTTCTTGCGAATTGACCATAGGTCTAGCGCTTTTCTCATCTGAATTTACATCGTTTTTAATAGTCATTCTTAGTTTAGAAATTACAAAACACAAACAACTATCATTCGTTTTAGATTTATTTTCTTTATGCATTCTCGTAATATTACACTTGGTCCTTGTGGATTCGATCCCTAGATTACTATAACATTAGTTGTGCTCTTGCAGTAGTTACTTTTAGGGTTAAACATGAAATGTTTCACTTAGGCAATCAGTATTATATATTTTTGGAGGTTGTCATATTATTACATTCTCCGATATAGTTGGTAATTAATAATCACCATCGGATGAAATGAACTAGTGGTTAAGCGCAAGGATTGGTCTTGTTGTTCTCCTAGTTCGATTTCCGGTGGGAGTAATGTTTTACGCCATCTCACAAGATATTAGCAAATGATGGTCCCGGGCCAAGGGGGGATTAGGGCATTGGTTCGAACCCCTCCTAGTTAACAAAAAAAAAAATCATTTATATTTGTTTTAGTATCTCAAATTTAAAATTATAATTTATTCTCTTTTTTAAAAATCATTTATCATTATTTTTTGCTTGATGTTTGCATATATTTTTATGAATTTTTATTATTTTGTTCTTATTTGACATTTCAATAATTAAAATTTGTTGATAAACTTGTAGTTAACACTTAATTATCGTTAAATGTATTAGTTTTTTCTAATTTGAATATTTTCAAAAACATTTGATATAATTATATTGTTTTTACATGATAAATAGCATTAAATTTTTGAATTGAAAAAAATAGAACGACAACAAATTTAAAATTTGCTTGAGACCTTTATTATTCTTAGACCGGCCTTGCATGTTGTACATATGTTAATGTATACAGTTTGTCCAGTCCATATATACGAATATTACCAAATGCATCGCCGTCGTTTAGGTGAAGAAAAAAAAAAAGTTATTGTAAAATTATTCTAGAAATGATCTTAATTGAAGTGTGACAATAATGGGGAAACGACGTATTTCCACGTCAAGTTTATGATTTAGTTGTAGATTCATCTGAAGTTTGGACCTCGACACAGATCCCCCTAATTCAAAAATTGTAGACGTATTTCTCCCCAATCTGAAACATCGAAACCTATTTATCCATAACCGTCGGTTTGAATGGTTAACAAGCTTAACCAGATAAGAAACCAATTTGGTTGATACCATACCGAATTATTACCCAACCCGACCCCAGCCAGTTTGGTAAACACGATCCGACCCAGCACGTTTTTTTTTTGGTTAAAAAATCTTCTTCTTCTTCACCCGTTAAGTTTCAAATTTTTGAATCTCAAGAAGCTAAGAAGTTCCGAAACACACAAGGACCAGAAGTTCCAAATTTTTTAATTAAAAAAAAAAAAAAATGGAGGTCGTTGTAAACAAAATTTGTGTTATTCAAAAGACTTCATCAATATTCCAACAATAGATTTTCCTCGATTGACATTGATATGAGCCAAATTTTGTAAACTCAAATACATCCAACAATCTAAGAATCTATCTACGGTGAGGCCAAATCGGAGGAGGAAGAGGAGAGACGAGAGAGCTCGTTCATGAGGAAGAGGAGAGACGAGAGAGCTCGTTCATGAGGAAGAGTATGCGAGAGTGGTAATCACGCTCCTGATCCAGAGATTCGTCTTCGAGCTCGGCGAGCTGAGAGCAGAGACGCTCCTCCGCCACCTGCGTCCTCCGCCACCTGCGTCCTCCGCCCCACAATTGAAACATCTTTTTTTTTGTAATCTTCTCTCAAATCTTGATTTTGGACTCTTCACTGCCCATGAGGGTGACTCTTCTCTCTCCCTCAATTCCTCTTCCTCCGCCGCCGCCTACGATGAGCCTGGTCTCCTCCGCCGACGATGAGTCTGGTCTCCTCCGCCGTCGTCTCTCTCTCCCTCAATCTCTCTCTTTATATCAGAATCGTTTTTTTCTGGGTAATTTCGAAAACAATCAATTAATTAGAAACATGTCGTTAAATCAGAATCGATTTACTAGTCCACACTCCATTACCCAACTCAAAATCTCATTCACTCTATATCCAATTCCAATTAACAAGATTCAATTTTTCCATAAATTTCGAGAATTCTCCATGGCCACCGTGATTCTAAGCTCATGTGTACATCACTCTTTATCAATCACCAGAGAAGAGAGTAACAACAGTATCGTCATGAAGAAGAAGAAGATAGCCTCAAATTCGATTTCATGTCTTACACTAGTGAGACCGAGCTTCCGACATCGGCGGCAGTGATGAATTAGGCGGCGGACGATGCTGGTGGGGAAGACGATTCTTCTTCACCTGATTTCCGTGATCATGAGACTCACACTCGTGATCCATGAACAAGATTCGATCCCTGGAACAATAATCGGGTATCTGGTTTTTTTTTTGAATGAAAATCGGGTATCTGTTTTAACCCGGGTCAAATGTGGTTTATTTCTGTAATAGGGTCATATACCGGTTTAGTTTCGCTTTTAAATGGTTAAGTATCATTCAGTAAACAGTAAACCGACCTAAATCATGGTCCATGTGGTTTTACGCTTCGAACTTCTATCATGTGGCTAAATAGGTTTCGATGTTTCATATTGGGGAGAAATATACGTCTGCAACTTTCAAATTAGGTGGATCGGTGTCGAGGTTAGGGGTGTCAATTAGGGCCAAAGCCCGAGGGCCGGGCCGGGCCCGGCCCTGAAAAACAACGGGCTCGGGCCTAGAAATAAAAGCCCGAAAAAATCGGGCCTTTCGGGCTAAGCCTGATTGGGCTAGTGTGTTTTTCGGGCTTATCCCGAAAAGCCCGAAACTATTTGATTACGTATGTCTTATTAAATTTGGGTTCACTTATCATATGATCTCAAAACGTATGAAAAAAGTACCAGAAGAAGGAAAGTCTAAATTGACTCTATACTTAGAAGACGATATGTTGGAACTGACTTTTTATGAAGACATAGATGTTTTATAATGGTAGAAGTGTTAGTCACAACATTATGGTGAGTTAGCTCGTATGGCATGTGATGTTCTAAGCATTCCGATAACTACAGTGGCATCACTGATGTTGGTGCGCATGTCTTGGATAAATATAGAAATCGTCTTTCACCAAGAAACGTTGAAGTACTGATTTGTACATGCACTTGGTTGGATGAGTTTACATTTCATGATCCATGTACCATTATCATTCATCTATATTTACTTCATATTTTTAAAATATTTATCTATAGACTTTCAATGATATTTTTATATGATTTATACCTCTAAAAACTTAATATTATTTTACTTTTTTTTGTAGCTCTTGATGGTGATGAAGATTTAGAAGACGATGAAGGAGATTCTAATCTGAACTTTACTACCTTGATTTGAAGTGTTTTGATTTTATGTTTTATTTAGTAATACAATTTATTTGAATTTTATTTGTTTTTAGTCAAACTTTTGCTTTTAAATTTAATTGGATTTGATATAATACATTTAAATTTAGATTTATTTTGATAAATATTTTGTTTTAATTATTTTTCAATTGAGAATTGTGATTTTTTGTGTTTGTAAAAAAAAGCCCGAAAAAGCCCTAGAGCCCTGTCCGGGCCGGGACGGGCTTTAGAATATAAGCCCGATTTTTTTTCGGACCGGGCTCAAATATATGCAGGCTTTACGGGTTTCAGGTCGGGCCGGACCGGGCCAGCCCGATTGATATCCCTAGTCGAGGTCCAAACTTCCGATGGATCTACGGAAATACGTCGTTTTCCTGACAATAATAAAGTTATAAAACCATAGTTTGGGTAAATAAAATGCTTTTAGTAAAACTAGGGGATTCACCGCGCTACGCGCGGTTTGTTTTTTAAATATTTTTTAATATGAAAATGTAAAAAATCTTTTTGTTTAAAATAGAGTAGTTGATCATTATTTTGTGGTCAAAATGTAATTTCAAATTACGTTTTGTACATTGTCAAAATTTTCAATAAAACCTATGGTATTTGGTCTGAGTCTGAGCATAACTTATGGTATTTCGATATATCCAGTTTTTTTCAAAATTATTCTGAGTGAAAACATTAATTTGAATTTGGTGTAAAACCATAGTAAAATTTTCAATTTAGGAACCAAAAACCGCAACATTACGTTAGAGATATAAAGTAAACATAACATCCAAATTCATGTGGACTTAACCGTTTAATGTATAGTGTCATGTATGATGATCATATCATAATATATTATTCATATAAACTTAACCGTTTTCAACATCAACTCTCCATCTAGGCCTCTCTTTCTTCAACTATCCAATTGCTTGTGTTTTAGAACTCTCAGATTCAGCAAGATCAATAAGGTGCTGCATATAACCAAATGTTAATATAAAAGACTAAATTTTAGATATTTCTTTCTCCATATGCCTCTGTCCGAGTAGACACAATCAACCATGATGGATTAAATGTCTTTTTGATTTTCCATAATATCACATCCACCAAAAACTATGAGCAACTTATTTGTCTTGGTATATCATTGACTCATTAAGTATAATAAAATCAGATTGGATCACTTGGTTGACATCTCTTTCGGATCGACTTTGGCTATGTTCCAAAACCCTTCTTGTAATTCCTCAACTGCTTTCCTTCGCCTAATCTTCTTTCTCTAATACGTCCAATCAGTCTTCTTCATCAATTGCTTCAAGTAAGAACCATGGAAACCTATGGCACTCCTATTTCTGGAACCAAATCACCACATAGAATTGTATACTTTTTAGTGCAAAATAAATAGGGTTGTGGTAGAAGATACTCATTGATATTGTTTGTTGTTCTGTATGACAAAAAAAAAGAACCGAGCAACAAAGTTTAAACTTAACCACCAACAAAATATTAGTTTCTTGTCCTGATCTGGTGCTTTATGTAAATGACGTGGAAGAAGTTACTTATGGTGTAAGAGCACACCCTGGACTCCATCATTCATCCTCTTAATTATGATGATCAACATCAAAGTTAGTATAAACACACATACAAATTTCAAGAACTTCCATGAATTTATGTAAATTATTGCATTATAATTCTCTCGTTTTTGTAGATATCTATCTTTCTTTTTGACAGATTCGGCAAGCACAAATAGCACCAATTCAAAAGTTATATGAAATGCCAATTAACAGATTTGGACGACATATACACACAACCATATATTTTGGAGTATCCAAAGAAAGTGATCAACTATGGATCTAGTTATTCTTTACCTCTTTCGTATACACAAATCAGTAGACGATCAAAGGAGAACTGCAATATATCAAGAAAAATAATTAATACATTGAGCGGGTATACTTTATGCTGGTATGCCTCCTCACTCATTTTTGTTTAGACCATGGCCCTGTTTGGTTGTTCATCCAGATGGATCATCTGAGTGAAGATGACAAATGATGTTTGTTTTAGTGCTAAAATCATTAACATCCAAATGATCAATCTAGATGAGTATTAAAACTTATGAATAAAAAAGAGACTCAGCTGGCTGCTCCAAACTGGCTCAGCTAAATGATTAAGCTCAGTTCAAAATTACAAAATACAAAAATACCCCTAAGCAAAAGTAGATCTAAATCGTATTCATGTTCGTGACTCCACTTCTCTCACCCTCGACGAGATCGATTCCATTGTAGCCGGGCCACATGACGCCGCCAGAAGCACTAGAAGTCATTTATTTTGTATGGCTTTGTTTTTTTCTGGTTTTGCAGGAAAGATTTAGATTTACCATAGACACTGTCTTCATAATCAGTGTATGAGTTGAGCAACAGGTTTACGCGCTGACGCGGTGATTCAACAGAGCTGAGATAGATGGTAATATAGACTCAGAACAATGTTGGGGTCAAAAGATTAAAATCATGGGTTTGAGGAGGCTAAAGAGATTTGTGATAAGAATGTTGAGAGAGGATGGTTTCAGAAACTTGGTTTCGTGATATGTGGAGATTTCCAAAGAAACATGAAGGTCATAAAGAGAAGGTGGTGCTCGGTGTATTAGCGTTCGAGGTTGCAAGTTTACTATCAAAACTTGTTCATTTGTGGCAATCTCTAAGTGATAAGAATGTTGCAAGGCTTAGGGGGGGGGGAGATAACACAATCCACGGGTATTTGATGGTATTTGAAACAGAGCAAAAACAGAGTATAGACACCATATATGAATCATTTTTGTATTTTTTGGTGATTTCAAATTTATATGTATTTATGATGATTTCAAATTTTATGAATTTATACTTTTTATTAATTATATGATGAAATTTCTTATAAAAATATTATATTTCATGAATTTAGAAACTTATATGATTAAGATTATGTTGTAAAACTAATATAATTAAGATCATGACTAAATAAGAAACATTGGCAATTTTGATATTTTTTATTAATAATGAAGATGTACATTTACATTAAAATGAACAAACAAACATAGATTCATTTAGATGAATCATCCAAATGAATAACAAAAATAGAAACAAACATCATCTAGATGATCCATCTAGATGAATCATTTAAATGCATCATTTGGATGCTTATGTCAAATGGACTACCAAACAGGGCCCATCTCTTTAACCCAATGCTCTTTCAGCGTTCTCTGATCAAGAAGTAGACACAAATGAGTGAACCTAGATAAATTTAAAGCATATTTTAAATCATGTCAGTCCACTACTCTAATAAAAAAATATTAACCTACCTACTATGCATAGAATCTTAAATATTGATAGAATCGAAAAATAATTTTGAGATGACATAATAATAGATTCGAATTTGATTAAGAGGTAGATTAGCATAACATCTTGTTTAAATTTCAATCAATATATCTATATCCATAATGCTCTTACTTACGACGCATAGATGATAGCTGATACCTACAATGATAGAACATTGCCATCCATTTCTTGCTTCACAAAAAAAAGGAAAAATTGTTGAATCTGCGTGGTTGTGAAAAAACTTAACACAACCTACCTATTCATGAAATAGGTAAACATTCGATGGATTTAAATGATATAAGATTCTATGAAAAGGATAAAAATAAATAGGAGTCACAAAACCCAAAAATTACTCCGTCTTTGATTTTAGAAGTCAATATGAACAACATTTGAACATCCCTATTTCATGATCGTTCCCACATTGGTACGAAAATCCTGAAAGAGATATGCAACTTAGCCATCGGGCCCATTATACTATGTTTCATGACCTATTTTAAGATTTAGTTGACCTTATCAAATAGCGAAACATGACAATTAGTGTTCAAAAATAGATGGCTCACTGTAATAAGAAACTTACCCCATCGCAAAGTGTCGACTTATCTTTTCTCTTCTTTTCTGGCGGTCCTTAGAGCCCTCGAGTAACACTCGGTAACCTAAAGTTTTTTTGTTCAGCCCCTTCAGTATAATTCTAAAGATTAAGCCTTACTTACTCTTCTTCACGTACGTTCTGCCAAAAACAAACATGGAACATTGATTTTGTCCTTATGTGACCATACGTTAATATAGAATCGTGGACACTATCAAGTATAGGAAAATTTTCAATTTTAATTGCTGGCATTCAAAAGTTAATATAGATTTACTTGCATATTACGTAACCAGTGGATCCATAATTTAGCATCACGCTATCACCATCCTCGAAATGTATTGGCCATTTGATGTCAGCACCACGACCCATTGGTCTCAATCCGTCTCATTGTTTTCCACGTCTTGTAATGGGCGTGAATGGTAAGAAGCTGTCATGTGAAAAATCATCAACTTAAGATTAATCCGATGAATGTAAGAGTGATATAGTGAGAAGAGAGAATACTATAATGGTTATAGTTATAATCTCTCCATAATCGTACGTTGTTGAGACCTTGGTGGGACAAAGATTGGAACCTTAAAGCAATCCGTATTATCGCCATTATTTGTGACTTGTGAGCTGAGACGGATTTGTAGGCGGAGAGGAATAGTGGGTTCCAAAGGCAGACACGATGTGAAGCTGGTGGATTCTGCTCCCACTCAGGAGTTGAGTTGTTGATGTTGGAATCGTATTTTCGGAGGAGACCGAGGTCTTGCCGTTTTCTCCTTTGTCGATGTTTCTTTGAAATTTAATTAATCATGGTGGTTCAAGATCCTAATCAAAGAGATTATTCCTCTTCTATTACCCTAAAGTTCAGAAGGGAGGAAATTATTTGAGTGAATTTGTTACGGTATTGATCAGTGAGAAGTCAATACGGAATGAGTGAAATAAGAAGAAGATGATGTATTAAATGTGTGAAAGAGGAAGTGGAAACGTTTCGTAGCCAAAATAAAAGAACGAAGTGGAAACGCTTGCTTCACCTAGTTACATTCTATAGTTTAGAGCTGATGTGGCATCGCTGAGAGAAAGGTATGACATGGCAATCGAAGAAAGTTTTTTAAAAAGCTGAGGTGGATAGCCTAAGGGGCTTCAAATAGTTGATTTCATATTAGTATAGATGGGAAAACTAAAAGCTGGGTTTCTGGATACTAGATATGGGCCTTGGCCCAATTATTCAGTCCGGGTATATTTAATAACGGGTCGGGTCTCACAGAAGACTTTCCTTTTTGTTTTTCACCTCCGCTTCAGAGTAGAGAAGACTTAGGGTTATAGTCAAAACGCGAAGAGTGAGACAAAAACAAAATCTGAAGCAGAGTTTAGATCAGAGCTCAGAAGAAGTAACTGCGAGAAGAGAAAGAAGATTTGATTTGGAGAAGAGATTGTATTTGAGTAACGATGGAAGACGATCGAAGTAAAGGTCATGATCTCGATTTGGAAATAGCTGACCGACCGGTTTGGTTGATGAAGAGCCCTGTAGTTGTCGCCAAGGCGTGGGAGAAGCAGGCTCCTTCTTCTTCTTCTTCTTACTATTCGTCGTCTTCCTCGGAATCTCCTAGTTTGTCGAAGGTTGTTCTCTCCGTTGATCTTCTGGGGACCGACCCTTCTCCCGAGGTATTGGATTAACATCTTCAATTTTGATTCGCGAGTTTCCTATTTTGTGTGTGTTAGCTGAAACCCGGTTTCGAAACCCTAGATTCTTGATTGAGGGGTTTATATTCTTGAAATGACATTACTTGTAATACCGTTATGATGTAGTATATACATGGGACCTTCATGTTTCGGATGGTTGCGATCTATAGTGTTCACAAAGTTTGAGTTTTTCATGGGAATTTCACTAACCCATGTGGTTGATTTTCAAAATTTTGCTTAGGGAAGGGAAGTCTTTTTCTGTTTAGTGCTGTTTGTGTTGTTCTTTTTTCAACTTATTCCCCTGTAATGGTATCAGTTCAAGATGGAGATGTTTGGTGCTGAGTTTGGGAACATGCCAAAGAGCTACTCTTTGAACATGTTTAAAGACTTTGCTCCCATGGGTGTCTTTTCTGAAGTCAATCAAGGTGAGGTTTTCATTTGGATTTTACTTGTTTCGTTTGCTTGTTTCATCTCATACTAGCCCAGCTACTCTAGTTTCTCCGGCTAAAAGCTGGCGAGATTTACACATCTCTTCATACCTGTTTTGTCAACGAGCTTATAGTTGACCCAGCTGCCGAAGGAAAGATAGATCACAAATTCGACATGAAGCCACACGGCGAAGACATTGAAGAATATGCAAGGCTTTGTCGGGAGAGAACAAGCAAATCCATGGTTAAAAACCGACAGATACAGGTATTTTACGTGCGCATTTAGGTGTTTGTTCTCCTTCTTAAGTCCTTCTCGGGCTCTAACTGCTAGCTAACTATACAAGGCTTTTTCTTCTTTGATTTGCACTAAAGGTTATTGATAATGATCGCGGAGTACATATGAGGCCCTTACCTGGAATGCCTGGTTTAGTGTCCTCCAATTCAAAGGTAATGTTATTCTCTTCTCAATGATCTTTGCAGTAATCACTGCGATGGTAAAAGTTAATGAATTTGTCGGACTAAATATGATTTAGGATGGATATTTCAATTCATGATCTGAAATCTCAGTCTTCTGTCTATATTTGTCATGCCCTGATCAGCCTTACCGATGTAGAAGTATGTGTTTGTCTCTGAATGAGCAGGAAAAGAAGAAACCTGCACCAGTTAAGCAAACCGAAGTGAAGAG
The DNA here is from genome assembly GCA_030161315.1 of Eutrema japonicum. Lineage (NCBI taxonomy): Eukaryota > Viridiplantae > Streptophyta > Magnoliopsida > Brassicales > Brassicaceae > Eutrema > Eutrema japonicum. The sequence goes on along the minus strand of BSQW01000006.1, from coordinate 7,658,339 downwards.
GACGAGGAGAGATCGTGGTGAGCTCGAAGCTATAATGTTCAAGCTATTCGAAGGCCAACCCAACTGGACATTGAAGCAGCTGGTTCAGGAAACAGACCAACCAGCACAATTTTTGAAAGAAATATTAAACGAGCTATGCGTGTACAATAAGAGAGGATCAAACCAAGGGACATATGAGCTTAAACCAGAATACAAGAAAGCTGCTGAAGAAGATACAGGTGGGCAGTAAAATCAATCCCATGTGTAGTACTATATACATGTCCCATGGCATAACTTTATTTATAAACCCTGAGTAAGAGATTTTTTAGCAGAGAGAAGAGGGGTTAATATTTCAATGTGTAATATTAAAGCCGAAATAGGCAAATTATGAAAGTGAGTGTTTGTTTATGACGACAAATAACAAAATCATGTGACCGTTTGGTTGGATATAAACATATAACGAACATGAAGTCTTGTATAAAGAGACGAGACGTCAATTTGTCTTCCACTGCTTGAACATAAGCGTGACTGATCACTTTTGAAAACGACGTGAAATTTCTTGATTTTCTTCTTAAAACTGCGTCCGATTGTTTCTCTCTCTCTCTTTTTGAAGATTCCAAGTTGTGACATTTGAGCCGTAGAATGGGATGATGAACATTAATGACAGAGACAACAATATAAATGGTAATGTACTTCCCCCTCTTTTTGTTTGTGGCAGACACACTAATCGTGTTTGTTTACATTCTGTTTCTCCTTCTAACGTTACATTTATTTCAATTTCTCGATCACTTAAGTTTTGAATGAATCAGAAGAACGACATTTCATTTGAAATAACTAAATTAAGGATTTTAGATTCGGACATAAACTCATCATCAGTGGCAGAGGTATAAACTATAATCTAATTTATCAAAAACTTGAATATTTGTATTGAAAAAAAGAACGAAATAAAGCAATCACACCGTCAAAAGAAAAAAAATATATAAACAATCAAATCTAAAAATTTATTAAAAATATTATTTGAGAAAGAAACGAATGTTCAAATAATAAAAGATAATAATAATAAATCATCAAGTTTTTAATGTTTTATGATGTTAAAAAAAATAGAACACGAAGTTTCGAACAATTGAGTGATTGATAATGGGGTCAAAATCAAATTAACCAATTGACAATTGAGTCAAACCATTGAATATTAACCAATTTATTGCCTCCACTGCTCATCATCAACCATGTAATATATACTTTCTTCTATAAGACTACAAAAATATTAGTAGAAGAGAAACTCGCGTGTGTTGGTACGATGGTCTCGGTTTTGGGAATAAGGGCGTAAACTCGTTATATCCATGAGCTACTCAGTCTCGAGATTATTCAGACGTTTCTGTGAAACTTAAATACTCGATGCAAATCTAAAAATGTTAGGAGATAATTAGTATAAAACTTGATCCAGCCACTCACGTTCTACATTTTTTTTTATATAGTTTTTACTTGTTCTCTTGGCAAATCAAAATATAAATTTATCAGACAAAAGAGATTTTAAAGATACAAATTCACTACTTTTACAAAAACAATTAAATTTTGAATCATTGTTATAAAATTTACAATGTTGTTGTTTCACAGCCTTATATTTATGGCACGAAAACAGTGAGAAAAAGCATGCAAATTTAAGAAACTATCATTGGTACTTTAATTGTTAGCAAAATATGTTTCTTTCCTTTTTTCGATGGAGCCTAATGTTGAAAAGATGTAAGTTCTCTTATTGTTTTTTGACCAAGTCGCAGACGTGAACGAGGAAAACAAGCAGAGGAAGATAGCAATGAAGACATGTAAAAAGAAGTTGTCCGTTGTAGAACTGAGTTTGTAGTAGTTTTTCTATTAATTAAATTAAATTATACGCTTTCGTTTTTTTTTGTTTTTAGATAAAATGGTTTGCAATTTAAATAAATATAAATTACAGTTATGACTCAGTCATACATTTTTTAGAGAGTTATAAGGGAAAAGATTAACAATACATTTGGTCGAAACATATGAGAAAATAGAAGATAAGTTTCAAAAGCAAGAAACTATATTAGGAGGAAAAGATGAGGATTGGCCATAGTTACCACGGCCTCTACGAGCGCGTTTTCTTTTGACCATTGTCCATTTCATCTCTTGAAACTTTTGTGTAGGCTTTTGACAATCCGGTCCTCACTAATTTCTCATGAGAGATGAGTCCACTAGGTCCTCATATTGTAGAACCTCCATTAAGTCCGTTTCTGCTTCCTGAAAATTACAATCATCATTCCCAAATATGGCTTTATTATCCAAAAACCTACACATACTCGGATCATCCTCATCATTAGTTATACGCTTTTCGTTGCAACTATCTTTTAAAAAAAAAACAAATTATGTTAATACGCAAATAAAATTTTAAAATTATTTACATGATTTTAAAATGTATGGGAACTTAGTTAAGGTGTGTACTCAACGAAAATACATTAGTTAGACAGGAAGATATAGCTTATGTAGCACAAAAGCGTGACTTGATAAAAGAAAGAGATAAAATGATCATGTTTAAGGTGGAAAATGTAATCCTCTGATAAAAAAATTGGTTTATAGAGAAAACTATAAGAACTTAAATTATGACAATGATATATCAGTAGTTTAATCATGTCGGACTATCACTAATAAGAAATCCCACAAAGTTTCATGTCAAATATAGTGGATTTTCCCATAATTAATTTATGCATGCATGCCAAACAAAAGCAATCGAGATGAAAAAAACCAAAAAAAAGTCAGTATGTGTTTGGACATAGAGAAGACCTCGCATGCAAAAAGCCAACCCACAAAATAGATGCAGAAACAACTAATTGCATAACAGGAAAAAAAAACTTATAATTTTGTTTTTAAAGATAAATGAATACGTTTTTATTGATTTAACAAATAGAACAATTTTTTGAGTAATCATTAGTAATCAATTTATTTTTTATTCATGTGTGTCTGCGAGACAATATATATGCTTTATTATCGTAAAATCATGTGAATCTATAACAAGTAACAACAGGTCCCAAAACGCAAATATATTGGCTCTAATTAAGTAATAACCCATTTTTGGATTTAGACCCCAAACAAAAACATAAACCCAAAACCCATTTTTGGTTTTAAAAATATATATTGAACCCAATTCTAGCTAAAAACTCTAAAGGCAGCTAGTAAAAATATAGACAATTGGCTAAACAGCCTCTTTTGAAAACTTCATTTGTCTACATACTGTTGGAACTAATTTTTTTGTCAAAGCCTGAGGGTTTGATAAAATTGTGTTAGTGTGAAAAGAAATGAGTTAAGCTCTTTCTAATGAAATGTATTCATTAACCGAGAAATGTTTTCTCGTGTATATATGTTGGAATGGTTGTGTCTTAAACGAACAACATGAGAGAAGAAAAGCCATACGTGCGACGTTCGCATCTTGGGCCTTGATTGGGCCCGTGGACTTTTTGAGGTATCGATCGATACCCCTTGGTATCGATCGATACCCAGCGGGCCGACTTAAAAAAACGCAGCCGCCTAGGTTATTCTAGAAATATTCCTTTTCTGTCATGGAAAAACCCTAGCCTCTCTCCTATATATACAACACGATTTTCACCTAAAAAATCATCCTCTGATACACAAAAAACACTTACTAAAAGTTCTAGCAATCGTTTCTTCAATTCCCTACTGCTTAGAGTAAGTTTTAATTTCGAGAGTATCGTAGAATAATGGTCGATAGACATGAATCATGGTGTTGATGATTCAGTTAAACTTTGGTTGTATCCTGGGACTCATGGATCTATAAAACCCCGTCACACTACGGGAGATTCTTAGAGTTAAGGAAAGAGATTTATCTCGCCTCCTCAGATCTTGTATTGCTTTATCGTTTATAAATCGTCTGTTCCTTAAACTGTTTATTTACATATTATTGTGATTAAATCTTTCCTGTCTGTAGTGTAAATTTTGGTCCTACAATCTTAACTCTAAGAAGATCCAATTTCTGTTTTATTACTTCAATTGGATCTTTAATCACGAGTAAATAAACGTTTTTAAACGGTTTTTAAACGATTCTTCTACTGCTGATGATACTCAAACGTTGTCAAAAAGCTTTTAGCAAATTGAAACGTGTAGTAGAGGCAATCTTCATCTCTCTCTATTTTTTCAAGAAGATGTTCTTCTGCTAGTGATACTCAAACGTTAATCAAACAGCTGTTTAGCAACTTGAAACGTGTAGTAGAAGCAGATCTGCTTAAACATCTTCTAAAAAACTGTCTTTAATTGCGATTAAAGAACGGTATAATCAACGAACACACATCTGTTCTTGATAGGTTCGATTCAGATCGAGGCCTTGTGAGTATCGATCGACACCCTATGGTATCGGTCGATATTGGACTAAATTGTATCGGTCGACACTTAAGTGTATCGATCGATACCATGCAAACAGTGTATCGGTCGACACCTCAGTGTATCGATCGATACTTTGCATCGACCAAGTTGGTCTATGTCGATCGATACTGTGTATAAGACACAGGTATCGATCGACACTGGTGCTATGATCGATCCTGTGAAATTCACTTGTATCGATCGACACCCAGGGTATATCGATCGACACTGAGCGTGTATCGATCGATACCAGGTTGCTTCGAATGACACAGTATGTGCATCGAGCATCAATCGGAACCCAGGGTGTATCGATCGACACTCAATGTGTATCGATCGACACCAAGATGCTTTGATTAACACAGTATGTGCATCGAGCATCGATCGACACCTACCAAGCATCGATCGACACCATACGGGTGCATCAATAGACATTGAGTGTGCATCGATCGATACCAAGGAGTATCGATCGACACCAATGCGATTTAGTTCGATATTAGAATTGCGATTCTTAAAGTTTATATATCGATACTAATTAAAAGTTGTTTCTTTTGTCTTAACAGAATGACAATTGATGTGGAAAACAACCCTGGATTGGTGGAGAAAACCAGTGAGAAGGTTGAATCGACTGCGAGTCAGATCGAGACGGTCAAAGTTCCATCTGGGAACCATGTCGCTCCTCCAACCAAGTTTGATGGGACAGCATTCAAGATGTGGAAAAGGAAGATGTTCTTCTATCTGACAACATTGAATCTGCAGAAATACACCAGTGAGGTGAAACCTGTTCTCCCAGAAGATAACACTGATCCACGTGCGCTTGCGAGTGTCCACGCCTGGGAACATGCTGACTTCTTGTGCAAAGGCTATATTCTGAATAGCCTTTCGGACTCTCTGTTTGGGGTGTACGAAAATGCTGAGACATCTAATGATCTGTGGGATTCCTTAGACAAGAAGTACCGCATTGAAGATTCTGGTACTCAGAAATTCACTGTGGCGAAGTTCGAGCAGTACAAGATGGTGGATTCAAGACCACTAATGGAACAAGTCGATGAGGTGCAGAGGCTCCTACACGATATCTTTGCTGAGGGAATGCGGCTGTGTGAAACCTATCAAGGTTGCTGCATCATTGAGAAGCTACCTCCTGGTTGGACGGACTTCAAGAACTACCTCAGGCTGAAGAAAAAGAAGATGAGCCTTGAAGATCTGATTGTTAAGCTCCGCGTAGAGTCTACGAATCGGGAACAACAGATCAATGTAGGTGTGAAAATTCGCGAACACAATGCGAACATGGTTGAACACCAAAACCCCAATCAAGGCAAGTGGCAGAACAAAGGTCGCCTAAACAAAGGCAAAGGGAAGATGCCACCAAAGAACTTCCAAAAGTTCAAGAACAAGAGTGGTCAGAATGGTCAGACTTCTCAAAAGTTCTTAGGACTGTGTAACTTCTGTGGGAAGCAAGGACACAAATCCGTCGATTGTCGTAGCAAGAAGGCTCAAGCCAACTTGACAGAAGCTGACATGTGTGCTGTGGTCACTGAGGCCAATGTTGCTGAAAGCCATCCAAAGACTTGGTGGTTCGATACTGGTGCAACCAGACACATTTGTATGGATCGAGAGATGTTCTCCACATACACAAAGACCAAGAATGGTGAAAAACTCCTAATGGGTAATTCAGCCTCGTCGACAATTGATGGTCACGGGAAGGTTGTTCTGAAGCTCACCTCTGGACAGGAACTGGTACTCACGAACGTCGTCCATGTACCAGATATACGCAAGAATCTGATCTCTGGATCGCTCATAAGTAAGCATGGATTCTCTGTGAAGCTGGAAGGTGATAAGCTGATCCTAACGAAGAATGGGATGTATTTGGGTAAGGGTTTTGTTTGTGATAATCTTTTTAAGATGTCTGTTGAGACAGTAATCCGAAAGGATAATGTAACCGAGGCTTCCACCTCGAAGAACCCTAAGATTAATGATAAGAAACCAATTGCTTATCTCGCTGAGTCTTTTAATATTTGGCATGAACGACTAGGACATGTTAATTTCAAGTCTATGAGTAGATTAATGAACATGAACATGATTCCTAAATGCAAATTAAGCAAAGACAAATGTGAGGTTTGTGTCCAAGCCAAACTCACTAAAACGCCATCACCCAGCGTTCAAAGAACAACAGAACCTCTAGGTTTAATTCACACAGATTTATGTGATTTGAAATATATTCAAACCAGAGGAGGCAAGAAATATTTCGTGACTTTCATAGATGATTGCACGAGATATTGTTACATCTTTCTACTGCAAAGTAAAGATGAAGCCTTGGACAAATTTAAAGAATACAAGCTGGAAGTTGAAAACCAACTCGGCAAGACCATAAAAAAGGTCAGAAGTGATAGGGGTGGTGAATATAGTGAACCATTTGATGCATTCTGTAGAGCACATGGCATTATCCATCAAACAACTGCTCCCTACTCACCGGAATCCAATGGAGTTGCTGAAAGAAAAAACAGAACTCTCAAGGAAATGATGAATGCAATGTTGCAGGAATCTGGGTTAGCCCAGAACATGTGGGGGGAAGCTCTGCTTACCTCGAACTATATCCTGAACAAAATTCCACACAAAGTCACAGGAAAAACTCCTTATGAACTTTGGAAAGGTTATGTACCTTCGTATGTATACCTGAAAGTGTGGGGGTGCCTGGCAAAAGTTGCAGTACCACTTCCAAAAAAGGTTACCATCGGACCTAAAACGGTAGATTGCATTTTCATCGGATACGCGCACAATAGTAGTGCCTATCGATTTTTGGTACATAAATCAGATATACCAGACATTCATGTAAACACAATAATGGAGTCAAGGAATGCATACTTCTTCGAAAATGTGTTTCCATGTAAGGATAGAGGAAATCCTAAACGAACTCGTCACGAACGAGATGCTAGCAATGAGGCAAGCACTTCAGGCACTTCTACAGAAGTAGAAGAAGCTGAACCGAGACGAAGCAAGAGAGCTCGTAAGGAGAAGACATTTGGCTCTGAGTTCATAATGGCATTCCTAGCGGAAAGTGGTCCAAGAACTTTCATGGAAGCGATGTCTACACCTGATGCACCTTTCTGGAGGGAGGCATCTAACAGTGAAATCAACTCAATTATGCAAAATCATACTTATGAGTTGGTAGACCTACCTCAAGGTTGTAAACCTCTGGGCTGTAAATGGGTCTTCACCACTAAGCTAAAAATCGATGGCTCTATAGACAAATATAAGGCCAGGCTTGTGGTACAAGGATTTCGTCAAAAGGAAGGATTGGACTTCTTTGACACTTATTCTCCAGTGACGAGAATTACTTCGATTCGCATGCTGATTGGAATCGCAGCTTTAAGAAACCTTGAAATACATCAGATGGATGTTAAGACTGCTTTTCTAAACGGAGATTTAGAGGAAGAGATCTATATGAATCAACCTGAGGGTTATGTTGCTCCCGGACAAGAGAAGAAAGTCTGTAGACTTGTCAAATCGCTATATGGACTCAAGCAAGCTCCGAAACAATGGCATGAAAAATTCGACAGTGTAATGATGTCAAATGGCTTTCACATCAATGAATGTGATAAGTGCATCTATATCAAAAGTACTTCACAAGGTTATGTGTTGTTGTGTTTGTACGTAGATGACATGCTAATCATGGGAAGCAACAAAGATATAATCATTCAAACAAAGAACATGCTAAGTGGAAAGTTTGATATGAAAGACATGGGATTAGCTGATGTAATTCTAGGGATTAAGATTATTCGAAATTCAAAAGGAATAATTATGTCTCAAGATCATTACGCTACAAAAATCCTAGAGAGGTTTAAGACCTACTCCAATGGGACTGCAAAAACTCCACTTGATCCTCATCTTCACTTGACAAAGAATTCAGGTGAAGCAGTGGTACAAGTGGAGTATGCAAGAGTCATTGGGAGTCTAATGTACTTAACGAATTGTACTAGACCAGATTTAGCACACTCGGTAAACGTACTAAGTCGTTACACGAGCAATCCAGGTCATACCCATTGGAGAGCCATAACTAGGGTATTAAATTATCTAAGATACACCAAAAGTTATGGGCTGCACTTTGGTAAAGAACCAGCAGTGCTGGAAGGGTACAGTGATGCCAATTGGATTTCAGATTCAAGAAACTCCAAATCCACGAGTGGATATGTCTTTACTCTTGCTGGTGCAGCAATATCCTGGAAATCTTCCAAACAAACACTCCTGGCCAGATCAACCATGGAGTCAGAGTTTGTCGCTTTAGACAAAGCTGCTGAGGAAGCAGAATGGCTTCGAAACTTTTTGGAAGATATCCCAATGTGGGAGAAACCAGTGCCAGCATTACGTGTACACTGTGATAGCCAGTCGGCTATCTCTCGGGCACTGAGTAATCTATATAATGGCAAGTCTCGTCATATAAGAAGACGACATAAGACCATTAGACAATTGATCTCAACTGGTGTAATAACGATAGATTACATCAAGTCGGCTGATAACCTAGCGGATCCGTTTACCAAAGGTTTACCGCGAGATCAAATTGTAAAATCATCAAAAGGAATGGGTTTAAAGCCTATAGAAAAAGATGATGTTTGACAGATACCCTACCTATGTGACTGGAGATCCCAAGATCTAGGTTCAAAGGGAAACAAAATTAAACTGATTCGAATTGAGCACTGTGAGACTATGTCTCTGCCCAGTTCCTAGGATGATATAACAGTGCTACCTGTGGATAGTAAGGATAAGCGTTGGCTTTTAATGATTGCATAGCTATGTAGATAGTGGAGTGTGACAGGACACTTCTGAAAAACAAGCTAATAAAAGATCACCTAGTGAAGTGTGAAATGGGGCCGTTTCTAGGAGAATGAAAGAGAAGGCTATATTCTCCAAATTCACTCACGAATACCAGGAATGTTCAAGGCCAAAATGAACACAATAGAGAACAAAGTTCTACGAGAAGATGTCTCTGTGCGATACCTGTTGTCTAAGTTTACATAAAAATCCGGGCGGTTCAAGACATCATGTTCACCTCCTGGCCGAGTAAACTCGACAGATATTAAAAATGTTTGGTTCAAAGCTGGAAAATGCTACCTCTCAGATACAGTTACATTTTCGTATACTCTCGAAAGTCTGTCTACGTCTAGATGAGTCTAGTCAAGTATGTCTAGTAAAGTCTAGTCTATACAATTTTCATATGTTCTAGAGTCATTTCTATTCATGTGGGGGATTGTTGGAACTAATTTTTTTGTCAAAGCCTGAGGGTTTGATAAAATTGTGTTAGTGTGAAAAGAAATGAGTTAAGCTCTTTCTAATGAAATGTATTCATTAACCGAGAAATGTTTTCTCGTGTATATATGTTGGAATGGTTGTGTCTTAAACGAACAACATGAGAGAAGAAAAGCCATACGTGCGACGTTCGCATCTTGGGCCTTGATTGGGCCCGTGGACTTTTTGAGGTATCGATCGATACCCCTTGGTATCGATCGATACCCAGCGGGCCGACTTAAAAAAACGCAGCCGCCTAGGTTATTCTAGAAATATTCCTTTTCTGTCATGGAAAAACCCTAGCCTCTCTCCTATATATACAACACGATTTTCACCTAAAAAATCATCCTCTGATACACAAAAAACACTTACTAAAAGTTCTAGCAATCGTTTCTTCAATTCCCTACTGCTTAGAGTAAGTTTTAATTTCGAGAGTATCGTAGAATAATGGTCGATAGACATGAATCATGGTGTTGATGATTCAGTTAAACTTTGGTTGTATCCTGGGACTCATGGATCTATAAAACCCCGTCACACTACGGGAGATTCTTAGAGTTAAGGAAAGAGATTTATCTCGCCTCCTCAGATCTTGTATTGCTTTATCGTTTATAAATCGTCTGTTCCTTAAACTGTTTATTTACATATTATTGTGATTAAATCTTTCCTGTCTGTAGTGTAAATTTTGGTCCTACACATACGATATGCATTCAGTATTTTTCAGTTGATATAAACTTATTTGTGTTACACTTACCACTGTTAATTGAGTGCTAACAAATGTGACATTATTCATCACGTTTTCTTGGTTAAAGTTATTGAATATTTTTTAAAAAAATCTGAAACTTCTAAAAAATTTGGAAATGTTCACAAATTTTCTAAACCTTTCATAAGTATTTCAAACTTTCACACGTTTTAACAACTTATTGGTAACTTAAAAATTGTTGTTTATAGTAAATCTAGTTTTTAAACATTTTTTCGGCCATAAGTACATGAACTGTTTGCAATAATACAAATATGTTTCCAATATTATAACAGGATATTTTTGCAAGTTTAAAGAAAGTTAAACAAGTGTATTGAAGCTTTCACATTTTTTTTTATAAAAAAATGATGCTTTTATAAAATTTCACTTGTTATTTTATTGTTAATGACTAATTTGAACGTTTTTTTATATCTAAAGATCAGAACTTCTGAAATCTAAATTAAGACTAAATTATAAATAAAAAAGTTTCACTCCAAAATTGAAGAATAAACAGTATTACGCCAAATATAAAATATTATTGTTTATAACTCTATTTTAAAGTAGACAATAGAGTCAAATTAAAAAGGATTTTACTCTATAATAGCGTTTGGAATAGAAAATGGATTGAAATAAAAAAATCGAAAATATAGTCTAAACGCTTTGAATAGTTTTTTGCTAGTTTTTTCTCGAAATTGATACGTTTGGATCGCCATAGCCCATAGTTCGTCGATTGCAATTTCTTTATTTTGATAAGAAAAAAAAATAGAATTGTTTCTGTTAATAATCGTAATGAAATTACGTTAGTGGGTAAAGTGGCATTAGTCTTATAATAATATGTTGAAGGGTCATACTTGTCTCGTCCTCATAGTGTTGTCGCACGTCAAAGTGTCTCCTTAGTGACATCCACTTATCATCACAATTCATAAACGAATCTAACGACCCTCTATCAAATACCAATCAAACCATCAGATGAACACTTTTGGTTTTGGGAATTAAAACATCGGATGAATGCTTAATACACATAAATCTTTCTATAATAAATATATATAAATCTGATAGGTGTCTCATTTAATCCTTTTTTTTAACATGGATCTCATACCGTAATTCAATTGCAACTTAAAACGTATGCCGTAACTTATAAATTTATAATATGATAAGAGAGTTTTTTTTCATTTTAAGCTGTCCATATCAACACTAAACTCCTCTATTAATAGACTCTATCTATTTAAAAATCTTACTAATTAAACAAAGCTGTGTCAAATAACTTTTAATAATTTAAAAACAAAAATTTATACTATCCAAAATATGTGCGTGTGATATTGTATTGGGTATTTTTTTATTTATTTTTAGGTTTTTGATAGCTCCCCCTATTTTACAAACCCAAAACTTCTACAGAACTGCCACAATAACTCAAAACCAAAACAAAAAAAATCACATGCCATTTTTCTCTTCTTTTATTTTCCTGTCTTCACCCTGCAACTCTAAATCTCCCATCACCAACAAATGCATAACGTCGGTAAAAGAAAAATGATACATCTCCAACACCTACAAAAAGTGACGTCTTCTAACATATATTTTATAGTGACATTAGAAAATAAGTCCTAAAATAACATATAAACAAATTTAAAAACATTAATGTATATGTAAAATAAATATAAAACTATAATTAAAATCACACAGTAGTGAATTAAATACAAAATATAAACACATAAAAAATAAGAACAATATTTCAGCATAAGTTAATAACATAAATAAGAGAAAACCGTTACTATATACAAACACTAACAAAGAAAAAAAAACGAAACACACGTACACATAATACAACTTTAAACATAAACCGAATATTAAATTAAATTTTGGAATTAAAAAAAAATGATTCCTAAAAAATTACATAAAATAAATATAAAACATGAATGTAAATAAGCTTGCGCGAAGCACGGGGTCAACCCCTAGTAAGACTATAATTAAGAGGTCAACAATGGAAGTTTGTAATTGATGAGATTCGATCCTTTAAACACCACGCCAGTAGATCACCATTTAAACACCACGCCAGTAGATCACCACTCTTTGATTCCCATTTAAACATCATCAACATGCATATATACACATAAACACCATTGAATTGCCTGTACACCAGAACAGTTGTTGAGGTATACACAGTCATTAAATGTGATCCATTTCTGCAGAATTGTGTCTACGTTCTTCAGACAATATGCTTTTTTTAGTTCGGACGTTTTTTTTTGGTTTTTTTGTATTGTAATCAGACAATAGTACTATACTACTATTGTGACTTATCACAAGTATTGTCGTAAATAAGTTAGTGTATTGGATAATTAGCGAGAGAATAAGAAACGAGTTTATGACTTGGTCATATTAAGACTCCAAAACGATGCATGATCATCTCAAATATCTCTAAAAGTAATTACATTTTTTATCTAGAAATTTAGGTTAAAAGCTAATCTCTGTGTATTATAATTCAGAAGAGGAGTGAGAAAAGGAGAGAGATAGATCGGAGACAAGAAGATTCGCTCGTGGGAGAGCAAAGATGATAAAGAAATGAAATAAAGTGAAGAAAAAAGGAGACAAAGCATTTAAATATCCCAACTAAGATTGGTCTCCCTCTTCTTCTTCGTCTGCTCGTCATCGTTACTGTCTTGATGGGTCCTTACCCGACCCGTTACGTTAGTGTCTTGCTGGGTCCTTACCCGACCCGTTTCTTTACCCTATACCCGCTGAAAGAGAGAGACTTAGATAAAATGATTTATTGTCTTCTTTTTCAACTTAAAAAGGGATTTGTTTTCTTCTTTCTAAACCAAACAAGGGTTTATCTTCTGTCACAAAGACGAAAATTGCTAATTAATTCCACTAGTTGTATATTAAGTAAAGACTCTCTAAGCACTAGTTCCGGAATTTGGGCAAATTAATAGTGAACCTTTAATCTTTACCATCAATAATATGCCCTTCACATAAGCGCTATATTAAAAAAAAAAAAAAATATGCCCTTTTTATAATAAAATGGTCTTTGGTGATCTTTAATAAAAGATCATTGTTTTCACGAGTGATCTTGCATACAATTTTTTTTCACGAGTGATCTTTCATAGTATTATTTGATCCTACCCTCCATGATTAACTTATTATTTTGAATTATATTTGCTGATGGGAAAATTTAGGTTATTAGTTAAATGCTAGTTTCGCATAGGTAACTACGAAACATCATTTGAGAATGATATAAAATCAAAAAAATATAGTATAAATCATGAAGCTAAGTTATATATCCTATCATAAGCCCTATATAGCTAAGAAACTATTCTTTGGTGCTGGATTTGTTATGCTTCCATACCGTTCATATTGAATACTATTATCTCTTGCGATTTGCTGATACATAGCATTATATTTGAAAAGAATAATTCCCAATTTCAAACATACAATAATAATACGACGAATGTTTGATCCAGTTGGCTTCACAGAGGAATTAATAATTTCCTGTAGTTTAATTATTCAAACGTATGTACTGATTTTTGTATATGATTAAATATATATGTATTTACATAAACTGTATTTAGATTTGGAAGTTGCAATGAAGGGAGCTTCTCGACAAATGGTATTATGAATACGGTTGAGCATACGTGTGCCACTTGTACGGCCAGTTTCATCACAAATCTTCAATTTTCTTAAGTAAAAAAAATGGACACTCCTCTCTCACTTTTTTTTTTCTTTCGTTGAATACTCCTCTCTAGTATTAATTATTAATTACGTTTTTAACTTTTTATTTTATACAAAAAATTAGGATTTTGTTTTAGGTGCACTAGAAATGTTTTAACACCGATGGAATATGATTTTATTTATTTATTATTGATAATATTGGTAGCTACAACTACATATAGTTAGTATTGTATCTGTTTAATAATAGTATTAATTCTGTATGAAAGTTTCCTACAAGTTTACGAAAAATTTAAAAGAAAAGATCATGGTATTTGGGGTATTCTTTTTGAATAGGCTTGTATAACTTAGTGTTACGTGAAAATAAAAATAGTTTAACTCGATGTATAATGTTTTTAATATTTCCAATAGAAATAGTTTATTGTGCATAAAAATAAAAAGATAGTTATAATAAAACGGAAAATATAATGAATATTACATATGGTTAATCTAAAACGGTTTTGTGAAAAGAAATTCCATGAGCATTTTTTTATCGCGATTATATTTATACATACGTGGAAGGGAAAAAAAAATATACATATCTGGTTTGTTTTCACGTGGATATGCACATGTTTCGACCACATTTTACCAAATAAGTCTCTCTGTGTATATATTGTCGGTCTTTCCAAAAAAAACAAAACAAAAAGAAAGAGAAAAATGAAAGCATACAAGCAACCATAATTTGTTCGATGATTCAATTCTATAAGTATACATATAGTATATTTGAGTACTTGAATTAACGCTAAAGTAATTGATTATTGAGAATAAGAAAACACAACAAAAATAATTGAGGACAAATACAGATAATAATATTGGTGTAAGCGTGTACATAACTATTGAGCGTGTGGGTGTGCCTACGAAATAGGAGGTACTATGGGTCTCACGGTTCGCGAGTGCGCGTGGGGCTAGTCCCCACAAAATTAATTATTTAGCATACACAATTAATAGATATTTACAAAGAAGTAAATAAAAATATGTTAAAACGAAAATTCAATTATAGTAATAATATAAGATTGTTATTCTCCTGGAGAACTACTGTACAAGTAATAATTAGTCGCAATGCCATGCTGCCCAATAAATATGAAAGGAAAGGACAAACTAAAACCATTATAATGTCTAAGATAGTGAGTGCATATTGAGGGAATACAGGATTTAACAATTGTGCTTTTTACTTTATTTTTATTTTTTCAGATTAAAAATGATTTTAGATAAAAAAAAAATTAAGAAGAATAATGATGGCTGCGTTAATGAGTAGTGGCGTGAAGGTTGTCATGTCAGCTAGAACAGGCAGAACAAAAATTAAAAAGAATGTGGGAGACAGCCTTTGCCCTTTACACATTTTTAAGCTCTCTTCTTTATTTTCTATAAAAAAACAGTTAAAATTGCCCTTTGTTTAATCAATTGATTTAAATTTAACAGCTTATATAGTTAGAAACGTAAAATGTTTGTTTGTTTATCATAACCTCTAACAAGGAATGCTAGTGGCCAATGGGTAATTCAATTTGATGTAAAATGTAAACCGGACCGGGTTATAATCTAAATGTTTTTAAACTAGACCGGACCGGCGGTCCGACCGGGATATACTAGGGTTAGATTGATGATAAAACCCATAAAAAAATTAAACTGGTTAAAAACCGGATTGAACCGCCATAAAACCAGAAACCGGAGAACCGGCGAACCACATTAAACCGGGTTTAATTATAAAAAAAAACTTAAAACATGTTCCTTTGGTTTTTAGTTCTTACGTTTTAAATCAATGTTCGATTTAAAACAATATAATAGATTTTTTTTTTGTCAACATAATAGAATTTCTAAAGTCTTAATTGTTCAAGGTGGTGAAGATTTGGACAAAAAGATGGAATATGCTACTCTATTTTATTTCGGTGTTGTTTTAGATGTAAACTATTGAAGTATTTTTTTTTTAATCATTGATATTCTATTTTATTTTGGTGTTGTTGTAAATTTAAACTATTGAAGTTTTCTCAAATAATATAATTATTAATTTTCATTTAATATTAAATTATTTTAGAGGTTATATATGTCGAGTATAATAACATCTATATTATTATATAAAAAAATTATTTAGAAAAATGAAATTTATTTTGTAAGTTATTACAAATAAGAAAAGATAATTGAAATAGAAAATGATATAATTATCTTTTAAAATTATTGATGAGAATATGATAAATATTTATTTCCCATTAAAAAAGTTATTTACTATTTATTTTCTTAAATATTATGATATTATTAAAAAATAATCAATCCATACATATTTAAAAATATATATTCGAGATCTTGTAATATTTTTTTCTATGATTATTATATTTTGTTTTAATATATATATATATATATATATATATATACAAAAGTTTGAAAAATATTATACTAATTTTATAAAGAGTTATACACGAGAAAATTGATTTTTTAAGAGTTTGTGGATTGACGACATAAACTATAGTCATTAAACGATGCATATTAAAGTTATGTTTTCAAGATTGTAAGTCTTTGCGGGTTAGCCCAAATAATATTTTAGATCATTGCAAAATGGGTTAAGTAGACATATTAGTCCGAATTGACAGTTATATATATAATCATTAGTTAGACATATTATAAAATTGAGATAATTTTTTTTAAAGAAAAATTTCAAAACATTTTTTAAGAAAAAATTATCTCGCGCTATATAGCTAGCGTGGGTTAAATCCTAATATACAATTATTTGAAAAAACATTATCAAACCCGATCAAACCATATTAACCCATGATCCAAGAGTTTTCTCAGTTCGGTCACTGGTCTGGTTTTAAAAACATTACTTTTAGACACCATGACGCATATAAATAACCAACATTCTATCAAAAGTGATGATAAATGTTAACTAATCAAATTATACAACAGAAATCGAATTTTAAGTAAGGCTGATCGTTCTCTCTTTGTAGACGAAACATTGTTAAAAGCAATTCGGGAAGTTTTACGCAAGAATAACCTCAAAGAAAGTAAAAAACAAAAAAACAAATTAATACTTCCTTTGTTTTATAATATAAGATATTTTATAGATTTTTTTGTTTCAAAAAATAAAATATTCTCACACATTTCCTTTCAACTTTTCTATTTATTGGATACCGTGACCAATTAAATTTATGCAATTTTTTATAATTAGTT
Organism: Eutrema japonicum; assembly: GCA_030161315.1. Classification (NCBI taxonomy): domain Eukaryota; kingdom Viridiplantae; phylum Streptophyta; class Magnoliopsida; order Brassicales; family Brassicaceae; genus Eutrema; species Eutrema japonicum. Next base: position 7,641,109 of record BSQW01000006.1, on the reverse strand, counting down.
TAAAAATATATAATTAGTTAATTTTTTAAAAAAATATATACTAAATAATAATTGATAATTTTTGAAAAAAAAAATAATTTTCTTCGTCTCCGTGCTTTTAACATCTTATATTATGAAAGATACAGAGTAATAACCAAAAAACTTGGGGTGGGGGGGGGGGGATTATGATATGCAACAGTAAACCTATATCATCATACTTTTTTGGTTTTAATGTTAAGATTTTATATAAAAAAAAAGTTAAAGTTACAAACTAATATATGCTATGACTACTTACCCTTAAAACTTACTCATAATAGAACTTAGCAAGTTAAAGATTATATCATATTGGATGAGAAATACAACCAAAATAAAATTCAAAGAAAGTAATAGAAGTACTATCATTTGAAGTGAAAGAAATGAGGTGATTCCGCATCGTACGGTCTACGGTAGACCGTCTACCAAAACTTTGATCACGTTCGATGGAGTGGAGATGAAAATTAAGATTCTTGCGTTTCTCTCTTTCCAAATAGCATAGACAATGGTTTGGAGAAGAAGTTTAGTAACAATCCATCGGCTAGTGTCAGCATGAGCATGTGGCTGCGGAATCAGATCCATGATTTCCACGAGAAGCGATGGTGGATTGAAAGCCTTCATATAACAATAGCGAGACAATAATATAAATTTCGATTTCCCAATTCGATATCATAGTTTAAAGCCTTCAAAAATCCTAGTATATACCAAATTAACAAGTTTTGTTTACGATCGGAACCAACAATAAAAAATTATAATGTACCTAAATCCGTACCTAGATCCATTTTTTTCTCTTTCAATATTTTACACTGTTATAAGTTTATAACAATATACATTTAATAGAGATACCATATTAAACCTCTGAAGTGTGGTGTGGTTCCCACAGCCAAAGAGGGGAATGAGATAGCTATCTACCTATATTTATATCTCCACAACTTCACTCCTTTTCCTCAATCAAACACACTCATTCCTTCTCCATCTTCGTCGATTCAAAGGTCAGTTCCAATGGCGGATAACACCGATAACCGGAGAACGTTATGGGGAGTTCCGGAGAAGCTTCAGCTTCACATAGCGATGCTTACGTTGCAATTCGGTTACGCGGGTTTCCACGTGGTTTCGAGAGCTGCTCTTAACATGGGAATCAGCAAACTTGTCTTCCCTGTTTATCGTAACATCATCGCTTTGCTTCTTCTCCTTCCCTTCGCTTACTTCCTCGAAAAGTAACCTTTTTAAATTAAAACCCTTTAATTTTTCTTCCTTTTTATTGTGATTAATTAACAATACTTGTGTGTAATCAGGAAGGAGAGACCAGCGATCACTCTCAACTTTCTCATCCAGTTCTTCTTTTTGGCACTCATCGGGTATATACATATATATTTATTTATATTCCTCACTTTGTATATTTTTATGTATTAGTAATAAAATTGGATTATTGATAAATTTGTTATTACACGACAGAATAACGGCGAACCAAGGGTTTTACTTGTTGGGACTGGACAACACTTCACCAACATTTGCTTCTTCCATGCAAAACTCTGTTCCCGCCATTACCTTTCTCATGGCTGCTCTTCTCAGGCATCGATCCATCTCTCTTCTTTGTTCTCATCTTTTATTTTTCAAAAAAGAGAGACAGAAATAATTTAAAAAACTTATGGACAGCTAGAGCTAGGGGATATAATTAATAAACGAACCACTTTAATAATGTTCGTTTGACTTTTCAACATGGAAGAAAGAAACCTACTATAAGTGGATAATAATACACGTAGACAACATTAATTGCCATTTCCAATTAAATTACAAAACTATACAGTACTAATAATATTGTGATATTGATAGTAACACACTGTTTACGTTATGTATGTGTAAAATCAATCTCAGGATTGAGAAAGTTAGAATAAACAGAAGAGACGGTATCTCCAAAGTCTTAGGAACAGCTCTTTGCGTCGCCGGAGCTTCCGTCATCACTCTCTACAAGGGTCCCACCATCTACACTCCGACTAGCCACCTCCACGCTCAGCTCCTCACCACCAACTCCGCCGTATTAGCGCCGTTAGGAGACGCCGCGCCGAAAAACTGGACCCTTGGTTGCATCTACCTGATTGGTCACTGTCTCTCATGGTCCGCTTGGCTCGTTTTTCAAGCTCCGGTTCTCAAATCTTATCCGGCGAGGCTCTCGGTTACGTCTTACACTTGTTTCTTCGGAATCATTCAGTTCTTGATCATCGCTGCTTTCTGTGAAAGAGATTCTCAGGCTTGGGTTTTCCACTCCGGTTGGGAGCTTTTCACCATCCTCTACGCCGTTAGTTTTTTTTTTCCCTTCTTACGTTTTCATCTTTTGCAGTTAATTTCTTAAATATTGCCATTTACGCCCTATTGTTTTAAAATGGAAAATTTAGTCCTTACATTGGGTTAATTTCAGGGAATAGTGGCTTCTGGAATCGCGTTTGCGGTTCAAATTTGGTGTATTGACAGAGGGGGTCCAGTCTTCGTTGCGGTTTACCAACCTGTTCAGACTTTGGTCGTTGCGATTATGGCTTCGATTGCTTTAGGCGAAGAGTTTTACTTGGGCGGGTATGTAAAATTAATAAACCATACATAAGGGTGGTTTATATGAATGTTTTAGAAAAATTATTCGAAGGAGCGAAACAAGAATTTTAACAGTTTTGTGGCACGTGGCGGTTCTCGAATGGCAGGATTATTGGAGCTGCGCTGATCATAACGGGACTTTACTTTGTGTTGTACGGTAAGAGCGAGGAGAGGAAATTTGCAGCTCTTGAAAAGGCAGCGATCCAGTCCTCCGCGGAGCATGGAATCGAACGTGCACCCGTTTCTCGTGGCTCCATCAAATCGTCCATCACAGCTCCACTGCTCCATCAGTCAACGGACAATGTTTGACCACTCGAGTCTTTCTCGAGCTAATAATTACAAATGCCATTACCCAATTAAAAAGGGAAACAATGGTGTGCCGTTGTGTTTTATGACTTTTGTGTCTGTTTTTTTTTTTCTTTCTTAATATTAATTACCCTAAGAAAGGTTTTTGAGGAGAGAACAACAAAAAAGTGGATGTGGCATCATTGTTCATGTCTTCATGAGGAGGATGGTGGTGAAGATGACGATGATGCAAACTATGTGGGAGCTTGGATTGGGACTTCTCTATATATAAAATATTTGGCTGATATATTAGTGTCATTGTCATTGTGGGTTTTCTTTTTCCTTTTGGATCATGATCAATAGAATGTTATAATTTGCATTTATGGTCTCGATTAATGATTACTGTCAGGATATTCAATTTGGATCGATCGGTTCATCTGAATTGAAGTAAAGAAAGTGATCTGTTAAAATTGATCAAGAAAAACAAGTTGGTTAAAATTGATTTAATATCCAAGAATCCAAAATCTCGAAATCGAATTTTAACCAAATGAACAAAAAGTAAAAAGCTGAATTAAAGACAACATTTAAAATATATATGACAGAAAAACTGAACTCGACTCAAAATCATATCCATATACCAAACTGATTTATGTTGCTCTGTATCCCAAAAATAATCAAAATACACCTCTAAAAATTCAATCCGGTCCAATTCTCTTTATATATATATATCATCTTCATTAAGAAAATTACTTGCTATTAAAGCTGAAATTATTATCTGAAATCCAAAATTCGATCCGAAATTAAGAATATCTGGGTAATCCAAATCAAGATAATAAATAATTTTAGGATTAGATATCCAAAATCCGTTTTAATATATGTATTCATTTGTTTTGAAATTAATTGAAACCCCATTAAAACCATTCCTTACTTTAAAATTTCAAATACAATTACAATAAAGCCCAATTCAACATAATAATCATCAAAATACCGGAAACTCTTTTCAAACCCGAACCCAACCCAATCCAATATTATTCTCCTCCTCCTCCTCCTCACCACCATTTTTTTCCTCGCGTTCTCTGCTCTGCTTCCACAAACCACAATTTCCCATTTCCTTCAAACCAAACACCTCTTTTTCATCACCATTCTTCTTCTTTTCAAATCCCCATATTTTTCCTCTTTACAGCTAGCCTTCCATTTCCAAAACTCTAGAAACCCACATCCACGAGAAGCTCCTTTACCTCGAATCGACCTCCTCACTCTAATCAACGTCAAATATGTCGTCGATTACATGACCACTCCTCCAATCAACTTCTCCATGCTTGATTTCCGCCACCTGGTATCCATATGCTCTTCCAATATTCGTGTTAAGTTTCATGGGTTTCTAACTCAAAACCAATTGGTAATGAATGGATTGGCCCAAGTCCCTTATCCCTTATATATTACTCAATGTCCCTTCCCACTTCCGATGTAGGACAATCTTCATACTCCCTAGATATTAAGGCCCATAACCCATTAACCTCTACCTAATCCCAATACCTCCCCTCGAGATAATGGCTCTTCTAGCCATTAATCTCGACAGACCATCAATCATCGGATCGAAGTGGTCGGACCTTCTTCTGGGCCGGATTGCGGACAGTGTGTGTTTGGGCTCTGATACCATGTTAAATTTTATGGGATTCCAACTCAAAACCAATTGGCAATGAGTAGATTGACCCAAATCTTTTATATATTGATATCAGGGCCTTACACCGTAGAGATTCTTGACAACAGCACGTGCCTAAAAATTGTTTGCAAGCCTTAAGTTTAAAACCAAGATCCGGATTCGGATCCGGATAAAGATAGGAAAATAGCGGATCCTCCAGATACAGATACTCCAATTTTTCCGGATATCCGATCCGACTCTAGGCATACTTGCTATGTATTCTATGACCAGAGACACAAAGTGCATAAGCTAGTTTGGCATTGAAAACCAAACTTTTATATGTTAGTGGATTATGTGGATTCAAGATTTGTGTTTGCATCAACTTCTAGATAGAGACCATGGATATGGGCCGAAAATATAGTTTTAGGCCGGCACAAACGGGCCAGCTTATGTGGTGTAATTGACCTTGCCATGCAGAAGACATGCGAGAACAAACAAAACAGAAAAAGATACAACACAACAAACAAGCAATAGTCAAGCCCACAGAAACAGACATATGCTGTTTAACATTGACCGTTACACACAAAACGTAATATTCCGTTTTCATTACACAGATACATTGCACTTCTAATTTTCCCCAAGACACATTTTTGCATTCGAGACACACAACTGTCTTTTTTTATGTAGTAATAATCTGCTTTTACACTACAGACAAATCACATATATAGTAATTACACGGAGCTGATGTATATTTATTATTTACACATATTCCTAGATCACAGTGACGATTCTGTGTATGTATATTGTATATGATAAGGTCTTAATAATTAAGAAGAGTTCAGTGAAACCTTAAAGTGGGGAATGAAAGGAATCCCAATTAGAATAGCCACCGGAAATACAAGTATTAAACCGAGAAATATCATCATCTCCTTCATGAACCCACGGAAACCCTAATGACATTGTAGCTTCTTCCCATATTGAAGAATCATCCGTTACCGGCAAATCCACGTTCATATGTTCCCATGATATCTCCTCTATTCCCCACGATGACATCATCTCGTTGGATGAACACGGCGATTCTTCATTGACCGAGTCGCCGCTTTTTCCACCGGTGTTGCTGCTTGGGGTGGTCCCGGAGGACGCTGTATCAGGGTAACTTCTTAAGGACTCGGGGAGGTTGATGTGAGCCTGGGGCCCATAGAGCTTACGAGCTGCGGAGTCATAAGCCAAGGCAGCCTCGCGGGAGCTGTCAAAAGTACCAAGCCAAAGACGAGCTCCTCGGTTAGGCTCACGGATCTCAGCGACCCATTTGCCCCAAGTGCGTTGTCTAACGCCTTTGTAAGTGCAAGACGCGTTCTCGGGTCCACCTTTTCCTCTCATACAGCCTTTCCTCGAACTAGCCTGGACCGTACGTTGTTTCTTATTCGCACCAACCATCATTACCTTTCGCTCTATGGATGATGTTGACAGCTCGAATGAGTTGTTATGTGACGATATTTGGTGAGTGATAAGGCAAAGACATGAGGAAATGTGCAAGTGTGTATATATAGTGGAAGAGAGTGATGAAACGTGGCAAGGATGAAGACATAGCTGGCGCGGACATGACGGAGGGTCGTGTCGAGAAGAGGAAGCTGGTGTTGTGTGTAATCCTAACACTTGTCTCGAGAGGCTCTTCTCTTTTTGGCAACAAAGATCGTAAAACCAGGAGAGAGAAAGAGAGAGATATGGATAAGGTCGTCCGTGATTGGGGAAATAAAAGATATATATCACTACGAATTAATGGACCGGTGTGAATGCTTTTCCACTCCAATATCCAATTATGGATTTTACGCAATATAAAACAGCTACAAACAAATATATAGTGGGCAAATATGACTATATGAGGTTATTTGATGTCAAATAGCGAAATTAACAAAACAATAAAATCTGAAAACTAACTGTCTAACCATATTACTTTTTTACTGATAAAAAAATAGATTGATATTTTGTATCTAAAATACTACACATTGTTTATTTTGAAACAAACATAATATGATAAAGACGTAATATAATATCAAACGTAAGGAATAGTTTTGATATGCAGATAAAAAAATTTAGTTAAGCACTTAAGCTACGCTAATAGTTATCCGCTCTCTCAGCCTTTTAACTTTTAAGTGTCACGTGGAGCACAAGTACGTATGTGTGTGTGTGAGAGTCAGTCATGTGGTGGCTAATATGTACACGCAGACTAAACGTGCGTGTCCCGAAGTTGGTTCCTCGAGAGAAGACAAAACAAATTTCACTGAATCTTCTCTTCTCTTTTTCAGAAATACATTTTGTGGCTGAGACACACGTGAAAAGGCGGCCTCTTCTCATATTCTTTTAGCCGATAACTACAAAGCTTCGGATGATATTCCGTTTAAGGTTCTTTTCCGAGTACATTTCTCTACTGAAATATAAATTTTCTATTTTGGAGAACAAAGGAGTTCAGACTATTCGAATTTCAATTAAACAAGTATTCATAGATTATATTGTACATTTAGAAGACAAAAAAAATAAAAATTCAACGAAAAAGAAATTTTTTCGGAAGACACTCTCCAAATCGTCAAACTTGAGTAGAAAAACTGGAAAATCGTAAACCTGAAGAATAGCGAAGAAGCAGTAGAAGACCAGCCCAACCAAGTCACATAAAGAATGTCCACTTTAAACCCCCAAATTCCGATATGCCAAATCGATGCATTTTGGATCGATCATAGGTCGGTCAATGAACTAGGGTGGAGTTTAAGGGATATCACGGGATAACAAACTACCAAACAAAAAGGGTGTCACAGAAGCCTCTCGTCACTACACACGAAGCTAGACGGACTCCTTTGGATAATGACATGCTTAAGAGAAAAACACGTTATATCGGCATGTTTTGAAACAGATTGTGCAGAGCTACTGAAGATGACGGAAGGCCCAGAGGATCAGCCAACTCTCCAATCGGAACTAAAATATTTCCATGATCTTAGATGATATTTTGATACTTTTAGGTTAAGTAAAATTCATCGTAACCAAAATATATGTGCCGATGCTATCGCAAAAACAGCGTAAACACGAGACTATATATTTTCTCATATAAGTCAGACCAAATCAGTATAAAATACTTTTAGAGACAATCACCATATCGTTTTAACTTGATTTAATGTATGAGATTTGGTAAAAAAACCTACAGAACTCCGATTCCAATTTATCTAACTTTTATTTTCCTTCTCAAATTAAAATATTTATAAAATTTAAGTAGTTCAATTTCAAATAGATTATTGTGGAAATTACTAAACATAATCCACAAAATCAATTAAATTGCAAAACTAATATCTAATAACACCTATTATTTTTGGCGACAAATAACATCTTAGACACCCTTGTGAATAAAGAAAAACGAATAAAGTAGATTTCAGTTGAGTCTTTTGATAATACAGGAAAACAATAAGATTACTTAGCATGAATGCTCTTGTTCAGTTGGGATTTTGTTAATGGTGGATTTGAATCCGATATCTGGTGAAAAATAGCACAAAAACACCTCTACAACACAATAAAATGTTGAAGACAGCGAAAAGAGTTGGAGTACACTTGTCCCTAGCTATTTGACAATAAGTTTAAATACATAATGGACCTCTCTTTGGAAAACACTGAAGGAGCAAGAAGTTATAGACATAAGCATTTCACTAACGTCAAGTCTAAAGTTTCAAACAAATAACATACAAACACCAAAGAACAAAGGCACTATATATTGCCAATTAACTTGTCTGACTTCTTACTCCAAGACTTTGAGTCTTTTGAAATGCTTTTTGCATACGACATTTAGAACGTACGATTAGATACGCCTCTCACATGGCCACGTCTACCATATCCATAGCCACGGCCACGTGAATATCCCCATTTCGGCCATAACCACGGCTCCTCTGGATCTTGTTTTTTTTTTTTTTTTTTTCGTTTTCTGGTTAGTTTAATATCTGCTTTAAATGTTTGCAGTTTGGAACATTTGCTAGAGTCAATTTTACACTGATACTTGCAAGAAAAGTATATCCTGATCCATATCGCTTTAGGTATAACTTTCATGAGATTTGATGCGACTCAAGCAAGATCCCACCTTTTCGTATATATGATAGGAGCTACCATAATGCCATTTGACATATAAAGCGATGGACCCATTCATCAGTCAGGTGTAGTCAACTCTCGAGCAAAATAACTCCGATCATGAGCATGGCCGAGTAGCAACTGAGGCAGGCAATGTTCCATCAAAAGCCTCAGCAGTTTGATTCGATAGAAGAAGCGTAATAAGAGTAATGGAAATAATAAACACACCACTAGACTCACTCTGCTAAACCCTAAACTGAACCATTCTTAAGACCAGAAAATACTCTTATGGCATAGACATAAAAGCGGTTATCCATACCAGAACCAGACGGTCAAATAACACATCAAGCAACTGACTCGAATCCAGCGCCTAACGTTGACCAAATGGATCGACCAAAAAACACCGATTAGGCCGAAGCAGCTGATTCAGACCCTTTGGTAAGTTTCCAGTTTATTCTACATGACAACTCAGTCTATCCAGTTTTGAGAGACTAATCTAGGTGAAAACTACTAACTGAAGAAGCACGACATTCAGTTTAGCAATAATCCTATATCAAAATCCCAAACTCCATAATTTACAGCCATTAATTACAATTAAGCAAGTTTGCATATCTATTCAATCACTGACAAGACACAGAAGAGATTGTATGTAGTAGAGATAGGACTAAGACGACGAAGGGAAGACATCTTTGACGGCAGAAGCTGCAGTGAGGTAATTGAGTGTATTCCTCAACGTCTCTCTTTCCCTTTTTAACCTCGCCGCCGTATCCTCCAGCTCCAGCAACGCTTGCTGCTCTCTCGGCGCTCCTTCGAAAGTGCTTCCGACGAAGAACGAAAACGGCGTCGGAAACTGGTTTCTCCTCAGGTCCTGAACCTCCTTCTCAGGCTTCCCGTTCAATCTGTTCGACAATCGAATCACTTCCTTCATCAGAACCTCCACCTCGTTAGCCAACGCCTCCAGATTCTCCTCTCCCGACGGACGATCCTCCAGCCACGTCACCTCCGCGACGAGGTACGGTTTCGTGCGGACGAGATTCGCGACGCGAAACCGCTCCTGTCCTTTGCAGATTAGGAAGAATCGGTCGTCGACGAGGCGCTCGTGCTTAACGACTTCGCCGACGCATCCGACCTCGGCGGCGGATCCGGAGACGGCGTCGGAGTAAACGACGCCGAATCGGAGATCGGATTGGAGGAGGGTGTGCATCATGATGCGGTAACGGAACTCGAAGATCTGGAGCGGGAGGACCGCGCCGGGGAAGAGGACGAGCGGGAGAGGGAACAGAGGAAGCTCGACGACGTCATCGGATTTGGGAGGGTTTGCGTTGTGGTGCTTCTCGGAGAAGGAAGATGATGAGCATCGGAAGGAGCTGAGTTTACACCGCCGGAGATTACTACTCCGTAAGGCAACGGTCGGTGATAGAGAAGAGTGAAACGGAGGCTTGGATTTGAAGGAAGGAGAAGGAGATAACGAAGAAGGTGAAGAGACTGTGTGTGGAAGCGCCATTACAGGGGATGGCGAAAACTTTTAAAATTCCTTATTTGAATTGAGAGATATTCGAGTGATTGCGTTTTGTTTTCCGGTGGATAATAAACGAGAGGAGAGGAAGAAGCTGTGGATGTGGTTTTGGAATATCCCACCAGTTGAGAGACCTTTTTATTAATTAGAGAAAATTACCGGAATAACATAAATCTCTCATGTAATAACTAAATTAACATCTTCAAAACTGAGTTGACTAAAATAACACCCCTATTTAAATTACTTATTTACACAAATATCATTTTGATTTATTTTTTTAAGGAAAAAATAAAAATATAAAACTCAAAAAAATATCTCTTCTCTTCTTTAAATCTATTCATCAAACGACGACCCTAAACCTCTCAACCCAAAATTTTTTCTTCACTGTCATCGTCCATCGTCGCATCTTCGCCGTCGTCATCACCGTTTTTCATAGATGTCGTCGTCGTTGTTCTTCAGCGTTGTTGTACCCTCGTCGCCATCCTTCTTAACCAAACCTTCGTAGTTTCCCTCTTCCCTATTTTCTTTAAAGTTCGTCGTCCTCGTCGTTCTCAACGTCCATAATTGTTCTTGTCGTCCTCGTTCATCACCGTCGTCGTTGTTATCGTCTATTTTATCTCTCTCTCTCCCTCGCGTTTCTTCATCTTCCTCACAAATGCAGACTTGTTTTCATGTGTTGCAGACTTGTTTTCATGTATTGCAGACTTGTTTTCATGTGTTGCAGACTTGTTTTTAGATGCTTAAAACTGTCGCGCTGCCCTCGCGCCTCTTCATCTTCCTCACAGATGCAGACTTATTTTCATTTGTTGCAGACTTGTTTCATTTGACTCAGACTTGTTTCATTTGTCGCATACTTGTTTTATTTGTTGCAGATTTTGTTGTTATTGTTGCATATTTGTTTATTGCAGACTTGTTTCATTTGTTGCAGACTTGTTTTATTTGTCAGAGACTTGTTTCATTTGTCGCAGACTTGTTTCATTTATTGCAGATTTTATTGTTATTATTGCATATTTGTTTATCGCAGACTTGTTTCATTTGTTGCAGACTTGTTTCATTTGTTGCAGACTTGTTTCATTTGTTGGATACTTGTTTCATTTGTCGCATACTTGTTTCATTTGTTGTAGACTTTGGTGTTATTGTTGCATATTTGTTTATCGCATACTTGTTTCATTTGTTGCAGACTTGTTTTATTTGTTGGAGATTTGTTTCATTTGTCGCAGACTTGTTTCATTTGTTGCAGATTTTGTTGTTATTGTTGCATATTTGTTTATCGCAGACTTGTTTCATTAGTTGCAGACTTGTTTCATTAGTTGCAGACTTGTTTTATTTGTTGGAGACATGTGTCGCGGACTTGTTTCATTAGTTGCAGGGTTGTTTTATTTGTTGGAGACATGTGTCGCAGACTTGTTTCATTTGTTGCAGACTTGTTTTTATATGTTTAAAACTCTAGTATGGGTCGTCCTCTAAGCTCGGTTTGCCTAAGAGATGTTGGTGTGGGGAAATAATTACGGGAATAATTTCTAAGTCGGATGTGAATCCATACCGGAGATACTACCGGTGTGCGTTTGCTGTTGAACAAAAGGTAAACTAGAGTGACTTTGTATTTCTTTGTCATTGTCAAAATTGTTTGCTTTATGCAAATTTTGATTGTCATAGTTTTTAATTGTTGTAGTTGATCAATGATAACTACACTTTCAAGTGGGTTGATGAAGCATTGTTGAATCAGATAGAGGCATCATCGTTTAGAATAGATAGACTTGAAAAAGAGGTTAAGCAATTTGCAACAGATCGAGAGGAGACCGAGAAGCAGATGTTTGAGAAACTCCAAATGAAACTAGAGAAAGAGAATTTTGAAAGATTGGAAGAATTTCTACTGGAAGCAAAATCTTCCCTGAAAAAATGGATGTTTCTTGTATTGATTGGATGTGTGATCATCCTTGGTTGTAGTAAGCTCGTTTAAGTGATGAGTGTGTCTTGTCTTTGTTTTAATTTGGTTTGTAGTTCTTGTTTCCGACTTCTATTTTAAGTGATGAGTCTGTCTTTGTATTTGTTTTAACTTGATTTATAGTTCGTGTCTTTCACTTATATTTTAAGGGTTGAGGGTGTCTTTGACGTTTGGTCTCGAGTAATCCCACATGAAAAAGAATGAAAATTCAAGCAAGCAATGAGAAAACAGACAAAGATTTAAGGAAAGACGGAAAAAGGGAAAAACAGATTTAAGATCTTACAACAAGTCCGAAAATGACAACAAGTCCGAGAATGAACAATTGTCTTACTTTGCATTTGTCTTGATTGAAACAGACCACAAAAAGTCCGAAAATAGATGCCAAATAAAGGTCTTACAACAAGTTCAAAAATACTCATAAAACATGCCCTAAAATAGACCATCAACTAGTCATAAAATACACCACAAAGTAGATAAGTAGCATCCATAAAGAGACTAAACGGGTCCAAAAAACCAGCAGCCGCAAACACATCTGAGAACTCCTTGTGAAGATTCAACCTGAGATGATTCTTCACCTAAAGAAGCCTGGAAAAAACAAAGAATAGAAAGACATAATTCTGCAAAACATTGAATAAGTCTGCAACACATTGAATAAGTCTACAACGACCAACACATTGAAAGTCTAGGACAAACATATTCGTTAAGTTTGCAACACATTCAATAAGTCTGCATAACATAACAAGTATGCGACAAACAAAGTGTTATTCTAGTAAGAAAACAAGTTTGCACCACAGTCTAATAAGTCTGCAGTTTTTAATGCCACGTAAGCAATTTACAAATAAGTATGCGACGTTAAGCATTAAATCTGCGACATTGTAAATAAATCTGCGACAAGCGATGTTATTTCAGTAAGACCTTTCAAGTGTCGCATACTTAGTCTACTTGTCGCAGATTTTCCAAAAGTCTGCAACAAAGCATTTAAGTAACAGTTGCAGATTTTTTATAAGTCTGCAAATGAACATAAGTCTGCGACAAAGGAAATAAATCTGCGTAATAAGTCTGCAATCAAAACAAGTCTGCAACAAAGCATATTAAGTCTGCAACACGCATAATAAGTCTGCAGATGTGCGCAGACTTAATAAATCTACAACATTGAAAAATAAATCTGCAGATTAAGTCTGCATAACAATTCTGCAGATTAAGTCTGCATAACAAGTCTGTGCAGACTTATCGATTTATTAAATCTGCAACAAAGGTCCGCAGACTTATTCTGAAAACCGCGGTGGCATTTTTGTATATAACTCAAACTTTTGCTTACGTAGAAATAATTTTGTAATGGCAGTGTCGTAATAACGTTTTTTCTAACAAGAGCAAATAAGTGTATAATGGGCTTAAAACAGACTTTCTCCTTCCCAGTAATTATATGTTAGTCTAGTCCTTAGCCAATTTATTTGTGTCATTCTAATTTTTTTTTTATTATCCATTTACATTAACTATTTAAACGCCACATGTTCTTTATATAATTATAAATTAATGTTTATATGATTAGCCTGAATTGTTAGAGATAATTGGATCCGTTTGTTCGCCTGTTGCATGAGAATGCGGTTGTAATATGCGGTCAGACGCTGCTCTCTTTGCTGTTGCGACCAAGCGGTAACTGAGACTTGTCCCTTGCACGTGTCGTGAGTGATCTCATACTCTTAAAGCACCAATGTATTGTTCTATTTTTTACTCTAAAATAAAGTAACTCTATTTTGGAGTTGAGTTTTACTCCAATGTCACTATATTTTAGAGTTAAAAATAGAGTCATGAACAAAAAAATAGAATTGACACTAAATATAGAGCCAAATATTAAAAACTTTATTTTTGGCTTTAAAATAGAGTTAAATTGGAGAACAATTGACTCCAAAATAGAGTTTAGAACCAAAAATAAAGTTGGATTGGAAATGCCGTTGTTCAAACACTCTTGACGTATCCGAAGCTTTTCCCCAGCTCAGCAAGACATTAGACTAAAAATCATGACGTGTTGGATCAACACATGTACTTTTTATCTTCTTGGTATTGAATTGTGCGCTCAAAGACAAGACTGATAATTATAGATTTTTCTTTTTGCAAAGAGTGGCAACAGAAGTCTCGGAACTTGATATAATGACAGAGACAATGGATTAGTGTTTTCTTTCTACTCACTTTCTTATTCATACCTCACATAGAATTCATGAGAATTTTTGTTGTTGTAAGACTGAAGGAAGACATCCCCTGAAAAACAGAAAAACAGAGCAAAGTAAAGCAAGATATGGAATGTGCTGAACCAACTGTTAGACCATCATCTCAAGTACGAAGCCCAATCTCACAAGCCCAGTTGTAAACACCTCTCAACAGAAGACGAAAGAATTTGAGCAAATCAAACTCAGATATATCGAACATAAACGAATAAGGGCCCTTAAATAAGCCAATTATGCAAATCGGCTTCATTATACAAAATGGCCCATTCTATATGGATTTAGGTGTGTATCATAAATGATCTTGAATCTTCATTTGCTGAAACAAACTTACAAAAATCTTCACACTTGCAGCCAAATTGATATTTCGTTGAACTGAGAGTTCTTTTCATTAACTAGACTAGATCCAAAAAAAAACAAAAAAGACAGTGTAGTTTGTAAAAAAGAAATATGGTTTTCATTAATTAAACTGAAACTGAAACTAAAATGATGTCAAAAACCTTTGAAGTATTAAACAGGTTTTTCTATTCTTATTTCACAAAGAGAAAATAATTGGGATATTTTTACAATAAGATTAAACCTAATTATACTTGTAGGCCAAGTAATATACATTTAATGTCCATTGGAAATCTCACTCAATTTCCTATAATTTTGATGAAGCGCTCCAAAACTAAATCCAAAAGGAAGACTTACATCCTAGTTGATCTTGCATCAAAAATATGTGTCTAGAACCTCGACTCGTATGGAAGTCTTCCCTTTGAATTTAGATCTGGCGTTCTTCATAAAAATTATAGAAAATTGAGTTAGCTTTCCAATGGAAATGGTTTCAATTCATTCAAATTTGTATTGAAGGAGTTATAGCCGATTTAGTGGATTTGTATCCATTTAGTAATTAGTGTTTGATTTTGTTAATCTCGATTTTGCATAGTCAATTACAACTTGGATAATTATTTTAAGCAAGCGATAGTTGAGGAATAAATTGAGTGCGCGAAAATAGTTCAGGAATTAAATGAGCAATTTCTCCAAGAATGTCTCACTATTTTTCTGATTTGTTTAATGGAAGGTGTCTCATTGAGACACCCCAATGTAATTGCCCTAATACTTTACATAAACTGGAAAAATATGTAACATTTTGTGTACTGTATATCGGTTGATTTTTCAATTGTACCCATTTACAGTACTGTGCGAATAAATTATGTACAGTACACATACCAATAACAAGCAGGGATAAAATCGTTTTTTCCAATTAAAAAATATTACATAATTTTACAGCTTTTGTAAAGTATTAAATTTTAATTATATTTTAAAAAGTAATTTAGGTCTAAATACTTCTAATAAAGAAGAAGAAATCGAGTATGTCGATCAAGAATAAAACAAGTTTGGAGTATTAATGTTTTGATACTATGTCAATAAATTTTGAAGTATTAAAAGGGTTTTTAATTTTATTTCACAAAAACTAGTAACTCGCATATTTATAATCTACATTAAATGTGCATAAAAACATTATTATACAAATATATAGAAAGAGGATATGTCAAGAGTCAAGACTCAATATATTTTGGAAATATTTACACAAAATATCATTTATTTTAATTTTTATTATTAAATTAGTACTTTTTAAAAATGTTAAAAATAGTTATCATTTTTTTGTAAAAATATGATTTTATCTATGTTATTGATGCATAATATATTATATATGCCATATTGCATATGGGAAAAATTGAGTTAAACAATAAAATAAATATTATATTTTACTAAAATTTTAAAAAATGTTAACTTAGTAATAAAATTGAAATAAGTGATATTATATGCAAAACCTCGAAAATCAACGGGAGAACCAATAGAAGTGTAGTAGGATAAAGACGAGTTCAAGGCACGTGGGCTTTGGAATCGTTTTTCTATGTTGCGACAAAACCATTATTATGCAAATTCATTCGATATTAATTTACAGAAACAAAACTAATTATCGCTTTCGTAGAAAAACGAATCAGTGGTTTCATCTCAAAATTTAGCCAATAATGATAAAATAATAGTTTTATATAGAGCTTTGGAAACAAAGCATATGCCATGTTTTTGTCGTAGGATAGAGTATATGTTTTATTAGTTTGACAATTCGTCTTTTGGTGTGTTTTTTTTCCTTCATAAATTGTGGAACATTGAGGTTAGTAGTATTTAAAATATTTTATTATATAAAGTTGGATCAAGTGAGTGTTACATGCTCTGTTCAAAAAATTGGCTGTCTAGCTGCCTAGGTGGCCGCCTAGGTGCTAAGCGGCGAGTCACCGTTGCGATTTGGACCAAATCGGTCCTGCTAAGCGTTTTGCCGATTTGATTCTGCCGAAAACAGATTTTTTATAAAATCGTTGATTAATTAGTAAAAATCGGCCCAAATTTGCAAAAAATTGTCATATTTCAATTAAAAATTGGTCTATTTATGAAAGGTCCATAACAGCCCACCCCTTTTATTGTTCTACGCCTAAGAAACTAAGATGTTAATCGTCGTTCTATGTTTTTCAACCCTAATCCTGATTTTTCCCAAAACAAGAACAAATCAAGATGACATCGAAACCAAATCAAGCATAATCGACATCAAATCAAGCATATTCGAGCTTCTACATTATCTACAAACTCTTACTTTCCATTTTCGAGGTAGAGGTAGGAGAAGTAATCGACGGCGGTGATGAAAGCGTTCCATGGGAAAGAAATCCAATACCGAGCGTGAAGTAGATGATGTAAGCCAAGTGGAAGGAATCGGAAGGGGTTTTGCTGGTGGTGGATCCTCCGTGAGGATTGAGGAGAAGAGAAGTATCAGGTCCTGCTTCCGCGTCGGTTACAATATCGGCGGGTTTTCCGGCATAGCCCATTAGAACCTCTCAAAGAATATGATGAAAATTTTGATGTCCTTCGAACAATTTTTTGTGTAATCTCAAAATCAAGACAATATTTTTTTTTTGTATCATGTGATTGGACATCTCTTTTGTTTTTTGAATTAGATATGAGTTTGATCTTAATTTCTTTATGTCTTTCTATTATGAAAATCAAATACAGATCTCTCATAATAATTTTGAAAAATCTATTTATAACAAATTTAATAATGAAAAATATATAAATATTAAAATAACTAAATAAAATAGTTAAAAACTAATCACTGATTAATCCCTGATTTATGGACTAGGCGCTAGGCGGACCCAGCCGCCCGACTAGCGCTTAGCGCAATTTTGAACATTGGTTACACGTAGGATAATTTTCAATAACGAGATTGTGACATTTGTCACGGTTGTTAATTTAGATCTTGACATATGTCAATTTAATTAAAAAAGTAAAAATAAATTAAAGTAAATATTAAAAATGTTAAACTAAAAAGGGACAATTTTTTTTAAAAAAAACTTTAGTTTTCTATTTAGATTAAATTAATTAATTTTATAAATAAAAAATTTTAAATTTTCACCTCTATATAAACAACAATTTAATAGTATGTCAATTACACACCGAACAATTAAAAGTCTAATAATCGTATCCACAGTTATTTACTGCATTTGATTCACCAAATATTTTCTTTAAGGTATATCTTTTCATCGGAATTTTTATTTCTAAATTTATGTATTATATATTTTCACGGGTGATCTAATTTTGTTTTCTATTTTCTATTT
Source organism: Eutrema japonicum (assembly GCA_030161315.1). Classification (NCBI taxonomy): domain Eukaryota; kingdom Viridiplantae; phylum Streptophyta; class Magnoliopsida; order Brassicales; family Brassicaceae; genus Eutrema; species Eutrema japonicum. The sequence continues at coordinate 7,623,159 of BSQW01000006.1, read as the reverse complement.
TTTGTTTTTTAAGGGTTATAAAATATTAAATTATAAACCAGCATATATGCGGGTACTTACCTAGTTATTTATAAAATCCAACACGGATTAGGAAAAAAATATTTTAAATTATCTAGTTTTGTTAACTGTTTTACTTATATAAATTGTGAATAATTGTGAACTTTCGATAAATTTATCTAGTTTTATATTATTTCATTAATACTATGGTCTTGATTGGTAGAACATTTAAAAAAACATTAAACCTTTTATCAACCAATCAACAAAGCATTTAGAAGCTGCAAATGCTTTTCTCTCTATGCTTTCATATAAAACTTTTCATTAGCCATGGACATAAAACTCGTATCCGTTAAACCCGGTCCGAACCGAATCGAAAAATCGGATACGGATCGGTTTCGGTTTTGCCCTAAAACCCGAACTGCTCTTGTCTAAATTTCTTTTGGTTCAGTGGTCGGTTCAGATAAAACCCAAGATCCGATCGGATACCCGATTTTTTTTATGAATGATAGTGGCTCATAGATGAATCTCTGCCACAACGAATCTCTGCTCCAACTGCTACGGCGATCTCTGCCTCAAGAAACAGCAGCAACCCTCCATGAAATCAACCGTCGAATCCTCTCTCTTCGCAGAGTCTCCTTAGTCGTTGGTGAAAAATTAGGGATTTAGATATTTCAAATTCTGAAATTGATTTGAAAATTTAGGGATTTGATTGTGAATTCTTCTTTGAGACGACGGAAACGGGTTTCGAAATTGGTGAAAAGAGCAAAGTCAGTTTTGGAGTTTTTGATTTAATGAGAGTAGAGTAGAAGAAGAAGAGACGAGAAAGGATAGAGCTCGAGAGAGAGAATTTTTTTTTTTTTTTGGTCAACTTTTTTTTTGGGGTAATTTTGGGTTCAGAACCGATCTGAACCGACACGTGGTTCCATATCAGATTTCATTTAAAATCCTAAAACCTACTCGAACCCGACAAGATCCGAACCGAACCGAATTATTCTCGGGTCCGATTCGGGTCCTGACCTCTCCAACTTCGGGTGCCCGAAAACCGAAGACTCGCCCATAACCCGAACCGCAGACCCGAATGCTCAGGACTACTTTTGATAAAGCATTAACCTATAAAATATCAAAAAAATAAAATAATTTTATATAACTAATTTATTTTATTAAATAATATCATAAAATTATGTTTATATTAAAGTGTAAATTTTATACTTTTAAAACTAATATTTACCATTTTTTATTAATTTAAAAAAAAAAAATATATATATATATAATATAATAAATACAATTAAAATATGAAAAATATGAAAAATTATATTATAAATATAACTATAGTGTTTACAAATAAATATTTTAATTAATTTTATATATAATCTTTCACATTTCTATCAATTATTTAAAAAGTGTACATTAATCAAAGTATACTGCTTCTACTACTTAATGATATTGTTCTATTATCAGTTATACCAATCAAGACCTATACTCTCATGAGAGTAAGTTTTGACCACACAACATAGACACACTCCACAAAACACCTAATATGCAAACAGATTTATAAGTGTGCGGACTCTAAAAAACAGATTTATAAGAGGACAGAAAAATGTGATGTGTATCCCAACACAAAAGCATCATAAAAGTCCACATTACGATTCAATACATTACATTTAAATATTCTTGTAGAGACTTTCGAGATTTTCGGAAAATGATTGGCCATAACGTGATGTCGATGGAGGAGGCTTTGGGTTTTAGCTTTGGTCCAAAACTTTCAATTTGATCAATTAGCCAATTAGGTACATTCCAAAGCTCTCAATTCACGTCGACAATGAAAAAGTAGAACCAAAAAGAACAAAACACTATTAATGTTTATGTTTTATTTGAAAACATAACCACAAAATAGAAAAACACAAGGTCCCCTTTACGATGATTGATTGACGTAATAAGATGGGAATCTTGCATATATGGTCATGTTTTAAGATTTTGTAGAGTATAGTAACACTTTTTAAATTGTGCAAGAATTTATAACATTTATTGAACTGTACATGAAATATCAGACGTTTATACCCTCGACAAAATATTGGCATCCTGACACGCGCTACAACAACTTCTGATTAGAACCCCCGTTTCCAATATCTACGCGCCAAACATCTTCTTTCTATCGCATTTACTGCTTTCATTGGTGTGTGGATTATATGTAAACGCCAAAAAGTACAAAATTGTAAATACACTTGTATAGGAAGTGAGATTGATGTTGAATCGGCGGCGGCATCGGCGACAGAAAGAGATATAATGGCGTCGGCGACAGAGAAGAGATGGAAGCGTCGGTGACAAAGAGGAGAAAGAGGCGTCGGCGATGGAGAAAGAGACGATGAAAGCTGAGGCTCTTGAGGAAGTGCGAGTGGGAGGCGTTTACATTAGTGGATGCGCTCTTGAGGAAGATTGTAAGAGGATTTGTTGAGTTCAATCTGTCCAAACTCGCTAACAATTTGTGATGATTGATTTCATCTTCTTTTTTTGAAACATTAATTGATTTTATCTTTATCCTTTGATTCTTCTAATCCTTCTACCACAACCTCTACTCCTCTTCGCTTTTTCTTTATTTCTTACATTTCTCTCTCTCTCTCTAACTTCTCTCATTTGCTCTCTCTCTCTCCTCTACCGCCTTCCAAAACAAAATCTAATCGTCACCAAACATTATTCAGCAAAAAAGGAAGGAGAATGCAGGATTTGGGTTGAGTAATTTTCTGATTAAATTTTTCGATCGTCGCCATGAAAGTTAACGAGGAGGAAAGGGAAACCGTAAATGTTGTGGAAGAAAAAGGAAAAAATATAAATGAAAAAGATTTTTTTTTTTTGTAGAAACCACAAAAAAAGTAAATAAAAAGTTGAGCATGTAGACTGACATAGGTGATGGTGAATAGTACACGTGTGAATGAACTTGAAGGGCAAAAATGACTTTTGTCAAAAAAGTGTTATATTGTATTTGAGAAAACGGTCATTTAATACACGAACTTACACTAATTTGCCAAAACAAATACGAACTCTTGAATGAGCCAAAAAATACACGAACTTATGTTGACCTGACCAGATTAGTTATCAAATTAGTCAACATTTATTGATCCTAATTTACGTTAAGTTTCTGTTAAATCAAAGATGACGTCGTTTTATTAATAAAAAAACCCAATCTTCTTCCCCAAAACCCTAATTTCATTACTCTCTCTCTCTCTCACTTATCACGATTCTGAACTGAAGCGCTCTCGTCTCTTCTCTTTGATTTCAAGATTTCTTTCCCGATCTTCTTTTCCTCTTATTTTCTCTTCCATTCTCACTCGAAATCGAACCGGATTCCTTCTATTCTCTTATCTTATATTCTCGAAATCGGATTGTTTGGAGATGAGTTCAAATTTAGAGGAAGCATTCAACCAAAACTCGTTTGGAAAACGTGGTTTTCCATTGAAATGTGTGTGTGGAGTTGAGGTTAAGATGTACACATCGAAGACGCAGGAGAATCCCGGACGGCCTTTCTACCGTTGTGCAACGAAGAAAGCTGTAAGTTTTCTTTGATTAAAGGTTGTGAATTTAATGGTGAATATACTCTAACATTCTCGTTTTTTGCACAAAAAAATCATTTGTCTAAGTGGGTAGAAGAATATTTTCTTGAAGAGGTTGAAGATGCACTACCTAAAGTTGGAAACGTTGAAACCGAAGTTTAAAAACTGAAATCCGAGGTAGAAGCCATGAAGGATGTGATTCTTGACTTCAAATAAGATGTAATGGTGATCAAAATGGAATGCCGGAAGTGGAAAATAGCTTGTGCTTGTATTTGCTTAATTTTTATTGGGATTGTTTCTTATCTATTGAGTTCAATGTAGTATCTTATTTGGTATTTTTCTATGTCGTTTGTAAGACTATTGAGTTAATGTTTCATTTGGATCATTATATCGTTACAAAGATGACTCATTGTATAAATTCAACAAAGTCTTAAAAAAATATCTCCAAGTCAAAGCAAAAACAACGAAGCAAGAAAAGTGGTTTAGAAAAATCTACAAATGTGTGGGATGAGTAAGAACGTTAGTGACTAAGGGCTATTTTATTAAAACCTTTGACTCGTCAACATTGATGGGAAGATTAAGAAGATGCTGCCCAGATACATAAGCCATGAGAAGAAAGGTAAACAAGTTCCTAAGAAGAAAAAGAAAAAAAGGAGCAGGGAAAAGAGGTAAAGACCATCAAATCTTCAAACTGAATATTATACCAAGCTCGAACAGTGTTGTAAGACTGTTGTTCCAACTTAAAAAAACAGCAGGCTTAAAAAATATATCTCCAAGTCAAAGCAAAAGGAACGAAGTCTCCAAATCAAAGCAATAAAGTCTCCAAACCCAACAAAAATAACAAAGTCTCCAAATTCAACAAAAGCAACAAAGTCTCCAACAAAAGCAACAAATCTGAGTTGTGACTAATCTTGTGATCCTCTTACTTGTGATCCTCCTTGTGATCCTTGTGTTTGTCCTTCCTATGTCAAACAAAAATAAAAAAATGAAACACGAAAAAATGAATGAACAACTTCATGAAAAATGGAACGTGAAACCTAAATAAACTGTTCTTTCCTTGGTCGTCCCCTTGGTCTTTTAGCTACCTGCGGCTCAAGAACAATTGGTCTTGAACATGATAATTTATTGTGCCCTTCTTCCCTACATTTCGAGCATGTCATGATACGCTTCTCACGGGTTAACTTGTTCTTCTTCTTAAAGGATGAGGCAGCTTCATTAACACTTTAACGCCTAGCATAGTTAGGTGGCTGATAGTGAACTTTTTACGGTTCGCACAATTAACCCATTGTGCACAATACCACAATCTAATGGTATGTCATTGTAGCACTTAGGGATCGAATCCACAAGGAGGCACGAGAACAACACACAGAGAATACGAGACACTTCTTAATCTAAGCTAATCAAATAAAGGTTTTCTAATGATCCTAATCAATTTAAAGACAAGATAATAAATAACCAAGCATATAACAAAGGTAATTAAAAGACTAACAAGTTTTGAACTAAAACGTAACGAAAACGATTTAAACAAGAATAAGCAAACGAACTTCGGGTAATGGTAATCGACTTGGACATTCTCTAGCTAAACCATGATACTCAAACAATGCTAATCCTTAGGCCTTAGATCACTAATTTAGACTAATCCACTTCCATGAAAATAATCACTTCACTAATCACTTAACTGAGAACAAACTTCCATTTGCAATTAAATGATCAACAAGCATTAATCTCAAGTCTAAATAGCCATTAAACACCCTAGACATCTATTTCCATAGGCTAGGAATGTAAAACACTTGCTAAGTTTGGTTGAGGAATTTCATCGAACACCTTCCGGGCATGAAATTCCTTAAGTTCTAAATCAACTTTGTCAAGGCTAATCTAGCATTAATCACACCTAACAAGTAAGGATTCTTCATAAACTAAGTCGTAAGCATCATGATTTAGCAAGAAAACATCTTAATCTACCATACCCAAAGTTCTAAAGAAACTACTCACAAACCATGATAATCTCAACAAATCTTATGTAGGAGGTGTTTAGATTCATGGTTAGATGATTAGAAATAGATAGATAGATGAAAACAAACAAGAACTTTCATAAAAACACCAAGAATCTCTTAAAAACTCCAAACTCTCTCTAAGAAGAGTGTTTTTGAGAAGTTAAAATGAGATATCCCCTCAAACAACAAGGTTTTTGGCCTAAATATCAAAGCAGGTCGTAGGTTGCAGCGGTCTACAGTTGCCCGGTGCAGCTGGCCGCTGTGGATTTCCGGTTTTGCTCCGTTTGCAGGCCAGGCGGACACGCGCTTACTAAAGTTGTCGTATCTCTCTAACCCCAGATCGGAATGACTTGAAACCGGTTCCATTGGAAGGCTAACTCACATAGCTACAACTTTCATGAAGACCGCCGAAGCTAAATCCGAATGGAAACTGTTCATATGAGTCGATCTTTGAAGCACTTCGGACGGTTTCTACATTTTTGCTCTGGAGGGTCCCACAGCGGTGTGGAGTTGACCGCTGCATGCCCGCTGTGAATCTCGGTTTTTTTTCGTCGGGAGGATCCGCAGCGGTCACTGTAGACCGCTGCGGTACGCCGCTGTGAGCTCCATGTAGCCCATTCGCGCGCCAGACGGACGTATGCTCAGTGAAATGGTGATAACTTCCGCAATACAGCTCAGAACTTGATGAAACAACGTCCGTTGGAAAGATGACTCAATTACCTACAAACTTTATCAAGTGTTCCAAAGCTTAATCTGAGCGCAAGAGCTTCTTCTGACCCAATCTTTAGAGCACATCGGATGGCTTCTGCATTTTTCTTGATTGTTTGGGTTTATTTTGCCCCATGATCTTGCTCTAAGCTCCAAAATGATTCCATAAGCTCCAAATGGTTCCTAAAAGACTCCATAGCACACAAACATATGCAAAAACTAACCTAAGACTCACTAACTCTAAAATGGATGCAAACTAGACCAAAAACAATGAAATGAATGCAAAAAGTCACAAAATGCTAACTAAAATGTATACTAAAATGGACTAAATTATGAAACTATCAACTCCCCCGAACTTGCCTTTTGCTTGTCCGCAAGCAAACAAACAAGAACAAGTCGAAGAAGAGGTTGGAATGCGAGAGATCATATCCGAGAATATTAACAAAAGAATTTAATTCAATGCCCTTGAGAGTAGTTATGTGATGCACAAACACCCTCTAATTCAAAAGATTTAGCCATACTCGTCGCTATACGAATTGGTCTAAGCCTTAGCATCTACAAGTAATCATATCCTCTAACTCTTTAACATTCATTAAGTACAATGGTGAATCATGCTTAATAAAAATCAAGTGAACTCATTTGGCTTAGGGAAAAGGTTTTGAGATAAAAATGATCTCAATCATGTGGGTATTCCAATGCAATGGGATCTCTCACGAAAGAATGAACTTTGGCAAAATGCTAAGAGTAAAGAACAATTGATGCGTACAAGGATGACATCCGTCTACCCAATGCCCCAATATGAACTCCACTCCTATTTCTAAACCCATCAAGATCCATTCCTAAACTACCCATATCACAAGGCATTTTGCCTTCTTAGACCACATTTCTTTTCTTCTTCTCTTTCAACAAATGGATTGACTCTTCATCTTTTTCTTTTAGCTCTTTTTCATTTTCATAACTAGTCTCTCAATCATCATTTAGATGCATTAGCCATATATATATATTTTTTTTTTTTTTGGCTCTTTCTTTCTTTTACACACATAGAGACTTATACTTTCAACACCTAGAGCTATTTCACATTTTCATGCCAACCAATCCAAACTTTTTACTTTCCCCGATCCTTTTTCTCAATCTTTTCCTTTCTCCACACTTTCTTTTCTTTACATCAACACCCAAATCACCAACCTATCTATCAACTCCTTGTCGTTCCAAACTCAACACTTTTTGCTAAGTTCATTCAAAATTAGGCCTCACGACACACACAAGAGATGAAGGCTTGAAGGAAAGGCTTAGTTAAGGGTGTGGTTAACCGTTCCAAATATGGGAATCAGCTATTTGAGCTAACAAGAGAGTGGTAAAAAGGGGTAAGATAGCTCAAATATGTATATGACATCCATGAGTTCAACTTTTCAATGTACAAGCATGATAATTTCAAGTCAAGATTAAAGTTCATGTAGATAGAGTTAGATTCAATTCAAAGCATGCTTCAACCAAGACAAAAACATTCAAACCGCAAGATCAAAGCATGGATCATCCTTAACTTCGTGATCGCTCAAATGCATCAAAGAACTCCTAACGAGGGCATTAATTCAAGCTCTTAAGTTTATATTCTACATGGATAATTCTCTCAATGCAAGTGAATGCACACCTATATGCATCTAGACTCAATCTTAAACATGCAAAATGCAACTAAATATTTTTTTTTTTTTTTATGGTTTTTATATGCACTTATATGAATGAATGAGACTCAAATATGCAAAAAGAAAAATAAGATCACAAAACACAATATCAAAAGACACAAATCCTTCCCCCGAACTTGAATTGCAACGTCTCGGTGCAACACAAATCAAAGAGAAGGTAAAAATATGCAAAAATATGTACAATGAAATGGAGTTTGGATCATACCTTTGGATTGGAGAGGAGTGTGACGTGCTGTAGCTCTACCCATTCATGCATTAAGCACCACGACCTTGGACCCAAGAAAACTATAAACATCAAACAAAAACATCAAAAGGAACAAGAACGAACGAAAATATATACAAAGATAGTCATGGGAATGCCTCCCAAGAGCGCTTGTTTTACGTCGCTACGCTTGACGTTTCAAACCGTTTTAGGCTTGGAGAGAAGGAGTAGTGGAACTCCATGGCGGGTCTTCGAGCTTGAGTGTGAGAACCTTGCTCATGATCTCTTGAATTCCCGTTGGACCTTTTTCTTTGAGCTCGGGTGTGATGATTGCTCTAACCATGGCAAAAGGTTTTAACCTTCCCTTACACTTGATCTTGTACTCAACCACACCATCTTCATATCTCCACGGTGTCAAGGTCATAGTGGCGAGTTTGGGAAAAATTGATCTAACCTCATTAGGCTTGCTCGTCACGCCTTTGACAAGGGTGGGAGGGTGGGTATCATTGGGTTTCTTCTTTTTGGCCTTAGTGCCCTTACCCTTCTTTTGAACCTTTATACTCTCAACCTCATTTTCCATAGAGGTATGGAAAAGATATTCCAAGCAAACACCATCCAGCGCTAAGGCTTCTTCAACATTACCATAACCCAAAGCTTTCTCTTCATGAGAATCTTTCTTCTTTTTACAAGCTTTTGGGGGTGAAACCAAATTCATCTTCTCACAACTTCCCACATACTCAACCTTTTTAACTTCCACTTCATCATCCTTACAAACAATGGTGCCACAAAGTTTTGTGGAAGAGGGCTTCATGGAATAGAAGACTTTGTCATTCACGTTCTTGAGAACGACCTTCTTGTTTTGGAAGTCCATGCTTGCACCGGTGGTATTGAGGAATGGAGTTCCAAGGAGGAGCGGGAGTTTGCTGGTTTGCTTAATCTTCATAACTATGAAGTCGGTTGGAATGAGACAATTTCCGATCTTGAGAGGATAATCTTCAACAATGCCAAGTGGTTGCTTAGAAGAAGAATCTCCAAAAGTGATGTGTGATGGGTGGTGCTTCATGCTCTTGATTTCAAGACTCTTCACCAATTCAAGTGACATCACATTCACGCTTGATCCCGAATCACACATGGCGTCATCAACATTCAAATCACCAAGGGAGCAAGAGATGACAAATTTACCCGGATTTCCAAGCTTGGGAATCGATTTAGGCTCACGTTGAGGAGGTTCAATGCAAGAAGTCTCTTTCCTCACAATCGTCTTGGCCTCCACATCTCTTTTCTCAACTACTTTGTTGCTAGAAACCACTACGACTTCGTCTTTGGATTCATGGAGAACTCTCTTGATCTCTCGTATAGCTTCTTCAATCTCGTCACTTGAGAGGATAACATTGCAATACTCCATTGGGTTTGCATCGATTTTGCCCTTTAGTTTCTCCATGGGTCTACTAGAATCGGAATCTCCTTGAGTGCGTTGTTGATCCAAGTGTTTGATTCTAGAGGATAGATCTTCAAATTTTGCGTTGAGATCGTTGTATGAGCAATCCACCTTAGTGTGAATCTCGGCCATCTTCTTATTCAACTCATTTGCTCCATGAGCTTGGCCCGTCAAGAGTTGTTGAAGCATACCCTTCATTTCGACATCTTGTTGTGTCGAGTTGCTTATTTGCCCTTGTTGCGGTTGCGGTGCAAAAGATGGTTTGCTTGGGTAACCGCCTTGGTTTCCCACAAAGTGAACTTCCTCTTGGTAACCTTTGCAATCCCCTACATAGTTCACTCGCCTTTGTGTGGCTTCCAAGACCTTGTCTAACTTCTCATTTAGGGCTTTCATCTCCCTTCTTGTTCGGTCCTCATATTCTCCACTTCCTCTCAAAGCTATATCATAATCCTCACCATAATTCCCATTGCTTTGGGCAAGATTCTCAACGAGCTCCATCCCATCATCAACTTCTTTTCCCAAGAAGTTGTCATTGCTTGCGGTATCAAGAAGCATCCTAAACTTGGGCAAAACTCCTCGGTATAGAGTGCTTAAGAGCGATTCTTCGGAGAAGCCATGGTGTGGGCATTGCATTGTGTAGCCTTTGAATCGTTCCCACGCTTCACAAAAGCTCTCATTCCCTTTTTGAGTGAAGCTCGAGATCTCGTTTCTCAACCTTGACGTTCTTGTAGTAGAGAAGAACTTGGCAAGAAAGGCTTTCTTACATTGATCCCAAGAAGTGATGGATCTTTGAGGTAGGTTCTTCTCCCATTGGTGGGCTTTGTCTCCAAGAGAGAATGGAAATAATCGAAGCTTGAACCCATCTTCCGAGACTCCATTGATCTTAACTATTCCACAAATTCGATCGAATTGATCCAAGTGGTCTAAGGGATCCTCCACCGGTAAACCGTGGAACTTGTTTCCTTGCACCATGGAAATGAGACTCGCCTTGATCTCAAAATTATTACTCTCCACCGGTGGTGGATGTATACCGGCGCGATTTCCATGGGCGTTGGGAGCATCACCCGCTCCAATCAACCTCGGTGTTCTAACCCTTTGAGCAACCTCTTCTCGGTTCTCATTTGCATCTCTAACCGGTGGTGCTAGATTCATATTCATACCTCGCCTTTGAAAGTTCATGCACCTATAGAGAGAAGAGCAAACAAGGTGGAAAGATTAGTAAACAAAGAAAAATAAAACTTAGTCTCAAAAAGAGTCCTAATCCCTATGGCTATTGCTAAACCTCCCCGGCAACGGCGCCAAATTGATAGTGAACTTTTTACGGTTCGCACAATTAACCCATTGTGCACAATACCACAATCTAATGGTATGTCATTGTAGCACTTAGGGATCGAATCCACAAGGAGGCACGAGAACAACACACAGAGAATACGAGACACTTCTTAATCTAAGCTAATCAAATAAAGGTTTTCTAATGATCCTAATCAATTTAAAGACAAGATAATAAATAACCAAGCATATAACAAAGGTAATTAAAAGACTAACAAGTTTTGAACTAAAACGTAACGAAAACGATTTAAACAAGAATAAGCAAACGAACTTCGGGTAATGGTAATCGACTTGGACATTCTCTAGCTAAACCATGATACTCAAACAATGCTAATCCTTAGGCCTTAGATCACTAATTTAGACTAATCCACTTCCATGAAAATAATCACTTCACTAATCACTTAACTGAGAACAAACTTCCATTTGCAATTAAATGATCAACAAGCATTAATCTCAAGTCTAAATAGCCATTAAACACCCTAGACATCTATTTCCATAGGCTAGGAATGTAAAACACTTGCTAAGTTTGGTTGAGGAATTTCATCGAACACCTTCCGGGCATGAAATTCCTTAAGTTCTAAATCAACTTTGTCAAGGCTAATCTAGCATTAATCACACCTAACAAGTAAGGATTCTTCATAAACTAAGTCGTAAGCATCATGATTTAGCAAGAAAACATCTTAATCTACCATACCCAAAGTTCTAAAGAAACTACTCACAAACCATGATAATCTCAACAAATCTTATGTAGGAGGTGTTTAGATTCATGGTTAGATGATTAGAAATAGATAGATAGATGAAAACAAACAAGAACTTTCATAAAAACACCAAGAATCTCTTAAAAACTCCAAACTCTCTCTAAGAAGAGTGTTTTTGAGAAGTTAAAATGAGATATCCCCTCAAACAACAAGGTTTTTGGCCTAAATATCAAAGCAGGTCGTAGGTTGCAGCGGTCTACAGTTGCCCGGTGCAGCTGGCCGCTGTGGATTTCCGGTTTTGCTCCGTTTGCAGGCCAGGCGGACACGCGCTTACTAAAGTTGTCGTATCTCTCTAACCCCAGATCGGAATGACTTGAAACCGGTTCCATTGGAAGGCTAACTCACATAGCTACAACTTTCATGAAGACCGCCGAAGCTAAATCCGAATGGAAACTGTTCATATGAGTCGATCTTTGAAGCACTTCGGACGGTTTCTACATTTTTGCTCTGGAGGGTCCCACAGCGGTGTGGAGTTGACCGCTGCATGCCCGCTGTGAATCTCGGTTTTTTTCGTCGGGAGGATCCGCAGCGGTCACTGTAGACCGCTGCGGTACGCCGCTGTGAGCTCCATGTAGCCCATTCGCGCGCCAGACGGACGTATGCTCAGTGAAATGGTGATAACTTCCGCAATACAGCTCAGAACTTGATGAAACAACGTCCGTTGGAAAGATGACTCAATTACCTACAAACTTTATCAAGTGTTCCAAAGCTTAATCTGAGCGCAAGAGCTTCTTCTGACCCAATCTTTAGAGCACATCAGATGGCTTCTGCATTTTTCTTGATTGTTTGGGTTTATTTTGCCCCATGATCTTGCTCTAAGCTCCAAAATGATTCCATAAGCTCCAAATGGTTCCTAAAAGACTCCATAGCACACAAACATATGCAAAAACTAACCTAAGACTCACTAACTCTAAAATGGATGCAAACTAGACCAAAAACAATGAAATGAATGCAAAAAGTCACAAAATGCTAACTAAAATGTATACTAAAATGGACTAAATTATGAAACTATCAGTGGCCTACCACGGTTGCCTAGTCTGTTTGCTGGTGGTAAAACGGGCAACTTATTTAGTCTCGGCCACAACTTCATACCTTCTACTGGCTCAATATTCTTCGCATAAGTCTGACGCCACTTTAAAGTGGTAAAATACTCTGATACATAATCATCAACCTTCTGTATTTTTGATATGATCACAAAAGCAGCATGAATACATGGAATACCATTCAACTGCCACTTCCCACAGCCACATGTTTTCTGCGTCATATCCACACGGTATCCACATCCATGATGGTCTACCTCATGCACATCATTAGTAGACATGTATCTTTTGCAATCCTGAGACTTCTCAATAGACAATTCAATCTCAGCATGTGCACTCTTAGTGAATCTGGTCTTCAACCTATTTGCCATAATAGACCTCTTTGCAGTGCGAACCATACATTGTCTCCTAATTTCTTCTAACAAATCAAGTAATGGTTTCCTCCTAGATTCACGAATGGTTCTATTGAAAGATTCATTAAGATTATTCAAATTATCATTGCAGCATGAACCAACCTTAAAGAATGCTCGAGACCATGTAGGAGGATTGGTCCTTAGTAGAGAATCGTATGCAACTTGACTGTACTTCTCTAAAGCTTTCAAATTATCAAGATAATCTCCATTGGAGTAGCTGCGTGCTATTTTCCAAAAGAGCCGCTCTAGCTCTATGTCATGGCTGTCTCTCTTCCAATTTCCTAGAATGTGTCTAGCACACATACGATGTTCAGCTTCTGGAAGCTCATTGTGAACAGCTTTAAGCAAACTCTGCAAAAGAGACCGAATAATATAAGTGTAATTAACCAACAAACAACATCATCTCTAAAAAAAAAAAACTTACAAAAAATTAATCAACTTACCCAATTCTTATATGATATGATTGTTATGTCTTTGCCATCACCAAGTCCTAAATCTTGTTTAAGGTGATGAACAAACCATTCCCAATTGTTATGTCTTTGCCATCACCAAGTCCTAAATCTTGTTTAAGGTTATGAACAAACCATTCCCAGTTTCTGTCATTTTCTATCTCCACTACTGCCCATGCTATGGGAACGATTCTGTTATCTCCATCCCTTCCAACTGCAGCTATCAATTGCCCTTTAACATCCCATTTAAGAAATGCACCATCTAGTCCTATGATAGGTCTACAATGTGTCTTCCAAGCAACTCGTTGTGCTTCAAAACAGATATGCATACGATCAAACCGTTGCTTTCTTCCTGGTGTTGGCCCTGGAAAAGTCTGAATCTCCATGATGGTACCTTTATTAGTCTGAAGAATCTCTGCTCCATAATCCCATATTCGAGCAAATTGTGCTTCATGGCTAGCTCGTTTCTGCCTAGTAATTTTGGTCTTCGCTTTCCGACATTGTTCCACAGTAACAATCAGATTGTAGTTTGTCTTAATATCATCAGCCATTTCTACTGCCGTAAGTTTCGGATTCAATCTCAACCTTTCCTCATACAACTCAGCAATTGATGAACTTTTCAACATTTGCGAATAACCAGACCTCATGCATATGTGCTCATTCTCATACACCTTTATCTGCAGCTTGCGTTTACTCTTCTCATAGGAGCAATAAACTCTCCACTTACAATCATATTCTGTGTCAGAGCAAACCGCACCAAGCTTTTTTTCTGAGGACAAGTACAGCTTGATATCATATCTAGTTTTCAGAGAATACCTAAGAAGAGTGTGCTTGAACTCCGAGGCAGAACCAAATGTCTTACCTAGTGCTAGAAGTTCGTCAACTGATGTTGTATCCTCACGATATTCCCTTTCTGCTTCTTCTTCCTCATCGTCGCATGACAAAGGATCTGGAATTTTATCGTCGTTCCATATGTCGTCTGCACTATCATCACTCTCTACATCATCTGTCGCAATATCAGCAAAGTGAGTTGCTAATTCTATAGCACCATCTTCTTCAACAGCTACAATGGCATCAGTCTGTGCGCCATCGGAGTTAATCTCCTCACCAGCATCATCGACGATACCTTCATCACCAACACCATCATCAAAAATCCCACAGTCGTCTCCAGGAATTGCTTCACGCTCATCTCCATCTACTTCATCTTCAACATCTCTGCGTGATGACTCACACTCATGTTCTTTGCGTCGTTTTGGGGTTAGCTTCTTCTTTCTTGGCATACTAACTCAATTGGAAAAGATAAATCGTGAATGGAAGAGAAGTCGTGAAAATTCCGTCCGATTTGCAAATCGTGAAGTGAAGAGAAGAGAAATCGATTCAGAAAAAAAATCAGAAAAAGAGAAGAGACGAGAGCGCTTCAGTTCAGAATCGTGAGAAGTGAGAGAGAGAGAGTAATGAAATTAGGGATTTGGGGAAGACGATTGGGTTTTTTTTGTTTTAATAAAACGACGTCATCTTTGATTTAACATAAACTTAACGTAGATTAGGATCAATACACGCTGACTAATTTGATAACTAATCTGGCCAGGTCAACATAAGTTCGTGTATTTTTTGGCTCATTCAAAAGTTCGTATTTATTTTGGCAAATTAGTGTAAGTTCGTGTATTAAATGACCGTTTTCTCTATTGTATTTAGAGATTGGAAAATACTAGAATAGAAATGAAGTTTCAGGAAAGTGACAATCTACGCAAATATCTCTAATAAAATCAAAGTTTCATTGAATCTCATATTTATTAGATGGCATAAAACAGTAAAAAGTTTTAGCATAAAAAGAATGCGATAAACGATATCAAAATAGTTTTTTTTTTAATAATTAGGGATAAAAGATAACGATAGAAAAAAAAAATAAAAAACCTGTTTTCGATCAAGATTTTTATAATTTCTGTAATTGTTAACTATTAAAGCGATAAATTTCGTATTGAAATTACCAATTTCGGATTACCAATCAAGTAACAAACATAATAGTTTTTATAAATATATACTATTGTTATGGAATTAAATGCGTTTGGCTCTATATTTGACCAAATTAAGAGATCCAGTTCAAACTAAGAGCATACACACATTGAAACACCTTCCATTGAATAAAAAATAATATATAAAAAAGAGAAAGAGAGACAAAAGGAGGAAAGAAATATATAGGTGTCTCAAATGAGACACTCAAAAAATAAATTTGAGACACCCAATTTTTTTTTTTTCAATTACTTAATTTTATAAAAAATTAATATTGTATGGGATGAAAGTGCCGGACCTGAAATTTTGGGGGCTCTATGGCAAATATTTTTTTTGGCCAAAAATGAAAAAAAAAAAAATCGGGGGCCTTTAAATGAAAAAACTGGTGCAAAAAAAAGAAAAAAAATGTGAACCCCATTCAATTGCATCATGTTAATGTGTCCAGGACCGGCTCTGAAAAATGTCTCACTAATATAGATGCTCTAAAAATGCAAATGTATGCATTATTAAAGGAATAAAATTTGGTGGAATTGGATATTCCTCCAAAATTTTATCATTTATTATGAAAATACAGGTTAAAAATATCCATTCAAATCCACCCAATTCCATACGAAAAAACTGTTCACAATTTTGTTCACAATTTTTTAAAAAAATTATTTCTCTATTATTTTCAAAAAGAATGAGTGGAACAAAATTATTATTATTTTTTTTTTATTAAACTCGGAAGTAATTCTAGACCTTTAATGGGCTCAGACTAATTTTCTGATCGAGAGTGGCACAGCCCACTTATGATGCTCCATTTGGTCAAGAGTTAGTGTGATAATCCCGCATCCGGGGGGATTCGATCCCCGGCCTAGACCAACAAGACCGAAACTCACCCCGAATGAGAACTATCCCACTACAACCTCTTGGTTAACAAAATTATCTTTCCATCATCTCAAATCTACTCATATTTATTCGATTCATATTTATTCCTCTAATACTTAAACCATTTAGACCCTAAGTATGTTAACGTATTATGTTTGTCAACATATTTTTCTGCACAAGATTATTAGAAGTCTCGACCACAAAAAAGACCCGTTTAATAAAATAATTATCAGAAACTCATTTGATTTTTTTTTTGATTTTTCGGATACATATTTTCGTGAATTTAATATATGAGTTGGTAATGGAAAAAATATATAAGATTGATTTACCCCAATTCTTATTTTGATAATTTGAAAATTGTATTTTAAAATAAAGAAAAACAATTAACAAATATCTGACGCCTCTTTTACCATTGTGGTCCATACTGTTGCATATCTAGGGGTATCAAAATGGTCAACCCAATCTAATCCAACCTATAATCAAATGAATTGAGATTGCGTTTTTGACGGAAAATCACAAAATCGTGTTTTGGCAGAAAATTGTGTTTACTAGCTGAAATTTGTGGATTGTCATTTTTGACGCGAAATTGTGTTTTGGCAAGAATTCACGAAAAAAACGTTTTAGGCAGAAAATCGTGGAATTATGTTTTAACAGAATAATCTCAAAATTACGTTTTGGCGAGAAATTGAGAAATTATTTTTTTGGCGTGAAATCAATGATGCATCAAAAATATAACCAAATAAAACCATTAATGTAAAGAATCACTTGTGTTAAAAAATAAAATTGGTTAGATTCGATTTATACAATTGATTTTGGTTAGACTAGTTAATTTTAGTTTACATGTTTGATTTTGGTTTGGTTAAGTTATTTTGTTAAAAAATAATAGATTAATGGTTAACCATTGGACCCATTAATCCATTATAATTCAACTCATTCTAAACCAAGTTATTTAACATATTAACATTTTTTTTTTGATAAACCTATGAAATTCTGGACCTTTGGTCCATAATCCCCTCCCCTTTCCTGGTGTCTGGAACTAGTTGTTGATAATACCACGTTTAATGCATAAATCACTCCTCCCAAGTGGAGTTAAACTAGTGATCTTGGAAACCTCCAAGTACTACTAGACCACCAAGCACTTGATACCATTAACTTACTTGAACCATTCCATTTGATCTATTTTAAGGCTAATAGATTCGATTGAATCAATCCATAAATTTTAACACATTTTGACACCTTTACACATATTTAACCTGTCATGTCTGTTTATTAGCTATTTAGTCTTTTTATTTTAACATCTACCTTTATTTATATATAAAATTCAAAATTACATAGAAACTACAAAGATAAAAAAAAATACAAACGTTTGGAAAATAATAAAACAAAAGAAATAAAAATGACAATGATTTTCAGAGAAAAGTCTTACTCGTTTTCATTCTCGTATTTGATCTGATGCGAACTTCATTTTTTGGTTATCAAGATAACCAATTCAAACACAATTTCTCCATGTTCTATTACATTGACCAATTCCCAAATTAGATCTAGAGATATTCTTCTGTTAAGAATCTAATATACTGATTCTTCCAAAATAAATAAAATTTGGTATTGTCAATTTTCAACGATTGTACGAATATCGCTATACAAAAAAGAAGAGAATACATCTTCAACTCCGACACATTATTCCTTCCATGGTAATTTCCGTTTTTTGGGATCCAATATCCTCCGACCAATGCACCAACACATTTAGTCTCTATTGATTTTTTTTACATCTTTTTTTTTTTACATCACTACTCGGCTAGTTAAAAAGGAAAATGACAATTAAAGCATCCACATTGCACATAAGAAAGTGTCTCATGGGAATAAAAAAATGAAACAAATTGAAAAAGGTGATTGTGAGACACAACCATATCTCCCGTGAGACACAAAATAATACAACATTAGCTAGGTGTCAAATCTCCATTTGTCTTTCTTTTTTGTAATTACATTATTTAGTTAAAAAATATTTTTTTAATTAATTGAGACATAAGTCTCCAATAAGGAGACCGCTATCACATTTATTGAATAAACATTTATTTATTTATTAAAATGAATAGTCTTTTTTTTTTTAACATAGAACGATAATCTTTGTTCCGCCTAAAATGCGTTTTTGGAGGGCTGTTTTGAACTCTCTTTTTTTTGAATAAATACTCTACGATTAACTTTAAGAGAGAAAGACAAACAAAAAAAGTGTGAGTGAACCAATAAATGTGACATCTCATTTTCATCCAACAACTGATTCTCTAGGCTGGATAAAAGGAAAATGAAAATTGGATTGGTATATATATATGTGTATGAGGTACACTATAAGTAATTACTGTGAAAATAGCAGTTCAAAGGAATATCAACAAAGAGATATAATCAATGATTAACGCCAATAAAAAGAAGAAAAAAAAAACAGCAAACCATATACTATGTAAATGGGTATTTCTTGTTTCTTCGATGATTTCAAAGGGTCAAATTTTTTTTTTTTTTTTTTGCCAAATATGTGGAGAGTGTCGTGAAACTTGTTGCCGGTAACCATTTGTAGGCAGACATAGTGAAGATCTCGAATCAAATCCCTTTTTGGCTCCGTATCTTCGACGTCCCAATCAAATTTATTTATTTCATCGTTCTCTTAAATTAATTATGTTCACATCCACCATAATATTATTATTTCGACGTATAAGTTACGTACAGGTAATGTTTAGTGTACAAAGGAATCTTAATAAGTAATGACTTAGTCTTATGTTTGATTTTTCTTTACGAGTATTTAAACTTATACCGTCTGTTTGGGTACTTTTTAACCAATTCGCACAAGATAAATAATATAGAATGATAGGGAAGACAATATTTTATCAACCAACGAGAATATCAAATTACAATAAATTAATATTGAATATAATTTTTGAATAAGAGGTAAAGCATGAATTAAATGTAAAAGAAATATATTGGAAACATAGAACGATAATCTTTTTGAAATAAAAAAAATGTTCAAAACAACCTTCTTTGTAAAATGCAGAGAATATATGTTACAGTCTTTACATAAAAGAGTCTTTTGAAAAAAAAAAAAAAACAATAACAAAAGGAAAGTTGAGCGGTAAATGAGCATGAAAAAATGAGAAAAGTGTTGGGAACTCACGTCACTAAGTTGCTCTGTCGCTCTCACTTTTTCAAAAGTCTTAACGAATCTCTTTTATATACTTCTCAAACATCTCCACTTCTCTCTTTCACGTGACACTAATTATCCACCCATTTACTACTATTACAATTAAATAGTCTCTGTTTTTTATTTAAGAATTTTAAGATAAAAACGTGAATTTAAAACATCATTTATTTCGACCAAAACAAAAAAAACATCATTTATTGCTTAACTAAAAATAAATCAATGAATAAATAAGATAATACTCTCTATGTTTTACAAATAATGTCATTTTGACATATTTCACACATATTAAGAAAACTATTAAAAGTTCTATATTAACCTTAATTAATACACTAAATAATTTTTTCTCTCCATTTAATATATTAAAACAACAAGGTTAAAATTGAAATTTTATTCAAAATTCTGCATTGAAAATGTAAAACAACACTCTTTATAAAAAAAAAAAAAAAATCTTAAAATGATACTATTTATAAAACGGAGGGAATACAAAATAAAAGTGGTCACAAAATATCAAATTAAATTAAATTTTGCATTAAAACTTCAAAAATCATATAAAATGAAGGAGCAAAATTCTTTAAACATCTTATATAGGAAATACCTTTTGCAAATTTTTATTTTATATGCGTGTCTGTTATGTAGACGTATTTTTTTAATCTCAATTCATCTATGATGTATTATGATAATGATATTAAAAAAAAGTATGATATTTATATACATGTGTAATGGGCTTGCGTCGTATATAAGATCAATAGATGACATTGGCTTCGTTAATCGTTTCCACGGTGATAAAAAGTAATATACAAGAACTCATACTTTAGAAAACATTCCATTATATATTGGAGCAAACCAATTCGATGGATTAGAGAGCGATCGCGTAATTTATATTAAAAAGACACCCTTTTTCTTACGGACACCAATAAGTCATTAACTTTATAGGAAACCTAACTTGAATATGTAATCTAAGAGAAAATTATTCACTGGTGACGAGTAATATCTTGACCAAAATGATCAGATGTATAAAATAATTAAAGATTAAATCATGCAGGGGACACTTTTTGCATGGGAATGGTGAATAAGTTTGGTTCATGACAAAAAAAAACTCGCAAGTGACAGTTGTGTGTAAGGTCCACTGATTAATTAAAACTCGACATTACAACATATACGGTCCATTCGATATATTATAACGTATAAATATAAATTTATGAACAAAATTTCCTAACCACTTAATTTATGGCTGAGAGGCTGATTCGAAAAAGATGGTTCCGAACTCAAAAAGGAACCCACGATGATGCCACGATAAAGTTACACATACTCATCTTTTAACCAAAAGAATAATTAAATAAGCTGCATAAAAAGTTTGACAAGGCAGAGTGTTTAGACTTTATAGCAAAAGTTTTAAAGTAACGATGGAGTTCTTCGTTCATATTCAGAAAAGATTTATTGTTCTTCTTACAATAGTTCCTTTGGTCTGACACGTAAGAGAGTAGTACTGACTTATCTTCATCGTCTGATTTTTAAAAGAAATTTATAGAATTCATTTTATAAAAATACATTTTTAAAGTAAAAACATAAATTGATTCCGGGTAGTTATCCACATATAAATTATATATATGTACATAAATTAAAAATATTATTTGACCCTTTTTTAGGTCAAACTATACTTTGTTTTCAAATAATAGAGAAGCGTTGGATAAATCCTTTTTTTTTGTTGACCAAATGCTAAATCCATATTGTGACTTACCATCATTCAAGTGGAGATTACTGGAAATATTAAAAAGAGAATTGTGTTACAATTGTAAATAATGGACGTTTGGCGTACTTAAATCTAAAAATTAGATTGAATAATATGTTTTTTTTAAGGAGACGTGAAAAAGATCATGGGACCAATTATCGAATACTTTGGTAGAAAAAGAGATGAAGAACAAGAATATTATACATCTTGTACTTCGAAGAATTATTAAAAAAAAAACGAAATGGAAGAATAATAAACAGCAAAGGAAGGAAGTAAACGATGGGCATGTGAAGAGGGAAGGAGTGTTAGGTCGACGTCCACTGTTTTTAACGTGTGATCTCCTTTTTAGGTTATCTCCACCATTTGTCCTCATTTTTATTGCTTGATTACGACTTCTCCTTCACTTTCTCTTTTATTAACCTCTTGCTCATATCTTTATCATACTTCATAAAAGTATGTATGCATGCATTTGTAATTGTTACTTTTTAAAAGGGTAGAATTCATCGGTTTAGCTCGTATATTTTTAGGGCGAGAACCATATAAAACTATATATGTAGATTTCAAACAATTAGACTGATTAATAAAAAAATTAAGAAGATCGATTAGTAACAATATTTATATATATATATAAAAATGGTAACCAAGTTGTTGGTGGTTGGGTGATTCCTTTCCTGCGGTCAGGGCTGGCCCTGGGCCAAGCCCATTGAAACATTTATTTTGGTCCCAGTTTTTTTGTTTCATTTTTTAGCCCCCAAATTTTTTTTTTTTTTGACCCCAAAATTTTGTTTTCTTCATTTTTTAGCTTAAAAAAAATAAAAACTTTAAAATTGGTCTTTGGCCCCCAAAATTTCAGGGCCGGTCCTGCCTGCGGTGAGTATCGGTCCTGTTGGTCTAGGTCAGGGATCGATTTCCCGCGGGAGTGGAATTATCAGGACAAGCACTTGGCCAAGTGGGGCATTATAAGTGGGATGTGTTACTCCCATCCGGAAGATTAGTCTGGGCCTTTGGGCTTGGGATTATTTCCGGAGGCCAAAAGGCATAAAAAAAATTGGTTAATAAAAATATACATACAAAAAATATGTATACATGCATGGAGAGTTTTTAACGAATAAGAGTCTGATTGTTTCGTAATTTTTTTTTTTACATATACGTTTTTTTGTTACTAGTTAAAATATTATCTTTAAATTTTGTAAACATAAGATATTAACTGTAGACGTACAACATCAAGAAAAATTATTGTTCAAAAAACAAAACCTCAAGAAAATTTACTTGTTTACATTTTATGTTTGAGTATGTGGTTTTCAAATAATATATTCAAATAAAACATAATAAAAGTCATCTTTGTTTTGAAAACAAACACAATGATATAACATGTAATTAAACCTAATGGAAACTGCAAAGAAAAATAATCAAACAGCTAAAAAAACTTCTTAAGAAAATTGAAGGTCATATCTGAGTCTAGGTCAAACAAAACCGATAGCAGTTTACTGCATTTTGGTGATATATATAAACTAATCAATAATTAAGACTGCTGTTTTTAACAAACAAAAAAAAAAGTGTAGTCGTATAATATTTTAATGGAGTTTTTGTGTGTACACTTAACGAAAATATAGTTTGTATACTATCACTTTACAAAAATTGGGAAAATAAGTAATACTTCGTGTCCTATACATGCGTTAACTTTCCAGCCGTATCTTTGTATAGTATTGTACGAATCAACGGTGTACAATACACAAACCAATAACAAACAAAGACAAATTCGTATTTTCTAAAGAGAAAATGTTACGTATTTTTAAAATAAAAATAAAAATATTAGATCATAAATTATGTTATGATTAAATAATATTTGATGCAAATATCTCTATTTTAATAGGCAATCTATGAGTTCGAGGAGGGAATATTGTGTATCTAAGAGTGTTGGATTTGGTCCGATTGGGAGAGTAATTTTATACAATTGATGAGAGAACCAATAGAAAACATTCCATGGAAATGCGTAATAATGTGGCGGTCTCCTCTTTTGAGGTAAGGATTTACAAATTGTTCTCAACTCTTTCTCTCTCCATCACACAAAGATGAAAGAACCACGAACACTATAGTAATTAGTTATATATATGGGTTGGTTTATCAACGATCTAAATAGATTTGATTATAGTGTTAATTAATACTACTAATAGTTTAAAAAGTGCTGAGTGTTAAATAATGAAATAAACGATGTAATTTTAAGTTTTGTACTGCATAACCAAAGAAATAAATTGTTTTGCAATCCAGATTAGCCATATATTATTAAATTAATATATGTAATATGGACCATATTTCAAGATGCAAACATTATAAATTCTAGAATGTTTTGTGTTCTCTTCCACGCAGACATGTTACATTGTGCTATTGTCACATCGTATTTTTTATTTATTTTTGAAGACATATGAAAGATATTATTAAGTTTTCAAAAAGAAACTATCATAAATAACCAAAATAATACTGTAATTAATCAAATATTACTCTAGAAACAGATATCTAACTAAGTGACAAAATATACTAGGTTTTTAAAAATTGAGATATACATAATTTACAGGTTATATTTATTTATAGGGTTGAAATTTTATTATTATTATTATTATTATTATTATTATTAATTTAAACTTAATTTTTTGGATTTATGTAGGGATTATGATATACTATTTTATTATAAGTGGTTTTATATAGACGGACGTGTTTTTAAAAAAAAAACACTATTCATTAGTTAAAAACCATTCGTGTTCTTTTTCAAATTATATCATACTTACAAAATAAAAACAATTACACATAGCACTTTGTCACTTACCAATTACAAAAAAATACACATTTGACTATTAAAACATTTTTCTACTTGAATTAATTATTCTACCATGTGTAACTTACATCTCTCTCTCTTTTACTTTCGCCTGAAACCACTTATTTATTTTATATTTTTTTTTCTCATCTCTCTCACATCTCTCTTTTACCCCACCTGATTTATTTTCTATTTTTTATAATATAAAAAACATAAAATAATTTATTTGGTAACAATGAATGATAATTTTTTTATTCTACATTTTAAAATATATTTTGCTATAGTTTCGATTCGAAAAAAAACCAAAAAATCTAAACATATAAAATCGAGATCGACGTGGACATGAAAACGTGGACAATTGTGTCTAGACAGATACGAATCTCGTATTGTTAGTGTGGATGGTCATGTGTGAATAATACTTTACTGATGGTCATGTGTGGATGGTCATGTGTAGATATAATTCTTGATATTTACAAGTAGATTTCTTGTTTCACATCAAAAGTATAGCAAAATGGATCTTAAAATGTTGGAAAAATAGAATTATCATATATTGTTTCTAAAAAATTGTTTTATGTCTTTCACATTATAAAAAAAAATAGAAAACAAATCAAATGGAGTAATAATTATTGTACTCTAATTTTTGATTTTATAGTGTGGATGGTCATGTGTGGATAACACTTTGCTGATGGTCATGTGTGAATGGTCATGAGTGGATGGTTATATGTAGATGTAGTTCTTGATATTTACAAGTAAATTTCTTGTCTCATATCAAAACTATAGCAAAATGAATCTTAAAATGTTGGAAAAATAGAATTATCATATATTGTTTCCAGAAAATTGTTTTTTGTCTTTCACATTATAAAAAAAATAGAAAACAAATCAAGTGGGATAATATTTATTTTACTTTAATTTTTGATTTTCTAGTGTGGATGGTCATGTGTAGATGTAGTTCTTGATATTTACAAGTAGATTTCTTATTTCACATCAAAACTATAGCAAAATGGATTTTAAAATGTTGGAAAAATAGAATTATCATATATTGTTTCCAGAAAATTGTTTTATGTGTTTCACATTATAAAAAAAAATAGAAAACAAATCAAGTGGGGTAAAAAAAAAGAGATGGGAGAGAGATGGTTTATTGGTTTAAGGTGAGATGTAAAAGAGAGAGATGAGAGTGAAAAATAGAGAGATGCGTAAGAAAAAAAGAGAGATGAAGAAAAAAGAAAATTAACAAAATGACAAAATTGGGTTTTCATACCCATGAACAAGACAAAAAGTGCATTAAGAATTAAATATGTCTTTTTATAACAAAAAGTGACAAATATGCATTGAATAATTCACCCATAAAAGTATGTGGTTGTTTTAGTAGGATTGTGAAATTTAATTAATTGATAATTTGAGATTAAAGCAATAATCAAAATAAAATTGGGTAAAAATATATTATTTCTGTTTTTTTTTCATAAAAAGTGTTATTTTGACATATTTCACATATATTAAGAAAACTATTAAAAATTCTATATTACTATTTATTAATATACTAAATAATTTTTCTTTTTCTAATTAATACACTAAAATAATAAGATTAAAACTGTATTTTTATTTAAAATTATGCATTGAAAACATAAAAAACATTTTTTGTGAAACAAAAATAAAACTTGAAAACGAAACTGAAGGAATATGTGGAAAATGAGGAAAATTATGGTTACTCTCACCTTAAAATTTACGAGCGATGACTCTATTGTACGCCTCTATTGTAGCATCACGAGCGATGACTCGAGCTTGAAAACTCTATTGTAGCATCACGAGCGATGACTCGAGCTTGCTGGTGTATGAGTACTTGCCTAATGGGAGCTTATGGGACATGCTTCACTCGTGCAAGAAGTCGAATCTCGGTTGGGAGTCACGGTATGATATTGCTCTTGGTGCAGCCAAAGGGCTTGAGTACTTGCATCATGGATACGAGAGACCGGTGATTCACCGTGATGTTAAATCAAGTAACATATTGCTAGATGAGTTCTTCAAGCCTAGGATTGCGGATTTCGGTCTTGCCAAGATCCTTCAAGCTAACAATGGCTGTCTAGATTCCACTCATGTCGTTGCGGGAACATACGGCTACATAGCGCCAGGTAAAATAGACTTAATTCTATTTTAAGGTGAGAGTAACCATAACTTGAAATGATTACTTGTTTTGTTTTTTTTTATTTGTATGTCTCCATATGATTATTAGGCAAATATATAGACCTCTTTTAAAAGTCATCGTTCTGATTATTTTCATGTGTTGTTTGGATTTTCTCTATATATGATATTTATAACAATTTCATTTGACCGATTATTAGTATAAACAACAAATAAAATGAAAAAAAAAATCTCATAGAAAAATAAAGAGAGAAGAAAAAAAACAAATATTTATCCGCTTTGACATTATTTTCAGAGCTAATGAATGATAAGCGAAGTTCCGGAATAACCCATAAAGTAATGCTAGTTCACACATTTCTAAAGTAAAATTCGGCTAGACATCCGAATTTGAAACTATATCAATATAAACAGGTTCGGCTCTGATCCATGGTAATATGGACATTTGCTAAGGATCAAATTTTATTAAAAAAAAATCTTCAAAAAAAAAAGGTCAAAAAAACTATATAAAAAAATGTTCTTTAAAAAATAGCCCAATTTTTTTTTTGCCTAAAACTAATATAAATATAGACGGCCTGAATATAAAAAGTTCTTCTTTTTTAAGCTATACATGCATGGTCTATACTAAACTATATAATTTTATATGGTGAAGAAAAACATGTCGGTGATTAATTTATAAATCCATGAAGAATATCGATTAGGTCTGAGGCTTTGTGGTTGGGTAGTTGGGGATAGGGTCGGAGTGTTACCACATTTTGGGTTCGATCCATCTACTTGCTGCGCGAAATTAAATCATAATTTTCTAAGACATCCATACAGATATAGACCTATTGTTTATGGCCAATTTGAAAACTCCGAAAAAGAAATTTATCTGTAAATTATTTTTCCATCATAAATTAGTCTGAACAACTTTATAAGTTTGAGATTTATCATAAATTACAAAAAAAAAAAGAAGAATATCGATTAGTGTGTGGATTTTTTTTTCCCGATTCATTGTCTAATCAATGATCACTATTCATCGACCGATTAATCTGCAAACAAACAAATGGAACAAGAAAATTACGAACAGATAAATATTTTGAAACATGGTGGCCCCCACATGCTTCCTCTTCTGGGTATATCGTTATCATTACATTTTCACAATTTTCAATATGGATTTTGATCACGAAATAACTAGAATTGAACACAAAATATAAGACATCCGCTTGGCAAAATAAACTGTACGGCGTTTCACATGTATTATGGATATACTGTATATGTTGTGTCTACATGATTACATGTGGTAAGGAGTAATATATTTGCCTCTAATGTCGCATAATCTAATTTGTTATGAATTGTAACTGTATATTAACTGTATGGAAGTATTTGATTATTGGATTAGTTTGTTGTAGTTTAAAATGATGACCCCAAAAAAATTGTATATTAACAGTTAAAAACAAATATTTATGCTATAGTTTTATTATTTTCCCTTTTTTTAGCAGAAAACCTATACTATGATTTATTAATTTAGATTGGAAATTGTATAACAACCCGGAACGTGTTATTGGACTTAATCATATTTACACAACTCAGCAACGCAAACACGAGTTTTTTTTTTTTTTTTTGCTAAACGCAAACAGAAGAGTTAAAATTGAGCATCCTATTTATATTATTTGGTAGTAATTATACGTACAAATCCGAAAGAAACAAAAATCAACACATGAGAACAAGTTGGCAAGTATGAGATCTAAAAATTTGGTAAAACGTATCAATCTCTATTATCGTGCAAATGTATTAATGTTTGGTTTGGCATGAAATAGAACCCAACTTGCTTGCTCTTCATTGTTTTTATAGAAAAATATAGTACCAGATCAACTCACCAAACTAATTATCATCAAATCTAGCTAGCCGTTTCATTATTCAGGGAAGAAAAACTAAAATAACAAGTAACTTCATGTCAAACTATTTGTTTAAGAATTAGAGTAATATTCGCGCACCAATTTGTATATATTATTTTAATCATTTCGATTAATAATATATATACAGACTCGAGTCACTCGACGAAGAGTAGTTAAGAGCATCCGCATTAGAGACATAAGAAATTAATTTTTTATTGTTACGATGAATCACGTCGCGACACGTCATCAATTCTGGAGAGACATTATGTCTTGCGGAAAACATTATGTCTTGGATGTGGATGGTCTTAGACATTACGAAAAAAATTCCGAGTTTAAATAAGTAATAACCACGGACATAGTCAATTCTTGTTAAACAATTTTTGACCTCACCTACTAATATACATAATCATATCTTCAATAATGATCACTACTACAAATAAGTTTTGATTTTAAGATTGAAAAAAAAAATGTAATAAAATCAATTTTCTCGAGGCAGCCAAAGAGAGGATCTACCGACTGCAATGTACTGCAGAAGAAGAATCTATCTTCCCTTTTTCTTTTTTCTTCTTTCTTCTTTTTGTTATTTGTTTCCCTCTGTTTTTTGTTGTCTAATAACCCTGCTCAAAAAATCGGCCGACCACCGCCTAGTAGCAGACCGTGACAATTTATAACAAAAATCCACATTGATGATTGTTTCACAAACAAAATAGAAGGTGTTTCACAATAAAAAAAAATTGAAAAAATTGAAAAAACAAAAAAAAAGAGAAAGAAAGAAGAAAAAAAAAAAAAAAAAAAAAAAAGAAAAGAAAGAAGGATGTCTCATTTCTTCCAATAAATAATATTTTTTCTCTCTCTTCTCTTTCTGCCTCTGAGAGGCGATTCCCCCACCCCCCTCTCTCTTCTCTTTGCCGAACTTTCAACTGCTCCGATCTCTCTCTCCGGCGTACGTGGTGGCTCACCGTCGCCGGAGGAGGGACCCCCTTGATCCCCTTTTTCTTTTGATAGGTCTTTAGATGGGCTTGGCCGTCAATCCGGCTGTGGCGGCAAGGTGGAAGTTTTCCGACGTGTTCTCGTTCGTCGGCGGCGGGGCCTCAGCGACGTCGTTGGGGCCGCGGTGGTGGTGGACTGTCTCCTCGTGCGGCGACTCGTCTGTCCTCCGTCCGCCTCGTCCCTTCGTCGGTCTCTTCCTTGTTTCTCTCACCGGCGTTTTCCTCTTCGGCGGTCTCGGGCTCCGGTTTAGAGTCTCGCGGGCCGGCGGCGTACTTACCTGCTTCCCGAGGTGGTGCGGTGGTGGCTCGTTACATCCTCCCCTTGGTTAGGTCTCTCCTTTGTCTCGATCTTCTCTTGATTTTCGTGAAGGCGGCGAGATGCGGCGACTAAGTGCGGGACTTTCCCCTTCTGGCGGTGGCGATTTGCTCCTCGAGGACGGGATCATTCGCCGGCTTATGGGTCTGGTGTGGAGGTTCTCGGCTTGTGGCTAGCCGCGATGTGGTGGTTCGTTTTCTTTCGCTTGGCTTGTGGTGGCTCCATCGGCGGTGACTCTAAGCGGTGACTCTAGGCGTGTGGCTCGGCGGCTTCTTCCGCGCGCTAGCGGGAGTTTTCCGGTGGCGCCTTTGTTCGCCGGCGTGGCCTTAGTCCCCGCAAGTGTGTGTTTCTTTCCCGGCTAAGTTCGGTAGTATGCTTGGTTCGTGTATTTGGTCTCGATTGCGGTTTGCTCCTTAGGCGTGTTTTCGGAGTTTTTGAGTGTTGCTAGTCGGTTGATAGAGGCGCCGGTTCTGTCTTTCGATGGAACCGGAGATTGCGATCGTTCTCGGAGAAGCTGTAGGCTTTTTCTCGTGGTTTGAGGCTGGCCTCGGGATTAGGCTCGTGGCAACTAAGATGGGACTCCAGCTCTGCCGGAGCTGTGGCAATATCGTGATGGTCCGCGTTTTGGCGTGTGATTGGTGTTCTTCTGTTTGGCTTCGTCTCGGTTCTTAATTTTCGTAACCGTCTTTCCGTTTCCTAAAGCGCCTTGTATATTGTTGTTCTTCGTCGTTGTTAGTAGATTTTGGTCTTTCTGTTTTTCTTCGTTGTATCTCTGTTTCGCTGTAAAAAACTCGAAAATTGGTAATCAATCTTAACATTTTACCAAAAAAAAAAAAAAAAAAGGATGTCTCATTTAAGACACTCAACAATTTTTTTAAGATATTCTCTTTATAATTGTTAGTTCTTGATTAGTGCAATTTTAGTTTTTAATTAAAATTTTTAATTATATAAAAATTATGAATATTTTATTTTTGAGACACTCTAAGAAGATCTGAGATGCTCTAAGTAATTGATTGAATAAATCAGGTGTCTAATTAATTTTCGTTTAAATCGATTAATCTTCGTTTAAGTCGATTAATCTTTGGATTTTTTGAACATTATCTAATAATAATCCATTTTATAGTGTGTTTTTTTTACCATGCAAGTAACTACGTGAACATCATCTCAGGAGAGAAAAGGGCCCACTAGGATTCTCCGTATCCAATTACGGACCCCACCTCTTTCACCACACACGTGTGACCTCATCCTCTCCCACGTGAATATCCACGTGGCGTTATTTCCTTCCGTCTCTCCCATACATCCCATGACTCTCCCCCATGACTCTCTCTCTATCTATTTTTCAGTAAATCAGTAATGCCTTAAATTCATTCTTTTATAATGCAAATCAAAATTTCGGATATTTGTATTATTTAAGGCATTTTTTTATATAAATACAAAAAATTGTAGTGTAAATACAAAAAACCCCCATTTTAGGATGAATATATTCTCTTCAATCAAATTACACTTCCAACCTCTATAAATTATATATACATAAAAATTGTTGAATCTTCTACTACTTTGTTCTTGATTCCCCAGACAGCTAATTTTTCAATAGTCAAATTAATGGTTATATATAGCTTTAAACACATATATAACACGTTTTTTTTTTCTTTTCATAACTAACTATATCAAAACGGTTGATTTCAAATCGTATGTAGTCGGTTTAAAATGTCTTGCTGAAACGAATTCAATACGTACGTGTAGTATAGTTAACAATACACATTGACACGTAGATATCACACGGTCCTTTTTCGATTAATTTTTTTTAAAGATGAATTTGTTTTTATTTTATTTTTATTTTTGAAGAAAAGATGAATTTGATTTTTTTTTGAAGAAAAGATGAATTTGTTAAATACGAAAATGACGTGATCTTCTCCGGTACAACTCTTTGTCCTATAAACAGAGAACCTCTTGTCTTCATATTCTAGACATACACATATAAACTCGTTAAATCTGTACGATAAATAAAGATTAAAAAAAAACTAGTTATATGTTTATTATAATATTAATTTTTTTCACCAAAAACCAAAAAAAAGAGAGAGAATCTGTGCATGTTGCTCAGAAAATCTTCAAAGCGTAATCTGGGCTTACGTTAGCTCTCACGAACTCCCAAGGATCTCCTATATATGTTTTTTCCATTTCCCCATATCAAATCTTTCATCATCGAAAACAGTATTATCATATCTTCTCTTCTTCTATATATTCCCTTCCCATTTGGCGTCCTGAGAGACACAAATCTTTATTCTTGTTCTTTATTCTTGATGATTCGTGAAATGACGTCAAGCTTTCTTCTCATGACGTTCGCGATGTCTACACTGATCATAGCCGTCGGTCCGAGCGAGCTCCTCAGAATCGGAGCCATAGATGTCGACGGCCACTTTACCTTCCATCCTTCCGACTTAGCCTCCGTCTCTTCGGACTTCGGTATGTTAAAGTCGCCGGAAGAGCCATTAGCCGTGCTTCATCCATCATCGGCCGAAGACGTGGCGCGACTCGTCAGAACAGCTTACGGTTCAGCCACGGCGTTCCCGATCTCAGCCCGAGGCCACGGCCACTCCATAAACGGTCAGGCCGCGACGGGGAGGAACGGAGTGGTGGTTGAGATGAACCACCGCAAAACCGGGACGCCGGAGCCACTTGTCCGACGGGAGGAAATGTATGTGGACGTTTGGGGTGGAGAATTATGGGTCGATGTGTTGAAGAAAACGTTGGAGCATGGCTTAGCACCAAAGTCATGGACTGATTACTTGTATCTCTCCGTTGGTGGTACGCTCTCCAATGCAGGAATTAGTGGTCAAGCTTTTCACCATGGTCCTCAGATTA
This sequence comes from Eutrema japonicum, assembly GCA_030161315.1. Taxonomy (NCBI): domain Eukaryota; kingdom Viridiplantae; phylum Streptophyta; class Magnoliopsida; order Brassicales; family Brassicaceae; genus Eutrema; species Eutrema japonicum. Next base: position 7,590,810 of record BSQW01000006.1, on the reverse strand, counting down.
GTAACGTCCTTGAGCTCGACGTTGTAACTGGTTAGTATAAAACATTCATATACATATGGTTTTTGTTGAATTTAGTTGAAGTTTTAATAACAAAAAAAAAAAAAATTGAAACAAAAATAGGGAAAGGAGAGGTGATGAGATGTTCAGAAGAACAGAACACAAGGCTATTCCATGGAGTTCTTGGTGGATTAGGTCAATTTGGGATCATTACACGAGCACGAATCTCTCTCGAACCTGCTCCCCAAAGGGTACAATATTTATTTTTAGAAATTGATTTTATGTAGTCACGTAATAAAACTTCTTGGCGGGTCCATTAGTTATAGCGTTTTAACTGTTGGTGACATTTGTTTTTTTAATGGATTTATATATCAAAGTTATGTTACTAAAAAGCCCTAAATGATGTATTAGGTGAGATGGATAAGAGTATTGTATTCGAGCTTCAAGGTGTTTACGGAGGACCAAGAGTACTTGATATCGATGCATGGTCAACTAAAGTTTGATTACGTGGAAGGGTTTGTGATTGTGGACGAAGGTCTCGTCAACAATTGGAGATCCTCTTTCTTCTCTCCTCGTAACCCCGTCAAGATATCCTCCGTTAGTTCTAACGGCTCCGTTTTGTATTGCCTTGAGATCACCAAGAACTACCACGACTCCGACTCCGACTCCGATACCGTCGATCAGGTACTGTTTAATTATTAATTCCTCTGCTTTTTTACACTAATTTTAGATATTAAGATATTTTTTATTTTTATATTGATGAATATCTGGAAGGATATGCGATTATTGGGGAAATCATGATTAAGAATTTTAGTTTATATGATTGAAAGTGGTCTCCGTAGTATTTTTGTTGTGTCGACTATATTATTATAAATTAAATTTGGAAGAGGACACGAAGAAGAAGCCAGAGGGGATCTACAGAGATCTAGCTTTTCCACCTGAACTTAATAATACACATAAATATATTTTTCTTCTTCTTATGTTTAGTTTATCACTAGCGAATTAATCGTGGTTACTAATTAAGTAGTGGGCCACTCACCAAATAATGATTCCTCTTTTCTCTAATTAAATTTGATAAAACCAACTCTAATGGAATCTTAACTTATCCTTGGTTTTGGTAGGCTTTCATAGCGAAATAGCTTTTTAATTTTCCCCGTTTTAACTTTATTTTCCTTTTCCGGATTTAATAAATTAAAAGTGTTTTTTTTTTAATTACAGGAAGTAGAGATTTTGATGAAGAAATTGAATTTTATACCGACATCGGTATTCACGACGGATCTGCAGTATGTGGATTTTCTTGATCGGGTTCACAAGGCCGAGTTGAAGCTCCGGTCCAAGAATTTATGGGAGGTTCCACACCCATGGCTCAACCTATTCGTACCGAAATCAAGAATCTCTGATTTCGACAAAGGCGTTTTCAAGGGCATCTTGGGAAATCAAACAAGTGGCCCTATCCTTATCTACCCAATGAACAAAGACAAGTAAGTCTCGACTCAACATTACAATTTTTTACTTCCGGATATTTTTTAGAAAAAGAATAAAAAAACACGAGTTTTACATGCATGCAAGTTACACTTGTGAGGATTAAATTTTGTTTTTTTTTGACATCATGTGGGGATTAGTGGTCCAAAAAAAAAACAAAGTTGTCAAATTTGAAAAGAGCTAGCGACACGTGGTACATGGGATGGGATTGTCCGAAAAACATGTGTATGGAATCAAACCACAGCTAAGATTGACAATAACGCCTCGTCGGCTCGTGTTTTTCTTTTGGTTCGTCGTCCAATTTGTAACCAAAATCCGACGGTCCAGATTTGTTTGTTATTTTTTTAGTTCCTAGAACTCATGGTGGTGGGTCCCAATCGGATTCTCCTAAACCAAACCGATCTCAACGACCTTCCCACACATCATTAATTTAACTATAGATGTTGTCGTGCTGACGTGTCAAAATATGTTGTAATGGGTAGATGGGACGAGAGAAGCTCATCAGTAACGCCGGATGAGGAAGTTTTCTACCTGGTGGCTCTATTGAGATCAGCTTTATCGGACGGTGAGGACACGCAGAAGCTAGAGTTTCTGAAAGATCAGAACCGTCGGATCTTGGAGTTCTGTGATAAAGCCAAGATCAATGTGAAGCAGTACCTTCCTCACCACGCAACACAAGAAGAGTGGGTGGCTCATTTTGGCGACAAGTGGGATCGGTTTAGAAGTATGAAGGCTGAGTTCGATCCGCGACATATACTCGCAACTGGTCAAAGAATCTTTCACAACCCATCTTTGTCTTTGTTTCCTCCACCGTCTTCTTCGTCGGCTTCGTGGTGACAGGAGAAAATCAGAGGGGAAAGTAGTTGTTGAGAATATATTCTTCCTGATGTATATATATGACCTAATAGAGAAGCATCAGAGAGATTAGGTTGGGGTCTTTTGTTAGAAATTAGAGTAGAAAGATTCAAATTAGTCAAATTTTTATTTTTATTGTTTTGTTCTTTTACATCACGGATTCTAGGAAATGGGTTTCGGACAGCTTTAAACCCGGTTTAAAATTTAAAAATACACAACAAACAAACCTCGGGGGGCTGTTTCGGATTATTATACATTTATGGCTGATGGATGGTTTATACTTTATCGTCGTGGAACCACCATCGAGTCTCCTTTGGAGATCTTCCGTTCTTACAATTCTTCACATATCGGTCATTGTCAGTCGGTCGTTGCTGCAACCAACGGAGAAGAAGGTTCAGCTTTGTGGAAGAACATTATATAATGGTGAGTTTTAAGAGTTGTTGTAAGTACCTTTTCCGTCGAGCTTGAGAGCATGGAGAGGATGCTGATGCAGATAGAGTTCACCGTCATGGCAGGAGACCACAAGTCATACAGAATATCTACAAATCATACACAACATCAGATTCTTCTTTTGGAGAGTGGCCTATGTTTAAAATGTGCGCTATTGAACAATAAAATGCAAGAAAGGTCACACATTCAAACGTTTCAGTCATTCTGTATACAGACTCAAAACTAGTTTTGGAATGCAGATTTCACGGCACTCGTCACATGATTAATATACAGCTCCTATGTTGTTCGATCTGTAGATAGCAATGGAAACAAGTCCTATTGAATCTTTGAACTTTCATATCAAAAACAACAGATTAGCTATTTGTACAACAAACATCCTAATATATACATATCTTGTTCCTACCACACGACACAAGCGAGTTGAGATGTCACATCAAGCTTGAGATGAAGGTAATCACGAAAGCAAGAGGGTATCAGAGAATCACGTACCTAAGCAAATATGCCCGTTGCTGTAAATGTGAGGATGCAGAGGAGCTGGAGGAAGGAAAATCACCTGTACAGTGAGAAAACAAACACTATAAGGGGAAAGTTTATAATCCATCATTGATCATCATGAGGCATTGTTTTGTTTAGGATTACAAAATAATTGGAGGCACTCACTTGAGGCGATTCCATAGGATAATGCTCTGGGAAATCAACTTGTAGCTGATACGTATCGTTCGCGTACAGAGTCCCTGGAGCTCCGATAACTTCAATCATCCATCTGTAATCCATAAATCTCACATCACAATTCCGAAATTCTTAATCACAAGATGGAATTAGATAGCTGAGAAAAATCCCAAAAATCACCTCTGGAGATTATCGGTGACCTTGTGTTTGAACCCTGTGGGTGGATTCCTCTGCCATTCGATAAGCTCTTTCTGAAGCCGATTACACGCGATCTTGCCCAGAGCCTACGCAGTTTCCCAAAAAAAAAAAAAAAAGAGTCAAAAACCCTAATTCGAAAACCAAAAGTCAATAAACAGAGAACGAGAGGAGGGAACCTTGTGAGGAGCAGCAGAACTTGTCATGGCTTTCTAGAGACGAAGAGAAAGTGATGATCCCCTTTGAGACGGAGACGAAGAAGGAAGAAGGAAGGTTCGAGGAAGAATCGAAAATCGGAGGGCTCAGATTTGTGGGGCCTCCTCTCTGATTCGTAAGATCTCTCTCTCGCTCTATCAGATAATTCAGATCGGGAGAAGGGACGGTTATGATGATGCCACGTGTACTTTCGCTCGCTTTCAGATCTATGACCGTTTCGTTTATTTTTGTGTCAGCGATGCAGCCCAGGATCCGCTGAAAGTTTGCTGCGCGAAACGGTCTAGGGGTATAATTGTAATTTATGACATTCTGCCTGCTGCATTACTTACTACCATTATCATTTGCAGCTGAAATATGTATGTATATATACCCCTATAAATAATAGTCATTGACTCATTGTTAAGCAAAACAATTTTTTTTGAGTTTTTAATTTTTCCCTAAATTGAAACGACATAGTTTTTTTTTTTTTTTGAGTTTAGATCGATTCAAAATAGCGTCGTTCTCGTATGCATGCCAGCGTGTATGACTTGTCAGCAGTCCGTGAAAATTGATTAACAGATTTTTGGTCAATGTTGGTTCTGGGTTCGATTGAATAGTTTGGATAGAGAATTTTTGTTTTATATCGTTTAGCTAGGAAATTGCACCATATTTTAGTTCGAGTTTTTTTTCGGCACACAAAATTTTGTTCATATTGATTTTGACATTTTTCTCCATTATCATTTGCAGTTGAAATATGTATGTATAGATAATAGTCATTGACTCATTGTTAAGCAAAACAAATTTGTTTTTTTTGTGTGGAACCTACCAAAATTAATATATTACGAGCAGTGTTTATAACCATATAGTAGAAATCATAATAATAAATTAAATAAAAGCTACGGATATGTAGGTCACAATTCGAAGACTCCAAGAGGTCCATAATAAGAAGCCAAAGCAATGCCTTGAAGATCTTTGCAGTGTCTTTTCAACATCTACGAGTTGTCCTAATTAGCAGCTACTATCAACGAATATATATACACATACTAGTCTTAAAGTTCTCATGTTCGTTTGCCTTTATGGTTCACTCGCAGACAAAATCCCTGAAACTCTAATAAATAATTCGTTGGGAAGAGGGGTTTTGGGAATTATCTTCAAAGAGCATAGGTTCAACAATGTGGAAACAACTCTTGAAGTTAAAACCTCTAGCTAATACCCTTCTCTTTTGTGAAATTGGTGATGGTAAAAACTGCTTTTTTTGGTACGATTGTTGGACACTTTTCGGTCAGTTGTATTCTTTTCTTGGAGCAGGAACACATCGCCTTCTTGGTCTCCCGCTGGACTCTAAAGTGGCTCAAGCTACCACAAATGATGGTTGGATATTTAGGGGTGCAAGAAGCAACAATACAGAGCAGCTTATGTACTTCCTAACTACTGTCCGCACCACACCTCAGAAAAGACATGTTCCTTTGGGCTAGGAGTAAAGGAGACCCAAAGGAAAATTTCAATTTCGCAGACACTTGGAAATTGATCAGACCTGAAAGCGAGGAAGTTCTGTGGCATCGACAAGTCTGGTTCAAAGGTTCGGTTCCTCGTCACGCATTCACCATGTGGCTTTGTTGCTGGAACAGGCTGCCTACACTATCTCGGTTTTGCTCCTGGGAAATTGTTCAAGATGATACGTGTTTTCTCTGCGATATCTACGGAGAAAACAGAGATCATCTTTTCCTAAGGTGCCACTACAGTCATGAACTTTGGGGCTGGTTGGCGAGAAAGCTCGTGTGTCCGTTCATTGGTTTCAGTTCTTGGCCACATTTCCTAGAATGGCTACTCGTTCCCACACGGAACTCTGCTCTGGCCTTCTTAAGGCTCATCTCGGCTCAAGCAGCCATTTATTCAATTTGGCAAGAGAGAAATGCTCGGATTTACAGAGGAATGCACATTCCGGCAGCGGGACTGCTCAAAACGATTGATCGAGGAATACAGAACACTTGTTTGGCGAGAAGACATATTCCGAGGTTTACTGATGCTTTAGCATTATGGTTTCGAGATTCTTCATCTCGATAGTGTTTAATTTTAAGTTCTTGTTCCGGGCTTTGTTCATACCGGTTTAGCCATATCATTGTAAGGTTTTTTTTCCTCTTTTCCACTTATGTAATCTCGTCCATTTAGTCTAATAACTCAACAGAAATTCTAGCACAAAAAAAAACTCTAACTAATAATAGCAACAAAAGACTCTGATTGAACCGATTTTTTTTCACCCTTTTTACCAAATTTTGTCCATTGACATTCAATGAAGTTGAAATTCTCATGATAATGTGAATTAGGTGGCCTAATGTGAAGAAACATGTGTTGTATACGAGAAATCTATCATTTTGTACTTTAACCCTTTGAATTTGAATTTTCGTTTTACTTTTGTGAATAAAATAACGAAATGACTAAACATGTTTGTGATTTTGCGTCATAATATGATTGATAACAAAAAGTTGGAGAAATGCGAAATTGGAGTTTTTATCAAAATTAACTCATTAACATTTCTATTTTTTATTTATAACAATTCAGAGTAGTTTATTCTTTTGAGTATATATATTACATACCGTCCGGTTTTAGAGAGAGAAATTACCTCATATAACTAATGTTAAAGAGTTAATGACATCTGATTAAAAAAAAAGACGGGTGTTGTAGAGGCGCCGGTTAGGTTGTAACTGTGGAGGTTGGTTTCAATGGAGACTTTGGTTTATACGAGAATGGTAGTCGGAAGTGATTTTTCCGATTACCGCTCGGACTTCCTTGTCACTAGTGAAGACAATCTCAAAACAAGGATCGATTTACTCAAAGGAGCTTATTGAGATATATATAATAACTAGAAATGGAGATAGCTCATTAAGGAACTTTATTGTGGTGCAAGAGAAAAGAGTAAAACATTGAAACTTAAATGAACACCAAGAACACAAAGATTCTTAGATTGATATGGAATTGATAAAAGGAAAGCTGCTCTCATCAGCCAAGGTTTCGCTTACAAGACTTATATTACACATACTTATATAAAATGTAGAAACTCTAGATATATGAGAATTGATGGGCTTGAATGTGTTCTTTTTAGGCTTGTGATTGGGTTTGTTTTTGGATGCTCTAATACTCCCCCGCAAACTTAGCGTCGAGTGAAAACCGAGATGCGAAGTTTGAAACCGCAAACGAAGATGGATTGGTAAGAGTATGAGTAGTTGAGGAAGGATCCCATGGAGGTGGAGGTCGATTGCTCAATTCACTGTAGAGAGAAAATCAGTATGAGATTGCTCGGTCTATGCTTGGAGATCTAGCTTTACTCCCTCAGATGTATCTTTATACTTGGAGAGTTTTAGGACTATAGTCCCTCAGAAGTACTTGTGACCTTTCTTCTCACAAAGAGTCCGGGTTTTCCTTACCCGTTTAACTCAACTAACCAGTCCCATGACGAAAGAGAATGTTCCCATAACTACTGAAATCCCTCTCAGTACTATCTACTTACTATTACTTTGCCAACAACAATCTGCATTTTCACAATCTGTCTTTCTCTTTGACATTGTATCGAACGCCTTATGTGCGTTCAACAAAAACAGAAACTTGCACCCATAATCATATCCTTATCAAGCCTGATACAAGGGAATAGCCTTACGATTCCAGACCAACAAGCCTAACCAGTCAACATAACCACCAAACAAACAACAACAACCATGTTCTTCTCAATCTATCAAACGATTATCTCCTTCAATTTTTTGTTTCATCGCTAATGAAGAGGCTCGTTACCGTGATATAAGGAAAGGAAGAAGATTCAATCGCAGACCATGACTTCCTGGATGCTGAGCTTGCATACAATACTTCTGTTGATTCGGATCTGTGTTATCTTCAGAACCGTTTTTTTTCTTTCTTTATGCCCAACAGAGCTTTTGTCGGGGAGAAAACATGGTTTCTTGGCCGAAGGCTGGAAGCGAGAAGCTTGAATCCCATAAGATCGACTGAAGCTCTGATACCATGAAGACAATCTCAAAACAAGGATCGATTTACTCAAAGGAGCTTATTGAGATAGATATAATAGCTAGAAATGGAGATAGCTCATTAAGGAGCTTTATTGTGGTGCAAGAGAAAAGAGTAAAACGTTGAAACTTAAATGAACACCAAGAACACAAGAATTCTTAGATTGATCTGGAATTGATATAAGGAAAACTGCTCTCAGCATCCAAGGTTTCGCTTACAAGACTTCTATTACACATACTTATATAAAATGTAGAAACCCTAGATATATGAGAATTGATGGGCTTGAATGTGTTATTTTTGGGCTTGTGATTGAGTTTGTTTTTGGATGCTCTAATAACCAATTGCAAAATTAGTCCGTTACGTATTCCGGAAATCGCGTCAGTTCTCGGTGAAGCTGTAGGCATCTCCTTTCGGCGGTTAGAGGATGCGCTTCGGAAGGATGCTCGTGGTAACTATGATGTGAACTCCAGTTCTTTGAGTTGCGACAAAAACGGGATGGTCTATGCTTTGGCACATGATTGTTGCTTTCTCGTCTTGTTTTGCTTCGGTTTTAGCTTCTTTGTCTCACTTGCGGGTTCCTTGGCTTTTTGTGTATTTTGTTGTTTCTGGATCATTTTTAGTCTGTCAGTAGATTTTGGTTTTCTGCTTTTTTATTGTATCTCTGTATCGTTTGTAAAAAAAATAAAAATTTGGTATAATATTTAACATTTAACCAAAAAAAAGAAAAATAAAGAGAGAGTTAATAATGTACATAGCGATCAAAATAGCAAAGAAGTGGTAGAATTTGCACGTTATATAATATGCTTTCTTTAAAATATAGATATTAATGTTTTTAAAAAAAAAAAAGTAAATAGAAATTAGTACCTTGTTGTTTGCATGTGTGTGTCTTTTTCTCTTTTTGGTTTTTGAACTTCCCAACAAAGTTAGAAGCTCAAAAAGGGATTGTGGGTACACTGATGCAAGATAAGAAGAAGCATTTATGCAAAAAGCCTGTTGTTTCGTGCTCAGAGGAGGGACCATATATATTTTAAATTCCTTCTCTTCTTCTTTCTTTTGACAAGGATATACAGAAGTAATTCTGGTGTTAATTAACGTACTGTTTTTATTTAGTTGCCAATTTTTAAATATTATTAGTAGGAGGATGTATATAGGTAGCTATGCATAGATTTCAAAATCTTCAGTGCTTTTCTTAACACAATAATTGAATATAAACCCGCTTTGACCACTGATTACCTCGAATAGTGTTTTTTCACGTCAAAGACTTCAGTGTTTCCAAAACAATTTATACGGTCAAATGTTGCACAAAAAATATATATATATATATATATATATATATATATATAAGTTTTCCTTTTCAGATTGGTTTTTCATAAGCAATAAAGTCCATCAAAAATATAATTTATTTTGAAAATCTTGTGTAATTTTAAACCAAACAAAAAACGTGAGTTAATTTTGGCAGGAAATTTTAGGTTACTAATAAATATAATAGTCCTAGTATGTAACTAGCAACTGCCTAGTATGTATATAGGTTTCAAAAAAGCTAACCTCGCTACAAGTCAACTAACATTTTTTTTTCTTTGACCAAAATATATATTTTATTGCCCCGACTTATATGAGTATGAATAATAATACTAAATATTGTTTCTTGGTTGCACATTTATGTATGTGGAGCGAAAAGAGTAAAGATAACAGTGCCCACAAAGCTTTTATATCATTTTTTTCTTTCTTAACTTATATGTTCTCCAAGTAGAAGAAGATGGAGGAGTTTAGGGTAACACACGAGTTCTCATCTCTCGCAAGAACTTCGTTGGACTCAAGATACGTCAAGGCAGTGCGGTGCCTTGTAGAAGAAGTTATCGATATAGGTGGTAGAGAGGTTGAGCTTTGCAACGACATTCTTATCCAACAATTGTTCCCAGGAAGAAGAAGATCCGGTTTTGGTTTGTCCTCTGAGATCAAATCCGAACTATGCAGTTCAGGTTTCATGTCTTTGCCTGAGAATCATGAGCTTCATATCAAAATCTCCAAGCTTCTGAGTTTGTTGCAACAGGTAAGTCACTATAATCTGAGTTTGTTGCAACAGGTAAAATCACTATAATTTCCGGGACAATTATGAAAATAGTCTATATTTTAAAAATTAACAAAATTTTCTAAGTTTGATGAACTCTAAACTCCAAATTTTAAACTTTAATTAATCCTAGACCCAAATCCTCAAAACTTTTCAATATTGAATCCTAAAATCTAAACAAAATGGTCTATTCCCTTATTTTTGAAAGAGTAAGTCTATTTTCAAAATTTAGATCTTTTAAAGATTTTGTTCCCCCCTAATTATCCCATAATCTAGTCATTTGGTGTTAGTTTCAACTTTGTTTTCCTGGTTAAATCCGGTTTACTTCCGCCGGTATTTCAACAGGTAGAAGAAAGGTTTGACATTTACTGGAATCAGTTGAAGCAAGTGATTTCATCATTTGAGGAAATAGCAGGAGAAGGATCATCCAAAGTATACACCGGTTTAGCTCTTCAAGCCATGACTCGACATTTCGGTTCTCTCCAAGAAGCTATACTCTCTCAGCTCAACTCTCTTCGTCGGAGATTCATCATCTCTCAAGATGTTGTTCCCAAGATCATCAGTTCTGGTTTGTCACAGCTTAGCTTGTTCGATTGCAACACTTCATCATCGCTTCAGCGTCTCGGTTTGGTTCAAGGACCACAGAGACATGCTTGGAAACCAATCAGAGGCTTGCCCGAGACTTCTGTTGCGATTCTCCGAGCTTGGCTCTTCCAACATTTCTTGCATCCGTCAGTTTTCTTGCTGCTTAAGTAATTTAACAGTAGAGATGGAAGTAAAATGTTGGAGAAATAACATTTTGATTGTTGTAATGAAAGCAGTTACCCGAATGATGCAGAGAAGCTGATGCTGGCGTCTCAAACAGGGCTTTCCAAGAACCAAGTACACTCCCTCTGAATCAGATCCTGCATTTTCTTATATTAAAAAAAGTTGTTTTCATGAAGATTCTGATTGAGATAAATTTTTGTGTGGTCAAAGGTATCAAATTGGTTTATAAATGCTCGAGTTCGACTCTGGAAACCGATGATAGAAGAGATGTACAGAGAGGAGTTTGGAGATTCCTCAGATGAATCCATGCAAAGAGAAGGCAATGACGATTCAAACTGACTGATAAAAAAAACAGAACACAGGTTCGCGCCATCTATGGTTCTTCTCTTCTTTTGATGAGTTTGTTAGTCAATTCTATCCCTTCTTCTTTATGTTTCTATCTTTACTCTTTCCGAAAATCAGTATTGTAATGTGCACTGGACTCAAGTTTCTTCGCTTAGCCTAGTTTTGTTACAGCCTGAAAAAAATGTTTTTAGTTTTGAATCTTTTGATCATAAGATGAGAAAGATTGCAACAAATGAAAAGATAAAAACATCATACATACGCAGAAACTTGATGAAATCGTTGGGGACAACGTAATCACGATCTGCACTATAGCTAACATCCGCGCTTCAGTACATGTGTTACGCATATCTGCTCCACTGAATCCCTACAAAGACAGTTTTTAATAAAAAAAAAAGATTTTGTTCTGTTTTGCTTAAACAAACACAAGAACATTTATGTGTGACGAATCCTCAGATACCTTTTCGTAATCGATTTCTCCTTGTTTAGTTATACCAAAAGCATGAATCTTAAGGATTCTCGTTTTAGAATCTTCATTAGGCAATGGATCAAAGAAGCGCAGGGTCAAGAACATCAGGTCTGTTTGTTGCCATTATTACTCACCTAAACAAACGAAATTTGTAGAAATTCATGGTTCATAAGCGAGTTTCCGCTAGCATCAATCTCATCCATGCATAAAGATGATACAAGGCTTTAACCAGAAGAAAAATTACAGCTTATCAATAAGGAAACAATACAAATCATAACAAGAAGTAAGCAAGAAAAAAAAAGAAGAAGAGAACTTACTTGATGATCAGGAGCATATCTAAACATCTCTTTCACTAACAATGAAAAAATTGAATCGATATTGCTAGCGATTGCTCTGGCTAACAATGTACCATGAGGTCCATAGAGAAGTACTTCCTGTTAAACCACCAAGATCTGAGTAGCTAACATCGCCATGATCTCGATACACCATCTTCTAAATCAATGGATTAACCTGGAATCCAAAAGAGATATCAAACAAAGACAGAGAAATCCACAAAAGAAGTTACCTTAGGAGGAAGAATTCTCATTATTTGTCAACGTTTTTCTTTCATTGATCAAGATGACGAAAGCGAGCTACAAAAGCCTTAAAAGTTTCAATCAAGAGGACGAAGGCTTTACGATTCTGAGTTTTTTTTTTTTCTCCTTTGCTACCATTACTTCGACGGCACTCTACTCAAATACTCATTTCAACTCCGTAATTCGTAATAAAAACACCATTACAGAAAAACAACGTTTCCTCTGCGGTAAAGTTGTAAATTTCTATTAACAGAATAAAAAAGAAACATTGAGAAATTCGTTAAAAAAATTGCCCAAATTGGTCTACAACTATTATACAAAAAGCCTCCTCTGCAAAACCCGGTTCCATGGGAGCTAACCAGAGATACACAAAGAACATACCCATGAGCTGATGAAAAAAAACCCAGTTCAATGATCTCATATCTCATCGTAAAGCACGAGCCTTTGCGTGTTGCAACACTTCTTTGAGCACCGAAGCTATTCGATGCGACATATGATGTTCCAAAAACATCTCCTTCACTCTCTCATACCCATTTCTGCCCATTGTTAGCCGTAAATCAGCTTGCATCGCCAATTTCACTATGTTCTTGGCAAGAGGTATCACGCCTTCTTTACCTGCACTGTGTAACAGACCAGTCGTTCCGTTCACCACAATCTCCATTGTACCTCCGGCTGCAGTACCTAGTACAGGTAACTTAAAGGCCATGGCTTCGATTGTTATTCTCCCAAAGCATTCTCCTCTGGCTTGGGAGTTTTGGACAAGGACGTCAATGGCAGCTACATATGGAGCTACGGATAAGGTTTTGTTGACAAAGTGAACATAGTTCCGAAGTTTCTTCTCTTGGACAAAGTTGCGTAGTTCTGTCTCGAACTTTGTCTGTCGGCTCATGTCGCTTCCTACAACTACTGCATGCATTGTTGGTACCTGAAGTTTCTTTTCCTTGATAATTTCAAGACTTTCGTGAAAGGCTCGGAGGAACAGGTCCTGGCCTTTTCCGCGCGATACACCTGAAATGATAACAAACTAAATAAATTCTTCGGTAACAGATGAATACATAACTCTTGCTCCTGTAAAGATGATACTTCGGAGGAAACTGAGAAACAGAAAGACTTGCTTACTATTAATAATGCCAAATACTATGTCTTCATTCCGCACTCCAAGAGATTCTCGCACGTGCTCACGGAGAACTCTCTTGGCAACACTATCTTCAGCTACTTCCATCAATTCGTTGCTATTTCCTAGATGCACGACGTAAGTTTTGGGCATTTTAATCCTGCATTCCAACAATGTTAAGCTATATGAAGAAGAAAAAACTGAAATGGGGCAACACTCTACATAAACATATGAGTTTTCTGTATATCATTAACGTGAAGGAGGAGGTGTAAAAGAGGAAAACGGACCCTAGGCGAGCCTGAGTTCTGTTTTTCCAGTATTGAGCTGTTGCGTGGGAATCAATCATGGCTCCTGCAACAGACGGGAGGTGTTTGACCAAATCTGGTTTGAAATAGTGCCCTCTCATCTCATGAATCCACCAGAGGATCTTGGGAAGAACTTTGCGAACATCTTCCTTGAGAACGGCATCGAGCCATTTCCCAGCCACAGCAGTATTTAGAACAATCAAATCAGCCTTGAGAGCTGTATCTATGGCTTTCTGACCCTTTGCAGAGATGACCTGCAGACAGAGAGTTCACCCAAAAAAAACGCTAAATTTGGAAGGGATGTGAGGGAAGCAGATGAGATAATTAAGACGAGACTCGAACCTGCACTCCTCGATCCAACATCTTGTGTTCCAAACTGTACATAACCTCATCTGCTTCGAGTGGCTTCTGATTAGTGATCCAAACAACCTCAGCACCAACTCCTCTTAACAAAAACGCCAATTCCATTAACAGCAAAGGTCCACCTATGTCACACAAAGTCATCATCGCCTCTCAGCAAAAAAACAAAAAAAAAAGATGATTTTACGGAGAACCCAGATCAAATCAGCACCTGAGAGCGATAACTCATGGGAGACTAATAAAACGAGCTTCGATTTCATGAAGCCTAGAGGATTCGGAGCTGAACGAAACCTCTCCTCCACGAATTGGTGGCCGCTAATCTTACCATCAACGCTGCAGGGGTCAAAGCTAGATCTCACTAGAATCACCCCCACGGTTGATACACACAAAACCAACAAAATCATCAGAGCCCATCTCTTCCTTTGCATTGTCGACGGCTTGCCCATTGCTTTCTCCGCTACAGATACATACTACGGTGTAAGAACAAGCTAATGATCTCCGAAGAATATTCCGGCGTGGAAGCTTGTGATATTAATCGAAAGGAGAATTGGAGAAAATTGGATCACTGTCTGTCGCAGCAGATCAAAGGCTTCGCCGCTTCAAAGAAACAACCTTTATTTTATTTTTTGGCCTGAGAACCTCGGAAAGGAATTTTGGTCTTTAAAGCTTTGCAATTCACGCCGTTTTTGGCGTTTTCACAATATTCATGAAGAAAGTCTTGCCGTTTTTACGAGAGTGTAACTTTTTCACTTTCTTAGGATTATCCCTCTGGGCCAGCGAGAAGGTTAAGTAGACACTTGCAAACCGTAACCGTATTTCGGATCGTAACCGGACCGTTTTCAAACCGTAACAGACCGTAACCGTATAAAACGGTTAAAAATCATAACCGTTAATCATAAAAATATATTAGTTATGGTTAATAGAATTACTAACTGTAACCGTTAATTACCCGTAACCGTATCAAAACCGTCGGTTAATCGCAAGTTTAAAACCTTAAATTTTTAACCGTAACCGTTTTTAAAATAAAATAAAAATATTAATAATTTATTATGTATAAGTATAAATAACATAACATATAAACATGATGTATAATCAAATAATATCTAATCCATTAATTAATAGTGAACGTACTAAAAACTGTGATTTAAATCGTTCAATTTCCCCCACTAAATCCACTCCATTCACTATCACTAGGCACTACCTTTTTATTATTAATCAAATCATTCTTAGTTTACATAATAATAGAATTCATGGTTATTTATCTAATTTACCACATAAAAGTTTGAATCATATAATCATAATTTCATACTATAAATTTTAGCTTTATATTAGTTGATATCATCGTCAAAATTTTGGTCGATATATCATTGTCTATAACTTTTTGACGGAAATTAAATAAATTTATGGATATATCATTGATGTTAATCGTATCATAGTCATCAAATAACATAACCATATCTAACCGTAACCGTAATAACCGGAACCGCATTAACCATAACCGTTTTAACCGTATATTAAATGGTTAAGGTTAACATAAATTTGTAACTGTAACCGGTGGTTATGAAACCGTAACCGTAATAACCGTAACCGTGGTCATGCCTAGGCGAGAAGTTTTCCTTAAAACAGTAAACTCCACTTTCATTTCTTAGCTTAACTTGATTTTAACAAGAAGCCAAAAAGAAACAAAAAAACAAAGAAGAGTAAGAAACAAAGGAAAAAAATAACGCAAATGCCAAAACAAAAAAGCAATTAATCGAAGAAGAAAAGCATCAAAGCGGAAGAAATTAATTTATAGAAAAATTGAACCCTAATACAAAGTAAAATCAGTGCAAAAATACCAATTAAAAGCTGCGAAGGAACTGGTAACGCTAGTGTTGGTGAAGAACTGTTTGCAACGACGAGACGACCACCTTTCTCTCAACTTTAAAATTTAAATTTATAGTTTAATTTTTTTTTAAATCGAAATTGGACGCTATCAGTAGCTTGTTCGACGAGGAGAATGCATATCACGTACTTGGTGTTACCATTGGATAAGAGTCATCAAGATTATGAATGGAAACCTGTTATAACTAATAACTATTCATCGTATGGAAATAACGTGTGTAGCAAGATGTGTATTTTGTGGATCAAGTATTGTGAGTCATCAAATCACGATTATGAAGTGAAACTCGTAAAGTCCAAAAGAAAGAATTATCTAGATCTCGGTATATTTTTATCATATTTAATTTGTGTTTAAGAAAGTTTACATTATGTAAATGTTAACATTATGTCAATATTATAATTGTATATATGTATCTTATGATCTTGTACTAAACATAAAGTAAATATGTTAAAAATATATTGGAATCTAGATAATTTTTACTTCAGACATCTGGAGCTTCACTTCATAGTTAGGATTTATAATGGCCCACAATACTTGATCCGTAAGGTTCCCCAAATTATTTTCAATACATATCATGTTACAGGAATGGAAGAATGCATGCACGAATTTTTGTTTTTTTTGGTACTTAGACCCCAAAACTAAGTATAAACTTACTAATTTCACATTTTAATATTAAGAAAAATATTAGATTTTGTCAACACACCAATAGGTGATATTGTGATAAAAATAATATTGGTTTTGATATTGCTTTAAACTTTATGGAATACAATGGAAAGTTGGCTTTTATTGTAAGAAGATGTAAGAAGAGACTGCTTTCATGATATTAACTAGATTATGGATCCGTGCTGTGCACTTGTTGATTGTTACCTATGAATGTTTATATTTTGTATTCATATAAGTAGATATACTTTTTTTAAATGGAAGATACCTTATCTTTTTTTATTAATCAATGTATGTATGGCTTATATGCGCAGCACGGGTACTATCATAGTTATAATATATGTTGAGTGTCTAGAATTTGTTTTGTAGGAAGGTGATCTGAAAATCTATATATAAATGTAGTATCATTTCATATAAATTTGTTAGAAAAGTAAAATATCATATCATATATTGTAATATATATCTACAATATCATATATAAAATCATGGACCAAAGAAATAACACGGACAAATTCAAAATTAGAGAATTGAAAAATATAAAGACTTACTTTACTTACCGTACTTACCGAACGGACAAGTCTAGCATAGCCGGATAAAGATTTTTTTTAACTCCACACGTTTCCAACTCTCTCTTGATCAAATCACTTAGATTTAGACTTGTTGAAGTAAAAAATGAAATCGTTGGGCTTGATCCTTTGTTGATAATAAAGCTCAAGTCTCAAACATTGTCTAACATTGGTTAAATTCACTTGCTCTCCAAAGAGCGGTTTTCTCGATCACCACCAATTAAGTGGACCCTTCACTTACTAATACCACTTCGTCTCTAGTTTCTTCGTCATATTCCATTGCAAGTGAATCAATTACATAGATAATTGTAATCAAGGTAAGGTTAGATTCTCAATTCATTATATCATATTCTTTCGTCTAAATGTAAGTATATGTATCTGTTTCGTTTTATTACAGAGCTAAATTTTTCGGGCAGATTGTTTGAAATTGTATATACAAGATGTTGAAAATCATTTGTGGACTAATCAAATAATTGAATTTTTACATTTTTAGAATTTTGTAACGTAAAAATATGGTTTTTTCCATACAGCGACGATGATGATGAGATCATTTTTTCTCCAAGAATAAACTCATCTAGTTTAACGGTGCGACTATATATTGTTTTTTTAATCGACTGCGACTATTTATATATTAAGAATATTAATTAGTTAAATAATTACCAACAAAAAAAATTAATTAGTATAAGCTGTCATAATATACGTGTTCAAAAAGATGTTTATCTGTTTTTTTATAATAAATGTGGGAAGAGCTTTTGTCCAAACAAAAACTGTTTTAGTTTCGTTATTATCTCTAGTACTGGTTCTTTGAATACGACGGTGTGATTCCATTTTTCTCCAATAATTTGAGAAAAATAGGCCAGTTTAACCGAAAACAAAAAAAATATATATTTTTTTACTTTGTTCAAATTTTTCTTAGGCACTAATCGGGCGTTCGAATTAGCCTATCACTTAGCAAAAAAATCAGAAATTAATTTGAGATTAACTAAAAATTATTTTTAAACTATTTTTTTTAAGATTACAGTTTTTATTATTATTATTTCAAATCTCATCATAAATCGCTTTATAAATCACATTCATTTAACATACTTTAGAAAGTTAAATGACTTGATCCATTAAATTTATTTATTTTTCTCATATTTCACCTGGCGGCTATCAATTCTACACTAAATTAAGTTTATCCGGAAAAAAAACGAAAAAAAAAAAACAAAATTCTCTCACAAATAATGTTTTTTAACACATTGATTCCCCTTGAAAGGTTTGTGTCGGCTGTTCCAATCTACGAAAAATCCACACTCAACAAAATAATAAAAAGGAATCAATGAATAAAACAAAAATAAAGAGAAGAGAAAAATCAACATTTATTAATATGGACACAAAGCCGTTAGCTTCCGCCTTCCGTGAGCACCAATCCACAAGGCAATATCGCGTCCAAGTCTTTTCTTTTTGGCCACTTTCACCAACCCTCGCGTCCGACACATCTACCTTATTTATTTCATTTCTCATCATTTTATTTCAATTCTACTTTTTCTTATTATTTATTACACAACCTCCATAGATCCCTTGGGACAAGGGCATCGACCTATCAGAAAACTCTAAACTCTTCCTTTTTTTAATTGTTTTTATGAGATTAGGAAAGAGTATTTATTCATAAAAACAATAAAAAGGATCTATGGAACAACAATTACATGAATACAACAACAAAAAAAGCAGA
Organism: Eutrema japonicum; assembly: GCA_030161315.1. Taxonomy (NCBI): domain Eukaryota; kingdom Viridiplantae; phylum Streptophyta; class Magnoliopsida; order Brassicales; family Brassicaceae; genus Eutrema; species Eutrema japonicum. Next base: position 7,572,136 of record BSQW01000006.1, on the reverse strand, counting down.
TCGACCTAAATCTACTAACAACAAAACAAAAACGACAAATAATATAGCATGTAACACGAAACTGTTAAAGAAACATGTAGAAACACAAAAAATTAAGCACTCAAATGAAACTAGAAGAAAAAACAGCAATCACATGCCAAAACGCGGACCATTCCGTTTATGCCACAGTTCAAAAGAACTAGAGTTCTCATCGTAGTTGCCATAAATATTATTCCGAAGCAAGTCCTCAAACCTTATAGAAATAGATGTCTACAACTTTTTTGAAAACTGACACGATCTCCAGCACTATCTAGCAGACCAACTTGCAATCGACAACACGGGAACCCGGGTGGGCAATCAGAGAAGCTGCCTCCAACCAAAGCAATCTTAGGAACAAACTCCCACAGTGACAAGAAAATAGGTTACATGGATTACATCTCATATATATATATATATATATATATATGTAACTTCTTGATCAATTAAGAAAATATGTTTATTTGCTAGTCAAATAATTGGATTTTTCGTTGCAAGGAAGGAAATTGGGTAGTCACCAACTGGTTGTTAAGGCCCTTTAATTCCTCAATTAAGCCATTGAGCAGACACACTTCTTCCTCAAAGAACACTTCTGGCAAATCAAATTATCTAGATATAGGGGTAGTTTTGTAATTTAATAGCTCAATATTTAACTTATTGATGTGTTGACATTTCTACTTGTTTATTAGTTATGAATTATTTAAAAGAAAAAAAAATTGAATAATGGAGTTAATCAGTTTCCACATTTGCACGTCAGCTAATAAGAAATATGTGCCCAATGGCCAATGTATTACGCGAAGAAAACACGTATAGGATACCCCAGAAATTGTTTAACTACAGTAATTATAAAGAGTTTATCACTATAGTATATATTATAGATTAATTAGTTATTTAGTTATGACGTATCGCGTCACGTAACACATGTTTCATGTTCGCTTATAACCAGGGATTCACAATTATGTACGAAATAAAAAACATATGTTGTTGCCTCACACTACTAACCTATGATTTTATCAGCACAACCACAACTAATTTGAGATGCTTAGTTAAACTAATCAATTAAGCTTTGGTGGACAACATTTATAGTAAAAACAATTCAACGGTTGCTTGAATTTATGTCCAAGCTATTAAACTTCTAAACAAAAAAAAATATACAATACCAAAATTCAACTGTTTTTTTAAAAAAAATTCTCATTTTTTTATATTCTATTTATTTGAATATAAGCACCAAGTCAAGTCAATTGACAACACAGTATTCGTTACCGTTCAATAATACTTTTTCTGTTTCATAATAAGTGTTATTTTGGCACTTTACACACAAGTTAATAAAATATATTGAAATTCAATTATACTCTTCAAATATATAATAATTCTTGGAATTTTTCATTAAAACTGAGGTTAAATTATGTATTGTGTACCAAAATTTGCATTAAAAATCTAAAGTGACATTTTTTATATATAAAAAAAAAGTTAAAATGACATTTTTTTGAAACGGAGGGAATATTTGTTTGTTTATGGATTGAAATATAATAAATGCATATAAAAAGTCGTATTTCTAAAAATATTCTCTATTATCTATAAATAATAATCCAAACAGAAAAAAAAAATTGAATATTCTGCTCACGCGTGCTATTCTCTAACTGGTTGGCACAGAAAATACCAAAATAAATAAATAAATGATATAGAAGCTTCGGTGGAATAAAACACAATAAATAATTACTGGTAGAGATTGTCAAATTTCTTCCAAAGATAATGATATTATTGTTGATATTTGTTAGAGATTATTTTATTTAATTCTAAAATCTGCGGTTTGTTGTCGAGGTTCCAATGATAAGATGGGTTGGTTCTGTTCGACAAAAAAAAAGGGATTTTTGTTTATAATAATTGCAATTATTAATCGTCTCTTGGGATTGGATGTCTTCTTCTCTTTTCTCTCTCTCATTTTGTCTTCAACTATTCGAAGCTCTTCTCTTTTCTTGTGTTCCCTGATTCAGCCACATCCACAATCTCTCTTTTGTAGGGCTTTAAACTCTCTCTCTCTCTCAGGTTGTGATTTACTTTATTAGTATATTTTAATAATCGATTGTTCTTGATTCGAAGCTATGATTGATCTGTACTGTGATTGATATATAAAAAGCTTTTCCTTTTTGGATAGAAATTATCATCTTCTCTGTGTTAATTATCTTCATCGCTTATGAAAGTATGAAATCATCATCATCAGGGAAAAGAATAAATAAAAAATAAACACTTTATATTTTGATCTTTCATCATCCTCTGTTTTTTGTTTTTGTTTGAAGTTTTAGCGTCACTGAAATTGAAGTGGAAAAGACTTTCTTCCGTATAAAGATTAGGGTTTTAATTCTTTCCTAAATTGGAGGTTTCTGGGTTTCATTTCTTTTTTTTTTTCTTGAATTTTTCCATCTGTAATTGCGGCGTGAGAATACGATGTTTTAACCTCATCTCAAGATTGTTCCTTTTATTATCCAGAAATCGGTTTTAAACTTACACGTCTCTCTCTCTCTTTCTCTTACAGGAAATCTCGTTTTCGGACGAAACTGAGAGACTCACTGTAACAACATTTTTTATTACAAAACAAATCCATGGCGGCTTATTACCCAACTGGTGTCGGCATGCAATCTCTGTACCAAGAATCCATCTACCTCAACGAACAACAACAACAACAAGCTTCTTCTTCCTCCGCCGCATCTTTATCCGAGATAGTCTCCGGCGGAAACTGTCTGGAAATCCCTAACTCCGGTGGTGTACGAAACGAGATGGTTTTTATCCCACCAACAAGCGACGACGTCGTCGTCACAGGTCTCAACGGAAACGTGAACGGAAATGTAACGGTCTCAAGCAACGATCTAAGCTTTCACGGTGGAGGACTTTCCTTAAGCCTCGGTAATCAGATCCAATACCATTACCAGAATCTCTCCAACCAGTTGAATTACAATAATTCCAATCCTTCTTTGTCTGATGAGAATGGGAAGAGTCATCATCATCATCATCATCCTCAATCTGAGCAAATTCCTTTCTCTGGTTACAACAATGGAGTCGGATTCTACAACAATTACCGTTACGAAACATCAGGGTTTGTCAGTAGCGTTCTGAGATCTCGTTACCTTAAACCAACACAGCAATTGCTCGATGAAGTTGTTAGTGTCAGGAAAGATTTGAAATTGGGGAGTAAGAAGACCAAGAACGATAAAGGTCATGACTTTACTAATGGGTCGAGTGATAACAGCACAGCAAATGAGAAATTGCAGCAGGAGGTATCTCCTTCAGAACGTCAGGAACTTCAGAGCAAGAAGAACAAGCTCTTGACAATGGTCGATGAGGTAATTTTTTAATTAAAAAGCCACAATTTTTGGAATAAGCTTTTTATTGTTGATGATTTTGCAGGTAGATAAAAGGTATAACCAATATTACCATCAAATGGAAGCTCTAGCTTCGTCTTTCGAGATGATAACAGGTCTTGGAGCAGCTAAGCCTTACACATCGGTCGCTCTGAATAGAATCTCCCGCCATTTCCGCTGCTTGCGGGATGCGATAAAAGAGCAGGTTCAGGTGATCAGAGGTAAGCTTGGGGAGAGAGAGACTTCAGATGAACAAGGAGAGAGGATACCGCGTCTTAGGTATTTAGATCAAAGGTTGAGACAACAGAGAGCTTTGCATCAACAGCTTGGAATGGTTAGACCAGCTTGGAGACCACAAAGAGGCTTACCTGAAAACTCTGTCTCTATACTCCGCGCTTGGCTCTTTGAGCATTTCCTTCATCCGTAAGTGTTTGATTTAGAGACACTTTCTCTTTTGCTCCTCTTTGCTTAAGTAGTAACCATTTCAAGCCTTTTGTAGATATCCTAAGGAATCAGAGAAAATCATGCTGGCGAAGCAGACAGGGCTATCGAAAAACCAGGTAACAGAAAAAGGCGAGATCTCACTTTTGTTATTGGATCAATCTTTGGTTTTTGATTGAATGGTTCCTCTGCAATTTTTTAGGTTGCAAACTGGTTCATTAACGCGAGAGTTCGACTATGGAAACCGATGATCGAAGAGATGTATAAAGAAGAGTTTGGAGATTCATCAGAGTTACTCATTAACTCTAATCAAGACAACAACAGCAACAAAATGCAGGAAACATCTCAACCCAAACACGAAGATTCTTCTTCGCAGCAACAGACTCAGGGAAACAACATCGCATATACATCTGATGCAGAAGAAAACCTCGTCTTTGCAGATCTGAAACCAGACCGTGCTACTGGAGACTACGACAGCTTGATGAACTATCATGGGTTTGGTATCGATGATTACAATCGCTACATTGGCCTTGGAAACCAGCAAGATGGCAGATTCTCTAATCCCCATCAATTACATGACTTTGTTGTCTGAAAAGTCTATGATTCTTGAAGCGCAAGAAAAACGCGCGCTTTCCGCATTTTTATAGATTATATATATCTGTAATGTTTGTTGTGGCATATATAAAGGTTAGATTTTTGTGAAAACCGTAGGTGTTAGTCTTTACATTTGTATATGAAATTGAGCCTTATGTACACTTTGGTAAGCCAATATTGTAATGTTTTGTGTATAATCTTCATGGTGGTATAAGCAAATACTTTCAAGTATTTGAACTAAAAATTTGTTACTGTTACAACTTACAAGTGCGAATCTGGTTTTCTCATCTCCTTTCATACTTTATTTAAGGCATGTTTCAATTGTAAACATGGAGATCATTCTAGATCAAAAAAACGTCATGCTGTTCCGTTTCTCCAACAAGAAACCGCACGTAATGGAGATTACAGAACTTCTTAGAGGCTCTGTAAATGGCTGGCAAATTCTCTAATCTCTCTAAAATCATAAGTTTGTTTCATAACTAAAAATTATCCCCATAGGTTACACTGAAACACACAAAATATCCAAAAAATAAACGTTAAAAACAGCTCTGAAGGCTAAAGCTGAAGCTCAATATCTGTTTTTTACAAAGCTTTCCTAAATAACCCACATTCCTCTGATCCAGATCGAGGGGTTTCATCAAAGCTGAGATGTCTGGTTAAGTCCCTGAAATGTGTATTATTATCGGTTATTACGAGACCGTTTCAAATCTCCTAAATTAGTAAAACACGAATGACATTTCAGTGTATAGATCTTTACCTCTATGCTTGACGAAGAGCGGTTACTACGATGTCTAGACCAAAACCCTTTCTTCAATGCAGAGTCTTTGGACGAGGGTTTAGTCCACTTGGAGCTGATAGAAGCGAAGTGCCATTTCAAGAATGACTTAGACGAGCCTTTGTTACTACAACTAGGTTCCATCTTCAGAGCTTTTCCTTCTCGTTTACCCGTCTTCTGGAACATAAACTCATCGCATTCACTCTCGCAGTAACTATCCACCACACGGTTTTTACATCTTTTGTAGTGCTTTGCCTTCGCTTCTGCATCCGCCTTTAGGGCTTTTCTCGTTATTTTCGCAACCCGTTTCTCCCCAATCATGCATATGGGGCAAGCAGGATCATACTTCTCTATCTCGGTAGTCATGGTTTCTAAGCACTCTGCGTGGTAAACATGGCCACACGCAAGAACAGCAGCGATTGGGAGCTCGAAAGTGGCAATAGAAGACCTCTCGGTTAGCAACTTTGAGCAAGCTCCACAAGTCTGCTGATCGACAATGGAAGGGGAGAAAGAGAATCTGCTGCTACCACCACTAAGTTTCCGTCTGCCAGAGCCTAAGTGTTCGCTATCAAAGGACCATCTCTCCCTTTGAGAATACGCCACGAGCTCAGAAAAAGTGTTCAAGGACCAGCCACCTTCAGAAGAAGCGTAATGGGATCCAGTGGCGAAGTCATTACTACAGGTCGAAAGCACAAAGGATGACCTTCCTTCAGAGACTGAGTAATTATTATTTGGGGATTTCAATCCTAAAATTTGACTATCAGAAACCTGCCTAAACAACTGATGCCCGGGAGAACGCCGAGCCCGTCTTGATGGGGTGGATTTAGGAGGAAGCAACCGTGTGTGAGCCGATGAAAGATCACAGACAGGAGTGGAAAGAGAAGGCGTGGAGAACAAAGGCTTCGGAAGAGCTGATGGAACAATACTTGGTGAGTCAGCTAAATTCTTCACCTGAAACATTGAAAAGCCAGAGAGTGGTTAAGAGGAACACACGAAAAAAGGGAAAACCCGGCACTCCTAACCTCAAAATGAAGCTCCAACTAGAGAAAAGTAGATTATCTCACCTCGATGGGATCATGGCTTGCCAAGGATGAATCTGCGGCACAGAAAAGAGTAACATAAGACACAGCAAGTATAGAATAAGCAAGCTGAATTCATTACAGTAAAAATGCTTCTTGGTTACAAGCTAGAATATGGTCACAGACATCCTACTTAAAATCTCTCTGGCAACTATATCTAGTCAAGTACAAGATAGAGATAACGAAAAGTAGCAACCCCACGAAGAATGCTCTTCCATCATTGATGAAACGAAAAGATTCAAGGAAAGAAGTAAAGACCGACTCAAAATAACGGGTTAGATCATAAACAGATAAAGCTGGCAATAGTTACCTGAAGAAAGTGGGACAATCGAATTTGTGGCCATATCTGGGGTGGCTGATTTCTGAGAGGCAGGAGTCCCAAAATGGCCATCAGGAGGGGTTCCTCCCTCAGATAGAGTTCCTCTTTCAGAGCCTAATGACATCTTATCCATGCTAATCCCCCTACTCCCAACATACGGACTGTAATAAGGTGAACCCTCAATCTCATCAGCCACCCGTCTCCTGTTGTCACGCCGAAAACTCCATTGTGGCGAGCATGCTGAATTCCGATGAAGAGCTGCACCCGCAGGTCCACTACTAGGAGGAACCTTTCTGTCTTTCACAGCTACACAGCAAACTGAACCCATGATAGTGTCTCTCTATTTATATGATTCCAAATACTCTGCTTAACACCAACTTGCACGTCCTCACGCAGTAACAGCCACTTATCTTCTTCCTGTAGAATAGATCATAGCAGGGATCGAAAAATGAGAGATTTTTACAACCAAATAGAAGAACCAACAAAGGAGATTAATGATTTCAAATACCAAGAAAAAGTCCATTGAACAAATCTCGAAAGCAAACTCAAATATCCTAATTCTGATAATCTTCTTGTAATCAAATATCTGAAACTATCTCACATAGTCCTGAATAACTGAGTCAAAACCCAGAGAAACGATCTAACGATACAACACAGGTAACCCAAAAAAAAACACCAACCTAAAATTCAAAGTCAATTCGTAATCACCTGAGGAAAATCCAAAGTTTGTATATCCAGCAAATGGGTAGATTCAACAACACCGATGGCGGAAACAAAGGCTCACCAGACCAAGGAATGTTTCGACGAATCAAAACAAGAAGGGCGTATAAAGAAAGGGCATACGTACGGAGACAGATCCTCCGGCGGTGAATAAACGTCGGAGACTACCGTTGATCGGCACGAACAAAAAATCGATCTGAGAGAGAGAGAGAGACGATGGGAAGAGAAAGCAGTTTTGGGTGCGTCTGCGTCTGCGTCTGCGTCTGGGGAGGAAGAAACACGCACGGGGAATTGTGCCACGTTCCTCACTTTTTCTTTTCTTCTTCTTTTTTTTATTTTCGATTTTTTATTTCTTTACTTTTGCTTTATAATAAAGTTTTGTCTGTTTTCCGAATAACCAATTGAATGTACTAAAACAAAAACAAAAAAAACATTATGTAAGTCATAAACATTAAACAAAAATGTGTGTTCTCAAAATTTTTTTTTTTTTTTTTAATTAAGTAATGAAAAAAAAAAATGGACCAATACCCTCGTGCCACATCAACGTGAATGTGTCTCAAAGTATCTCCAGCAAAACCCATGTCTCAGGAAAAAGCAAAAAAAAAATATATATTTTTTTTAATGGGAAGACATCCACAATTATGTGCAATGTGGGTGCTCGAGTTTAATAAATACATACATATTCCAAATGTTGACAGAAGAAGGGAAAAAACAAAGAGAATAATTTTTTTTTTTCATCATTTTGGATCATAACATGCTAGTCCAATAATCAAATACCCTCCATATATGGAAAGTATATAGAGTTGAACTCGACACCAGTAAGATGACCGTAAATGTGTGACAACCACTGCCTCACTTACTCTTTCTTAGAGAGAATAAATAGTTAAATAAAACAAATTCGATAAACAAATTTACTAATTACCAGTTTTAATCAAGTGGTTGTCTTTCAGTGATAATTTGTAAGTACGAAATTCCTGAGTTACTCCACTTAGTCACTCATAATTGTTTTATAAATGAGGTAGAAAAAAACTCTGATACTTATCTAAGTATCGGGGAGATTAGTCTGGATTTCGATTTGGAATCCTCTCCGATTTAAAATAAAAATAAAAAATTACCAGTCTCGAAATTTTGAAATTAATTATGTTAATTTTTATTTATCGATTAGGAGAGATTGGTGGCTTCTCGACCACAGAGAGTGCGTTCTACGTGTTACTGTTTCTTCATTAGCCGCAAAAACCAAAACTTTTCTGCCCCAACAAAAAATACTATTTAATATTCCGTACTTAACTAAATAACTCTTTTGTCAACACTTAAATAACTAAATAACTAAATTACCAGTTTTAATCAAGTGGTTGTCTTTCAGTGATAATTTGTAAGTACGAAATTCCTGAGTTACTCCACTTAGTCTCTCATAATTGTTTTATAAATGAGGTAGAAAAAAAACTCGGATACTTATCTAAGTATCGGGGAGATTAGTCTGGATTTCGATTTGGAATCCTATCCGATTTAAAAAAAAATAAAAAAAATACCAGTCTCGAAATTTTGAAATTAATTATGTTAATTTTTATTTATCGATTAGGAGAGATTGGTGGCTTCTCGACCACGGGGAGTGCGTTCTACGTGTTACTGTTTCTTCATTAGCCGCAAAAGCCAAAACTTTTCTGCCCCAACAAAAAATACTATTTAATATTCCGTACTTAACTAAATAACTCTTTTGTCAACACTTAAATAACTAAATAACTAAATTACCAGTTTTAATCAAGTGGTTGTCTTTCAGTGATAATTTGTAAGTACGAAATTCCTGAGTTACTCTACTTAGTCACTCATAATTGTTTTATAAATGAGGTAGAAAAAAAACTCGGATACTTATCTAAGTATCGGGGAGATTAGTCTGGATTTCGATTTGGAATCCTCTCCGATTTAAAAAAAATAAAAAAATTACCAGTCTCGAAATTTTGAAATTAATTATGTTAATTTTTATTTATCGATTAGGAGAGATTGGTGACTTCTCGACCACGGGGAGTGCGTTCTACGTGTTACTATTTCTTCATTAGCCGCAAAAGCCAAAACTTTTCTGCCCCAACAAAAAATACTATTTAATATTCCATACTTAACTAAATAACTCTTTTGTCAACACTTAAATAACTAAATAACTAAATTACCAGTTTTAATCAAGTGGTTGTCTTTCAGTGATAATTTGTAAGTACGAAATTCCTGAGTTACTCCACTTAGTCACTCATAATTGTTTTATAAATGAGGTAGAAAAAAAACTCGGATACTTATCTAAGTATCGGGGAGATTAGTCTGGATTTCGATTTGGAATCCTCTCCGATTTAAAAAAAATAAAAAAATTACCAGTCTCGAAATTTTGAAATTAATTACGTTAATTTTTATTTATCGATTAGGAGAGATTGGTGGCTTCTCGACCACGGGGAGTGCGTTCTACGTGTTACTGTTTCTTCATTAGCCGCAAAAGCCAAAACATTAATGCCCCAACAAAAAATACTATTTAATATTCCGTACTTAACTAAATAACTTTTTTGTCAACACTTAAATAACTAAATAACTAAATTACCCGTTTTAATCAAGTGATTGTCTTTCAGTGATAATTTGTAAGTACGAAATTCCTGAGTTACTCCACTTAGTCACTCATAATTGTTTTATAAATGAGGTAGAAAAAAAACTCGGATACTTATCTAAGTATTGGGGAGATTAGTCTGGATTTCGATTTGGAATCCTCTCCGATTTAAAATAAAAATAAAAAAATTACCAGTCTCAAAATTTTGAAATTAATTATGTTAATTTTTATTTATCGATTAGGAGAGATTGGTGGCTTCTCGACCACGGGGAGTGCGTTCTACATGTTACTGTTTCTTCATTAGCCACAAAAGCCAAAACTTTTCTGCCCCCACAAAAAATACTATTTAATATTCCGTACTTAACTAAATAACTCTTTTATCAACACTTAAATAAATACTCGCTTTTGAATCAAAATTAAGAACTTCTTTACTCTCATCTCAAGTGATATATATTTTTTTGTGTTAAAAATCTCAAGTGATATATGATATATCATGGTTTTTACCCTATTTAGGCCATGATATAAGTCCTTTTATAGAGTCTTTTCTTGTGTTTTGGAGTCTTTTAGAGTCTTTCACAGGTTATAGCACGTCTGGAGCTTAATTGGAATTATTGGAGCTTTTCTGGAGCATTCTGGAGCGAGACTGAAGTCTGATGACTAAGAGTCCGATCTGAGCACCGAGCATCGATCGATACCCCCTGGTATCGATCGACACTCATCGAGATTTCATGGGCCGCGACTAATTATGAAGTCTTGGAGAATTGCAAAAGCACCCAGAAGACTTTGATAATTACAAGAAGACCCCAAATCGTGATTTAGGTTATAAATAGGATTTTACAGCCATTGTTTAGGGATGCTTTATTTTGCTTTAGTTTAAGAGAGATTTTGGTGAGAGATAAGTCTGGTTTCCCTTCGTCCGAGATCAGATCTCAAAACCTTGTTTCTCTTTCTGATTTAATATAAGAGTATTTATTCAACATGTTTATTAATTTAATATCCATGTCTGAGTAGATCACCTGTTAGGTTTAGGGTTTTCTCATAGGGATTTCTTTGAATGCTAGGTTGATTATCTGTTAGGATTCACTATCTAAATTAGTTCTTCGCCTTAGGTTGTTCTCAAAGCTAATTCTAGGTTGACGAATCTGGAACTTAGATCTTAGGATAATTAATTAGGCACGAGAGTGCGATTAATTACCTGATAGAACCTTAGGTGAGCAAATTGATTATTCGCAAAGAGATTTGGTTTAATTGATTTGTGAACATATCAAACCTGATTTTAAAGCTGATTTAGACTTTAGGATTCGCAAAGAGATTTGGAATTTCTAGGATTTAGATTTAGATAGTTTTCGCAACGAGAGTTGGTTAATTATATTTTAGTGATTTGAGTTCTAGAACAGTGCTTAATCTGGATCCTGTTAGCTAACTTAGCTGCATTCATTGATTTCCTGAGAAATACCCTAAGCCTACATTCCCCCAATTGAATTTACAAACGTTTTACTTGCAACCCTGTTTTTCAATTACATCATCTGGTTTAGCTTGTTTCTGATCTATAGAATCTATTGAGTGATTCTTGAGTTCTTGTGTTCGACCCCTGATTTACTGCAGCAACTGCTTTAGTACTTTTTAGGGTATTAAATTGAGCATATCAATTTTGGCGCCGTTGCCGGGGACTCAATTTCGCCATTAGATTTTAGTTTAGAATTTCGACTAAGTTCGTCGGTATCGATCGATACTCACTAGTATCGGTCGATACTCCGGCGACTTCTTTTTTGGTATCGATCGACACCACTTGGTATCGATCGATACTCAACGTATTTTTCTGGTTACTTACGTGCTTTGCCTAGTGTTTTCCTTGCAGGTGTATGCCTGTTCGTGAAACCAGGAGCAACAAGAGCACTCAGCTAGTTGGACTATCACTGGAACAGCTAGCGCTTGTGGAACGCACAAACAGAAAGACCAAGCAAACATCAGGGATGAACAACCCAGTGATTTTAAGAGCTGATGAAGCTGGAATTCTGAGAGACCAAGAGGGTCATGTGTGTAATGAGAGAGGGCAACGACTTGATGAAGCTGGAAACATCGTTGTCCCTGCTCCTGTTATTGAGATTGTTGTGCCAGCTGGGCGCGGCAACGTTGGCAATGCTGCAGGTGTTCGAGCTCAGACAATTGGTGAGTACAACAGGCCAGAGCAGTTTTTCGCCAATCGGTCAGCGATTCGTCCTCCTGCTTATGAGAGGAATGACTTCGAGCTGAAACCTGCTTACTACACTCTAGTAGGACAGCATCTCTTCCATGGTCTTCCTCATGAACATCCAATGGACCATGTAGAGAAATTCGAGGACTTGGTCACTAGCATCAAGAGCAATGGAGTGTCCTACGACTATCTCTTCTGCAAGCTCTTCCCCTACTCTCTGGGTGGAGAAGCTACTTACTGGCTGAGGCAGCTATCTCCTGGATCGCTAACTAATTGGGAGGACACCAAGAGAGCCTTCCTGATTAACTTCTATGATGACGGGCGATCTGAAGATCTGAGAAATAAGATATCCACTTTTTCTCAAGGACCTACTGAGGCGTTCAAGGCTGCTTGGACAAGATTCAGATCGTATCAGAGAGATTGTCCACATCATGGATACTCTGATGTGCAGCTGCTGGGTATCTTCTTCAGAGGAGTAGATTGGAGATATCAGATGGGTCTGGACTCTTCGAGCAATGGTAATTTCAACACCAGATATCCTGAGGATGCTATTGTGTTGATTGAGAACTTTGCATCTAGTAGTAGCACCAAGAGCGCAGACTTCGAGCGCAAGAAGCTGGCTGGTAACATGGATGGGTCACAGATCGCTGAAGTGAAAGCTCAGCTGGATTCTATGCACAGTCTTCTGCTGGGAAGGACAACAAAGGCCGTCCACTTTGCTACTGAGAATGAGGTGGAAGATGTTAACTACATAGGTGGTTCTGGTTTTCAGGGTCAGCGATTCGGATACAACTCCAATCGAAACTTCACCAACAATGCTCAGCAAGGAGGGTACCAATCCCCACCACCCAAAGCTCCTGAGAGTAAGATTGAGGCTATGCTTGAACACCTGGTTCAAGGGCAGGAGAAGATGACAGCCACCTTCAATGGTAAGATGGACACCATGTACACTGATTTGAGTGGAAGGATCGAGGCACTAAATACGAGTCACAGGATGCTGGAAACTCAAGTAGCTCAGACTGCAGCAAATTCCAAGGGAAAATCGGTTCATGCACACGTCAATGCGATCTCCTCAAGTGCAGAGAATTACGAAGAGGATTCTGAAATCGCCAGAGCATCGATCGATACCCCCAGGTGTCGATCGATGCCGGTTACAATTCTGAAACGGGACACTTCCAAAACCCGTGTATCGATCGATACCCCACTGGTATCGGTCGATACCAAGGCAATTTCTGAGGAGACACATGATATTTCGACCAAGGAGCCTCAAGTAGCAGCAGCACGGTTCAGTATCGCCCAATTTTGGGAAGACTATGAAACGAAGTGTCAGGCAGCGATAGCTAAGGAACGAGCTGAGAAAAGAGCTCGCAAGCCCAAGAAGGAGAATCCTGTACCTAAACACCTCAGAGATCCCATCTCTCCAAAGCAGCTGCGTGGCTTTGAGAAGATGGTAAGAAGGATTTCCCCTGATTCAACCTTTGAAGAAGCCCTAGAGTGCCGTCCTCTGCTAAGTCACTTCAAGGATTGCAGAGAAACTGAGGAAGAGATTAAGGCACTCTTCATTAAGGCTAGAGGTCCACCTCCACTGAGACAGTTGACCCCAAGGGAGGATCCAGGGAAATTTCTAGTTCCATGCTCTATCTCTGGAGTTGAGTTCAAAGAGTCTCTTGTCGACTCAGGGGCTAGTGTCAATGTCATCTCAAGGGCAATTGCAGAGCGGTTAGGAGCTGATATTCGATCACCAGAGGCATCTATCACATTCGCGAACAACTCCACCTCGCTTCCACACGGTACTATCCATGGTTTGCTGGTCAAAGTAGGAGACTGTCTAGTTCCTACTAATTTTCAGGTTGTAGAGATGGGTGCAATATCTCGTATGCCTATCCTTTTGGGACGACCGTTCATGGCTGCTGCAGGCGCGATCATAGACACACCTAATAAGAGAATCTCTTTCTCTTACATTGACAGAGGGGTCTATTATGGTGTCATTCCCCCTAGGAGTGCTCCCACACATGTGTCTAGCATCGAGGTTGTCACAGGAGAGTCGCTAGCGATTGATATTTTGGAAGAGCCTCCTGATGAGCCTACTGTCGCAGATGTTCCAGGTGAACCGCCCAGCACCCCCAAAGAAGTTGCCAAGAAAACTAAGGCAACAAAGAAGATGGCCAAGAGCAACAAAGTTGAGAATCCCCATGTCACTTTGATACCTCAGAAGTGTAATGGAGATTCGATTGAGTACAAGGTCAAATGCAAAGGAGCCTTGAAGCCATTCTCTAAGGCAAGAGTCCTTCTTACTTCTGAGCTGAAAGAGAAAGGGCAGGAGTTTGTGGACAGCATGCTAAGCAGAACTTTGAAGCTAGTAATGTCAAGTGATGGAGCCTGTTTTGGTGCAAGCTCTCACTCTTATCCAGCCTGAAGGGCGTTACAGTCAAGCTATTGACGTTAAACGAGCGCTTGGTGGGAGGCAACCCACTTGTGAGTCTGTTTTTGATTCGTTTTTATTTTTATTTTCGTTTGTTTTGAGTCTGTGTCAGGATGAACAAGGAGCAACTCGAAATCGCCTAAGCATCGATCGATACCCCTATGGTATCGATCGACACCAATCGCGGATGAAAATTCACAAAGTCGATCTAAGCATGGTATCGATCGATACCATGCCGTGTGTCGATCGACACCGACTGTTCCAGAACGGTAATTTCTTGTTTCTCTTCGTTCTATCCTTTTTCTTTGTTTCTTTCACTGACTCTAGGCTAGATAACACTGAGGACAGTGTTGTTCAAGTCTGGGGGAGGTGTCTGCTGACATTGTTTTCGTTTTTCTTAGAGTCAGTCGTTTTATCGAGTCAAAACTGTTTTATTGAGTCAAAATTTGTTGGAGATGATGATCCTGTGCTTGAACCTATTGATTTGATTTTGTTTTTGAGTGCACAGTGTTACAGGATCAGTTCTAGATCGACTAATGAAAAATCCAAAGGCTGACCAGTTGACTAGAAAACATCCATGTCTCCAGCAGAGTTCTTCTGAAGCCTGAGCCAAATTTTTGCACTTCATCAATGTGGTTAGTGTTCATAGAGCTTGATTCATCATTCATATCTGATAAAGGAACCCGTGTGTTTAGAATTATGGTATCTCTCTCCCCTGAAATAAGTTGATAGATTAAGAGCATAAAAGATTGAAATGATTTTCTTCTGAGTAGAGGGTTAGGAAAATTTCCAGCGATCCCATTATTCTACTTAAGAGGGGATGATCACACAAAGGATTGGAAGCGAGGCTAGGATTTTCCTATGATGCCATTATTCGCCTACATCCTTTGATACATAGATAGGGAAGAACCGGGGATTTGGTGGCAAACACCATCAATACTCGCGTCTCATACCTTGATATGTATATGCTAAGCTGAAAATAATAAAAATAATAAGAACATAATAAGTGATAAGTCTGGGGGAGAGAAATTGATACAAGAAGTGTGAAAAATGGTGGTTCCTTTGTCAAGATATTGTCTGGTAAAGAGTCTAGAAGGTTCTTAAATATTAGCTGCAGAGATGAAACTGGCGATGAGGGCTTTACTTGAACAATGCTGTGGGATTTTGTGTGGAGTCTGGAAAAGCTGCAAATGTCTACGGAGAAGTACATGGTGGTTAGATCGAAAGCTGATCAGGTGACATTTGGGTACTTGGGAAAAGAGTCTTTTCGATGGTTCAGGAACAGGTGAGTCTCTACGTTTTCAAACCTCTTTTTCTGGTTTAGTCTTCTATTTGCTTGAGGGCAAGCAAAAGGCTAAGTCTGGGGGAGTTGATATATCATGGTTTTTACCCTATTTAGGCCATGATATAAGTCCTTTTATAGAGTCTTTTCTTGTGTTTTGGAGTCTTTTAGAGTCTTTCACAGGTTATAGCACGTCTGGAGCTTAATTGGAATTATTGGAGCTTTTCTGGAGCATTCTGGAGCGAGACTGAAGTCTGATGACTAAGAGCCCGATCTGAGCACCGAGCATCGATCGATACCCCCTGGTATCGATCGACACTCATCGAGATTTCATGGGCCGCGACTAATTATGAAGTCTTGGAGAATTGCAAAAGCACCCAGAAGACTTTGATAATTACAAGAAGACCCCAAATCGTGATTTAGGTTATAAATAGGATTTTACAGCCATTGTTTAGGGATGCTTTATTTTGCTTTAGTTTAAGAGAGATTTTGGTGAGAGATAAGTCTGGTTTCCCTTCGTCCGAGATCAGATCTCAAAACCTTGTTTCTCTTTCTGATTTAATATAAGAGTATTTATTCAACATGTTTATTAATTTAATATCCATGTCTGAGTAGATCACCTGTTAGGTTTAGGGTTTTCTCATAGGGATTTCTTTGAATGCTAGGTTGATTATCTGTTAGGATTCACTATCTAAATTAGTTCTTCGCCTTAGGTTGTTCTCAAAGCTAATTCTAGGTTGACGAATCTGGAACTTAGATCTTAGGATAATTAATTAGGCACGAGAGTGCGATTAATTACCTGATAGAACCTTAGGTGAGCAAATTGATTATTCGCAAAGAGATTTGGTTTAATTGATTTGTGAACATATCAAACCTGATTTTAAAGCTGATTTAGACTTTAGGATTCGCAAAGAGATTTGGAATTTCTAGGATTTAGATTTAGATAGTTTTCGCAACGAGAGTTGGTTAATTATATTTTAGTGATTTGAGTTCTAGAACAGTGCTTAATCTGGATCCTGTTAGCTAACTTAGCTGCATTCATTGATTTCCTGAGAAATACCCTAAGCCTACATTCCCCCAATTGAATTTACAAACGTTTTACTTGCAACCCTGTTTTTCAATTACATCATCTGGTTTAGCTTGTTTCTGATCTATAGAATCTATTGAGTGATTCTTGAGTTCTTGTGTTCGACCCCTGATTTACTGCAGCAACTGCTTTAGTACTTTTTAGGGTATTAAATTGAGCATATCAATATACTTGTTCACCAACCCTCATCAGTTAAGACTTTAATATCATTATCAATGTATAAATGCCAAAACTTGTCAGCGACTAGGTTAGACCAAATTGCACGCACCATGTTTTTAGTATTCGAATGTTTTATCAACAACAACAAAACAAAACAAAAAAATCTTAAGAATTTTTAAATTTGTATTACGATTAGGTTAATTCTGAAATTAATTTTTCTGTTAACTAATATTTCTTATTTGTAAATAATTATTTCATTTTTTTGTTAAATATTTTATGGTCATTTATGGTATGAAATCATGCCCTGTCTCCATGTACAGGAAGACAATCTAATGCTGTTTAGTAACTTATATTACAATATAGATTTGATTATTAATTGTTACAATTAGTATTTAAAGAATGGGTCTTCTATTCTATATGACTCGTATTGAATGCGTTACCCAGTACAAATTGAATGCGTTCCTTTGGATTGATAATTGTTGCACGTCCAGAGTGCAAAAAAATTGATACCCTATTAATTGGGCTTTTTAAGTTTAGAAAAAAGCCCAATAACTTTGTCGGTTTTAGGTTGATTCCTCATAAATTAGCTGTTATTGGTTTGGACTTTGTAAAATCAAATATAATGTTATTGGTTCTATGATTTTAAAATTTATGTTCAAATCTTGGTTATATGATTTTAAAATCCATATTAAAATCAAGTGTTATTCAATAGTAAGGATTTGATTTTAAGTTGGATTTGGATGAATTTACAAGTGTTTTTAAGAGTAAAATACAAATGTTTTCCAGAATAAAATATAAATGAACAAATATTAAATATTTTTTTTTATTTAGTTGGATTTGTATTATTAGACTTCCTCCATGTATTATCATCATACGATTCAAATACATGTCCTTTTTAAAGCATCTCACCACATACAATATAGTTTTTTTGGGTTTGTCCTTGTTATAGTATAACATATAATATGTAATACCACTTCAAATAATTATCTAATTTTCCAATTTTTTTACAATCTTCGAACCAATTTTCTATTTTCTATAATGAATATTTTATGTAATAGATATTTGTCATAATTTTTATGTAATCTTCAACACAAAATCGTAAAACATAAAGTATCAATTGAAAAATCACAACATGAACCATATCAAGAACGAGAGAAATGTTCATATCATCAATGGGGTCCCCAAGAAACAATAACTTTAATAAATTTACTCTTAGATAGTGTTTCTTCGGGAATACTTTTTTTATACTGTATATATTTTAATTTTATTATAAGACTAAAAAAAATTAGTGTAAATCCATTTGTTGATTTACAATAATATACTTATTAGATTTTGAAATTCGCATATTTAATTTTCAAATCCACTTATCTGATTTTAAAATCAATGAATTCATCAAAATTTTCCAAATCCGAAAAAGATTTATAAATCCATTAAAATTCAAGAACCAAAAACCTCCACTAAAACTTTGTCATGCGTCGAATCTTCTTTCATCGGATCTCTTGTTTCATCAATGTTTTCGTGATTGTGGTTTGATAGATTACGTGTGTTCGAAATTAGGGTTCGATATTTGGATTCAATTGAATCTAACCCTCTAGAATTTTAGGGTTGGGTTAGATTTTCCAAGAATGGCCAAGGAAGAAGCCAGTGACACCTTCAGTGTTACTGTAAATCGTTTTTTTAAAGAAAAAAGGGACTCGACGCTGCTCCATCGTTTTCATTGCTACAATTTGGAAAAGATAAAAAAGTTTCTTTTGATTTACTTTTATGTTTGCCCACTAATCAACTGTCTACTATTATTTTGGTTTGTATATCGTATAAGCTGTAGTGATTAACTTCTTTTTTTTTTTGCTAAGTTGTAGTGATTAACTTTGTTTTGTTTGCCTTGTTGATTCCTTTTTTTTTCTTTTGCTGATTTTGATTTTGTAGGGGACAAACTTACTATTTACGTCAGCTCACAAATACCGGAATATTTTCTCGCCATGTAACATTAGAGGCAGAGGATCCAATACGGAGTTGCACCCACATGTTCGTTATGCGCTTGATCATAAAGATTCCTTCACTGTAATTACGACCGGTGTGCTGCACAACGGTTCCGCCATCTCCAAGGTAAATGTAAATGGCGTAATGCACCTTTTGTTGTCCATTTGACAAAAAAAATTTTGTTTGCTTGTTACAACCTCTCTCGATATATTTGTTGTATTAGTGTGTCTAATCTTTATTGGTCATGTCTACTTGTGTATAACTCAGAGGAAGAAGGCTACCGATGTGGCTTTTTAACAAACTTGCCGCGGATGATTCCTTCAAAGGTGATAAGCCCCCTTAGGATGCGCTTACGGCCAGTAATAGCTGCAATACTACGAGGTAAGCCCTCCCTTTTAGTATTAAGCCATGCCCAGTTTCTCTTAATTGAAGAGGAGAAGATGTTGTTGACATGATTCGCAGATGAAAGAATCAGAGGTGGAAGAAGACAAAGAATGGCTTCATCTATACGCGGAACTCGCGTTGTTCTCCAAGTTGCGAGCTCACCAGTTGAGGAAAAATTAAGACTTATACTTAGACTCAAACATAATAATAAAGACTAAACTAACTTAATAACTTGTTTATAAACACAATGTTTGTTTAATAAATAACTTTTTAAACGGTGATCAAGGTGCTCCTTCTCCGGCCATCAACAACAACCATGGTTGCAGAGCTTTCACGACAATAAATCATGTTTGGTCTGAAATCAGCCTAGTATTGTACACAACAGCAGCTAACTGCATTATCAACAAAAATACAATTAAGCAGAAAACATTTGAATAAAGAAAAGCTTTCTTAACTTTTTCTCTGTTTAAGATTGTTGGACTGAAAATACTCCAAGGTGTATAGTGGAAGTGGAAACCAGTTCAATAGATTTCCTCAATATTTTAGAGAAGAAAAATAATTGTCACTAATTAAGCATTATATGCACACAATAACATTTGTTTTGTTTTTCATTGTATGATTGTGCACACTAACCTACGAACGTGTATGTCATCCACCACTACAAAAAAATTGTCCATTTCCAACGAAAATTTACAACCGTTATAAATCGATATAACTTTACATCGACATTACGACGAAATATGTGTTCGATGTAAAATCGTCGTAAATATATGTCATCGTAATTTCGATGTAAAATTACGACTATTTTACGACGACAATATAAATCGTCGTAATATCGATGTAATTTTACATCGATATTACGACGAATATGGCTTCTGCATATTACGTTGATATTACGACGTAATATCGTCGTAATGTCGTCTTGGGTTAAGGAGCAGACCGTTGTATATTCCCAGTTCTGATGATCTGGCCAACAAAAAACTCTTGGGGTTTAGTTTTCTATATTCATAAAAACCAACCACCATAAGTGAAAGATACATAGAATTGGACATCCTTATATTACGATTTACATAGATGTCCAATTCTATGAATCATTCACCTATGGTAGTTATGAAGACTGTCTTTACATGAAAACAAGATCCCACAGGATTCTTTGTTGGAAAGATCATCAAGAAATGGGAACACAATGATCAGCATAAGAACCCAAGGAAACGTGGGTATAAATATAATTAGGTGACCTATAAGAAACCGTGTTCTACCAAACTCTCAGAGTCGACGTGAAATCGTCGTGATACCGATGTCACTATTTACGGCGAATTTACGACAATTTAATTTTAATTTACATGTTTGGTTTATCAACGTATATCATGTTTTACGTAACTTCTAATCATAGTATAAAACATGATAATCCATCGTATAATCGTCGTTGTTTAATATGTTGTTAAATATTAGAAGTATTAGATGCAAAAATATACTTCGTTCTTACTTCCAGGATATGTGTATTGTGATTTAGGGTTTAGGGTATAGATTTAATCTAATACAACGAAATTACAACGGATTCGTCGTAAATTCGTTTAATTTTTACAACGAATTTATGACGAATCCGTCGTAATTTCGTTGTAATACTTAAAATTTAGGGTTTAGGGTTTGATTTACATGTTTGGTTTTTTTATCATATATCTTGTTTTACGTATGTTCTAATCATAGTATAAACAAGTTTAAGTTTTTAAAAAATCATTTACATTATTTAAGTCATGCATGTTGCGAATATATACTTATAAGAACGAATGCTATACATTATTATGTAAGATAAGGAAATCGACGACGATATAGATTCAATCGTCGTTATTGAATATGTTGTTAAATATTAGAAGTATTAGATGCACAAATATACTTCGTTCTTACTTCCAGGATATATGTATTGTGATTTAGGGTTTAGGGTATAGATTTAATCTATTACAACGAAATTACGACGGATTCGTCGTAAATTCGTTGTAAAAATTACAAAGAATTTACGACGAATCCGTCATAATTTTGTTGGAAATCAAAATATTTAGGGTTTAGGGTTTGATTTACATGTTTGGTTTTTTTAATCTAATATCTTGTTTTACGTAAGTTCTAATCATAGTATAAACAAGTTTAAGTTTTTACAAAATTATTTATATTATTTAAGTCATGCATGTTACGATTATATACTTATAAGAACTAATGCTATACATTATTATGTAAGATAAGGAAATCGACGACGATATATATTCAATCGTCGTTATTGAATCTGTTGTTAAATATTAGAAGTATTAGATGCACAAATATACTTCGTTCTTACTTCCAGGATATGT
The DNA here is from genome assembly GCA_030161315.1 of Eutrema japonicum. Taxonomy (NCBI): domain Eukaryota; kingdom Viridiplantae; phylum Streptophyta; class Magnoliopsida; order Brassicales; family Brassicaceae; genus Eutrema; species Eutrema japonicum. Next base: position 7,550,412 of record BSQW01000006.1, on the reverse strand, counting down.
GTATTGTGATTTAGGGTTTAGAGTATAGATTTAATCTATTACAACGAATCCGTCGTAATTTTGTTGGAAATCAAAATATTTAGGGGTTAGGGTTTGATTTACATGTTTGATTTTTTTTTTTATCTTATATCTTGTTTTTCGTAAGTTCTAATCATAGTATAAACAAGTTTAAGTTTTTACAAAATCATTTACATTATTTAAGTCATGTATGTTACGAATATATACTTATAAGAACGAATGATATACATTATTATGTAAGATAAGGAAATCGACGACGATATAGATTCAATCGTCGTTATTGAATATGTTGTTAAATAGTAAAAGTATTAGATGCACAAATATACTTCGTTCTTACTTCCATGATATGTGTATTATGATTTAGGGTTTAGGGTATAGATTTAATCTTTTACAACGAAATTACGACGGATTCGTCGTAAATTTTTACAACGAATTTACGACGAATCCGTCGTAATTTCGTTGGAAATCGAAATATTTAATTTACCGCGTGGGGGGAAAATTTCGATAGGTTGAATTTTCGGTTTTAATATTACGACGAATTTACGACGAAATTGTCGTAAAATCGTCGTAAATTACCAACGATTTTACGACGACCACAAAATCTATATATACGTGACCAGATTTTTCCTCCCTCACAATCTCACACAAACTCACTCTCTCTTTAAAACGATCTCACCTCTCTCTACCTACGAAAAAGGTAAAAAATTTCTTTTTTGGTTTTTTAAATTATATTATTGTTTGTGATGATTTTAAATTGTTAGTTAGGATTGTAATTTTTATTAGTTAGGATTGTAATTATTAGTTATGAATGGAATTATATTATACTGAAATTGAGTTATTTTTAAATATTTTTTAGATATGGCGCCACATAAGACACACTATCGGCAGTTTCTCGAGACAGGACCGAGTGCTAATTCGCAACTACCGTCATCTTCTGCGACACCGTCCGCTCGCGCAAGAACGAACGAATATGGAGCAGAATGGATCGGACGTCGACGATCTTTTTGATAATTTACGTTTTCCAGCTGGATAATAGTTTATATTAAGAATTTTATTTTGTATTTTGTATTTTGTATTTTATTTTATATTTTGAATTTATTTATAAAATTTTAATTTATAAATATAATTTTATTAATTATTTTTTTAATTTTAATTTAAAAAATAAATAATATATTTATATATATATATATATATATGTATTACATCGAGTTTACATCGACTCAACATTTACATCGAATATTTTACATCGATTTACCAACGCATTTACAGCTACCTATTACTACGAATTGTCAAAACAAAAATTGTATAATTCGATGTAAAATCGATGTAATGTTTCATCATATTACGACGAATTTACGACGGATTGTCGAAAAAAAATTGTATAATTCGATGTAAAATCGATGTAATGTTTCATCGTGATATCGATGTAAAATCGATGTAATGTATTCGTCGTAAAATCGATGTAAATTTACATCGATTTTACGACGAATAATATACGACGATTTTACGACGATTTTTAGTCCTCCTTAATGTTACGACTAATTTATGACGATTTCCGATTAACGACGATCATATTACGACGAAATGTTAATCGTCGCTAATTCGTCGTAAACCATGTTTTACGACCAATTTACGACGATTTTGTTAGTTGTAAAAGGGCAATTTTCTTGTAGTGCACTAGCTAGTATTTTTATTTTATAATTTCAATATGTAGCTAGTGTTAATTAACGGGAATATAATCGTGAAGAAATGAATTATACGCCAACAAAAATGAAGAGGCTAATGGTGCAACTATCTAAAGAATCGATTCTAATCAACCTTTCGTACGTGTATTATTCGGATCGATTAAAAAAAGAAAAGAGGCAACACCAAGATAATAAATTGCGGTGGGCGACAAAGAAATACACTCCACATATAATTACCCTGAAGTATAGTTTTATTCTTACGCTAAGGCAGGGACACGAACATCTCTACTTGCCCCCATTTTGAAATTCCTTTACACATAGTAAATAATATATATTTTGCAACAAGCGAAGAAGGACAAGATCGCTAATCAACATGATATATGGATTCATTGAACATATACGAGTTTTCAGATATTGGAAAATAAACTTTTTGTTTCTGCAGGTTTAATCATTTCATCAATGACCACTTTCGCCTGTATATTTTATTGGTAGATTTGTAAAAGTTAACATAAAGTATTGTTTTAATTTTGTGCCTGACGATCATTGAGGGTGATTTGTTTGTCAAATTATCTCATTAAATGTCATCATTGTAATTGGACACCATACGAAATTGATCCATGCCACTTTAGATTAATATATAATAAAAAAAAGTTAGTTGAATATCTCTATATTGGGAAATTAAATTCTAAAGCTAGCAATTTTAACAAAAATATATAGTTTGGGGTCGGTAAGTAGGTAAAACAAAAAAGATTGTAACTTATATATATATTTTGGATTATGAGAAGATTCTGGGCCAAAACTCGTAATCTCCTCAGATCCGAAACCATAACATGTAATATTAGTTATGTCTCAAACATCACTCGATCATGTGATCTCTAGGCTTTGTGTACTTTTTCAGTTGAGCTAATAACACTCGGTGATTGTAACGTGTAGTATTGCACTATATAAGAGTTGTCAATTTAAGTAGATTGTATTAATAATATACAAGCCTACATACATTCATTTTTTGTATGTAACTGAATTGTTCGGGATTAGAAATCATAGAATTGACATTTACATAATATAAATAAAAACGAAATTATTGAGATCATGTGCCTCGTACGTAAGATTCTTGAAAAAGAGAAAACTCGAGTGACCCATGATAATAATTCAATTTGTTGTAAGTACTAAAATGCATCATTATTTATTACATTTTGGACAATATAGTCTCGAGCACAATAATGATAACACTCCATTTATATATAGTTTATTTTAAATAGACCACCATATATATAAAAAAACCGTCCACGAGCTTTCACATTATTTACATTTTTCACTAATAGCCAAAGTTTCATCTTTCTAATAACTAGGGCACCAAATGCTCCCAAATAAGGCAAAACAGAAACTCTAAGAAAAAGACAAAAGAATATATTTCTCCATATTTTTTAATAAAATAAAAAAACAACTTAAAATCTTTTTTTTTAACACTCATTTATTATACAAATTATGAAAATTGTTACACCATCTTTTTTAACCACTGATTAAGTCGTTAATTAATATTTTTTTTAATCATAGAAACAAACTAAAACAGAGAGCATCACATCATTTAAAAGAAAATTACAAGTTTACACCTGATGTCTCTCTCACGACGACGATGGCGATTGCGAAATTGATTTATCAACAGTTGAAAACATCACCAGCAGTAGAAGCAGAAGCCATGATTGGTTGGTTATAAAACCCTAAATTTAGATGATTCATGACTCCGTCGTAAAACCCACCTCCGCCGCCGCAATCGATTACTCCTCCTCCTCCTCCTCCTCCCTGTCCAGTCTCCATCCCAAATCCTCCGGCGGCGGAGGAAGCCGATTCGACGAAATCAACGATCTCGTGGAGGGAATTGAGGCGTTGGTTGAGCTCCAGGAGCTGAGCTCTGAGAATGGAGTTATCCGCCTCGATCGTGACGTAGTGCTGCGTCGTGACGGAGATTCCGGCGACGATCTGACAGTTTTCCTTTCGTAGATGCGCGACCTGAGCCGTGAGATCGTCCATGTGCTTCTGCTTCCTCATCCTCGACCTCCTCGCAGATTCTCTGTTCGACTGCTTCCGCTTCCTCTTCCGCTCGTCGATCAGATCCCGTTGCCGGAGATCCGATTCCGAACCGGAGTTTCGTAAACCGGTCGTTGAAATCGACGAGCAATTTCCGCTCGTCGATGATCCCATTTCAGTTTTATTCATATTTTTTTAAAAAAAACACACGAAATACTAATTCAAATGAAGACGCAGGACCCAAATTATCGAGATATGGAAGGTAATATAGTTATATAGTTATATATATATATATATATATATAAAACGGCTAAAGGAGAGATGATTTATGAGAAAACATAGAACCAGTAGAGGAAGACGACTGAGAAAGATTGAACGAGATGGGTCCTGCGTCTAAGAGACGAATCTATAGTTAACCCAGATCTAAGGATTTCACTAATCACCGGAGACATGAATGTTTGAACATCAAGATCCAGATTTTCGCCACATCAATATTTCAAAACACACACACAAACAACAGAGTTTTAGTTTCTTTTTTTCTCGAGAAAACTGAAAAACAGAGAAAGAAACAAAACAAAACAAAAAGTAGAGAAATGAAGAAGAAGAAGAGAGTGACGTATTCGAGAGCGAAGGGGGAAGAGCTATGTTAGGGATTTGGGTGGGGATTTTATAGAGTGTGAGAACCAAAAAAAAAACAATGAATTATAAAATTTTTAAAAAGAGTAAAGTGAATATTATGAAAAAATAAGAAAAAAGGAAACTGTTTGAGCGATGAAGCATGTGAAGTGGGATATTCCGAAACAGTCAAGTTTCCAGCTGTTTTGCAATATTTTCATATTTGTTTTTATTTCTGTGTATGGCTTTTAATGATTCTGTATATAACCATTTTTAGAAATTTTTATATGGAAAAGGAAGACTCGTTTTTTATTTTTTTAAATAAACCTTGAAAGATTTATTCTCTCATTTTGTTATGTTTACTTTCTATATATATTAGTAACGCGTATAGTTTTCTGGTCAAACATATATTTTTAAAATTTTTGGTAAAAATTAAATCATAAATTGGAAATAATGAACCAAAACATCATGTTTAAATTTTTTTTTGGATAAACATATATTTTTATATAATTATTTATATTATATTCGAAATTTTAAATTTAGAATGATAAATTTGGAACAACAAAAATAATATTATGTGTTATTTTATAATATTTACCTAATAATAATAATTGAAACTTTTCTTGGTTCTCGTTTTTTTTAATACATCAGAATCACCGCCCAACGTACCAGAATTAACCGTTCAGCAACGGACACCTGGAGCAAAAGACAAATGGTAAATGAGGGTAGAGGTGGTATTTCATAGTGCATGTATGGGTACTTTCGGTATTAACGTTCTCCTATATTCCTATGTCAATAATTCAATCAAATTAACAACACTTCAATAAAATACGTATTTTAGAATTATATCTTTAAATAAACCAGCCGTTGAATTTTATCATGGTATGCAAGCTTCAAGATTCAAGAATTTAATTTTCTTACCAACAAAACTGTATATTTATTATTTTAAAAAAATTTTAATCGCCAAAAAAAAAAAGAATTCTTTATAAAAACTACAGTATGCATTATGCTTTTCTTTTTTATGATAAAGGTGTTCATTATACTTCTCGATTGCTCGAAACTATTCCACAACTACAAATAGGTACGAGAGTTCGGATATCCATTCAGATTCTGATTGAGTTTTTTTTTGGTTTTCAAGTTTAAATTCAGATGTATGCGTTCGGGTATTTTAAATCATCAGGTCGGGTTGGACTCAATCAGACTCCTTTAATCGCAAACTAGTTATCATCTCAAAGATCCTCTCACTACAAGAAAACATCGTTTTTGCGACTACATTTAGCGACTATATAATTAGTCGCTAAATTAGCGAGTAATTAGCGACTTTTTGGCGACTATTCGACGAGTAAGATAAATTAGTCGTAATTGAGTCGCTATTTTACGACCAAAGAACATAGTCGCTAAAATAGTCGCTATTTTACGACTAATTAACGACTACATTTCAGACAGAAAGAAAACATCGTACAGTAGTCGGTAACCAGTCGCTAAATTAGCGACTAATTTGCGACTATTTCGACACTCGCACATTAGTCGGTAATCAGTCGCTAATTTAACGACTAATTTGTGACTATTTCTGCACATCGCACATTAGTCGGTAATCAGTCGCTAAATTAGCTACTATTATGCGACTACTGTGCAATATACCGAAATAGTCGCATATTAGTCGCTAATCAGTCGTAAAAATATATATATATATATATATATATATGACTTATATATACATGATGATATTGCAAACAGCCTCGCAAGCGGATCAATTTCAGTGTAATTTTTCGTCTTCTGATGAAAAACTAGATGACGAAAAACTTACTAATTAAATATGTTACTTATGTCATAATGTTAATTATGTTATTTATGTCAAATTTAAAAACATTTTTTTAAAAAATTTGTCTTTTACATTATGGTCATAAATTAAAATATGTTTGTGGTGAATAAATTAAAATTTGTCTTCCTATTTCTCTTGAAAAACCTAAATTAAAATTTGTTTGTGCTGAATAAATTTTAACAAATAATTGATCTATAAATGCATTATAATTTTACTCCCGCATAGGATCGAGATTTTCGAGACTCTGAAAAGGAAATCATTGAATATCACGATTCATAAGAATATCAAAAATTAGAAAAGGAAATAGATAATTACATACATATATTTCTTTCACAATTCGTTTAGATCTAGGATTTTTTTTTTTTTTGGGTCAAAATCTAGGATTTAATATTGAAAATATGTAAAGAAAAGAAAATACAACTAAATTACATCCTCTCTTCTCTCTCTCGTCGATTTTGGATCTAGATCTAGATCTACAAAAACTCTTTATCTTTCTTTATTCTTCTCTGCGAGTTTATTCTTCTCTCTTGCCATCCTCTCTTCTCTCTCTCGTCGATTTTCTTCTCCTCCACCGTCGCGACCACACCACCATCACCTCCTCCCCGCCGCCGTTGTCTTTTCCCCTTCTCCTCTCCTCCGTGATCCCTTCTTCCCTTCTCCTTCTCGGCCGAGACCACCACCTCGCTCTAAAACCCCAAAATCGGTCGTAACACCACCACCGTGAGCCACCACCAGCGGCCGATCTCTCTTCCCTCAGCTGTGACCGCAGCTCCACCTCACCAAGCGGACTAGTTTCTCACCCCCTCTTCTTCCTTCGATTTTGTTCTAACTTTTTTTTGTTTCCAGGTTTCTTCTTCTTCTTTTTCCAGATTCAGCCGCCGGCGAGGAGGTGCATATTGGAATGCACCGCGAGGAGGAGCAGATCGGAATGCACCGGCGAGGAGGAGCAGATCCGGATGCGCCGGCGAGAGCTAGGATGAGCAGATCGGCGGTGAAAGGTGAAGAAGAAATCGAAGATCTATTTTTTGTTTTTTGTTTTTTTTTTTTCTTTTTCTTTTTCTGTAATTAAATATTTTAATAAAGAAAAATATTTTTTTTTGATTTTTTAAAATTATTTTTTTAAGGTAGTCGCTAAATAGTCGGTAAATAATTACAAGTAATCGCAAAATAGTCGGTATATTTTACGACTAATTTACGACTAAATTTTACGACTATTGTTTGTAGTTGTAAAATAATCGCTAAATAGCGACTACATTTACGACTACGTACTTTAGCGACTAAAGATTAGCGACTACCTAATTTAGTCGCTATTTAATCGCAATTTGCGTTTTAGCGACTAAAAAGTGACTAATATTGTAATCGCTAAAACGCTGTTTTCTTGTAGTGTATTTTCAAAAATAATCACCCTTGTTTCAAAAATAAATAAAAAAACAACAACGGTATATAAAATTTGAAAAAAAAGAAACGCCCGATTTTCTTACCTTTTAAGCCGTTTCGAAGAGCTTCTCTTAATGTTAGTGACATCTACCAAACTCTAAGGAGTAATCTGGCCGACCTGGACTAAGCCAACAACTCCATCGATCACTACGACACTACCACGCCACCGGACCAAACAACCTATCTCCGCTTATGGTTCGGTCACTTCCACTTCTCTACTTGATGATATATTGAGTTTATGATTGTTATCTTCATGAGTTTCTATTTTTTCGTTGATCTTTTCTTTTTCATTATTGTATCTCTTTCGTCCTCTTTAATTTGTACTCCAAGTGATAGTTCCTTATAAAAAAAAAAGAGAAAAGAGATATAATACAACCAAAAAAACAAATTAATCTCTTTTTCACTTCGGTATTCAAACTCATGACCTTAAAAAGTATCGACGTGAATGTTGGAGGTGGGCCTAGCACCCCAAATTAGTTAGGCCCATCTTAGGAAAGGCCGTTCTTCAGTACGGTCACCGGACTTAATGTCACCGACCTGCAAGACCGCTCTTCAGCTCGGTAGACGACCTGAAAGCAACGTACCCCGGGCCCGCGCTGATGCCCCGCCAGAACAGGGAGTGTCAGAAGAATAGGCGAGTGGGAGTTGGTAAGGCAGTACCCTACCCGCGTAGGGATGTGCCTTCGACCCGACGTCCCACCAACTCTACAGAGCTGACAAGGGCAGGAAGGAGCAGGTGGAGCAGAGTTGGTAAAACAGTGCACTGCTCTGCAACACGCCACGCCGAGCTCATCATGACCTCTCTCCTCGAAAGCCGGGACACGCCTCCTAGGCCACCTTACCCGCGAAAGAGGCCGCAGGCGACACGTGGCCCGAGATCCCGGGGAGCAGGAAGCCGACCCCGACTATATATACCCCTCATATGTCATTAATGAGGGGGACTCTGATTTTGACTCTAGAACCTACCACAAGTTACCCGACCTCTCTCTTTGTAACAAGACAACACTTTAGAACGCCGAACTGGACGTCCTTCGGAACCAGTTCGTAATTCTAAAGCGTTTACTTCTCTCTCATCAATAAAACGAAACACGGCCCCGGCCTACTCATATTTCTCCCGACCTGTCTTAAATGTGGTTAAATTGCTCTATTAACGAAAATCTCACCTCCCATCTCCTAATCATTCTTTAAACACACTTAGTGATCCACGGGATCAACAATTGGCGCTAGAAGGAGGGGTTTAGAGATTCTTCTATACGCAAGGAGCAGTTCAACCACCGCCGCAACCGGAGCAACGATGGCTATTCCGCCCCCAAGAGTATTATCAGGCCTAGAGACCCCGGCCCAAGCAACGGCCCACGCCCAGACAACGGCCCCGCCACCAACTCAAGCAGCGACGACGACAGCCCGGCCATCAGCCCAGGCAGCCACCGACCGGATGACTACCCAGGAGTCCTTCAGGGCTCCGCCACCGGCCCCAGCGCCCACTCCTTCCGGCGGCCCCGCCGCGCACAACGCGCCTCACCCCCCGGAGGACCAGCCCACGCTGTCCGCCGTAATGCAGGCCCTACTCACCAGAATAGACGAGCTGACGCGTGCGACCGACCAACGGTTCGCCACGCTAGCAGCCTCCCGGGACCGGTCGGACAACACCGGATCCCCCGACGTCCATTTCAGAGAGCCGGCCTCTCGGGAAGAAACCCCTCGTATCCGAAGGGACCAGCCCGGCGACTCGCCGTCAGGCTCCGAAGGCCCGGGCGGACGTTTCGCCCCAGCCGTAGGGAGCTCCCCGGGCGACGAAGCCCATCATCTCCGATCCAGCTCCGAACGCGCCAGGGACGCCGAGTTCGAAGCTATGAAGGAGACACTCCGCGTGATGTCCTCTAAGATCCATCAGGCCACCAGTGCGGCCCCGGAAATAGATCGCGTCCTCCGAGAGACGCAAAACACGCCATTCACCCGCCGGATCTCCTCCGTCCCGCTCCAGCACCTCGGGAAGCTCAAACTCCAGCCCTACGCGGGAACCACCGACCCGGCCCAGTATCTCACGGCGTTCACCATCGCCATGGGCAGCGCCCACTTCTCACCAGATGAGCGGGAAGCCGCCCACTGCCAACTCTTCGTAGAGAACCTCACCGGCCCGGCTCTCACGTGGTTCTCTCGGCTGAAGACACACTCCATAGACAGCTTCAGAGACCTGTCAACCACCTTTCTCGAGCACTACTCCATCTATATCCGGCAGTCCGCATCCAGCGCGGACCTCTGGGCGATGAACCAGGGAGCAAAGGAGTCGCTCAGGTCCTTCATAGAACGCTTCAAGGCCACGGCCTCCCAAAGCAATGTGACGGATGAGTCCGCGCTGCCTGCTCTAAGAAAGGGGCTACGGGCCGATTCGGCCTTCAAGGACGACATGAAGCTCAACAGGCCGCGCTCGCTGGAGGACGCCTTGCACCGCGCTGGACTCTTCGTCGAGCTCGAGGAGGAGAAGGCGGCTGAATCGAGAAACAGCGCCTCTCACCAGGCCCCGGCCGCGAAGGAGCGGCCCCAGGAGAGATACCAGGAGCCTCGTCAACACTATGATGACGAGTACCAGCGCAGCAAGGGAAAGCAGGCCGCTGCGTTCCTTGTTAACGGACCGACCTCAGGACCCCGTATGCGCGATCCCGTACCTCCTCCCGGCCCCGCGCCGGGGTTGCCTTGGAACAAGTACGTACGGGACCCCCACCAGCAGGACCGGCGTCCCGACGGCCCGAGCGAGAGGGAGGCCCGACCAGACGAGCCGTACGACAGGTCGGCCTACTGCGACTTCCACCGGCAAAAGGGGCACCCGACCTCTTACTGCCGCGCCCTCCAAGAGGTCCTGCTGAACCAGTTTAAACGGGGCGAAATCGACGTACCGGAGCGGCTGCGCCCACATCCCCGGGATGGCGATCGAGTGCAACCCCGTGACAACCGAGGTCGCGAGGATAACCGGGCTAGGCCTTATCACCACGCCCAAAACGACGACCGGCGGCGACGATCTCCCTCGCGAGACCGGGAAACGGGCAGATCGCCTCCCCCGGCCCGGACTCTGATAGGGATGATCATGGGAGGCCTCCTCTCGTGCAACGACTCAGTGCGGTCCATCAAGCGCCATGAGAGGAAGACCGACGTCTCCCTGAAGTGGCACTCCGGGCCGGAGATCGACGCTCAGGACACGAGCAAAAGGGGGATATGTTTCACCGAGGCCGATGCGGCCGGGGTCCACCAGCCCCACAACGATCCCCTCGTCGTGCAAGTCCGCGTAGCCGACTGCGACGTTAACCGAGTCCTCGTCGATACGGGCAGCTCGGTCGACCTCATCTTCAAGGACACCCTTGCCAGGATGAATCTAAACGGGGTCGAGATCAAGCCGCACTCCATCCCGCTAACCGGTTTCGCCGGGGATACCGTCAACGGAATCGGCACCATCGAATTGCCGGTCTACGTAGGTCGGGTGACGAAAATCGTCAAGTTCGTGGTCTTCGATACCACCCCGATCTACAATATCATCCTTGGAACTCCTTGGCTGCACTCGATGAAGGCAGTCACGTCGACGTACCACCAGTGCCTCAAGTTCCCCAACCAGGCCGGGACGTACACTCTCAGAAGCAACCAGAGGGTTTCTCGCGCCTGCTTCGCCATTGAGCACAAGCTGCGCCGCGCCGCGCCGGCCTGCCTAGCCGTCAGCACGTATCAGCCCGGCGAGACAGTTGGTCGGGACCTCCCGGGGGAAGACCTCGTCACCCAGGTCAACATCGATCCGAGCAACCCCGCCCGTTGCGTCGGCATCGGAACCGACCTCGACGAGACCATCAAGAAGGAGCTGGTCAATTTTCTGGGAGAGAACGTCTCCACCTTCGCCTGGTCAACCGCCGACATGCCCGGCATAGACCCCGCGACGTGTAGCCACGAGCTCAACGTGGATCCGACCTGCCGACCAGTCAAGCAAAAGCGCCGAAAATTGGGCCCTGAGCGCGCCCAGGCAGTCAACGACGAGGTCGAAAGGCTCACCGCGGCCGGCTCAATCACCGAGGTCAGATACCCGGACTGGTTGCCCAACCCGGTGGTGGTCAAGAAGAAGAGCGGGAAATGGAGGGTCTGTGTGGATTTCACCGACCTCAATAAGGCGTGCCCAAAGGACAGCTTTCCCCTCCCTCGGATCGACCAAGTCGTCGAAGCCACCGCGGGGAACGAGCTGCTCTCCCTCATGGACGCCTTCTCGGGGTATAACCAAATCCCCATGCACCCCGACGACCGGGAGAAGACCGCGTTCATCACAGACCGAGGCATCTACTGCTACAAGGTAATGCCTTTCGGACTCAAGAACGCCGGGGCCACCTACCAGCGGCTCGTCAACCGGATGTTCGCCGACCAAATAGGCCGCACTATGGAGGTGTACATAGACGACTTGCTGGTGAAATCTCTAGTCGCCGCCGACCACGTCGCCCATCTCCGCTCTTGCTTCCGGACGCTGAACGAATACAACATGAAGCTGAACCCGGCCAAGTGTTCTTTCGGCGTCACCTCGGGCGAATTCCTCGGCTATATCATCACCCAGCGCGGGATCGAAGCCAACCCAAAGCAGATCCGGGCGATCACCGAGCTCAAATCCCCTGAGAGCACGCGCCAAGTACAGCTGCTTACCGGGAGAATCGCCGCACTGAACCGCTTCATCTCCCGCTCAACCGACAAGTGCCTCCCGTTCTACCAGCTGCTCCGGGCTAACAAACGGTTCGAGTGGGACGAGAAGTGCGAGGAAGCCCTCCAGCAACTGAAGGAATACATATCTACTCCTCCCGTCCTGTCCAAACCAGAGGAAGGGGAAACCCTCTGCCTCTACATCGCCATCTCTACGTCGGCAGTCAGCGGGGTACTAGTGCGGGAAGACCGCGGCGACCAGAGACCTATCTCCTACATCAGCAAGTCCTTAGACGACGCGGAGAGCAGGTACCCGACTCTGGAGAAGCTCGCCTTGGCAGTGGTCGTCGCAGCTAGGAAGCTACGGCCTTACTTCCAATCCCATACGATAACCGTCCTAAGTACGTACCCCCTCAGGACCATCCTCCACAGCCCGAGCCGGTCCGGCCGGATAATGAAGTGGGCTGTCGAGCTGAGCGAGTACGACATCGAGTACCGGGGTCGGACCGCGATCAAATCTCAAGCGCTGGCCGACTTCCTAGTTGAGTTGGCACCCGAGCTGGCAGTCAGCGAGGTGTCCGAAGTGTGGACTCTGCACGTCGACGGATCGGCCTCCAAGCACGGGTCCGGCGTCGGCATACGCCTCGAATCCCCGACCAAGGAGATCCTCGAGCAGTCCTTCCGCCTGGCCTTCCCGGCATCGAACAACGAGGCCGAGTACGAAGCTTTGATTGCCGGCCTGCGCCTGGCCAAAGAGGTCGGCGCAAAGAAAATCCGAGCTTACTGCGACTCCCAGCTCGTTGCCAATCAATTCAGCGGGGAGTACGAGGCCAAGAATGATCGCATGGACGCCTACCTCAAGGTGACTCAAGGCATGGCCGCAGACTTCTCCGAGTTCACCCTGACAAAGATCCCCCGAGGCGATAACACTTCCGCAGACGCCCTCGCAGCACTAGCCTCCACCTCGGCTCCAGAGCAACGACGGGTAATCCCGGTGGAAAGTATCGACCTCCCCAGCATCGAGCTGCCAAAGGGAGCCTATCTGATCGGTCCCCAGGTCGCGGACCCTGACGAAGACGCCAAACCTCCCGAGAACCTACCACCGCCCCCGGCCGAGCCCGAACTGCCGGACTGGCGAATCGACCTGCTGCTATATATCGCAGACGGCGTCCTTCCCGCAGATCGGTGGACCGCCCGACGGCTAAGAAAGAAGTGTGCCCGATACACGATGCTGGACGGCAATCTGTTCCGGTGGAGCGCCTCGGGAATCTTGCTCGGGTGCCTCCACGGGCAGGAAACCTTCGACGTAATGAAAGAGATGCACGAAGGTGCCGACGGAAACCACTCCAGCGGCCGGGCTCTCGCCCTGCGAATCCGGAACCAAGGGCACTACTGGCCAACAATGCTGCTGGATTGTGAAAAATTCGCAGCCCGGTGCGAGAAGTGCCAGCGTCACGGCACACTCATTCACTGCCCTACCGAGCTCCTCACCACTGCGGTAGCACCCTACCCCTTCATGCGATGGGCCATGGACATAGTCGGACCCCTACCCCGATCTCGGCAAAAGCGCTTCATTCTGGTCATGACCGACTACTTCACCAAGTGGGTCGAAGCCGAAGCTTACGCCAAAATCCCGGCAGAAGACGTCCGGAAATTCGTCTGGAAGTTCGTCATCTGCCGGCACGGACTGCCCTACGAGATCGTGACCGACAACGGCGCCCAGTTCACGTCGGCCCTCTTCGAAGGCTTCTGCGCGAAGTGGAAAATCAGGCTGAGCAAGTCCACCCCGAGATATCCACAAGGGAATGGACAAGTCGAAGCCACCAATAAGACCATCCTCGACGGCCTCAAAAAGCGGCTAGACGACAAAAAGGGGTCCTGGGCCGATGAGCTCGACGGAGTCCTCTGGTCCCATCGCACAACGCCGAAGACGTCGACAGGACGCACACCGTTCAGCCTCTCTCACGGAATGGAGGCAATGGCCCCCTCTGAGGTCGGGCTCCCCACTCCTCGCCGCGCTATGCTCACCCAGCAGCCCGCCCTGAACGACACCATCCTCCTCAGCGAGCTGGACTTCCTTGAGGAATAACGGGACCATTCCCTCCTCCGAATCCAAAACTACCAGCAGCTCGCCTCCAAGTACTACAACAAGAGGGTTCGAGGCAGGTTCTTTACCGAAGGAGACCTGGTCCTCCGCAAAGTCTTCGAAAACACCGCCGAGCTGAACGCGGGCAAGCTCGGTGCACATTGGGAGGGCCCTTACCTTATCTCCAAGGTCGTCAAGCCCGGCGTATACGAGCTAGTCACGATGGTCGGCGACGCAGTCCCGCGCTCATGGAATTCGATCAACCTCAAACGGTTCTACTATTAAGCCCCCGGGCTCCAATCCGCTCTCCGCTTTTGTAAACAAACGAACTACGATTGGCTTGATCCCTTCTACTAAAGGGTACGTAGGCAACCCCTAACCAGGGCTCAGCTATTAATCTAATAAAACCTTTTAGACAAAGGAAAACGGTCCCCGACCTGCGCACAAGAGCCGAGCTCCAAACGCTCAAACGCTCCCGAGCTCCAAACGCTCGCACTACAAAAAAAAAAAAAAAAAAAAAAAAAAAAAAAAAAGCCGAGCTCCAAACGTTCGCACTACAAAAAAAAAAAAAAAAAAAAAAAAAAAAAAGCCGAGCTCCAAACGCTCGCACTACAAAAAAAAAAAAAAGCCGAGCTCCAAACGTTCGCACTACAAAAAAAAAAAAAAAGCCGAGCTCCAAATGCTCGCACTACAAAAAAAAAAAGCCGAGCTCCAAACGCTCGCACTACAAAAAAAAAAAAAGCCGAGCTCCAAACGCTCGCACTACAAAAAAAAAAAGCCGAGCTCCAAACGCTCGCACTACAAAAAAAAAAAAAGCCGAGCTCCAAACGCTCGCACTACAAAAAAAAAAAAAGCCGAGCTCCAAACGCTCGCACTACAAAAAAAAAAAGCCGAGCTCCAAACGCTCGCACTACAAAAAAAAGGGGACCGAGCTCCGGTGCTCGCTCTCCCCGGCACACAAGTTATAAGTGCCAAAGCCGGGCCCCAGGGCTCGCACCTCTACTAGACACACAAGCATTAAGTGTCTCTAAACCGGGCTCGCTACCCGCACCAAAAAAACAAGGTACACAAGCAATAAGTGCCTTAAGCCGAGATTACCTCGCACCCAATACAAGAGCACGGTCCACGACCTGCTTACTTGACAGAGTACGGTTTACGACCTACTCTACCGATCAAAAAAGCCTCGAAATGGCATTTACACAAAAAAAGGGGGCCAACGGCCTCTTTCATTATACAAAGGGGCCAACGGCCTCGTTTATTACAAAAAGGGCCCACGGCCTAATGATTACAACAGCCTCGAAACGGCACTTACAAAAAAAAAAAGGAGAAGAAAGGGCCAACGGCCTCGATTATCACAAAAGGGCCAACGGCCTCGTCTGTTATAAAAATGGCCCACGGCCTAGTCGTTACAAAAGCCTCGAAACGGCACTTACAAAAAAAGAGAGGGGCCAACGGCCTGCTCTTTGCATAAACGGCCTACGGCCCAGTCTACAAAAAGAAAACAAAAAGGAAAAAAGTTTTTACAAGGCCGCATCGGCCGGTCGGTCTTCCCTCCCGTCAGCACGGGTACCATCTAAATCAGCCGGGGCCACCATCCTCGCGTTGGTCCCGTACTCACCAAGGAAGGGCTCCCCAGACCCCTCTTCCTCAACCACGACTCCACCGGGTGGCACGTCGGTTCCGGTCTCACCGGACGGCGCGTCCGTATCGGCCTCAGCGGCAGACAGGACCGAGGGATCTGCTTGCACAATCCCAGCAGCTTCGGGGACTCCCTCGTCAGCAGACGGGATCGAGGGATCTGCTTGGACGGTCTCAGCGACCGCAAGAACGTCCTCAGCAGCCAGCGGAGCCTCCAAGGTCAGATCCACCACGGGGGTGCTAGAGGGAGCGACAGGTATAATGTGCTCAAGCAGAACGCCGTGAGCACGGTCCAGAGGGATTTCCAGATCCTCCGGGGTCAAATCCGGAAAGTCCATCCCGTCCAGTACGGCACCGAATGCCGCCTCGTCCTCGTCCAGCTTCTGATACCGGTAGAACGGTACCGACACCCCGTCCTCTGCTTCCATCCTCTTGAGGCAGGCCTTTACGCCGGTCACCTGGCTGTACAGAAGGTGAGGCTCTAAGGCACGGCGGCGCCCGTCCAGGTGGGCGCGGATCTTCTCCATCTTCGCGGACCACTTCCGGTTCCGCGCTTCCCACCGGGCTGACACCCGATCGCTCTCCGCAGCCACGGCCACCTTGGCCCGGCCTATGGCGGATTCCAGCCCCTTCACCCTGGAGCGGAGTGTCTCCCGCTCCCCCTTCAGAAGCCCGTTCTCCTCCTCGAGCCCCGACGCCCGATCCCACCCAGCTGCAGCACGGTCCCTCTCGGCCTCTAGTGCAGACTGCAGACTGGCCACCTCGACCGCCCGGGCTCTTAACCGCACCGCCTCCTCTTCCAGCGCCGCAGATCGGGCCTTCTCATCTCTCAGCTCCTTCTCGAGCCCGTGGAGACGGGTAGACTGGATCTGCGAGCTGGATTCCCGGCACTCCCGGAGGAAGTTAATCGAGGCGGCCTGCTCGGCGAGCCTCTTCTCGTAGGCCTCCGCCAGAAAGGCACTAAGGGCCATCGTCTGCATTAAACAAATTGTTAACAAAGACGCGCAACAAGTCTAGCTAAAAGCAGTTAGACCAGAGCAGAAGCTTACCCGAGCTGCGGATCGCGCCACCTGACGGAAGGTGTCGGACTCCGCCATCTCCAGCGGGACGAAGTGCAGGTACCTCCGCCCGAACATCATGGCCTGCGCCAGCTCGGCGCACTCGTCCGGATCGACGATTACCTGGTTGCTTCCATCCTCGTGGGTAAAGGAGAAGCTGTAGTCCCGAGGCCCATCGTCGGAACCTCCCGAGGCGCCGCCCACTTCGGCGCTGCGACCCTCGGCCTCCTGCACAGCAGCAGGATCCTCCGCGACGACGGTCGTCTCGCCGACCCCATCGCCCCCTCGAGCCCGGGTCTCATCGACCCCCCCTGCCGGCACGACGGCCAAAGGCACCTCGGGCTCCGGCCCGGGCAGTGTAGGCCGGATGACCTCCCGACCCCCGGAAGAGGACTCTCCCGTCCTCCTCTTCTTTCTGCCGGTCTCCCCACCGGCAGCCCGGTCTTCCCTCCTCTTCGAGGGAGTCGCCGCGGAGGAATCCCCCGCAACCAGTGGTGCCGGGTCTCGGCTGACCGGCACCTCGGGTATCGGCGGCGGCGGTGCAACAAACGAGTCCGCATACTGCGGATTGGCAACCCTCGCTCTACCTGCGAAGGAAGAACCGTTAATTCGGAAAAAAAAAAAATAAAAAAAAAAATAAAAAAAACCACCTCCGGTCATTGCAGCTTCGATTCTCGCAGCGGTGAAGGACTTCCACTCTCTCCGACGCACTGTCCTGAGCACGGCAAGTAGACATGCGTAGTCCGGTAGCTTGAATCTGGAGGAGTGAGGGCCTGAAGAGCAAGACAAAAAAAAATCATCAGTCAGACAACCAAAGAGGAGAAGTCAGCTCGACCTGCAAATCCCTACCCGGGGAAAAATTCCAATCCCGGGTGTATCTCGCCAACGGATCGAGCCCAGCCACGGCGGTAGCCCGGACGTAGAAGTAGCTGCGAGACCAGTCCTCGACCTTCGACAGCTTGCTCGCCCTAGACCCCGAGCTGGGTGCCTCCAGAACGTTCGCCGCGGGCTTGAAAGCGGCATAGAAGGTCCCAGGAATCCCGGGGTTTGCCTTCTGCTGGGTGAACGCCTCGAACATATGCAACGTCACCTCCACGTCGCATTCGTGCCCTAGGGTCAGCAGCACGATCATCCCCTGGACCGTGGACGGGCAGACCTGCGAGAAGGCCAAGCCCCGCGCCCGGCAATACTGGACGAACAGCTCGGGGAGAGGAAGGCGCAAGCCGCACTTCTGGAAGAACGACTCGTACAAGCAGACGAAGCCCGGCCGAGGAGTCCACGGGCGCTCCTCCGCCCTGGGTACCCTGAGCTCAACGCCGGCGGAAAAACCACACAGATTCCCCAGGAGGGTCACCGACTCCGCTGTGCTCCAGGTCGGTGACCCTCCCTGCTCGTAGAGGACCAGGGGGGACCTCACCTTGGCCACTCGAGCTCCGCCTCCACGGCCGCCCTGACGGCCACCACGGTCGCCCAGACGCCCGGTTCCACCCTCAGCTTGGCCAACACCGCGACCGCCAGAGGATCTAACCACCGTCTTCGGCCGGAGATGGGTCCCCGGGAGCAACGGGGCGGCCCCGAAGTCGAGGGGGCCAACTGTTCCCCACTGTCTGCCCCTCGTCGCGGAGAAGAGGCATGTTCGGAATCACCGGAGGAGGAACTCGGAGAATCGTTACCGCCACCACGGGACGCCGATTCTTCGCTCGACTCAACTCTGATACCATCTAACATCGGAGCCATTGCACGGAGAGGAGGAAATCGAAAAGACAGGAAGAAAGTAGGAAGAGAAGGAGGAAATCGGAGAAAGGAGGTTACCTTAAGAGTATGCGCAGAAGGTTTTAACAGTAGGAGGAAGAAGGTTTAAATAGAGGAAGGGGGACAGTGAAGCGACGCCTGGACACGTGTCAAAAGAAGCACGGCTGCCCAAAAAACCTAATGATGACGTCTCTTCGTTTCCCCACGCCAAAAAGCAAAGGACGCCTCGATAAACGCGAAGCGTCTTTTACACGCCGCGCGTGGGCAGTCCACGCGAAAAACGAAGCGTCCTTTGTCGTCCCACGTGGTGAGCACGCGCCAACCTCCTACGGGTTTTTCGGAAAAGGCGAACACAGTTGAGCCCGGAAAGACCGTCCTAAGATGCGCCGAACTAACATTAGATCAACTTCGGCACCCTCACTTCGCCTCGCGATACCGAACTGGGGGAGGGCCTATTGTTGGAGGTGGGCTTAGCACCCCCAATTAGTTAGGCCCATCTTAGGAAAGGCCGTTCTTCAGTACGGTCACCGGACTTAATGTCACCGACCTGCAAGACCGCTCTTCAGCTCGGTAGCCGACCTGAAAGCAACGTACCCCGGACCCGCGCTGATGCCCCGCCAGAACAGGGAGTGTCAGAAGAATAGGCGAGTGGGAGTTGGTAAGGCAGTACCCTACCCGCGTAGGGATGTGCCTTCGACCCGACGTCCCACCAACTCTACAGAGCTGACAAGGGCAGGAAGGAGCAGGTGGAGCAGAGTTGGTAAAACAGTGCACTGCTCTGCAACACGCCACGCCGAGCTCATCATGACCTCTCTCCTCGAAAGCCGGGACACGCCTCCTAGGCCACCTTACCCGCGAAAGAGGCCGCAGGCGACACGTGGCCCGAGATCCCGGGGAGCAGGAAGCCGACCCCGACTATATATACCCCTCATATGTCATTAATGAGGGGGACTCTGATTTTGACTCTAGAACCTACCACAAGTTACCCGACCTCTCTCTTTGTAACAAGACAACACTTTAGAACGCCGAACTGGACGTCCTTCGGAACCAGTTTGTAATTCTAAAGCGTTTACTTCTCTCTCATCAATAAAACGAAACACGGCCCCGGCCTACTCATATTTCTCCCGACCTGTCTTAAATGTGGTTAAATTGCTCTATTAACGAAAATCTCACCTCCCATCTCCTAATCATTCTTTAAACACACTTAGTGATCCACGGGATCAACAGTGAAGAACAAAAAACAAATTGGGATTTGGCATGGCACATTGGCATCCTTCTTTTTCTAACGTTACAAATTTCTCTCTATAGTTATTTACTTTCAAAATAAAATCACGCAAAAATATAAGTAGATTAATTAACGGTTAGAAAAGCTATATAAAATCTGTCAGATATAATAAGTGTGAATAAAATATTATCGTCTGAAAACAATTATTTATCAAAAATATCTACTTACGTAAGTTTTTTTTTTTTTTTTGATAATTTAGACTGTCCGGTCGACATTATACCGGAGAGATGGGGACTGGCTACCACATGCCAAACCAGTAAGACTTCGCGCCTTCCGACTATTGCCTAGAGTGAGTTGGCCCAACTGACAAAGCCTACTCACGAGTTTTCAACTGGGCCGAAACCCAGTGCCAGCTTCTACACATGGTCGTGATTAATGTTTCGAGCACCAGCACATAGGGAGAATCAAACCCGGGTTCCCCATTGGTGGAACAATCTCACCTCCCCACTACCACTCGACCACGCCCATGTGGACTACCTACGTAAGTTCAACGAAACTTTATAGTATAAATGAATCCAAAAGAAAACTAATTAATATATAGATCGTTCAAACTCATACTTAAAAAAAGAGAATATATATATATATAAACCGGACTTCGTAGAGGCAATTGTAATAATGATGCTAAGCAGGTAACATTTAATTTAATATCCGTGAATTTTGTATGCTTACTCTTTTACTGTGTCTAACTTACAATTATACGTAATGCTAATTAATCGAGAAGGAAATTTTGTTAGATGGACCATCTTCGTACGGACATCTCACGTGCAAGAGTGCATGCTCTGTGCGCATGTGGATCCCATGTAAAACCGCATAGATGAGATGCCAGATCGACACGTGTCATTTTCCACTTTAGTGTACTGAATAATCAAAATTTTAAAATTGGTTCAAGCAAATAAGTGAGGTCTGACGTTAATATCCCTACTAGTCAATTTGTCCCTGCATTTATTAATATCGGTTAAGAAAAGTAATTTGTACTAATTGTCTTCTTGACACTTGTTTTTGACTTTTAATATATATTTTTCTTCATTTTCATTTTAAGTGATGTTTTAAATATTTTTTGTTTCATTTTGAATGAACTTTTAATAAACCTAATTTATTTTACAATTATATCTATACATTTTGAACAATGCCTAAAAATTTGTTTGAGACGGTCCAACAATTACTAACAACCTAATATTTATAAGTTTATACCCTAGAAATTGTCAGTTGATTCCGACCAAGTAAATTGAAAAGAAAAATATTGAAGGTAGAGATGCCCAGCCAGATAACTAGGGGTGGAACTATTATACGTTATCCGAGATCCGCTCTAATCTGTTTCGAAAATTCGGATATATGAGGGGGTCGGATGTGGATAGTAAAATCTTGGATATTTAAATTATAAGGTCTGGATATCTGTACCCGTTAAATATATTAAATTTTTATATTTTATTAGTAATTTTTAATATATTGACATATATATATATAATTATATATATAAATTATTTAAATAAAATTTAAATATTTTTTATAATAACAGATTTTTTTACAAAATATTATATAAAAATTAATTTTTTTTTTTTTTTAATTTTTTTACGAATCCGGATCCCGATATCATCGAATATCTTAATATTTAGGTGGATATCCGAAGTACGGATATCCGGAATCTCCAGATCCGAATACGGATCCATATATCCCAAAAAAATTTGGATATCCAATCTATCTACAGATAATAGAGTTTCATAGAATTAAGTAAATATATCTCCAAATTTATCATAAACCAAAAATCAGTTGAAGAACGGAACAAAAATGCGACATATATTGGGTATGCAAAAGACATCCCACTCTAAATGTCTATAAATCCAATGGTTACCACTTACCCAAACAAATAGTAATCGCCACCTCAATAATCTTCTTTGAACAAAAAAGGTGGCTATTAGTGCTTTTTAGTTTTTACTAAGGCATTTCACATCTCATTCATAAAAATAAAATTTTATGTTAAAACCTTTTTATAGTTTTTTTATAATATGGGTTTTACCATCTAACTAATATTTCTATGGTGAGTATAAATGTTGAGTAGTCCACTTATCTGGTTTTTTAATGGGCCTAAAACATGACACCATTATGATTGGCCAAATGAGAATGGTTAGATAATTCCGAGTTTGCGGGAAATCGATATGTGGCCTAAACCTATATGGTAATTATTTCATAAATGAGAACCACTAGTCCACTACCATTTGGTTAAAGTATTACACAAAAAGTAGCTTCATACATTTGGTGAGATAACTTTATTTTATTTTAATGTTTATTAGGTCAGAGAAATTATCAATAAAACTAGTTCATTTAACTAATGTAACTAGATAGATCTTAACAAATTCAGCATTGCTAGCTAACTTAGTTACAAAATCGGGAATAAAAATATATACTATCTTATAAGCTAATTTTGACTTAGTAGTTCGATTAAAAAGTGTTAAGTTCTATACACATTGTAAATATCATTTATATACTATTAAAACATAAACACTTTTTGTTGTTGAGTGGAAGTTCTTTTATTCTAGTGGTTTTCCAAATAGTTCATTAACGTTTTTACACCAAGAAATATGAAGTTTGATTCCTAGATGATGCAATTTCTACAGATTAATGGAGACAAGCTTATAAAGAAATAATCAGTGTGGTGCAAGTGGAGTCGTTCATCGTGATCATGGGTCTTTGTAGAGCGGATAGCGTTGTCCGTTGTAAAATTGTCTTTGTAGTATTTCTCATAATTTGTATCAGTGTTAAAAAAAAAAAAACTTTTTGTTGCCAAACAAATTTCATTAAAAGTATTTCTGTAAATTATATATACTATTAAACTTGTTGCCAACTAAATCAATTAAAAACAATTAAGTGATAAAAAAAAATTTATCTATATAAAAAATATTATTCTATGCGGATGTGCGGATAAGAATCTAATTATTTATATGCAAGACCATCTTGTTTGTTTCGATATGAATCTCATAAATGATAAAAACTCAACAAATTCGATCAAAAGTAGAGAGATTTAGTACTGCAAAGTTTGGTAAGTGGTGTGTGGTCAGTGGTGTGAAATCTCTTTTTACCCAACGCGAAAGGGATCCAAGTTGCTGAGTGAAACATATACACAGATATGAAAAAAAGTATTATAAAAGAAAGCAAAGGCAAAGATACTGCGTTTTGGCAAAAACAGGGTTTTATATCAAAAAGCGGAATAAAAATGTAATGATAATTATTATTATTGTTACAAAAGACACATGCTTGAGAGAGATAAGAGATGAAGGTTAAAAAAAAGGTGTTCGAAAGATTCCGAATCTGCCTAACATCTCAATTCTCAAGCACATGCCCATATCTTTCTTCCTGAGCATTGATCTCTTTTCCTTTGCTTTGTCCTCTCTTCTTTGCGAGCATTGTGGAGTTGTTTTATATTCAAACCACTTTTTTTATTTTATGTACTACCTTGAAGCGAAGTAAATATTAATCTATGGTTTTTGTTGGTAACATTAATGTATAATTATAGAACCATGAAACAAAAAGTTATAGAATAGAATGATAAAATCACATATACACAAAATTATTACAAAACCATAGAACAACTATTTTTTTTCTTTTACTTTTGTTATTCTAATTTGCCGAAAGATGAATCGATTAATATATATATATATATGTAATATGATCTGAATAGATTTTGGTCATACAGGAGGGAAACTCCATGAATAATGTAGTATAAACAGGAAAATGAAAAGCCAAAAGAAAATTTTATTTTAAAATTAGCTTTTGCAATTAAATGTGGAATCCCTCGATCGAACTGGAAAATGAAAAGCCAAAAGAAGTTTTGCCAAATTATTTCTAGGTGGGTTGTGGTGACTAGTCAATTTGCATGATCATCGACACTTTATATATATTAGGTTTTGCATCAATGCTATGCGTGTGTATTCTTTTAAATATTATTTTGATAAAAATCATATGACCAATTATATTTATTGAGATATTATTTTGGATATATTGGTAATTATAATAATATATATAAAATATTGTAGTTTTAATCTCATAAATTATATCTAATTATAGCGCCGAGTAATTTTTTTTTATAGAAATTATTTTAAAATTTAAGAAAATTGCTTTTATCTGAATTTTAAATATAGCTAACTACTTATTATAGATAAAGTTATTAATTTGTAATAATTTATCTATGTAACCCGTTTTGCATTGAACTGAAATATTATTCGGGCTAACCCGCAAAAAATTATAATCTTAAAAACAAAACTCTAATATGCATCGTTAAATGAATCTAGTTTTTGTGGTGAGTGTACGAACTCTTAAAAAAATAGTTTTCTTGTGTCTAACTTTTTATTAAATTAGTAAAATATTTTTCAACTTTTGTTTTGATATATATTCAAATAAAATATAATAAATTATAGTAAAAAATATAGCAAGATTTTGAATAGATTTTGTTTCTTTGAATATATATGAATTGATTATTATTTTAAAATATATAGTATTAAAATAATTAAGAAATGAAATAATAAATAACCTTTTTAATGCAAAATATATATATTTTCCATATTATAATCAATAATTTTAAAAGACTATTATATCCTTTCCTTTTTCAATTATTCTTTGTTATTTGTAATGGAATTTCATGTAATAATTTATAAAACAAAATTCATTTTTAAAAATGTATTCTTAAATAATATTATAGAAATTTATAAGTTAGTATACCAAAATCAACTAAAACATTAACAAAGTAATCATTTAATAAAAATAGTATTGACACGAAGATAAAATATTATACATCGCTTTTTCAAATAAAAAAAATAAGTTGTTTCATCATTTTAGTTTCATCCTCGTTATATATATTTTCTATGAAAACAACAAAAAAGTAAAAAAAATAAAAGTTATTCTTTTTTCTTAGTTAGTGTAACCAACGCATGGTTATTTTTCCTTTCTTGTAGTCGTCTTTCTCAATCCATGGATGAATTTTTTCACATGTCGTTTTTTTTTTCTATCAGAGCATAACTTTGATCAAGAAGATAATTAAATAGAAAAAATCAATACAACTTACATACGAAATCAGAAAATGAGTATCAAATAGAACAACTCAAAACAAAGAACTCCTACATTGATCTATGACAATCTTAAACTGAATATAAAAATGTAATTTATTATATCATTTCTGCACTGTCTATTCCAAGCGATCTTGTGGGAAGTTTTTATGGATATGTGGCAAAAATTTAGATACTAATATAGATCATAATTATTGATTAATTAAAATATTATGTGAAAAGCCTTAGAATCAAGTAACTTCAACTTTTATAAGTAAGATATATATTTTATGTTTGTAACAAAAATGGTGGTAAAATTATTCCATCACAATAAACAAAGTGCTCTCTAAACGTGTGTGTATAGAGTATACACACATGTAAAAATATTTTAGTATTATAATTATTCTTAGTTATTTATATAATTAAAACCACTTTTTTAAATTAAGAATTTTTTATAATTTAATATCATGTTGGTTTTTTGTTGTTAATAAAAAATTTATACATAATTTTCTTATCTTTTATATTTTTATTAACAATAATATTAGAATTTGAAATTTTTTTTAATTTTGAATGTTGATGTGGACCAATAAAATTGATTGTTTAAATTTTTATGTAGACACCCTTATATGCATATAGTTAGCATCAACGTTTATTGGTAAAAAAAAATATATATATATATATATATATATATTAGAACATTATGTATGAAGGTATCCTAGAAAAATATTATGTTACATTTTTAACTTGTTGGGTTAGGTATCTAGTAAACTACTTAGAATCAAACATGATAATAACATAAAGAAACTCATATTCTATAATTTAGTTATAAGACATTGACATAAATGTGAAATAGATAAATATAGGTGGTTTGTTCGTAATCCCCAAAAAACATCACTTAATGGAAAACAGTTGCCTAATATTCGTTATTTCGTTAAGCATATCTATCTAAGACACAAAAAAATAAAATAAAAAATAATTAGCAACTAGCAACTAGCAACTAATGAGACCCAAAAAAAAAAATAATAATAATAATAATGATCGACCCCCAAGGTTTTTGTTGTTCTATCGTTTCTATACTAGTTCTTGTCTTCTTGATTTCTAATTTTTCAATCGATTGTCTAATCCACCTACGGAAATATACAGAGATTAACAAGGGATTCCAAATTTGTTTAGTCAAAGTCAAAGACTGCCATGGTTTGGTCATATAGGGTCAGATATGAGTAAATGCAAACAATTGGGGTCAATTTCATATTTCTAAAAGTTTGCCTTAAAATGCTGGTTTTTCTTTCTTTTTATATTAAAATCTGTAATATTGTATTTTATATATAATGGGAATGTTCTTGAAGTTCTTTGGTTTGCCTGTCTTTTTCCCCACTCACTTAACGGGTATTTTTTGTAATATCTTAGCCATTCTTCAAGGTTTTCTTTTTTGCTATATCTTAGCCATTCTTCAAGGTTTTCTCTAGGAGCTTCTTTAACAAAATGTAAATAGTTATATCTAACAGTTCCAATTCTTTTCTTTTTTTTGGTTGGTAGTTTTGGGAACTCAATTAATAAAAGGATATTAGTACACATTTTCGAATTTAATTCACACAATTATGATATTAGTACACATTTTCGAATTTAATTCACACAATTATGATATTAGTACAAACCATTAGACTACAAATTTATAGATTGGAGCGAAATACATTTTTTATATTTCATTTAATTATAACAACAATGTTTTATGATTCTAAAAAAATCATCATAGATTAAAAAATATCTCTATAATATTATTTAAGAAGACATTTTTAAAAATGAACTTTGTTTTGTAAGTTATTACAAGAAATATCATTACAAATAACAAAGAATAATTGAAATATGAAATGATATAATAGTCTTTTAAAATTATTGATTAGAGTATGAAATGTATATATTTTGCATTAAAGATGTTATTTATTATTTAATTTCTTAATTATTTTTTAATACTATATATTTTAAATATATATTTTAAAATAATAATCAATTCATATATATTCATATATATTCAAAAACAAAAAAAACAATATTCAAAATCTTGCTATATTTTTCACTATAATTTATTATATTTTATTTGAATATATATAAAAAAAAATTAAAAAACTAGACACAATCAAACTATATTTTTTTAAGAGTTCGTAAACTAACCACAAAAACTAGAGTCATTTAACAGTGTATATTAGAGTTATGTTTTCAAGATTATAAGTTTTTGCGGATTATCCCGAATCATATTTTAATTCACTACAAAACGGGTTAAATAGATAAATTATTATAAATTGATAATTTTATATATAATCATTAGTTAGCTATATTGTAAATTTTAGATAAAAATAATTTTCTTAAATTTTAAAACAATTTCTTTTTTAAAAATTACTCCGCGCTATAATTAACGCGGGTTAAATCCTAATTTATTTTATTCTAAACCACTCGCTATAATTTTTCAAAAATAAATCAGAAGATATTTTCAAATATTTATGGACACTTTGCACGTTATATGCCTCACATGTATACAACGACATAATGTTACATATTATTGGCCATTCATTATAAAGAAAAACCTACGTAAACATTTTCTTTTTACAATCACATCAAAACTGATGTTGCAACTTCGGGGTCGAGAATTTCCTGTCTAGCTTTGTACGGCCATGGACTTTTCCTTCGGTACTAAGGCAAAATGTGAACATTCATATATATATATATAATGACACGCACATTCAAACATATTTTAGTGAGTTTAACCGAAACGAACATTTATTTACCATTGAACATATCAACTTATCAAAACCGTCTTTTAGCAAGTGCAAGTAGAGCAGTCGAACATAGTCTTAATTTAAAATGATTTTTTTAATATAAATTAGGGCCCATGTTTTTCTAAGAACTATTTTACCATATTAAATACTTTTCATAAAATTTTGAATAGGGTCTACAAATAGTTTGAAACATCTCTAGAACATATATACTTAAAGTAGTATCACCCGAACTCATAAACATTATACTTATAGTATCGATCAAACTTTATAAGTATATAGCACACGAAATTATATATCTTACTATAACTAATTAGCGCATAGTTAGTCTCGAACAAAGTAAATAATGCAATTTTAACAACAACAACAACAACAACAAATAATTCAATTAGTTATAAGTCATTTTTTCAGTTTTATAAGGTATGATTTCGAATTCGAAACTAAATCAGTTTTTTTTGGGTCAAGTATTCGTAATACTCATAGTCCGGGAAAATGTACCTACTGGTAAAAATACAAGATTTTGCTAACTAAACATAAACATATTAATTATGGTTGAAAACCCTTTTTCAAAAAAAAAAAACAGATTAATTATGGGAGTTACGTCTAAATGTCATTCAATGGATCGATTGACGAATAACCTACTATAAAATTAAAAGATGTAAATGGAAGGGATATTCTTTTGCTTGAGATAAATGCTTTTAGAATATATGTGAATTCTAGAATGCGCTTCTCTTTAAACCATTACCAAAGAATTAACCAACGAAAAAATAATTTAATCTCTGAGGAACAAGTTCCAGACACCAGCATATCGGACATGCATGATCTATCATATCTTGGATATTATAAGCAGATTCGATCTAGACACACACACACACATATATATATATACACACACATATATGCACTCATATATACTAAATATACATAATTATAGAGTCACACTACAAAAAAACAGCGTTTTCGCGACTATAATTTGCGACTTCAGACACAGTCATAAATTTTTACGACTACTTAGCGACTATGTTGCGACTAGTTTACGACTTCACAAATACAATCGCACCATAGTCGGTCATTTGCGACCAAACGTATTAGTCGCATATTAGTCGCTATTTTACGACCAATCGACGACTACCGTCGAGTCGGAAAACTTTAGTATATATGAGTGCGACTAAATTGCGACTTTTGCGGTGGGTCGCAAAACAGTCGTTTATTGGTCGTAAAATAACAGCATTTAACACGTTTATTCTTGGCGTACCTACTTGTATCTACTTTTTGCGACGACCACTCGTAGTCGGACACCAGTCGCTATATAGTCGCTATGTAGTCGCAAATCAGTCGGAAAAATGTCTATAAAAAAACTTGAGACCATCGTTTCCTCATTCTCACAATCTCCTCATTCTCATAAACGAAAAAATTGAATTTTAGAAGAGAAACCGTTTTTTGTTTTATAATGTCGGGAAATTACAATTATAGTAATTTTTGGGAGTGGATGTATAAGCGAATCGATGAAGAGACGGGAAATTTCTCGGTAGAGTTCACCACGGGGGTGGATCAATTCATGGAATTTGCAAATAGCCAGTCTCTATCGCAGAACAATGGCGGTAATTTTTACTGTCCTTGTAGTGTTTGCAATAACGACAAATTTCTCCCGGGGCCTAGAATTTGGAATCATCTGTATAGTAGAGGATTTATGCCAGATTATTATGTTTGGTATAAGCATGGAGAAGAAATCTCTATGGATTTAGATCCGAGTTATGTTGATCCTACGCATTTAAGTGGGAGTAGTGAATTGGGTAATGTAGTAGAAGATAGATATGTGGATATGGTGAATGATGCATTTCGTGATAACGTGAGTTTTGATAACTATCATCAAGGTGGTACTAGTTATCAGAATGTAGAAGAACCTGTACGTAACCATCCAAAGAAATTCTACGACTTGTTAGAAGGAGCGAATACTCCATTATATGATGGTTGTCGTGAAGGTCACTCGCAGTTATCCTTAGCCGCTCGAGTCATGCAAGATAAGGCAGAATATAATATGAGTGAAAAGTTAGTGATTTCGGTTTGCGGAATCTTGACAGACTATTTACCAGAAGGAAACCAGGCAACCGGTTCACATTACGAGACAGAAAAATTGATGCGCAATTTAGGTCTTCCATATCATACAATTGATTTTTGTATTAACAATTGTATGATCTTTTGGAAAGAAGACGAGAAGGAAGCTAAATGTCTGTTTTGTGGTAAACAAAGATGGAAGCCTCAGAACGACCGACGTAGAACCAAAGTACCATACAGTCGTATGTGGTATCTACCTATTGCTGATAGATTAAAGAGAATGTATCAAAGCGAGAAAACTGCAGCGGCAATGAGATGGCATGCCGAGCACCAAGCAAAGGAGGGAGAAATGGGTCATCCTTCTGATGCGGTGGAGTGGAGATATTTTCGAGGTCTATATCCCGGGTTTGCTGAAGAACCTCGTAACGTTTATCTTGGATTATGTACGGATGGGTTCAATCCATTTGGCATGTCTCGTAATCATTCGTTGTGGCCTGTGATCTTGACTCCATATAATTTACCCCCGGGTATGTGCATGAATACAGAGTATTTATTTCTGACTATTCTGAATTCTGGGCCAAATCATCCGCGAGCTAGTCTCGATATCTTCCTCCAACCTCTTATTGAGGAGTTAAAAGAGTTGTGGTCTAATGGCGTCGATGCATACGATGTGTCATTGAATCAAAATTTCAATCTAAAAGCAGTGCTAATGTGGATGATAAGCGACTTTCCGGCGTATAGCATGTTATCCAGATGGACAACCCATGGTAAATTGTCTTGTCCAATTTGCATGGAAGATACAAAGTCTTTTTATCTACCTAAGGGAAGGAAGACGTGTTGGTTTGATTGTCACCGAAGATTTCTTCCTCATGGTCATCCAATGAGGAGGAATAAAAAAGACTTCCTTAAGGGAAAAGACGTGTCGAGAGAGTATCCACCTCAGTCTTTGACCGGTGAGCAAGTTTTTTGCGAGCGACTGGCTGGTGTAAATACATCAAAAACAAAGGACGTCGGTGGAAATGGGCACGAGAAGAAGAAGTCGGGCTATGGAAAGCAACATAACTGGCACAAGGAAAGCATATTGTGGGAGATACCGTACTGGAGGGACCTCAATCTCATATATTGTCTTGATGTGATGCATATAGAGAAGAATTGTTTTGACAACATCATGAATATTCTTATGAGTGTGAAGGGTAAATCGAAAGACAACATCATGTCAAGATTGGATATTGAACAATTTTGTTATCGGCCACACTTACATATTGATAGTGAGGGTAAAGCTCCTTTCCCATCCTTCACATTGACAGAGGAAGCTAGAAAAAGTTTACTGGAATGTGTGAAACATGCGGTTAAGTTCCCAGATTGTTATTCGTCAGACTTAGCTACTTGTGTTGATATGGACAACCAAAAGTTTTCAGGCATGAAGAGTCATGACTGCCATGTTTTCATGGAGCGGTTACTTCCATTTATCTTTGTAGATCTCCTAGACCGGAATGTCCACCTTGCGTTACCAGGTGCTTATTATGACAATTTTTTAAAAAAAATATGATTATTGTAATTTATATATTTACTTCATGCAATTTTCACGTATATTGTAGGGGTTGGAGCATTTTTCCGGGACTTATGTTCAAGAACTTTGCATAAGAGTCGCCTTCAAATTCTAAAACAGAACATCGTTTTAATCCTATGCAATTTGGAAAAGATCTTCCCACCTTCATTTTTCGATGTGATGGAACCCCTGCCTATACATCTCCCATACGAAGTTGAATTAGGAGGCCCTGTCCAGTATAGGTGGATGTATCCTTTTGAAAGGTTTTTCAAAAAGTTGAAAGGGAAAGCAAAAAACAAAAGGTATGCGGCAGGATCGATTGTTGAATCATATATCAATGACGAGATTGCTTATTTCTCAGAGCACTACTTTGCTGGGAATATACAAACGAAATCAAGGTAAATGCTACAATCAATCACATCATGTCCACTTTGTCATTTAACTTTTTTGTATACACATGCTATATATGTATTATAATGTGAATTACTTTTTATCTCATTTGATCAGGTTAACAAGATTCGATGAAGGTAAAGTCCCCATATATCATGTCCCTGGAGTACCTTCTATATTTACTCAAGTAGGTCGTCCAAGTGGAGAAATGCATGAAATATGGCTCTCAGAGAGAGACTATCAATGCGCACATGCATATGTTTTACGAAATTGTGACTATTTTCAGCCAATTGAGAGGTATATAAGTTGGCATCTCTCCCAGATTGCATTTTAATATATATAATCTTTGTTTAATTTCTCATATAATTTGTGTTGGTCTTGTGTAGAATGTTCGAGGAATTTATTTATGCAAAATATCCAGGACTTTCCGAAAAAGAACCCTTTGCAAAAAGAGCTGACGAATATCATTTATGGGTGAAAGAATATGTATGTCTAAAAAATATCCATAACTTTGCGTAAATTTATACTTATATATATTTACACTATTTTTTATATATATGCAGGTTACTTACTGGAACGCCACGAATCCATTTCCTACTTGGGTTCAAGAGATAGTGCATGGACCTTTGAATAAGGTCAAAAACTGGCCAATGTATTTTACAAGAGGCTATTTGTTTCATACGCAGAATCACGGCGCTGGACGAAAGACATGTAACTATGGGGTATGTGTTAAAGGTCAAAATTACACGGATGCATCTGATGAAGCGGATTTCTACGGGATCTTAACTGATATCATAGAACTCGGGTATGAGGGGATGGTCAATTTGAGAATCACACTTTTTAAGTGTAATTGGTATGACCCTGTTATCGGTAGAGGCACTCGAAGGAGCAATGGTGGTGTTGTAGACATTCTTTCATCGAGAAAATACAATAAATACGAACCATTTATTCTAGGTACGCACTTATTAATGTCGATATCATATATATATATATATATATATATATATATATATATATATACCATGATGTATAACTTATATATATATTTTTATATTGCAAACAGCCTCGCAAGCGGATCAAGTTTGTTATATTCCGTACCCATACACAAAGAAACCGAAGCAGTTGTGGCTCAATGTTCTAAAAGTGAATCCGAAGGGTAACATTTCAGGGGAATATGAAAAAAAGAACCGAATCTTTTGCAAACAGAAAATGATGATGCTGTATTGATGACTACAATTGAAGATCTGGTACTCGACAATTTCGTACAAGGAGAAAAAATAAACCTCGATTACGAAGTCGGAGATGCAGAACCAGAAGATGAATTTCGGTGTAATTTGTCGTCTTCTGATGAAGAATCAGATGACGAAGAACCCTTCTAATTCACTATGTTACTTATGTCACAATTTCGTTGTAATTTGTCTTTTACATTATTTCGGTGTAATTTGTCTTTTCCATTATTAATCAGTATTTATTTCCCGTTTTGAGTTAAAAAAAAAATTCCTCACCAGGACTCGAACCCATGTGAAGAGAAACAAATGTGAGATCTTTACCAGTAAGCCATATTGTTTAATTAGTATTTAACACACCAAATAATTATTATGTCTACCTTGCTTTATTCAGAATAAAAAAAAAATGTCCCACCATGGACTTGAACCCATAACTGAAGGGAGACAGAGGAGAACTTTACCACTAAGCCATAATGTTTAATCATTCTAACTCACAGCAAGTAAATATTAAGTCTATCTGCTTCATTCAGATTAAAAAAAAAAACTTACGAAAACCCTAAGTCCCTGAAGTCTTAGCCTTCATTCAGTCTTCTTCGTCTCCGATTACAGATCGAAATCCCTTTTGCTCTCATCTTCGCCTTCGATCCCACCTTCCGTTCTTCTTCTTCGATCCCACGATGCAGGAAACTAAGAACGGTAAAGGACGGAAGAAATTCGTTCCAAACGTTTCTCAGAGAGCCGGAGGGTCTTCGTCGCGAACAACAAACCCTCTACCGCCGCAGTACACCTTCACGCCGGCGGCCCAATTTATTCCGCATATGTCGTCACCACCTCTGAACCCCGTGCATGCTCAACCTTCAACGACATCACCAAATGTCCGGGATTTTCCTCCGCCTACCCAGCTTTTCCAGAACATCACGCCGGCAAATCCACCACAAAGCAATCCATCTCAAGGTCAGATGACTCAACGAGAAAGATCTCATCCTCAAGATCAGACGACTCCAAGACAAAGCTCTTCGAGTCCTTCGGTGCACAACTCTGAGGGTAATAGTAATCACTCGTCTCACGCTCACATCTCCAACGACTTTGAAGCTAATCCGATTGACGACAATGTATATATTGAGGCCGATCTCCAGGAAGAGCAACGTATGGTGCTTCAGGCGCTGCTAAGAGTGCCTAACCGGCATGACTACACGACTGTGCTGTCTCCGACACTCCCTCAGCCGCCAAACACCACTTGGTAAGTTTCTATCAATTCATGTCTGAATTCGATTTCCTGTCAAGAGGCTAGTTTACAGTTTGTTAGTAGAATTGTTTTTGTGTTTGTAAATGATGATGTATGATTTGCGTGTGTGGAATTGATGATATTTATGTATGTGGATATGGTTAGACCAAATCTCGGTCTTCATAGAAGTCTCTTTTCTGTTGTGTTTGGAATATGATTTTTGTGTTTGGAATGGATAGAAACTGTCTGTATATCTTGGTTTGAATTTCCATATAACATGATTGTATATCTTGCAAGGATAATGGTCATTAAAGTGCTCACCAGGATCAATTCTCTGTTTGGTAGACTAAGCAATTACATAGTGTCAATTCGTTTCTGGTGTAAGTGCTTGTTTGGTCTAATCAGGTGAATATTATGCTTCTGTCTGGCTTGATTTTTGTTTGGTAGAATAAGCTCACAGTTTTCGATTCATATCTTATCTGATATGTGGTTAATTCTGACATCATGTTTTGCTTGGTTTGAATTTTGTGTTGTTTTGAGGCATTTATTAATATATGTTTCTGTCTTGGTTTTTGTGTTGTTGTTGAGGCACTTATTTGTCTCTGTCTAGGTTTGGCCGTGACAAGGGAAACCTGACAAGGAAGATCACCAAGATTTTCACAAACAAGTTTGATGGTCCACACTACAGTTGGACTGTTGTGCCTCGCGATAGACAGGAAAGATACTTCGTCGAGTTCGCGATAAGCATTTCTCTCATACAAGCTTCATATATGTCTTTCTTTCTATTCTGTCCAGTAACACCATCTACTTGTCTTGTAGAAAACCCACACATGGGATCCCTTAATCTCAGGGGTTGTTCAAAAACATTTCGAGAGGATTTGTCAAAGGCGAATGAAGGATATGGTAAGCACCGCGAGGACTTCTCAAAAGCGACCACCCTAGATTAACCCAACACTGTGGACAACAATGACAGAGAAATGGGACACTGACGAAGCTAAAAAGAGGTCTCAGACCACATCCGCTGCTTGGAAATCTGACTGTGAAGGCCTTGGTATGCACAAACACTTATCAGGCCAAAAGTCATATCACCAAATCCAACAAGAAATGGTAAGTGTAATTTCTATATCTAAGACTTCTGCAACTTTCTATTATGTAACAAATTTATATGTTACATTTTCAGGAAGATGAATTGGGCAGACCGGTTAGTATCGGTGAGGTTTTTGTGAAGACTCACACAAAATCAGATGGTACGTTTGTTGATCTGAAGGCTGAGAGGATCGCGCAAAATTATGAGAAGAACTTGCAAGCTCAGATGCAAGAGATCGGGCCTGAAATTTCAGACGGTAGGTCGCAACAACGAGAGCTAACCACAGAGGAATACAACGATCTCTTTCTTCAGGTAAATACGAAATCTATGTTACCTTTTGGTTTTCTGTCATCTGGTTTTATAAATCTTGGTTTTATTTATGCAGTCAACGTACACGGATGACAGAGGCAGACCATATGGATTAGGAAGCCTCAATGAGTCTCATGTTAGTGGAAAACGCAAGTTCGAAGTAACCTCTTCATCGTTTCAATCCCTGGAAGATAAGTTGGAAGAAGCTCAACGCCAAATAGAAGAACAAGCTGCTTCTAACGCTCGGCGTGAGGCAGAGCTTACCAAACTTGCAGCTGACCAACAAACCAAGCTTACCAAACTTGAAGCTGACCAGAAGCATTATTCAATAGTGGAAAGGTATCTTCGTCAAACCGATCCAAATTTTCTAGACTTCATGGCTTCTCAATCTGATCGGCAGCATGATTCTACACCTTAAGCTGTCATTTTATTTCATGTTTTGAACATTGGACCTTTCTTTGTATTGATTTGTATTTGATATGCTAAAACAATGTATAATATATATATTAATGTTTCTTTATTAATGTATGTTTCTTTCATTTTAAATTTCCAGTATTCTTTGTATTGGTTTGTATATGATTTCCAAATTGCTAGGTAATACAAATTGGGTACAGTATTACCATTTTGAATTTCGTTGCTAAAATCAGTCGCTAGGTAGTCGCAACTCAGTCGCTAGGAAGTCGCAAATCAGTCGCAAAACAGTCGTAACACGATGACCAAATCACTATTTCGTGAACGTATTAGTCGGAAATCAGTCGCTAATTCAGACGCTTATTAGTCGGTAAAT
The DNA here is from genome assembly GCA_030161315.1 of Eutrema japonicum. Lineage (NCBI taxonomy): Eukaryota > Viridiplantae > Streptophyta > Magnoliopsida > Brassicales > Brassicaceae > Eutrema > Eutrema japonicum. Next base: position 7,513,906 of record BSQW01000006.1, on the reverse strand, counting down.
AGTCGGAAATCAGTCGCTAATTTAGTCAAAAATCAGTCGCTAATTTAGTCGCTAATGTAGTCGGAAATCAGTCGCTAATTTAGTCGCAACAATTCACCACTCTTTAACGACTACACCAAACGACTTCCACACGACACAATATATAGTCGTATGTTAGTCGCATGTTAGTCGTTAATTTAGTCGGTACATGGTCGCTTATATTACGACTGATGTGCGACTGGTTTGCGACTTCTGACTGTCATCGCAACAAAGTCACAAAATAGTCGTAAATTAGCGACTAATTACCGACTACATGTTTTTGCGACTAGACATTTACGACTACGTACTGTGGTCGTAATGTAGTCGCTAAAACTATTTTACCGACTATATTACGACTGATTATATAGTCGCTACAACGCTGTTTTCTTGTAGTGTCAGATATATGGTATATATACATAATACAGATCATATAATTGTGTGTTAAATATAATTAATGGTGTATCTCCTTATAAACTTGAGCATGGTTTGAATTCGTTGTCTGATCAGTTTTTGTTGTTTAGGATTCGTGTCCTAGCTATGTTTGTAGAAGACTTTCACAATATCATCTACGTATCGGTATCAATTAGTATTAAATTATGAGCATTTTTCTAAAGGAGATAATTAATTGCTAAAAAAAATTAGTCAAAAAGACGACGGATACGTGATTTGAGGTTCACGCACTTATATAAAGATACTATATTATAGTCGCTGAGACTGTTGTCGAAGTGCATGGATGTGTCAAGTTGTTTAAGCCTATAAATTATAATGATATGTTGATTATTTCATAGCAAATTGTGTGAATAGCGATAATTAAAAATGACTACTGACCACAAATTTTAAATTGATATGGGTTGTATTTGATAATTAGTCTAATATTTTGATTTCGATTAAGAAAAGGGTTTAAGTCACTATCCCGTCCTAATTTTGAAGAAAACGATTTGGTTTTGAAGTTGATTTAAAAACTAAGTCTAACATGACAATTGATTAAACCTTTAACAAACAAAAAAATGACAAATCGATTTAACATATTATGCTTTATGTAAGTTAAAAATGGAAAATACGCAAAGTGATAAAAAAAAACAAAAAACAAAAGAAGATTAAGTGTTATTAGCTTGACTAGAAAAATATTTTAGATAAAAACTAGAGGTCATATAATCAAGTGACTTTTGAGATGGAACTAATATTATATGTTGTGGTTCCGAATATGGTAGATTACATGCTTCGGCCTGGTAATTAAAAAAAAAACAAAGGAAGAAAGAAAGACAAGTGGTAGGGTTGGTCGGGAGAGGCTAAAGTCTTGAGAGTGCGTGAAGGAGGCTTCGGCCGACATCGAATCTTTAAAAGTCGCAAAAATCTCAAAATACCTGATCACATATATACGCGCATCTGAATATATTTTATTATTTAATAAAATTGATCTAATTATAAATACGATTTTATTTTATTTTGTTTCAATGTAGCTTTTCTTCAAACAAAAGGAAGCTTCTCTCCATATATCTAAAACCATCATTTTATTAGGACTGGGAATTATAATCGAATCGAGCTAACCGAACCAAACTAAATTTTAGTTAGTTTGGTTATGATTCAGTTATATATATAGAAGTGATTAACAACATTTCTAATTTTATTCGGTTTTCAATTTGGTTCAGCCGAACAGGGCCGGTTCTAAAATTTTAGGGGCAAGACAAATGTTTCAATAGGTTTGGCCCAAAGCCGGCCCTGCAGCCGAACCAAATGGTTAACCAAATTTTGTTTTTTAAAACGATTAAATCTGAATTTGAGAATAACCAAAATAACCGAAACTAATTGAAATTATCTGAATTAAACTGAATTTGCCAACAATTTCGGTTATAATCGGCAAAAAACAAAATAACTGAATTTCTTCCGAAATGAACCGATATTTTATTCGGTTATTTTCGATATAAAATTTATAACCCAAATTATTCAAAAAACTGAACTAACCGAACCGAAAAACCCGAACTAACTGAACTCGCAGAGCTAGGTGGATGCATCCATTAAACACATAAAACACAGTTTTTTCACGAGTTACCATTTTATTACCGTCTCACGGTTATTGTTTTGACCACTGACTTTCTACAGCTTTTTTCCACCCATAAAGGCTGCAACATTGGGCTTCATTTAGGCCCAAATCTGATATAAAACAATTTCAGCTATTTCAAAAGGCTAATATAGTTTTCAGTTAGTCAAAGTTGATTTGGCGTGTTCAAATCTTTTGGGAGTGTATTCAATCAAATACTTGGAGTGATTTGAGGTTTAATAGGTTGTTAGATGATTTTGGGTGAATTTAATGAATTTCTTATTATTAAATTATATGCAATCTCATCAAAAACTATGAGAAATGGATCTTTGCATTTTTAACTAAAAAAATATTCTAAAACATTTTGGAGTTAAATATTTTCAATCACCACAATTGTTACGGTGCGTGTGCACCTATTGGGCCTAATTATGGATCGAATTGGATACTGACATAAAATCAATCCCCAGAGATCTGAGCACTTTCAAATATCAAAGCAATGCAAAACAAAAAATCGAAGTAAATTCCAAATAAGAAAAATATCCAAAATTGTGGGGCTGGGAAATTGGATAACGAAGGAACGCTTCTGAAGCCATTTACTAATCAATTTTTGGACCGATAAGGTATTTGATTATCAATGGGCCCATCATTGACATTGACATTGACATTGACATTGACATTGACTTCTAAGCTACATTATAGTTTCCACTTGCTTCTTTCACTTTCCTCGAATAAGACTCTGTTTAAGCTCATTTTATGAAAGAGCTAATCTTATATGAAAAATAGAGAAACTGTTTTTTTTTTGTTTATTGTGAAATTATCTAACAACTCATATTTGATTAATTAAAATAATGCTATTATTTAAATTGATTAGAAAACCTGATGAATAAATTATTCGATAGCTATACTTACCTATAAAAATGTTTGGGATGGTAAAATTTGAGATCATATTCTGATTATTAAAAAAAAATATTTTAAAATTGGAGACTTTATTCATTTGCATAGTGTATAGGTCCGGCTATGATTTTTAGTTATAAATAGTATTCAATCCGTGTTATCTATATAACGTGGGATAATTTTTTTTAAAAAATTATTTTGAGATTTAAGAAAAAATAAATTTATCTGAAGTTTATAATATGTGTAACTAATGATTATATATATCAAGTCGGACTAATATGTCTATTCGATCCATTTTGCAATAACATAAATTATTATTCAAGCTAACCCGCAAAATTTTTGAAAACATAAATCTAATATGCACCGCTTAATGACTGTGGTTTTTGTGGTTAGTGCACAAACTTTTTAAAAACATGTTTTGTTGTTTAAATATTTATAAAATTAATAAAATATTTTTAAAACTTTTATTTTAATATATATTTAAATAAAATATAATAATTATAGTGAAAAATATTGAAAATTTTTGAATACGTATGAATTGATTATTATTTAATAATATCATAATAATTAAAAAACTAAATAGTAAATAACTTCAATAAATAATGTGAAATAAATATTTTATATATTCTTATCAATAATTTTTTAAAAATAATTATATATTTTCTATTTTAATATTTTCTTATTTTTAATAGTATAATAGTAATAATTTAATAATAATATAGAGATGATATAAGACATAATTTTAGTAGACGTAAAAAAAAAGACATAATTTTACTAAGACATCAAAGAATAATGGTCTAAGAAGACAGGAGGAAAAAAAAAGAGAGTCTATGTTTCTGATAAATTCTAGTATTCTACGACCTTATCCAAAACCATCTGCTGATACAAAGGCACAGGTACACGTGGCATCCATCTAGGTGATTAATACGTCGGCTTGCCGGCAAATGATGACCTGTCGACCTCTTATGATTTCTTCTCGTTCTCACGTCATCACACCTATATTTTGTGATTTACCTTTTTCACCCTTCCATTACAAATTAATGACGAAATCAAATTTCCCCTCTCTCTCACTTAATTTTATTGTTATCTCACTAGTTGTTGGTAGTATAATAATAATCTTTGCTCAAACTATAAGTAATTGACGGTGTCCTAATTTAACAAATTGAACAAAGTACATATATCATCTGTTTTATAACCAAAAAAAACATTTGATTATTTCACCAGATTTATAAATAAAAATTCTTAAAATTAGCATTTTTCAACATATTTATATAAATAAATGTGAGATTATTACAATAGTCTTTGTATTATCTGGTTATACAATAATTCCAACGAAAGAAATATGTTTATACTATAATTTTAATTTTAATAAATGAAAATTAGGAATTTTTTGGTTCATAAAATATTCAAAGGAAGGGCCAATATTTTAGGCAAAATGAAACAAATTTGGTGAAAGGGTAAAATCGGCAATTGAAGTAAAAACTGGGTTAATAAAAGTGACGGAGAGATTCTCTCACTCTTTTGATCTCTCAAGTGAAGAATCTCTCTCTCTCTATCCTTTGTTCGTTGATCCTCTCCGCTCTTTTGTTTGTGAGGAACTCTTCGATCCTTTTCTTGATCGATCCGCTTCAATCTACCAATTTCGCTCTGTGACTGTTTATGCCATTCGCGATCATCTGATCAACGGCTTTCCGATTCCAATCGTCGCTCGCTAAATCGTAGGTGAATCAAAAACTATTCCTAATCACACTGATCATCAATTCAAAAGTTTTTTGTGGGTATCTGTTCGATGAGTAAATGATATCAATGTCAGTTTGATTGATTGTTTTGACTTTTTTTTTGGGGGTAGAAATCAATCTTGGGAATTTGTTGCTTCGTTGTATGGAATATGGATCAGTGGTTTTTTCCGCCAAGAGAAATCATATTCCGGAATTTCTGATTAGAGATGATAATGGTAATGTTCGATACTAAAAATCACGTTTTGATTGTTGTGTATCCAAGTCAAGAGGAAGATGAGGTCGCTTCAGGCACCAGTTGTATGCCCTGCGATTCGTCCAAGACAAGTAGGTGCATGTGCTTCATCACTTGTTAACTACGCTGGTCTGAAACCTAGGCTTCTTAGAAGTCAATTCTGGGGTAATCGGACAAAAGGCAACAAGCCTCAGGTTACCACAATCACTCTTCGATGGAGTATCAAGTGTGTTTTCAGCTCCCATTCTGATGGTACCGGAAGCACCGCAGAGAATTTCAACGAAAACGATGAGGATTACGTTAACTCTAGTGTAGTGGAAGCTGGTAAAACGTAGTGCACTATCAAGATTTCTTCTCTGGTTTGATTTGGTTCCACTTTCGATTTGATGTGTTGTTGTTTGTAGTTGAGGTGAGGAGTGGAGCAGATGGTTTCATGGTGAAGATGAGAGACGGTAGGCAACTACGATGTGTTCATAACAATCCTCAAGGAGGGCATTTACCAGATTATGCTCCACATCCTGCAATTGTGTTGAAAATGGAAGATGGAACTGGTCTTCTCCTTCCGATTATTGTGTGTACGTGAAATTGTGTATGAGTACCTTAGTTCTTATGATCTCAAAGTGTTGTTTTTATCCCACTCTCGAAATGTTTTGAGTAACCATGATTTGTTTTTTTTTTATTGCAGTGGAGATGCCTAGTGTGCTACTCATGGCAGCAATGACCAATGTCCAAATTGTATGCTTTTGTTTTTCGTTTGTTTCTCTGTTTGGATCAGTAAAGAGTGATTTAATGGAGATTTTACGGGTTATTTGTTGCAGGCAAGACCCACCATGTATCAAGTGGTGAAGGAAATGGTGGAGAAGATGGGTTACGAAGTATGTCTTATGGTTTCAGTCCCTCCTCCTTAATGTAATCTCCTTCTCTCGGGAATGTTCACTGAAAATTTTCTTAAATTCTCTGCAGGTTAGACTTGTTAGAGTCACCAAAAGAGTTCACGAGGCTTATTTTGCCCAGTTATATCTTTCAAAGGTTTGCAACTGGTGTCTTCTATGAAACTTCCATTCATTCCTGAAAACTCAAACAATGTTATCTATTCAGTGTATCGTTTCCTCTATTGAGGCTGCTTTTGGGGCGATATTGCAGGTGGGTAATGCCTCGGATTGTGTCAGCTTCGACCTTCGGCCTTCAGATGCAATTAATATTGCTGTTAGATGCAAGGTAATACATAACTATGTTTACTTATCATCTGAGCTAAACACACAAATACGTACTTGCGGTTGAAAATTGTGTTGATTCTTCTGTAGGTACCTATCCAAGTGAACAAGTACCTTGCATATAGTGATGGAATGAGAGTTATCGAGTCAGGGAAGCTATCACAACAGACACCTGCTTCAGATGGTTTATTATTTACTGAACAAGACCGGTAAATTTTCACACACCTAAAGATAAAATCTTCTTAGATCAAAACTCTTTTACTGTGAATATGAGTGTCAAAACTTATAACTTCGTTTTGCCTTTGTGCAGACCAAATGGTCAGGCTTGTCTTGATACAACAGAGTTCAATATTTTGAGCAACATGATGCAAGCTGTTAATGAAGAGCGATATGATGAAGCAGGTAAGCTTATTGTCTAATACTAATCAGTTTAGTTACCTCGATCCGTATTTCCCATGTATCTGCATTGCTCATCGTTGAGACAAGTATCTATCTTTTTTCCTAATTCTTGGTCTAAAGATCGATACATTGTTGTTTTATCATTTGCAGCTGAGTGGAGAGACAAACTTGGTCAGTTTCGGGCCAAGCGTAACCTGAGGAAATACACATGAAAGGTACGGAAATATAAACGAAAATGACTCTTTATCATTTTCTATACTTATGTTTCTCTTTCGAACAGCTCGATCAACAAGTATTGTCTATGTACATAACAAGAAGAAGAAAAAGTCATTGTCGGGATCAAAGTGAAGGAAGAAGCAGAGTCTCGAGATCGAGGAATGCTTCTACACTTAAATACACCATTTCCCAGAAACAAAAAAAAAAGTATGATAATATATAAGTATAAATGTAGCGTGATGTGTACATATTACTTATTGATCTGTGTCTTGTTACTTATGCAAATTAAGCTCTGATTAATTTTAAGTCCACTTGTTCGAGTTGTTTGTTTTGGTGTTGGAATTAATTGCAGTTGTTGTTTTTATCCAATAAAACAAGTTATTATGTGTGACCGGATTCTTAGTCAAGTGGGCATATGGATATGTTAACAAAACATTGGAAGAAAGAAAAACCAGATGGCCTTGCGGACAGAACTACAGTGTCTTTGTTTCTTCCAAAGTATTGGATGAAATATAATTATAAAATACTTTGGTTTTGACTGAAATAAATTATAAAATTTAATTGAGAAAGTACTTAAAGTTCATTTATACGATTTTTTTTTCACCGCAGTTCGATTCAATTATCCCCAAAAAAATTAAGATATTGGTCTAGTAAACTCAGTTGACAAACTTTTTTCTAAATATAATACAATTTATATTAAAAAAAAAACTAATCTAAACCGAGTAGTTATTCTAGGTGAACCGATAATAACGTGCAGATCTACATAAACTTTAGTATAGTAATTTTTGAGTGTCTTTCAAGTCACTAGTTGAAAGCCATTTGGAAGGAAAAAATTATGTTTTAAAAATGCTATAATCAATCGCTGGCTCTAGACATTGTAAAAAAATTATGGATGAAAGATTCGGAACTTCTACAGTTTATATAAAAAAATATATATGTAAAATTATTTCTGGTGGTGATTTTTTTTCCAACTGTGTTGAATTGTTCAGTTACAATTTTTAGTAAAAAAAAAATATATATATATATAAAACAGAATAGTTTTTTTTGGGTTTAAATATCAACTAATTTACAGTAAATGGAAAATTTAAATTTTAAAAACAAAACAAAAGCCACATGGCCCACATCCATTGGAATCAAAATATATCTCCAACATCTGTTCCGGAGGGCCGATTGCATGACAACCACTAGTAAAAAATAAATAATAAATAGTGATAAAATTTAATAATTAATACAAAATAGGAAAATATATTTAATTTGCAATAGATACAAAAGACAACAAATCATATATTTTTAAGATAAGCAATCATATCTAATATATAAAAATGACCAACTATCTCCAGTTGAGCGCCACATCATCGCTAGAGAGAGCGCTATGTGTCTAAGATTTTTTAATTTTTTTTTTTTTAGCCTTTTCAATTTGCACAAATATTAATTATTTATGTTTAATTTTTAGTAACGTTTATGCACAAAAACCCTCTAAATTTTCTCATCACTCTAATCTTAAAAACATCATTTAAATACTAATATGTACATAAATATTATCGATTTGGTTCTAATGACAAATTCATAACTCTTAACATTGGAACATCTTAATATATATAATCAATTACTCAATAAAATAAGATATTCAATAATGTCTTCAAATAATACAATTTCACTTTCAAATTTACAATTTGTCATGCAATAAATAATATTTTACAGCCTTAACCATGTCTCACATATATATCTCAAAATAATTTAATATTTGTTATTTTTATATCTGGTGCAGAGAATGGTCTCGAAAAACATCGAATATATATAACAAACCTTCATAGACAAATGCAGTTGAGTTTATGTGTAATTTAGAAGTTTATTGTAGATGAAACTATAGTAATTTGATATAAAATATATAAACAAAGACAATGTGAAAAATGTTAAGAACAAAAACAATAGTATTAAATACTTCAAAGATATAAATCCGTACGTATGCGCGGGTAATCACTTAGTATATATAATTTGTGCTCATGCGACGGATTATATATATATATATATATATATAGATTTAATGTATTAAAATAAATTTTAATAACATAAAAATTTTACAAGTACGGATGAATTTTTATAACATATTTTTTAAAAAACCAAATTTTTGTATTTAAAATTTTATATACTTTTGTTTTTTTAGCATAATAGTTTATAGTAAAATAATTGGTGTTTGATAACAAGTTTAATAATATAAATAAATTATAAAAATATCTTTAATGAAAACTGTTTGGTTGCAAAAAGATATTCATGTTTTAATAGTGTAGATATTGGTTGACAAAAACAATGATATATATTTTAAAATGACAAATAAGCAATTTAAATCTACAAAGCAACTATTTTTTAATAATCAAAATCTATTTTTTATTTAAAAAGCAATTTCTAAGCATCCAACTAAATTTTGCAAGTTTAGAATAAATACTATTATATCATATTTAATAATTAATATATTGTATTACAATAAATTTAGCGTTCGAATTTTTTCTTTTTAAATTCGATAGATATTTTTAAATGTTCAAATTTTTTTAAAGATCTAATCTAGAAAACATTAACCTACACATACAAAAATTAGTCGTTTGAGTTTTATTTTATTATTATTATTTTTTTGAATCGTCGAGGTTTCAGGCACGTAGGTCCGTAAATCTTTAGAACGGAGTCCAAACTATATTAAAGTCACTTTTTTAGAGAAGACCCTTCCTAACAGGAATCGAACCCAGAACCAATAGGAAATGCACATACCCAATCCTTTTTAACCACTAGACTAACTCAACGTTTGAGTTTTAGCATTACACTAAACAATCGGTCGAGTTCCTATTGAGAATGAAAGACGATTTAGCGCGGGAACTCGTCTAGTAATAAATATATATCTACAAAATAATTCAAGACAAACTTTTAAAATGAAAACAGAGCAAGCCAATGCTGATTTTAGAAGAAAGAAAGTAAAAATCACCGGCGGTGGTTGTGTTTTCCGGCCACAATTAAACCGTTCTTAAGTTGTTGTAACAGAAGATTTCAACGTAATTAGGGAAAATTTAACAGTCAAACTTAATTAGGGAAATATAGTAATCAAAATTATAAAACCCATCACTTTACTTCTCCCTCTTACGTCTCTTTCACTTTCTCTCTGATCGCTTCTCTCTCTCTCTCTCGCCTGAGCAATCCCGAGGTTCTCGGATTCGCCTGGATTGTTTCTGGATTCCGATCGTTTCTTTCTCCTCATGTCGGGCCCTCTTGATTTCGCGAGACCTTGTGAGTATTTTTCACCCCACTTCCTCGATTGTCGCTTTCGCGAATTACGCAATTCGAGTTCTTAAACATGAAATCTAGTGTTTTAAGTTACAGATTCCGGATTGTAAATCGAGTTTGTGAAGTATTAGATTAAGAGGTATGCATATATAAGTTTTGGGATTTTGTTTTTTTTTTTGTTTTTTGGGTTCGAGGTTTTGAAGGGTGCTCGAGCAATGATGAGAGAAGAGAACGGAGATCAGATTTTGAAGTTTCTGAGGATGAGAAGAAAACCAGAATCGGAACCTTTAAGAAGAAAGCAGCCAAGGCTTCAAGCAAATTGAGACACTCGCTGAAGAAGAAAGGAGGAAGCAGCAGGAGAAGAAGCACTGATCGTAATTTCTCTCTTACCATCGAAGACATTCACGATGTCGAGGAATTGCGAGCTGTAGATGAATTCCGAAACTTACTCATCTCCGAGAATCTGCTCCCTCCAAAGCTTGATGATTATCACATCATGTTGAGGTCATTCATTTCTCTCTCCCAAGATTCATCCTTGTGTGTATTATAGCTTCTAGATGATGAACACCTGTTGCAGGTTCCTGAAAGCGAGGAAATTTGATGTTGGGAAAACCAAATTAATGTGGAGTAACATGATTCAATGGAGAAAAGATTTTGGTACAGACACAATTTTCGAGGTAAAATTTTTATTGTTTTTTTTTCTTTTTCCCTCTCGTTTAAATTCAAGTGTTGATGAGAGTTTTTTTAAATTGTGTGTTTAGGACTTTGAGTTTGAAGAGGTGGATGAAGTTCTCAGATACTACCCTCAGGGTTATCATGGTGTTGACAAAGAAGGGAGACCTGTTTACATTGAGAGATTAGGAAAAGTTGATCCGACCAAACTTATGCAAGTCACTACATTGGAAAGATACATAAGGTATCACGTTCGAGAGTTTGAGAAAACTATTACCATCAAGTTTCCAGCTTGCTGCATCGCTGCTAAGAGACACATTGACTCTAGCACCACCATTCTTGACGTCCAAGGCGTGGTACATAAAAACCAGAATTCTAACAGTCTTTTCTCTGTCTAGTGTTAAATGTCCTGTATCTTCTTACTTTGAATTCTGTAAATATGTTTATTTTTGCAGGGTTTAAAGAATTTTTCTAAGGCTGCAAGGGATCTCATAATCCAGCTGCAAAAGATTGATAACGATAACTACCCTGAGGTATGAGCTTTTCGCTATTGGTTTCTTAACAAATTGTGTGTGTTTTCGGCTTAGTTAGAGAAAAGAACGTTGTGGTATGACGTTTAACATGTGTGCAGACACTTCATCGTATGTTCATCATCAATTCTGGTCCTGGTTTTAAGTTACTTTGGGGCACGGTGAAATCATTCCTTGATCCAAAAACAGTCACCAAGATTCATGTAAAGTTACATTTCTCTCTACATATCCATCCACATTTCAACAAATTAGTAAATAATTATAATTGCATGCCATCAACTGGTGCCAATGTGTTCTTCTAATAGGTTGTTGGTTACAAGTACCAGAACAAATTACTTGAGATAATTGATGCAAGGTAGAGAATTCTCAGTTCTCAGCTTTTTTTTCTTTCTTGTTTAGCTCTCATGAGTCCAAAACATGATTTAACTCCCTAACCATATTTGGAACTTGTTCAGTCAGCTGCCAGATTTTCTTGGTGGCACTTGCACTTGTGCAGATCAAAGTGGTTGTATGAGATCTGATAAAGGTCCCTGGAAAGATCCAGAGATATTAAATGTAAATCGATTTTCCTCAACTTATTGTTTACTGTGTGCACGGTTAATCAGATTAATTCAGAATAGAGTAAATATTATTACCTAACTGATCTCCCAACCTGTAGCTGGTTCAAAGTGGTGGAACGCTCTGCAGGCATGCATCGATTCTAAACAGTGATTCCCGTATGAACTCATGTGATAAGCCATCTTTTTCTGGGGTAAAAGTCTTCCGGACTTAGATGCGAAACTTGTTTTTGTTAATCTCTTAAGTTCTTAACATAATATCTGTATCTGACAGTAAAAGTATTGTCCCTTTTGGCTCAGATTAAAGTTAGTGACACCTCAACAGGTGAATCAGGCTCTGAGTTGGAAGAGATGGTTTCTCCAAAAGCAAACAAGGAGAGTCATGTTCCCAAGTTGACTCCTGTTTGTGAAGATGTAAGAGTTTTCTTGTACGAAAGTGAACACAGTATGCATTCAGATCACTTTACATAATTGCCTGGCCTTAGTTGCAGTTTAGGACCAATGGTAAATCATATCCTACTGATTCATCCGAGTATGACTCACCCATGGTGGACAAAGTTGTGGATGTTGCTTGGATTTCCCATGAGAAGCCCAAGACTTCAGAAGGTAAAAGAGTTGAAGCTCAATACTAAGATATGTAAATCAGGAATCGGATCAACGCTAAGTTTCACTGTAATGGAATGTGTTGGTGCAGGTTCCAAGTATACACCTGGTTTGGGAAAAATAGGACCGGTTAGTCATATCTGGAGGTGGCTAACCGCGTTATTTGTAAACTTGCTTACGTTTCTCATATCTGTGGCAGCTCTGCCACAGAGTAAAGGACATTCCCAGTCTGATTCTTCAGTTGATCAGCCAATCGCTAGAGAGTCTCGTCCTCCTTCACCGGCTTTTTCAAATGTGAGAGAGAGAAATCTGGTTTCTTTTGTTGTAAACAGACTGGGAGATCTTGAGAAACAAGTGGAAACACTGCATTCAAAGCGACATGAGATGCCTCGGGAGAAAGAAGAGTTGCTTAATACAGCTGTTTATCGCGTGGATGCGCTTGAAGCAGAGCTCATTGCAACAAAGAAGGTAATAATAAAATCTCTCAGTCCCATGTTTGTTTCCGTTGGTTGATATAAAAGCAAATGTCTTTGTATATTAACTTCATACTCTCCTCAATGATTCAGGCTTTACATGAGGCTTTAATGAGACAAGATGATCTTTTGGCTTACATAGACCGGGAAGAAGATGAGAAGTACCATTGGGTAAATCAATTTTCAATTTTTTCTCACCCATAAATTTGAATCTCTCTAAAATGAATACTCTAAACATGGATTTTTTTTGTTGAACATAAGCAGAAAAAGAAGTTGTGCTGGTGAAGAGAGAGCTCCGGTTACTACTAGTTATGAGAAATGGTGGTGGTAATTTCGTATATAGAACAATGTTTCATATACAAAATTAGGTCTCCTAGGCAAAAGATTTGATACTTTTGGGGGAAATTCAGAAGACTATTTTCAGTTGATATTCAACGTACATCTTAATTTATATCAGAGACCATTTTCTCTCAGTTCATGACTTTAGCCAATTTATCTCAATGAATCAATGATAATGTTATATGAATGGTGAATACCAACAGCCATGATTCTAATACCTAAATACTTAACCGGGCCTAGAGCTTTCGGCCCATCTTTATCTCACAAACAGACCAGCACGTTGTTTGATATCAAGAGCTTCAAACGGCACGATGTGAATGAATTATTAGTATCCCACATCGGTTACATGAGAAACAATTGATTGGGGAAAGAGAGTATAAGAAAAGAAATGGACGCACCGAGCAAAGTATTTACCTATGTCATCGTTAATAGTTTAGGTATGTTCGTTTGTCAGCCGCTGCGGTTGTGACCAAATGATGTTCGTTTACGTGTCGTAGGAGGCTGTGACTGCGGCCAAGCACAGCGACTTGCGTCTGGAATTTTTGGACGCTACGAAAAGTTAGCATTGCGTTACAAATTGTTGCGGTCGATCGCAGCGTCTGACCGTGCGGCCAACAAACGAACAAAATCAATTGCGTCTGGCCGCAGGTCTGCGGCTACGGCTGGCAAACGAAAAAACCCTTTGTGGGAGAGGGTATCTGCGTTCGCGCGGTCTCTAATTTTTTTTCCATTTTTCATTTTTTCACGAATTATAAAATATTAAATTATAAGCGGGTATTTATCTTGTACAATATATAATGGTTACATAGAAGAGATTAGAGATTAATTATTTACTTATCTACCATTTACATATATACATTACTAGATAAGTGCCCGCATATATGCGGGTTTGTAATTTAATTTTTATAACCTCTTAAAAAAATTAAAAACGAAAAAATAGAAAACAAAATTAGATCACCCGTAAAAATATATATAATACATAACTTTAGAAATGAAATTTCCGATAAAATAAATATATATCTTAAATGAAAAATTTGGTGAAGCATATGCAGTAAATAACTTTGGATATGATTATTAGATTTTTAACTTTTTTGTGTGTAATTGACATACTACCAAATTATAGTTTATATAGATGTGATAAATTATAATTCTTTTCCTTTTGAGATTAATTTCCTTAATTTAAATAGAAAAACTAAATATTTTTTTTTCCTTTTTATATTAATTTTGCCTATTAAAATATATTTATTTTATTAAGTACATTTACCTTTTAAAATTATGAATCGATTGTTTAATAATAAAAAATTTAATCTTTTTTATTAATCGATTTTAAAACTTTCCATCTTTGACTTGACATGTGTCGCGATTAGGTAAGTTAACAACTTTGAAACATGCAGCTTTATACTAATTTTTTATTTCTTTATTCTTATTAGAAATACTAATTTTTTTAACTTTTAAAAACTTTAGCCTTTAAGAATTTTTTTATAAATCTTAAAGCTATTTTGTTTAAGAATGAAAACGGTATTTATTTTTTTCCTTAATGTAACAATATTTTGTTATTTACCTTTTTTCCTTAATTTTTTTTTTAAATTTCGTCAATCTATACGCAATTTCTTTTTATCTTTTTTTGAACTTTGGATATTTGAATTAATTATTTTTTTTCTTTTTTTTTGCTAACTTTACTTTTCAAATTACTATATTATATTTTTTCTTTTATTGTTAATATTATGTGTCAATATCTAATTGGAAATTTATTAAAACAACTTTTATTTTCCTTTTTTTTGGCTAACTTTACTTTTAGGATTAAGTCTAGATTATATATATATTTTTTATTGTTAATATTTTGTGTCAAAATCTATTTGGTAATTTTTTTTACACTTGTCAAAATCTAATGGATTAACTCGATACGTGTCGCGATCTTGCTAGATAAGTACTCGCATATATGCGTGTTTGTAATTTAATATTTTATAACCCGTTAAAAAAAATGAAAGACGAAAATATAGAAATCAAAATTAGATCACCCGTGAAAATATATAATATATAAATTTAGCAACAAAGTTTACGATAAAATAAATATATACATTGTAAGAAAAATTTGGTGAAGAGATGCAGTAAATAGTTTTGTATAAGATTATTGGACTTTTAATTTTTTGGTGTGTAATTTACACACTACCAAATTGTGGTTTATATAAAGTTGAGAAACTATAATTATTTTCCTTTTAAAATTAATTTCCTTAATCTAAATGGAAAAACTAAGAAATATTTTTTCTTTTTTTTATATTAATTTTACCTTTTAAGATAAATTTAATTTTTAACTTTTTAATTTTATTTTTTTAGTAACTATATCTTTTAAGATAAATTTTTCAACTTTAACTTCTCAGAATTTATAAGTTTTTTTATTAATCAATTTTAATTTTTTTAGTGAATTAGTAAATTTGAAACCAATAAAAGCTAAGAAAATACATTTCTCGAAACGGAGTAACATAATCAAAATCACGATTCATATAGAATTTAGTTCCAGAATATGCCGACAAACAAAAAGAGTTAATTATATTGAATTATAATAGTATTTTCCTGTATTCAAAAATAGTTTATATTAAAGTTAGATAATAGGTTTATAAAATTAGGATAATATATTTGTTAAAAAAATTACAAATATACTGACATTCTCATCAAGCAAGAGTAAATTCATTCCTATGAGCTCATTGTTTTTTTTCAAATTTCTTGCCTTCCACTTTCTGATTAGACGAACTACGGTACGACGATAAGAGCACTTCCTGTTTAAGCTATCTAATGTTAAATAGTCTCTATTGTTATTTAGAATTTCAACATTCATTGTTTCTCTCTTGATATTTCTGTAAAAAAATAAAAAGTTTGCATTAACGTACAATATAATTCTTTTTTTTATATACACCAATAACGTACCTGCATTATTTTTGTTTTATACACCACCTCTATATGTAGGTATGTTAAGATATAGAGTACAAAAGATTGAGAAAGTATAACGTACAACATATTTTCAGTATAGTAATCTAAAAAAAAAAAAAACTAATATTATACACCACCTATAAGATATTTGCCTAGATATGGTGTACAACATAATATGGCCCCGTGCGTTGCTATTAACATATAGAGGCTTGTAAAATTACACAAAAGATTACCTCTTAGTAATTTGTTTTGCGTTTGGTTTCTGTATCTCTCTTCTCAATATTTTTTGGGTTGTAAAATTGAGAAACTATCAAATTGGTTATATAGAGGTAATAAATTATAATTATTTTTCCTTATATGATTGTATTCCTTTTTTAATTTCTTTAAACAAAATAGAAAAATGTTTATCTTTTTTTTTTAAATTTAGGTTTTATAGATAAATTTTCTTAATCTAAATGCAATTTTTATTTTTTTTTGTTTTTCAGATAACTTTACATTTAAGATTAAGTATATGTTCTATTTTTTTTCTTTTCCTTTTTTTTGGGGCTAAGTTTACTTTTAGGATACTCCATTTTTTCTAAAGAGATATATATATATATATATATATATATATATATATATATTTGTAAAGATATATTTATATATATATATATATTTTGCTAACTTTACTTTTAGGATTAAGTCTATTTTTTTCTTTCTTAAATTAAACTCTAACTTTTAATTTTAAGATAAATTTCCTTATAGATAAATTTCTGTAATCTAAAATCAATTTTTATTTTCCTTTTTTCTGGTAACTTTACATTTAAGATTAAGTTTATGTTCTATTTTTGTTTTTTACTAACTTTACTTTTAGGATTAAGTCTTTTTTTTCCTTTTTCTTAAATTAAAATCTAGCTTTTAATTTTAAGTTAAATTTTCTTAATAAATAAATTTTCTTAATCTAAAAACAATTTTTATTTTCCTTTTTTCTGCTAACTTTACATTTATGATTAAGTCTATGTTCTATTTTTTTTTTGCTAACTTTACTTTTAGAATTAAGTCTCTTTTGTTTCTCTTTTTTCCTAAATTAAACTGTACTTTTTAATTTTAAGTTAAATTTTCTTAATCTAAAATTTTTTTTATATTAACTCGACACGTATCAAAATCTAATTGATTAACTCGACATGTGTCGTGATCTTGTGAGTTACTAACTTTGAATCATTCTCTTTTATATATATAGGTAGATAGATAGATAGATACTAGTTTTCTATTAAATATAAAACTTACACTGAATTGTCTATAAACTTGATTTTTTTTTTTTTTTTTTGATAAACCTTGCTTTTTTTTGTTAAAGGATAAAAGTCATAAAACTTTCTTTACTGTATGTCTAATCTTATTTCAATTAGTTGATGAACTATCAGTAATTAATGTTTGGAGGATTTAAAACCCATCAATCGGTTCAAGTATCGACATAATAAAAAAACCATATGTCAAAATTCAAGACAGTAACAAAGGGACAAAACTAAAATGACGAGTAAATCAGAACGGTGGGTGACGTGTCAACATGGTTTTTTTCAATGGCAAAACGTTATGGGATAAATATGTAAGAAACCAAACATTTTAGGGGCAAAAACAAAAGAGCCTTTAGAACAGGTTTCAGGGTCGACTCCTTAGAAATTTAGGATAGCGACGTACGAGCTTATAGAACAGATCTTGTTCAAGTAAGGTCACGACCTAAACTTTCCTCTCTACGATATATATAGAAATCGCAATTCATATATCTAATCATTTATATCTAAACCTTCAGTTATAATACAAAGAACAAAAGTAACGAGTAACATTAGTCTCTCTAAAGTCTAAACCTTCTCAATGTCCACCTTACCACATCAAAATAAAAAAAATCAAAGATACTACAAATTGAAAAAGAAATTAACACAAAACTATCTACGTTTTTAAATATGTGATGTTTTAAGTTATTTTGTTCTCAAATAAGTGATGTTTTCAGTTTTCAATATAAAATTAAATAATTGTTTATTATTTTTTGACCATTTCTATTATGCAGAATGTTTTCTTATTGTTTGAATTGTGTTTAAATGGATAATAAATGATGTTTTTAGTATGAAAAAATAAAAATTAAATAAATCATTAATCTGTGTGCAAAAACCTTAAAAATCGCTTATATTAGAAGAGAATGAGTATATTATATAAAGAGTCAGTCTAACAAGAGGTTGACACCTAAGCTTTCCTCCTTATGCCACATCAGCCTGAGGTTAAAAAAACTCAAATTCTATCGATCGATGGTCAAATTCCTAATAATCTAACTTCAATTTTCGATGTCAAATTAATTTCGCAAAAAAATAAGATCATGTCCAACCCCACTCTAAACTTCACTCCAAAATAGAGTTTAAAGCAAAATTTTCTCAAACACCATTCTAAATCTCACTCCAGGTTTTCATGGCTTGTCACTATTTTCTCATAAGCTTCTGTTGATCATTGTTTGGGTGGTAGACATCGATTTTACTATTAGATCAGGACGAGAAAATAAGGGATGAAGAAATCAGAAAATAAGGGATGAAGAAATCACAAAATCTCAGCTTCGCTTAAATTCTGAAATTCAAGGGCCGGCCGATTTGCAGAGTTCTTTGTTGATATCAAGAGCTCCCCAACGAGTTCTTCTGGTAAATTCTCTTTCTCCGTATTCATACTGACTAGGTTTGCGTATTCGGATACTCGTTCGGATTCGGTTCGGTTCTTTCGGGTTTCAGATATTTCATTTTTTGGGTTGGGTTGGGTTCGGTTCCGTCCGGGTTCAGATCGGTTTTGGGTACCCAAAATTTATCCTAACAACTCGACAAAAACTAAAAAATTGTTCAATTTAAATAAAATTTGGTTAAACTTTGCAAAAATTATTTAATTTTAACAAATATAACTAAATTTTTTGGATATTTCAGATATTTTGGTCTAAACATAACTAATATATTCGGTTTATAATTGTAGTTATGAGTATTTTGGTTATTTCAAATCTAAATATACATAATATTTTTGGATATATAGTTGTATTTTATATATTTCGGGTACCCATTCGGGTCTCGGTTCGGTCCGGGTATCCGAAATATTTTATAAGAGGAACCATTTGGTATATATGAAAATTCGGTTCGGTTTAGTATATCCTAATTCGGTTCGGTTCCGGTTCAGTTTTTCGGCTCCGGGTATTTTGCAGCAGGCCTAAAATTATTGACTATGAATTCTTTTTGGTTTGTTACATTCGTTAGTGCTCTTTCGATTCGTATGCGTATTGGTTTGTAATTTCGATACAAAAAGACAAGTTTTATAGGTTCATACATATACTCCATTGCAGGAGAGAAATGTCTTATGATTTATTTGTTGGGTTTTCACATATCTTTGGAATATTATAATGCAGAGTCTACGGCTCAAAACAAGCAAAGGCTTTGCATATGTCAAAATGCAGACGAAAATCCCTATGAATTTCCGACTCATAGTTATTTAGACAATCGTTGTGTCTGAAGAATAATTTCTTTTGATGTTCATAGTTTCAAATTTTTCTTGAATCTGCAGCCTAGAGTGTATAAGTCTTTTATTTCTTATGCTTCCTTTGATGATATACACGGTGACTTGATTATAAGATGAGATCACGGGTGAAGGTAACTCTGAGATGAGATCGGCAGGCCTATTAAAGACGAGGTTAGAACGGAGAAGAAGGCTTTTAAATATCTTGAAGCAGGTCCACAAGTTATAAAGATCTCTTTTTAAGCAACCACACCTATCTGGGAAACTTGACCGCAACTGAAAATGGCACCCAAACACAGAGACCCAAGGCACCTAAACTAAACTCTCGACAACCTTGTGCAAAACAGAACCAAACAAAGAGAAGGCATGTGATAGGTCCCAAATATAGGATAATCAATTGTTGATCAAAACAATACAAATAAGAACAAGAACACAAATACTTAACAAATTTCTCTCCTCTATTCTGATTTTACACATTGATATATATAGAGCAAAGGGAGACTTTGATGAGGCAATACACGTACATGAATTAAGATACTAATGGGAGACCACTTTCCTTATTTCAAGGAGATATTGGTGGAGTGAGTTAGTTGGTGGAGTGGGTTCTTTGGCATCGTAATTCATGGACTTCTTTGTGATCTTCTTGCCACCTCAACATCACCTTGATCCTTGTGAAGCTTCTCATCTAGTATCCCATCAATACACCCATCCTCCAAAGAACCTTGTCCTCAAGGTTCAGCTTTGGAAAACTAACCTTAAGCTGCGAGACATCACTTGAAGCACACATTCAAACAGGGCTGGGATTTGCGTGTGAAGAAGATGAACATCGAGTTGGGTTTCCATCGTCTCGAACTTGAATTTGGGCGTTTGGGTCTGAATTTTGTTTGTGGGCCAAGCTTCGTTCTGTTGGGCCTGATAAGTTTTGGCCCATCTCTCTTTCATTGTCACGATGGTCTTCTTCACCATTTGATAGGTTCGAGGAATGAACAACGACTAGAGCATAAACGACGATGGGAGTAGAGACGGCGACGGTTGATGGCGGCTGCGACACGGTTGACTGTGGCAGAGGAGCTGAGCTTTGGGTCGCCGTGAGAAGCGATTGAGATTTGCGGCAATTGTGAGCTGGGCTAAACCGCTCATCTTCATCCTCAAAACTTCGTTTTCGTTTCATTTCTTCCTAGCCAAGCTTCTTGGGTGTTGGGGTCGGGGTTCCACGGCTTCGAAAAGATCGTATCTGAGCGTAATTATGGATGAATTGTCTTGGTGGTGGTGCGATGTTACCAGATCCTTTCCGTTGGCGTTTTGTTGTCACCAGTTCTATGACTTCCACTCTTTGAATTCCGATGAAATCTATGCCTTCTTTGTGGTAAACTTCATAGGTTGGATTTTCATCATCATCGACATAGACATCGAAGATTGGCTCTTCGTCCGTCATCGATTCTAAGGTTTCTTCGTGCGTTTCAACGCAAGGAAGCGGTGTCTTCTCCTTCTGGATATTGGCGGCATCTATTTGTTCTTTGTTCTGGCGACATTGCTCCAAGAATCGTTTAGTGTTGTCTCGCAATCTGATCTTCTCCAGATCGTTGTCGTCACCAAACCTCAACAACAAAGCATTCTTCAATGTGTCCCAGTTGCGAAAAGGTAAAAAACGTTGTCGGCGGTAAAACCAGACGATAGCTTCTCCTTCGATTACTGCTTGTGCGAGATTAAGTTTCTCCAAATCCGTGAAACCGTACCGGAGGAACTCATACTCCATCGAATCAAGCCACTGTCGCAAATCATCACCTCCATCACCTGTAAAAATTGGGAACTCTACACGCCCCATAGCAATTTTTTTTTTTTTTTTTTTTGATAGGTACGATTTGATCCCGATCAAACCGAAACAAGGCTTTGATACCAAATGTTAGCTACAAAGCTAATTTTGGTCATTCCTCAAAGCAAGAGATTTGTAGCTCTGATACCAATTGATAGGTCCCAAATATAGGATAATCAATTGTTGATCATCAGAATAGAGGAGAGAAATTTGTTAAGTATTTGTGTTCTTGTTCTTATTTGTATTGTTTTGATCAACAATTGATTATCCTATATTTGGGACCTATCAATATACCAATTGATAGGTCCCAAATATAGGATAATCAATTGTTGATCAAAACAATACAAATAAGAACAAGAACACAAATACTTAACAAATTTCTCTCCTCTATTCTGATTTTACACATTGATATATATAGAGCAAAGGGAGACTTTGATGAGGCAATACACGTACATGAATTAAGATACTAATGGGAGACCACTTTCCTTATTTCAAGGAGATATTGGTGGAGTGGGTTAGTTGGTGGAGTGGGTTCTTTGGCATCGTAATTCATGGACTTCTTTGTGATCTTCTTGCCACCTCAACATCACCTTGACCCTTGTGAAGCTTCTCATCTAGTATCCCATCAGCATGCAGCTGAACTGAAACTTCACCATGAGCTAAGAGAGGACCCATAGAGACCCGCAAGAGAGCAAGAGCCAGGCAGAGAAACGACTGCCACAACCGGCCTACTTCTCGAGAAGCAGGGAAGAGGAAGAAAACTTCTTAGAGGAAAGGAAGAGGTGACATCACCGCAACAGCCCAGAAACAAAACAAACCAGCAAGAGGTTTGTTGGACCTTTCTCACTTGTAAGAAGATGAAATCAACCTTGCACATCCAACTGCATAAAACGTGAAAAACTTGCTGCCATGGCTTGTTTTTCCAGCAATGCCAAAAAGAAAATTCATATTTTCAGCGCTTCTTAGATGAAATCAGATGACGTTTAGTGACGCTTGAAATCTTAAACTCTAGTCTTCTTGACTGAATATTAAACACCAGCTCTGAAACTGATTACAGAAGCTTAGATAGATCTCCATTTGTGCTTGATTTGGAATTGTATCTTATCGTGTGAAAACTGTCTCATCCATAGTAATTGTCCTTGCACTTGAGCTAGCAATGTATCATTGTTTCTGAAAACGGCAGCCCACTCGAATGCAATTTGGCCACTCAGCATCAAATATCACGTTGCCATAAACCTCTCTCGAACAGTAAATTGAAGTAAGTCCTTCCTGCTGAAATTTGTGACCATATTCTGAAACACCATACATACCACGTTGAAGAGACATCATTTGCAGAGTAAGCCTCGCAGGGAAACAAAGGGATGTAGTTGGTATTTTTTGGTTCAAGAAAGTTTGTAGAGTCTGAAAGGGTTCAGGTTCTATGGGGAAGATTTGAGGGAGACAATTTGCAGAGTAAGTCTCGGGGCAAGATAGGATGTTTACATGTCTGATGGTTGAGGTCTCTCATATTGGTTTGAAGCCTCAAGGGAAAGTCCAAAAGGGAATGAGAGACATCTAGTAGCTGGTCAAAGCTGCGGTAACAGGTCTATTTACTCAGAGAGATATTTGTGTCGAAAGTCTTGACAACAAAGTGGTGTTGTGTTAGAAAAAAAACGCAACGCGTGTTATATATTTTGCATATATCAAGTGTTGCTACTTTTTTGTTGTTATATTAGTTCCTCTCTCCTTAGAATCGTGCTGGCTGTTAAATCGAGGAAGTTGCCGTACCAAAAAAGACGCTCTTTGTTGACAATCTCCGTCCATATCGCCGAACTAACATATCACATATGTAAGTAGCACATTAAATTTCCACGCAAGTTTTTCATGACTGATGTTTTATCCTCCAGCATCGATTTCTTCCAAGATGTTGGACAAGTTGTTCGTGTTCGACTTGTTGTAAACCGCAAGGGTAATTCGCTGGGCTATGGCTTTGTTGAGTTTGCTTCTGCTAACGAAGCAAAGAAGGTGAGAGTAGTGTATAGTAATGATGAAAAGTAGTCATTTGAAAAATAGTGTATACTTAAGATGAAAATTATACAAGTAGTTATTTGAAAGTACGATTGCTGATTGAATCTTTCATAATGTAGGCGCTGGAAAAGAACAGTGAATATTTGAACGATCGCAAGATTGTTCTTCGTGCTGTTGAGAGGCCTTACCCTCAACCCAAGTAAATTAATTTTTGTTCATGTAACACTGGTTGTAACTTCTTGCTAGGATTTTGATGCCATTACAGAAGACTAACGCTATTGTTTTTGTTAATTAGGTATTGCATAGATCACAATGTTTGGTAAGGGATTTACCTATTTGCATATAGAGTTTGTTATCAAGTGTACATTGTGTGAAGTTTTTGGTATTCCAGGTACGAAGACTACCTTCGACAAGAAAGCCTTCTGATAGAAGAAGATGCGGCAATGAAAGGACTTGATGAAACTCCCGATTTTGTTGAGGTACTTAATCTTATTATCTTCAAAATATGTTAGGCTCAGCGTTAGCATGAGTGATTTAATAACAGAACTGTTGCCACAAAGTCGAAAGATGACTTATTCTGGGGATGAATCTACTTTTTGTTGTTATGCAATTCAAGTCATTTTCTCCTTAGAGTCGTGCTAATACACTTGGCTGTTAAATTCAGGAAGTTGCCGTAATAGAAAAGACGATCTTTGTTGCCAATCTCTCTGCCAACCTTGGAATACCACATCTGTAAATTTCCTCTTTCGTTCTCTTGGAGCAAGTTTTTCATGACTAATATTTTATCCTCCATTTGTACAGCCTCGTGTTCTTCAACAATGTTGGAAATGTTGTTCGTGTTCGACTTATTGTAGACCACTGGGGTGAGCATGTGGGCTGTGGCTTTGTTGAGTTTGCTTCTGCTAACGAAGCAAAGAGGGTGAGAGTAGTTTATAGTAATGATGAAAATTATATTTTAACATTTGAAAAGTAGTGTATACTTGTGATGAAAAATATACAAGTAGTTATATGAAAGTAGGATTTGGAGACCAAACCGGATCCGAATCTTTGGTAAGGGACTTAACTATTTACATTATGAGTTTTGTTAACAAGAGCACACTGGGTGAAGTTTTTGGTATATTCCAGGTACAGAGACGACCTTCGACTATTTGGCCTTGATTTGGAGATCGAAACAGATCTGAAGAAACGGGAGGTTAAATTTCTTGGGTGCGGTAAGAAGACTGTCTTCTCTGACGACGACTGATCGGAGAAGATGAAGCTCTTTGGTGTTTTAAACTTGTGATACAATGCAACTTACGTTTGTAACTTGTGATAAATTATTTTTCTGTAATGTAAGGCGATGGTTCGCGACCTTAGATGCTCTGCTTTAATCGCTCAATGCAATGCTCTGGTTTCTTTCCGTATTATAGGGCGTCTTCTTTTCATAATCGCTCAACCAGTGACAGCGACAAGAAAAATTAAAAATACCAAACTTTCTTTATAGAAGCCAGAACTCACTTTGGATAATCTTTTCTTAGATGAAATGTCTGCAAATTTATTTGCATATATGTCACATGGTCTGTTGTAGCACTACTTAATACGAATTTTTTTTTTAATCTTGTAACCACCAGGCAAAAACCAAATACTAAGTCGAGTCTGTACTGTTTGAATGGCTTATCTCTTTGTTGTAACAGTGGGTAGATGATGCTGGAAGAATAGAGTCTAGGGAAAACTCTTCTCAGGCGTAAAAAAGACCCAAGAGGTTCCTCAATTCATTCCCCCAGAGGTAAATGCCATTACAGGCTTCACAGTGATATATCACTCTCTTCTTACTCTTATTAAAATTTCAAGCTTTTGTTCCAATTGGGATCATATGAAGGGTTTGTTTCATGATGATGATAATGGTGTGAACAGCAAACGGGAATCAGGATACTCACTCATTAAGGAACAAAAACTCATCATGGAAACAAAGCTACATGAAGATAGACGATTAATACCAAACAAACATCAATTTTTTTTGTTTTTTCTCATTCTTAAAGTCGCCTGTTTATACAACATGGGGGTTAATCAACAAACATGGGAATTAATTGTCAGCTCAAAAGCTTTAACTAGTCAATAAACAGCTCTCATCCTGAGTTCGGCTCTTCTTCTAGCTTCTGAGCTTTCTTCCCAATCTGTGGCCGTCTCATTGCTGAATAAGCAGAGAAAGAAGAATGTATGAGTTTTTTTCATTGTCTTTGTATGTCTAATAAGAAACTGGTATTCTGAAGAAAAAACCATTGGATCCGAATTTTCCAAAATACCCATTGGATCCTACTCATTGAAATATTTCGGTTACCCGAATTACCCGAAATATAATTATATATTCAAAAATATTTAATATATATCAGGTTTTTGGGTATATTTTTGGTATTATGGGTAGGCGTGGGCATTCGGGTATCCGTTCGGGTTCGGGTCGGTTCTTTCGGATATCGGGTCTTTCGGGTATAGGGTTGAAGGACCCATTCGGGTATTTATAAAATTCAGTTCGGGTTCGGTTCGGGTCTTTTCGGGTTCGGGTCGGTTTCGGGTACCCGAAATATAGAAAAAAACTAAAAAAATGTTAAATTTGAATAAAATTTGGTTAAATTTTGACAAATATAACTAAGAATTTTCAGATTTTTTTATTATTTTAGATATTTTGGTCTAACAATAATTGATATATTCGGGTTTTATAATTATAATTTTAGGTAATTGGGTTATATCAAGTCTAAATATAATTAATATTTTGGGTATATAATTATATTTCGGGTATTTCGGGTACCCATTCGGTTCTCGATTCGGTTCGGGTTCGGTTTTGGTTTTTCGGGTATAAGAGTCTAGGATCCGTTCGGGTATTTTGTCGGTTCCGGGTTCGGTTCGGTTCTCTTTTTTTGGGTCGGGTTCGGTTCGGTTCTTCGGTTCCCGGTATTTTGCCCAGCCCTAATTATGGGTATATTTTCTTTAGTTTTGTTTTGGTTTTCGGGTAAATTTTCGGGTATATTTTAGGCATTTCGAAAATACCCAGAACCGAACCGGAACCGATTAAGATCCGAAAGGTTCGGGTATTTTTTGGTTCCTAAACCTCTCCACCCAAAATACCCGGAAACGAACCGAAATCATTTTTGTACCTATATGGTTCCTAAACCTCTCTACCCGAAATACCCGGAACCAAACCGAAATCATTTTGGTACCTATATGGATCATAAACCTCTCTATCCGGAACCAAACCGAATACCCGAATGTCCAGCCAATACATATTATGTCATTACAAATAACAAAAGTTAATTGAAATAGGAAAGAATATAATTGTCTTTTAAAATTATTGAAGAGAATATAGAAAGTATTTGTTGCCATTAAAGAGGTTATTTATTATTTAATTTCTTAATTATTTTTAATAATATATATTTTTAAATACTAATCAATCCATATATATTAAAAATAAAAAAATCTATTCGAACTCCTGCTATATTTTTCACTATAATTTATTATATTTTATTTGAATATATATCAAAACAAAAGCTGAAAAATATTTTACTAATTTTATAAAAAGTTATACACAACAATTTTTTTATTGGTTTTTGTTTTTAAGAGTTTGTGGACTAACCATAAAAGTCATAGTCGTTAAACGGTGCATATTAGAGTTATGTTTTCAAAATTATAAGTTTTTGCAAGTTAGTCCAAATAATATTTTAATCCACTGCAAAAGGTTAAATAGACAAATTATTACGAATTGAAAGCTTTATCTATAATAATTAGGTAGTCATATTGTTAAATTCAGATAAAAACATTTTTTTCTTAAATTTTAAAACAATTTCTTAAATAAAAATTACCCGCGCTAATTATAACTCCTAGTTTATATAATAATTGATACCGCAATTTTAAATTAAGAAAAAAATTAATTTAATATTATGTTATTTTTTGTTGTTAATGGAAGTTTTATACATAATTTCCTTAGTTTTTATATTTTATTATTGACATTAACATTATAATTTAGAAACTTACTTAAATTTGAATATTGATGTGGACTAGGCTTGGGCATAAAACCCGGACCCGCTAGACCCGACCCGAACCGATCCGAAAAATCGGGTTCGTGTCGGTTTCGGTTTTGTCCTAAAACCCGAACGGTTTTTGCCTAAATTTCTCTCGGTTCTCGGGTCGGTTCGGGTAAAACCCGAGATCCGATCGGGTACCCGAAAAATTACACCGAAAAATATAATTTATATATATTCGGATTTTTAGGATTATTTCGGGTTATTTCGGGTACATTTAATTTGGGTTATTCGGGTACATTTATTTCAGGTTATTTCGGGTAATTCGGGTTCAAAACCGACCCGAACCGACCCGATTTTTTTCGGTTCCATACCGGGTTTCATTTAAAATCCTAAAACCGACCCGAACCGAACTGAATTTTTGTCGGGTCCTATTCGGTTCCTATCTTCTCCGACTTCAGATACCCGAAAAATTTTAAAACCCGAGATCCGATCGGGTACCCGAAAAATTACACCGAAAAATATAATTTATATATATATTCGGGTTTTTCGGATTATTTCGGGTACATTTAATTTAGGTTATTCAGGTACATTTATTTCAGGTAATTCGGGTTCAAAACCGACCCGAACCGACCTGATTTTTTTCGGTTCCATACCGGGTTTAATTTAAAATCCTAAAACCGACCCGAACCGAACTGAATTTTTGTCGGGTCCTATTCGGTTCCTATCTTCTCCGACTTCGGGTACCCGAGAACCGATAACCCGACCCGAACCCGACCCGTGGACCCGAATACCCATACCTAATGTGGACCAATAAAAATGATTGTTTAAAATCTTACGTGTACACCTTTAGATACATATAAGATCAATTTTTATTAGTAAATAGTTACCTCGATTGCATTGAAACTATATAAGTTATAAATTACCCTCGAGATGAAGAAAGGTAATCTGGTTTGGGTTTGGGCCTTTTTGGTTTGGTTATGACAAATAAAAGCATTCAAATTGTAAGGATAGGCAAAAAGGAAAGAAAAAAAAAAGGTATTTTTTGGTTTTTCTCCTTATTTTGTTTGCCGCTGGTGGATATCGGATTTGACTTCCCCACAACTGAAATCTCCGATCTGAAGGTGCTTTTGTGATATGATTATATTTTAAACATCTCCTTAATTCCTATGGAATTGCTTAGGTGATTGAACTATTAAGTTTGCATTCTTTTGGTTATTGCGCATCGACGAATTTACCCAATGAAAACATTTCCCAATTTTGTTGCTTGCAGGGTGTTCCATATTTTTTTTTGGTCATGACGAGCTTGACATGGTTAACAGTAGAAGAGGCTGCAAAGAACATAGGAAAATTTCTTTCCTTGTACCGTCAATTACTGAGGAGCCTTAACTCACCAAAGCTGCAGCTTAGTTACTCTTCAAGACTCGCAAAGAAAGCTGAGGTTAAACCATCTTCTTGTTTGGCTCCGAGGATATCTCTAAACACAACGTTGCCGATCTCATCCGTACTGCTGAATATGCTCTTTCCCAATTGAAACAAGGCATAATCCCAAACAACACTACTCAGTATTATGTTGTTGTTTCCATGGCATTTCTTTATCCTTTGAGCATAGCACTCTAATTTTCAACACATTCATAAATTACGTATGGTGTGTGATGTTCTTTTCATTTTTTGGAAACCTTAAATATTGAATCAGCTTTGCTACACAACATTTTGGTTCAATCAGCTTTGCGATTCTCACGTCCGGAAAAACGTTCTCTTTGTCGTCTTCGTCGTGTTTCGTGGCCCACAAGAAACCAACAATCGCCCCAAACTTCCCTGCAGCTCCAGATATCCCGTGACACGTGGACCTAAACCTCGCCGGAAAAAGCTCCGCAGGGATAATAAATGTCGTCGTGTCGTGTGGGGACCAAAGTTGCTAAAGAAAAAAATCAATCCGTAGAGAACCATAAAGCCTTTATTAGTCTTCTCGTGCTTCGACCAATACCAACTATACGGAATCCCAGCGACTAAGTAAACGACGCCCATAAGGAAAAACCCCATTATCTGAATCTTGACTCGCCCGATTTTATCGACGGTGAACCAGTAACCGGGGATGGTGGAGCGAGCGGCTACAATGGCTCCGAGCTTAGCTACTTCGAAGGCGGTGTCGTAGACGTTTGTGGATTTGAGAGGTTTGTTGGAGAAATTGAAGATCTGAGAGAGGAGGAGGTTGCTTGTGTAGAAGACGACGTCCACTAGGAACCAATTGGCTGAGGCTGCAAAGAGATCACGGCCGTGGAGGCTGAGGAAACGGCGGGAGAAGAGTTTGTAGGAGGAGGAAGAAGGTGGTTGTTGTTGTGTCTCCGACGATGAATCTTTGGCGACTTGAGATATGGATACAGACATATCACTCTTTGCATGTCTTTTGCTGCTTGGAATACATTGTTCTCTACAAGTGCTGTGTATCTGCATGCATTTCAAAACTTGTTAATTACTACTTTAAAAGTAAGTATTTGATAATTAAGTATCAATTTCGTAATTCTCTGTAAAATCATATAAAAATTTATTATTTTAGTTAGTAAAAAATATTAAAATATAGTTAATGCTCATTAAGTATTGTAGCTTAAAAGTTTAAATGAATTAATGATGTATATCTTTTATATATATACCGTATGTCACAATTTATAGTCCATGTGAGATTTCTAACACATTATAAGTTAATTAAACTAATTGTATGTCACACTTTCGCTTTATCGTTAACACAGATTTACTAAAGTTACTTAAACTTTAGTCAGGCGAAACAAATTAGGTTTATTACTAGTGATAGGTATCGCAGCTAAACTAAACTAAATAATTAGTCACACTACAAAAAAGAAGGCTTTTCACGTCACTTTTTTAATAGGTTAACGTCATTTAAAAAGAGACTTTAACAATATGACGTCAGTTTCATAACTGACGTATTATGGGATGACGTTAATTATTTTTGTTTCACTTACAAAACTGACGTCAAATACAAATAGTTAACGTCAGTTTTTTTTTCTCGTCATTTTTCAAACCGACGTGAAGTGCGTTTTCAAACCGACGTTATTGATTTCTTCTTTTTAACATATTTAAAAGTCAAGAAAAACTGTAATTACAAGAAAAAAAACTAAAACGACAATTGGACATAACAAAATTAATAATCAATAAAATCTTTTATAGCAAGAGTCAAAACATAGTTGTCTCAGACAAATACAATATTTTGATGTCATATAGAAGTATTTCAGACAAAGTCAACGAACACCAACTCTTCTAAACAGAGACTGAGATGCCCACAAACAGAGAGTGAGAAGCAAATCTGCACTGAAAGAACAACATTATAGCAACCATAATCAGTGACTGGAAAGTAAGAAGACAATAAGATCTTCAATTACTGAAACAAAATGCAGTAATATCGAGAAGCATAACATATAGACAAAGTTAATTATATATATATATATATATATATATATATATATACAGTAACAACACTACACCTTTGCATTCTATAACTAACCAAAAGAAATTCATCAAGCAATAACACTGATTTGTCCCAAATCAATCTAAAGTTCTTAAAACAGATTCCAACACTAATTGGCAGACTTAGAGATAAGAGGGAACTAGAAGCTATGGATGAACATACCAATTTACATACCAGTGAAATCCAAGATAAATGTTACTTTTTGGTTGAGTTCAAATTCCAGTCCTAGAAATGTTACTTTCCTGAAATTGTAGAAAATTCACAAAGTTGAAGAAAGGAAAGCCAATTGGCCATTTCACGTCACCGTTGACAAGTTGTCTACTAATCTGACAACGTAAATAATTAATAATTAATAATAAATAATTAATAATTAATAATTAATAATAAAAAATAAATATATATACAAAATATACAAAGCAAACATACAAAATATTTAGGTGAAATAGTCATTGGTTATGCTTTAGATTGCCAAAATGTTTATCAGTTACAGTTTCTCTTTTCTTTTTCATTTGATCTCCATTGGTCTTCTCTTATGTATACTTTAAAATGTTTAATTAGGTCCCAACTTCTAACAGCATTTTATATGACGAGTTAGTTCTGAAGGAACAACCTCTAAAACAACAGAACACATACAAATAAAGATGTCTTATAATTAAGGTGATACACTCAAATTTATAATTATGGCACACAACCACATGGAGTTCTGTAATCATTTGTTGCAAGTGGATAATGAACCTCCCGAAAAGTTTGATTATTTTATAAATTATATTCCAGAACATACCAATTTATGTGTCAATGTGACATTAGAACAAGGTAATTATTTCAAGCCGTTTGGAATCCGAGGATAAAAATAAAATATGTAAAGACATGACTTTTTTTTCTTTCTAATGTCATCTTTCTATAAATTATTGTTTTATTCGTGCAACTAATTAATATATCAAGTTAGCACTTTAATCAAAGTAATATAGTTGGTATAATGTCATTCGTTGGTCCTTTGAAACATCCCTTGGTTTCCTAATGAATAATGTTTAATAAGAGATTGTTTACCTCATTTTGGCTGATAATTTTAAGTATACTTCTAATTCGTTTCATTATTATGTTTTTGAGATGTTTAAAGTTGATCCTAAATATTTATGTTTTTCTATAAATATTTACTTTATTTTGGCCCTAAAAAACACTCGGTTCAAGCTTAAATATTCAAAAAAAATCGGGCCATGTATTAAATTTATAATATCATGGAAAGTGCAACCACAAGCATTGGAGGAACATTTTTATCATACGAACCAGACTATATATATATATATATATTGTTATCCAATTTAAGAGTTTATATTTAAAATATCACACGATGTAATGCTTATTTGTTAAAACAAAAAGCAAACAGCGAATTAAAAAAAGTCACCGGCTCGTAAAATGGTCTTCGAGTTATTTGTGTTTTGACATTTTTACCCCTATAATACTTGCAAGTTAGCTTTTGCCTTTCAAACTTGAAATCAAAAGAAGATATTGTATTCCCACATCGGTAGTTCAGATTAAATTTCTCTTGTTTATATAACAAGAGAACAACAAGAAAGTTCACCGGTGATGATCTGTGTGACCTGGTATCTGATACATACTTGTTTATATTACAGTTGTAGGTATGGGGAAGGATGTAGATTTCGCACCGCTTTTTACATTTTCACCATTCACACATTTGAACCGCACCGCATATTGTTTTTTTCACCATTCATATATTGTCTCGCACCGCTTGTTCCGCAGTAACCGCACTTGTTCCGCATGATGCGTTTCTTCCAACCGCACCGCATTAAAACCGCACCGCACCTCCTAAACCGCTTGTTCCGCACCGCTCAAACCGCTGTCACGATTCGAAGCCTTATTTGTTAAAACAAGAAGCAAGCAGCGAATAAAAAAAATTCAATGGGCTCGTAAAATGGTCTTCGAGTTATTTGTGTTTTGACATTTTTACCCCTATAATACTTGCAAGTTAGCTTTTGCCTTTCAAACTTGAAATTAAAAGAAGATATTGTATTCCCACATCGGTAGTTCAGATTAAATTTCTCTTGTTTATATAACAAGAGAACAACAAGAAAGTTTGCCGATGATGATCTGTGTGACCTGGTATCTGATACATACTTGTTTATATTACAGTTGTAGGTATGGGGAAGGATGTAGATTTCGCACCGCTTTTTACATTTTCACCATTCACACATTTGAACCGCACCGCATATTGTTTTTTTCACCATTCATATATTGTCCCGCACCGCTTGTTCCGCAGTAACCGCACTTGTTCCGCATGATGCGTTTCTTCCAACCGCACCGCATTAAAACCGCACCGCACCTCCTAAACCGCTTGTTCCGCACCGCTCAAACCGTTGTCACGATTCGAAACCTTATTTGTTAAAACAAGAAGCAAGCAGCGAATTAAAAAAGTCAATGGCTCGTAAAATGGTTTTCGAGTTATTTGTGTTTTGACATTTTTACCCCTATAATACTTGCAAGTTAGCTTTTGCCTTTCAAACTTGAAATCAAAAGAAGATATTGTATTCCCACATCGGTAGTTCAGATTAAATTTCTCTTGTTTATATAACAAGAGAACAACAAGAAAGTTCGCCGGTGATGATCTGTGTGACCTGGTATCTGATACATACTTGTTTATATTACAGTTGTAGGTATGAGGAAGGATGTAGATTTCGCATCGCTTTTTACATTTTCACCATTCACACATTTGAACCGCACCGCATATTGTTTTTTTCACCATTCATATATTGTCTCGTACCGCTTGTTCCGCAGTAACCGCACTTGTTCCGCATGATGCGTTTCTTCCAACCGCACCGCATTAAAACCGCACCGCACCTCCTAAACCGCTTGTTCCGCACCGCTCAAACCGCTGTCACGATTCGAAGCCTTATTTGTTAAAACAAGAAGCAAGCAGCGAATTAAAAAAAGTCACTGGCTCGTAAAATGGTCTTCGAGTTATTTGTGTTTTGACATTTTTACCCCTATAATACTTGAAAGTTAGCTTTTGCCTTTCAAACTTGAAATCAAAAGAAGATATTGTATTCCCACATCGGTAGTTCAGATTAAATTTCTCTTGTTTATATAACAAGAGAACAACAAGAAAGTTCGCCGGTGATGATCTGTGTGACCTGGTATCTGATACATACTTGTTTATATTACAGTTGTAGGTATGGGGAAGGATGTAGATTTCGCACCGCTTTTTACATTTTCACCATTCACACATTTGAACCGCACCGCATATTTTTTTCACCAATCATATATTGTTTCGCACCGCTTGTTCCGCAGTAACCGCACTTGTTCCGCATGATGCGTTTCTTCCAACCGCACCGCATTAAAACCGCACTGCACCTCCTAAACCGCTTGTTCCGCACCGCTCAAACCGCTGTCACGATTCGAAGCCTTATTTGTTAAAACAAGAAGCAAGCAGCGAATTAAAAAAAGTCACTGGCTCGTAAAATGGTCTTCGAGTTATTTGTGTTTTGACATTTTTACCCCTATAATACTTGAAAGTTAGCTTTTGCCTTTCAAACTTGAAATCAAAAGAAGATATTGTATTCCCACATCGGTAGTTCAGATTAAATTTCTCTTGTTTATATAACAAGAGAACAACAAGAAAGTTCGCCGGTGATGATCTGTGTGACCTGGTATCTGATACATACTTGTTTATATTACAGTTGTAGGTATGGGGAAGGATGTAGATTTCGCACCGCTTTTTACATTTTCACCATTCACACATTTGAACCGCACCACATATTGTTTTTTTCACCATTCATATATTGTCCCGCACCGCTTGTTCCGCAGTAACCGCACTTGTTCCGCATGATGCGTTTCTTCCAACCGCACCGCACCTCCTAAACCGCTTGTTCCGCAACGCTCAAACCGCTGTCACGATTCGAAGCCTTATTTGTTAAAACAAGAAGCAAGCAGCGAATTAAAAAAAGTCACTGGCTCGTAAAATGGTCATCGAGTTATTTGTGTTTTGACATTTTTACCCCTATAATACTTGCAAGTTAGCTTTTGCCTTTTAAACTTGAAATCAAAAAAAGATATTGTATTCCCACATCGGTAGTTCAGATTAAATTTCTCTTGTTTATATAACAAGAGAACAACATGAAAGTTCGCCGGTGATGATCTGTGTGACCTGGTATCTGATACATACTTGTTTATATTACAGTTGTAGGTATGGGGAAGGATGTAGATTTCGCACCGCTTTTTACATTTTCACCATTCACACATTTGAACCGCACCGCATATTGTTTTTTTCACCATTCATATATTGTCCCGCACCGCTTGTTCCGCTGTAACCGCACTTGTTCCGCATGATGCGTTTCTTCCAACCGCACCGCATTAAAACCGCACCGCACCTCCTAAACCGCTTGTTCTGCACCGCTCAAACCGTTGTCACGATTCGAAACCTTATTTGTTAAAACAAGAAGCAAGAAGCGAATTAAAAAATTTCACTGGCTCGTAAAATGGTCTTCGAGTTATTTGTGTTTTGACATTTTTACCCCTATAATACTTGCAAGTTAGCTTTTGCCTTTCAAACTTGAAATCAAAAGAAGATATTGTATTCCCACATCGGTAGTTCAGATTAAATTTCTCTTGTTTATATAACAAGAGAACAACAAGAAAGTTCGCCGGTGATGATCTGTGTGACCTGGTATCTGATACATACTTGTTTATATTACAGTTGTAGGTATGGGGAAGGATGTAGATTTCGCACCGCTTTTTACATTTTCACCATTCACACATTTGAACCGCACCGCATATTGTTTTTTTCACCATTCATATATTGTCTCGCACCGCTTGTTCCGCAGTAACCGCACTTGTTCCGCATGATGCGTTTCTTCCAACCGCACCGCATTAAAACCGCACCGCACCTCCTAAACCGCTTGTTCCGCACCGCTCAAACCGCTGTCACGATTCGAAGCCTTATTTGTTAAAACAAGAAGCAAGTAGCGAATTAAAAAAAGTCACTGGCTCGTAAAATGGTCTTCGAGTTATTTGTGTTTTGACATTTTTACCCCTATAATACTTGAAAGTTAGCTTTTGCCTTTCAAACTTGAAATCAAAAGAAGATATTGTATTCCCACATCGGTAGTTCAGATTAAATTTCTCTTGTTTATATAACAAGAGAACAACAAGAAAGTTCGCCGGTGATGATCTGTGTGACCTGGTATCTGAAACATACTTGTTTATATTACAGTTGTAGGTATGGGGAAGGATGTAGATTTCGCACCGCTTTTTATATTTTCACCATTCACAGATTTGAACCGCACCGCATATTGTTTTTTTCACCATTCATATATTGTCTCGCACCGCTTGTTCCGCAGTAACCGCACTTGTTCCGCATGATGCGTTTCTTCCAACCGCACCGCATTAAAACCGCACCGCACCTCCTAAACCGCTTGTTCTGCACCGCTCAAACCGTTGTCACGATTCGAAGCCTTATTTGGTAAAACAAGAAGCAAGCAGCGAATTAAAAAAAGTCACTGGCTCGTAAAATGGTCTTCGAGTTATTTGTGTTTTGACATTTTTACCCCTATAATACTTGCAAGTTAGCTTTTGCCTTTCAAACTTGAAATCAAAAGAAGATATTGTATTCCTACATCGGTAGTTCAGATTAAATTTCTCTTGTTTATATAACAAGAGAACAACAAGAAAGTTTGCCGATGATGATCTGTGTGACCTGGTATCTGATACATACTTGTTTATATTACAGTTGTAGGTATGGGGAAGGATGTAGATTTCGCACCGCTTTTTACATTTTCACCATTCACACATTTGAACCGCACCGCATATTTTTTTCACCAATCATATATTGTTTCGCACCGCTTGTTCCGCAGTAACCGCACTTGTTCCGCATGATGCGTTTCTTCCAACCGCACCGCATTAAAACCGCACTGCACCTCCTAAACCGCTTGTTCCGCACCGCTCAAACCGCTGTCACGATTCGAAGCCTTATTTGTTAAAACAAGAAGCAAGCAGCGAATTAAAAAAAGTCACTGGCTCGTAAAATGGTCTTCGAGTTATTTGTGTTTTGACATTTTTACCCCTATAATACTTGAAAGTTAGCTTTTGCCTTTCAAACTTGAAATCAAAAGAAGATATTGTATTCCCACATCGGTAGTTCAGATTAAATTTCTCTTGTTTATATAACAAGAGAACAACAAGAAAGTTCGCCGGTGATGATCTGTGTGACCTGGTATCTGATACATACTTGTTTATATTACAGTTGTAGGTATGGGGAAGGATGTAGATTTCGCACCGCTTTTTACATTTTCACCATTCACACATTTGAACCGCACCACATATTGTTTTTTTCACCATTCATATATTGTCCCGCACCGCTTGTTCCGCAGTAACCGCACTTGTTCCGCATGATGCGTTTCTTCCAACCGCACCGCACCTCCAAAACCGCTTGTTCCGCAACGCTCAAACCGCTGTCACGATTCGAAGCCTTATTTGTTAAAACAATAAGCAAGCAGCGAATTAAAAAAAGTCACTGGCTCGTGATAGTTGCATAATTTAGCCCATTTTAGTATACATTTTAGTTAGCATTTTGTGACTTTTTGCATTCATTTCATTGTTTTTGGTATAGTTTGCATCCATTTTAGAGTTAGTGAGTCTTAGGTTAGTTTTTGCATATGTTTGTGTGCTATGGAGTCTTTTAGGTGCTTTTTGGAGCTTGGGGAAGATCATGGACTAGGAGGAACGTACCCGCAGCGAACAGAGATGATCAAGTGATGAAGGAGAAAACCGGACGTTTGCAGCGGTCAGCATGCAGCGGTCTAGGGAGACCGCTGCACTTTCAAGTCTCGCAGCGGTCAGGTGCAGCGGTTAGAGCAGACCGCTGCGGATCCATCCGGAGCAAAAACCAGGCGTTTCACAGCGGTCATGCAGCGGTTAGAGCAGACCGCTGCGGATCCATCCGGAGCAAAAACCAGGCGTTTCACAGCGGTCATGCAGCGGTATAGGGAGACCGCTGCACTTTCAAGTCTCGCAGCGGCCGGAGCACAGCGGTATAGGGAGACCGCTGCGGATCCATCCGGAGCAAAAACCAGACATTTCACAGCGGTCATGCAGCGGTATGAGCTGACCGCTGTGAACCTTCTCGGACACAAAAATTGTCGGGTCAAACCCGGTTTGTCCCGGGTTGACCCGACCCGATCTGTATCTACTTAAGCAAATTAAGCCTAATTAGACAGGGAGTTTTTTTGGCTGCTTCTTTTTAGGGTTCTAAGCCACTTATTTCTTTCTTCTTTTCTTGTTTTTGTTTTGTATGAAGGATTCAAGATCCAAACCATTTTAGTGAAGATTTTCTTAAACTCTTTTTACCAATCTTTTTATTTTGCTTATGGCTTTCATTTGTATGGTTGATATTTGTGATTTAGCTATGTGTGAGTAGTTCTTTTAGGATTCTTGGGTGAAGTAGATTAGGGTGATTCTAGGTTTGTTCTTGATGTTTAAGAACTAGATTAGTTGATATCCTTTCTCATTGAGTGTTATTAATGCTGGATTGGCCTTGACAAAGTTGATTTAGATCATAGGGAATTTCTCGCCCGGAAGGTGTTCGATGAAATTCCCCAACCAATTCAATGAGTGTTTTACATTCCTAGCCTATGGAAATAGATGTCTAGGGTGTTTAATGGCTATTTAGACTTGTTATTAATGCTTGTTAGTCATAGAATCGCGAACGGAAGTTTATGACGATTGATGACTAAGAAATGGGTTGATACCATGGAAGTGGATTAATCTTTAGTAG
Organism: Eutrema japonicum; assembly: GCA_030161315.1. Lineage (NCBI taxonomy): Eukaryota > Viridiplantae > Streptophyta > Magnoliopsida > Brassicales > Brassicaceae > Eutrema > Eutrema japonicum. Next base: position 7,475,210 of record BSQW01000006.1, on the reverse strand, counting down.
TGTTCTAAGGCCTAGGGAGATATTTACTCGAATGTTTGAGCATCTTGAGTAGATTAAAGAATCACCCGAGTCGATTGCTTTACCCGAGAATTCGTTTGTTTAAATTTGATATTAATCGTTTTCTTGTTTGCTTTGCTACTCGTTTATTTCTCTATTTTGCACGTTTCAAATTGTCCGATAAATAAACCAAAACCCGATATTTGCTTAGATTAGATAGCGTCCTGTATTCTTAGTGCGTCGTTCTTATTTCCCTGTGGATTCGATCCCAAAGTGCTACAATGACATGCCATTAGATTGAGGCATTGTGCACAGTGGGTAATTGTGCGAACCGTAAAAAGTTCCGTATCAATTTGTAAAATGGTCATCGAGTTATTTGTGTTTTGACATTTTTACCCCTATAATACTTGCAAGTTAGCTTTTGCCTTTTAAACTTGAAATCAAAAAAAGATATTGTATTCCCACATCGGTAGTTCAGATTAAATTTCTCTTGTTTATATAACAAGAGAACAACATGAAAGTTCGCCGGTGATGATCTGTGTGACCTGGTATCTGATACATACTTGTTTATATTACAGTTGTAGGTATGGGGAAGGATGTAGATTTCGCACCGCTTTTTACATTTTCACCATTCACACATTTGAACCGCACCGCATATTGTTTTTTTCACCATTCATATATTGTCCCGCACCGCTTGTTCCGCTGTAACCGCACTTGTTCCGCATGATGCGTTTCTTCCAACCGCACCGCATTAAAACCGCACCGCACCTCCTAAACCGCTTGTTCTGCACCGCTCAAACCGTTGTCACGATTCGAAACCTTATTTGTTAAAACAAGAAGCAAGAAGCGAATTAAAAAATTTCACTGGCTCGTAAAATGGTCTTCGAGTTATTTGTGTTTTGACATTTTTACCCCTATAATACTTGCAAGTTAGCTTTTGCCTTTCAAACTTGAAATCAAAAGAAGATATTGTATTCCCACATCGGTAGTTCAGATTAAATTTCTCTTGTTTATATAACAAGAGAACAACAAGAAAGTTCGCCGGTGATGATCTGTGTGACCTGGTATCTGATACATACTTGTTTATATTACAGTTGTAGGTATGGGGAAGGATGTAGATTTCGCACCGCTTTTTACATTTTCACCATTCACACATTTGAACCGCACCGCATATTGTTTTTTTCACCATTCATATATTGTCTCGCACCGCTTGTTCCGCAGTAACCGCACTTGTTCCGCATGATGCGTTTCTTCCAACCGCACCGCATTAAAACCGCACCGCACCTCCTAAACCGCTTGTTCCGCACCGCTCAAACCGCTGTCACGATTCGAAGCCTTATTTGTTAAAACAAGAAGCAAGTAGCGAATTAAAAAAAGTCACTGGCTCGTAAAATGGTCTTCGAGTTATTTGTGTTTTGACATTTTTACCCCTATAATACTTGAAAGTTATCTTTTGCCTTTCAAACTTGAAATCAAAAGAAGATATTGTATTCCCACATCGGTAGTTCAGATTAAATTTCTCTTGTTTATATAACAAGAGAACAACAAGAAAGTTCGCCGGTGATGATCTGTGTGACCTGGTATCTGATACATACTTGTTTATATTACAGTTGTAGGTATGGGGAAGGATGTAGATTTCGCACCGCTTTTTATATTTTCACCATTCACACATTTGAACCGCACCGCATATTGTTTTTTTCACCATTCATATATTGTCTCGCACCGCTTGTTCCGCAGTAACCGCACTTGTTCCGCATGATGCGTTTCTTCCAACCGCACCGCATTAAAACCGCACCGCACCTCCTAAACCGCTTGTTCTGCACCGCTCAAACCGTTGTCACGATTCGAAGCCTTATTTGGTAAAACAAGAAGCAAGCAGCGAATTAAAAAAAGTCACTGGCTCGTAAAATGGTCTTCGAGTTATTTGTGTTTTGACATTTTTACCCCTATAATACTTGAAAGTTAGCTTTTGCCTTTCAAAATTGAAATCAAAAGAAGATATTGTATTCCCACATCGGTAGTTCAGATTAAATTTCTCTTGTTTATATAACAAGAGAACAACAAGGAAGTTCGCCGGTGATGATCTGTGTGACCTGATATCTGATACATACTTGTTTATATTACAGTTGTAGGTATGGGGAAGGATGTAGATTTCGCACCGCTTTTTACATTTTCACCATTCACACATTTGAACCGCACCGCATATTGTTTTTTTCACCATTCATATATTGTCCCGCACCGCTTGTTCCGCAGTAACCGCACTTGTTCCGCATGATGCGTTTCTTCCAACCGCACCGCACCTCCTAAACCGCTTGTTCCGCACCGCTCAAACCGCTGTCACGATTCGAAGCCTTATTTTTTAAAACAAGAAGCAAGCAGCGAATTAAAAAAAGTCACTGGCTCGTAAAATGGTCTTCGAGTTATTTGTGTTTTGACATTTTTACCCCTATAATACTTGAAAGTTAGCTTTTGCCTTTCAAACTTGAAATCAAAAGAAGATATTGTATTCCCACATCGGTAGTTCAGATTAAATTTCTCTTGTTTATATAACAAGAGAACAACAAGAAAGTTCACCGGTGATGATCTGTGTGACCTGGTATCTGATACATACTTGTTTATATTACAGTTGTAGGTATGGGGAAGGATGTAGATTTCGCACCGCTTTTTACATTTTCACCATTCACACATTTGAACCGCACCGCATATTGTTTTTTTCACCATTCATATATTGTCTCGCACCGCTTGTTCCGCAGTAACCGCACTTGTTCCGCATGATGCGTTTCTTCCAACCGCACCGCATTAAAACCGCACCGCACCTCCTAAACCGCTTGTTCCGCACCGCTCAAACCGCTGTCACGATTCGAAGCCTTATTTGTTAAAACAAGAAGCAAGCAGCGAATAAAAAAAAGTCAATGGGCTCGTAAAATGGTCTTCGAGTTATTTGTGTTTTGACATTTTTACCCCTATAATACTTGCAAGTTAGCTTTTGCCTTTCAAACTTGAAATCAAAAGAAGATATTGTATTCCCACATCGGTAGTTCAGATTAAATTTCTCTTGTTTATATAACAAGAGAACAACAAGAAAGTTTGCCGATGATGATCTGTGTGACCTGGTATCTGATACATACTTGTTTATATTACAGTTGTAGGTATGGGGAAGGATGTAGATTTCGCACCGCTTTTTACATTTTCACCATTCACACATTTGAACCGCACCGCATATTGTTTTTTTCACCATTCATATATTGTCCCGCACCGCTTGTTCCGCAGTAACCGCACTTGTTCCGCATGATGCGTTTCTTCCAACCGCACCGCATTAAAACCGCACCGCACCTCCTAAACCGCTTGTTCCGCACCGCTCAAACCGTTGTCACGATTCGAAACCTTATTTGTTAAAACAAGAAGCAAGCAGCGAATTAAAAAAGTCAATGGCTCGTAAAATGGTTTTCGAGTTATTTGTGTTTTGACATTTTTACCCCTATAATACTTGCAAGTTAGCTTTTGCCTTTCAAACTTGAAATCAAAAGAAGATATTGTATTCCCACATCGGTAGTTCAGATTAAATTTCTCTTGTTTATATAACAAGAGAACAACAAGAAAGTTCGCCGGTGATGATCTGTGTGACCTGGTATCTGATACATACTTGTTTATATTACAGTTGTAGGTATGGGGAAGGATGTAGATTTCGCATCGCTTTTTACATTTTCACCATTCACACATTTGAACCGCACCGCATATTGTTTTTTTCACCATTCATATATTGTCTCGTACCGCTTGTTCCGCAGTAACCGCACTTGTTCCGCATGATGCGTTTCTTCCAACCGCACCGCATTAAAACCGCACCGCACCTCCTAAACCGCTTGTTCCGCACCGCTCAAACCGCTGTCACGATTCGAAGCCTTATTTGTTAAAACAAGAAGCAAGCAGCGAATTAAAAAAAGTCACTGGCTCGTAAAATGGTCTTCGAGTTATTTGTGTTTTGACATTTTTACCCCTATAATACTTGAAAGTTAGCTTTTGCCTTTCAAACTTGAAATCAAAAGAAGATATTGTATTCCCACATCGGTAGTTCAGATTAAATTTCTCTTGTTTATATAACAAGAGAACAACAAGAAAGTTCGCCGGTGATGATCTGTGTGACCTGGTATCTGATACATACTTGTTTATATTACAGTTGTAGGTATGGGGAAGGATGTAGATTTCGCACCGCTTTTTACATTTTCACCATTCACACATTTGAACCGCACCGCATATTTTTTTCACCAATCATATATTGTTTCGCACCGCTTGTTCCGCAGTAACCGCACTTGTTCCGCATGATGCGTTTCTTCCAACCGCACCGCATTAAAACCGCACTGCACCTCCTAAACCGCTTGTTCCGCACCGCTCAAACCGCTGTCACGATTCGAAGCCTTATTTGTTAAAACAAGAAGCAAGCAGCGAATTAAAAAAAGTCACTGGCTCGTAAAATGGTCTTCGAGTTATTTGTGTTTTGACATTTTTACCCCTATAATACTTGAAAGTTAGCTTTTGCCTTTCAAACTTGAAATCAAAAGAAGATATTGTATTCCCACATCGGTAGTTCAGATTAAATTTCTCTTGTTTATATAACAAGAGAACAACAAGAAAGTTCGCCGGTGATGATCTGTGTGACCTGGTATCTGATACATACTTGTTTATATTACAGTTGTAGGTATGGGGAAGGATGTAGATTTCGCACCGCTTTTTACATTTTCACCATTCACACATTTGAACCGCACCACATATTGTTTTTTTCACCATTCATATATTGTCCCGCACCGCTTGTTCCGCAGTAACCGCACTTGTTCCGCATGATGCGTTTCTTCCAACCGCACCGCACCTCCTAAACCGCTTGTTCCGCAACGCTCAAACCGCTGTCACGATTCGAAGCCTTATTTGTTAAAACAAGAAGCAAGCAGCGAATTAAAAAAAGTCACTGGCTCGTAAAATGGTCATCGAGTTATTTGTGTTTTGACATTTTTACCCCTATAATACTTGCAAGTTAGCTTTTGCCTTTTAAACTTGAAATCAAAAAAAGATATTGTATTCCCACATCGGTAGTTCAGATTAAATTTCTCTTGTTTATATAACAAGAGAACAACATGAAAGTTCGCCGGTGATGATCTGTGTGACCTGGTATCTGATACATACTTGTTTATATTACAGTTGTAGGTATGGGGAAGGATGTAGATTTCGCACCGCTTTTTACATTTTCACCATTCACACATTTGAACCGCACCGCATATTGTTTTTTTCACCATTCATATATTGTCCCGCACCGCTTGTTCCGCTGTAACCGCACTTGTTCCGCATGATGCGTTTCTTCCAACCGCACCGCATTAAAACCGCACCGCACCTCCTAAACCGCTTGTTCTGCACCGCTCAAACCGTTGTCACGATTCGAAACCTTATTTGTTAAAACAAGAAGCAAGAAGCGAATTAAAAAATTTCACTGGCTCGTAAAATGGTCTTCGAGTTATTTGTGTTTTGACATTTTTACCCCTATAATACTTGCAAGTTAGCTTTTGCCTTTCAAACTTGAAATCAAAAGAAGATATTGTATTCCCACATCGGTAGTTCAGATTAAATTTCTCTTGTTTATATAACAAGAGAACAACAAGAAAGTTCGCCGGTGATGATCTGTGTGACCTGGTATCTGATACATACTTGTTTATATTACAGTTGTAGGTATGGGGAAGGATGTAGATTTCGCACCGCTTTTTACATTTTCACCATTCACACATTTGAACCGCACCGCATATTGTTTTTTTCACCATTCATATATTGTCTCGCACCGCTTGTTCCGCAGTAACCGCACTTGTTCCGCATGATGCGTTTCTTCCAACCGCACCGCATTAAAACCGCACCGCACCTCCTAAACCGCTTGTTCCGCACCGCTCAAACCGCTGTCACGATTCGAAGCCTTATTTGTTAAAACAAGAAGCAAGTAGCGAATTAAAAAAAGTCACTGGCTCGTAAAATGGTCTTCGAGTTATTTGTGTTTTGACATTTTTACCCCTATAATACTTGAAAGTTAGCTTTTGCCTTTCAAACTTGAAATCAAAAGAAGATATTGTATTCCCACATCGGTAGTTCAGATTAAATTTCTCTTGTTTATATAACAAGAGAACAACAAGAAAGTTCGCCGGTGATGATCTGTGTGACCTGGTATCTGATACATACTTGTTTATATTACAGTTGTAGGTATGGGGAAGGATGTAGATTTCGCACCGCTTTTTATATTTTCACCATTCACACATTTGAACCGCACCGCATATTGTTTTTTTCACCATTAATATATTGTCTCGCACCGCTTGTTCCGCAGTAACCGCACTTGTTCCGCATGATGCGTTTCTTCCAACCGCACCGCATTAAAACCGCACCGCACCTCCTAAACCGCTTGTTCTGCACCGCTCAAACCGTTGTCACGATTCGAAGCCTTATTTGGTAAAACAAGAAGCAAGCAGCGAATTAAAAAAAGTCACTGGCTCGTAAAATGGTCTTCGAGTTATTTGTGTTTTGACATTTTTACCCCTATAATACTTGAAAGTTAGCTTTTGCCTTTCAAAATTGAAATCAAAAGAAGATATTGTATTCCCACATCGGTAGTTCAGATTAAATTTCTCTTGTTTATATAACAAGAGAACAACAAGAAAGTTCGCCGGTGATGATCTGTGTGACCTGATATCTGATACATACTTGTTTATATTACAGTTGTAGGTATGGGGAAGGATGTAGATTTCGCACCGCTTTTTACATTTTCACCATTCACACATTTGAACCGCACCGCATATTGTTTTTTTCACCATTCATATATTGTCCCGCACCGCTTGTTCCGCAGTAACCGCACTTGTTCCGCATGATGCGTTTCTTCCAACCGCACCGCACCTCCTAAATCGCTTGTTCCGCACCGCTCAAACCGCTGTCACGATTCGAAGCCTTATTTTTTAAAACAAGAAGCAAGCAGCGAATTAAAAAAAGTCACTGGCTCGTAAAATGGTCTTCGAGTTATTTGTGTTTTGACATTTTTACCCCTATAATACTTGAAAGTTAGCTTTTGCCTTTCAAACTTGAAATCAAAAGAAGATATTGTATTCCCACATCGGTAGTTCAGATTAAATTTCTCTTGTTTATATAACAAGAGAACAACAAGAAAGTTCGCCGGTGATGATCTGTGTGACCTGGTATATGATACATACTTGTTTATATTACAGTTGTAGGTATGGGGAAGGATGTAGATTTCGCACCGCTTTTTACATTTTCACCATTCACACATTTGAACCGCACCGCATATTGTTTTTTTCACCATTCATATATTGTCTCGCACCGCTTGTTCCGCAGTAACCGCACGGTTTCCGCATGATGCGTTTCTTCCAACCGCACCGCATTAAAACCGCACCGCACCTCCTAAACCGCTTGTTCCGCACCGCTCAAACCGCTGTCACGATTCGAAGCCTTATTTGTTAAAACAAGAAGCAAGCAGCGAATTAAAAAAAGTCATTGGCTCGTAAAATGGTCTTCGAGTTATTTGTGTTTTGACATTTTTACCCCTATAATACTTGAAAGTTAGCTTTTGCCTTTCAAACTTGAAATCAAAAGAAGATATTGTATTCCCACATCGGTAGTTCAGATTAAATTTCTCTTGTTTATATAACAAGAAAGTTCGCCGGTGATGATCTGTGTGACCTGGTATCTGATACATACTTGTTTATATTACAGTTGTAGGTATGGGGAAGGATGTAGATTTCGCACCGCTTTTTACATTTTCACCATTCACACATTTGAACCGCACCGCATATTGTTTTTTTCACCATTCATATATTGTCCCGCACCGCTTGTTCCGCAGTAACCGCACTTGTTCCGCATGATGCGTTTCTTCCAACCGTACCGCACCTCCTAAACCGCTTGTTCCGCACCGCTCAAACCGCTGTCACGATTCGAAGCCTTATTTGTTAAAACAAGAAGCAAGCAGCGAATTAAAAAAAGTCACTGGCTCGTAAAATGGTCTTCGAGTTATTTGTGTTTTGACATTTTTACCCCTATAATACTTGAAAGTTAGCTTTTGCCTTTCAAACTTGAAATCAAAAGAAGATATTGTATTCCCACATCGGTAGTTCAGATTAAATTTCTCTTGTTTATATAACAAGAGAACAACAAGAAAGTTCGCCGGTGATGATCTGTGTGACCTGGTATCTGATACATACTTGTTTATATTACAGTTGTAAGTATGGGGAAGGATGTAGATTTCTTCATCCACAACCGAATAATCCTTTTGGGTTTGGTACACAATCCAGAGATCAGCAACCACTATAGCAACACAAGAGTTCTAATCCGGTGTACAAGGCAACACATAAGTTGATTTTCATCTTTTGCTGGCTTATCAACGATGCATTATATAGGTTGAGAGGGAGAGGAATTTTCAGAATTCCAAAATAGCTGAGTTTGAAAACTTTCTACGGAATCCTTACACAGGCTCTGTTACCACCAATCAAAGCCCGTTTGCTGCATCCACTCCTAGTATCTTCCCACCAGCTAATCAGATAAATTCCCCTCCAGCGTTCTCGGGCTTCAATCAACAACCTGCTTTCCCCAATACCAATCCTGGTGGAGTTAGGTATCAACTTTTGTAGGCTTTCTCCATTTTCTACATCCTTTTAGTGTTTCAACGTTTCTTACTTGAATCATGTGCGAAACCTTGCAGAACCGAGCTGCAAGCAGAAAGTTGGGTGTATATGGTCATGCTATACTTGGAAATCTTATTATATCTCTTTCTTTTCCGTTGGTTGGATTGACTTCTTATTGTTGTAGGAAAATTCTGTCATTACCTGTAATGTGAACTTGGGTGTATATGGTCAAGGAATGTTGACACTCACCACCGGTCCTGGGGTTGCAATTAAAGGCCAGAGACTTTCCCTATCTCAGTTTTACAACATAACTATAAGAAATTATTGCTTTAAAATGAATATAACATCCAACTTTTCTGTTGATCATGTTAATGTCTGTCTATTAAAGACATTTTACTTAGACATAGTCATCGATTGAGTATGCAAAACTCTGTTCCTCAATTTTGCAGGTTGGACCAGGTTCTATACTTGAAGCACCACTTGACGATGAGGAAAGCAAAAATGCGTGAGTATGATGACTTCCTATACGCTTACATTATTTTTTTGTGAGGGTGATTAGTGCTAAACTGTGGGCGTATTTTGAATCTACAAAAACAACATTTTAGATGATGTTGAAAAAGAGTGAAATACCAAAATGTGGGCGTATTTAAGAGGCTTACTTCAGACTTGATGGAACAAAACATATAAACCCAACCAATAAAAGCCCAAGCCCAAGCCCAAGCCCATATTATTGTTTTATAAATACCTTCTTTCTTCCTCGGTCGGATCTCTAGGTTTAATTATATATATTGCTGCTCTCAACTCTTCCCGGCAAATACGCCCTCACTGTTTTCATCTTCTCCATGGCCAGTTCTAGCAAGAAATCAGCTAATTTATTGGGTTTGTTTTGGGTCGCTCTCTCTCTTATCTAGTGCACTTACTTGGTTGTTGATTTTAACTTGCTCTTCTTTAGGTAAGCGAAAGCCGGAAGATTGTTTCGAGACCAAACCCATTCTGAAGAGACTTAAGCAACAATCCGAGGACAAGGTATTGTCGGATTCTGCCCAATCCTCTTGTTCTTTGACAACAATTTTCTTTACACTGTGTTAGATATGTTGGACAAGTTTATGTTCAATTAAGCTTCTTGCTCTTATTATCTCCCCGTTTTGTCGAGGTACATGTTCTTATGATCTTCGAAATATGTCAGGCTCAGAAGAATCGCTTAGCATTTAAGAAATAACACAACTGTTGCCATAAAGTCGAAATATTACTTATTCTTGGGATGTATCAACTTTTCGTTGTTATGCAATTTAAGTCCTTCTCTCCTTAGAGTCGTGCTAACACACTTGGCTTTTAAATTCAGGAAGTTGCCGTAAGAAAAAAGACGCTCTTTGTTGACCATCTCCCTTACGGAACTAAAATATCAGATATCATATCAAATATGTGAGTAGCACCTTGAATTTCCTCTTTTGTTCTTGGAGCAAGTTTTTCATGACTGATATTTTATCCTCCACTTTTACAGCATCGATTTCTTCAAAAATGTTGGAAAAGTTGTTCGTGTTCAACCTATTGTGAACCAGCACGGCGAACCTTTGTGCTGTTGCGTTGTTGAGTTTGCTTCAGCTAACGAAGCAAAGAAGGTGAGAGTAGTTTTGTAGTAATGATGAAAAAAGTATTAAAGTAATTTGAAAAGTACAATAGCTGATTATATTTTTTATATTGTAGGCGCTGGAAAAGAAGAATGGTGAATATTTGCACGATCATAAGATTTTTCTTGCTGTCGCTAAGACAGCTGCACGACCCAAGTAAATTGATTTTCCATATTATGGAGTTTTGATGCCATTACAGAAGACTAACACTATTGTTTTTGTTATTAGGTATTGCATAGATCACAAGGTTTGGTAAGGGATTTAACTATTTGCATCTTGAGTTTGTTATCAAGAGAACATTGGGTGAACTTTTGGTATACATGGAGAGATCACAAGGGTTTTTGATATTCCAGGTACGAAGACTACCTTCGACGAGAAAGCCTTCTGATAGAAGATGATTTGGAGACCAAACCGAATCTGAAGAAACCTAAGAAGGGCGGATTCTGCGCTAAGAAAAATACCTTCTCTGACGACGACGACCTTCCACAAGAAAGCCTTCTGATAGAAGAAGATGAGTCACCTCCTGATTTTGCTGAGGTACCTGCTCTTATGATCTTCAAAATATGTCAGGCTCAGAAGAAGCGCTTAGCTTTTCATAACAGAACTGTTTCCACAAAGTCGAAATATGACTTATTTTGGGGATGGATCTTCAGATGAGGCTACTTTTTGTTGTTATGCAATTTAAGTCCTAACGCACGTGGCTGTTAAATTCAGGAAGTACTCTTTGTTGCCAATCTCTCTCCCCAAACTGAAATATTACATATGTAAGTAGCACCTTAAATATCCACTTTCGCTCTCGGAGCAAGTTTATCATGACTGATATTTTATCCTCCGCTTTGACAGCATCGATTTCTTCAATTATGTTGGAAAAGTTGTTAGTGTTCGACTTATTGTAAACCACGAGGGTAAGCATGTGGGCTATGGCTTTGTTGAGTTTTCTTCTGCTAACGAAGCAAAGAAGGTGAGAGTAGTTTTGTAGTAATGATGAAAAAAGTATTAAAGTAATTTGAAAAGTACAATAGCTGATTATATTTTTTATATTGTAGGCGCTGGAAAAGAAGAATGGTGAATATTTGCACGATCATAAGATTTTTCTTGATGTCGCTAAGACAGCTCCATACCCTCCACGACCCAAGTAAATTGATTTTCCATGTTATGGAGTTTTGATGCCATTACAGTAGACTAACACTATTATTTTTGTTAATTAGGTACAACCTTGCAGAGAAGCTTTGGTAAGGGATTTAACTATTTGCCTCTTGAGGTTGTTATCAAGAGCACGTTGGGTGAAGTTTTTGGTATACATAGAGAGATCACTAGGGTTTTTGATATTTCAGTTACGAAGACTACCTTCGACGAGAAAGCCTTCTGATAGAAGAAGATGAGACAGTGGAAGGACTTGATGAAACTCCCGATTTTGTTAAGGTACCTTTACTTATTATCTTCAAAATATGTCAGGCTCAGAAGAAACGCTTTGCTTTTAATAACAGAACCACAAAGTCGAAAGATGACTTATTCTAGGGATGAATCTACTTTTTGTTGTTATGTAATTTGTCCTTTTCTCCTTAGAGTTGTGCTAACACACTTGACTGTTAAATTCAGGCAGTTGCCGTAAGAAAAAAGACGCTCTTTGTTGCCAATCTCCCTGAAGGAACAAAAATATCAGATATAATATCAAATATGTAAGAAAAAAGACTCTTCATTTCCTCTTTCGTTCTTGGAGCGAGTTTTTTATGACTAATATTGTCCTCCATTTTTACAGCATCAATTTCTTCAAAGATGTTGGAGAAGTTGTTCATGTTCGGCTTATTGTAAACCACAAGGGCAACCATGTGGGCTGTGGCTTTGTTGAGTTTGCTTCAGCTAACGAAGCAAAGAAGGTGAGTTTATAGTAATGATGAAATTTTTTGTTTAAGTAGTCATTTGAAAAGTAGTGAATACCTATGATGAAGAAAAATATACAAGTAGTTTTGAAAGTACAATTGCTGATTAAATTTGTTATACTGTAGGCACTTGAAAAGAACGGTGAATATTTGCACGATCGTGAGATTTTTCTTAAAGTGGCTGAGATAGCTCCTCCACCCAAGTAAATTGATTTTCCATGTTATGGAGATTTGTTTATGTAACACTGGTTGTAACTTATTGCCAGAGTTTTGATGCCATTACAGAAGACTAACTGCTATTAATTTTGTTAATTAGGTATTGCATAGATCACAAGGTTTGGTAAGAGATTTAACTATTTGCATCTTTATCAAGAGCACATTGGGTGAAGTTTTTGGTATACATGGAAGAGATCACAAGGGTTTTGGATATTCCAGGTACGAAGACTACCTTCGACAAGAAAGCCTTCTGATAGAAGAAGATGAGGAAGTGGAAGGACTTGATGAAATTCCCGATTTTGTTAAGGTACCTGTTCTTGTTATCTTCAAAATATGTCAGGCTCAGAAGAAACGCTTGGCCTTTAATAACAGAACCACAAAGTCGAAAGATGACTTATTCTGGGGATGAATCTATACTTTTTGTTGTTAAGCAATTGAAGTCCTTTTCTCCTTAGAGACGTGCTAACAAACTTGGCTGTTAAATTCAGGAGGTTGCCGTAAGAAAAAAGACGCTCTTTGTTGCCAATCTCCCTTACGAAAGTAAAATATCATATATAATATCAAATATGTAAGTATAGCACCTTTAACTGCCACTTTCGTTCTTGGAGCAAGTTTTTCATGATTAATATTTTTTATCCTCCTTGTTTACAGCTTCCATTTCTTCAAATATGTTGGAGAAGTTGTTCATGTTCGACTTATTGTAAACCAGGAGGGTGAGCCTGTGGGCTGTGGTTTTGTTGAGTTTGCTTCAGCTAACGAAGCAAAGAAGGTGAGAGTAGTTCATAGTAATGATGAAAAGTATTTTAGCAGTCATTTGAAAAGTAGTGTATACTTATGATGAAAAATATACAAGTAGTTATTTGAAAGTATGATTGCTGATTAAATCTTTTATACTGTAGGCGCTGGAAAAGAAGAATGGTGAAAAGTTGCACGATCATGAGATTTTTCTTGATGTGGCTAAGACAGCTCCATACCCTCTCCGACCCAAGTAAATTGATGTTCCATATGACAATTTGTTTCTCTAACTTACTGCTATAGTTTTGATGTGATTACAGAAGATTAACGCTATTATTTTTGTTAATTAGGTACAACCTTGCAGAGAAGCTTTGGTAAGGGCTTTAACTATTTGCCTTTTGAGTTTTGTTATCAAAAGCACATTGGGTGAAGTTTTTGGTATACATGGAGGGATCACAAGGGTTTTTGATATTCCAGGTACGAAGACTACCTTCGACGAGAAAGCCTTCTGATAGTAGAGGATGATTTGGAGACCGAACCCGAATCTCTATTACCTTCTTTGACGACTTCTGATAGAAGAAGATGAAGTTCTTTGGTGTTTAACTTGTAATACAATGCAATTTTTTTTTTATTACTTCGGTTTTTCTTTTGTTCTAGACTACTAGTTAAGTTTTTTTTCTGAACGTACGTTAAAATATGCTTAATTTTGAATGAATTTAATTCGAATATTAATAACGTATGTTCAGTATGACCACCTAAATTCTAAATTTCAGTAGATTAGGATTTATGTTAAAATCACACCGGATGATTGTCATGTGAAGATCATCAAGCAGACCATTAGCTTGGATGATCATCAAGCAGATGCAAGAGAAGGAAAGACAGAGAGACTCAATGGCATTTCATTCAGACACTAATGTTGGAAGAGGGATGCAAGTTCCCATAATTTATCAAACGTTAGCATTAAATCAGAACTGAGAGGGCCCATACAAATCAAATGCAAATTTATATAAGCAAGGCTGTGACTGTCTCAATGGAGCTTGTTATGTTTTATTTGACTGTCTCAATAATCAAATGCAAATTCAAATTTCTTCACATGCTTGTTATGTTTTATTTTTATAAATGATCTTGCTTGAAGATTTGGTCTGCTTCTTTGTGATTTTGATCTTTCGATGGTTAAAAACAGTCAGGATTTTCGACTCGATAGGCCATGATTTTGACAAGTTGGAAGTCTCGAGTGGATCTGAATTGAAAAACAAACCTGGTGGTTGGGAATCAACAGCAAAAGAACAAGATGGAAATCTCTGGGAAATGTCACAAAGAGAAGAAGACATTCTTCTCCAAGAATTTGATCGCCGGACCGCCTTCTGCAAATTTCAGGTACCACCAAAATCTTTATACAGCGGTTTTTGCTGCCTTTAATGACAAAAGCTCGAGAGACTTTTAAGGTTTCACCGTGCTCTTGAAATTTGATTGATGTGCAGATAGCGAGTTTTATAAAACAACGTATATTCAGCAGAAGAAGACCGATTGATGGATGGAGATACATGATACAAGTGATTGGTCCAAATGCTAGAAAAGGGAAAGGCAGTGTTTCTAGGCTCCTGGCTTTATTGGATGTGTCGACTCAGCCCTTTAAAGAAGAAACTGACAGTCTCAGTACCTTCAAGCGTCGGTAGAACAGAGAGATTCTTGAGACTGGAGGATTTTATGACAAATGGTTCTAGATAGTATCACAATGTTGTTATATTTTTATAAAGGATTATGACACTTTTTAAGGCCATATTGTCAATCCTAATTTTCTTAGATATAGATCTCAAGTTGTTAACTGAAAGTTCGTTATGTATGATTTTGGTTTTTCAAATATGATAATTTCTTAGATTGCCTGTAGTTTGAACTTTGAAGAGGTGTTGCAAGGGAAGGTTGTATATTTTTTCTATATAAAATACAAGTGATTTTGCGAATTTCGTTTTGGTCAAACAAAATTAGTTGGTTTAATTTAATGAGATTAACCACCAATCAAAGAAAACATGAACAAAAAAGAAGCAATGAATAGATAGCTGAAGCAGTCCCCAACAAACCCACCCGTTAGAAAGGTTAAATGGAGATGAGGGGTCGCATGTTAAGCGAAAGCTCTACCATCTGAGCTACATCCCCATTGATACTTATATTATGCAATTTATCTATATATATAAAGTAAGCCTTTCTCTCTTCTTATGCTGCCATCTCAGCATCCTAAAAATTTAATACACATACTAAATACATATATTAATTATAAATTTGATTTTAATATTATGAAAAGAATTTGAAAAAACATTATTCATATTCTAAATTAAACCAGAAAATAATAAACTTATATGAATATAGTTATAAATTTATATATATAAAGTAAGCCTTTCTCTCTTTTCATGCTGCCACCTCAGCATCCTAAAAATTTAAAACACATACTAAATACATATATTAATTATAAATTTGATTTTATCATTATGAAAAGAATTTGAAAAGTCATTATTCATATTCTAAATTAAACCAGAAAATAATAAACTTATATGAATATAGTTCTTTGAAATAACAACAAGTTTAATAAATTTGGTTATCATAATATATTTCAACTTTTATAAATATTTAATTATGTTAAGTTGTATCGCAAATATTATAAAAAAAACTAAAATATCAAACAAGTCCTAACAATTAAACAAATAAGTTAAATATGTAACTGAATTCATAAAGCAAAATATAAGTTGGCAAGTTTTACATTTAATAAAGAGACAAATAAATAAAATTTAGATATACTTAACATAATATTTGCAATTATACATAACTATGAAAAAGAGAATAAGAGTCAAAAAAATTAAGAAACATATTAAAAGTATTTACACAAAAATATAAATTAAGTTTGAAAATTTAAGATCGTTGTGTTTTGTGATATTATTTTTAACAAAATAAAATATAAAATAAATGTAACTACAACATGAGAAGAAAATAAAAGTTTTGTATATGCAAAATATATATCATGTGATGTAAATATATTTCAATTCTCATAATAATTACCATCCATTAATACAATAGTTTTCTCTAGAATTTGAAAAGATATTTACTTAATAGAAGATATATTATATTGAATTAATTTAAAGAAATTTCAATTTAATAATTTACTTTTATCAATTTATTTATATATTTTAGAAAAACTATAGAATTTAGTGTTTATAAATTATGGATTAGATTTATTCTAAATAAAATCAAACAAATGTTGTGACTTCAAACAATCAGTTATATATGGAAATATTTTTCAACAACAATAAAAGAAAAATAGATTTAGGAATCACAAACATATTGCACATATAAATATGGTTAAAATCATACATGAAACACTCCAAAAATAATAACTTCACATGAAACAAAAATTTTAAAAAATTATTATGCAACTTTAAAATGTAAATATCTTCCCTTTAAAAAGAAAATATATTTCTTTCAAAAAACTCAGCTAATTGCATAAAATTGATCACCAAAGAAAAAAAGAGGTAAAAATATGTACCATACAATAAATAAACACATCGATGATCATAAATTAAAAAAAAAACACATATCTTAAGCTGAGAAAAATAATTAAATTAATTACGGGACCAAATAAAATAAAATACCATTAGATTAAAAAAATTGTTTACCACGTCCGCACGGATCACACCCTTTGTGATTGAAATTGAAAGTGAAATCTCACGGGCGATGGGGTAAGATATCGGAGAAGACGAGGGTTTTAGTGCAGTGGGTAATGTTTTTTTAAAGGATAATCATATTCACAATAACTCTCTCTCTCTCTCTAAATATTTGAATCGACGCTCGACCCATATTTCTTATATTTTTCCAAATCGGCCCATATTATCTAAAATATTCCCATTAACCTATACATTTACGATGATTTTGATAGTAAATTAGTGATAGAAATTAAATCGTTTTTCAAATAAAATTAGATTCATTTTGTAGTCACCAACACTGGATCATCGAAAATAAATAATAGTAAATTCTGAACATTTTATTAGTATACGGTTTTAGGTAAAAATAGATAAAAATACAGTGACTTATTTCAAAGTATTTTTTTAAAAAGTTCGGAGAATTCTAAATTCACAAAACTAACTTTCTTTTTATTAGTATTCGAAATAACTTTCGGACTATACAAAACTAACTCTATTTCGAAGTATTTATTTTATTAGTATTCAATTCGGTTCAACAAAATATACAATTCCCTAAACTTTAAAATGACAAAAACTTAACTTTTAAAAACTAACTAATTGAATAAATAGTCAACCAAAAAAAAAATCAAATTGTGGATCACTCACTAAATAAATACATAAATAAACATAAAATTAAGAAAGGAAAAAAAACTTAAGAATAAGCAATCCATATTTCTTAAGTTAATAGAGACAAATCTATTAACAATCATACTAATATAACTAAAATAATATTATACCAAATTTTTTAAAACAAAATTGTGTTCACGTCCCCGCGTAGCGCGGATCACACACTATTATTATATAAACCAAACCTGCAAATAAAGCGAATGTAAAATTGTCCAATCTTAAACGAAACCTAGCTACAATCTTGAACTTCGGTTTTTTATGTGTCTATTTAAATTCATTCATTCGGTTCAATTTTAGTGTTTTTGGATACACAAAAAAGGGGGAAAAAACTAGGGAGCAAAAAATGGAAACTTTTGTCCCCTTAGAGCTTCTTATTGAAGGATTATTGTCCCCTTAGTATTTATATTAAAGTAATCCAATTTTACCCCTTAAAGTAATAATAATCAATATTTTTAAAAAAATATTCGAAAAAGGAAAAAAAGTTTTTAAAAAAGGAAAAAAAAAATTACACGACAAATGAAATATTTTTTGAATATTTCTTTTAGGAAAAAACGTTTTCAAAACGATTTAAAAAGGAAAAAAAATATTTTTAAAAAAGGATTCGAAAAAAGAAAAAAGATTACACGACAAAGGAAATATTTTTTGAATATTTTTTTACGAAAAAACGTTTTCAAAACTATTTATAAAATGAAAAAAAAAAAAATTTGAAGATTTTCAGTTGTTCCTAGATTTTCTCTAATATTTTGTAAACCGCTTGGTAGAATATGTATTCTACATTCACTAGAATCAAAACAAAATAGTAGAACTTATATTCTACAACAAAGTAGAATATAGAGAAAATAGTATAACTTCTATTCTACAAAAAGTAGAATATAGAGAACATGATAGAATGCGAATTCAACAATTAGTAGAATACATACACCATTGTAGATAACGGATTCTATAGGGATAGTAGAATGCAATACAAATAGTAGAATACCTATTTTATACTTGGTAGATTTTAGAGCAAATAATAGAAACCAAATTCTACAATTAGTAGAACATCTTTATTAAATATTTTTTAAAAAATTGTTTTTCCTATGATAAATTACATAATATATATTACTTATTTAATATGAATTTTCCGAATTTCTAAAGTAAGTATAAATATTTATTTTGAATTTTTTATATTTAATAAAGGGTATTTTAGTCTAAAAATGTCATATCTTAAATAAGTACTAAGGGGGTAATAATTTTCATTTTTTGCTCTAAATTCCCAATTATCCCAAAAATCCCAAAAAACAATCTAACAAAATTAGAAAATTAGTATTTTCTTTTTCTGTTACATCATCTAAAGTATATTAAAGAGGAAGCACAAAAGTACACATGACAGCACTACAATTAAAGTTAGTATTTGACTGATTTATTAATTCATTATTTTCCTCCTACTATCTCTATTGCCAAACAAAATTTTAAATGACAACTAATTATTTTGCTTATGTGTCAGCAGCTCATTAATTCGATTTTCTGTATTTTTTTGGATTTTATTTTATTTTCTTGCTATACTTACTTCCAAACATTATTATTGATGATTTGAAATTTTTAAAATACCTCATTTGCTTAAATGTTTTAACCTTATTTTAGAAATTTTTTTTAACGTAATGTAGATACATACATACGTAAGAAAAAAAATGAGAATATGAGTCTTCCACAATTTAGGTTATTATTATTCATTTAACTATTTTTTTATTATTTAAATACATACATGCATAAAAAATCCAATTTAAATTAAAACTTTGAACTATTAATAAAACTAATTTATTTGTTTTTCCTAATTTATGAATTGATTCGTTTTTTTCCCCAAAAAATATTAATATTTTATAATTTATATACGAAATATATATTATAATTATTATAGAAAAAAAATCAAACTACCTTACAGAAAAAAAAAATTAAAATATTTGAAATAATCGAATTTAAATCTGACGTAATTCTAAATTTTTGTGTTAAGATTTGATCGTGATTTGCAAATAATAAATAAAATCAAATTATTTTTTAGTTAAGCTTTGATTGTCAATTAAAACAAAAACTCCATAAATCAAAATATTGTATATAATATAAACTTATTTGACATAAATATCAAATTTACTATTTTTGTTTATTTTTAATTATAGATTTCGTAAAATAAATCTTAACAATAATTTTTTGAATATTAAATGGGATTTGATACGAATTTCTAATTATAAATATATTACTTTTAATTTAATTAGTCTAAATTCGATATCCAACTGTTAATATATTAATTAGCGTTCTCAATTTTTATTTTTAAATATCCAATTATTAATATATTAATTATAATTCGTAATTAGTTTAAATTTATCACTAAAATTTTGTATAATTAATTGCGTGATTAACTACCATATTTTCTCAATATGTTATGAATTTTAAATATTTTGTTCCCGATTTAATGTTGATATTTATGATGATGATTTATTTAAATTGTGTTTAAGATTTGACATTGATTTGCAAGTAATTATATAATCTATATTAACTACATTTCGAATATTCACCGAATTAAATGTATAAATTTATTTCTTTTTAATTGATCTACATATTTTTATAATTGTATAGAGAATATTTGCGGTAAAATTGATTTTAAATAATTTCTATTTGTAACTAATTTTGTATGATGATAATTTATTTAAATTGTGTTTAAGATTTGACATTAATTTGCAAGTAATTATGTAATCTATATTAACTACAATTCGAATATTCACCGAATAAAATGTATAAATTTATTTATTTTTAATTGATCTACATATTTTTTATAATTGTATAGAGAATATTAGCGGTGAAATTGATTTTAAATACTTTCTATTTGTAACTAATTTTGTATTTGAATTTGAAAAATTCAAAGAGATATGGTAATTAATTATATATTTTAAAAACATTAATGTCATTGACGTCATCTCATATCCATTCTTATATATACGTCCTCATAAACGAAATCCAACTATTGAAATCTTTAGATAATTTGTAATTGGTTAATAGCATATTTAATTATTTTTCATCCGCTCTTAATCTTCTGCTCTCATTCTCTCAAGCCTAATCACGTTTTGTTTATTTTTTGTGTTGCAGCGATTATATTACTCGCTGCACCAAGCATTCTCGACCGTCCGATCCCAATACAGTGGACCCCACCTCCTACGTTAACAAGAAGCCTTAGCTTTTCAACGAGAATCTCAACTCCTCTCCCGAATTCAAACACGGTCCGATCTCCAAAGGATTGTTCCCATCGAAACACATGTCAGCTGTTGCGCCGTACACGTAACCCTTCTTTAATGTGGGTCCCACAAGCCTCACGATTTCTTCCTTCACTTTATCATACGCCACATCGACCAAGTGAGTGAACTCGGAACCCGAATCGACCAAGTGAGAGAGGGTCAAGGCAGCAGCGCTGCAAAGAGAGAAGAAATCAGAGGAATCATGAGTGAGCTATCCAGACGATTGGATCGAATCGGCTCTTTATCCGCCGTGAAATTGAAATCCTATTTTCTACCTATTTGTCTCTCAAATTCAAGCTTTAAAGTCAATGTTTCTTGGTTTGGTTTTCGTTTTCCAGATTAGTTTACTTGGAGGACAAGTGATTTCAAGGATAAAATGACCAAGGCGAAGAGCTTCTTTTCACTTGCAACAAGGTATGTCGAATTTTTAATTTTACATGTTGTTGTAATTGTTGTTAGGCTATATATACGTTTTGTCATTATACCGATGGTATGTTCACTGATTTTGCTTCTCTGAGTTTTTTCGTCTAGGAGATTGAGTTCAAGATTGCTAGGCTTCGAGGAAGGTTCGTGAATAAATTGTTGAATCGTGTCTTTCGATTTTAATGTGCACACCACCTGTTCGATGCTTACCTTATCAAGCGAATCTATTTTATCAAGGTAAATGACTAATATCAGTCTTTTTGTTGGAACTTTTAATAAACTTTTTTCAAAATGATAAAATATCATTAGAAAATTATATTAATGCATTTCGAAAGGTGCAAGTACTAATGCAATTAACGTAGTCATAACTTAAGAATTGGTCTGCAGTTGAGAAAAACGAATATGATAGAGTGATGGTTGCGGTTGTACGGATGGCAAGTTTGATTATTCATGTCCAAAAACACAATCTTAATTTAAGCAATTTAGATTGTCTTAATGAGATTGATTAAAAAATTTAATTTAAATATACAAGACAATCTCGATAAGAAAATTGATATATGTGGATCAATAAAGATAGAGAATGTGTTTGATTACATTGAGAATATTG
This sequence comes from Eutrema japonicum, assembly GCA_030161315.1. Lineage (NCBI taxonomy): Eukaryota > Viridiplantae > Streptophyta > Magnoliopsida > Brassicales > Brassicaceae > Eutrema > Eutrema japonicum. The sequence goes on along the minus strand of BSQW01000006.1, from coordinate 7,453,464 downwards.
TCTGTCAATTATTTTTTTGGTTATTTGGATTTTTTTATTGTCATAGCATCTACTTTCCTTTAAAATAATGGGTAGAAATTTAAAAAATAAAATAAAATCTTATTTTGCTGGCTATTATAAAACAAATCATCATAAAGACGAAGTTAGGCTAGGTGAAATTTTAGTATAAATTTATAAGTTTTAAAAGTGTTAAACTTTGATTTGATAAATTAAAACTTTAAAGAATTTTAAATAAAGTTAAAGTCTTCAAAGTATCACACAGGAAAACAATAAAGATGGCTAGAAAATAACGATTTAGATATGAGATTACAAATGAAAAAACTTATAAGATGGAGTTTAAGTAGAAAACCGAGTATAAGCAAGAGACAAATGACAATAGTTGATATTTTGAACGGTTCTAATGTATATTCACCATACATGTAAAAGTCTAAGCGATTAGTTTGAGCTTGATTTTAAAAACTTTTGTTGATGTGTCATTGCTACAATTATTTTCAGTTGTAGGTTCCCGGATCTGATAGAGAGATGATTAGTAGGGACTTTAACTTTAGGTTGTTAAAGTATTTCAAAAAATGTTGTTGAGAATTTGACTTTAAAATAATGGGTATCGATGTTAAAAAAAATTATGTCTTATTTTGTTGGCATCTAAAAAATAAACCACCGCAGGAGCATAAAGACAAAGTTAGACTGTGTGAATTTTTACTAGAATTTTAAGAGTTTTAACAGTGTTAAACTTTAGTTGGATAGATTAAAACTTTAAATATTTTAAAATAAAATAAAACTTTTTAAAGTGTCACACGGAAAAACCGTAAATATAGCGAGAAATGAGCAAGTTAGATATGAAATTACATATAACAAAATCGATAAGATTGAGTTTGAATTTAAACTAGAGTATAAGAAGGAGACAAATGACGATAGTTGAGTTGAGATTTTGAACGGTTGTAATGTATCACAAAATGGGTAAAGGTCTAAACGATTAGTTTGAGTTTCATTTTTTATTTTTGCTCATGTGTCACTTCCACATTTATTCTCAGCTGGAAGTTCTTTGATTAGAACGTTAATAACGTTATAAATCTTAAACTATTGCTTTGTGTTTTATGATTTCATTACAATACTTTAATAGAAACTGTGTAATCTGTAAAATGTTTTATAGTAAATGGTGTTCACTTTGTCAATTGAGACATTTTTCAAACTTTGAAGAAATTTTTAACCAAGTAGTTTCTTTTAGCTTTTAACAAGAATTATGTCTTACTTGCTTTGTTTATTTTCACATAGGTTCCTCGATCGTTGTAGATGTCAAATATGCTATTTTAGAATATATGAAGACAAAAAAGAGACGTCAAGAAAAGAAGGGGATTTTTATCCGGGTTGTCATTGGAGTTTGAGAATAAACAGTGTTCGACGGAGCTAAACTGTGTAATTTTTTAGTAAAATTTTAAAAGTTTAAAAGTGTTAAAATTTGATTAGATAAATTAGAACTTTAAAAATTTTCACATAAATTAAACATCTTCAAAATGTCACACAGAAAAACGGTAAAGATAACTAGAAATGAACGATTTAGATATGAGATTACACATGAAAAAACTGATAAGGTGGAGTTTAAATATAAAATCGAGTATAAGCAAGAGACATATAACGATAACGATAGTTGAGTTGAGATTTTGAACGCTTCTAATGTATATTCTCATTCGGGTAAAAGTCTAAGCTATTAGTTTGAACTTGCTTTAAAAACGTTTGCTGATGTGCACTACTAGAATTATTTTCAGCTGGAAGTTCTTCGATCTCATAAAGAGGTGATTAGTAGGGACTTTAACTTTAGGTTGTTAAGGTACTTCAACAAAAATGTTGGAGGGAAATTGACTTTAAAATAATGGGTATTGATTAAAAAAAAATTAGAGGTTATTTTGTTGGTTTTTAAAAAATAAACCATCGTAGGCACATAAAAACGAAGTTAGGCTGTGTGAAATTTTAGCAGAATTTTAAAAGTTTTTAAAGTGTTGAACTTTGATTGGATAAATAGAACTTTAAAGAATTTAAAATAAAGTAAAAGTTTTCAAAGTGTCACACAGAAAAACAATAAAGATGGCTAGAAAAAAACAATTTAGATATGAGATTACAAATGAAAAAAACTAATAAGATGGAGTTTAAGTAGAACACCGAGTATAAGCAATAGACAGATGATAATAGTTGAGATTTTGAACGGTTCTAATGTATATTCACCATACACGTAAAAGTCTAAGAAATTAGTTTGAGCTTGATTTTTTTTTTGTTTGTTGAATGTGCCTCTCCTACAATTATTTTCAGCTGTAAGTTTCCGGATCTGATAGAGAGGTGATTAGTAGGGACTTTAACCTTAGGTTGTTAAAGTATTTCAAAAAAATGTTGTTGCGAATTTGACTTTAACAGAATGTGTAACGATTTTTTTTTAAAAAAAATATGTCTTATTTTGTTGGCATTTAAAAAATAAACCACCGCAGAAACATAAAGACGAAGTTAATTAGACTGTGTAAATTTTTACTAGAATTTTAAAAGTTTAACAATGTTAAACTTTAGTTGGATGAATTAACACTTTAAAGATTCTATATATATAAAGTAAGCTTTCCTCTCTTCTCATGTTACCACCTCAGCATCCTAAAAATTTAATACACATACTAAATACATATATTAATTGCAAATTTGGTTTTAACATTATGAAAAAATCTATATATATAAAGTAAGTTTTCCTCTCTTCTTATACTGTCACCTCAGCATCCTAAGAATTTAATACACATACTAAATACATATATTAATTGTAAATTTGGTTTTAACAATATGAAAAGAATTTGAAAAGACATTATTCATATTCTAAATTAAACCAAAAAATAATAAACTTATATGAATATAGTTCTTCGAAATAATAACAGGTTTAATAAATTTCGTTATCATAATATATTTCAATTTTATATATATTTATTATGTTAAGTTGTATCAGACAAGTCCTAACAATTAAACAAATAAGTTAAATATGTAACTAAATTCATAAAGCAAAATATAAGTCGGCAAGTTTTACATCTAATAAAGAGACAAATAAATAAAATTAAGGTATACTTAACATAATAATTGCAATTATACATAACTATGAAAACGAGAATAAGAGCCACAAAAATTAAGAAACATATTAAAAGTAAAATATCAAACAAGTCCTAACAATTAAACAAATAAGTTAAATATGTAAGTAAATTCATAAAGCAAAACATAAGTTGGCAAGTTTTACATCTAATAAAGAGACAAATAAATAAAATTAAAATATATTTAACATAAACATAATAATTGCAATTATACATAACTATGAAAACGAGAATAAGAGCCACAAAAATTAAGAAACATATTAAAAGTAAAATATCAAACAAGTCCTAACAATTAAACAAATAAGTTAAATAGGTAAGTAAATTCATAAAGCAAAACATAAGTTGGCAAGTTTTACATCTAATAAAGAGACAAATAAATAAAATTAAAGTATACTTAACATAATAATTGCAATTATAAATAACTATGAAAAAGAGAGTAAGAGCCAAAAAAATTATGAAACATATTAAAAGTATTTACATGAAAATATAAATTAAGTTTGAAAATTTAAAATCATTGTGTTTTGTGATATTTTTAACAAAAAAAAATAAAAATAAATGTAACTACAACAGGAGAAGAAAATAAAAACTTTGTATATGCAAAATATATATCATGTGATGTAAATATATTTTAATTCTCATAATAATTACCATCCATTAATACAATAGTTTTTCCTAGAATTTGAAAAGACATTTACTTAATAGAAGATAGATTATATTGAATTAATCTAAAGAAATTTCAATCTAATAATTTACTTTTGTCAGTTTATTTATATAGTTTAGAAAAACTATAAAATTTAGTGTTTATAAATTATGGATTATATTTTCTCTAAATAAAATCAAACAAATGTTGTGACTTCAAACAATTAGTTATATATGGAAATCGTTTTCAACAAAAATAAAAGAAAAATAGATTTAGGAATCACAAACATATTGCACACATAAATATGGTTAAAATCATACATGAAACACTCCAAAATAATAACTTCACATGAAACAAAAAAAATTATTATGCAACTTTAAAATGTAAATATTTTTCTTTTAAAAACTCAACTAATTGCATAAAATTGATCACCAGAGAAAAAAAGAGGTAAAAATGTGTACCATCCAATAAATAAACACATAGATGATCATAAATTAAAACAAAAACAAAAACAAATACACAGATCTTAAACTGATAGAGATAATTAAATTAACTACGAGACCAAATAAAATAAAATACCATGAGATTAAAAAAATGTTTACCATGTCCGCGCGGATCACACCCTTTGTGATTGAAATTGAAAGTGAAATCTCACCGGCGATGGGGGAAGATATCGGAGAAGACGAGGGTTTTAGAGCAGTGTGTAATGTTTTTTTACAGGATAATCTCATTCACAAGAACTCTCTCTCTCTCTCTCTAAATGTTTGAATCGACGCTCGACCCCATATTTCTTATATTTTTCCAAATCGGCCCATATTATCTCAAATGTTCTCATTAACCTATACATCTACGATGATTTTGATAATAAATTAGTGATAGAAATTAAATCATTCTTCAAATAAAATTAGATTCATTTTGTAGTCAGCAGCACTGGATCATCGAAGATGAATAATAGTAAATTCTGAACATTTTATTAGTATTCGATTTTAGGTAAAAATAGATAAAAAATACAGCGACTTATGTCGAAGTATTTTTTTAAAGTATTTTTTTTTTAAGTTTGGAGAATTCTAAATTCACAAAACTAACTTTCCTTTTATTAGTATTTGAAGTAACTTTCAGAGTATACAAAACTAACCCTATTTCGAAGTATTTATTTTATTAGTATTCAATTGGGTTAAAAAAATATACAATTTTTTAAATTTTAAAATGACAAAAATTAAATTTTAAAAACAAACTAATTGAATAAATAGTCAACCAAAGAAAAAAAATTCAAATTATGGATCACTCACTAAACAAATACATAAATAAACATAAAATTAAGAAAGGAAAAAAAAACTTAAGAATAAACAATCCATATTTTTTAAGCTAATAGAAACAAATCCATTAACAATCATACTAATAAAACTAAAATAATATTATACCAAATTTTTTAAAAACAAAATTGTGTTCACGTCCGCGCGTAGCGCGGATCACACACTAGTTTAAAATAAATTAAAACTCTTTAAAGTGTCACATGATAAAACATTAAAGATAGCGAGAAAAGAGCGAGTTAGATATGAAATTATAAATAACAAAATCAATAAGATTGAGTTTGAATTTAAACTCGAGTATAGAAGGAGACGGATGACGATTGTTGAGTTGAGATTTTGAACGGTTCTAATATATCATAAATCGGGTAAAGGTCTAAGCGATTAGTTTGAGTTTCAATTATTTATTTTTGTTGATGTGTCACTTCCACGATTATTCTCAGCTTGAAATTCCTCGATCTGATAGAGACGTGTTTGGTAAGGAATTTAACTTTCGTCTACCATGTTTCTTTTTTTTTTGCGATTATGTACAAGGGTTTAGTCGAGTTATTATTTTTATATTGTTTCGTCTACCACGTTTCTTTATTTGCACGCTAATCTATCTATGTGTTCTTCTGAATACGGTTTTGCTCATCCATCAAAAGTTATAATCACTTGGGAGATTCTCCGCACGTCGTTGGTACTTTTTAAAACTGTTTTATTTAGTATCTAAGACCGTTTCCCTGTTTTTTATTCTTGCGTTTAGACGATTTTGTGTTTTTGTAAGGTTTTACCGAGCAATCGGAACACCATACTCATCTATTTAGCTCGGACGTGATGTACCATTTCCAAAAAAAAGTCAACTATTGTAGGGCTTTACCTCTAAGTGAGCCCTTCCAGAAAATTTTGAAGGCCCAAAACAAGTTTAGGCTCTAGGAGTGTCAATTAGGGCCAAAGCCCGAGGGCCGGCCCTAAAAAATAGCGGACTCGGACCTAGAAATATAAGCCCAAAAAAAATCGGGCATTTCGGACTATTGTGTTTTTCGGGCTTAGTTCGAACGGGCTCGGGCTAGCCCGAAAAACCCAGAACTTTACATTTTAATTATATAGAGATTTTATTTCAACATTTATCTTTCTAAAAATAATGATTTGACATATTTTCTATACATTTTGTGATCCAGTTACCATTATCATTCATCCATATTTACTTCATTTTTTAGAATCATTTTCTATAGACTTTCAATGACATTTCTATATGATTTATACATGTCAAAACTTAATATTATTATTATTATTTTTTATATGTACCTCTTAATGGTGGTGAAGATTTAGAATACGGTGAGTGATATTCTAATATAAATTCTACTATCTAGATTTGAATTGTTTTGATTTTATGTTTTATTTGGTAATACAATTTATTTGAATTTTATTTGTTTTTTTTGTCAAACTTTTGCTTTTAAATTTAATTGGATTTGATATAATACATTTCAATTTAGATTTATTTTTAGAAATATTTTGTTTTAATTATTCATTTGAGAATTGTGAATTCTTATGTTTGTAAAGAAAAGCCCGAAAAAACCCGAAAAGTCCTGTCCGGACCGGACTTTGGAATATAGGCCCGAATTTTTTTTGGACCGAATCGGACCGGGCTCAAATATATGCGGATTTTACAGATTTCGAACCGGATCAGGCCGGACTAGCCCGATTAACATTCCTATTAGGCCCAGAAGGGGATTTGGAAATAGTTTTCAACCAGCAATTGACGCGCCTTGATTAGTACCTCATTAGCTGCGTCATTGCCCCAAGCGCAAAGATGCTTTAACTAAAATGATGCGAGGTTCCTTTTATACCGTAAGTTTATTAAACTTCAAAAGTCACACAACCGATGTGGGACAAATACACGTAAGGCCTAAAATATACAATATGCTTATCCGTCATTGGCCTCCGAAGTTGGGTCTAGGAAATCGAAGTCCAAAACATTTTAACTAAAACGATGTAAGGTTCCTTTTATACCGTAAGTTTATTAAATTTCAAAAGTCACACAACCGATGTGGGACAAATACACGCAAGGCCTAAAATATACAATATGCTTATCCGTCATTGGCCTCCGAAGTTGGGGCTAGGAAATCGAAGTCCAAAACATTACAAACCCGCATATATACGGATACTTATCTAGTATTATATAAACCAAACCTGCAAATAAAGCGAAGCAAAATTGTCCAATCTTTATGAACCATTTTATTACTCAACAGCTTAAGAACGTGAATAGATCCATGATCATAATGGGTTTTTGTTCATATTTTATACTAAAGAACAGTTGTTCATTGAAGTCTCGAGTCTTTTTTAGATCATATTTTTGTAACTTTTTGAGCTTTAATAGTTTTTGTTCATAAAATCATATAACACAAATGATCATAAGAAGATCGACAAAAGTCATTTTGAAACACTTCCCTACACGTAATTTCAAAACTTCAAAAATGATTTCCCACAAAATAACAAAATGAGCTTCTTTGCTATAAGAGTAACACAGATTCAATGGGTGGGACAACAAATATGACTCTTTCTGTATTGTTATACAAATGCACCAGGCGGCGCTTGCTCCGGAATCTGCAGGCAACAAAAAAGCAACAGTATAATCTCAATATTATAGTCTTGCCAGTAAAATTTTGTAATTAACTTAAATAGGATTTTTGAGCCATTTACCTCTCCAGGATTCCATTTCTCCTTCAACCAGATGCTAGTATCAACAGGAGCACTTTCTGCTTGCAGCTCGGTTCTGCAAGGTTTCGCACATGATTCAAGTAAGAAACGTTGAAACATTATAGCATGTTTTGATGATCTACTTAAATCTGGAAATAGTACGAGCACTTACCCGGAAGATGTATTTGTTGTGTCTATAACAGGCGCAGTGAAAGATGCAAGAGGGGAATTGAAGTTGAATGCGGTCTGATTATTCGGGGAAATGTTAGGAGCCGGCATTGGAGTTATTGAAGGAAAGATGTTACTGTTTTGTGGAGCTGTGGCGAGTCCTGGTCCAGGTCCAAACGATGCTGGTTTGAATGTTACTGATGGTTGACTCTGGAAACCAGATGGACCTGTCGCGATTCCTGGTCCAAGTCCAAACGATGCTGGTTTGAATGTTACTGATGGTTGACTCTGGAAACCAGAGGGACCTGTGATCATTTTGTTGTTTTGCAAAAGAGGTTTAAGATGATGGAGTCTCAGCCTCTGAGCAAATTTTTAACTTTAAACGTTGTACCTGAAGGAACAGGTTGAGGCGTGTTGATGCTGAAAGCATTTGGCTGTTGATTAAAGCGTTCAAAGGGATTCGGAGGTCCAGATGAACTATGTGGAGGAATAGTTGACCACAGAGAAATATGGAAACCGAAAGTTAAAGAAGGCAACACAAACTAAAAGGATGTAGAAAATGGAGAAAGCCTACAAAAGTTGATACCTAACTCTACCAGGATTGGTATTGGGGAAAGCAGGTTGTTGATTGAAGCCCGAGAACGCTGGAGGGGAATTTATCTGATTAGCTGGTGGGAAGATACTAGGAGTGGATGCAGCAAACGGGCTTTGATTGGTGGTAACAGAGCCTGTGTAAGGATTCCGTAGAAAGTTTTCAAACTCAGCTATTTTGGAATTCTGAAAATTCCTCTCCCTCTCAACCTATATAATGCATCATTGATAAGCCAGCAAAAGATGAAAATCAACTTATGTCTTATGAGAAAAACTAGAATGTGGAAAGGACGTGATTGTGAAGAGTATAAAACACATTAAGAAAAGTCAATCTCACAATAGACTGTAGAGGCAGTCCTCGTTTAGCTTCTTCATATGCAATCGCACGTAACTCTTCGTAGCTGATATCACCAGTAACGTCACAAGGAAAGCTAGAAAGAAAGAAAAACGGAAGATCAGAAAACGTTATATAGAATGAGTAAAGATCAAAGGATGTAATGATGAAGCAATATATACTATTTCCAGTGAGCGTAGCATGTGAGCTTCCACATGGGTCTCTCATTCTTATAATCGTCTTGCATTACCCGCTTACACGCAGCAGGATCTGTGCATCTTTGCAACGTAACCAAGACAGAAACAGTAAATTTCCAAAGAAACAAAGAGCTAAAGTGGATTGAGAGAAATCATATATATTTACTCACTTATGGTCTGCCTGTTGCGTCTGTTTACCAGTCTGCTGTGCAGAAGCACCACCAGCACTAGGTGTGGAAGGAGTTCGTTGCCATATATTCTCAAAAGGCTGAGTTGCAAAAGCATCACCATGTCACCATTGATTCAAGAGCAAGACGCTTTCTTTTCTTCAATGAGAGGCGGCACATTTTATTAAAAAAACCAATACTTAAATCTTAAAAGAGGGAAAACCAACAGAACCTGGAACTGATTTGGTCTGTTGGAACCGCCTTGTACACCAAATCCAAAAGGGTTAGAACTCTTCTGTTGCTGTAGTGGTTGCTGATCTCTGGATTGTGTACCAAACCCAAAGGGATTATTCGGCTGTGGATGAAGAAATCTACATCCTTCCCCATACCTACAACTGCAAGAACAGCAACAAGGACGATGAATCCAATATTTAGTTCTTTACACATACACAGAAACACGACTCCATCACTACAAGTTTCCCGAAGCAAATAAATGGTCATTCATGGCGGAAACGAAGAGCAGGGGATCAAAATAGAGAAACCTAAATTTCTGCAGTTGAATCGGACTTGAAAAACTCTTTAAAAAAAACAACGCACAAGTAACGAATTGGGTCAAAGCATTAGCAACCTAAAATCGACGAAAGAGAAATGAAGAAGATTATGAAAAGAGAAATTACCTGCCACGCTGAAAATTTCTGCAAAGTTCCTTTCTCATGCTCACTGCTTAATCCTTCGATTTCTGTAAATGTATCTGCAAAGTCTATATATGTTTTTGCTTTTCAAAAAAAAAAAAGAAGAAGCGTTAGATCGACGAAGAGTGAATAAACAGAACAAAAGTCGGTCTCTGTGTAAATGACCTTTTTACCCTCACAACTTTGGGCTGGCTCAAGTTCATTTAGGGCTGGCTATAAACGTAGCAATTGATTCTTGTGTTTCTTCTGTTACAATGCGCATTAGAATAGTTGTTGCAAATGAAAGAAAGGCTGTGCCTTTTCGCCACGGATGGTGATAATCTTAATCTTATGAAGTTATGACGTGAACATAATGATTGGTGTAAGTTGTTCTTGTTGTTGCTGTGCAAATGTTGTGTTGATTAGCTGCCTGAGATCATTTTCTAGGGCTCTCTTTATCAGATTTGCTCAGAAAGTTGAACATGATCATGGTCTATGCGAATGTTTACTGACGTTGTCAGGCAGAATGGTGTCTTATTTCACATTCACATCAAACTCTAGAACACACTAGTGACTTGCAATCACAAAGAGACTTTATTATTTAAGTGAGCTGCAATCTAAAATTGTGGGTTAGGGTCTGCTGGTCTGCTTAAGAACATATGACAGCAGTGTAAGACCAAAAATTCACACAATAGACATGATTAGATTTAATCACAAATACATAAATAAACGTTAAGGAAAACAGGAAATTGATAAAACGATGAAACAAGTAAATCAATGGAGGCGAGATGAATCTCTTTCCTTAACTCAAAGAATCTCTCGTAGTGCGACGGTTTATAATAGATCCATGAGTCACAGGATACAACCATAAGGTATCTGTTATCGCAGACACTCGATAACAAATCTATCGAACATTATAACTACGATACTCTCGAATAAAGACTTACTCTAAGCAGTAGGAAATTGAAGGAACTTTTGCTATAACTTTTTAGGATATGTTTTTAGTGTTTGATCGGATGATTTTTCAGGTGAAAATCGGCCAGTATATATAGGAGAGAGGCTAGGGTTTTTCACAGGCTTGATTGACAAGTACATAATATTCCGCATAATATTCTAGACGACTGCGATTTTAAAATCGGCCCAAAAATTCAATTGCTCGATCTAAAGCCCAAAACCCGTCAAACATCGATCGATACCAAGGGGTATCGATCGACACCAATAGGATGATACGACCACTCCATATATATTCAAGAGAAAACATTTCTCACTAGCAATGTGAGACTTTTGCTCTTCCCACGAATAGTTATAGTCAATGAAAACATTTCATTTAAATGGGCTTAACGCATTTCTTTTCACACAAACACAATTTTATCAAACTCACAAGCTTTGATAAAAAATTTGTTCCAACAATCCCCCACATGAATAGAAATGACTATAAACATATGAAAGTTGAAGAGACTAGACTTAACTAGACATATTTGACTAGACTCGACTAGACGTAAACAGACTTTCGAGAGTATACGAAAATGTAACTGTATCTGAGAGGTAGCGTTTTTCAGCTTTGAACCAATCATTTTTAATATATGTCGGGTTTACTCGGCCGGGAGGTGAACATGATGTCTTGAACCACCCAGATTTTGATGTAAACCTAGACAACATGTATCGCACAACGACATTTTCTCGTAGAACTTTGTGCTCTATTATGTTCATTTTGGCCTTGAACATTCCTGGTTTTCGTGAGTGAACTTGGAGAATATAGCCTTCTCTTTCATTCTCCTAGAAACGACCCTCATTTCACACTCACTAGGTGATCTGTTATCAGCTTGTTTTCAGAAGTATTCTGTCATACTCCACTATTACAAAGCTATGCAATAATTAAAAGCCAACGCTTCACCTCAATATTCACATGTAGCACTGTTTTATCATCCTAGGAACTGGGCAGAGACATAGTCTCACAGTGCTCAATTTCGAATCAGCTCAACTTTGTTTTCCCTTTGAACCTAGATCTTGGGATCTCCAATCACATAGGTGGGGTGTCCGTCAAACGTCATCTTTGTCTATAGGCTTTAAACTCATTCCTTTTGATGATTTTACAATTTGATCTCGCTGCAAACTTTTGGTGAACGGATCCGCTAAGTTATCAGCCGACTTGATGTAATCTATCGTAAGTACACCAGTGGAGATCAATTGTCTAATGGTCTTATGCCGTCTTCTTATATGACTAGATTTACCATTATATAAGTTACTCAGTACCCGAGAGATAGCCGACTGACTATCATAGTGTACACGTAATGCTGGCACTGGTTTTTCCCACATCTGGATATCTTCCAGAAAGTTTCGAAGCCATTCTGATTCCTCTGCAGCTTTGTCTAAAGCTATAAACTATGACTCCATGGTTAATCTGGCCATAAGTGTTTGTTTGGAAGATTTCCAGGATATTGCTGCACCAGTAAGAGTAAAGACGTATCCACTCGTGGATTTGGAGTTTCTGAAATCTGAAATCCAGTTGGCATCACTATACCCTTCCAGAACTGCTGGTTCTTTACCGAAGTGCAGCCCATAACTTTTAGTGTATCGTAGATAATTTAATACCCTAGTTATGGCCCTCCAATGAGTATGTCCTGGATTACTCGTATAACGACTTAGTACGTTTACTGAATGCGCTAAATCGGGTCTAGTACAATTCGTCAAGTACATAAGACTTCCGATGACTCTTGCATACTCCACCTGTGACACTGCTTCACCTGAATTCTTTGTCAAACGAAGTTGAGGATCAAGAGGAGTTTTTGCAGTCCCATTTGAGTAGGTCTTAAACCTCTCTAGGATTTTTGTCGCGTAATGATCTTGAGATAAGATTATTCCTTTTGAATTTCGAATAATCCTAATTCTTAGAATTACATCCGCTAATCTCATGTCTTTCATATCAAACTTTGCATTGAGCATGTTCTTCGTTTGTTTGATTATGTCTTTGTTGCTTCCCATGATGAGCATATCATCTACGTACAAACACAACAACACATATCCATGTGGAGTACTTTTGATATAGATGCACTTATCACATTCATTAATGTGAAAACCATTTGACATCATTACACTGTCAAACTTTTCATGCCATTGTTTCGGAGCTTGCTTTAGTCCGTATAGCGATTTCACAAGTCTACATACTTTCTTCTCTTGTCTGGGAGCAACATAACCCTCAGGTTGATTCATATAAATCTCTTTCTCTAAATCTCCATTTAGGAAGGCGGTCTTGACATCCATCTGATGTATTTCAAGGTTTCTTAAAGCTGCGATTCCAATCAGCATACGAATCGAAGTTATTCTCGTCACCGGAGAATAAGTGTCAAAGAAATCCAGTCCTTCCTTTTGACGAAATCCTTGTACCACAAGTCTGGCCTTATACTTGTCTATAGAGCCATCAATTTTTAGCTTTGTGGTGAAGACCCATTTACACCCAAGAGGTTTGCAACCTTGAGGTAGATCTACCAACTCATAAGTATGATTTTGCATAATTGAGTTGATTTCACTGTTAGATGCCTCCTTCCAGAAAGGTGCATCGGGTGTAGACATTGCTTCCATGAAAGTTCTTGGACCACTTTCCGCGAGGAATGCCATTTTGAACTTAGAGCTGAATGTCTCTTCCTTACGAGCTCTCTTGCTTCATCTAGGTTCAACTTCTTCTTCTTCTGCTTCTTCGTTTTTAGAAGTGCCTGAAGTGCTTACCTCATTGCTAGCATCTCGTTCATCACGAGTTCGTTTAGGATTTTCTCTATCCTTACACGGAAACACATTTTTGAAGAATGACGCATTCCTTGAGTCCATTATTGTGTTTACATGAATTTCTGGTATATCTGATTTTGTACCAGAAAACAATAGGCACTACTATTGTGCGCATATCCGATGAAAATGGAGTCTACCGTCTTAGGTCCGATGGTGACCTTTTTCGGAAGTGGAACTGCAACTTTTGCCAGGCACCCCCACACTTTCAGGTATTTATACGAAGGTACATTACCTTTTCAAAGTTCATAGGGAGTTTTCCCGGTGACTTTGTGTGGTATTTTGTTCAAGATATAATTTGAGGTAAGCAGCGCTTCCCCCCACATGTTCTGAGCTAACCCAGATTCCTGCAACATTGCATTCATCATTTCCTTGAGAGTTATGTTCTTTCTTTTAGCAACTCCGTTGGATTCCGGTGAGTAGGGAGCAGTCGTTTGATGAATAATGCCATGTGCTCTACAGAATGCATCAAATGGTTCATTATATTCTCCTCCTCTATCACTTCTAACCATTTTTATGGTCTTACCAAGTTGGTTTTCAACTTCCATCTTGTATTCTTTGAATTTTTCCAAGGCTTCATCTTTACTGCGCAGTAGATAGATGTAGAAAAATCTCGTGCAATCGTCTATGAAGGTCACGAAATATTTCTTACCACCTCTAATTTGAATGTATTTTAAATCACATAAGTCTGTGTGAATTAAACATAGAGGTTCAGTTGCTCTTTGAACGCTGGGTGATGGCGTTTTAGTGAGTTTGGCTTGGACACAAACTTCACATTTGTCTTTGCTTATTTTGCATTTAGGAATCATATTCATGTTCATCAATCTACTCATAGACTTGAAATTAACATGTCCTAAACGTTCATGCCAAATATTGAAAGACTCTGCGAGATAAGCAAATGGTTTCTTATCATTCATCTTAGGGTTCTTCGAGGTGGATGCCTTGGTTACATTATCCTTACGGATTACTGCCTCAACAGACATCTTAAACAAATTATCACAAACAAAACCATTTCCCAAATACGTCACATTCTTCGTTAAGATCAGCTTATCACCTTCCAGCTTCACAGTGAATCCATGCTTGCTTATGAGAGATCCAGAGATCAGATTCTTGAGCATGTCTGGTACATGGACGACGTTCGTGAGAACCAGCTCATGTCCAGAGGTGAGCTTCAGAACAAAATTTCCGTGACCATCAATTGTCGACGAGGCAGAATTACCCATCAAGAGCTTGTCACCACTCTTGTTCTTTGTGTATGACGAAAACATATCTCGATCCATAAAGATGTGCCTGGTTGCACCAGTATCGAACCACCATGTCTTCGGATGGCTTTTAGCAACATTGGCCTCAGTGACCACAACACACATGTCAGCTTCAGTCAAGTTCACTTGAGCCTTCTTGCTGCGACACTCGAATGATTTATGTCCTTGCTTTCCACAGAAGTTACATATTCCCAAGAACCTTCGAGAAATCTGACCATTCTGACCATTCTTGTTATTGAACTTCTGGAAGTTCTTTGGTGGAATCTTCCCTTTGCCTTTGTTTAGGCGTCCTTTGTTCTGCCACTTGCCTTGATTGTTGTTTTGGTGTTCAACCATATTCGCATGGTGTTCGCGAATCTTTACACCTACGCTAATCTGTTGTTCTCGATTCGTAAACTCTACGCGGAGCTTAACAACCAGATCTTCAAGGCTCATCTTCTTTTTCTTCAGCCTGAGGTAATTTTTGAAGTCTATACAACCATAAGGAAGCTTCTCAATGATGCAGCATCCCTGATAGGTTTCACACAGCCGCATTCCCTCAGTATGAATGTCGTGAATGAGCCTCTGCACCTCATCGACTTGTTCCATCAGTGGTCTTGAATCCACCATCTGGTACTGCATAAATTTTGCCACAGTGAATTTCTGAGTACCAGAATCTTTAATGCGATACTTCTTGTCCAAGGAATCCCACAGTTCCTTAGAAGTTTCAGCGTTTTCGTACACCCCGAACAGAGAGTCCGAAAGGCTATTCTGAATGTAGCCCTTACACAAGAAGTCGGTATGTTCCCAATCGTGAACACTCGCAAGCGCACGCGGATCAGTGTTATCTTCTGGGAGAACAGGTTTCACCTCGCTGGTGTATTTCTACAGATTCAGCGTTGTCAGGTAGAAGAACATCTTCTTCTTCCACATCTTAAATGTTGTCCCATCAAACTTGCTTGGAGGAGCGACATGATTCCCAGATGGAACTTTGACCGTCTCGATCAGGCTCGCAGCCGTTTCTTCAACCTTGTCGTTGGTTTTCTCCACCTTCTCAGTGTTGTTATCGATGTCGATTGTCATTCTGTGTAGACAAAAGAAACACAACTTCCAATTAATACTGATATATAGTTAAGAATCGCAATTCTAATGCTAATATCGAACCAAACAACATGTATCGATCGATGCACACACAATGTCGATCGATGCAAACAACTGGTGTCGATCGATGCACAACTGGTGTCGATCGATGCACACACAGTGTCGATCGATACACCCTAGGTTTCGATCGATGCAAGTGAATTTTTCACATGATCGATCGATGCACCACGGTGTCGATCGATGCAAACAAGTGTCGATTGACAGAGGTGTCGATCGATGCACAACTGGTGTCGATCGATGCACAACTGGTGTCGATCGATGCACCCCACAGTGTCGATCGATACACCCTAGGTGTTGATCGATGCAAGTGAATTTTTGCACATGATCGATCGATGCACCTCGGTATCGATCGATACATGTGAAATTTTTACACAGTATCGATCGATATAGACTTAAATTGGTCGATGCACACGTAGTGTCGACCGATACAAAATTTTCAGAGACTTATTTTGATCGATGCACACTCGGTGTCGATCGATGCTCCCTTGGTGTCGATCGCAATCGAACCAAACAAGAACCACATCGTGCGTTCATTGTTTATACCGTTTATTAATAGCAATTAATAACGGTTGTAAAAGACGTTTAAAGCAATACTGCTTCTACTACACGTTTCAAGTTGCTAAAGAAGCGTTTTGATATCACTAGCAGTAGAACGTCTTTTATAAAATAATTGAATAAACAAAAAATTGCTTCTACTACACGTTTCAGATTGCTAAATTAGCGTTTGATAACGTTTGAGTATCATCAGCAGTAGAATAATCGTTTTATAAATCGTTTGAAAACACGTTTATTTACTCGCGATTAAAGATCCGATTGAAGTAATAAAACGAAAATCGGATCTTCTTTGAGTTAAGATTGTAGGACCAAAAATTCGCACAATAGACATGATTGAATTTAATCACGAATACATAAATAAACGTTAAGGAAAACATGAGATTGATAAAACGATGAAACAAATAAATCAATGGAGGCGAGATGAATCTCTTTCCTTAACTCAAAGAATCTCCCGTAGTGCGACGGTTTATAATAGATCTATGAGTCCCAGGATACAACCAAAAGGTATTTGTTATCGCAGACACTCGATAACAAATCTATCGAACATTATAACTACGATACTCTCAATAAAAACTTACTCTAAGCAGTAGGGAATTGAAGAAATTTTTGCTAGAACTTTTTAGGATGTGTTTTTAGTGTTTGATCGGATGATTTTTCTGGTGAAAATCGGCCAGTATATATAGGAGAGAGGCTAAGATTTTTCACAGGCTTGATTGACAAGTACAAAATATTCCGCAGAATATTCTAGACGGCTGTGATTTTAAAATCGGCCCAAAAATTCAATTGCTCGATCTAAAGCCCAAAACCCTCAATCATCGATCGATACCAAGGGGTATCGATCGACATCTATAGGATGATACGACCACTCCATATATATTCAACAGAAAACATTTCTCACTAGCAATGTGGGACTTTTGCTCTTCTCACGAATAGTTATAGCCAATGAAAACATTTCATTTGAATGGGCTTAACGCATTTCTTTTCACACAAACACAATTTTATCAAGCCCATAATCTTTGATAAAAAATTGTTCCAATAAGCAGAAGCTTCGTAGAACTCAAAAGGGCTACTTCTCTGGTCATGCACAAATACAATACTGTCTTCTTTTTATTTGAAGTTTGAAAGGCAAACACTAATTAGTGGACTTTTATCTGTTGGATTAAATAAAGTGTGAAGGGAAGAAATAGCCCAGTCAACTGTTTGATGAAGCAATAGAAGTATGTTTTTATTTTTTTTACTACTAAATCAATACCATAAAACCACTCGAGCATCAGTTTTGTGTGTTGTTAGAAGCTAAAAATCATTTAAAATGTATAGCCTATCAAATAAAAACAAATAATACACTTCAACTTTTTATATATTATTTGAAAGATATAACCAATTAAATTACAACAAATAATACACCTCACTTTTTTTACACATTATTTTAAAAGTACAACTAATTAAATTAAAATAAACAATACAACTTCACCTTTTATATTCTATAATTATCAATTTTTAATATATGCCAAATGCGAGATTAGAATTTTCAATTAATTCAAATTATAAAATATAAAAAATATTTACAATATTAAAAAGAGAAAAATATCTCTTTTAATTTTTGAAATTGAGCAAGTGAAAAAAAAGAACAAAATCTGAAAACGTTGAAATCATACCGGTGAGAGAAAGCAGAGCCGCGAGAATTAGTGAACATGAAGACATCGAAAGCGAGTGAAAAAGAGAAAGCGGAGAGGAGGATGATGAGGATCATGGAGTTGAAGTGGCGGAGTTTTTGAGTTGTGGCGGTGGAATGGAAATGAGTGCGGTCTTGCAAAGTCGGAGGAGGATCATGGAATTGAAGCGGCTGAGATTATGAGTTGTGATGGTAGAATGGAAATGAGTGATGTCTCACGTGGTCGGAGATTCACCGTTACAAAAGCCATGCATCGAGCGCATGATATTGATCGTCACTAACGGTGGTGTTGACTAAAAGATAAAGAGAAATAGTATGATAACCGACTGGTTTAATGTCGCTGGTTATAGTAAAGAAAAACACTTTCAAATATTTGTTCGTTAGCTCTGTGTCTCTCCTCTCTGTTGTTTCCTTTTCCGGCGGCTGCGATTGTTAATTTTGTTCTGCGTGATGCAGATTATGCTCTTGAAGAGAATCAATGTCTTCTGACATAAGCTAAACTCTCTTTCTCACAACCCCTCTCTCTAGCTCGCTGGTTCCGTTTCCAACTGTTTGAAATTCTGATTCTCCGGTCTGAGCTAGGGTTAAAAAGTAGTTTCCTTTTTGGGAATCGGATTATTGGGAAAGGGATGGGTAAGAGGCAAATTTCACAGGTCCGCCGATAAAACCAAGAGCTGGATTGCGAAGCTGGAAGAGGTTCATACAGAGGTAGCTAGTAACTTTGTTGCTCATCGAAGGAAGTTTTTTTTTCCTTTTCTTTTTGCGGGTGAGGAGAAGAAAGTGTACACACGACTGATTTTTCTGCATTTATTTCCCGGAGAGCTCTTCATCTCTATCTCTCTTGATTTCTCGTTCTTGATTCGGACATTAGAGGGTGTGTTTTTTTAGTTTTGCCGTTTAGAATGGGTTCTACATATACTGAGGAGCCTTTGCTCTAACACGGACTGGAAGTATGCTGTGTTCTGGAAACTTAATCATCTTCATATGCTTTTCTATATTTTTGGTCTGTGATTTAGGCTTTTAATTGATTCTCTTTAATCCAATCTCGTAAGTTCTTGATGACTGATTTGATTAGGTTATTGGTCGAATCTACAATCTGAATCCGTTTATCATCTGGGCTTTGAATGGTTTAGATTCGAAATCTCAAGACTTATCTCGTTAATATGGGTTGAGATTGATCTGATATTGTAGTTTCAAGACATGTTGGAAGATCGATCAATAGATTCGTGTTTGATTTCAAGGGTTTTCTCAAGCTCTCGTATTTCTGAATCAAACTGGTCAAAGTCTTACATGTATCCAGAGGATGATGCAAGCTCAGCAATGGAAAAAGAGCTTTGGAGGTTGATGGTGAAGATTAAACAGACCAAATCACTTAAATTAATGGGTTTTTCGATTAAGTATTATAGCCATTCGTCTGACTATTCATTGAGTGGGGAAGAGCAAGTAGATGCTGCAAATGGTAATGGCTCATCAAGAACAATCTGATTCTAACAACAATGGTGGTGATTCATCGAAATTCACATTCTCTTATCAACGAGATTGGTCGGGATAGAGTGTATGATCCGCTGCTCGAGGTCTGATTATGGCTTCATTGCTTCCTTGAACCGTAATTTCCGTTCTTTGGTTAAGAGTGGAGATATTTATAGATTAAGGCCACAAAACGGGTTTGTTGAACATTGGGTTTACTTCTCTTGCCAGCTCTTGGAATGGGTTGCATTTGATCCTGTGGATGCAGTTGCCAACAATGCCTTCGAGTGTTACCTTCATGTGTGCCGATAAGGAATCTTTAGCTGTTGGGACGGATCTGCTTGTCCTAGGAAAAGATGATTTTTCTTCTCATGTAATATACAGATACAGCCTTCTGACTAATTCTTGGTCTTCTGGTATGAAGATGAACTCTCCGAGATGTTTGTTTGGATCCGTGAGTCTTGGAGAGATTGCTATATTCGCTGGTGGTTGTGATTCTCAGGGAAAGATTCTTGATTTCGCGGAAATGTATAACTCTGAGCTTCAAACTTGGATAACTCTTCTGAGGATGAACAAACCAAGGAAGATGTGTTTGGGAGTTTTCATGGATGGGAAGTTCTATGTAATTGGGGGAATTGGTGGTACTGATTCTAAAGTTTTGGCCTGCGGTGAAGAATATGATTTAGAGACCAAGAAATGGACTCAAATCCGTGACTTGTCGCCTCCAAGAAGCCGTGCTGATCAAGCTGATATGTCACCAGCAGCAGAAGCACCGCCTCTTGTTGCGGTTGTGAATAACCAATTGTACGCTGCTGATCACGCGGATATGGAAGTAGGATAAGGAGAATAAGAAATGGTTAACTGTTGGAAGATTGCCTGAAAGAGCTGGCTCGGTTAACGGATGGGGACTTGCTTTTAGAGCTTGCGGGGAGCGGTTAATCGTTATAGGTGGACCGAAGTACTCGGGAGGTGGGTTTATAGAGCTAAATTCTTGGATACCGAGCGACGGTGGTCCACCACAATGGACATTGCTTGATAGGAAACATTCTCCTAATTTCGTTTACAATTGCGCGGTGATGGGTTGCTGAAAGGAACACAATTTTTATATTATCTCCATTTGAAGACTCTCCAGATTCTTGTTGATGGGTTTCAGCTCACAAGTGAAAATACTCCATTGAAGGTTTCAAGCTTCAACCTTTATGCTTCTTCCTTATTTGTTTCTTACAAAAAATTTCAGTTTGAATACAATCATCTCTGTATTGTTAGAGACCAGACAAAGTCCACAAAAGAAAAAAGATAAAAGAAAAAAAAACTGAAACAGGTAATAATAAGTTCGTTGCTTTTTAGAGTTTGCCAGGTCTGGTTAACATTGTGGTATGTGTTTTAATCTATAATTTTCATGGTAATCTTAAAGCATATGATATTTTTACTGTGGTCTAATAAAATATTTTCTGCATATCCCTACAAGAATGCTCATCAGCTTCAGGTCTTGAGTTACCACTACTCATTTTTCACTTTGGTGAAAGATATGAAAGACTGAATCTACCCAATCAAGATGAGACTATATCAGAAAAGTAAATTTGTGTCCCTCGGTAGATTATGGTTTTGTCAACCAAATCAGTTCGAATTTAACACCAAAACATTCAAATTTAAGCATATTTTAACGTACGTTTCAGACTAAAACTTAACTAGAACATAAGAAAAACCGAAGTATTAAAAAAGTTACTATGGAACTGGAATATCACAAGTTAAAAACACCAAAGAGCTTCATCCTCTTCTATCAGTCGTTGTCAGAGAAGGTAATCTTCTTACTGCAGAATTCAAAGATATTCGGTTTGGTCTCCAAATCATCTTCTATCAGACGGCTTTCTCGTCGAAGGTAGTCTTCGTACCTGGAACTGCAATATCAAAAACCCTTGTGATCCCTCCATATATACCAAAAACTTCACCCAATCTGCTTTTTGATAACAAAACTGAATAGGGAAATAGTTAAATCCCTTACCAAAGCTTCTCTGCAAGGTTGTACCTAATTAACAAAAATAATAGCTTTAGTCTTCTGTAATGACATCAAAACTAAAGCAATAAGTTAGAGAAACAAATTGCCACATGGAAAATCAATTTACTTGGGTCGGAGAGGGTATGGAGCTGTCTTAGCCAGATCAAGAAAAATCTTATAACCAAGCAACTTTGCACCATTCTTCTTTTGAAGCGCCTACAGTATAAAAAATTTAATCAGCAATTGTACTTCCAAATAAAAACGTGTATATTCTTCATCATAAGTATACACAACTTTCCAAATGACTACTTAAATACTTTTCATCATTACTATAAACTACTCTCACCTTCTTTGCTTCATTAGCTGAAGCAAACTCAACAAAGCCACATCCCACATGGTTGCCCTTGTGATTTACAATAAGCCGAACATGAACAACTTCTCCAACATCCTTGAAGATATCGATGCTGTAAAAATGGAGGATAATATATTAGTCATGAAAAACTTGCTCCAAGAACTAAAGAGGAAATTAAAGGTGCTACTTACATATTTGGTATGATAGCAGATATTTTAGTTACGTAAGGGAGATGGGCAACAAAGAGCGTCTTTTTTCTTATGGCAACTTCCTGAATTTAAGGAGAAATGGACTTAAATTGCATAACAACAAAAAGTAGATTCATCCCGAGAATATGTCATCTTTTGACTTTGTGGCAACAATTCTGTTATTAAACGCTAAGCATTTCTTCTGAGACCGACATATTTTGAAGATAATAAGAACATGTACCTCAACAAAATCGGGAATTTCATCAAGTCCTTCCACTTCCTCATCTTCTTCTATCAGAAGGTTTTCTTGTCGAAGGTAGTCTTCGTACCTGGAATATCCAAAACCCTTGTGATCTCTTCCATGTATACCAAAAACTTCACCCAATGTGCTCTTGATAACAAACTCAAGATGCAAATAGTTAAATCCCTTACCAAACCTTGTGATCTATGCAATACCTAATAACAAAAATAATAGTGTTAGTCTTCTGTAATGGCATCTAAACTCTAGCAATAAGTTACAGCCAGTGTTACATAAACAAATCTCCATAATATGGAAAATCAATTTACTTGGGTGGAGGAGCTATCTTAGCCACTTTAAGAACAATCATACGATCGTGCAAATATTTACCGTTCTTCTTTTCCAGCGCCTACAGTATTAAAGATTTAATCAGCAATTGTACATTCAAATAACTACTTGTATATCTATCATCATCATACGTATACACTACTTTTCAAATGACTACTTAAAGACTTTTCATCATTACTATGAACTACTCTCACCTTCTTTGCTTCGTTAGAAGAAGCAAACTCAACAAAGCCACAGCCCACATGGTCGCCCTCGTCGTTTACAATAAGCCGAACATGAACAACTTCTCCAACATCTTTGAAGAAATTGATGCTGTAAAAATGGAGGATAAAATATTAGTAATGGAAAACTTGCTCCAAGAACAAAAGAGGAAATAAAGGTGCTACTTACATATTTGATATGATATCTGATATTTTAGTTCCGTAAGGGAGATGGTCAACAAAGAGCGTCTTTTTTCTTACGGCAACTCCCTGAATTTAACAGCCAAGTGTGTTAGCACGGCTCTAAGGAGAAAATGACTTAAATAGCATAACAACAAAAAGTAGCCGCATCTAAAGATTCATCCCCATAATAAGTCATCTTTTGACTTTGTGGCAACAGTTCTGTTATTAACCGCTAAGCGTTTCTTCTGAGCCTGACATATTTTAAAAATAGTAAAAACAGGTACCTTAGCAAAATTGGGAGTTTCATCAAGTCCTCGTCGAAGGTAGTCTTCGTAACTGAAATATCAAAAACCCTAGTGATCTCTCCATGTATACAAAAAACTTCACCCAATGTGCTCTTGATAACAAGAGGAAGAGGCAAATAGTTAAATCCCTTACCAAAGTTTCTCTGCAAGGTTGTACCTAATTAACAAAAATAATAGCGTTAGTCTTCTGTAATGGCATCAAAACTCTAGCAATAAGTTACAACCAGTGTTACATAAATAAATCTCCATAACATGGAAAATCAATTTACTTGGGTGGGTTTGGAGCTGTCTTAGCCACATCAAGAAAAACCTTGTGATCGTGCAAATATTCACCGTTCTTTTCCAGTGCCTACAGTATAAAAGATTTAATCAGCTATCGTACTTTCAAATAACTACTTGTATATCTTTCTCATAAGTATACACTACTTTTCAAATTACTTTAATACTTTTTTCATCATTACTACAAAACTACTCTTACCTTCTTTGCTTCTTTAGCACAAGCAAACTCAACAAAGCCATAGCCAACATGCTTACCCTCATGGTTTACAATAAGTCGAACACTAACAACTTCTCCAACATAATTGAAGAAATTGATGCTGTAAAAGTGGAGGATAAAATATCAGTCATGATAAACTTGCTCCGAGAACGAAACGAAAGTAGAAATTTAAGGTGCTACTTACATATGTAATATTTCAGTTTGGGGAGAGAGATTGGCGACAAAGAGTACTTCCTGAATTTAACAGCCAAGTGTGTTAGCACAACTCTAAGGAGAAAAGGACTTAAATTGCATAACAACAAAAAGTAGCCTCAGTTCTGTTAAAAGAACAGGTACCTCAGCAAAATCAGGTGGTGACTCATCTTGTTCTATCGGAAGGCTTTCTTGTGGAAGGTAGTCGTCGTCAGAGAAGGTAATCTTCTTACCACAGAATCCAAAGAGATTCGGTTTGGTCTCCAAATCATCTTCTATCAGAAGGTAGTCTTCGCAACTGAAATACCAAAAACCCTAGTGATCTCTCAATGTATACCAAAAAGTTCGCCCAATATGTCTTGATAAACAAACACAAGAGGCAAATAGTTGAATCCCTTACCAAACCTTGTGATCTATGCAATACCTAATTAACAAAAAAAATGGCAGTTAGTCTTCGGTAATGGTATCGAAATTCTAGCAATAATTTACAACCAGTGTTACATAAATAAATCTCCATAACATGGAAAATCAATTTACTTGGGTGGGTATGGAGCTGTCATAGCCACATCAAGAGAAATCTTACGATCGTGCAAATATTCACCGTTCTTCTTTTGAAGCGCCTACAGTATAAAAGATTTAATCAGCATATTCGTACTTTCAAATAACTACTTGTATATTTTTCTTCATAAATATTCACTACTTTTCAAATGACTACTTAAATACTTTCTTCATCATTACTACAAAACTACTCTCACCTTCTTTGCTTCGTTAGCTGAAGCAAACTTAACAAAGCCACAGCACCTATGGTCGCCCCGGTGGTTTACAATAAGTCGAACATGAACAACTTCTCCAACATCTTTGAAGAAATCGATGCTGTCAAAATGGAGGATAAAATATCAGTCATGAAAAACTTGCTCCGAGAACGAAAGTGGAAATTGAAGGTGCTACTTACATATCTGATATTATATCTGATATTTTAGTTCCGTAAGGGAGATGGTCAACAAAGAGCGTCTTTTTTCTTACGGCAGGTTCCTGAATTCAACAGCCAAGTGTGTTAGCACGACTAAGAAAACGACTTAAACGAAAAGTAGATACATCTTTCGACTTTATGACAACAGTTGTGTTATTTATCAACAACTGTTAACGAGTAGCCAATTAGAACACAGTGTAAAGAAAATTGTTGTCAAAGAACAAGAGGATTGGGCAGAATCCGACAATACCTTGTCCTCGGATTGTTGCTTAAGTCTCTTCAGAATGGGTTTGGTCTCGAAACAATCTTCCGGCTTTCGCTTACCTAAAGAAGAGCAAGTTAAAATCAACAACCAAGTAAGTGCACTAGATAAGAGAGAGAGCGACCCAAAACAAACCCAATAAATTAGCTGATTTCTTGCTAGAACTGGCCATGGAGAAGATGAAAACAGTGAGGGCGTATTTGCCGGGAAGAGTTGAGAGCAGCAATATATATAATTAAACCTAGAGATCCGACCGAGGAAGAAAGAAGGTATTTATAAAACAATAATCTGGGCTTGGGCTTGGGCTTGGGCTTTTATTGGTTGGGTTTATATGTTTTGTTCCATCAAGTCTGAAGTAAGCCTCTTAAATACGCCCACATTTTGGTATTTCACTCTTTTTCAACATCATCTAAAATGTTGTTTTTGTAGATTCAAAATACGCCCACAGTTTAGCACTAATCACCCTCACAAAAAAATAATGTAAGCGTATAGGAAGTCATCATACTCACGCATTTTTGCTTTCCTCATCGTCAAGTGGTGCTTCAAGTATAGAACCTGGTCCAACCTGCAAAATTGAGGAACAGAGTTTTGCATACTCAATCGATGACTATGTCTAAGTAAAATGTCTTTAATAGACAGACATTAACATGATCAACAGAAAAGTTGGATGTTATATTCATTTTAAAGCAATAATTTCTTACAGTTATGTTGTAAAACTGAGATAGGGAAAGTCTCTGGCCTTTAATTGCAACCCCAGGACCGGTGGTGAGTGTCAACATTCCTTGACCATATACACCCAAGTTCACATTACAGGTAATGACAGAATTTTCCTACAACAATAAGAAGTCAATCCAACCAACGGAAAAGAAAGAGATATAATAAGATTTCCAAGTATAGCATGACCATATACACCCAACTTTCTGCTTGCAGCTCGGTTCTGCAAGGTTTCGCACATGATTCAAGTAAGAAACGTTGAAACACTAAAAGGATGTAGAAAATGGAGAAAGCCTACAAAAGTTGATACCTAACTCCACCAGGATTGGTATTGGGGAAAGCAGGTTGTTGATTGAAGCCCGAGAACGCTGGAGGGGAATTTATCTGATTAGCTGGTGGGAAGATACTAGGAGTGGATGCAGCAAACGGGCTTTGATTGGTGGTAACAGAGCCTGTGTAAGGATTCCGTAGAAAGTTTTCAAACTCAGCTATTTTGGAATTCTGAAAATTCCTCTCCCTCTCAACCTATATAATGCATCGTTGATAAGCCAGCAAAAGATGAAAATCAACTTATGTGTTGCCTTGTACACCGGATTAGAACTCTTGTGTTGCTATAGTGGTTGCTGATCTCTGGATTGTGTACCAAACCCAAAAGGATTATTCGGTTGTGGATGAAGAAATCTACATCCTTCCCCATACTTACAACTGTAATATAAACAAGTATGTATCAGATACCAGGTCACACAGATCATCACCGGCGAACTTTCTTGTTGTTCTCTTGTTATATAAACAAGAGAAATTTAATCTGAACTACCGATGTGGGAATACAATATCTTCTTTTGATTTCAAGTTTGAAAGGCAAAAGCTAACTTTCAAGTATTATAGGGGTAAAAATGTCAAAACACAAATAACTCGAAGACCATTTTACGAGCCAGTGACTTTTTTTAATTCGCTGCTTGCTTCTTGTTTTAACAAATAAGGCTTCGAATCGTGACAGCGGTTTGAGCGGTGCGGAACAAGCGGTTTAGGAGGTGCGGTACGGTTGGAAGAAACGCATCATGCGGAACAAGTGCGGTTACTGCGGAACAAGCGGTGCGGGACAATATATGAATGGTGAAAAAAACAATATGCGGTGCGGTTCAAATGTGTGAATGGTGAAAATGTAAAAAGCGGTGCGAAATCTACATCCTTCCCCATACCTACAACTGTAATATAAACTAGTATGTATCAGATACCAGGTCACACAGATCATCACCGGCGAACTTTCTTGTTGTTCCCTTGTTATATAAACAAGAGAAATTTAATCTGAACTACCGATGTGGGAATACAATATCATCTTTTGATTTCAAGTTTGAAAGGCAAAAGCTAACTTTCAAGTATTATAGGGGTAAAAATGTCAAAACACAAATAACTCGAAGACCATTTTACGAGCCAGTGACTTTTTTTAATTCGCTGCTTGCTTCTTGTTTTAACAAATAAGGCTTCGAATCGTGACAACGGTTTGAGCGGTGCGGAACAAGCGGTTTAGGAGGTACGGTGCGGTTTTAGTGCGGTTGCGCATCATGCGGAACAAGTGCGGTTACTGCGGAACAAGCGGTGCGGGACAATATATGAATGGTGAAAAAAACAATATGCGGTGCGGTTCAAATGTGTGAATGGTGAAAATGTAAAAAGCGGTGCGAAATCTACATCCTTCCCCATACCTACAACTGTAATATAAACAAGTATGTATCAGATACCATGTCACACAGATCATCACCGGCGAACTTTCTTGTTGTTCTCTTGTTATATAAACAAGAGAAATTTAATCTGAACTACCGATGTGGGAATACAATATCTTCTTTTGATTTCAAGTTTGAAAGGCAAAAGCTAACTTGCAAGTATTATAGGGGTAAAAATGTCAAAACACAAATAACTCGAAGACCATTTTACGAGCCAGTGACTTTTTTTAATTCGCTGCTTGCTTCTTGTTTTAACAAATAAGGCTTCGAATCGTGACAGCGGTTTGAGCGGTGCGGAACAAGCGGTTTAGGAGGTGCGGTGCGGTTTTAATGCGGTGCGGTTGGAAGAAACGCATCATGCGGAACAAGTGCGGTTACTGCGGAACAAGCGGTGCGGGACAATATATGAATGGTGAAAAAAACAATATGCGGTGCGGTTCAAATGTGTGAATGGTGAAAATGTAAAAAGCGGTGCGAGATATATATATTTTTTAAAATAATTTATAAATAAAATAGATTAATAATATTAATATAATTATAAATTAAAATTATTAATTTGTTAATGATCAAGCTTTTTTCATAAATTAATTACGAACCATAACTAAATAATTATTAAAATTTAATAAATTTGTTTGACATTTTACAATAATATATTTATTGCTCAAAAAAAAATAACATCCACAAAAACCAAGTAAAATCATATAATATTATCGAGTACGTTGATTTTCTCATGTTCTTTTAGGTGTCTACATTTTTTACTTATATGGGTTCAAACACTAGTCCAACCTCACGTTGGTAATGACATTTTTTTTATTTTTTTCAAATAGAATTTTGTTATTTGATAAAGTTAACATATAAGATTTATTTCAAAATTTTCTGAGCTTTAAAACATATATATATATATATATATATATATATATATATATATGTAAAATTATAAAACTAAAAAACTATTAGCGTGTGTCTTAAAGCTAATAACATCAGTTAGACAAAGACAATAATAATTCTCAAAGGTATAATCCAAATACTTTTAATTTTTTTTTGAATTAAAATAACTATATAAAATGAAATATTATATGATACATATATACATAAGTCAATTATAAACCACACCTAACCGTTGACAAAAAAAAAAAAAACACACCTAACCGCACATATTTTGATTCTTTTGCAACAACATGTACGTTTTATGTTTTCTTTCTGTTTCTGAAACACACCCAACTGTTTTTCAGAACCGCAACCACACCTAACCGCACCTGCATTTGAACGGTGAATGGTGACATATTTTGTAAAACACACGGTGTTTAAAAGAAACGCACCAAACATTCAAGGTCTAAGCATTACATCGTGTGATATTTTAAATATAAACTCTTAAATTGGAAAACAATATATATATATATATATGATCCCCTCATATATATATAGTCTGGTTCGTATGATAAAAATGTTCCTCCAATGCTTGTGGTTGCACTTTCCATGATATTATAAACTTAATACATGGCCCGATTTTTTTTGAATATTTAAGCTTGAACCCATTGTTTTTTAGGGCCAAAATAAAGTAAATATTTATAGAAAAACATAAATATTTAGGATCAACTTTAAACATCTCAAAAACATAATAGTGAAACGAATTAGAAGTATACTTAAAATTATCAGCCAAAATGAGGTAAACAATCTCTTATTAAACATTATTCATTAGGAAACCAAGGGATGTTTCAAAGGACCAACGAATGACATTATACCAACTATATTACTTTGATTAAAGTGCTAACTTGATATATTAATTAGTTGCACGAATAAAACAAAAATTTATAGAAAGATGACATTAGAAAGAAAAAAAAGTCATGTCTTTACATATTTTATTTTTATCCTCGGATTCCAAACGGCTTGAAATAATTACCTTGTTCTAATGTCACATTGACATATAAATTGGTATGTTCTGGAATATAATTTATAAAATAATCAAACTTTTCGGGAGGTTCAATATCCACTTGCAACAAATGATTACAGAACTCCATGTGGTTGTGTGCCATAATTATAAATTTGAGTGTATCACCTTAATTATAAGACAGAGATTATCTTTATTTGTATGTGTTCTGTTGTTTTAGAGGTTGTTCCTTCAGAACTAACTCGTCATATAAAATGCTGTTGGAAGTTGGGACCTAATTGAACATTTTAAAAGTATACATAAGAGAAGACCAATGGAGATCAAATGAAAAAGAAAAGAGAAACTGTAACTGATAATCATTTTGAAATTCAAAAAAAAAAAAATTATCTAAATTTTATAATAAATTATAATTAATGATTATATATAGAAATGTCAATCCGGACTAAACTGTCTACTTAACCTGTTTTGCAATGAACTAAAATATTATTGGAGCTAATTCACAAAAACCTATAATCTTGAAAACATAACTATAATATGCACAGATTAATTACTATGTTTTTTGGTCAGTTCACAAACTATTAAAAATCAATTTTTTCGTGCGTAACTTTTTATAAAATTAGTAAAATATTTTTCAAACTTTTACTTTGATATATATCCATATAAAATATAATAATTATAGTGAAAAATATTGTAAAATTTCGAATATAGTTTTTTTGAATATATATGGATTGATTATTATTTAATAAAATCATAATAATTAACAAAAAATAATATAGGAAATTACGTACCAAAAGAAAAAAAAAACATAAATATCACTGCAAACCATAGCAACTTTATATATCTTCGATGTAAAATCTAAGCTAAGACTGTAAAAAAAATGAGGTCTTATAAGTGTTGAAATATTGGTGTAAAGATCATACCTTTCGTTACCACAAACCTAACACGTTAATTCATATATGATCTTTACACAAATAATTCAACACTAACCTAACACGTGCAATACCAATATATGTTTATAACTTAGAAATTAGAATACCTTTAAAGCTGTAATCGTTGGAGAAGGGAAGGGGTTGGGAAAATGGCAAGGGAGTACGTAGAGGTTCATCAAATCAACTTTATACGTATGTGTTTAGACTATTGTAACTGAAAATCATTTTGGTAATCTAAAGCATAACCAATGACTATTTCACCTAAATCAACTTTATAGGTATGCATGTGTTTAGCAATTCCCACTATACTTGCCTTGGAAAGGCCTGCTTTAACACCCTCCCCTTCTTTATAGTTGATCTCACACCAGTACCTGCAATGATACAAGGTAATAACTAATAATATTAGTTCAGTTGTAAATTATGTTTCTTCCCTGTAGTCCTACATGCATGAATATAAACAGTTACCTACAAGATCTCAGCTAGATTTGAGTAATCTAGTTGTGATTTATATCGCTAAAACAAAAGTATGTGCATCAAAGGTATCTCAACATGTGTGTCTCAAAAATTAAAATAATAAAATATTGAGTGAGTGTTTCAAATAGTTGAGACACCCACTCAAAAGTATCTCAAATGAGACACTTTTGAGTGGGTGTCTTAACTATTTGAGACACTCACTCAATATTTTATGATTTTAATTTTTGAGATACCCATGTTGAGACATTTTTGATGCACATGCTTGCGGCACTTACGAGAAGGGTAATATCGACATCTCCACACCCACGCGCTATATATTCCCGTATTTTAATGTTTATAAAATTATTTGCATCATCTTTTTTTTTTGGGTAAGTAAAAGTTATCGCCATTCAAACTTTAGTGTACTTTGATAGTAATAATAAAACTTGATGAGCGTCTTGCTTGACTTTGTTTGCTACTGTCCTCAAACAAACTTGGGAAGTTTTCAGATTTTTAATGAGATCTCAATGTAGAATTATAAATTAAGTTTTGTCGTGTGTTAAAACAAAAGTTTTATCTATGTTTCCGTAAGAAATAATGCTGTTGGAGAAACTGAATCTTATGTGAGAGAATAATTCATGAAATTTAACCTAAATTTGATCTGATTTTGATCCGATGACAAAACATAAAATCATATAAATGCGCAATAATATAAAGAGTGGGAACTTCGTGGTTTGTTTCTAGGAAGTAAGTTGACTTGTGAGGGAGATATACCGAACACAATGGTATATACCTTTTAAGCTTACCTCTCATGAATGATAACGTATTCACTTGGTATTCCCACTATAATATGTATAATATATAATTTTTGTAACATCTCAATTTTGGTCCAAAGAGAAAAAGCCCAACAAAAAAAGGCCCAGCAGAAAAATTTTAACCCTAGCCCCTATAAATACCAGTCATTAAAGGAGAATGAGGCTATTTTTTTCAAAACAGAAATCCTAGCCCCCTAAACCCCTCCGAGCCATCGACCCCGAGCCACCGCCACCACCCTTTGTCGCCGCCGACCGCCGCCGCTTCGAGGAGGAGCCGCCGCGAAGTTGTTCCTAGCCGCCGCCTTCTTGATTCCTTTGCTTCGAGTCACCGTTAATTCAAATCTGAGCCGTGTCATCCTTTTCCAGAACCCTAACATCCAGATCTCTAAGGTGAGGATTAGATCTAGGTTTCTCTCTATGTTTTCTTGTCTTCTTCTGGTATGTTGAGTCTAAGTATACTCCGGTATGTTACGTGCTACGAAGTACGGGCACATTTATGTGATGCATCATGTTGGATCTATACTTTCGAATGAATATGGACTAGGAAATCATTAGAGGAATAACCAACACTCTTGATTGATAAACATGTGGTTGATTAATGGTTGTAAGTAGCTAGATGGTGTGAAAGCACTATGAGGTATTCGTCACAGCGTGAGGGGCGCTCGTGGTACGAACTGTTTGCGGGAACTGACGAGGGTCTTATGCCAAGGCATCAGAACCATCTGAGTGATGGAAATCCGGTGGGGTGTTTACTTGTTGTTGGAACCCATTTCTTTGTTGGGACCGGTGGGGTCTATGCACCTTGGCACCATAACCGCTGCGACCGGGGAGGTGAGGTGTGTACCTTGGCACTGGAAGCATCGTCGTTAGAGGCTCGGACGCGCCTCGGGAGTCTGTGTGACCCAAACACCTGTGAGCTATTGGCTCGAGATATATCTTTATTGAGTTACCCCTTCTGGTAGTTGTGTGGGCACTTCTAGAGCGTGATGTATGGTTGCTTGGTTATATTCATTCTTGATATGTTGGTCGAATACGAGTTGATGTGGGGTTGAGTTTAGGTTTAGTTCTCGCTGAGTAATCCCAATTACTCACCCCTCTCTCTTCTTGTAGGTGATGATGATTATTATGTTGATGCTGTTGATGATATTGAGTATGTGGAACTGGACGAGTAATCCCGGTGTGGTACGAGGTTTTGGGAGTTCGGAAGTTCTCCTTTGGAGTTTTATTTGACTTTTCGTTTATTTCATTTAAAGACGTTTTGTTCGCTATTTGCTTCGGTTATCTACGGTTTAAGTTGGATTTGTAAGACTATTTGGGATTAAATAAAAAAATAATATTTAGGAATTAAATTGGCCAAGTTCGGGTCATTACAGTTTTGGTATACCTTGTTTGTATTAATTATTCTTCCCAGGTATAAGCTCCAGCTTATTTTGTTTTATAAATACCTTTCTTCATCTCGAGGGTAATTTATATAACTTATATAGTTTCAATGCAATCACGGGTGTAATTTGGTACCATCTATTCCAATAAATATTTTTTATA
Source organism: Eutrema japonicum (assembly GCA_030161315.1). NCBI lineage: Eukaryota > Viridiplantae > Streptophyta > Magnoliopsida > Brassicales > Brassicaceae > Eutrema > Eutrema japonicum. Next base: position 7,419,941 of record BSQW01000006.1, on the reverse strand, counting down.
TTTTCATCAATAATTTTTAAAGACAACTATATCATTTTTTATTTCAATTATTTTTTTTTATTTGTATTGACATAATATGTAATAATTTACAAAACAAAATTCATTTTCAAAAATGTCTTCTTAAATAATATTATAGAGATAAAACCAATAGAACCTCTCCATACATTGATACATCAGTTTTTTTGTATGGTTAGAAGCTGACACATCTGGTTGTTACTTGTTAGTAAAGTCAAAACCATGGGAGCCAAACAAATTGGGTTTGATGTGTTTAGATGCTTTAAAATGGACATACAATCAAAACTAATTATAAAAAGAATGGACTTGGGGATACTGACTTAAAAGAGATGTATATATAGATCATAAAGCTCAAATTTTATAAATAAAAAGAATTGTTTTTAAAATAAAATGTTTAAGATAGTAGTGTTTTCCTGTTCCCCAGCATAAGAATGTTGTGTTGGGTTAGTTGAACATTATGTGTAACCGTATCTAATTGGTTTGTTTATGTTGCAATAATTCAATCTGTTCGATTCCTGTTGGGTTAAAATAAAATTTTAATTTTGCTGGGATAATACAATTGTTTTGCTGTCTCAAATCAATTCTTTATATTTGTCAAAATAATGTAATCGTTTGTTTCGGGGATCAGACAGTCGTTGATATATCAAACCAGTCTCTGCCGGCACACTAGCTCCCTCTATTTTACAATAATTCCAAATTGAGCCATCAACTTTATTACTTAAAAATCAGTATTTGCATCTATGTGTAACAAGTTCTCTTCGTGCATGTGACTCATGACATCTCACGTGGTTCTCGACAACTTTCTTCGAAATCCATGAAGCTCGTAAATGTGAGCTAATACTCCATTATGCAAGAGTCTGGATAAGTTTGTTCCTCTTTTACTTTGACGGCGCGTGACTTCCACGTTTTTTTTTTAAAGCTTACAAGTGGCTTCATGGGCTACTTTTGCTAAAATAAGTCCTTGTCCATGTAATCAAACTTATTTTGTTAGAGATGGCATCGTTAATTTACAATAAGTTTATATATATTCAGTATATATACGATAGGAAACTATATCCGTAAATGAACCAAAATTTACAATGGATCTCTTTATCTACATGCAAGTTTCTATATAGAGAAAATATTGGTATTGATAGCATAATAAGTAGTTATGGTAATGGGTAGACAACTAAAATATTTTTGGCACTAATCCACAAAAACCTATAATCTTGAAAACATAACTATAATATGCACCGATTAATGATTATGTTTTTTGTGATCAGTCCACAAACTTTTAAAAAATTAAAAATCAATTTTTTCGTGCGTAACTCTTTATAAAATTAATAAAATATTTTTCAAACTTTTACTTTGATATATATCCATATAAAATATAATAAAATTATATTTGTGCATCTTTGCAACGTAACCAAGATAGAAACAGTAAATTTCCAAAGAAACAAACAGCTAAAATGGATTGAGAGAAATTGAAAAATCATATATATATACTCACTTATGGTCTGCCTGTTGCGTCTGTTTACCAGTCTGCTGTGCAGAAGCACCACCAGCATTAGGTGTGGAAGGTGTTCGTTGCCATTTATTCTCAAAAGGCTGAGTTGCAAAAGCATCACCATGTCACCATTGCTTCAAGAGCAAGACGCTTTCTTTTCTTCAACGAGAGGCGGCACATTTTATTAAAAAAATCAATACTTAAATCTTAAAAGAGAGAAAACCGACAGAACCTGGAACTGATTTGGTCTGTTGGAACCGTCTTGTACACCAAACCCAAAAAGATTAGAACTCTTCTGTTGCTGTTGTGGTTGTGGTTGTGGTTGTGGTTGTGGCTGCTGATCTCTGGATTGTGTATAGAAAAAGATTATTGTATTTTCTTAATGAGTAACGTTACATTGTACATCGATATATATAATCTGAAAGAGAAGATCTATACAGAATATTAACAAGAGGATATTCTAACAATGAGATAATAAGTTAAGATACGATATTATCTCTACACGCCTCCGCAAGATGAACGTCTATAGGAAAGTCCAATCTTGGAAGAGTTAGTTTCAAGTAGTGAACGTGAAACTGGCTTCGTCAATCCATCCGCGAGCTGGTCTTTGGATGAAACATGCGAGACTCGTAGAAACCCATATTGTACCAATTCTCGTATGAAATGGTAATCCAACGCAACGTGTTTCATACGTGAGTGAAAAACCGGGTTTGCGGATAAGTACGTTGCGCCCACGTTGTCACAATAAATAACCGGTTGAGTTTTTGATGTAATACCCATTTCTTTGAGCAGTGATGCGACCCAATAAAGTTCAGATGCCGTATCAGCGACTGCCCGATACTCAGCTTCTGTCGATGAACGCGCAACAGTCTTTTGCTTCTTCGATGACCAGGCAACAGGGTGAGAGCCCAAATAGATGATATAAGCACCGGTCGAGGTATAATCGTCCTTATTCCCTGCCCAATCTGCATCAGAAAAGGCATGGAGAGCAATTGTGTTGTCACGACGGAGAAAAATTCTGCGATCTCGAGTCCCAGCTAGATAGCGAAGGACTCACTTCACTGCATGCCAATGGACATCCGTAGGGCAGTGCATAAATTGTGAAAGCTTGTTTACTGCAAAATCAAAATCATGTCGTGTGAAGTGGAGATATTGAAGGCTACTAACAACATGTCTGTATTCAGTACCATCTGCTAGAGGTGTACCCGACGACAATTGCAATCTGTCAGTGGTCATCATATGAGACGACACCGGTTTGGCTGAGGACATATTGGTGCGATGCAAAAGGTCATTGATGTACTTCCGTTGGTTTAATAGTAACCCAGACTTAGTCCTGAGAGCTTCCACACCCGAAAAATAGCTCCGTTCATCAAGATTTTTCAAAGAAAATCGCTTGCCCAGCAACTCAATAAACTTCTGAACTCGTGCAGGATTATTACCAGTCACGATAATATCATCTACATATACAAGTGTGTATATGAGAGTGTTGCCCGAGTGAAAAACAAACAACGACGCATCTGCCAACGAATTCACAAATCCAGATTGGATGAGGAAGTTACGAAGTTCCAAATACCACGCACGAGGGGCTTGTTTCAAGCCATATAGTGCTTTCTTTAATTTGCAGACATGATGCGGCTTATCTTTGTCCACAAACCAATCGGTTGCGACATATAAACATCTTCTGTCAGGTTACCTTGTAGAAAAGCATTGGTGACATCAAGTTGGCGCAACGTCCAGTCACTAAAGACAGTAACTCCAAGAACGATGAGGACTGTTGAGTGCTTGACAGCATGACTGAATGTGTCTTGAAAGTCGATGCCAGGACGCTGATGAAACCCCTTCGCAACGAGACGCGACTTGAATCGATCAACAGAACCATCTGGATGACGCTTCGTTCGAAAAACCCACTTGTTCCCGATCAGATTGTAGGCTGGTGAAGGAGGAACAAAATCCCATGTTTGATGTTGAATTTGTGAATTAAATTCACTGGACATGGAATTTTGCCACCGCTCATCTTTCATGGCCTGCGTGACATTCGCAGGTTCATCATCTGTTTGTGGCGAGGCGAGAGCAACCATGGAGATTTTTTTCAATGGCTTGGTGATGTTGTTCTTCCCTCGAGTCTGCATCGAATGTGAATTGGTGATGGGTACAGCGTCAGGAAGAATCGGTTCTGCACTTAGAGTCAAATCAGAACTTATCTGTGGGGAAGCTGATTCACTCGGCGTAACCTGCAGTTCCAAATCACCAGAATTTCCAGTCGAAGTAGCTGTCATAGGTAAAGCAATTTCATTTAGTAAAGGATCCAAACCTGGGGGCCTATTTGACGACGGAGATTGCAGTGGCGACATCGAGATTGTGGTGATTGGCGGGCACCATGAATGGAAAACAGGAACAGCTTTTTGAGGTGGAGAGGAAAGAGAAGTAAAAAGAAATTTTGTTTCGACAAATTAAACATGACGGGAAACAAAAATTTGAAAAGTGATTGGGTCCAAGCAGAGGAATGCGCTCTGGCTTAGAGAATAGCCCAAAAAGATACATGGTTTGGAGCGTGAGTTGAGCTTGTGGGTCGTGTATGGCCTTAGCCACGGAAAACAGAGGCATCCGAAAACACGATGCTTCGTATAATTTGGAGCGTTGCCAAACTGTTTCTCATACGGTGAGATGAGCGATAATGTTGGTGTAGGTAACCGATTTATGAGATAAACAGCAGCAGCAAGGGCGTATGTCCAATAGCCTATAGGTATAGAGGAATGTGTTAAGAGAGCAAGACATGTTTCCACTATGTGTATGTGACGTCGCTCAGAGAACCCGTTGTGTTGGGGTGTGTGTGGTGGAGTGGTAAGGTGAGAAACACCATTTGTTGCGAAGAAATCAGCTAGTGCAACGTATTAACCTCCATTATCGGAATAGAATGAGACTAGTTTATGTTGAAAACGTTTTTCCACAAGTGCCTTCCACCGGATAAGTGTGTCTCGAACGTCAGACTTTCTGTGAAGCGGATAGAGCCAAACATAATGCGTGAAGTGATCAACGAAAATCACATAATACTTATACCCATCAATGGACAAAACCGGTGAAGTCCATACATCTGAATATACAAGCTCGAGAGGTTTGGTTGAGGAAAGCGAAGAAGAAATAGATAAGGGCATTTTGTGGCTCTTATTAATCGAACAATCAATGCAATGAAAAGAATCTGAAGTTTTTGAATCAGAAAGCAACAAGGGAGAAATAGCGGATTTTAAAACTGAAATAGCTGGGTGTCCTAATCTTGAATGCCAAATTGCTAGAGGGCATTTGATGGATGCAGAAAATGAGAAAATTTTGGATGAATCTCGATGCGGCCACTCATAACCTCCGTCTTTAGTTCCCCCTGTCACCATTGGCGCCTCCGTGTTGAGATCCTTCACCTGAAATAAGTCCGGGAAAAATTCCACATATACCCGATTGTCAGTGCATAACTGTTTGACGGAAACAAGATTTCTTGCAATGCTAGGAACATGAAGAACATTTTTCATAGCAAAGTTACGTGTAGGAGAGGGAAGAATAGCTGAACCAGTATTGGAAATCTGAAGTCCCATCCCATTTCCAATTTGCACATCTTCACCACCGTTGTAAGGTGAATGGAAAGAAAGATTAGCGAGGTCAGAAGTGAGATGATGAGAAACTCCTGAATCCAATAGCCACGAGGGAACATCAGCTGAGTGCATCATGGCATTGTACGCTTGAGGAGACGCCTGAGAGAATCCCCGTGGAGGCGCAGAAAGATTCTGCGGAGATGGTGATTGCAGAGAGACAAGCCGAAACATGGGGCACCGTTTGACACCGTGACCCTGTGTTCCACACGCTTGGCATTTCCCCAGATACGGGTGTGAGCCTCGCTGATCGTTTCCCTATTGTCGAGAGAAGGAGTGATTGCCAGACATGGTTTTGTTGTTGTTGTTGTTGCGCCAATTCTGCGTTCTGTGCTGAGCATGATTCGCAGTGATGGGGAATGATGAGGGCGGCGGTGTAATGGCAGCAATAGCGAGTTCTCGATTGATTAGTTTCTCATGAAGTTCAGCAAACGAGATTGGTGAATCACGGCTGTGAACAGACTCAATGAGTGATTTGTAATCTTCACCGAGACCCGCAAGTATGATGTCCGTCAAATCTTCTTGATCCATCAGACTTCCGAGAAGGGCAAGAGCATATGATTTCGCTTTGATATGTTGCATATAGACATCCAATGTTTGCGTACCTTTGACACATTGTCGTAATTGGCTTTTCAGTTGTTGTATACGTCCTCGCATCGGATTGCCATATGTTGCGGCAAGGGTTGTCCACGCGGTAAGAGATGAATCTGCTGTTGCAATGAGAGGTTGGTGAGCCATCTCGATGGAGCCCATGAGTGAGCTGAATAGGAGACTGTCTTGGCGTTGCCAAGCGATGTAAGCTGGGTTTGATTCCTCGTTGCTGGAATTTGTGATTGTCTTCGGCGGAATTTCAGTGGTGGAGTCAATGTATTTGAGCAGATCATATCCACAGAGGAGGGATCTGATCTGCGCACTCCAGGTGATATAGTTTATCGAGGAGAGCTTAGTTACATTAACCATGTTAACGGAGATAAGGGAGGTGTGTGTAACTCCGGAATTGATGACATCGGAAGTTGCAGATTCAGTAGTCATTTTGTGAGAAGAGAAAGAGGAAAAAGAGATTAAGAGAGAGAGGTCCTTTGGAAAGGAGAGCTCTGATACCATATAGAGAAAGATTATTGTATTTCCTTAATAATTAACGTTACATTGTACATCGATATATATAAGTTGAAGGAGAAGATCTATACAGAATATTAACAAGAGGATATTCTAACAATGAAATAATAAGTTAAGATACGATATTATCTCTACATTGTGTACCAAACCCAAAGGGATTATCTGGGTGTGGATGAAGAAATCTACATCCTTCCCCATACCTACAACTACAAGAACAACAACAAGGACGATGAATCCAATATTTAGTTCTCTACACATACACAGAAACACGAAAAGAAGATGATGATCTGACCTGGTATCTAAACTCATCTGTTAAGAATTTGATTCTCATATACACAAGTAAGTTCAGATACCAGAACAGATCATCATCGACAAACATCTTTCAATTTCTTTTGCTATAAAAACAACATGAAAAATATTATAACACTCGATGTGAAACTTTTTCAAAATTCGGTCTCTGTGTAAATGACCTTTTTACCCTCACAACTTTGGGCTGGCTCAAGAATATACACACAAGTGTGTAGGGCTGTAAACGTAAATCCATGTCATCGTCATTCTTATCCATCGTTAAGATCCAACCAAGTGCTTCTACACCAGGAAAAGAGAAAAAAGATAGTAGCAGCCGAAGCGAAAAATGGCGGTTTCTCTTCCGAATTCGTTTCTCCAGATAAATCCGCGTGTTCCTTCTCTGGTAATTAGAAAGGTATTCTCGAGATTGCTCTTCTTACAGTTCTTCTTCTTCTTCTTCTTCTTCTCCCTCGAAATCACTAAATTTTGTGGGGGTTTCCGAATAGCCGGTTATGGCGGCAGCGAGAGGAGGGGAAAAGGCAATGGGAAGGGTTCAAGTAACGTGCAGGAAGAAGGAATTGCACCCTGAGTTTCACGAGGACGCCAAGGTTTACTGCAATGGAGAGCTGGTGATGACTACCGGAGGGACTAAGAAAGAGTACGTCGTTGATGTTTGGTCCGGTAACCATCCGTTTTACCTCGGGAATCGCTCGGCTATGATGGTCGACGCCGATCAAGTCGAGAAGTTCCGTAAGAGGTTCGCCGGACTCTCTGAGATCATGGAGATTCCGGTGCTCAAAGGAGAAATCATCATGCCTACCAAGAAAACTAAGGGTCCTGGAAAAGGGAAGAAGAAATGACAAAATCCATGTCTCTCCAGCTAAATCTTCAAGTTTGTATTTTCTATTCAATCGATAATCCTATGCTTAGCCTCTTAAATTACATTTCTTCTTGATTATGCCTTGGTCTTTTTTTATAAATTGCCTGGAAAGTTGTAGAAACTGACAGGGAAACTGGAATCTGGTTTTTCTTATGTGATCATTGATTCTGATCTCAGATCAATGCTATATAAGACTAGAAATCTGAAAGAGAAACCTTTTAACTTGTCCAAATATATTGAGTTTGACATGAATTTGATGGATAGTCATATAGAATTGGAAACATGGCAATATTGATCCATTGATTCCTGTGTTTCTTCTGTTACAATGCGCATTAGAATAGTTGTTGCAAATGAAAGAAAGGATGTGCCTTTTTTGCCACGGATGGTGATAATCTAAAATCTAATCAAGTTATGACGTGAACATAATGATTGGTCTAACTTGTTCTTCTTGTTTCTGTGCAAATGTTGTGTTGATTAGCTAGCTGCCTGAGATCATTTTCTAGGGCTCTCTTTATCAGATTTGCTCAGAAAGTTGAACATGATCAGTGTCTTGCAATCACAAAGAGACAGTGAGCTCAATCTAAAATTGTCACCTTTGGGTTGGGTTAGGGTCTGCTTAAGAACATATGACAGCTGAAGCTTCATATAACTCAAAGGGCATACAACATCTTCTTTTCATTTGAAGTTTGCAAACACTAGTTATTGGGCTTTTTATCTGATTAAATAAAGTGTGAAAGAAATAGCCCAGTCAACTGTTTAATGAAGCAATAGAAGTATTAGGCATGGGCATATAATCCGGACCCGAAAAATCCGAACCGAACCGACTTGAAAATTCGGGTTCGGGTCGGTTTTGGTTTTCTCCTAAAATCCTAACGGTTATGTCCTAAATTATTTTCGGTTCTTGGGTCGGTTCTGGTTTTATACGAGATCCGATCGGATACCCAAAAAATTACACTGAAAAATAGAATTTATATATATATTCGGGTATTTTCGGGTTATTTGGGTTATTTCATATTATTTCATATTATTCAAGTACATTTAATTCGGGTTTTTCGGGTTATTTTGGATTTTTCGGGTTATTCATGTACATTTATTTCGGGTTATTTCGGGTAATTCGAGTTATTTCGGGTAATTCGGGTTCAAAACCGACCCGAACCGACCCGATTTTTTTTCCGGTTTCATACCGGAGTTCATTTAAAATCTTAAAACCGACCCAAACCCGACAAGACCCGAACCGAACCGAATTTTTGTCAGGTCCCATTTGGTTCCTATCTTCTCCAACTTCGGTTACCCGAGAACCCGACCAAACCCGACCCGTAGACCCGAATGCCCAGACCTAAAAAGTATGTTTTTGTTTGTGCTCACCGAGTTTTGTTTTTTACTGCTAAATCAATACTATTAGGACTTAACCCACGCTAATTATAGCGTGAAGTAATTTTTTTAAAAGAAATTATTTTGAGATTTTAAAAAATATATAGTGTTTTCCTATTCCCCAACATAAGAATGTTGTGTTGGGTTAGTTGAACATTATGTGTAACCGTATCTAATTGGTTTGTTTATGTTGCAATAATTCAATCTGTTCGATTCCTGTTGGGTTAAAATAAAATTTTAATTTTGCTGGGATAATACAATTGTTTTGCTGTCTCAAATCAATTCTTTATATTTGTCAAAATAATGTAATCGTTTGTTTCGGGGATCAGACAGTCGTTGATATATCAAACTAGGGGTGGGCCTTCGGGTCTGTGGTTCGGGTCGGGTTGGGATTTTCGGGTTTCGGGTTATTCGGGTCTAAAGGAATTGGACCCATATAGTTCTAGTGTTTAATTTGGGTCGGTTTGGGTCGGTTCCTTTCGGGTTCGGGTCGGATCTTGAATTTTTTTAAAAAACCGATTTGGAACCGAGATTTTTTTGGGTCTGTTCGGGTCTGTTCGGGTTGTGATGGATCCGAAAACCCGAAAAAACTGTACCTGAAATGTAAGTGTAAAACAAAGAATTTTGAACCTTACAATCAAAACATCATAATTCAACTCCAAATGAAAGTGTTTAAGCAATATTCAAACTTAGGTAACTCCAAAACAAGCGTAGTTAGACAACAAAATTATTCCAAAAACATTTCAAAGTTCCAAAAGCTATCCAAAAACATTTCCGAGGCAAGTTAGAAAGTCTAAATGAACACAAAGAACACAACCAAAAAGAAGATCAGACTAAGTGTCTCAGTCTCACTGTGTGCTCTCAGACTCTCAGCCTCTTCATTCCATCTGTAAGTTGTCTAATGCTACTTCTTGTTCTGCAAAAATCAGGGTTTAGCATATGAGATATCCTTGTTCTGCAAAAATAGTGTCATACCTTATTGCCGATGAGGAATTCAGCCTTCAGTTCCACCAACAGAGTCGAACTCTAACATAAATTAATGAAGCTAATGTTAAAACTTAAAACGTAAAAACCAAAAGCACGAACAACTAAAAAGAACAAACCATAAGCTAATGTTTACCTCTCTGTAGTTCGTCTTGCATTTCAATCTCATCAAGCATTTGTTCTTTCGTAACAGTAGCTCCCTTCTCATTCAAGTGTATCTCACACTTCATCCATTGTTGAGTGCACATTAAAACTCCTATCATATAGTGAGTCAAGCAACTCCTAGAAGGGCTTACAATCCGATTACTTGTGCTGAATGCGGACTCTGATGCAACAGAAGTAACTTGCATTGCAAGAACATCCCTTGCAATCTCGGATAAGACAGGATACTTTTGACTGTTGAGACGCCACCAACCCAACACATCATATTCAACACCAGCCATAGTTGTCTTTGGATTCTCTGTTCTCTCATTTAGATATAAGTCCAACTCGTTACTTGCATCCTGAAATCCGATTTCACTTGCCATCTCTTTGTACAAGGAGTCCATTCTTTCATATCCCAGCTCTGACTCAAAGTCTAAATCGCCTGCAACCTGCTCTTGAGACACTTCTGCATTGTGATTCCGAGTCTGAGATGATGATGCTACAGACTGAGAAGATGTGGTATTCATAGCTGGGACCAGAGCAGTATTGTACTCATCAAATAACCTCTTCATAACATCTATGACCGAATCATGAAGTTCATTAGCTTCCACACTATCCTTACCGTAAACCATATTAAAGCACATATCTGCAAACTTCATTTTGTTCCTCGGATCCAAAATACTAGCAACTATCAACAGCCTATTGATTTTCTTGGTTCCCTCCCAATACTTATCGAATTTTTCTCTCATAGTTGTGGCTTTTTTCCTCAGTGGTTCATCAATATCATTGCTCAACTTAATGAGATTTCTTTCAATCGTTACAATCTCATTGTAACACTTGTAAGAATTGACAGTAGTATAAGCTGAAACCACTAGAGTAGAGTTGTAAAAAATGATGAGAAACCTCACTAACCTTGCCACGGAATCCCAATCATCTGTTGTAGGTGGCCCAATCCTTTTCTTTCCGTCAACCTTTTCTTGAAAATGATCAGTATACAACTTGTCTTCTGCTGCCATTTTGATGAAAGTAGACTTGAACTTCAGAGCTCTCAATAGCATCAAGTAGGTTGAGTTCCATCTAGTTTTGCAGTCCAAACTTAAACTTCCCCTTGTCATCTTCCGTGATTCAACTCTAGAATCAAATGCCTTCACTCTGTTTGTAGAAACTCTTACATAAGTGACAGCATTGCGAATAGCAGTCACAGCATTATCCACTTCATGCAAACCATCCTTCACAACTAGGTTGATAATATGAGCAGAACATCTGAGATGCATAAACTCTCCTCTTAAAACTAACTCACCTCCTGCCTGAGTGAATGCCTCCTTGAACCTCCTCAAAGCTGATGTATTAGCAGTGGCATTGTCCACCGTGATGGTGAACAACCTCTTTATATCCCACTCAGCCAAAACCTCCATCAGAATAGCACATATAGTCTTCCCCTTATGGTCTGTGACGTTCCTAAACCCAATAATTAGCTTCCTCAACTTCCAAAATGCATCGATGAAGTGTGCAGTAATCACCATATAAGAAGCACCTGTCGTTGGAGCAACCCAGATGTCTGTTGTCAAGGATAGCCTTTGCTTATTAGCCCTTAGAATATTCATCATCGTTGCTTTCCTCATGATAAACATCTTCACAATGTCACGAGTTGCTTGTCTTCTAGAATGTGGTGTGGGAAGATTAAGCCTTGCACACAAATGTCTGAAAGCCAAACTCTCTACGAATGCTAAAGGCAATTCACCCAAAACCAACATCTCATTACAAACTTCATAGAAAACCGCTTCAGAAACTTTTGATAACTTCAACGCACCTTCTTCGCCTTCCTGATTTAGAGTGTGCTGGGATTGAGATTTGGTCTCATTCCATGTGGTGAATGCTTTGCAACAGCCTATATGTTTCTTCAAGCTCGTAGTCCCGGATGATGTTTTACAGCACATTTCCTTACCACAGTAATTGCAATTGCACATATCCTCATCGCGGACGGTTCTCGTGTAGTGTTCCCAGACAAACGACCTTGGTGTCGTCTTTTTCTTTGTCTTCGTCTTAGACTTTCCAGCGACGCTACTCGGATTTGCTTTCCTCTTCTTTCCAGTTGCCGGTGGAGGAGCAGGAGTCTGTAATTCATCTCCTCCGTCTTCTGGTTCGTAATCATTTGGGTGAGGCGATGAAGAACCCATCTGCAAATTCATCTAATCAGTCAATATCAATCGATTCAATCCCTTATCCCCAAATCAAAACAAAAAGAGAAAGAGAGGAGAATCAACAAAGCGTACATGTGTTTGATTTCTCGATGAAGCTGTGTCGGAAATTCGATTTGGAGAAGACGGTGTCGGTGACCGGAGGCTTCGATTTAAACGTAGGTCTTCCAGTTTGTTTTGTGTATTTACAAAGGGGATATGAATCGAAAAAATCAGAAAAGTGAGAGAGAGAAAGAGTAATGTTCGACTTCGTCTTCGACATAACAAAAAATGTTAGAGAGAGAAAAATGTACACATTTAATAATTAATACATAATGTTTTTTTTTTTGGTTATCGGGGTACCCGAATGAGTCTCGGGTCCAACCCGAACCAAACCGATACCCGACACAGATTTGAAGAAGAACCATTCGGTTATTATGGAAGAACCGAAACCGAATCGAACCACGTTTTTCGGGTCGGATCGGGTCGGGTCCTTCCGGATCGGTTTTTAAGCCCACATCTATATCAAACCAGTCTCTGCCGGCACACTAGCTCCCTCTATTTTACAATAATTCCAAATTGAGCCATCAACTTTATTACTTTAAAATCAGTATTTGCATCTATGTGTAACAAGTTCTCTTCGTGCATGTGACTCGTGACATCTCACGTGGTTCTCGACAACTTTCTTCGAAATCCATGAAGCTCGTAAATGTGAGCTAATACTCCATTATGCAAGAGTCTGGATAAGTTTGTTCCTCTTTTACTTTGACGGCGCGTGACTTTCACGTTTTTTTTTAAAGCTTACAAGTGGCTTCATGGGCTACTTTTGCTAAAATAAGTCCTTGTTCATGTAATCAAACTTATTTTGTTAGAGATGGCATCGTTAATTTACAATAAGTTGATATATATTCAGTATATATACGATAGGAAACTATATCTGTAAATGAACCAAAATTTACAATGGATCTCTTTATCTACATGCAAGTTTCTATATAGAGAAAATATCGGTATTGATAGCATAATAATTAGTTATGGGTAATGGGTAGACAAATAATCTTTGTTTTCATAGTCAGGACAGGAGACAAAACATTTCGAAAATAAAGAACAAATTTATATTGTGCTATCATTAAGCATTATTGGTTGAATGTCCACAAAATATATAGCTAACTAGGATTCTATATGCGCTATTTATATAGTGCATAATATATATATATATATATATATATATATATATATATATATTTTTTGAAAGTCAAGAAAAAAAAAATTATCTAAATTTTATAATAAATTATAATTAATGATTATATATAGAAATGTCAATCCGGACTAAACTGTCTACTTAACCTGTTTTGCAATGAACTAAAATATTATTGGAGCTAATCCACAAAAATCTATAATCTTAAAAACATAATATGCACAGATTAATTACTATGTTTTTTGGTCAGCTCACAAACTATTAAAAATCAATTTTTTCGTGCGTAACTCTTTATAAAATTAGTAAAATATTTTTCAAACTTTTACTTTGATATATATTCATATAAAATATAATAATTATAGTGAAAAATATTGCAAAATTTCGAATATTTTTTTTTGAATATATATGGATTGATTATTATTTAATAAAATCATAATAATTAAGAAATTCCATAGTAAATAACATCTTTAATGTGAAATAAATATTTTTCGTATTCTCATCAATAATTTTAAAAGATAATTATATTATTTTCTATTTCAATTATGTGTTCTTATTTGTTAATAGCATTTCTTGTTTTTTATTGGAAAAAGCCAAACTATATTAAACTAAGAAGCAAAAGGCGAAGGGGACATTATTTGTAACTATATAAAAAGACCCTCTTGTGATCTTATTTCCGTATCAGTGTCAGTGTGTGTATATCTCCTTCGCCAATCAAATATTTTCTCAATCGCTACTTTCCCGATTCAGTTTTCCCAGAAAATTTGATCGAATCGTTTGTTATCTAAATCTCCTCCATTGTCTCAAAACTTAAAACAAAGATAGAGCAACGCAATTATATACCTTGGCTGTTTCAGTTTTCACGGAAACAAAACACAAGATCAGTCAAAAGAAATGACGAAGCCGTTCGAATTCCACGGCGTGGAGGCGGAGAAAGCGGAAGCGATGAGGAGGTACAACAACCGCAGAAGCTTCCGGAACATTCTACGATCAGCCGCCGTAGCTTCGTTATGTTGTTACTTGTGGTTCCCGACGACGGTGGCAATTTCACTCGGCGATTGGTTTCACCTGACCGGAGCTGTCATTGTAACCAATCGTTCCGTCGTCTTCGCCTTCGCTAACCTACTCGTCGCTTTGATTTTCCTTCTATCTCGCGAACGCGACGACGAGACAAGTACTAGTGTTAGTACCGAACAAGATCTGTACGATCAATACACCTCTTCCTCCGGCGTAATCGTAACCGCCTCCGATGATGATTCGAACGACGATAGAAGAACTATAGTTTGTACCGAACCAGTTCAACACGCCTCGGATGAGAAGGTGGAAGACGATGATTCGAACAAGCAGATCGTTCCGGCGTTTATCGCGGAGGCTGATCGGGAGGCGGATTGTAAGGGAATTTATAGGAGGACGAAATCGGAGACGAAGAAGGAAATTATCCGGACGGTGACGGAGTTTCGGAGGACGGAATCGGCGATAGAGAGACTGAGCAGCGAGGAGTTTCGTTTGAAGGTAGAGAAATTCATTATGGAGAAGAAGATGACTCTTGTTCATGGCTCCTGCTAAAAGCTAAATTTCAAGTATTATAGGGGCAAAAATGTCAAAACACAAATAACTCGAAGATCATTTTACGAGCCGGTGACTTTTTTTAATTCGCTGCTTGCTTCTTGTTTTAACAAATAAGCATTACATCGTGTGATATTTTAAATATAAACTCTTAAATTGGATAACAATATATATGATCCCCTCATATATATATAGTCTGGTTCGTATAATAAAAATGTTCCTCCAATGCTTGTGATTGCACTTTCCATGATATTATAAACTTAATACATAGCTACCTAATCAAATCTATCTTGTAACTTGCAATCTTATGATCTTATTGTATATAAAATTTCTGCTTTTTAGTTTAATTTTATTCATGTGTATATTTTGGAGCTATTTGGGTCTCTTCTTCATAAGTAAGTAGCAAAAAGTCACAACTCTTGTTTGTTTCTTTATTATAATTTCGTAAGTGTATATAAGTCCACGATATAATACTCTTGTTTGAGTGATTCTGAACCCAATATATTTTTTTATTGACGATCAATTAAAAATAATAATTAAATATTCAGTCATAGTGATATCAATCGGGTTAACCCGATCCGAAACCCGTAAAACCCTCATATATTTGAGTATGTCCCGAAAAAAAAAATCGAATATATATTATAAAGTCCGATCCGGTTCGAACATGACTATATGGCTTTTCATGCTTTTTGGACTTTTCCGGCCGGGCTAACCGGTCGGAAAATTAATATTGAAATGAGTCATTTGATCATATGAAGTTAATGTATCCATTTGATCTATGACTCATTTGACCTATCAACCCATTAGAATCATGGGTCATGGATCGAGTCATGACCCATTTTGACACCCCTAACTCGCGGCTACATCATAATATTTTTCACCATTTTTAATTTTCTCATTTCAAAATAATTAATGATATTCACTTAAATATTTTTTGTGATTCATGGGTCAACTATTTGATCCATGACCCATGTAATTATATGGGTCATGAATCACCCATAACCATCACTATTGGGTGATCTATTTACACTCAATCCATTAGGGTCATGGGTCATGAGTGACCCATTTGATCTATTTTGACACCCTCTACTATGGGTTAACCCTAAACCCGCATGTTTTTTCGGGTTACACTATATAATAATGAAACCTGACAATGTTTTTTAGATCCGGACTTGTAGTAGGCGGGTTCATTTCGAGCTCGATTCGGGTAGATTTTTTTACCTATGACAACATCCTATATATAATGAGTTAATTATGTGGTTAATTATCTTTGTGATTTTTCTTATAATTTGTAATAAATATAAATATTTCATGTTGAGTTTTAGAAAGCAAAAAATAAAATATATGTACCGTAGTAACCATTTTCATATAAAACTATTTTCATATAAAAACTGTACAAGATTATAACTTTTGTTGTGTGTCTAAAACCGAGAATTAAAACTAAAAACTCATACGGAAAACTTATAGAAAATATATAATTTGTTTGTTGAAGCAAAAAAAAAGAGGAAAAAACTTTTAAAAAAACTGAAGTATAATATTTGTTGGAAAACTACAAGAACTTTTGCGTTGCCAGAAAATTACATAAACTAAATTTTTGATCCAATTAAATCCCTAAACTATTAAGCGTTTCCAGTAGAGGTGTCAAAATGGGCGGGTCGCCCATAGGCTGCCTATGTCCAAAACATTATGGACCGGACATGGACAATCCCATATACAAAGCGGTCTAAATGGGCTTGGTCTAATTTTGTCCACGGACAAAACGGGCTTGGACAAATTGGACATGGTCTGTCCAAAATACTTTAAAAACAATGTCAAAATTGATTTTCATGAAATATTTAAATAACATTTTTTTATTAAAAAATAAAAAATGTAATTTTGATTTACTAACGGAAAACGGGATTTCACGTTTTTGATGGAAAACAAAATTTTCGTTTTTGGGAGAAAAACGGAATATACGTTTTTGGCAGGAACGGGAAAAACGAAATTTCATGTTTTTGGTGGGAAAATGGAATTTTACGTTTTTTGGCGGGAAAACAAAATTTTATATTTTAGGCGGGAAAACGAAATTTTACGTTTTTGGCGAGAAAACGGAATTTTACGTTTTTGGGGGAGAAAACATAATTTTTACGTTTTGGCGGGAAACCCAAATTTTACGTTTTTGGTGGGAAAACATAATTTTACGTTTTTGGGGAGAAAACATAATTTTACGTGTTTGGCGGGAAAACGGAATTTTACGTTTTTTGCGGGAAAACGAAATTTTACGTTTTTGGGGAGAAAACATAATTTTTCGTTTTTGCGGGAAAATAAGATTTTTTGTTTTTTGCGGGAAAACAAAATTATAAGTAAAAAAAAATTATTATTTATTTATCAATTATTAATTTTAATTTTTAAATAATTGGTTATATTCTGACCAATGGACACTAATGGACAGCCCATTTGGACATGGTCGTTGATGGACATGGACGTTAATGGACATGGACGTTAATGGACATGTACACAATTTGTCCACAATCAAAATGGACACTTTTGGACGGGTCTAAATAGACGTGGCCAGCCTATTTTGACAGCCCTAGTTTCTAGTTTCTTAAATCCTCCGAGTTAAGACATAAACAAAACTATGCTGTTAATTATAATTACAAAATATTCCGTAAAAATACCTATTTTTGCTTTGCTAGAAAACTACACAAACATTTTCGTTGCCGAAAATATACTCCTTTTCCAATTCCTCTTGTTCCCTCTCCCCATGAATTCACTACTGTTGATGGCTTAGACAAAATTGTTAACCGCTGTTAATTTTAATTAAGACGTGATTATTCAGATTAATTGTAATTGTAATTGTAATTGTAATTGTAATTGTAATTCAACTATCCAACCAAAATTTTACTGGCAAGACTATAATATTGAGATTATACTGTTGCTTTTTTGTTGCCTGCAGATTCCGGAGCAAGCGCCGCCTGGTGCATTTGTATAACAATACAGAAAGAGTCATATTTGTTGTCCCACCCATTGAATCTGTGTTACTACTCTTATTGCAAAGAAGCTCATTTTGTTATTTTGTGGGAAAGATTTTTTGAAGTTTTGAAATTACGTGTAGGGAAGTGTTTCAAAAATGACTTTTGTCGATCTTCTTATGATCATTTGTGTATATGATTTTATGAACAAAAAAAAGCTTTTAGAAGTACAAAATTTACAAAAACGGTCATAAAATCATTTCCATGTCATTTTGTAAAATCATGGGATCTATTCACATTCTTAGAGCTATTGAGTTATGGATAGCTAAAAAATAAAGTATTTATTAGTAATCGTATTAACCATTTCATATAAAAATTGTACAAGATTATAACGTAATTTTGTTTCTTCTTCTAAACTCGAATTACAAAGAAAGAAAATCATACGGAAAGCCTGAAGAAATATATAATTTGTTTGTTGAACATAAAACAACAATTTCTCTGAAGTACAAATAAAGATTAGCCTTGAGCCTAAAAAGTTCGAAAATGGGCCATATAGAGGCCCAAAAACAAAAATCCCATCGGAGAAACCGAGTCTCAGGCGCTATAAAGGTAAAGAGCACAGCGTGTCACTGAAGAAGAGTCAACAACCCGAATCAAGACGATGGCGGCTATGGCTTCTCACGTTTCGACGCCCCGATCACCGGCACTTTCCCTCTCCTCTTCATCGTCTTTCTTTCCCGGCACTACTCTCAGGAGATTCTCCGCCGTATCACTCTCTTCTCCGGCCCTCCGCCTTCGTGTCTCCTGTCAAGCCTCCTCCCTCACTTCCCCTTCTACTTCCGATGTGAAAGGTTTGGGTCTTTATATTCTAATTTGTCTTATTTTACGAAGCTCCATTCTAGGGTTCAATTCCACCGCTCATCAGCTGATGTTAGCATACGCAAATGAGCAAATGTGTGTCAATTTGCCTCTTTTTGATTGAGAAACTAGGCATGTTTTTAGAATTCCTTAGACTGTGCTGCTTTCATGTATTGATTTTATTTCCCGAGTATTGTGACTTGTGAGGTTAATCTTTTCAGTTTCGTATGTTGATTTAAGCATACATTTCTTCTCTAAGCATGATATCTTCTTGTTGTCGTCGGAACTATAGAATATAACCCTTTCGTGTTTGCGTTCTGCAGAAAAATCTGACCTGAAAGACTTTCTGCACATAGATGATTTTGACACAGCGACCATAAAAAAGATTTTAGACAAGGCTTCAGAGGTCAAAGCCCTGCTGAAATCAGGGGAGAGGAATTATCTACCTTTCAAGGGGAAGTCTATGTCTATGATCTTTGCAAAACCGTCCATGAGGACCCGAGTTTCGTTTGAGACTGGGTTTTTCTTGCTTGGTGGCCATGCGTTATATCTGGGACCCAATGATATCCAGATGGGTAAGCGGGAGGAAACCCGTGATGTTGCTCGTGTTCTGTCACGCTATAATGACATCATTATGGCCCGTGTATTTGCTCATCAGGTATGCTGGTGAGTTTTTGATTGATTAATAAAGGACCTACTAGATGGAACGCTACAAGAAGTGTACAAACATTTCTATGGCTTGTTCTATCCTCAGAACGTTAACTGCATTCTCATGTGTGTTTTAGCGTCGTGTTTTTCAACTGATTTTGATTTAAGTTTGCATTTCCTTCTAATTTCGGAAAGCTGAATGACCGAACTTGAATCCACTTCTTTTTCAGGACGTTCTTGATTTGGCTAACTACTCGAGCGTACCAGTTGTCAATGGTCTGACAGATCATAACCATCCTTGCCAAATCATGGCCGATGCCCTCACAATGATTGAGCACATTGGTCAAGTTGAAGGGACAAAGGTTAGTTAGACCTTTTCGCCAGCTGCATGCTGCTATGTATTTTCCTTAACTTCCGTCAGCGGTAGATTAGGCAGTAGATGCATGTTACTCAAACCATTGAGAAACAGAAACAAACCCATGATTAGTGCATATACTCTGGACATCAAAGATTATCCATTTCAAAATCATCTGGAAAATAAAGCACAACTTAGTCTAGACTTGTGTGATAATCTCATATTCTATGTTCGCTTATACTCACACAGGAAAAGTTATCTCTACTTACACTGGTTCAACAAACTTCAGGTTGTCTATGTTGGAGATGGGAACAATATGGTCCACTCATGGTTAGAATTGGCATCCGTAATTCCTTTCCATTTTGTCTGCGCTTGCCCAAAAGGTTTTGAACCAGACAAAGAAAGAGTTTTGAAGGCACAACAAGCTGGATTAAGTAAGATAGAGATCATCAATGACCCTAAAGAAGCTGTCATAGGAGCTGATGTTGTGTACTCAGACGTATGGGCCAGTATGGGGCAAAAGGATGAAGCTGAATACCGCCGTAAAGCATTCCAAGGATTCCAGGTAACATATTTCTTATATATATATGATAGTCTCTGGCTTAGTTTTGGTACAATTTTTTCGATATCTTACTAAAGTACACGGATTCACGATTTCCTGTTATGCTCAATTGCAGGTGGATGAAGCTCTTATGAAGTTGGCTGGTCCAAAAGCCTATTTCATGCATTGTTTGCCTGCAGAAAGAGGAGTCGAGGTGACCAATGGAGTCGTGGAGGCTCCTTATTCCATTGTCTTCCCACAGGCGGAGAATCGCATGCATGCCCAAAATGCGATAATGCTTCATTTGCTCGGCTTTTAAACCCCTTTCTTATCTTAGCTCTCTCACGCGTTTGCTTGCTTGTGTGCCATTGACTTGATGTACTATTATTATTAACACTAGTTTGAGAAACCTTGATGAATAAATTATTGTGGATGGTTTAGCTGGGAATAAGAATGAGCTTCTTTTATATATATGATTCATGGATACAAATATTTATTATATATTGGTTATTACATCTCTAGATCTGTCTTCATCCCATATCATAGCTCGATCCTGTACTTCGGCTGGTTAGTTCTGATTTGCAGGGTGACTTCTGATATTAGGGGTAAAGGAAGATCCGAAGGGTCGCACCATCTTAATTATCGTTCGTCTGCACCAAATTTGTTCCATGCTTCCTGAAGAATCAGAAAGAAGCCACGTTACAGACTGTTCTGCTGAAGGAGGTAACCCAAGCAAGTGGAATTTATATATCGAAGAGTGAGAGAGAGAGAGAGACAAACCTTGAGAAGGTCAAAAACCTTCTCGCAAATGTACTTCTGTTGTGTGGATGCGCCACGCTGTTGAAGCTTGTCGGGATGAACATAAAGAGTTGCCTTTCGGTAAGCTTTTCTCACAGAAGCACTTGACACAAGATCAGTGAGAGGAATTGGTTTCCATCCACTCTCTGCTCCAAGGATCTGCAAAAACATCAGAAATCACAGGACAATAATCATTAAAAGACTGATCCTCTGATTCATGAAAGAGTTGGGAGCTATGGAACAAATGGAGGGAAACAGTTACATATTGGAGTGTTGAGAGCAATGCCCGCAAGTTGCTTTCCTTTCCACTCGACCACCGTTTGACATCAGCATCAAGAGATTCCGCGAGCCTCTGCAATTTCAATTAGAGAAGAAGAAGGATTATCACAACCAAATTTTCAATAATCATATTTATGAGAATCATCTGATGATAACGATTATTGTATATGTGGATTACATTTCTCTCTGCCTGCTCTTTCTGGGCCTTGAGATCACGAAGTTTCTTCTCTGCAAGAGCCTCTGCCTTGAATGATGACATCACACAAACATGTTTTAGCAGAGAAAATGGGATTATACTATACAGATGAACAGATGGTGTACATACCGCATGTTCAGATGTTCTCTGGTGTCTCTCAGATCTAGCTTTGCATCTCTGGATTGGCTCACCTTTGGCTTCATCAAGCAAATCGAATGTACAGGTCAGTGTATAGATCAAACATCCTGGAAACGAAAATATATACACTTACAGAGACCTACCAGTCTGGTTTGAAGAACTTGAAGGACCCGAATTTTTGTTCTCTGTACCCTGCTAAAGTATTCCACGGATCACAATATTACATGAGACTATGGCAGATAAGTTGAATGGAGAATCTTCATAAGAAAAGAGGGGTTGAAACTCACAGAAGATGAGGAGCCTCGTTTATCACCAGAAGAGCCAAATGACTTGCTGCCACCATAACTTCTTGTTTGAGAAGCAGCAGACTTACCAGACAATGCTTTTTCTAGGGCACGTTCTCTGGCCTCAGAGAGTGCTCTTTCTACCGCAGCACGCTCAGCTCTGAGTTTGGCTTGCATTGAAACCTTCTCAGCTGATGATAACTTATCATTTATCTCAACAGATCCCTTCTCTGATCTCCTGGGAACCTCAGAAGTCCCTCTTCGGGGCACTCCTGACTTTGCTTTCTCAATTGCGGCTTTTCCTGCCCTTTCCCTAGCATCAGCAAACGCCCTTTCACGGGCTTCACGAATAGCTCTTTCTACCATAAATCTCTCTTTTTCTCTCTCTCGTTCTTTCTCTTTTGCTTCATCTTTCTTTTTCAGATGTTTCTCAACTCGCTCTGCTTCGTTTTGTAAAGCATCAGAAGTAGCATCTCCCTCTTCTTCCATAAATGATCGACAACTCTCTACTCCCTCATTGTCTTTCATGACTCTATCTGTTGCTGCGTCAATCTTTTCTTCTCCTTTGGGCAAACAACAGGAAGACTCAGCTGGCTCTACATTGCTTCTATCTACTTCCTCCTTTTGACTCTCAAACCGATGCTCTTGTTCTGTCTTATCTTCATTGTTCCCTTCACCAAGACTTGTTCTCATTTCATCAGTTTCTTCTTTGGTTTCCTCCATTTCTTCAGGCTTACTTGCCCCTCGATCCTGCAGATGACCAGCCAAACTTACCTCAACATAAGACTTGATTTTGTCGTCATCCTCTACAACACTCCAACCACTTTGAATTGAATCAGAATCTATTTCTTCAACGTGCTCTTCTGTGCTGCTGGCAGCACTGTTTTTTTCATGGAATTGATCACTGAAATCTTGCTCAATGCCAACCTCCTCAACATATGAATCACCTTGTCTCATTTCAAAAGATGACCTGCTGGTGTCAGTATCTATACTACCGTCTATCATGATTTCGTCTGCTAGTTCCCGCCTTTGCTCAAATTTCTCGCCAGATTTATTTGAGTCCGTTTCACTACGATCATATTCAAGCATTTCAGCACGAGAATCTGCACGCTCCTTTATCTCATCAAGTTCAGAAAGTCCTTGAGCCCAGCCAGCTTCTTCAAATACTTCCGGTACATCTTCACCTTCTTGGTCGCTAGCCATTCCAGTGGCCTTTAGCTCTTCTCCAATCAGTTCACGGACCAGAGACGTTTTTTCTTGCACTTCTACTTTACCATCCTCTTCTCTACAGTATGTTTCTTGTGCCGACTCCAAGTCTTCATTTTCTCTTGTATGTGCATAGGCTTCATACATATCTGTACCAGTCGTCTGGCAGTAAGAAGTCTCTGCAGGTTTTTTTCCATCCTCATCTCCAGCTTTTTGATGGATATTAATATGCTCCTTTTCAGATTCCACTAAGCAATAAGTTTCATCCTCGCCCTTTGTAGTATCTGCGGTCTGAAACATCTGTCTAAACATTTGTTTAAGAACGGTCCAATTTTCTTGCAATCCTGAATCATTAGCTTGCTCAGATGTGCTTTCTGTTTCCTCGCTAGCATCATGGATCCTTACTCCTTCCATTTGAAATGACATCTGTGTTGTCTCTGTTTCCACACTTTCTAGCTGCCAGGGCCTGTTGTTTCCCTTCGGAGCCTTTATCATATTATAGACATCTTCAGAGGTCTTCCAAACTCTTCTTCGCCTGGGAGCCTTGTGCCTTGTCTCCTCGTGTATGTTTCCTGGCTCATGAGTATTTTCTGTGACAAAAGACACCATAGTTCCAACACTTTCATCGAATTGAGTTTTATTCAAACTCTGATCAGGTGTTGGGATCTCTTCCACTTCCCTTACATATGTTTTGGTATCACCAGGACCAACAAATATCTCCTGCGGCCTAGAGACTATTTCCTTCTCACCTTCCTGATCTAGAAAATTGTAAGTTGGGTCAGGGTTTTCTAGGAAATCTTTTACACCACACTTAGGTCCATCTTCGAACTCGCAATCACTTTTAACCTGCCATCCTGTTTCTCTATCCATCTTCTGAGAACACCCTTCTGTCAAAGTACACATTTTAGATTCAGATTTCTCTTCTATTTTAGTTTCGCTCTTACTCTCAATTTGTTGCGGGGTCTCTTCTGCTTCTCTTAAATATCTTTCCCTGACTGGAATAGCAGCTAACATCTCTTGTGAGTCAATTTGTTCACCTTGAACCAATTGAGGGAGGATATAAATTTCCTTCTCTATTACCTGTGGCTCATCCTTTTGCGAAACCTTGCTCCCCGCGAAGGCCTCTACAACACATTTTATTTTACTTCCAAGCTGTCCAAATGTATAGAAGGGATTTTCAGTCAATGGTTGCACCTCTTGTTTCATATTAGTTTCAGGTTTGGCTGGTGCAAGGTTTTCTGGCTCCTGCTGCTTACTATTCATAACTGATTTGAATATCCCTCCAGGTAATTCCCAGTGTTTTCGACCTCTTCTTGCATGTTCTTCTTCCAGCTTTACCAGTTCTTTCTCTTCAAGCTCTTCTCGCTTATCGTCTGAGGTAGATTTTAAAAGTCCTTCCGGAACTTCCCACAGCTTCCTTGCTCTTTTTGCATGCTGATCTCCCTCGTTTGTACATGATTGTTCAGAAGAGTTTACCAATTCACCTAGTATTTGAGAATTGTTGTCTCTGATTTCTTCTGTTATCCCTTCAACTTCTATGTCCCCTTTATTCTCAACTTTAGGTTCGTCACAAGATTTCGGTTTTGCAGAACTGCGAAAGCCAGACTTTTTCCTTTCCATCATTTGTTTTGCAATATTCATTCTTACTCGAGCCTCTTCAATAGCCTTTTTCAATGCCGCAGAAGACTCAGCAGCAGGCGAGTTTACATCTGTTTCAGCATCAAAGTATGAAGGTGAACTAGGAGAATCAGCATCTTCAGTTTGAAACCTTTCTGAAAGCCCTAACTTCAATCCCATTAATCTTTCGGAAGCTCCATTTTCACCATTGCATGTACGATGCAAGCTTGAAGGTGGTTTCACATCCAGATGTTCAGCATTAGAATCGGTCTTGCACGTGGAGTTATCACGCATACTGCATTCATTTCGACCAATGAGTTTCTCGAAATCTACCTCAGTTTTAGAACTCCGCTTTCTAGAAGCCTTGACATCCTCAACACCCACACTACATGGCTTCTTCTCAACTGACGGAACAGGTGTTTTAATTTCATTCTTCTGCAATGGACTCATGTTATCAACCAGTTGAGTGGGACCAGCCACAGTGGGAACTTGACTAGGATGAGTAGTCCCATTTTCATTGCGCTGGCCGGTCTGGTGATATGATATGTCAGGGTGCTTCATCCTAACCATTTCAGTTGTCCCATTCTCATTGCGCTGGCTGGTCTGGTGATATGATATATCAGAGTGCTTCATCCTAATCATTTCAGGTGACGAAGTTCGATTCTTGGCCTCGTTGCAAAGAGGAACATCAGAAGAGCTTCCACCTTTCCTACGATCCCTACACATTGGGAAATAAGCGAAGAAGGCTCACCAACAGAGACCCAACATCAAAGTGTTCCACTATTCAATGTTTTAGCTATCAGAAGAGTCTCCAGCAAAAACCTTTTAAAAAAAATCAGACAGATTCGATTCATCACAACTATAGCGAGCTGAAACTATGAACAGCCTAGTGAAAGAAAGCAAAATCAGCTCTAATTCAGTGTGAATAAATCCCAGGTCGAAAGAAAAATGAATAACCATTGATATCTTGTAAGGAGAAGGTCTAAGCAGAGAAATTACCTCTTATCCTCGTTTTTGGCGGTTTTCCTTTCAGACTTGATGATCATTTGCTTGGGGGTAACAGCGAAATCGCAAGCTCCAAAAACCGAAGAGTAATCGAGATTGGAACTCCGAACATCGACCTTAACCTTACCAGCGTTGAGCTCAGGGACATCCAGAAACGGAATCGACGACGGAGAAGGACCCGAGCCTCGAAAAATCTCGCTGTAATCAACCAGAGGAGATTTCATATTCGCCGGAGAAGCAAAAACGCCGTCGTAAACGGCATTGGCGCTAAAGCTAAGGCTATGGCTACGGTTACTCATCTTCGTGGGGAAAGTAGTAGCAGTGGGAGACTTGTCGTACTTGTTAGGGTTTCTTCTTCGCTCTGATTACGATTTCTTCGCACTGATCTCCTCCTATTTTGTTGCTCTTTGCAGACAAAAAATCTGGAGAAAGAGAGAGAGAAATAAGAGTGAGAGCTATGAGCTGTGTTTTTTTACCCTGCCTAGATACATTTAGATTAATAAATAATTCGAAAAAGCGCGTGAACAAATAGTAACTGTCCGTAAATAGTTGAGAGGATTATATATAATCTCTTTTGGGAAAATTGTAAAAAAAAGAATCTATCAATTTTCAAATTTTACCCATTCAAATCATAAAACAATTTAAATCATCAAAACTTATTAATTTTCTATTTAAATATTTAACTTTTATTGAATGAACCAAATTATTACATCGTTATACTGCTAAATGGAACGGATAAACGGAATTAAAACTATTATAAATTATGGGATTCTTGGCCTCGTCACCTAAAATTATTAGAAAACAACGTCATCCCTTCTTTTTTCTTAAATCTCCGAATTGATAAAATTTTCAAATGGGATTTTATCGATTTGGGGGGAAAAAATAGGACGATATCGTTTCATTTAACTTTGATTTACAACAATTTTCTAATTCTGTTTATCTGTTCCGTTTAGCAATTTAATAACATATCTAATTTGATTGACTCAACAAAAATTATGGTTATAAATAAAAAAAAATCAACAGATTTTGATGATTTAAACTATCTATGCGATAGTTCGTGCTCGCCAAAATTTGAAAATTCATAATTTTTTTAATAATTTTCCCATTTTCTTTCGTAAAGATTATTTTTGCTTTTTTTTTTTTTGGAAAAGAGGTGAGATTTTTATTGCCTTACCAAATTAACGTTAATATGTGTCGGTCAATCTCTTTCATTATTAATACTTTAAGATGCCTTACCATTAAAATATAAATTGATAGGAGAGTCATTTTGGTGTTTTTCTGTCTTCATTTGATTAATTTAATGGAGTATAATGGGGAGTAGGTGTATAAATTGTGTCAAATCAAAACTATTTCACACGCTAATCTTTTTTTTTAGTTTGCAATACACAAATAAACAGTTCAAAAAATGTAATATTTTCTTGTCGTTTCTCATTTTTGTCATTATGTTCATTACTCTTGTTTTAAATTGCTGGTTATTTTCTACAGTTTTTTTTATATGTATACGTTGTCTCATCAATAGAATATGGTGTTGTACATAGGAGGGACTGAACATTATTATAACCAACCAAAAGATTGTAGTGGGGTGGTTCCCATTCGGGATGAGTTTTGGCTTTGTGGGTCTAGACTAAGGATCGAATTTTCAGGGTGTGGAATTATCACATTAATTCTTGATCAAATAGGGCATCATAAATGGGCTGTGTCACTCCCGCTTAAAAGATTAGTATGGATCTATTAAAGACCTGAGATTACTTCCGAATTTAATATAAAAAAAAACAATATTATAACCTTTTTTGGTAAACTTAGGGGAAATTAGACTCAAAACTACATTAGAACTTGGTGACCCAAATAAAAAAAAAGTTAACTACATTAGAACCATGCATGATACTTTAATAATTAGCAAACCACGTATTAGCAACCAACTAATTTATAACACTACTAGTTAAATTATGTAAACAATCATTCAAATTATTATATCAGATCCTTCTTGACCAAAAAAAAAATACATAAAAGTCCATGTTGACTATAAGTTTTTTCTTTGTATGATACACATATGTTAGCTTATTGGCAAACCAAAAATGTATACATATGCTTTACATTTACATTTTAAACACACATGGGATTACGAATATTCAAATGGTTTTTGCTTATATATCTTTTCAAAGACAGTTATATCCAAGCTGTCATCAATAGTCCACAAAATGTTGTAAGGGTATCTTCGGAAATATTCGTAGCATAGTAAAAAGCTATGGCGACCGTTAGGCCATTGTTAGGCTCTTGCTCGTTGTCAAATTTTCACAGTTTTATCTTGTAACATAACAATATTATAATTTAACATTACAAGTTATAATTCTGCACCCAAAATAAATACAAAATAAACATAACAAGTTAGAAATTATTTTTGATTTTACCACAAACTAAAAAATTAGTGGGGAATCGTTTGTGATGATGTATTATTAACTGCTGAAATCTATCTATATACGCTTAGCTCAACACATTTTCGTTGAGTGTGATATGATGATTTTTCTTTTGGGTTTTAATATGATGATTTACTGAGGTTTGCTATCCTACGATGTTGTTATAAAATTTGGTCTACATACAAAAACTATTAAAAAATAAATAAAAAAATAGGAGAAGGGGTAGAAAATTACTAGAAAACAAGTGGCGTTATAAAAGTGTATATTAAGCCGTTGTGTATGTCTTTATCTCGAATGATCACATTGTTTTGATACAAATACATGGATTCTTGTCACACAAAAATTCCCACATATTCTTATCAAACAAACAATTCCCCACATATTTTATATTTATTTATGCATTCTAAAATTTTGAAACAAAAAATAGGAAACAACAAGCCAACAGTTCCAATAGTATTTTTGGTCATGTGTCACATTCATGATTTTAATTTGAAATTTCCCTTGGTGGTTTTTGGGATGTGGTCCAAAATTTTAGATTACACAGGCTGGTCCAAGTTAAGTACGACAAAAATATATACATTTATATATTATTTGGACCAAAGTATATGAATTGATCAATTGAATGACCATCTATGCACACGTTTGGTAGAAAATGATTCACAGCTTCATAGTTGCTGGCAATCACCAGGAGCCAGGAGCCAAAATAGTACTATGAAACATAATACATTCACAGATCGAATAATTACCAAAAACTCTTTGCCATTTCCAAAGATCGTTCCTGCTATCACCGCTTTGAGTATTTTAAACAGTACTTATTAGATAATCCAACAGGTTTATTTTTCTTGTTCCCTTCAGAATATAGAGCGCCAAATAAAGGTAAATTGTTTACTTAAAGAAACATCAAAGAGATACTATTATAATGCGCCAACGAACGACAGATACAGTTGTTGTTAATAATGCCTTCTCCAAACTATGCATTGGTTTAAATTATGATTAGGACTAATAAGAATCCAAACGAAAATGACATCTCAAGAAAATAAAAAAAGTAACAACATCCATGATCCATGTGTAAGTGTGTGTGTGATGTTGACCTCTTTGCTCATAATTGTGTAAAAATATTGCACTGATCATAAATTAACATTTGAAAAGTAGCGGAAACATCAACGAAAAAGTAAAGAAATTAATAACCAATTGGTAACTAGTGAAAGAACATTTTGACAATCTCACATAAACTAAATCTAGTATATACACTTATTTCACTAGTTACCAATTAGTTGTTAGATAGAAATTCATTAACAACAAACATTTTGACATACGAATTTTTTTCAATTAATTTTCGGAAAACCTCAGTTTTTCATTAGTATCAAGTATATATTAACACTTGGCATGTGACGTACAGAGATGATTAATTTAGAGTCCAAACATTAAAATGATGGTAAGCTTTTGGGCAATTGAGATCTAACTACCCTATAATAGATCTAGGGTCAATTTCAGTTTAGCTTTTTAGAAGGAAAAATAAAAGTAAACGAATGCTTTTAAGATCGAGAATCTAATTATGTCAGTGAAAGCACAAAAGTGGAGCCTACGAGACATAAATATACCGTCATTATTTTCGATCTTTTTTGAATAAGTAATCTATATATATAAAGTAAAATTTTTTTTCTTTTCATGCTACCACATCAGTATTCTAAAAATTAAACACACATACTAAATATATATATTAATTATAAATTTAATTTTAACATTATGAAAAGAATTTGAAAATGTATTATTCATATTCTAAATTAAACAAGAAAATAATAAACTTATATGAATATAGTTTTTTGAAATAATAACAGGTTTAATAAATTTGGTTATCGTAATATATTTCAACTTTTATAAATATTTAATTAGGTTAAGTTGTATCGCAAATATTATAAAAAAATTAAAATATTAAACAAGTGCTAACAATTAAACAAATAAGTTAAATATGAAACTAAATTCATAAAGAAAAATATAAATTGGCAAGTTTTACATCTAATAAAAAGACAAATAAATAAAATTAAGGTATACTTAACATAATAATTGCAATTATACATAACTATGAAAAAAAGAATAAGAGTCAAAAAAATTAAGAAACATATTAAAAGTATTTACACGAAAATATAAATTAAGTTTGAAAATTTAAGATCGTTGTGTTTTGTGATATTATTTTTAACAAAAAAAAATGTAACTACAAGAGAAGAAAATTATAACTTTGTATATGCAAAATATATATCACGTGATGTAAGTATATTTTAATTCTCATAATAATTACCATCCATTAATACAATAGTTTTCCCTAGAATTTGAAAAGACATATACTTAACAGAAGATCACTACAAGAAAACAGTCGATTTGCAATGGAATTTGCGATGGATATAATCCGTCGCAAATTTGCGACGGATTTGCGAGGGATTTGCGACGGATTTGCGAGTGACTAACTAGCCGTCGCAAATCCGTCTCTATTTTGCGAGGGAAAAAGTCGTCGCAAATTGCGACGATTTTGCAACAAATTTGCGACGAACGTGCGAGGGAATATCTAGAGTCGCAAATCCCTCGCAAATTTGCGAGGGCCAACGGGGCGTCGCAAATGCGTTGCAAAATTGCGACGAATTTGCGAGGGATTAGCGAGGACTACAGTATTCGTCGCAACTCCGTCGCAAAATTGCGACGGTAAATGTCCCTCGCAAAATTGCGACGGATTTGCAACGGATTTTTGCAAGGGATTTGCGATGGAAGCAGTTAGGTGGAGTTAGGTGAGGTAGGTAGAACACGTTTAAAAGAAAAATTAATTTCCATCGCAAAGTTGTTGCAAATCCCTTGCAAATCCTTTTCCGTAGCAAATCCATTGCAAATTTCCGTAGCAAATCCGTCTCAAATCCGTCGCAATTTATTTTGAAATCCTATAAATACAGATCACGTTGAGAGCTTTCATAACACAAAAAAAAAAACGAAAAAAAAAAAAAAAAAAAAAAAAAAAATTTTTTGATATATATATTTTGAGTGGTGAATGTTTAAAAAATGTCTTCGGGGCACGAAATATACGCATTACGATCATGGATGTACAATCAAAGAGATCCAGAGACGGGTGAAGTGACGAAAGAGTATCGGGACGGGTTGCGAGCATTCATGTACCAGGCGACAAGCCAACCATGTGCGACTCGTGACGGTAAAATTTTCTGTCCATGTAGAAAGTGCAAGAACACCCAATATGTGGATATTGATACTGTGAAGAGGCATCTATATAATAGAGGATTTAAGCCAAACTATTATATCTGGTTTTCGCATGGGGAAGGTTGTAGTGTTGATGCTGGAAGTAGTAGTACGAGTCATGGCGTTGATCAACCTAGTTATAATTATGGGCATGATCATTTATTCGGAAATATTGATGAAGGGTATCAACAGGGAAATAGGTTTCATGATATGGTTACAGATGCATTTCATGAAAGTACAACTGCATTTGCTGATGATAATACTAGGGAAGAACCCAACATAGAAGCAAAGCGTTTTTATGATATGTTAGACGCTGCGAAGCAGCCCATTTACGATGGATGTAGAGAAGGGCAGTCTAAACTATCATTGGCATCTAGGATGATGACAATTAAAAGTGATCATAACCTAAATGAGATTTGCATGGATTCATGGGCTGAGCTAATTAAAGAGTATTTGCCACAAGATAATATTTCCGCTGAGAGTTACTATGAAATACAGAGGTTGGTTGCGAGTCTTGGGTTACCATCAGAAATGATTGACGTATGCATAGACAATTGCATGATTTTCTGGAAAGATGATGATAAGTTGCTGGAATGTCGATTTTGTGGGAAGCCGAGATATCAACCAACTACTGGAAGGACCCGCGTTGCATACCAACGTATGTGGTACTTGCCAATCACCGATAGGTTGAAACGGTTATACCAATCAGAAAGGACATCGGCGGCAATGAGATGGCATGCACAACATACCACGGAGGATGGGGAGGTTACGCATCCGTCAGATGCAAAGGCGTGGAAACACTTTCAGACTGTACATTCAGACTTTGCTAACGAGAGCAGGAATGTCTATCTTGGCTTATGCACCGATGGGTTTAGTCCATTTGGTATGTCCGGGAGACAATATTCTCTATGGCCTGTCATTTTGACGCCATACAATCTTCCTCCAGAAATGTGCATGCAACGGGAATTTTTGTTCATGAGTATTCTAGTACCCGGTCCTAAGCATCCGAAGCGATCCCTTGATGTATTCCTCCAACCTTTGATTCATGAGTTGAAACAGTTGTGGTATACAGGTGTTCGCACATTCGATTATTCGCAGCAAAGGAACTTCAAGATGCGTGCTGTGCTATTGTGGACCATTAGTGACTTCCCGGCGTATGGAATGTTATCGGGGTGGACTACGCATGGAAGGTTATCGTGTCCATATTGCCTTGATCGGTCAGAGGCCTTCCAGTTGAAGCATGGAAGGAAACCATGTTGGTTTGACTGTCATCGTCGGTTTCTTCCCATGCATCATCCGCATCGCAAGAACAAGAAGTTGTTTAGGAAGAACAAGGTCGTGCGTGTTCCCCCCCCCGTCTATCTTTCAGGGAATGATTTGTTAGAGCAGATTGATTATTACGGTGCTCAAGAAACATGTAAACGTGGGGGCAATTGGCACACTAAGGCAAACATGCCTGACGGATATAACGTTTCTCACAATTGGCACAAACAAAGTATTTTTTGGGAACTGCCATATTGGAAGGATCTTCTATTACGGCATAATCTTGATGTGATGCACATCGAAAAAAATTTCTTCGATAACATCATGAATACGATTTTGAATGTCAAGGGAAAGACTAAAGACAAAATGAAATCAAGGTTGGACATGGCCGAAATATGTGTAAGAAGCGAGTTGCATATTACACAAAACGGAAAAATGCCGATTCCAACTTTTCGATTGTCTACGGATGCGAAACGAGCGTTGTTTGACTGGGTTGGTTCAGAAGTAAAGTTCCCTGATGGATATGTGTCCAAATTCACAATTAGATGCATAGAGCAAGGCAATAAATTTTCCGGTATGAAGAGCCACGATTGCCATGTATTCATGCAGCGATTACTACCATTTGCATTACTCGAGCTCTTACCGACAGCTGTTCACGAAGCAATTGCGGGTAAACAAGTATTAATTTAAATATGTATTTATAATATAATTTTCTTATTTAATTACTGATATATATATTATTTGTAGGCATTGGAGCATTTTTCAGGGATCTATGCACTCGAACACTGACTGAGGATGGCATAGCGCAATTACTCAATAATATACCTGTTTTGCTGTGTAATTTAGAAAAAATATTTCCACCTTCATTTTTTGACGTAATGGAACATCTCCCAATCCACCTACCACATGAAGCAGCTCTTGGGGGGCCCGTGCAATTCCGATGGATGTACCCGTTCGAGCGATTCATGGGACATTTGAAAGGAAAGGCCAAAAATCTTGCAAGAGTGGAGGGTTCCATCGTTGCAGGTAGTTTGACCGAGGAAACATCTCACTTCACGTCATACTACTTTAGCCCAACCGTCAAAACGAAAAAAACCGCTCCTAGAAGATATGACGATGGTGGGGTTGCACCTAAGTATAACGTTGATGTCCCGGATATCTTCGCCCAAATAGGGAGACTTGCTGGAAAGTTGAAAGAAGTTTGGTGGGAAGACCATGAACATTGTCGTGCAGCTCACAATTATATATTGCGAAATTGTGATTTTGTTCAACCGTTTGAGAGGTAATAATTAATTAGCTGCACTTAGATTACTTACATTTATATATCTCACTCGTTGTTTAATTAGTTTTATAAAAAATTATTGCAGCGTTTTCGACATCCAGATCCGAGAAGCCTATCCCGGTTTACTTGAAAAAGACTATGAGAAGTACAAAGAACGTGACTTTGCTGGATGGTTAAAATACTATGTACGTAAGATATATATATACATATATATATATATATATAAGTTATCTATCATTTCACGAATATTTTTAATATAATTTGTTAAAATTAATTAATTGTTATTCAAATTATGTATATATATGTAGGTAATGAATGGATGTGCAAACCAGCCCTTGCCACTATGGTTGCACGAGGTTGTTCAAGAACCAATTGCGAAGATCACTACTGCCCCAATGTACTTCACTCGCGGATACACTTTTCATACATATAAGCATGGCTCTCGAAGGTCAACCGCAAATTATGGAATCCATGTGCCAGGTGAAAACGACTACTACGGCGTATTGCAAGAAATTATAGAAGTCACATATCCTGGAATTATCGGTTTGAAATGCATTTTATTTAAATGCGATTGGTACGATCCAACAGTCGGTCGAGGGGTCCGCACAAACAACATAGGGGCGATCGATGTCAATGCAAACCGACGTTTTTCCAAGTTCGAACCCTTCATCCTAGGATTGCAAGCAGAACAAGTGTGTTTCATTCCATATCCTCGGATTAAGCAAAGACGTGAGACATGGTTATCGGTGATAAAAGTGAACCCAAGAGGCCGTATAATTGGGTTAGGCATCGAAGATGCTCTGCAAAATGAAAGAGTCGGAGAAGTCTCCATCGCAGTCGAAACATCAGAAGATATCATACATATCGATCCACAAAACAGAGAAGTTGAAGACATCGTGGATGATTCAAGCGAAGATGCAGCCGCATCTGACGAGTTCGAGGAGAACGATAGCGGAGAAAACAATGATGAGCATAGTGAACACTCTAATATGTCTGAAAATGAATCTGAAAACGATTCGGAATAATGTGTTAAATGTACTATAATGTAATTTTTAAAATAAAAATATGTATATGTTGTAAATCCGTAAAAAAAATAAAAACTTTATTATGATGATAATACATATACCATAAACCATAAATCTTATAAAAATAAACTTTATTGTGTACTATTAAACGTATACCCTAAACCCTAAACATTAAAAAAAAAAAATCACGAATTTGCAACGGATTTGCGATGGATCCGTCGCAAATCCGTTGCAAATAAGAGCCCATCGCAAATCCGTTGCAAATTTGCAACGGAATTGCGATGGATCCGTCGCAAATCCGTTGCAAATAAAGGATCCATCGCAAATCCGTTGCAAATTTGCAATGGAATTGCTAGGGATTCATTCCTTATTTCCGGAGAAGATAAAAACGTGATAAGCGTCTAACGGTTTTAAAAGTGAATCTCAAAAAATTATATTTCTAAAGTTATTTAATCATGTGCATTCATAAATTTTGAAAATTTGGAAATGTCCCCGTATGATATAGAAAACGTCATATATCCGTATATGTTGTTTATGAATATATATATATATATATATATATATATATATATATATAAGTTCAACATTCCTCGTACCCTCAAATTCATTATATTTGTGAAAAAAATATGCTTATGATCATGACTCTTATGAGATTATAAACCGTAAACTTTATTATGTACTATTAAACGTATACCCTAAACCCTAAACATTAAAAAAAAAAAATCACGAATTTGCAACGGATTTGCGATGGATCCGTCGCAAATCCGTTGCAAATAAGAGCCCATCGCAAATCCGTTGCAAATTTGCAACGGAATTGCGATGGATCCGTCGCAAATCCGTTGCAAATAAAGGATCCATCGCAAATCCGTTGCAAATTTGCAATGGAATTGCTAGGGATTCATTCCTTATTTCCGGAGAAGATAAAAACGTGATAAGCGTCTAACGGTTTTAAAAGTGAATCTCAAAAAATTATATTTCTAAAGTTATTTAATCATGTGCATTCATAAATTTTGAAAATTTGGAAATGTCCCCGTATGATATAGAAAACGTCATATATCCGTATATGTTGTTTATGAATATATATATATATATATATATATATATATATATATATATATATATATATATATAAGTTCAACATTCCTCGTACCCTCAAATTCATTATATTTGTGAAAAAAATATGCTTATGATCATGACTCTTATGAGATTATAAACCGTAAACTTTATTATGTACTATTAAACGTATACCCTAAACCCTAAACATTAAAAAAAAAAAATCACGAATTTGCAACGGATTTGCGATGGATCCGTCGCAAATCCGTTGCAAATAAGAGCCCATCGCAAATCCGTTGCAAATTTGCAACGGAATTGCGATGGATCCGTCGCAAATCCGTTGCAAATAAAGGATCCATCGCAAATCCGTTGCAAATTTGCAATGGAATTGCTAGGGATTCATTCCTTATTTCCGGAGAAGATAAAAACGTGATAAGCGTCTAACGGTTTTAAAAGTGAATCTCAAAAAATTATATTTCTAAAGTTATTTAATCATGTGCATTCATAAATTTTGAAAATTTGGAAATGTCCCCGTATGATATAGAAAACGTCATATATCCGTATATGTTGTTTATGAATATATATATATATATATATATATATATATATATATATATATAAGTTCAACATTCCTCGTACCCTCAAATTCATTATATTTGTGAAAAAAATATGCTTATGATCATGACTCTTATGAGATTATAAACCGTAAACTTTATTATGTACTATTAAACGTATACCCTAAACCCTAAACATTAAAAAAAAAAACTCACTAATTTGCAACGGATTTGCGATGGATCCGTCGCAAATCCGTTGCAAATTAGTGATCCATCGCAAATCCGTTGCAAAATGTTTTTTGGAAATTTGGTACGAAAATTGAATTTTTTCAACAGATGTTGGGCCAAAATTTAACCGCGAATTTTGCGATGGATTTGCGATGGATCCGTCGCAAATCCGTTGCAATTTTTGGATCCATCGCAAATCCATTGCAAATCCATCGCTTTTTAGTTTTATAAACCGACTGTTTATCTTCTTCTTCCTTTCTCCCTTCTCAATCCCTTCTCCTGCGATCCGTCGATTCCTTCGATCCCACTTCTCCTCCTCCGGCGATCGGTACCTCTTCCTCCGGCGAACGGTTCGTCTTCCTCCGGCGATCAGTTTCTCTTCCCGCCGCGACCTCCTCCCTTCAACCCGCGAGCGAGCTCTTTCTTCTCCTCCTCCGCCGGCGACCACTCCTCTCCCTCCGACGACC
The DNA here is from genome assembly GCA_030161315.1 of Eutrema japonicum. Lineage (NCBI taxonomy): Eukaryota > Viridiplantae > Streptophyta > Magnoliopsida > Brassicales > Brassicaceae > Eutrema > Eutrema japonicum. The sequence continues at coordinate 7,382,691 of BSQW01000006.1, read as the reverse complement.
TCCTCTCCCTCCGGCGACCTCCTCTCCCTCCGGCGAGTCCCCTCCCTCCGGCGAGTCCCCTCCTCTCCCCTCTCCCTCCGGCGACTTCTTCTTCTCCTCCGGCGAAGGTAAGTTCATTTTGTAATTTCATTTTTTTTTTCATTTTTTATTTCAAAAATATATGTTGTTATCTTAGAAAAAAAAATTATTGGATTTGTGATATTTGTTTGATTTGTTAGATTTGTTAACTTTGTTAGATTTGTGAAAAAAAAATTAGATTTGTTAGATTTGGATTTGTATTTAATTTAGATTTTTAGATTTTTAGAATTGTTAGATTTTGTTAGATTATTTAGTTTCTTAGATTTGTTAGATTATTTAGTTTTTTAGATTTTTAGTTTTTTAGATTTGTTAAAAAATTATATTTATTATATTTGTATTTATTAGGATGAATTTAGATTGTTAGATTTAGATATGTTATATATTAGGTTGTTAAATTTGTATTTTAATTAGTATGAATTTACATTAGATAATTTTATAATTATTATGACATTATATAAAATTATTAGTTTGATTGTAATTTTTTTGTATTTTCTAAATTATAATATAATTATATGAATTAATTATTAAATTTTTTTTTGTAGATGTCGGGATTTCGAGGTAACGACTATACTCGATTTCTTTCGATGGGTTCCACAAGTACTCCTCCTGTTATACAGATGGAGTTTGCGAGTACTGCTGTTCCTGAGACCGTGGAGCCTGCCCCTGCACCGGAGGATCCCGCACCGTCTAACCCCGCGGCTGACTCCATCCCCATTGATATTGTGATAGAGCAGATTCTTGAGAGTCCTGGTCATGATAGTCTACCACGACTCGATCCAGGCCGTCCTCCAGGAACATTATGGTAAAATTTATATTTCCTAAGTTATTTATGTTTTTGTTTACAATTATCATAATTTTTTTTTTAAAATTTACTATATTTTCTAATTTCAGGTTTGATGATGACGGAGCTGTGGCTGCTCAGATCCGTTCGATCTTTGAAACGGATTTCAAAGAACCGCATGCCAATTACTCGCAAACACCGGAATATATCATTGAACGTTGGTATAAAACGTTTGCTGTAAGTTTTCTAAATTTTATTAAATTTATTTTTATTATTAATAATAATATTTTTTATGCATTTAACTTCTTATTTTTTTTGTTATAGCAATCGTTTCATTGGGATTTTGCAATTAACGGCGAGGTCCGTAAAAAATTTGAAAAGAAGTTGAAGGCTCGTATGTGCGGTCAGGTTGGGCGTTGGAAAGAAAAGTGGAAGATTAAAGGCGATGAGTCGAAGCCTAAGTGGATGGATCCGACTGTTTGGAACGGTCTTGTTCGATATTGGATGGATCCAAAGAGCAAGAAGAAGAGTGACGATAGTCGCAAGGCCCGATACTCTGATCCTGATGGTTACGGGCCTTCTAAGCATCGTTCAGGACAAACCTCGTTTAAAGCACGGGGCCGAAACATAGTAAGTTTTTTTTTTAAAAATTTTTTTACATTCTTAATTTAATTTAATGTTATGAATTTATGAATTTTTTTTAGGCCGCAAAGACCGGATCATCAGTTCCGGATTTGTTAGCGGTTCTCGAGGAGACAAAACGGAAACCGGATGGCTCTTTTATCGATGGACGCTCGGAGAAGATCTACCACGATGTCACTTCGCGGCTCGACCTGTTATCTCAGACCGTCGATAGTGATGATCCCGAGAGCACAGCATCTTGCGCCCTTACTCCTTTCGTGAAGAACCAAATTTTTACCGAGGTACGTATTTAAAAATTAAATTGTTGTATTGTATTTAAATATTTCTAATTATAATGTTTGTTTTTTTGTCTTTCATAGGTTGCTCCCCGCAAAAAAGGAAGAATTTACGGTGTCGGTTCGCTTCAACCGCAAATTGAAGCTTCTTCTACATCGGCTTCGCGTCCATCCCATGACGATTTACACCGGATCATAACGAGTCAGGCCGAGATGCTATCGAGTCAGGCCGAGATGCTAACGAATCAGGCCGAGAAGATTAATTCCTATGATGCTTTTATGGATTACTTTGCTGAGAAGGATCCGGCTTTTGCAAGACTTCGCGAAGCACGTAACTCTTCGGGATCGGGATCCGGAACCGGTACCGAAACCGGAACCGGAAGCGGAACCGGAACCGGATCCGGAACCGGAACCGGAACCGGAACTGGATCCGGAACCGGAACCGGAACCGGATTGTAAACATTTTATTTTGTTTTTTTTTTTAAACAATTATGCACTTTTTGTAATAACTAAATTTTATAATTATGTTTTTAAATTTAATATGTTAATTATTTTAATTATTATTCAATTTTTAAATTAAATTTTTAATTTACAAAATTCAATTTTCCTTGCAATCCATTGCAATTTTGCGAGGGATTCGCGAGGGAAAGTTGCCTTCGCAAATTTGCGAGGGAATTATCTCGTCGCAAATTTGCGACGGATTTGCGAGGGAAAGTTGCCTTTGCAAATTTGCGAGGGAATTATCTCGTCGCAAATTTGCGACGGATTTGCGAGGGACAATTGCCGTTGCAAATTTGCGAGGGAATTATCTCGTCGCAACATTGCGACGGATTTGCGACAGAAAGTAGCCGTCGCAACGTTGCGACAGACTTGCGAGGGAAATTATCCGTTGCAAATTTGCGAGGGATTATTTATCATCGCAAATTTGCGACGGATTTGCGACGGATATTTTCCGTTGCAAATTTGCGAGGGAAAATGGATCGTCGCAAATTTGCGACGGATTTGCGAGGGAAACTGTTTTGCGACGACTGATTTGCGACGGAAATCGTATCGTCGCAATTCCGTCGCAAAACGTGATTTGCGACGGAATTGCGACGGATTTGTCCATCGCAAATCCGTTGTTTTCTTGTAGTGGATAGATTATATTGAATTAATCTAAAGAAATTTCAATTTAATAATATACTTTTATCAGTTTATTTACATAGTTTAGAAAAACTATAGAATTTAGTGTTTATAAATTATGGATTAGATTTATTCTAAATATAATCAAACAAATGTTGTGACTTCAAACAATCAGTTATATATGGAAATCTTTTTCAACAAAAAAAAAAGATTTAGGAATCACAAACATATTACACACATAAATAAGGTTAAAATCATAAATGAAACACTCCAAAAATAATAACTTCACATGAAACAAAATTAAAAAAAATTATTATGCAACTTTAAAATGTAAATATCTTCACTTTAAAATGTAAATATCTTCCTTTTAAAAAACTCAACTAATTGCATAAAATTGATCACCAAAGAAAAAAAAGAGGTAAAAATGTGTGCCATCCAATAAATAAACACATAGATGATCATAAATTAAAAACAAAAATAAAAACAAATACACAGATCTTAAGCTGATAGAGATAATTAAATTAACTACGAGACCAAATAAAATAAAATACCATTAGATTAAAAAAATTGTTTACCACGTCCGCGCGGATCACACCCTTTGTGATTGAAAGTGAAATCTCACCGGCGATGGGAGGAAGATATCGGAGAATAAGAGGGTTTTAGAGCAGTGGGTAATGTTTTTTTACAGGATAATCTTATTCACAAGAACTCTTTTTCTCTCTCTCTCTTTAAATGTTTGAATCGACGCTCTACCCAATATTTCTTATATATTTCCAAATCGGCCCATATTATCTCAAATGTTCTCATTAACTTATACATCTACGATGATTTTTATAGTAAATTAGTGATAGAAGTTAAATCGTTTTTCAAATAAAATTAGATTCATTTTGTAGTCACCAACACTGGATCATCGAAGATGAATAATAGTAAATTATGAACATTTTATTAGTATTCGGTTTTAGGTAAAAATAGATAAAAATACAATGACTTATTTCGAAGTAATTTTTTTTTAAAGTTCGGAGAATTCTAAATTCACAAAACTAAATTCATTTTATTAGTATTCGAAGTAACTTTCGGACTATACAAAACTAACCCTATTTCAAAGTATTTATTTTATTAGTATTCAGTTGGGTTAAAAAATATACAATTTCCTAAATTTTAAAATGACAAAAACTTAACTTTTAAAAACCAACTAATTGAATAAATCGTCAACAAAAAAAATTCAAATTGTGGATCACTCACTAAACAAATACATAAATAAACATAAAATTAAGAAAGGAAAAAAAAACTTAAGAATAAACAATCTATATTTCTTAAGTTAATAGAGACAAATCCATTAATAACTAAAATAATATTATACCAATTTTCTTTAAAACAAAATTGTGTTCACGTCCGCACGTAGCGCGGATCACACACTAGTATTATATATTACAAGCTTTTGGATAGGCCATTGGCATCATGAAGCCTAATCTGCCATGGCTTTTCCAATGTATTTAAATGTTTAAAGTGTTTTCAGTTACAACTTTCTCACTAAAAGTAGTCTCTGAGAGAATCTCCTCTCAGCCATATGCATTGCATATTCCCACCCACCCACATGCTTACTTCGCTGTTTTTTCTTAACAAATAAATATGAATAAAAACCCGTCGAAGGAAATGGCTATACGAAGTGTTTTCATGATGGGTATGACAACAAGTCATCTTCGAAGGGGATTGTAAATTGTTGGTACAGAGTATCATTGATAAAATTCAAGATTTCGAAATAGATAATCTATGTCAAGATATCCAATGGTGGGCAATGAAGTTTAATCATATTTATTTTACCCATGTGTTTTATTCGAGTTGCAACTATATCCCGAGATGGTTAACTACTTAACTCCATCGATTCACAAGGAATAAAGCTTGGGCAAAATATCCGGAATCGAAAAACCGAATCTGAATCGAACCAATTTAGTAGGTACCAAATCGAACCGAATTTTCATAAATATCCGAATGGTTATTTTTATAAAATATTTTGAATACCCGAACCGAATCGAAACCCGAATTGGCACTCAGAATATATGAAATACAATTATATATCTAAAATATTATGTATATTTAGACTTGAAATTACTAAGATACCCATAATTACAATTATAAAACGAATATATTAATTATGTTTAGATCAGAAAAATCAAAAATACTCGAAATATCCAAAAACCTTTAATTATATCTGTCAAAATTAAATAATTTTGTAAAATTTAACCAAATTTTATTTAAATTAAACCATTTTGTATGGTACGATAACTAGGTTAACATGATAAACATAAATTTACCCCAATATGATAACTAGATTAACACGATATTTGTGTTAATTAACATTTATGTAATTAATTATTTGTGCTGAATGACATTTCTGTAATTAACATAAAGTAGAAGAATAATTGTGGGATAAAATTTATTTCTCTTTCATAACTACCTAATTTTCAAATTAACTTTGTTATCTACCTAATTTTTTAGTCAAAAATTCATATTCATTAAAATCATCTTTTTTTTTTCTTGGTCAAATATTTAACCAGTTTTCTTTGTTGCCACTACTCCGATAAGATTTGTTAGAAAAGAACCATAAGATAACTAAAGTTTTTTTTTTTTTGTTAAATCCTGGAGTGATCCTATGTCCTTTGAGTCCAGACTAATCTCCAGGAGGCCTCACATCTGGGTTCACGTAATTGTTTAAGAAATTGCGCGGTTAGATGGCCAAAGCGACTCGAAACCGAGTGGGGGGAGTCCACATAGACATCCCTTACCACCAGCCCAAAAAGACTTGGTTGATAACTAAAGCTTTGTAACCAGGAAAAAAGAGATCTGATGAACAAGCATCAAAACTCTTGCAACCGCAGACATTTTTTTGGTCATAATATCAGAGGCATGTGTCTTCGTTAAATTGACATATCTACTTTTATTAAATAGATTTATAAATAACTTAATAGAAATTTTTTTTTGTCAACTGAATCTATGATTTATTTTGAAAATTTTAAAGTATAATTGTAATATTTTTCGGTGGATTAAAGTTGATTTATTGTATTTAAAAACTAAATTCTAAATGATCTAACCAATCAATAGAGATTAATAAAAGCAGTGAACCTTCTAAAACTGATGAATCTGTATAAATAGAGATTAATAAAAGCGGTGAAGAAGGTGGTGGTTTAGAATATTACCAAGCTGAAAACTGTGGTGAACATGATATTTCTAAAAAAAAAATATACATTGGTAAACATGATAATGAACATGAGTGAGAATATTAGGGTTGGGCAAGGGACAAGTACTTCCTAATTTTCATGTACTTGATACCCGATTTGATCAATTCAAGTAATTAGATTTGCTACTTGTACTTGATCCGGCTAAAATAAGTACTTGTTATTTCAAGTACCCGCAAAAAAATTGAGTATCCGCAAATTATTTGACATGACTTGTTACTTGTCACAATTCATTACTTGTTACTTGAATCTGAAATACTTGATTACTTGAACCTAAAATAGTATTTTAAATAAATCATCCTAAAATCACTTAAATATTTTAAATAAATCACCCTACGTCTCTTATAGATTTTGTTAGGTAACATGTATTTAATATTTGGGCTTTAAAACTAAAACAACTAAACAAGTAATAAGTATTTATATTAACAAGTAACAAGTAGCGGGTAACTGGACAAGTAACGGGACAAATACTAAAAATAAAAATGATATTTGATACTTGATCCATACTTGCAAGTAATAAAATTTGTTGACTTGTTACCCGATTTGACAACTACAAGTAATTGTTTTTTCAAGGCAAGATAAATACAACTATTTGTGCCCAATGATGATGAGAATGAAAAAAATAGCTTTCGTAGTTTTGTTTAACACACAATTCTTTTTTTATTTGTTAAGTTCAATTTTTTAATTGCAAAATAGTCCATTTTTAACCAACCAACAACAAAACCGAAGAACCTAACCCACAAGGCCACAATTCTCCTCCAACTTAATTATGGTTATCGATTCCAATTGGTTCCTGATACGAACGAAGAGCTCAAGAGATTTATAGACTCTAGTCATGTATGCCATAGTGGCATCCCTGATCTCAAGAGCTCCATAGGGTTGGAAATAATAATACAAATTCACGTTTCATAGAAAGATCGTAAATAGAGGTAAAACTCAGTGATTACACAAACGCATACACACACACACACACACACACACACATACACATTCTTCACCATTAATAAGAATCACTTTTTATTCTTACAATATGAAACTCGGGTCATCGTCATGGTAAATTAGGCGTTTCATAAATATTCTCAAGCGAAGTGACTGAGATACTCCTCGATACTCGTGTACTTGACATCAGGGTAAAGCTCAGATGCTTCAAGACCAAACGAAGGCTCTATAGTAAAATTTGTCTGATCTCCCTTCACAAACACCGAGTGGTTTATCGACAGAAGAACATTGATGGGAACCGGAGACTCTGCCAACAGAAAAACATATATATCTTTTTTTAGTTCAGCTAATGGAAAAAAGCGGTAATTAAGGGTCTGTTCGTTTGCCTGCTGTAGGCGGCTGCGGCTTGCGGCCAAACGCTGCGATCAGATGCGCTTGTTCGTTTATCTGCCGTGCGGTTGGCCTCTCTAATCGCAGACGCAGCTCTAATCGCAATGCAACGCTGGAAAAATTCAGCGTCCAAAAATTGCAATCGCAGGTCGCTGCGACCAGACGCTGCGTTTGGCCGCAGGAAGCTGCGTCAAGTAAACGAACAATTTTTGGCCGCTGCTGCGGCAGGCAAACGAACAGATCCTAAGTAAGAAACTACTTCAAAAAAACTCTTGGTCATGAATGATACTACCTTGGATGCTTTTGAGCACTTGTTCCTCTGAGATGTAAGTCTTCTCAAGAGACTTGCCGATCTTGGTCTCCCACAGGCTAACCATTTCATTCATTGACAAAGTGTTCTTAGGAGGATTAATGTAGAGGATTTTGTTAAGAGTCCTTGGATCATCCACTGCTTTGATCGTGTAAGCAGAAATATCATCCTCCTTGTTGATCACAGCTGCAAAAACAATTATATAAAAAGAAAATCTTGTTCCCTGTTTTGAGATTCAATTTGTGTATTGGATATAAATTATAAAGTCTAAACCTTTGGCATTTCCATCGCCCAAAATGGTGACTTTGTCTCTAGGAGGAGAAGTGAGACCGGGCTCGAACTGAACCAATGTATGTTGGAGGTGGGCCTAGCACCCCCAATTAGTTAGGCCCATCTTAGGAAAGGCCGTTCTTCGGTGCGGTCACCGGACTGAATACCACCGACCTGCAAGACCACTCTTCAGCTCGGTAGCCGACTTGAAAGCAACGTACCCCGGGCCCGCGCTGATGCCCCGCCAGAGCAGGAAGTGTCAGAAGAGTAGGCGCGTGGGAGTTGGTAAGGCAGTACCCTACCCGCGTAGGGACGTGCCTTCGACCCGACGTCCCACCAACCCTGCAGAGCTGACAAGGGCAGGAGGGAGCAGGTGGAGCAGAGTTGGTAGAACAGTGCATTGCTCTGCAACACGCCACGCCGAGCTCATCATGACCTCTCTCCTCGAAAGCCGGGACACGCCTCCTAGGCCACCTTACCCGCAAAAGAGGCCGTAGACGACACGTGGCCCGAGATCCCGGGGAGCAGGAAGCCGACCCCGACTATATATACCCCTCATATGTCATTAATGAGGGGGACTCTGATTTTTACTCTCTCACCTACCACAAGTTACCCGACCTCTCTATCTTTGTAACGAGACAACGCTTTAGAACGCCGAACTGGACGTCCTTCGGAACCAGTTCGTAATTCAAAAGCGTTTACTTCTCTTTCATCAATAAAACGAAACACGGCCCCGGCCTACTCATATTTCTCCCGACCTGTCTTAATTGTGGTTAAATTGCTCTATTAACGAAAATCTCACCTCCCGTCTCCTAATCATTCTTTAAACACACTTAGTGATCCGTGGGATTAACAATTGGCGCTAGAAGGAGGGGGAGATTCTTCTACACGCAAGGAGCAGTTCAACCACCGCCACAACCGAAGCAACGATGGCAATTCCGACCCCAAGAGTGTTGTCAGACCAGGACACTCCGGCCCAAACAACGGCCCAGGCCCCGACAACGGCCCCGCCAACGACTCGAACGACGGCGACCATTCCGTCGTCAGCCCGAGCAGCTGCCAACCAGGCGATTCCCCGAGAGCAATTCTCCAGGGCCCCGCCCCCGGCTTCAGCACCCGCTCATTCCGACGGCTCCGCCGCCCACAACGCGCCACGAGCATCGGAAGACCAGCCCACGCCGTCCGTCGTGATGCAGACCCTGCTCGCCCGGATCGATGAGCTAACGCGAGCCACCGACCAACGGTTCGCCACGTTAGGGGCCTCCCGTGACCGGTCGGACAATGTCGGGTACCCCGACGTCCATCCCAGAGAACCGGTCTCTCGGGAAGAAACCCCCCGCTTCCGGACAAGCCGACCGAGCGACTCGCCGTCTGGATCTGAAGGGCCGGACGGACGTTTCGCCCCGGCCGTAGGAAGCCACCCGGGCGACGAAGCCCACCATCTCCGATCCAGCGCGGAGCGCTCAGAGACGCGGAGTTCGAGGCTATGAAGGAGACCATCCGTGCGATGTCCTCCAAAATCCACCAAGCCACCAGCGCGGCCCCGGAAATCGATCGCGTCCTCAGAGAGACGCAGAACACGCCGTTCACCCGCCGGATCGCCTCCGTCCCACTCCAGCACCTCGGAAAGCTCAAGCTACAGCCCTACGCGGGCACCACCGACCCGGCCCAGTATCTTACGGCGTTCACCCTCGCCATGGGCCGCGCCCACTTCTCACCAGACGAGCGCGAAGCCGCTCACTGCCAGCTTTTCGTGGAGAACCTCACCGGCCCGGCCCTCACGTGGTTCTCTCGGCTAAAGACGCACTCCATCGACAGCTTCAGGGACCTGTCGACCACCTTCCTCGAGCATTACTCCATCTACATCCGCCAGTCCGCATCCAGCGCGGACCTCTGGGCAATGAACCAGGGAGCAAAGGAGTCGCTCAGGTCCTTCATCGAGCGCTTCAAGGCCACGGCCTCCCAGAGCAACGTGACTGACGAGTCAGCGCTCCCCGCTCTGAGAAAGGGACTGCGGGCCGATTCGGCCTTCAAAGACGACATGAAGCTTAACAGGCCGCGCTCGCTGGAAGACGCCTTGCACCGCGCTGGACTCTTCGTCGAGCTCGAGGAGGAGAAGGCGGCTGAGTCGAGAAACAGCACCCCTCACAAGGCCCCGGTCCCAAAGGAGCGGCCTCAGGAAAGGTACCAGGAGCCTCGTCAACACTACGATGACGAGTACCAGCGCAGCAAGGGAAAGCAGGCCGCCGCATTCCTGGTCAGCGGACCGCCCTCCGGCCCCCGTCTGCGCGGTCCCATATTTCCCACCGGCCCCGCGTCAGGGTTGCCTTGGAACAAATACGTACGGGATCCCCACCAGCAGGATCGGCGTCCCGACGAGCCGAGCGATAGGGAGTTCCGACCAGATGAGCCATACGACAGGACGGCCTTCTGCGACTTCCACCGGCGAAAGGGGCATCCGACCTCTCACTGCCGCGCCCTCCAAGAGGTCCTGCTGAAACAATTTCAGCGGGGAGAAATCAGCGTCCCAGAGCGGCTGCGACCGCATGCTCGGGACGGCGATCACGATCAACCCCGCGACAACCAAGATCGCGAGGATAACCGGGCTAGGCCCTACCACCGCGCCCAGAACGACGACCGGCGGCGACGATCTCCCTCGCGAGACCGGGAAACAGGTAGATCGCCTCCCCCGGCCCGCACTCTGATAGGGATGATCATGGGAGGCCTCCTCTCGTGTAACGACTCAGTGCGGTCCATCAAGCGTCACGAGAGGAGGACCGACGCATCCCTGAAGTGGCACTCCGGGCCGGAGATCGACGCCCAGGACACGAGCAAGAGGGGGATATGTTTCACTGAGGCCGATGCGGCCGGGGTCCACCAGCCCCACAACGACCCCCTCGTCGTACAAGTCCGCGTAGCCGACTGCGACGTTAACCGAGTCCTCGTCGATACGGGCAGCTCGGTCGACCTGAACCTGAACGGGGTCGAGATCGAGCCGCACTCCATCCCGCTAACCGGCTTCGCCGGGGACACCGTCAACGGAATCGGCACCATCGAATTGCCGGTCTACGTAGGTCGGGTGACGAAAATCGTCAAGTTCGTGGTCTTCGACACCACCCCGATCTACAACATCATCCTTGGAACCCCCTGGCTGCACTCGATGAAGGCGGTCACGTCGACGTACCATCAGTGCCTCAAGTTCCCCAACCAGGCCGGCACATACACTCTTAGGAGTAACCAGAGGGTCTCCCGCGCCTGCTTCGCCATCGAGCACAAGCTGCGCCGCGCCGCGCCGGCCTTCTTGGCCATCAATGCGCTTCAGCCCGGCGAGCTCGGCGCCCAGGACCTCCCCGGGCGGGACCTTGTCACCCAGGTCAACATCGACCCACGCGACCCCGCCCGCTGCGTCGGCATCGGCACCGACCTCGACGAGAGCATCAAGCAAGAGCTGGTCGAGTTCCTAGGGCAGAACGTCTCCACCTTCGCCTGGTCAACTGGCGACATGCCCGGCATTGACCCGAACACGTGCAGCCACGAGCTCAACGTGGATCCAACCTGCAGGCCGGTCAAGCAGAAGCGGCGGAAGCTTGGCCCGGAGCGCGCCCAAGCGGTCAATGATGAGGTAGAGAGGCTCACCGCGGCCGGCTCGATCACCGAGGTGAGATACCCGGACTGGTTAGCCAACCCAGTGGTAGTCAAGAAGAAGAGCGGAAAATGGAGGGTCTGCGTGGATTTCACCGACCTCAATAAGGCATGCCCTAAGGACAGCTTCCCCCTCCCCCGAATCGACCAGGTCGTCGAAGTTACCGCGGGAAACGAGCTACTCTCCTTCATGGATGCCTTCTCGGGGTATAACCAAATCCCCATGCACCCCGATTATCAGGAGAAGACCGCGTTCATCACGGACCGAGGCATTTACTGCTACAAGGTAATGCCCTTCGGACTAAAAAACGCCGGGGCCACCTACCAACGGCTCGTCAACCGGATGTTCGCCGACCAAATATGCCGCACTATGGAAGTATACATAGATGACATGCTGGTGAAGTCTCTGGTGGCAACCGACCACGTCACTCACCTCCGGTCCTGCTTCCGAACGCTGAACGAATACAACATGAAGCTGAACCCGGCCAAGTGTTCCTTCGGCGTCACATCGGGCGAATTCCTCGGGTACATCATCACCCAGCGCGGGATCGAGGCCGACCCCAAGCAGATCCGAGCTATCATCGAGCTCAAATCCCCGGAGAGCACGCGTCAAGTACAACGACTCACCGGGAGAATCGCCGCACTGAACCGGTTCATCTCCCGCTCTACCGACAAATGCCTCCCGTTCTACCAGCTGCTCCGGGCTAACAAGCGGTTCGAGTGGGACGACAAATGCGAGGATGCCCTCCGACAGCTGAAGGAGTACATATCCACTCCTCCCGTCCTGTCCAAGCCAGAAGAAGGCGAAACCCTCTACCTCTATATCGCCATCTCCGCGTCAGCGGTCAGCGGAGTGCTGGTACGGGAAGACCGAGGCGATCAGAGACCCATCTCCTACATCAGCAAATCCCTTGACGACGCGGAGAGCAGGTACCCGACTCTGGAGAAGCTCGCCTTGGCAGTGGTCGTCGCAGCTAGAAAGCTTCGGCCTTACTTTCAATCCCATGCGATTGCCGTCCTAAGCACCTACCCCCTCAGAACCATCCTCCACAGCCCGAGCCGATCGGGCCGGATAATGAAGTGGGCCGTTGAGCTGAGCGAGTATGAAATCGAGTACCGAGGTCGGACCGCGATCAAATCTCAGGCCCTGGCCGATTTCCTAGTCGAGTTGGCACCCGAGCAGGCAGTCAGCGAAGTGCCCGAGGTGTGGACTCTGCATGTCGACGGATCGGCTTCCAAGCACGGGTCCGGCGTTGGCATACGCCTCGAAACCCCAACCAAGGAGATCCTCGAGCAGTCTTTCCGCCTGGCCTTCCCGGCATCAAACAACGAGGCAGAATAAGAAGCTCTGATCGCCGGCCTGCGCCTAGCAAAGGAGGTCGGCGCGAAGAAAATCCGAGCTTACTGCGACTCCCAGCTCGTCGCCAATCAATTCAGCGGAGAGTACGAGGCCAAGAGCGATCGCATGGACGCTTACCTCAAGGTGACCCAAGGCTTAGCCGCAGACTTTTCCGAGTTCACCCTGACGAAGATTCCCCGAGGCGATAACACTTTCGCAGACGCTCTCGCCGCACTGGCCTCCACCTCGGCCCCAGCCCAGCAACGGGTGATCCCGGTCGAGAGCATCGACTTCCCTAGCATCGAGCTGCCAAAAGGGGCCTACTTGATCAACCCCCAGGCCGCGGACCCTGACGAAGACGCACCGCCTCCCGAAGCTCTACCGCCGCCCCCGGCCGAGCCCGAGCTGCCAGACTGGCGAGTCGACCTACTGCTATACATCCCAGACGGCATTCACCCCCCAGACCGATGGGCCGCCCGGCGGCTAAGAAAGAAGTGTGCCCAATATACGATGCTGGACGGCAATCTGTTCCGATGGAGCGCTTCGGGAACCCTGCTCGCCTGCCTCCACGGGCAGGAAACCATCGACGTTATGAAGGAAATGCACGAAGGCGCCGACGAAAACCATTCCGGTGGCCGGGCTCTCGCCCTGAGAATACGGAACCAAGGCCACTACTGGCCGACAATGCTCCAAGACTGCGGAAAATTCGCAGCCCGGTGCTAGAAGTGCCAGCGCCACGGTCCCCTCATTCACTGTCCAACCGAGCTCCTCGCCACTGCGGTGGCACCCTACCCCTTCATGCGATGGGCCATGGACATAGTCGGGCCCCTTCCCCGATCTCGCCAAAAGCGCTTCCTCTTAGTCATGACCGACTACTTCACCAAATGGGTCGAGGCCGAATCATACGCCAAGATCAAGGCAGAGGACGTCCGAAAGTTCGTCTGGAAGTTCATCATCTGCCGGCACGGGCTCCCGTACGAGATCGTCACCGACAACGGTGCCCAGTTCACATCGGCCCTCTTCGAAGACTTCTGCGCGAAGTGGAAAATCAGACTAAGTAAGTCCACTCCGAGGTACCCCCAGGGGAACGGACAAGCCGAGGCCACCAACAAGACCATCCTCGACGGCCTGAAAAAGCGACTAGATAACAAGAAAGGGTCCTGGGCCGACGAGCTCGATGGAGTCCTCTGGTCCCACCGCACAACACCAAGGACATCGACTGGCCGAACACCGTTCAACCTCTCCCACGGCATGGAAGCAATGGCCCCATCCGAAGTCGGGCTCCCCACTCCTCGCCGCGCTATGCTCACCCAGCAAGCCGCACTGAACAACGCCATCCTACTCAGCGAGCTGGATTTCCTTGAAGAGCAGCGGGACCATTCCCTACTCCGAATCCAGAACTACCAGCAGCTCGCCTCCAAATATTACAACAAGAAGGTTCGAGGCCGGTTCTTCGCCGAGGGCGACCTGGTCCTCCGCAAGGTCTTCGAAAACACCGCCGAACTAAACGCATGCAAGCTCGGTGCCAATTGGGAGGGCCCCTACCTTATCTCCAAGGTCGTAAAACCCGGCGTCTACGAGCTAGTCACGATGAGCGGCGACGCCATCCCGCGCTCATGGAACTCGATCAACCTCAAGCGCTTCTACTATTAAGCCCCCGGGCTCCATTCCGCTCTCCGCTTTTGTAAACAATCGAACTACGACTGGCTTGATCCCTTATACTAAAGGGTACGTAGGCAACCCCTAACCAGGGCTCAGCTATCAACCTAATAAAACCTTTTTTACAAAGGAAGACGCTCCCGAGCTCCAAACGCTCGCACTACAAAAAAAAAAAAAAACAAGCCGAGCTCCAAACGCTCGCACTACAAAAAAAAAAAAAAAAAACAAGCCGAGCTCCAAACGCCCGCATTACAAAAAAAAAAAAAAACAAGCCGGGCTCCAAAGCCGGGCCGGGCCCCAGGGCCCGCACCTCTACTAGACACACAAGCATTAAGTGTCTCTAAAGCCGGGCTCGCTACCCGCACCAAAAAAACAAGGTACACAAGCATTAAGTGCCTTAAGCCGAGATTACCTCGCACCCAATACAAGAGCACGGTCCACGACCTGCTTACTTGACAGAGTACGGTCTACGACCTACTCTACCAATCAAAAAAGCCTCGAAATTGCACTTATACAAAAAAAAAAAAGAGAGGGCCAACGGCCTCGATATTATTAAAAAGGGCCCACGGCCTAGTCATTACAACAGCCTCGAAATGACACTTATACAAAAAAAAAAAAAAAAAGAGGGCCAACGGCCTCGATATTATTAAAAAGGGCCCACGGCCTAGTCATTACAACAGCCTCGAAACGGCACTTACAAAGAAGAAAAAAAGGGCCCACGGCCTAGTCATTACAACAGCCTCGAAACGGCACTTACAAAGAAGAAAGAAAGGGCCAACGGCCTTGTCATCATTAAAAGGGCCCACGGCCTAGTCATTACATAAACGGCCTACGGCCCAGTCCTTACAAAAAGAAACGGCCTACGGCCCAGTCTCTACAAAAAGAAGAAAACAAAAAGGAAAAAGTTTTTACAAGGCCGCATCGGCCGGTCGGTCTTCACTCCCGTCAGCACGGGTACCATCAAAATCAGCCGGGGCCACCATCCTCGCGTTGGTCCCGTACTCACAAAGGAAGGGCTGCCCAGACCCCTATTCCCCAACCACGGCTCCACCGGGTGGCACGTCGGTTCCGGTCTCACCGGACGGCGCGTCCGTACCGGCCTCAACGGCAGACAGGACCGAGGGATCTGCTTGCTCAATCCCAGCAGCTTCGGGGACTCCCTCGTCAGCAGACGGGATCGAGGGATCTGCTTGGACGGTCTCAGCGACCGCAAGAACGTCCTCAGCAGCCGGCGGAGCCTCCAGGGTCAGATCCACCACGGGGGTGCTAGAGGGAGCGAAGGGTATAATGTGCTCAAGCAAAACGCCGTGAGCACGGTCCAGAGGGATTTCCAGATCCTCCGGGGTCAAATCCGGAAAGTCCATCCCGTCCAGTACGGCACCGAATGCCGCCTCGTCCTCGTCCAGCTTCTGATACCGGTAGAACGGTACCGACACCCCGTCCTCTGCTTCCATCCTCTTGAGGCAGGCCTTTACGCCGGTCACCTGGCTGTACAGAAGGTGAGGCTCTAAGGCCCGGCGGCGCCCGTCCAGGTGGGCGCGGATCTTCTCCATCTTCGCGGACCACTTCCGGTTCCGCGCGTCCCACCGGGCTGACACCCGATCGCTCTCCGCAGCCACGGCCACCTTCGCCCGGCCTATGGCGGATTCCAGCCCCTTCACCCTCGAGCGGAGTGTCTCCCGCTCCCCCTTCAGGAGCCCGTTCTCTTCCTCGAGCCCCGACGCCCGATCCCACCCAGCTGCAGCACGGTCCCTTTCGGCCTCTAGTGCAGACTGCAGACTGGCCACCTCGACCGCCCGGGCTCTTAACCGCACCGCCTCCTCTTCCAGCGCCGCAGATCGGGCCTTCTCATCTCTCAGCTCCTTCTCGAGCCCGTGGAGACGGGTAGACTGGATATGCGAGCTGGACTCCCGGCACCCCTGGAAGAAGTTAATCGAGGCGGCCTGCTCGGCGAGCCTTTTCTCATAGGCCTCCGCCAGAAAGGCACTAAGGGCCATCGTCTGCATTAAACAAGTTGTTAACAAAGACGCGGAACAAGTCTAGCTAAAAGCAGTTAGACCAGAGCAGAAGCTTACCCGAGCTGCGGATCGCGCCACCTGACGGAAGGTGTCGGACTCCGCCATCTCCAGCGGGACGAAGCGCGGGTACCTCTGCCCGAACATCATGGCCTGCGCCAGCTCGGCGCACTCGTCCTGATCGACGATTACCTGGTTGCTTCCATCCCCGGGGGTAAAGGAGAAGCTGTAGTCCCGAGGCCCATCGTCGGAACCTCCCGAGGCGCCGCCCACTTTGACGCTGCGACCCTCGGCCTCCTGCACAGCAGCAGGATCCTCCACGACGACGATCGTCTCGCCGACCCCATCGCCCCCTTGGGCCCGGGTCTCATCGACCCCCCCTGCCGGCACGACGGCCACAGGCACCTCGGGCTCCGGCCCGGGCAGTGTAGGCCGGATGACCTCCCGACCTCCGGAAGAGGACTCTCCCGTCCTCCTCTTCTTTCTGCCGGTCTCCCCACCAGCAGCCCGATCTTCCCTCCTCTTCAGGGGAGTCGCCGCGGAGGAATCCCCCGCAACCCGTGGTGCCGGGTCTTGCCTGACCGGCACCTCGGGTATCGGCGGCGGCGATGCAATAAACGAGTCCGCGTACTGCGGATTGGCAAACCTTGCTCTACCTGCGAAGGAAGAACCGTTAGTTCGGCAAAAAAAAAAAACCACCTCCGGTCATTGCAGCTTCGATTCTCGCAACGGTGAAGGACTTCCACTCTCTCCGACGCACTGTCCTGAGCGCGGCAAGTAGACCTGCGTAGTCCGGTAGCTTGAATCTGGAGGAGTGAGGGCCTGAAGAGCAAGACAAAAAAAAAAATCATCAGTCAGACAACCAAAGAGGAGAAGTCAGCTCGACCTGCAAATCCCTACCCGGGGAAAAATTCCAATCCCGGGTGTATCTCGCCAACGGATCAAGCCCAGCCACGGCGGTAGCCCGGACATAGAAGTAGCTGCGAGACCAGTCCTCGACCTTCGACAGCTTGCTCGCCCTAGACCCCGAGCTGGGTGCCTCCAGAACGTTCGCCGCGGGCTTGAAAGCGGCATTGAAGGTCCCAGGAATCCCGGGGTTTGCCTTCTGCTGGGTGAACGCCTCGAACATAGGCAACGTCACCTCCATGTCGCATTCGTGCCCCAAGGTCAGCAGCACGATCTTCCCCTGGACCGTGGACGGGCAGACCTGCGAGAAGGCCAAGCCCCGCGCCCGGCAATACTGGACGAACAGCTCGGGGAGAGGAAGGCGCAAGCCGCACTTCTGGAAGAACGACTCGTACAAGCAGACGAAGCCCGGCCGAGGAGTCCACGGGCGCTCCTCCGCCCTGGGTACCCTGAGCTCAGCGCCGGCGGAAAAACCACACAGATTCCCCAGGAGGGTCACCGACTCCGCTGTGCTCCAGGTCGGTGACCCTCCCTGCTCGTAGGGGACCAGGGGGGACCTCACCCTGGCCACTCGAGCTCCGCCTCCACGGCCGCCCTGACGACCACCACGGTCGCCCAGATGCCCGGTTCTACCCTCAGCTTGGCCAACACCGCGACCGCCAGAGGATCTAACCACCGTCTTCGGCCGGAGATGGGTCCCCGGGAGCAACGGGGCGGCCCCCGAAGTCGAGGGGGCCAACTGTTCCCCACTGTCTGCCCCTCGTCGCGGAGAAGAGGCATGTTCGGAATCACCGGAGGAGGAACTCGGAGAATCGTTACCGCCACCACGGGACGCCGATTCTTCGCTCGACTCAACTCTGATACCGTCTAACATCGGAGCCATTGCACGGAGAGGAGGAAATCGAAAAGACAGGAAGAAAGTAGGAAGAGAAGGAGGAAATCGGAGAAAGGAGGTTACCTTAAGAGTATGCGCAGAAGGTTTTAACAGTAGGAGGAAGAAGGTTTAAATAGAGGAAGGGGGACAGTGAAGCGACGCCTGGACGCGTGTCAAAAGAAGCACGGCTGCCCAAAAAACCTAATGATGACGACTCCTCGATCTCCCACGCCAAAAAGCAGGGGGTGCCTCGATAACCACGAAGCGTCTGTCACACGCCGCGCGTGGGCATCTCGCGCGAAAAACGAGGCAACCTTTCGATCCCCCGCGTGGCGGATACGCGCCAACCTCCTACGGATTTTTCGGAAAAGGCAAACACAGTTGAGCACGGAAAAACCGTCCTAAGATGCGCCGAACTAACATTAGATCAACTTCGGCACGCTCACTTCGCCTCGCGACACCGAACTGGGGGAGGGCCTATTGTTGGAGGTGGGCCTAGCACCCCCAATTAGTTAGGCCCATCTTAGGAAAGGCCGTTTGATATGCTCAATTTAATACCCTAAAGTACTAAAGCAGTTGTAATAGTATAGCTAGGGGTCGAACCACAGAAGACTCACAGAAACGCACAATAGATTCTATAGTGTCGAATTACGCTAAGCCAAACAGTTGTAATTAAAAGCAGTGCAGAAATTAAAGGAGTTGTAAATCAATTGAGAAATATAGGCTCAGGGTTTTTCTCAGAAAATCAGTGAATGCAGACTAACTAACTAACAGGATTCAGATTTAGCGCAGTTCTTGAACTCAAATCACTAAAATATAGCTAACCAACTCTCGTTGCGAAAACTATCTAAATCTAAATCCTAGGAATTCCAAATCTCTTTGCGAATCCTAAATTCTAAATCAGCTTTAATATCAGGTTTGATATGTTCACAAATCAATTAAACCAAATCTCTTTGCGAATAATCAATTTGCTCACCTAGGTTCTATCAGGTAATTAATCGCACTCTCGTGCCTAATCAATTATCCTAAGATCTAAGTTCCAGATTCGTCAACCTAGAATTAGCTATGAACACAACCTAAGCGAAGAACTATAATTCAGATGGTGAATCCTAAAAGATATTTAACCTAGCATTCAAAGAAATCCTTTATGAGAAAACCCTAAACCTAAAGTGGATCTACTCAGACATGGCAATTGAATCAAAAGACATGTTTGAATAAATCATCAATAGAATAGAAAGAAGGGTTTAGAGATCTGATCTCGGACGAAGGGAGATTCAGACTTGTCTCTCTAAAACCAAAGTAAAATCAAACTATAGAATAAAGCCTAAAAAGGCATGAAAAGGCATAGCCTAAACAATGGCTGTAAAATCCTATTTATAACCTAAAACACGAATTGGGGTCTTCTTGTAATTATCCAAGTCTTCTGGGCACTTTTTGCAATTCTTCAAACTTCATTAAGTCGCGACTTTGAAATCTGCTTCGATGGGTATCGATCGATACCAGGGGGTATCGATCGATGCTAGGTGCTCAGATCGGGCTCTTAGTCATCAGACTTCAGTCTCGCTCCAGAATGCTCCAGAAAAGCTCCAATAATTCCAATTAAGCTCCAGACGTACCTAAACCTGTAAAAGACTCTAAAAGACTCCAAAACACAAGAAAAGACTCTATAAAAGGACTTATATCATGGCCTAAATAGGGTAAAAACCATGATATATCAACTCCCCCAGACTTAGCCTTTTGCTTGCCCTCAAGCAAATAGAAGACTAAACCAGAAAAAGAGGTTTGAAAACTTAGAGACTCACCTGTTCCTGAACCATCGAAATGACCCTTCTCCAAGTACCCAAATGTCACCAAATCAGCTTTCGATCTAACCACCATGTACTTCTCCGTAGACATTCGTAGCTTTTCCAGACTCCACACATTATCCCACAGCATTGTTCAAGTAAAACCTTCATCGCCAGTTTCATCTCTGCAGCTAATATTTAAGAACCTTCTAGACTCTTTACCAGACAATATCTTGACAAAGGAACCACCCTTTTTCACACTTTTTGTATCAATTTCTCTCCCCCAGACTTATTTCTTATTATCTTCTTATTATTATTATTTTTTTTTCTTTTCTTTTCAGCTTTGCACATACATATCAAGGTATGAGACGCGAGTACTGATGGTGTTTGCCACCAAATCCCCGGTTCTTCCCTCTCAATGTATCAAAGGATGTAGGCGAATAATGGCATCATAGGAAAATCCTAGCCTCGCTTCCAATCCTTTGTGTGATCATCCCCTCTTAAGTAGAATAATGGGATCGCTGGAAATTTTCCTAACCCTCTACTCAGAAGAAAATCATTTCAATCTTTTATGCTCTTATCTATCAACTTATTTCAGGGGAGAGAGATACCATAATTCTAAACACACGGGTTCCTTTATCAGATATGAATGATGAATCAAGCTCTTTAACTACTAACCACATTGATGAAGTGCAAAAATTTGGCTCAGGCTTCAGAAGAACTCTGCTGGAGACATGGATGTTTTCTAGTCAACTGGTCAGCCTTTGGATTTTTCATTAGTCGATCTAGGACTGATCCTGTAACACTGTGCACTCAAAAACAAAATCAAATCAATAGGTTCAAGCACAAGATCATCATCTCCAACAAATTTTGACTCAATAAAACAGTTTTGACTCGATAAAACGACTGACTCTAAGAAAAACGAAAACAATGTCAGCAGACACCTCCCCCAGACTTGAACAACACTGTCCTCAGTGTTATCTAGCCTAGAGTCAGTGAAAGAAACAAAAGAAAAGGATAGAATGAAGAGAAACAAGAAATTACCGTTCTGGAACAGTCGGTGTCGATCGACACACGGCATGGTATCGATCGATACCATGCTTAGATCGACTTTGTGAATTTTCATCCGCGATTGGTGTCGATCGATACCATAGGGGTATCGATCGATGCTTAGGCGATTTCGAGTTGCTCCTTGTTCATCCTGACACAGACTCAAAACAAACGAAAATAAAAAGAAAAACGAATCAAAAACAGACTCACCAGTGGGTTGCCTCCCACCAAGCGCTCGTTTAACGTCAATAGCTTGACTGTAACGCCCTTCAGGCTGGATAAGAATGAGAGCTTGCATCAAAACAGGCTCCATCACTTGACATTACTAGCTTCAGCGTTCTGCTTAGCATGCTGTCCACAAACTCCTGCCCTTTCTCTTTCAGCTCAGAAGTGAGAAGGACTCTTGCCTTAGAGAATGGCTTCAAGGCTCCCTTGCATTTGACCTTGTAATCAATCGAATTCCCATCACACTTCTGAGGAATCAAAGTGACATGGGGATTCTCGACCTTTTTGTTCTTGGCTTTCTTCTTCTTTGTTGCCTTAGTCTTCTTCTTGGGGATGTTGGGTGGTTCACCTGGAATATCTGCGACAGTAGGCTCATCAGGAGGCTCTTCCAGAAGATCAATTGCTAGCGACTCTCCTGTGATAACCTTGATGCTAGATGCACGTGTGGGAATACTCCTAGGTGGAATGACATCATAGTAGACATCACCGTCAATGTAAGAGAAAGATAGTTTCTTATTAGGTGTGTCTATGATCGCGCCTGCAGTAGCCATGAACGGTCGTCCCAGGAGTATAGGCATACGAGATATCGCACCCATCTCCACAACCTGAAAATCAGTAGGCACCAGACAGTCTCCTACTTGGACTAGCAAACCATGGATAGTACCGTGTGGAAGCGAGGTGGAGTTGTTCGCGAATGTGATAGATGCCTCTGGTGATTGAATATCAGCTCCTAACCGCTCTGCAATTGCCCTTGAGATGACGTTGACACTAGCCCCTGAGTCGACAAGAGACTCTTTGAAATTAACTCCTGAGATGGAGCATGGAACTGCGAATTTCCCTGGGTCTTCCCTCTGTGTCAATTTCCGCGGTTGTAGTGAATTGCGAACTCTTTCTCCTATCACCTCACGTGATTTCTTGGCTTCTGGTTCTTTCTGCGAGTGGTATCGATCGATACCAGGTAGGGTATCGATCGACGCCATGCGATTTGAATCGTTTCTGACAGGTACATCTTCATCAGAAAGAAGCTCCACGTTCGGGTTATCCAGCATATACTGTAGTTTAGCAATCTCCCATTCCTCCCTTGTCAGCTTAGGAACCATAGGATAAGGCATCCTGGTTACATACACTCGTTCTGCAACGACCTTAGGCACCACAGTAGAACTCTCGGTTGTCTCCTCAGAAATCACCTTAGTATCGACCGATACCAATGGGGTATCGATCGATACACGGGTGATTGAATCCATTCTTGCAGACGTCTGGGCTGGTATCGATCGATACTGGGGAGTATCGATCGATGCTTGTGCGATTTCAGGAATGGCTTCGAGATTTTCTGCACGTAAGCTGATGGCATTGACGTGTGCATTGTGTGATTGAACCGCCTTTCCCTTGGAATTTGCTGCAGTCTGAGCTACTTGCGTCTCCAGCATCCTGTGGCTCGTATTTAGTGCCTCGATCCTTCCACTCAAATCGGTGTACATGGTGTCCATCTTACCATTGAAGGTGGCTGTCATCTTCTCCTGCCCTTGAACCAGGTGTTCAAGCATAGCCTCAATCTTACTCTCAGGAGCTTTGGGTGGTGGGGATTGGTACCCTCCTTGCTGAGAATTGTTGGTGAAGTTTCGATTGGAGTTGTATCCGAATCGCTGACCCTGAAAACCAGAACCACCAATGTAGTTAACATCTTCCACTTCATTCTCAGCAGCGAAGTGGACGGCCTTTGTTGTCTTTCCCAGCAGAAGACTGTGCATAGAATCCAGCTGAGCCTTCACTTCAGCGATCTGCGACCCATCCTGATTACCAGCCAGCCTCTTGCGCTCGAAATCTGCGCTCTTGGTGCTACTACTAGAGGCAAAGTTCTCGATCAACACAATAGCATCCTCAGGATATCTGGTGTTGAAATTACCATTGCTCGAAGAGTCCAGACCCATCTGATATCTCCAATCTACTCCTCTGAAGAAGATACCCAGCAGCTGCACATCAGAGTATCCATGATGTGGACAATCTCGCTGGTACGATCTGAATCTTGTCCAAGCAGCCTTGAACGCCTCAGTAGGTCCTTGAGAAAATTGGGAGATTTTATTTCTCAGATCTTCAGATCTTCCATCATCGTAGAAGTTAATCAGGAAGGCTCTCTTGGTGTCCTCCCAATTAGTTAGCGATCCAGGAGATAGCTGCCTCAGCCAGTAAGTAGCTTCTCCACCTAGAGAATAGGGGAAAAGCTTGCAGAAGAGATAGTCGTAGGACACTCCATTGCTCTTAATGCTAGTGACCAAGTCCTCGAACCTCTCTACATGGTCCATTGGATGTTCATGAGGAAGACCATGAAAGAGATGCTGTCCCACTAGAGTGAAGTAAGCAGGCTTCAGCTCAAAGTCATTCCTCTCAAACGCAGGAGGACGAATTGCTGAACGATTGGCGAAAAACTGCTCTGGCCTGTTGTACTCACCAATCGTTCTTCCACGATTAACCACAGCATTCCCTGTGTTGGTGCGCCCAGCTGGCGCGACAATCTCAACAACCGCAGCAGGGACAACGATGTTACCAGCTTCATCAAGTCGTTGCCCTCTCTCATTACACACGTGACCCTCTTGGTCTCTCAGAATTCCAGCTTCATCAGCTCTTAAAACCACTGGGTTGTTCATCCCTGATGTTTGCTTGGTCTTTCTGTTTGTGCGTTCCACAAACGCTAGCTGTTCCAATGACAGTTCAACTAGCTGTGTGCTCTTGTTGCTCCTGGTTTCACGAACAAGCATACACCTGCAAACAAAACACTAGGCAAAGCACGTAAGTAACCAGAAAAATACGTTGAGTATCGATCGATACCAAGTGGTGTCGACCGATACCAACAAAAGAAGACGACGAGTATCGACCGATACTACAGAGTATCGATCGATACCGTCGAACTTAGTCGAAATTCTAAACTAAAATCTAATGGCGAATTGAGTCCCCGGCAACGGCGCCAAAATTGATATGCTCAATTTAATACCCTAAAGTACTAAAGCAGTTGTAATAGTATAGCTAGGGGTCGAACCACAGAAGACTCACAGAAACGCACAATAGATTCTATAGTGTCGAATTACGCTAAGCCAAACAGTTGTAATTAAAAGCAGTGCAGAAATTAAAGGAGTTGTAAATCAATTGAGAAATATAGGCTCAGGGTTTTTCTCAGGAAATCAGTGAATGCAGACTAACTAACTAACAGGATTCAGATTTAGCGCAGTTCTTGAACTCAAATCACTAAAATATAGCTAACCAACTCTCGTTGCGAAAACTATCTAAATCTAAATCCTAGGAATTCCAAATCTCTTTGCGAATCCTAAATTCTAAATCAGCTTTAATATCAGGTTTGATATGTTCACAAATCAATTAAACCAAATCTCTTTGCGAATAATCAATTTGCTCACCTAGGTTCTATCAGGTAATTAATCGCACTCTCGTGCCTAATCAATTATCCTAAGATCTAAGTTCCAGATTCGTCAACCTAGAATTAGCTATGAACACAACCTAAGCGAAGAACTATAATTCAGATGGTGAATCCTAAAAGATATTTAACCTAGCATTCAAAGAAATCCTTTATGAGAAAACCCTAAACCTAAAGTGGATCTACTCAGACATGGCAATTGAATCAAAAGACATGTTTGAATAAATCATCAATAGAATAGAAAGAAGGGTTTAGAGATCTGATCTCGGACGAAGGGAGATTCAGACTTGTCTCTCTAAAACCAAAGTAAAATCAAACTATAGAATAAAGCCTAAAAAGGCATGAAAAGGCATAGCCTAAACAATGGCTGTAAAATCCTATTTATAACCTAAAACACGAATTGGGGTCTTCTTGTAATTATCCAAGTCTTCTGGGCACTTTTTGCAATTCTTCAAACTTCATTAAGTCGCGACTTTGAAATCTGCTTCGATGGGTATCGATCGATACCAGGGGGTATCGATCGATGCTAGGTGCTCAGATCGGGCTCTTAGTCATCAGACTTCAGTCTCGCTCCAGAATGCTCCAGAAAAGCTCCAATAATTCCAATTAAGCTCCAGACGTACCTAAACCTGTAAAAGACTCTAAAAGACTCCAAAACACAAGAAAAGACTCTATAAAAGGACTTATATCATGGCCTAAATAGGGTAAAAACCATGATATATCACCGTTCTTCGGTGCGGTCACCGGACTGAATACCACCGACCTGCAAGACCACTCTTCAGCTCGGTAGCCGACCTGAAAGCAACGTACCCCGGGCCCGCGCTGATGCCTCGCCAGAGCAGGAAGTGTCAGAAGAGTAGGCGCGTGGGAGTTGGTAAGGCAGTACCCTACCCGCGTAGGGACGTGCCTTCGACCCGACGTCCCACCAACCCTGCAGAGCTGACAAGGGCAGGAGGGAGCAGGTGGAGCAGAGTTGGTAAAACAGTGCATTGCTCTGCAACACGCCACGCCGAGCTCATCATGACCTCTCTCCTCGAAAGCCGGGACACGCCTCCTAGGCCACCTTACCCGCAAAAGAGGCCGTAGACGACACGTGGCCCGAGATCCCGGGGAGCAGGAAGCCGACCCCGACTATATATACCCCTCATATGTCATTAATGAGGGGGACTCTGATTTTTACTCTCTCACCTACCACAAGTTACCCGACCTCTCTATCTTTGTAACGAGACAACGCTTTAGAACGCCGAACTAGACGTCCTTCGGAACCAGTTCGTAATTCAAAAGCGTTTACTTCTCTTTCATCAATAAAACGAAACACGGCCCCCGGCCTACTCATATTTCTCCCGACCTGTCTTAATTGTGGTTAAATTGCTCTATTAACGAAAATCTCACCTCCCGTCTCCTAATCATTCTTTAAACACACTTAGTGATCCGTGGGATTAACAATGTAGGCAAGTAGTAACCGGCAAAGCAGTTGTTAACAACGTAAGTGTATGGTATCCCTTGTGCTTCTATGGCTCTCCTGATCTGAATCTTCACTGCAAAAGCCGATTTCGCGTGCTCAACCGCACTTGTTCTGTCTACGTCTGTCCCAAACTCAGACGGCAAGAATCTCTACAAAACAACAACAACATCAAATCTAGTATATGAGACAATGGAACGATTGGATATACCCTTTCATCAGATCACATATATGCTATATGTAATGGGTTTGAGTTAAATACTAACCTTAACGTTACCAGCTTCTTTAATGGCGGAAATGATCTTGGTTTGATCCAAGATTTGCATGCTTCCAATAGTCGATATCACCACATCGACCTGTTTTATTGCCTTGACGAGGCTCTCGTGATCGTTCACATCTCCCTGCCCAAACCAAACGATCAAACTAACGTAAAATTTAACAGAAAAAAAAACCCGTCTAAATATGATCGTAAATCAAGAAATATTATCGTAAAATTTAAACTTTAGTAGAGAAGTAGAGTTTGACGCGTACGTGTAGTACTGTGACGCCGAGATCTTTGAAACTCTGGGCGATTTTGCCCTTGACGGGATCGGAGAGAGAAGCTTCTCTGACGAGAGCAAATGTTGGGTGGCCGGATTTCACGGTTTCTGCGACGATGAACTTTCCGATGTAACCAGTTCCTCCGATCACCAGAATCTTGCTTTTCTCCGTTGCCATTGTTTCAAACGTGACAATGAGTGCTACAGAGAATGATTGAGTTTAGAATATGTGAGTGAATGATTGGCGTTAGCAGGGCAATTTATGGACCAGACATTGGTTAGTTGATTTACAATACCACCCTTACCAAACCTTTGCTTCAATTCCAAGATATTATATTGGTTGGTTTCTTGTTTTATCCCTTTCTCAAAAATTAGAATCATATTTCTTGATTTACGATAATACCCTCAACTTCGTTTTATTCTTTTGTTTTTTGCCGACTAAAAGTTTCATTGATTAAGTGTATCACAATCGTTGTTTACAGACTCTTCAAGGAAATATGGACATGCATTAAAAATATCCCATTGAGAAAATGTGGATATGGCTTTTCTAGCTAAGAGATTTGTGTGGGTGTGGTGATGAGCACACCCCATTTTTTAGCCCATTCCAAAGCAAAAAGTACAACACCAAAAGCCCAGCATTCATTATGCAGATACGGTACTGTTCCTGACCTGTTCGGCACTGTTCACGACGTGCTGGGTACTGTTCACGACCTGCCGGTTACTGTTCTCGACCTGCTTGGCACTGTTCACGACATGCCGGGTACTGTTCACGACCTGCCGGTTACTGTTCCTGACCTACCGGTACTGTTCACGACGTGACGGGTACTGTTCACGATCTGCCGGTTGCTGTTCCCGACATGCTCGGCACTGTTCACGACGTGCCGGATACTGTTCACGAACCATCACGTCGTCCCCAAAAACCGGAGAGCTGTCTGCTCAACTCCCACTATAAATACCCCATTTGGTATTCATTATCAAGGAGACAAAAAAGACTCTCATTCTCTCTCTCTCTAAATAACTTTCGCTCTCTAAAAAATGAGCTCTCTCCAAGCTCTCCCAGCTCTCGGCAGCTCTTCCCAGCTCTCCGCAGCTTTGATGAGCTCCCAGGTCTCCCGACGACCCGACCTGACGGCCGACCTGACAGTCGACCGACGACCCGACCTGACGGCCGACCGACGACCCGACCTGACGGCCGACCTGGCGACCCGACCTGACAGTCGACCGACGACCCGACCTGACGGCCGACCGACGACCCGACCTGACGGCCCGCGACCCGACCTAACAGTCGACCGACGACCCGACCTGACGGCCGACCTGACAGTCGACCGACGACCCGACCTGACAATCGACCGACGACCCGACCTGACGGTCGACCGGCGACCGACGACTCGACCTGGCGACCCGACCTGACAGTCGACCTGACTAGCTCTCAGCTCTCCAGTTCTCTCCTACCCGCCTCAGCAACGAGCTACGAATGACTTGATCCCCAATCCGGGGTACGTAGGCAGCCCTCCGGGCACAGCTATAAATCACCTCTTCCTCCTCATTTGCCGACCGGAACGCAACCGGCTCTACCTTAACAGAAAATCCCGAACCTCCCCGATACAAATTGATTTGTGGGAGACGTGTTCAAACACGTTCCAACAATCTGCACACATATTACAAGACCTATTACGGTGAGAGAACTTAACAACAACAAAAAAAACGTGGAGCTCCAGCTTCTAATTGCTGTTATGTAATGTTGAAGCTTTAGGTTCTTGATGTTCCCATTGAGATTTCTCCTTCAAATTCAACCTTCCAGTATCCTATGGCTCATAAGCTTTGCATTGCCCATATTAAAGTTGAACATTCCGTTTCTTCTAGCGTATGGCGACCTTGAAATTTCTTCATGCCACTTCCAAAAAACTCCCATTACAATTTCGTATAATCCATCATAGTTCGGAAATATGATCGCCATCGTGATGTGAGGCGTCATAATTTTATTCAAATACATATATATATATATATATATATATATATATATATATTATGAATTTTAAGTTATTCCTTCTCTTTTTTTGTCAGCAATTTAAAGTTAATCTCTCACATCAAACTCTATTTCTTGTTCGCTATAAAATCGTAAATAAACCTTTGCTTTAATTCTAAAATTTATTGTTCATTACCCCTGTCGAACTGGATAAAGGAATAAAATCCATCGTAATATGTATTTATGCCGGTTTAGCCAAAGTGTACCTCCTCATAAGACGAGAGGAAACTAGTGAAACAATCTTTTCCTCTAACTTCCATAATTCAACTCATTCCTATTCCACTCATTAACCACCATTTGCAGCCTATAATTTCTTTACTTCAATCATATTTTTGTAGTGATTTGGCACAGTAATCCTATTTTAGACTCAAGTCAAACCAAACCAATGTCTAGCTATCATAATTAGGCCTAAGCTTTTGTTTAAGCTAAAGCTAAATTTTGTAACATGAAAACCAAAAAAATAAAAGGTAACGCCCATTGATGATGGTAAAATAACGCGGGAACCAATTTGGAGAAGGTTCTAGAATGTTGGAACCACTTCGTAACGGCCACTTCACTAGTGACGTCACAATTTTTCATTTTTTTTTTAATTATTATTAAATGAGTCATAAGATTTGAAATATACTTATTTTGCGTTACAAATTCAGGAAACAGAGAATCTTTTCTTTGATTTGATTATTTTTTTCTGGAAATTCGAAGATCGATGGCTCTCGATATCTGCGTCAAGGTTGCCGTTGATGCTCCTGATGTTCTCGGCGACTGTATGTCTTCTCCCCGATCATCGATCTTCTTTTTGTATCACCCAAGCTTTGATTTCACAAATTAGGGTTTCGAAATGTGCCGCGTGATTGATCCGATGAAATCTTATCTTTTCCAGGTCCGTTTAGCCAACGGGTTCTTCTGACCCTCGAGGAGAAGAAGCTTCCCTACAAGATCCATCTGATTAGCGTCTCCGACAAACCCCAATGGTAATTTTTATTGAACCCAATGATTTTAGGGATGAGTTTTGATCGATTTGTGTAAATTTGTTGGCTGTGATAGATTTCTCTGAATCATATGAGTGTGTTTATAGGTTCCTAGACATTAGCCCGGAAGGGAAAGTTCCGGTGCTGAAGCTTGACGGCGAATGGGTTGCTGATTCCGACGTCATCGTCGGACTTGTTGAGGAGAAATATCCAGAGCCTTCTCTCAAGACTCCTCCTGAATTTGCTTCTGTGGGATCCAAAATCTTTTGTGCTTTTGTGACTTTCTTGAAGAGCAAAGACGCCAACGACGGATCCGAGAAGGCTCTGGTTGATGAGTTGGAAGCGTTGGAGAATCACCTTAAGACACATTCTGGTCCATTCGTAGCTGGAGAAAGAGTTACTGCACTGGATCTCAGTTTAGCACCAAAGCTTTACCATCTGGAGGCTGCTCTTGGTCATTACAAGAACTGGTCTGTCCCTCAGAGCTTCACCAATGTCCATAACTACGCCAAGGCTTTGTTCTCTAGAGAGTCATTCGTGAAAACCAAGGCTAAGAAAGAGTTTGTAGTCGCCGGTTGGGCATCTAAGGTGAACGAGTGATGTTGCTTACAAGTACTATTATTCGCCAAATAATGAAATGCGCAAATACTCTTGTGTTCTTGCTTTTTGTTAAGACTTTGGTTTATCTCCTAGCAATATTATATGTCTTATTCAATTTGGTACTACAGACCAATGGTCATCATTCTCTCATTACAGTAAACCCTTGCTACAAGGCGAGGAGGCTTTCTATTGTTTTCAGACAAACTGGCTGAGATACTCATCGACGCTTGTGTACTTGACATCAGGATAAAGCTGAGAAGCTTCCACTCCAAAGGAAGGCTCTATTGTAAACCAGTTTTGATCTCCTTTCACAAAGATAGCATGATTCAACGCCAACAGAAGATTGACTGGATGCGGAGACTCTGCAACATTTCAAGTATTATTAGCCAACACATGATCTTGATTGTCCAGAAGAGTTATTATGCATTGTATAAAAGAGTGTGAAAGTAGCTCTCTCACCTGGGATTTTCTTGAGAAGTTCTTCCTCTGAAACGTAAGTCTTCTCCAGAGTTTTACCAATCTTGCTCTCCCACAAGGCAACGATGTCGTTCTGTGAAACAATGTTCTTTGGAGGGTTGATGTAGACAGACTTGTTGAGAGTCCTCGGGTCATCGACGGCCCTCATAGTGTATACAGCAATGTCTTCTTCTTTGTTTAGAATCGCTGCATTCATTCACCAAATCAGAAATCTCAAATTTTCTCTTTCCAATTAGGATTTAATGTTATATGCCTCCTCAGTACCTTTGGCGTTGCCATAGCCATAGATGGTGACTTTATCTCTAGGAGGAGAAGTAAGTCTCGTTTCACATTGAGCAAGAGTAGCTAAGAAATAGCCATCAAAGCAATTGTTGATCACGTAAGTGTACGGTACACCTTCGGCTTCAACCGCACGGCGGATCTCAGCCTTCATTTCGAACTCGGACTTTGCTGCTCCAATCGCCAACGTTCGATCCACGTCGTTGCCAAACTCAGACGGTAAGAATCTCTACAAGTCGCACAATCAAACAACTTAGTAAATCCACAAACAAACTTGTTGTTTTCTTAAATGTTGGACGAAATAAGACAGACCTTGATATGCTTGCCAGATTCTTTAATAGCAGAAATGATGTTAATCTGATTGAGAAGTTGAGAGAGACCAACGGTGGAGATCACGACATCAACGTGTTGAATCGCCTTCACTAAGCTCTCTTTATCGCTTAAATCTCCCTGTGAATGATTGATTATATATCACGACTCTGCTCATTTCATAGACAAATACATATATAGATATATAGATAGACGAATTGCGTACGTAGAGCATTGTGACGCCGAGATCTTTGAAATTCTGGACGATTTTGCCCTTGACGGGATCGGAGAGAGAGGATTCTCGGACGAGAGCGAATGTTTGGTGGCCGGATTTCGCGCTGCCTTCGACGATGAACTTTCCGATGTAACCAGTTCCTCCGATCACCAGAATCTTGCTTCTTTCCGTCGCCATTTAACTTTATGTCCGGTTCGGATTTTATGTTGTGTTGTTTTAGTAACGAGGATTCTTGGACGAGAGCGAATGTGTTGTGTTGTTTTGGTCCGGCCGGCGGATCTCTATATATATTTACGCGGCGTGAGGGTTTGGAAGTAAACTACGGAAATGCCCTTTGTCCAAAGATTGTCTGTCTTTGACTTTTAAAGACTGCTTTTCTTTCTCCTCCGAAACAAACGTCACGCCGTGCGATTGATTTTCTTTTCTTCTTTTTTTTAATATACATTGTTAGCTATAAATAATTCTAATTTGGATTGACGAATCAGAAAGTGACAATGTCATATTAGACTAGATGGTTAGTTATCCAAAAAAACATATCATCTTGAAAAGTTGCGATTACGAGCAGTACCGGCCCAAACCCATCAGAGACTCGTCTATTTTCAAAAAATGTGCCTTAATTTTTAAAAGTAAAAAAAAAAAAAAAAAAAAAAATTAGTGATAAATTATGCCAAAAATTGTTTGGGTCCTAGACCATGGCCTACTCTGCCTATGCCATGGGTCGGGCCTGGTTACGAGGCTAACTGATCGAACCTTAGGACAAGATATGACATGTTGCATGAACTATCATCGTAGATTAGACGACCACTAAACCTAAAAACGTGCCACTTAGAGAGAACGCGGTTATGATGCTAGGTGCTAGAACCATATCATTGGTAATGACATGGAAATGAACCACCACATTCTCCTAAAACCGTTCTCGAATAACAAAAGCGGGAAGTAATGAGATGAGTGGTCCCAAAATAATAAGGAGTCACTTTTTCCTGAGCTCGCCAACTCGTGCTAGGTTACATGAAGAGTGCGGTAGTAGGAAGGTTAGCTCTCAAATAATCGGGTAGTAATACCTGGAAAGGTAAGAGGAACCCGATACCCCTTACCAAGTTATTGGAAAGGTATAAGGGGCTTAGTCCATACAAGTCTTTTAATATATTCTCTCCAATAGATAAAGCTTTGCAATTCGAACTATTCTCGCTCAAACACTTAGCGAAAGATTCACGTTTCAGAGTCATAGACGAACGAAAGCAACGTGACACATAACCTCGAGGGGCGTGCAGTATGGGACGAGTAGACCATGCGGCGCCAAACCCGTGAGGCACAAAGCAATGTGCTCCCCGAGAGCAGATGACTGTCATTTTCACACACAATCACTTGACCTAATTTTTTCTCCTTCACTAAAACACTCTATTTTCTCTATTTCCTCCCTAGACACGAAAGCCTTCTTGGGGAATCCATGTATTCATCCCAATACCATGTCTCCGGCTGTTTCTCATCTTCTTCACCCTAAAGAGCTTCACAAATCCCATATATTTAGCGGATCCATCACTTTTTCTGGACCCTAAGTCACTTAGCCGTTCTAACTCGTTTTTCGATTCTCTTCGGACTCGACGGCCAAACTGTGGTCCTTATCTTTCTTGCTTATTAACTTGAGCGTCGAAACGTCATCGGAAAACATCCCCTCCCAATCATGTTTTTCGGACACCCAATGCGTTGTTTTTGTATAGTTGAAAGGACGAAAAACCCCTGAAAACATACAATATTTAGCTTCTAATTCTTTCTGTTTTTGATAAAATATATTTTAGAAAAAAATTGAAGTTACTCTTTTCTAGAACACCAAAATTAAGAGAAGAAAGCATTGGGATTGAATTTTCTTTCTATATACAGAGTATTTCGCTTAATTCATTCAGTAATCCTTTTTGATAAAATTAGTTAAATAATAGAAATTACTGTTTTCTAAAACACCGAAATTCAAAAAAGCATTGCGAAAAAAATTCCATATTTTTGGTGGTCAAAGCTTCTAGATGACCCAAGTTCTTAAAAGTAACAAATCAAGAAGAAGAAAAATGCATTTACGAGGAAACCACCTAAAAGTATTGAAATATATTTTTTAAACATTCAATGATGCGATGCACTGAACAAACAATAAATTTGTAGAAAGTAGAAACTGATCAAATCGAGCATTTAGCCATTTACATAATTAAGTGTTCTCTATATCTTTGTCTTTACAGGTAAACCGGCAACCATGTCTCCGGGGCTTCAAGGGATTCTCCGGCTCCGACTCACTCGACTCTGCAAGTAACCCTCTCAAGCATCTCCTCCTCACCCTCGGCTCATACTTCAACTTCTCCGTCGCCTTCCCCGTCACACTCACAGTCTCCGATTTTTTCTCCGGCACATTCTCTGGCGGACTAATAGTTTCATCCTTCTTCTTCGATTCTTCAAATTTCAAACTCATATGAATTCCTGGATCGTTCTCTTGGACTGAACTATCGCACACAATCGAATTGTTGATCCCCTGAGTGTTACCGTTTACGTATGCCCTAACCCTCGCTTCTTCTGCTTCGTTTTTGCCATCGAAGGGTCTTCTTCCTCCTTCGGTTTCCGTGGATGTGGTGTTAGGGCTCTCGTCTGGGTTACTTCTGTATCCGCGGTGAATATGAACCTCACCATCTTTCTTATCTTTTTCAGAATTTATTGCCATTGTTGCTCCTCTGTTTTCGCCAGTTAAAGTAAAGACGCTCACGGATTTCTCATCGCCGTTGCTTTTTCCCCAAGTAAGCTTACTTATTCCATCTCTGATGTCTTCTTTGATCTTTCTGCTCATTGAAGATGACACATCTCTCGGATTTCCATGGTTACCCGTCGATATGCCTTTGGTTCTCTGACGGTTGTCATCAGTGTGAATCTCTGTTCTGTTTTGCGTCTTTCTCTCCGGCAGATCTCTCGGCCCTCTCGATGATTCTGATGCTGCGGCAATATGTCGTGTGGTTTTGCTTCGCGTTGCATCTTCTTGAAGAGCTCTATTTGTTTCTTCCCCCGCAAGTTTCTCGGGTTCTTTACTCTTCTGTTGTTCTTGAGCTGTTTTTGAATTCTCTTCCATGTCCTTGCGAAAAACTTTCTTATTTTCTTCCAACGCAAGTTTCTCGGTTTCTTTTCTCTTCTGTTGTTCTTGAGCTGTTTTTGAATTCCCTTCCACATCCTTGCGAAGAACTTTATTCTTTTCTTCCACCGGAAGTTTCTCGGTTTCTTTTCTCTTATGTTGTTCTTTGGCTGTTTTTGAATTCTCTTCCATGTCCTTGCGAAGAACTTTCTTCTTTTCTTCCACCGAAAGTTTATCGGTTTCTTTTCTCTTCTGTTCCTGAGCAGTTTTTGCATTCCTTTCTACAACCGCAAGTTTCTCTACTTCTGCTTCTTTTTCAATTTCTCTCGATGTTTTATCTTTCATCGCCACCTTTTGCTCCCCCGCCCTCAGAGAGTCAGGTATCTTTAAAGGAGAACCAGATTGGTTACTCTCTTTCGCTAGCCGAGTTGGCGTGACAGCACCGCGAGAAGGCGACTGAGATGCAGACGAAGAAGCTGAAATGGCCGCAACATTGCTTTTAACCCTAGGAAGTAACGGAGTCCCCTTGGACTTGGTTTCTGACGACGTGGCTGGCTTTGACGACTGAGCGATGCCTGCAGGACGAAAAGGAGGGCGTGAAGGAGGAGGGTTAGGTGGTGGTGATGGCGAAGAAGTCCCTGAAGATAGACGAGAAGTAAAGCCGTAGGAGAAGAAAGGAATGTTAAAACGGAAAGGAGGCATGACGATATGGGAAAGGGATGTCAAAATGGGTAAATGGTAAAGAGTAAAGATAATATTTGGTTCATCTTAACTGAAATGTGTGTGTTTGTATGTATATGTGTTGTTTTTGTGTGTGAAGAGGAAAAGATAACTTTTCAGGCAGGGAAAGAAAAGTGGTCGTTTTCTCCAGTGAAGTTATCTTTCGAATCTATGTTCAATCGATGCTTTTGCTCCTTAGGTTAACAGAGAGCTTTACGAAGAAGCAAAGAACAAAGGGAAAACTTGAAAAGTGAAGACAAGTTTGATTTTATCTTGTAAAGAAAAGAGAGTCTTCTCGAAGCAGTTGTTTAAGAGACTGAACATGCTATTGCAGAACCAGAACTATAACATAGTAAGGTTTGTCATAACTGTTAAAAAAAAAAAATTGTTCTGTAATTGCGAAAAAGTTTTACAAGTTGGGCCAATTTGAAAATAATTCTGGTAAACGGTGACTAGGTAAAGGCCAATTTGAAAAAAAAATAGGGTGGAATCAAATGCTCTTTAAAAAAAAGATTCACTAGTTCTGCTAAAAAAACTGAATTATGAACAAATTTTTTAAATTGTTTCTCGAGTATATATATTCAAGTAAAACGAATGGAACAAAATTATTTGCATATCATTCAATTTATCTTCATTCCTTGTTTTTTTTTGGGGTCAACTTCATCGTCATTCCATTTATGTTTATTCCACTAATTCATCATACTTACCATATTTAGACCCCTAATATGTCATGTATTTCTCATAAACCATGAATTCAAAACATTCGAATTTCTTTCTCATAACATTGAATCAAAATTCAAATAGTGTTTTTGGTAAACCAATAACTTTTGCATGTATGTTTACATATATAATTGTTTCTTAAATGTGACTCGAATCTACAAATTATCAATATTCTTCTTCTAAAAGACATTCGACTCTAATCAACCAATGAACTATGTAATGTAATGAACTACCAATGAAATATTGGACAACTTTTTCGTCATTGTCATTAGACATGAAGTATTTAGAACAGAAAATAGATTAGATTTGGATATAAGAATTTTATCATAAAAGGAAACGATAATATCCCTTATGTCCTTATTCTTTCGAATCAAATTTTTTGGTGGTTCTTATAAAAATGCTTGTCATCCAAATGGGTCTCTTCCACTACATCACACATAAAGCCATTAGATTCAAGGTCCCGGAGAATATATGTATCTATCATTTTGAATTGGTGAAAATTGTAAATGAAAATCATTTTTTAGAAAAAAAAATAATCCACGAACTTTGGTTAAGGAGATGATGATGATGATGACATATCGAATCATTTATTTGTTCGATTTTAAGCATTTATCTCATTATTAGTTGATGCTGAGAATAGAACCTAAAACTATCATATCAAACGACAAACATCTTATAATATATATGCTACGGATGTTAAATAATATATATTGGATATCTATAATTACTGTACGCAAATTATATCAATTAGTAAACTTTTTCTCCCACATAATTTGCAAGAAACAATGCTCAAATAATGGATTATCATTATTTTTATGGACAAACGATTAAACTTTACAGAATATAAATATTGGCATATCTTACCATTTTCTTATCATGGGCAAGTCGTATCTATATCAAAACCTTTTCATTTCAATAATGCCATGGATATATCCACTATGTCTATACTAATATTTTGTTAAATTTATCAATCACCACACAAAGTATCACAATGGCTTAAATTATGATATCGAAAACTGTGAAACGTTGTATATATATAGTAAACGAAAATAAGTGGTGGCACTTATATTATACCATCGTGATAATCCTCTGTCTGTAAGCACATTAGGCCAAGTTGTTCAACTTAATTACCAACTGCAACCCTACGTTTTGAACCGGTTCTCGCGCGATAAGATCATTCATTCGGTTCAGAAGTTTCGCTTAAACGTGCAAACTCATAACACTATCCTATTGTTCATTGTTTAGAAATTTTGTTTTTTCTGAATTTTTCTAATCAATTTTATATACATGCGTAGACGAACATACGAGTATACGGCTATATATTACTTAATAGCTCGTAATACAGTAATACTAATGGGTCAGTTTTGCTTTATTTTTTACAATATCATTCTTGAACAATTAAAAGCAACAAAGTTAAACTATCTTTAACAAGCTTGAGTTATCGATTCATCGCTTGATTCCCAAAACAAAATATCACAAAATATTACACTAGTGTTACGAACGATTGACTTTTTATAGACCATATGGTTACGTTCATGTTTCACAAACTGCCTTTTACATAAATTTGGTTAATGAAACATGAAAACAATATTAATATTAAAATATATATATAGAAAAGTCTCCAACTTGCAAGAATCTAGGAACTCTCTTTTTCTCCTCTTTATAATAAGGAACCCTTAACCTTTGTTACTCATTTTATAGCAACTTTGATCACCCACTCTCTTTCTCTCTCTCCATCTAAAGTTTTAACATCAATGGCGTCAAACTCTAGAGGCTCGAGCTCGTCATGGACGTTTAAGCAGAACAAGATGTTCGAGAGAGCCTTGGCAGTTTACGACAAGGACACACCGGACCGATGGCACAATGTAGCAAATGCTGTCGGAGGGAAATCTTCGGAAGATGTGAAGCGTCACTATGACATTCTCGTTGAAGATCTCATTAGCATCGAGACTGGTCGTGTCCCTTTGCCCAATTACAAGACCTTTGAATCTAACTCAAGAGCCATCAATGACTTCAACACGAGGTATATATCACTGAATCTCTTATTTCATTTTAACATGCTCTATGAAGATATGTTTCGTTCGTCCAAAAATTGATATGTTTCGTGTACTATAAATTGATTATGAACCTGGTCTTTTCCTAATTTGGGTAAAATTATGAAAAGAGTTTGGACCTGTCATTATAAATATAGGTCTGTTTACCTCTTTAGAGACTTATGCATTGTAATGCTAAGAGTTTCTAAGGGAAAAAGGGGTTTATGGTTTCTTGTATGGAAATCAAGAGAGAAGCTTTCAATACTTTTATGGTTTGAGAAGCTTGAGAGAGATTAGATTTTCTGGGAGACACTTGTAAGTTCTCTGGTTTGGTAGACTTGTAAGTTACCATTAAAAGATAATCTAATGAATCTGTTTTGAGAAAACCTTGTGCCAATATCTGCTGCATCATTCCGTGATAGTATATGTTGCATCATCTGTTTCTATAGCTCTTGCTTTTTTAGGATTATAGGTTTTATTGTTTCGTTTTGAATTGCGTTTACATGTAAAATAGTGTGTGTAGATATTTTTCAAAATAACTTGTACTTTCTTTTCTGTCAAACATGATTTTTTCAAAATTATAAACGTAAAAAAAACATATCGCTTGCGCTTATAATTTATAAGGAAATGTTTCATAATCATAAGAAAACGTATGCAGTACGAAAATTTGTTAACATGTAAATGCATAATTTTTTGCGTTTAAAACAGGCAGGTTCTAATATATAATAGTACGAACAACACCAATTAACTCACAAAAGGGATATGTTCACATGAAATCTAATCCCTTCTTGTACTTGATGCACATGCAAATTGTCTTTAATATTTTTGAAGCTCATAACATTATATCATGAATCATGATAAGAAGTACATAAATGGATATATTGGTTATTTATACTTCTGTCCATGGTCGGTGGTCGACATATATAGTGTTTAATTATTTATACCACAAGTTGTTAAGCAAAGCTCGAGTTTTGAAAACCTTTAATTAACTTCAAGTTGTAATTAATTAACTATGTGATTGGAATCTAATCAACATGCATGCTTGGATAATAAATTAAACATGCTCTTATTTATAATATTGATATTCTTTGACAGGCTAATGAATTTGAAGATCTAATGAAGTTATTGTAAAGATTCAGAAGGATCGATATGTGATTCTTCTGTCTACTAATTATGTTTGTATTGATCGTTCGCTTTCATATTTCTCTTTGTGTTATATCTGAATTGAAGAAAGTAAACTTGGTTAAATATTTAAATTAATTGATAAATCAACTAGAGAGAAAATACCAAACCTTCGTATAGAAAAGAATATAACAAACCTTCAAAAGCCGACAAGAATATTGTGTTTCCTATTTTTAGCAAATGGGGAAGAGTGATTTATACAAAAAGCGTGCCGAAAGAAGGATACAAGTAGTATAATGGGAATTGGCTTAGTTAAGCAATATCTCTTTTCATAATCAATACTTAAATTTTCAGAATTAATCTACTAAATTCAAATGTAATCCGAAGAAAATAATATATAGACTGATGCCTATCCCGTTTGCGACTTGATCATTGATAAAACAAGGTCTGTTTAATTTAGTTTATCTATTTATTTTGCTGTCTCCACCAATTTTTTCTGTCACCGATATATTTATATATATAATTAATAATTTTGTGATTATATAAAGAATCAATTAGCTCAAAGATGGTGAAATTAAGTAAATAACAAACAAAACAAAAACATAATGAAAATTTCAGTTTATTTTAGTGGGTGAGGACGTATATTACACTTAACATCTATTAATATATCTTCAGAATTCTATAAAATATGAGATCCAGCGAAGATCAGGTGAAAGATCCGACGAAGGTCGAATGAAAATCTGGCGAAAATCAAACGAAGATTTTAGTGAATATCGAGTGAGATCCAACAAAAACTATATTTCTGTTGGCAATGGTGCCAATGTCAATCTTTGTTGCTATCATATATAATAACACCGACAAACATCATCACAGACCACCTTCATTGTTATTTCTTCATTTTTTTCACCGTTCACCTCCGTCAATCTCATATATATATATATATATAGATAGATACCTATATTTTATAATAAATCAATACTTCACAATGTTAAAACTATATTTTTATAATAAATCATGATACTTACCGCATTAGAATTACTTGTAACATGTTAATATAACAAAATACAGTTACTTGTAACAACAATTAGCGCTTGGTTAGATGTGATGACCCTCCTACTCACTTGGCCATTGGCTCAATCAACTCGACCATGTTTCCTAGTTCAACTCTTTCCTTGTTCACAGCTAATTTTTTCTCCACGCTTTCACAACTTCTTTGATATAACTAAATTTAACTATTTTTTTACTATTATATAACTAAATTTAGAAGCCATAAAAAACTAAATTTAGAAAAAAAAACCCAACTTAAAATGTATATACTTGCATAAAAATATATAAATGAAAAAAATATATGTATATACCACAGCTTGTGGATTTTATGAGTTAAAATAATATTTTAAAAATATTTTATGTCAATACAAGTCAAAATCGGTTATATAATTATAAATTCGCAAGTTATTATAATTTATGTAAAAAAATTAATAATACTGACATACAATTGGTAGTATGTTAAAAACGGTTATAAACTTTTAGAGCAACTTAACCAAACTTAAGCTTGTTTTAAATCGGTTGAACGGTTTTAAAATTAGTATTTTTATTTGAGACTTTGTTATTAGATTTTGACTGCATCGTCTTAAATTATCAAGAATTTACAATTTTAAAT
This sequence comes from Eutrema japonicum, assembly GCA_030161315.1. Lineage (NCBI taxonomy): Eukaryota > Viridiplantae > Streptophyta > Magnoliopsida > Brassicales > Brassicaceae > Eutrema > Eutrema japonicum. The sequence goes on along the minus strand of BSQW01000006.1, from coordinate 7,341,495 downwards.
CAAAATGAATTAAACCCCCCCCCCCCCCCAATTCACGTACATATACTAATTAATTTGTTATTAAAAAAACTTTAGAATCAACAAACCATATTCTAGTTGTCTCAAATTAAACCGATTTCATTTGCATTATGTTATTAAAAACACAAAAACTTAAACAAATTGCCCATTTAACTATTCCAAAACATGTTTAAGCTTATATGATAACCGGATTTAAACGGATAAATTTTTATAAAACAAATCCGTTTAGTCCAGCGTAATTCGGATCTATTTTAACATCGCTACTGTCTAGCTTCGCTTTGCTGCCGTTTTCGAAAGTGATGAAGTTCCCTTTCAGTTGACTTCTTCGAAACTTTTTCTTGCTAAAACGTTTTTATTCTCTCTAGGATTTTCTCTTTTCTATCAACAGTCAGTCACACACCTTGCTTCTCCTTGGAATGTCCTTTTTATAGACAAAGCAAGAGCTTTTATGAAGAGACACGAATAATATTTATAGAATTATGAGAATTAATTTCCATAATTATCGATTTAGTTATGGATTAGATGCTAAATCATGGAAGCAAATCGGATCATAAAACAACAACAAAAAACAATTAAAAAGGTATCTTAAAAAGTTAACCAAGTTGTTGGTGGTCGGGTGGTTCCCTTCCTGCGGTGAGTGTCGATCTTGTTGGTCTAGGCCAGTGATCGATTCTCCGCGGGAATGAAATTACCAGGACAAACACTTGGCCAAATGGGACATTATAAGTGGGATGTGTCACTCCCACCCGAGAGATTAGTCTGGACCTGTTTGGGCTTGGGATTATTTCCAGGCGCCGAAAGGCATCCAAAAAAAAACATGAGCTTTAAAAAGTCCCAACAATACCCGAAATCATTTTGTCGGTAACATTCACAGAATCATAATACATTGTTATGTCTACTAATACATGATTGTTATTATCAGCGTGTTTACAGTGGGCTATTATGGGTTTTTTGGGCTATTTGTGAGTCCTTAATCCGTTGGATCGGCCCATTTTTAAGGCAAACGAAGTTGGTCGACTAAAATATGAAACGACGGCATGACTGTGACATTACGGAAGAAGAAGGGAGGATCTTGTTACTTTTGTGTATTTTACAGAACTTGGATTTTGATTTGGGAAGCTTTTAAGTACTTTTGGCCCACTTTCTTTTTCTCAAAGGAAGAAACATATAAATTCGACGAGAGTAATATTTTATGAAATTAATAATTATCAACAGTTTCCCACATAAAATGCTCGTAGAAGAATATAGAAACTCGTAAAAAATATATTATTTGATAAGTTATAACCAATTATTACATATGGTAGCTTAGATACATAGGTCGTGAGTCGTGACGACACAGAAAAAAAAAAAAGGATACATATATATGTTGTTATTTAATTTTGGCCTCATCTGTGAAAAAATATATAACAGTGAGAATCTTCTCTTTTTGTTTTGTTTTTTTTTTAAAATTTCTCGTGTTTTTTCTTTTTGGTACAAATGTGGTAGGTGACAGGTCTACAGTATACTCAAATCATATGGTTACAATTTTGGACATATTTCACATCAAACATATTAAAAAGGTTCAACTTTGATCATAACGCTTACGTATGCATAAATATACCCTATATTTAAAGTTTCTTTTTTTTTAGATCATGGTTATCTATAACAAAAACTTAAATATTGATATAGATATGTCAACAGATAATTAGTTTCATCTGCTAAAAATAGTTGAGTTTACATTATATTCATGTTTATTTTGTTTTTCATAAACAACAAATGATCATTATAATTAAATTAAATTCTTTTAAATTCAAATAAAAAAACACACGAATTTAGAATGTTTGCATTTGGCGTTTTAAGTGTCGCGATTTTTGTTTCTTTTTGTAAGAATGGTATTAAACTAAATACTGCATCCGTTTCAAAAAAAATGTCATTATAGTATTTTTTTTTGTTACATAAAAAGTGTCATTTTAGATTTTTAATGCAAATTTTGGCACAAAATACCTAATTTAACCTCAGTTTTAATAAAAAATTCCAAAAATTATTATATATTTAAAGAGTATAATTGAATTTTCAATATATTTTATTAATTTGTGTTCAAAATGTCAAAATAACACTTATTATGAAACAAATGGAGTATTACTTAGAATGTAGTATTTGGCTAATCTAAGTTTGTACTTTTGTACACAAAATGGTTAAGTGTTACGCATAAACGTAAAAAAAGACAGAAGCATAAACTAATAAGTAAAAGAAACTGATTACAAGTACGATCTGGGTAAAAGACAAAACACAAAAAGAAAGAAAAAAAAGAGCAAACCAAATTAAAAACATTAACTACGCAAACAAAACATCCATTGATTGATCCAAAGATCGTACAAGCTACAAAAACCTAGAAAAACATTTTTTTTTTAAAAACAATAGATTAAAAGAAAATCTCGTACATAATCTCTCAATTAGAGTAGTTTGATCATAATTTTCACCATTAGAGAGTTCCTGTTGTTGTTGTTGAAGGTGGTTTCTTGGCATTGTTCTTGTTGTTATGCATCCAAACTTTGAAGACTTGTCTTTTAACTCCGATCTCACCACAGAATCTCTTGAGCTCTTCTTCGTCTTGCTTGTTCATCCTCCATCCTAGCTTCTCCGCGAACTCCATCATCCTCTCCTTCTGCTCCGTCGTGAATTTCGTCCTGAATCGTTTCTTCGACGACATCGAGAACGCCATTTGCCCCGCCGTACCACCTCCTCCTCCTCCTCCATGCTCTCCACTCGATTGTCCGTACAGATTTAGATCTTCACTCGACGACTCCGCTCCTCCCCCGCCGCTTCCTCCTCCGCCGTAAGCGACGCTCATCGGCGTCACCATGCCTCCTCCACCAGGAGGACTCATCCCGTACTTGTGGTGGTGCATCGGCGTGTAAATCGGCGGCGGAGGAAGCATGAGTGGATTAAGCATCATGTTCGGCGGAGGCGGTCTTCTTCCTCCGCCGTACTGGTGGTGATGACGGTGGTGGTGAGCGATTACATCTGAGCTTCCAACACCGTCGATTTCTTTCCGGTGGAAATTACGGTGGCAATCACAAGCAGCGCATCTGAGAGCTTCGATTGTTCCTACTTCACCACTCGGCATAAACTCGCCGCATCCGTCGTGTACGCTTCCGCCGACGTTCGCCGCGTGGTTCTTGAGACACTCCCGGTACCGTAGGGTGGATTTAGCGGCGGAGATGGAAAACGGCGACGGAGACTTCGATTGGTGGTGATCTAGGGTTTGAGAGTTGCAAGAGACACGAGTGTTGTTGTTATTACCGTTGCAATTATCATCATTACTAATGCTATTGATGTTACCAGCACCATTGTTGCCATTGTCATCTCTTCTTCTCTCTATCATTTCATGGCTTCTCATATCCATTTTTTCTTGCACTTAAAAATTAAAATTAAAACCCAGAAGAGGATTTAATTTCAATTATAGAGATGGGCAAAAAACAAAAAAAAGGATTAATTTTTGGATTTTCTGGTGATATAGTAGATAAGCTTACACTGGAGTTTGTTTAATTTTATGCCTGAAAAAGAACATATTAATGAGATTACTAATAAGGAAAGAGAGAAAATTAAAGGCAGAGAGATTCAGAGACTTACAGATAAGAGAACAAGTACACGAGGAAAAACCCAGTTTTTGCAGGAGGAACCGAAGAGGACCTTAAACTCATTAAAAGCTCAAAGCTTTTTTTCGCTTGTGAATGGTTTTAATGGAGAGAGATGTGAGAGAGAAACTTTTGGGATTAATACTGTAAAAGGGGTTTCTAGGGCTAATTGGTTTTTAAGGGTGAAAGAGAGAAGAAACCATGTTTGATGTCTCAGTGCCCCCAACAAGCCAACCTTTGAGATCCGATTATAAGAGACAGTTTGGTTGCTTGTGGTGAGGCCATGAGAGAGATAAGAGACGAGCCTCTTTGTGAGAGATGAGACTAATATCATACCCTACTATATATTATATTATTTATGTTTATCATACTTATTAAGGTACTTAGAGCACCTCCAATGCTAAGACTCTCTTTGAGTCTCTTAGCAATAAAATAACAATATTTTTTGTGATGGTGATTACCTAAGGACTCCACTTAATTTAAGGCCTCCAATGGTGTTACTAATGTTTGGTTTCTTAAATAAAAAATTAATTTTTAACATTTAATTTAAAACATTTATTTATACTAATAATAATTTTAAACATACAATAATTATACAAATACTAATAGTAAACATTCAATAATTTTAAGCAAACTTAATTTAAAAATCTAGATTACCAAATTTGTCCCATATATTCTCAATCAAATCATTTTTATGTAAATATGTGTGGTTACAAAGGTACATAGTTCTCAATATGTGTGTGTTTATGTAAATATGTGTGTGTTTATGTAAATATGTGTAAATATGTATATATTTATGTAAATATGTGTTCATGTAAATATGTATATATTTATGTAAATATGTGTGTGTTTATGTAAACATGTGTATATCACAACCTGGTTACAAAGGTACATAGTTCTCACTATGTGTGTGTTTATGTAAATATGTGTGTGTGTGTTTATGTAAATATGTGTGGTTACAAAGGTACATAGTTCTCAATATGTGTGTGTTTATGTAAATATGTGTATGTTTATATAAACATGTGTAAATATGTATATATTTATGTAAATATGTGTTCAAAACAGAGCAACATTTCTAAAGAAGCAAGACACTCTATTTCGATGTGTCAAACTATGATGAATAAAACAGAAAACAACTGTAAAACAATTCTCCTTTGTAAACAGAACAACAGTTCACAAACTCTGATGAATAATCATCAAGAGTTAACAACCATATTTTTTTAGACCATAAATCGTTTAACCATGAAGCTAATCTATGCAATCATCAAACCACAAAGGCATTATTCAACTCGCAGTCTTTATTAAAAAAAAATGTTAACCCTGTAGAAATCCTCTGGTCGGGACGGAGGGTTCGAGACAGCCAACAAAAAAATGGCCATTCACGCTATGACACGTCCCTAAGAATTGGTTTCTAAAAAACCTTAAATAAGGATCGATTCTTAACATAATTAGAGTTTTTCATTTTTTTTTTTTCTTTTCCCATTGGTTTCTGGGTCAAGAAATGGTTAAAAACCAGCATTGGAGCTGGTCTTATCATTTTAATCCTGCTTTTTAAGTTATTTTTGGACTTTTACTTCCATTCATTTTTTTTTTATATTGAATACAAAGATAAAACAATATAGTGTGTTATTTGGAAAATATTTAATCTAGATATATAATTAAGGGGGTTAGTCGGGGTTTAATTTTTTTTATGATTATTATAATTGCATTTTAAAGATTCTAACATTCTTAATAGATTTTGCCGCCATTCGTTTATAGAATCTTAACATCTCTATAATATTATTTAAGAAGACATTTTTAAAAATAAACTTTGTTTTGTAAGTTATTACATGAATTACCATTAAAAATAACAAATAATAATTGAAATATGAAATGATATAATAGTCTTTTAAAATTATTGACTAGAATATGGAAAGTATTTGCATTAAAGAGGTTATTTATTATTTAATTTCTTAATTATTTTTAATACTATATATTTTAAAATAATAATCAATTCATATATATCCAAAGAAAAAATCTATTCAAAATATTGCTATATTTTTCACTATAATTTAATATATTTTATTTGAATATATATCAAAACAAAAGTTAAAAAATATTTTACTAATTTTATAAAAAGTTAGACACAAAAAACTATTTTTTAAGAGTTCTTAAACTAACCACAAAAACTATAGTTATTTAACGGTGCATATTAGAGTTATGTTTTTAAGATTATAAGTTTTTGCGGGTTAGCCCGAATAATATTTTAGTTCACTGCAAAACGGGTTAAATAGACAGATTATTACAAATTGACAACTTTATCTATAATCATTAGTTAGCTATATTGTAAAATTCAGATAAAAACAATTTTTTAAAAATTTCAAAACATTTTTTCTAAAAAAAAATACTCCGCGCTATAATTAGCGGGGATTAAATCCTAGTTCTTTACAAATGTGACCTACAAATTTATGTAAGTGTGACGATAAAACTTAACTTTTACATTAGGTTTATCCTATAATTTTGGTAGCTTATAGTAGGATTTATTCACAGAAAAAGTATCATACTACTGACCCTTTTATCAAACTTTGAAAAACATACAAAGAAAAAAAAAACAATGAAACGGGGAGAAACACTAAAAGTTTATTTTGGGGTATTTGGTTAAATTACTCGATGTCAAACAAAGATAATCGAGATTCTCTTAATTTTGTGTGAAATTTGAGAAACAGATGTTTTCCATTTTCTAGTTAATGTGTGTAATTTTGGCTATCGAGAATTAAAAGCGTGCCATTATTATTATTTTTTAAAAAAATTGTAGTATTGCATAACTCTAGGCATATTCGTTAATAGTTATACCAATAGTATTTTTTATATTTTTTTTGGTAGGAAATTGATTGCATGTCGATCAATTCATTCAAAACACATCATCATTCAACAGTAACTTGAAGCTCAAATTTTCATAGAATTTGTCACTCGCATGAAACTGATGCAATTATTGACATTCTGTTTCAAGTTTTTATGAGCTCGTTTTTTACAGTGTACGGTAAGCCAATATAAGCGAGTTAATATATTTAAATTGTACAAATACAATTGAAAATTGGAGAAAATACAAAATTTAAATTCTTACTACAATTTCCTGATTTTTCTTGTTGCAAAATTAATCCAAAATGGGCTTAGAGTGTTGTTGCATGTATGTTCCACCAGTTAATTCCATATAAGCATAATAAATAATTATATAGTCAACTGATTATAATAATTCAATAAACACTAACACCTAATTAATAATCAATTCAAAACATTGTAATTTGTGCCAATGGATCATATGTACCTTGGTAATCGGATGATCTTATTACGTAATCTTTGTTTTTTTGTTTTGTTTACCATATGTATTGTCTTTTTGTCTCTGACTATTATTTTTATTTTGAAGCAATTCAAATTGTTACTATATTGTTACAATTTTGAAATTTACCTATAAACTCTCAATCTATATACTATATCTTGTGGAGATTATGAATTAAATACTGCTATTGTGCATTATGTGCGTCACCTAGCTGTGTCACCATTAGTAGAGTTATGACTTATGAGCGTTCGAGGGGGTTAACTATTGCGAACGCATGAGCTTAATCTATCTGAAAACCTTTTATTCAGTCGGTGCATACGTCTTTTTTTTTCCGGTGCTAAGTCTAATTGGGTATACTTAATTAATTAGGTTTCATTGCTTTATATACTCGAATTTGAACGTTCGTGTTTTTGTTTACAAATGATTTTAGAAAAAAGGTTTCATAATTTTGAATATAAAGGGTTGGGAATTAATTCCCTTTTGAATTGACAAACCAGATTGTGACACGTGTTATATTAAGTTTGATGGTCACTTAACATAAAAACACACTATCTTTGGAGAGTGGTTATGAGGCTAGGTGATCGAACCATATGATATGTCATGTTGTATGACGTGTCACCGTATACTATACGACCACTTGACCTAAAAGTGCACCACTTTGAGCGAGTGCGGTTACGAGGCTAGGTGATCGAGCCATATGACATGTTGGGACATGGTATTTACCTCCACGTTCTTCCAAAACTATTATCGACTAACGGGAGTGGGAAGTAAGAAGATGAGTGGACCCGAAACAGGAAGGAGTCACCTATTCCCAAATACGCCAACCCGTGCCAGGTTGCTCGGAGAGAGCGGTATTAGGGAGACAAGTGACCCGGACAGGTACAAGCTAGCTCCCCGATCACATCAACAGAAACCGAATAGTAGTTACTGGGAAGGTATGACTTCCACGTAACCGGGTAGCAATACCCATGAAGGTAAGGATAATCTGATATCTCCAGAAAAGTTAACGAGAGAGGATAATCTGATATCTCCAGAAAAGTTAACGAGAGAGGATAAGTTTAAACTCACTTTACGCGCGGGAACATCTATATTTTTCCCTCTAATATTATTTTGACTCTCGTATTAATCCCACATCTGGCCAATTGTGGCCTATATGACATGAGAAAGCGACCAATCATTGTCTATGAGGAAGATAAAAGCATGGGCGCTCAGAACGCGTGGCAGCACCTTAATCGTTGAAGTGGCACAGACTTGGCATGATGCCTACACCTTGAAAACGGCCTTGTCGGGAGCACATACATAAGCGACAAATGAGGTGTGCAGAAAGCACTCGAGTACCCCGTACGCGACCCGATGGAGGATCTGAGACCTGATCCGACAGAACGAACGCAACCCGGTATACGAGCTCGGGTAAGGTATTCTCTATAAATACAACCCTCACTTCTCGAGAGAGGGAGATCTAATTCTGAACTTTCATCCCTCACTTAGGGATCTGATCCGACTTTCATCTCTCTCTCTAAACACTTAATTTTTCCTTTTTCCGAGACTTTTAGTATCATCTCCGATCATTTTCCGGTCATCTTCACGGTTGCTCCTAGGCCGTGAAATTCTCACACCCAAACTCTTATTTTCTTCTCTTTCGGACCCAATATACACATTTTCTCACCCCATTTTTTGATTAATCTTTCCGCTTTCCGACGAAACACTTCGTAGTTTTTCTTATACATATGATGACTTGGGCGTCAGAGAGCCATCGGAAAGCACATTCCCATCGTAGTTTCTGGGCTTTCACATATTTTTTGTGGTTGCAGGAAATTAGCCTCTACATGAGGAAAAAATCCCAAAACATAAAATATAAACAGAAATGTCTTAGACATTTTTTATTAAGTTTATTGTTTACAAAATTTGAAAAATTGTTCAAAGTGAAAAACGTTGTACATTTATTTAAAATCTGAAATAGATAAACATGACATATAACAGCAAACAAACAATCAAAAGCCTATTCACATGTAGTCAATATTTGTTCGTCTTACTTTGTTTGTATATAAATCTTACTCATTCAAATAATATTTATCGATTAGTGTAATTCCGAAATAAACTAGTAAAATGTAGGTAACATATATATTTTAGGTTTACTATCAGAATTTAGTGTTTTGTTTATCTATGATTTAACATAGCATATTGTTTACACAGAATAGAATTTAAAATTATATTATTGAGACCATGTAGAACAAACAACCTTCGTAAAAACTTTTAGCAACAAAAAAAAAAAGAAATCGTAAAAACTAAAAAAATGCAGGGTCTAATAATTACCATACCGCATATTATCGGAAATTCGGAATGTATAAAAAGAAAACAATGAGAGGTTAATTAAAAAAAAATGAAAAAAAAAATTAGGCTTTATAGTGTGTGGGTTGCAGAGAAGGGCAGTGCAGAGAACAACCGACAAGGTCAAGTTGGAAGCCCAGCCACATGCCCTGCCACATTATGGGCCCCGCCCATTCTCTCTCCTTCATTATTACTCTCTCTCTCTCTCTTAATTTTTCGAACTCTTAAACCCTAATTTGTCCAAACACCATTTACCCTTACTCATGTCTTTTCTTCTTTCCTCTTTCACTCTACCTTTATTTTATTATCTTACCTATTTTTTTTTTTTTTACTTTCCCTTTTAATTTATAAATTTACAAGGTTTTTTTTTGTGCAAAAATAAAAATATTACGAGTTTTTTTTGTGCAACCTAATTACAAGTTTAATACAACATGTAAGTCTTCAAGATTAATAATACTCAGAAAACCATATTTGTGGACCATGTCATCTTGCGTTAACATGTTTCTTTTATTTTTCTGTTGAAGCTTAATTAATCCAGTGTAATAATATATCATCAATGTGCAACAAGTTATACACGAATACTAAGTATCTTAAATTTTACGTATATTTATCTTCTTTACATCATTAAATAAATGTTATGACAGAGATAAACTTGGTGAAAAATATATAACTGAATATTTATATATTTTGAAAATATGGAACAATGTACTTTTAGAATTATATGTGAAAAATATATTACACATTGGAAAATGGGCAGTGATTTAAACTAATATATAATGTATTTCAGTCAATACACTGATTGTTAATTGGTTTTGAGTTGAAAATTTATGTATCTTATTATGGTATGAGTCTCGTTTGTTAACCCAAATAAGATTGTCCAAAAAGGATTTATTACCGGTCCTACAGTGAGATTTGGTCTGAGATAGGCCGATAATAGCCATCATATCGAGGGGTGTGGTAGGATCCCAAATCAAAAGTTTAAAGGGACCAACATTATATATGAGCAATATATTCACTGCCAATTGATTTTGAGTTGGAAACCCATGAATCTTAACATAGTATCAGATCCCGAATACACGCTGCCCAATCCAAACTGATATCGATCCAACCATCGAAAGAGATCCGATTGATCTTAACCGAAATCGGTTCGACCCGAATTAGTTCGGCCGATCTAACCTGAAATTAATCATATAATGAAATATTGTCCAGATTAATGGCTAAACAGACTATTATCTCGAGGGAACGTGTGAATAATATATCTCACATTGGATTGGAAGTGGGAAATAATTTGATTTAATTTTTTTTTTGGGTCAATCCACTATATTGTCAATTGGTTTTGAGTTGGAAACCTATGTATCTTAACATTATATTTTGTTTAGTTTTTGTTTTGTTTAATATAGTAATTAATCTAATCATCGATTAAACCAAAAAGGAATAACTAAAATTACAATGATAAATATTGTGAATCGTTTGTTAAATAATGTCGTATAAAAAATTGATTTATGCCTTGATTGATATAACTGATAGTTAATAAAAATAAAATAAGGGTAAATATTAGTTTTAAAAGTATAAAATTTACACTTTAATATAAACATAATTTTATATTATTTAACAAAATAAATTAGTTATATAAAATTATTTTAATTTTTTGATATTTTATAGGTTAATGTTCAACCAAAAGCTTTAAATGAAAGCATAGATGGAAAAACATTTGCAGAGCATCTGTATCTTCTAAATGTTTTACTAAATGCTTTGTTGATTGGTTGATAAAATATTTAATAATTTTTTTAATGTTTTACCAATCAAAGTTTTAATCACGAGATAGAAGTAATTAAATATTCTAATTAGACATGCATTCATTCACTAATTCTTGTTCCAATTGGCTACATAATATATTGTACTTTCAGAAGATGTAAAATACAGCATATCTAATCCTCAATACAATAATCCATGCGTGTGAATAAATGTTAAAAGAGGTTGCAAAAAAAAGAGAGTCAAAATTGTCGTAACAATTAATTGAATTGATGAAATAAAATTAAAAGTAATCGTCATAGCTTCTGCAGAATTTTTCATGGACAGCCTGTCACACGATAATTACTTCTCTACCATAACATGTTTTGTCCCCTTTAGGCTTTAGCATTATGACCTCATTCTCTTTCTAACCATTTTATTTATTTTGGCTTTAATTTAAAAACGAATCGAACTAAAACCCAAACTAATTTATCTACTAATTTCATCGTTTAACAAATTTTTTTAATTTCAAAAGTAAACTAACTATTAGTTCCTGGTTTTACCAAGATTCTTGATATTAGGTTTCTGCTTAATTGTGAATCATTTTCTCAAGAAATCCATAAGAAAGGGTTATCTTGCTTTACAAATTCATTAAAAAATACAAACAATATTGCCAATCTTGAACATTGCTTTACAAATTCGTTCACAGAGATTTTACCATTTTCATTATCTTGGAAACATCATGTGTTCTCTGACTCCAAACAAATATTAAAGATATATAGCTGATACGATTTAGATCATCATGTCTCAAAATTCAACACTACACTTAGATTTACGCATTGGATTGGAAAAGTGTACAAACATACAAGAACAACAAAAAATTAAAGTCAAATACAAATATCATGCTTAATAAGATTATCAAACTTATCATCAGATCCCATTAATAATTTATTTTCTATATTTATATTAGTTTATCTTTTGTCTTTTTGTTTCTTCAGGAGGAGAGAGGTAGATAGCACATCTACGTTCTTGTGTTATCGGATTCTCCGTTTTCATTATTATTTGGCTTTCGTTTAATGTTTTGGATTCAATTTTTTATTTATTTTAAGCTGATGTGCGGCTAAGAGATGCTTTGTTTCCAAATCTTATTAATTAGGGTTTATGCAATGTAGTATAAGTATTTCTATTCTTATAACGTTGAGTCTTGAGTTTTGATTAATAAAAACAAAAAATTCTCAAGTTTTCGATTCTATTTGTTCTCTCATGAAAACAATTTGAGATCTAAACAACAAGTATTATCGAAATCCATTGATCTTAGACAATTCTTGTTTATCCTGCTGCAACAGGAGTAGACTTAATCGGTGTATTAAGTAAGATCAACAGTTTAAGCCCATTTCTAAGAGAGATTCTCAGGAAAAGCATAAAGAAGAACAACTAAAAAAAAAATTTGTGAATGAAATTTGAAGTCAATATTGTCCTATATTAACTTAGTACATTAAAATTGAGATTATTTTTTTCAACGGTTAATATTTGTTTTGTTTCATATCTAATATTTGTTTTTTTTTGGGTTTAAGTTTCATATATAAGTTTATAACGCAAGATTACTGAAAAGGAAAAAAACAAAAATTACGAAAGAGAGAAATGGGGAGAAATGTGAAGATATGAAATGTCTATATTCACACAGAGAATCAAACCAAAAAAGCAGTTTGAAGTAGTAAGAACTGTAGAACCCAACAATGTCTGAATCTCTCTACTCTCTGCCACCCTCCACGCTTCCCCGCAAGCAACCCCTTTTTCCTTTTTTTTGTTTTTTTTCATCTCTCTTTTTGATTTTTGTTTTGTTTTTAATTTTCTGCCTATGATTTTTTTTACACTTTAAGTGTAGCTTCTATGGTGTAGGGACATTTTGGGATTTGGAATTTCGAAATCCACCACCAACTTGGTTTTACTAAAGTATTCAATTTCTTATCCGGTTCATCTAAACCGATCTCTGGTTAATCAAATGCCTCATAAAGAGTTGTATAATGTAGCTACAAAACTTACAATGGCGATTTAAGGGTTATAAAAAGTTCATGGAACATTCTTAGGGACTCATATTCTTATGCAACCATATATATATCGGATCTGAAAGACAAAGTTAGCTGGAAAATGAAATGAATGAAAAGGAAAGCAGTGGATTTGTCCCTATCAGCTCTCTATTCTTTCTGGAAAAAAGAAACTTAAAAAGGGTTTTTGTGTTGCAACTTGTTTTGTAGCCAAAACCAGAACGACTCTTACTTCACTGTTTCAGAACACTTGCTTTGTTGTTTTCTACAAAACTAATGACTTTTGTTCGCCTCTCAAGTCTTCTCCCTCTCCCATGCTTACTAAACACATTTTGTGATTGTGTGGAGGAGAAAGAGGAATCTGCTGTCTTTCTGTTGCAGTGGTGGACAGAGGCAAGAAACCAAACAGTAGTTTTCATCTACTCTGTTGTCTTCAAACTGATAATAGAAGATCCCAAAACTGACGTATCATCATCAAAAGGTTTCTTTTTCTTCCATGAGAGTACGGTTTTTTTAAAGCTCAACACAACAAGGACTTAACCTCCTCTGTAAATGAGTTTGTTTATGAGTTTCTTGCCACTTTTCACCATCAGAAAAACCATAAGTTTATCTATTAGCGATGTGCTCTGTTTTAGATGAATTAGGAGAAGCTGTCGAGGTTTCTCTAGAAAAGAGTTCAAGTCTCCAACAAGAGAAGAAAATCAATGAAAAGTTCATTACCTAAACTAAATCTTACATCTTCACTTAGCTAAGAAGATTTCTGTTACATGGTAGTTCAGTTTTTTTTTTTTTTTTTTTTGGTCTCGAGGAACCCAACCTACAAAAGTTCCTGCTTTATTCTTTAATTCTTGGCTGCGGAACAATTGACTTTTTACACCAGACAGTAGCTGAAGACCGAACCCGAATACCTATAACGCCATGAAACATAACAACTTATGGTGCTAAGCCAGCTACGTTTGGCCCCATGCCCTGTTAAGAAGACAATAAGAACCACATAAGAAAACTAATGTATTAACAACTTCCTTGTAATTGTAACTAGTCCTTAATACAAAGACCAAGTATTCAGCATTACAGAAAATAGTGACTTGGATGAGAAAAGCTTCACTAATCATGTTACCGATGGTTAAACCCACTGTAAACAATCCTCTTTACTAGAGCCATTTCGCATTTTCTTGAGGTGTGAAACATTAGTAGCAAAAGTAGGTGAAGTATCAAATATTAGAAGTCCTAGAGTACCATTTGCTTCAACCTCATCTTGTTTTAGTAAAGGCATTCACTGCCATGAATGTGATTACGTTGAAACACGCAATATATGGTGTTAAGCAAAGGACTCGACACGAGAAATCTATCAATTAATACCAAAAGCTCATTAGGCCTATCATCCAGCCATGAAAACCGGCCGCATACCAATGGCCTGCATAGATGCTATTCTTGAAAATCCTAAGGTCCACAAAACTACAGTAGTGTTCTATATGACTTAATTAATTTAAAACCTATCTTAACCATAAGCACAGATTCCACAATCCCCTTGACATTGCATCCACTGTGAAAGTAAAATGCGTTGAAGCACTGAGATTAACTTTAAGAAACAAGAACTAAACACGTTACTTTCAGCAATAAATAGCAATAAGGCAATCAGTCCAATGCTCTATATATCTAACTTAAGGGGAAAAATGAAACAAAGTAAAAGCAGGGACAAGTATTGATCATTAACCACTGAGAAACTAAGTTTGATAAAGTAACTGACTATACCCGATACCGAACACACTATTAAGTGGGTCCAGAAGCTGTGACTGTTGTTGTTGTTGTTGTTGTTGCTGCTGAATGTCTTCCAACTGTGGAAACGAAAGAGCAGCTCCTGCAGTCACGGCCGCAGCAGCCACAGCATTCGACGGTGTACTTTTAGCTTCAATGAGCCGCCACATGTACCACGACCCTACTGACCTGTACGGACGCCATTTCTCGCAAAGCTGCTCCATTTGCGATGGACGAGGCAATTCCGGTAAGTTATAGAGCATCTGCACACCTTTCCTCACACCGAGATCGTTAACTGGCAACACATCGGGTCTATGAAGAGAGTTTATCATGAACATATGAACTGACCACGAGCCAA
This sequence comes from Eutrema japonicum, assembly GCA_030161315.1. NCBI lineage: Eukaryota > Viridiplantae > Streptophyta > Magnoliopsida > Brassicales > Brassicaceae > Eutrema > Eutrema japonicum. Next base: position 7,326,327 of record BSQW01000006.1, on the reverse strand, counting down.
TCCCATTCACCATTGTTAGCATCGTGAACAAAGACTTCTCATCCATGTTCACGATTCCAGTATCCGACAAGATCCCGTTTTGATATTTCCTAGCAAGATCGTGAAGGTAGCTCGCTTTCCGGCCCGATACGCCGATTTGACGGAGCTGTTGAGGGGTTAAAGGCAGGACCGTCTCTGGGACGACGCCGTTTTCACCGCCGCATAGGGCAACGAAGCGTGTGTAGATTGAATTCCCTGCCTTGGCCGCCAGCTGCTGATAAAGAATGCTTCGAATCAGCGCCAAGAACGGAGAGTGGAAAGACTCGTACGTCGGTGGTGGGTGGATATCAATTAACGATCCGAGCAGAGGATCAACACTCCGGAGATGGCAAATCGCTGCCTCGAGCTCGCCCTCGCAGGTGAGAGACCTCGCGTGGATCTTCGGTACGGTTAGAGCGCGTGACTGTGTCAATTTACCCTTCACGGTAGGTTTTGCAGCCGTCGCGAGCGGCGTCATCATCTGGGAAGGGCTATGTTCCGCATTGAATCCGTCGCTGTTAGCGTTTAAGGCCCCGGAAGGGTCGTCGTCGGGTGAAAGCTTCCGGACTTTTCGAGGACGGAGTGGGATTTTGGAAGGCGCAGACGATACATTGCCTAATTCTGTGACCCGTGGTGTTTCAATGGTGGTTGATGAGACGATTGAGCCAGGAGCTCCGGCGGACGAGGCGGAGTCATCATCATTGGTTTCCGGTGGAATCGGATTAGGGTTTTCGGGTTTGGGCGATTGCGGTTGATTTTGGGTATGGGCATGTGGCGATGGTTGAGAAGGTGAATGTTCACCCATGTGAAATCGAAAATTCGAATGGACTAATTTAGGGTTTTGGTCGCTCCAGAGCCAAGAGAATCGAATACCTAATCGGAGAATAACCACGGCCGAGTGAAGTTGCCTCTCGGGCTTGCTTTTCTAACGCGCTTTCAACGAGAGTGGCCCTCACGCTCCGACGTCCTTTACATGGGCTTTAAATCAAATATCAAAAAGACCTCCTTACTAAGCCCAAATTGGATACCTTGGGTCTCTTCAATTTAGGCCCAATAACCCGACATTTATTTTCAAGGATTACCCTTTTTTGGTTCTTGTGAGATAAAAATTAAAAAGATGAAAAAAGTATTTGATATATTTGTTTTTCCTATGACTTTGAAAATTAAATAGAGTAATGTTTATGTTTATTTAATAATAAGGATTAAAGAATAAAATATATAATGACGATGGGACTATTGTGCATGTGAGGATTAAACGAGGAGGAAACTAAAGACTTAATCAAAACTAGATTCTAATCCGTGTCTCCGCACGAAAATTATTATTATTATTTTAATTAAATTTTGTAATATAATTTTTTTTTGTATGTATATATAATTTTTTTTTATAGATATAATTTTTCTAATAAGTGACATATTTATTTTTGTGTTTAGATATAGGTTGTTTTTGTAGATTTTTTTTAGTATTAAATATGATTGTGATTATAAGAACATAATTATAACCCGTCCGTTCATATTAATCAAAAATGACCGCGATTATAAAAACATAATTATAACCCGTCCGTTCATAGTATCGTATAAATAAATATTTATTAATTTCAAATATTTAAAATTTTAGGCTGATTGATTATGATAAAAATATACAATAACATATCGTTTATCATCTCCGTCATTATGAGAATATTATTTAAATTTGAATTTTTAAATTAAATCTAAATTAATATCCGGTTTATTATGGTTGTAAAGATATAATAACAACTGGTTTTTGTAATTTTTGATAGTTAATCTTACTTATATTTAAGAAAATTCAAACTAATCTAAATTAAAATTAAAATTTTCGGATTTTTTTAAAATATAAATATAAATATAATTTTATTAATATTATATTAAATTGATTTATTTGACAATTAAAATAATAGTTATCCACAAAAATAATAATGTAATATGAATTTTTTCAGTTTGAACACAAAAAGTGTTTCTGTTTTATAGATATATAAAATTTTGGTGAACAAAAAAATTAGTTAGTGATGAATCTCAGATCACAAAGACGTGTTTGGTATGATATGGATACTCTGTCTTTTTTGTCATGGTCTCCTCTTCTTAGCTCACATTTCTCTCGTTTTGCTTTTTCTTTTATTTCTTACCAAACAATCAAACTTCAAATTAAAAAAACAATTTTTTTTTATTTAGTCCAAAATCTAAACCATTTCAAAAAAATATGTGACTCATGTAGCGATTACTGTATGTTGTCTGGATTCAAACAATATTTTATTGCACTTCCATTCATTAATTTTTCAATTATTATTATTTTTTTTCTTTCTGATATGCTTATTTGATTAATGATGTAAGAAAGATGTGGATGTCTTATCCAAGAGATCAAATTTCCCAAAAATTAAATCATTTATTGTGATTAATTAGGGTAGTTGTTTGTAGTAGTATCATTTTCCAAATTAAAATCCGGTTCGTTATTTACGACCAAATATAATAATTAATCAAAAAAATATGTTAGCTGGCCTTTGAAGTCTGGATATGAATTTTCTGAGATATCACAAAAATAAAATTGTTTTAATACTAATATACGGTCGTTATCTAATTTATTGCCGGCATATTTGCATAATTTTATAGAATTTTCTTGGGTAACATATATTTTAATTTTAGAAAAAAATCCAACATAAATAAAATTATCCATAATCCAAACAAAGAACCTTTTATTTTGTCTAAAATTGGTCGATGCGACGACGCTAACCGTGATCTATAAAACTCTCTGAAGCAGTCTCCTCTCGTCTCTCCAGCAATTAAACACTACATTACAGGCATATACACCCAAATTCCTTTTCTTTCGTTTTAAAAATAAGACGACGCTTGTTACAAAAAAAAAAAAATAAGACGACGTTTCTTAATCTGTTCTTATCCAAGTTTTCGTTATCAAATTCTTCTTCAAACCCCAATTTCTAGATTGGAGAAGAAAGTCCAAAGGAGTTTTTTTTGTGTGTGTGTGTGTGCCTTTTCCGATTTAGAATCGGCATTTTACTTCGTCAGGAGGCGAAATCTTGAAGCTTTGATATATATAAGATTGAGAGTGTAGATAGAATCAAAAGATGAGTTTCAGGGATGATACGGAGGAGGGTAGGAATGATCTGCGACGACCGTTCATACACACAGGAAGTTGGTACCGGATGGGTTCGAGACAATCGAGTATGATGGGTTCGTCTCAAGTTATCAGAGACAGCTCAATCTCTGTTCTTGCATGTGTTTTGATCGTTGCTCTTGGTCCTATTCAATTCGGATTCACTGTAAGACTAAGAAAAATCTCTACTTTTTCACCTTTTCTTCCTTTGTAGAAAGAAAGGTGTGACTTTTTTTTTATGGAAAACTAGTTTGAGGGGTGAATTTGATGATCTTGGGTTTGGAATTTGTCATTTTCTATCTAAGTCTGGTGATTGAAGTTCAAATTTGGTGAACACAGATGATTTTCATGTTTGGGAGAGGAGACTTTCTGATTTGCTTCTTTAAACCCTCCTTCGTTTGTATGTTTTGTTCAGTGTGGTTATTCTTCTCCAACTCAAGCTGCAATCACCAAAGATCTCGGTTTAACGGTATCTGAGGTAATAGACCGATCTCTGTCTAGAGCTGTCTGGTCGCTTGTTTAATCGTGTTTGACTTTGACCTCTTGCTCTATGTTTTAGTACTCTGTGTTTGGTTCTCTGTCCAATGTGGGTGCTATGGTTGGTGCAATTGCCAGTGGTCAGATCGCAGAATACATTGGACGAAAAGGGGTATAATTTGTTTTGCTGACTCTTGAATTATTCTGTTTTGATCCATTTAATGAACTCTTCTTTCTTGCTTTACTTACCCTCTTATTGTGTTTTCTTGGACAGTCTCTGATGATTGCTGCAATCCCCAATATCATTGGATGGCTTTGCATATCATTTGCAAAAGTGAGTATTTGTTGTTCTCCAATTTCTTTATTCGGATTTTGCATAAAGTCAAATGGACGATCTGAATATATGTTTGTTTACTTTATCTCACTGCATCATTTTGGATTGTTAGGATACTTCTTTTCTTTACATGGGGAGACTATTAGAAGGCTTCGGCGTCGGGATCATCTCTTACACGGTATTACTGAACTCAGCTAGTTGTATGCTTATGGAATAATGTGTTCCAGTACATTTATGCAACTCGGTTTGTGTCTCGGTTTGTGGTTTTAGGTGCCTGTTTATATCGCTGAGATAGCTCCACAGAATATGAGAGGAGGATTGGGTTCGGTTAACCAGGTTTGACATGTCTAGCCAACTACTAATTCATCATTGCAGTTTTACTATCCGATTCTTTTATGCTAGTAGTAAAGGTTGCGTTTTATTTTGCTATAGCTTTCCGTGACAATTGGAATAATGTTGGCTTATTTACTTGGCCTCTTCGTTCCATGGAGAATTCTTGCAGTTTTGGGTAAATCTCATTACACAAAGCCTGAGACCATTTTTTCTGATTATGATTTATCAATAGTCTCTAATCTCTTTCTCTGTTGTCTTCCTTTATCCTTTAGGGACATTGCCATGCCTAATATTGATACCAGGTCTTTTTTTCATCCCCGAATCCCCTCGCTGGCTGGTATGCCTTACAATAGTTTGCTTATTTTTCTTGAGCTCAGTGCATATTTTGGTTAATCCACTCTTATGGGAGGCTTTATTTCAAAATGTAGGCAAAAATGGGTATGACTGATGATTTTGAGACTTCATTACAAGTTCTTCGAGGATTTGAGACTGATATTACCGTTGAGGTTAATGAAATCAAGGTAATATAACCACTGAAAATCCTTCCTTCCAAAAGGTACATGAATGATTTTCAAAGGCTGATTTATTTTCTGCAAATCTTCAGAGATCTGTGGCATCATCTACAAAGCGATCATCTACAGTTCGGTTTGTAGATCTCAAGCGGAGGAGATACTATTTCCCACTTATGGTACAAACATTGAACATCTTTCCTTTGGAATATACTTTGTCTACCATAAAAATCATTATCTTTAAACTCCATTTTTTGTTGTGTTTGTAACAGGTTGGTATAGGGTTGCTTGTACTTCAACAACTCGGTGGAATTAATGGCGTCCTATTCTATTCCAGTACAATCTTTGAATCTGCAGGTAAGCCCTTGTTCTAAGAACACGTGATGCTTCTTGTTTCTTATTATTACAAAACTTCACATTTTTTCGTGTTTTCATTTTTAGGAGTTACTTCGAGTAACGCAGCAACATTTGGGGTCGGTGCTATTCAGGTAGTGGCGACTGCAATATCGACATGGTTGGTGGACAAAGCAGGTCGTCGGCTTCTGCTTACCGTGAGTATTATTAGTTCATTAGTTTCATATCTTTAAGACTTCTCTTTAGAGAAGAATTAAGTAATAAGGCAGATGGAAATGTTTTCTAGATCTCTTCAGTTGGGATGACGATTAGCCTTGTAGTTGTTGCAGCTGCTTTCTACCTTAAGGTACTTTATAAGTTTTAACTTCCCTAAGCACCTTTTTTAATCTTCTGCAACATACCCGATGTTTGACATTGTGAGTTTTACATCTCTTGTTTAGGGATTTGTGTCTCCTGACTCAGACATGTACAGTATGCTGAGCATCTTGTCAGTAGTTGGAGTTGTGGTAAGTTTGTTTGTTTGTTTGTTATATAGCGAAACTTTCTTGATGCAATGAGCGATTATTTGCGCTGTAACTCTGTTGAATCATTACAGGCAATGGTTGTTTCTTTCTCATTGGGAATGGGACCAATTCCGTGGCTCATTATGTCTGAGGTATCGAGTTGGTTAGAAGTTAGTATTGTAAGAATGGAAAAGCAAAAACTTTATTAAACTACCTTTTGCTTTGCTTTGTTGTTTTTTGATACACAGATCCTTCCTGTGAACATAAAGGGTTTAGCTGGAAGTATAGCAACTCTAGCCAACTGGTTCTTCTCCTGGTTGATCACCATGACTGCAAACTTGCTCTTAGCCTGGAGCAGTGGAGGTCTCTCTCTCTCTCTCTCTCTCTTTTCTCTCTCTCTCTCTCTCTCTCTCTCTCTCTCTCTCTCTCTCTCTCTCTCTCTCTCTCTCTCTCATGATGGGGTTTTTGGTTACTTTTTGGACAGGAACTTTCACTCTATATGCGGTGGTTTGTGCATTCACAGTGGTGTTCGTGACACTATGGGTCCCTGAGACCAAAGGCAAAACGCTTGAAGAACTTCAAGCCTTGTTCAGATGAGAAAACTCGAAAACAATTTCATATTTTACAACTTCATTCTTTGTCTCCCTCTCTCTGTTTTGGCGAGAGCAAGAAGAAACCCATTACGTTACTAAGATTGATTTGTTTGTTTGTTGTGTATCAATAATCAGCTTGCCTTGTGTTATATGTATATCAACACACCTTCAAGTATTTTGTAATTTGATTAAAAAATTCTCATAGACTAAAGATTATACTCGAGAGAGACAATTCTGAACATCGAAATTACCAGAAATGTAACAATGATGATCTAGAAAGTAAACATATCACAGCGTACTTGTTTCTTGCCAAGGACTCTGTTTGAGATTCCTCACCAAACAGCACTATTGCATTTAAAGCCACTTCCGAAAACAATCTACCAAACGCGATTTCCTCTATGCATCCTTCCTTTCGACTCTATGTAACTCAGCTCATACCAGATCGAGATAAAGACGAGTAGAGGAAGTAGACAGAGAGGGTCAAGAGATTTGAGATTAAGTAATGGTAACCCAATTTCACCTACTGATGGAAAGCGAATTGAGTGTAAAATCTTTGGTTTTTGATCTTTTTTGGAGTATTAAAAACAGGACAATTCGTCCCCACTCTTTTCCCTATTATTTTTTTTCTGATGGTGAGAAAAGGACAATAAAGGAGGTAACTTTGAGAGGATGACCCACCAAACCCATAGTTTCAAATTGGAAAAATTGGATTTTGTGAGGGAATAGGGATAGTGTTTTCAGGATGCTGGGGGAGAAAAATAAGAAAGAGTAAAACTTTTTTTTTTGCTTTTTAAGGGTTTCGATGATTTCAAGTGTCAAAATTAGGCCTGGGCAATTCGGGTCGGTTCCGGGTTTTTCGGGTAGAAAGATTTTAGACCCATTTAAGAATCGATAAGGATTCGGGTCGGTTCGGTTCCTAGATTTAAGAACCGGTAAAAATCCGAAAAATTCAGATCTTAATTGGACCGGGTATTTATTACATAAAAACCCAAAAATATATGCGATAACCCAAAAATATATTCGAAAACCCGAAAAATATACCTGAAAACCAAAAAAAACTAAAGCAAAATATACCCAAAATAGCCTAAAATTAACTAATATGTATGAGTATATAATTATATTTCGGATATTTCGGATACCTAATCGGTTCTCGGTTCGGTTCCGGATTTTCGGGTATGAGTAGAATCCATATGATATTTTTATAGGTTTGGATTCGGGTTCGGTACTTTCTAATCGGTTCGGTTCTGATTTGATTTTTCGGTTCCGGATATTTTGCTCATGTATAGTCAAAATGTATAAGAAAGGTATAATGATGGTCTAACCGAATTTTGACGAGAAGCAGCAAAGAAAGAAGATACGTTAAAACGTGAGGCCTAACATCTGACCATTCAATACAAAACTCCAAAATAACTTTCATATTACAATTACAACGGCTTTATTAGGGAGTTTTATCTAATTTCCCTCTAGAAAACATCTGACCATTCAATACAAAACTCCAAAATAAGTTTTTTTTTTTAATCTCCAAAAGAAAACGTTTCACTACATTCCCAAGTTTGTAACAAGTGAAATTGAAATGCAATGGGTAAAGAGATTATGAAAGTATATAGACACTAAGAATAAGCACCAGACCAAACCATTACTTTAACAAATCTCTTGACTTTTAAGCGTGGTCGTTCTTTAACAATCTCATTGATCAAATCACAGGAAGAAGGTGGAATTCATGGGACATGAAGTCTTCACTGGGTCTGTAGTACTTATCTGGTGAGTACAAACGTAGGTTGGAGACTTGGCTTGTGTACAGGCATGCAAATCTCTCCACCTGATTTGGAAGAAAAGCAGTTTCAGATATTAATTCCCCACCAACGCAAAACACTCACTCTAACCGCCACATAAGAAAGCAAAATCATTATCCTTCTTTACCTGGTGGGCGAATCGAGAACTCTGGTAACCGGTTTTCATCAGTTGCCCCCAGACCTTGTGAAACTGCAGTAGCCGAAACCCACAACATGAGCAGTCTTTCACAGATTGGAAATGAAACTAGTTGTTAAACCAATACACTACATTTACCTTTTGGTGACATTCTCTTTGAGCTTGTTGATGACTTAGTCGTACTTGATCTCTTTTAGACTGTTGAATCCCACCAAAAACATAATTGAGGACTTAGAATGACTACACAACTATAGGAGATCCACGGGTTATGCAAATTCTATCTTACCTCTAACTCCTTGAGCGCTGATAACATTTCTTGCTTATCATTCTCGTTAATATCCTCAAACCTGAGCAAATTTTGTGAAAATGGCTTTAACAATTAATAATTCTATCTAATCTACATAACAAGGCTTTCTTTGGTCCAGATTCTAATTTAAAGAAAACTCACTTTAGTGACCATTTCAGGTGATGAATTTTGTCTTCAACTGAATCACGCTCATTCCTCATCAAAATAAGTTGCTGCAAACCAAAAATTTATCAAAACTAAAATGAGACCGAGGAAAAATAAATCGCATTGTAAAGGAAGCCTAATCTATAGACTGTAAGATTATTAGCAGCTGTTGATCAAAATCAAGGCAATCCGTAAGACTTGCCCAATATTCGAATAGTCCTACAGCCTTGAATTTTCACAGAATCATATTATCTCATATAATATTAAAATATATAGAGGATCCATTCACCTTACGCATGTCCCTCAGTTCCCATAGAAGTTCAACCTCCTTTTCTAATTCTGGAACAACAAGCATAGTTCTCCAGCCTGAAGAATGAAGAAAATCAAGCTGCAGGTAACTGGCACAAGCAAATACACTTTTACCAGTTTCTTCTAACACCTATGATACTGTCTTCAACAACAAACGAGTGTTTCTAGCCTACTTAGATGCTAAGCTTGCCGGTCATATGGTGTTAGGGGCATAACATACCATATGTTTATTCTCAGCATAGTTCAGTTAAACCCATGATGATTTTTTTTCAAGATACTTCACAACACAAAACAGAAGAAAAGTCTATAACTTGAAAATAAACCTTACCAAGTACTTTTTTGCTGCGCAAGATATCACCGTATATATGATCACCAACATAAAGAACCTAATAAGATCGAATAGCTGAGTAAGTACTACACGATGCATGGCACGGTACATCCAGTTACTATAGAGTTCTATAGAATATCTCTCATTTCATAATATAACGATATTCTAATCGAGAGCAAGGAAAAATTTCTTAAAGAAATAGCTAGTGCGCACTACCTGTGAACTTGACTCAATGGAGAGCAAACTGTGAAGATGCCCAACATTTCCACCTTGAAAAACTCTACAACCTTTAACTTTACTCTGAAGTAAAATTTTTGGTGAAGGATCTCCCACCTTTCAATCAAACAAAAGAATAGCCACGGATACACAAGGATTATTTGGATAAGAAGTAGCATGTGAAAGACTGAATGTCTTGCAATTCGTTTAGTCAAACCTGAGGCATAGGTGTTCCATTGTCAGTATTAATAAGCATTCCAGAATGGGGTTCCACCTCAAAAAGGTTGGCACGACTCTCTTCATGGAAGAAACCAGGTTTGGCACTTCACAAAAAAATATCCATTTCAGATAGCAAACAAAGGAAATGAGATAAAAGTATATCCAGAAACAAAAATTCATCTACAAATTGATAACCAATAACACATAAACTTGTCTAATATTGTTAATCACAACAATTTTGTTCAGAGCATTAGATTAAAGAGACTTGAGAAAGAAAAAGACCTGCCAGTGATCACAACATCAAAATACTGGAGCCAATCAAAGTTGCAAATATGAGAACCCTGTACAGTGCGCCCTCCACAGAGGAAATTCATCACAATATTTGTGTAGTCCCACAAGCTGCAAGAAGCATATAACCATTTCAAAAGTAAAGTAAAAGGTTAATCTAACTGCACAGCTAGAAAAGCAATATATGCATAAACATTTTTATGAATATATCATTAGCATTACCTATTGGTCACCAAGAATGTAGAACGTCCAGAATCTCTAATCATTTTTATAAGGGGTACGATCGTAGTATCCTCATTGATATACCTGATAAAATAGCAAGTCAAAAATGTATTATGGAAAAAGGAAGAAAACAAATATTTCCAACAGAGGGGCATGGCAGAGATGGTACTTATCCAACTTGCAAAGAACAGTAATGAACATTCCATCAGCCTTACCTATTAGGTTCTTTTGCCACCATCTGCTTTAAAGTTCCATCACGGTGGCACAAATCAACAGCAGCACGAACATCTTTATACATACGAGCATAACTAAATGAAAACCATTGGAGGAGGAATAAATTAGTGATACATTTAAAAGAAAACAAATCATCCCAAGTATAAGTTATAGAGTACCAGGTAATAAAATTACAGCCATAAGCATAATATAAACTGTCTGGGAGGCTACATAGAGTATCCAAAACAGTAATAAATATGGGAAATTGTCATACTCAATGTCCTTGGGAATTTTTTCTGGGTTATTATCTTTAAAATCCACGAGTTGCGCAAACAGATAGGCTTCGGCCAAAGAAAAGAGGGTATCTATGAGAGCGTAGTCGGGCTCATCAAAAGAATCTTGTATTAGGCTGCTGCCATAGATGTCAACTTTGTCTTCCTTAGAGAGCTCCCTAAACCCATGGTAAGCTACTTTCACATACTTATGGCGATCCATCTACAAGATCAACAGTCAATTAGGAAAGAGGCAACAATTATCATGAGAGCCAGATACAAGTTATTCACCTTTAAGATGTTCCCCCTCTTTTTGTCCAGCACCAAGCCTCTAACCATGTAATTCCAATCAAATGTCCACTCTAGCAACTGGATTTTTTTATCACAGCAAATATAACGATCAACCAAAGCTTTTTTGCTGGTCACAACCTTAAAACAGAAATATAGTATACTAACCTCACTTGGATACCCCAAATCATATACCAATTTCCTGACAGTTCCTTCATAAGCAAGGGACTCAAAAGTTTCAGACTTGTATTGGGCAAGAGTGTAGTCCATATCAAAGCCAACGGCGATGATATTTCTCATATTCAGCGATCTATTGCAGAAGATCTGTTTGTTTATATCAATTTTCTGTCCTCCTCCTGGGGAGGACCATTTATGGGGAGCTTCACATCCATCCCTTGTACCCAAATTGTGAAACTGTACCACGTTTTCACTAAGAGCACTAGCTCGCTTTTCTTCCATTGAACTCTTAAAACACAGCTGGCTAGTCCCTGAGAGTTGATCAAGTAAACAAAGCATCATTTTTATTTTTTCTTTAAATGAACTCAGTAGGATATTTAGCATATTATATATGCAACACAGGAACATATAAAATTAGCATATAGAAAATGGTACAAGCTCTATCCAATCCAGCAAATAGATAATAGGAATACTTAAAATCAATCTCGGAAGAAGCAACTGGGTTAGTCAGAACCCAACAAGGCTAAATTTAGAAGCACGGAAGAAGATGATACTACCTGATGACACGTTTTCTACAGGGGATAAGAGGTTTGGGATAAGTCAACACGACCATTAAGCTTTTACAGGTCAACTAGCACCAAAGGGAAAGAAAAAGAGTAAAAAACCCCTAGAATAAAAACAAACAAACCTAACATCTTACCTCGATCAAAAGAACAAAGCGTGCACCACGTTAAGTCCTGATCCTAAGTTTCTTCCAAGGTATGCTCCAGGAAAGACCTAGAAATTGCAACTTCCACGAATTAAAGACGTAAGATAGCTACTAATTGGCACATCTTCCTTCCCGATCCAAGGTTCGCTAAGAAATTTCCCGAAAACACTAATAGCACTAGGCTACTACCAGAATCAGCTAATATGGAACCAAACACAGTTAATCAACCGAGTGGAAAAATCTACAGAAGGAAAATTGAACTGGTTGCGAAAATCCATAGCAAGATGGAAATCAGTCATAGCGTGAACATGCGGTTAAATCCATTAAATCTACTGAGAAAACAAGAAAATACAACGCAAAGAACCAAAGAAACACTGAAATAAAAGAAGGAAGTAGTCGAAGAAGAAGACGAACCAGCAGAGGAGTTGAGGAGTTGTCTTGGTGCTTGAAATTTTCCAGGGAAACGAAAACCGGAAGAGAAAACAGAGAGACAGAGAGAAAGAGAAGGAGAGAAATGGCGTTTAGAGAGACGCATGGTGGATAGGGTATTATTATTATATAGGCATGGAGGGGGAGACGAATCGTATTCGAGAGAGAGAATAATACTGCGTGCAAAACAAATGGGTGGTAATGTCGCCGATAAAGTAGGATTCGTATAGAAACACTGAGACATTTACCGGTAATTCGCCGGCGAATATTCCCTCCGTTTCAATTGCATTTATTTTTATTTCTCTCTCTCTCTCTCTCTCTCGGCGGAAGAAGGAGGGAGGGAAACGAGGCGTCTCGCGGAAGATGAGATCCCAAAGAAGATGTGCCACGTGGCATAGATCTCCCACAACAACAACAAAAAGAGTGGTTCTGATCTCGAGACAGATTTTATGGGCTTTAAACCTAACGTTAATGGGCCTTCAAATAAAGCCCAGTCCTGAAACCTCACACTTACGTATCTTTCCCGTCTCCGCCATTTCTCCGTTCGCCTTAACCTCCATCGGATTATCTCTCTCTCTCTCAACCGATCTCGTTGTTCACGCGCCGCCGGGGTAATCTTGAATCTTGACCGTTGAGCTCAAGTCATGGCTTCGTCTTCCTCCATACGTGCTCGACTAGCTTTCGTCGCATTACTCTCCGCGACTACTTTTTACTGTATCCATAAATATCGCCGCTTGAAACGTCTCAAAAACCTCTCCTTAAACCCTAGTAGCCCTACCTCGAAAGCCAGCAGAGGAAAGATCTTCTTCATATCCCAGACCGGCACATCCGAAGCCCTAGCTCAACGGCTACACGAGCTCTGCGCATCTAACGACATCGCATTTGATCTCGTCGATTCACGGAACTACGAGCCCGAGGATCTCCCCAAGGAAAACCTAGTTATATTCATCGCGTCGACGTGGGATGGCGGGAAGCCGCCTCAGAACGGAGAGTTTCTCGTGAACTGGCTGTCCGAGAGCGCCGAGGATTTCCGAGTCGGCTCGCTTCTTCTCTCCGAATGCAAATTCGCCGTTTTCGGCGTCGGGAGCCGTGCTTATGGTGAATCGTATAACGCTGTGGCGAAGGAATTGTCGAGTCGGATGATAGGATTGGGTGGACTCGAGATGATTCCGGTGGGAGAAGGCGACGTTGATGACGGAGAACTAGACAGAGCATTTCAGGACTGGTGTGCTGGAGTGATTAGGTTTATGAAGGGAGGTTCTGCTCTAGAAACAAATGGGGTTTCGCAGAAGGACGCTGTTGAGAATGATAACGAATATTACGATTCAACAGATGATGAAGAGGAAGACAATGATGGAGATATCGTTGATCTCGAAGATATTGCTGGAAAAGCTCCTTCAAGGAAAAATGGCTTAGTTAAAGTGACCAAAGGTGATGGAAAGAAGGAAATGGTGACCCCTGTGATTAGAGCAAGCTTAACGAAGCAGGTATTTCTTGATTGCTTTGGATTTGATATGTGCTTGAAGCTGATTCTTTGGATTTTGTTTCAAATTTCTATATGGTTCTGTTCCTTGAGCTTTGAAGCAGACTTGTGATTTGCATTTTCTCGCCTTTACTTGAATGAACATGACCTGTACACTTTCTGAAGTTCTGTGAAACTTTGCAGGGCTATAAAATAATTGGTTCGCATAGTGGGGTTAAAATATGTAGATGGACAAAGTCACAACTTAGAGGCAGGGGAGGTTGCTACAAACACTCCTTTTATGGAATTGAGAGTCACAGGTTTAACTGGAAGTTATGGCTTTGTTCCTCTAGCCTTATGCTTGTAGGTCGTGATTCTTATGTTGAGGTATTTGGTTTTTGAATAAGCAAGGTGCATGGAGACAACACCTAGTTTGGCTTGTGCAAACAAATGTGTCTTCTGTTGGAGGCATCACACAAATCCTGTGGGAAAGAGCTGGCAGTGGAAGATGGACGATCCTAAAGAGATTGTGAAAGGTGCTCTAGATCTTCATACAAAGATGATTAAACAGATGAAAGGAGTTCCAGGTCTGATTATATCTTTCTCCTAATTTTGGCTTCCAGATGATACATGCTTTGAAATTTTACTCGGGTCTCTGATAGTTTATGAGTATCTGTGGGTCAAGTTGGGGTCTGGAACCTATTTAGATATCTTATAGTTAATGAAACTCAACTTCATTTATCTAGGTTTCACATATATCTTGAAAGCCGTTTAGATCTTTGCATTAAAATAGCTGTGACCCCAAAAACTTGCTAGGCACTCTTGGAAGCCAAAGATAATCTGTGTGTTATGTTTACATGATTGATTTGTTTCCACCACCTAGTTGAGTGTCAGATGCTGACGCTTTATTGGAGGGATATTCTTCAGGTGTAACTCCAGAGAAATTACAAGAAGGTCTAACACCAAGGCATTGTGCGTTATCACTTGTTGGTGAGCCAATTATGTATCCAGAGATCAATGCCCTTGTAGATGAGCTACATGGAAGACGTATTTCCACATTTTTGGTTACTAATGCACAATTCCCCGAAAAGATTTTGATGATGAAGCCTATCACACAGGTCCGTGTTGTCTGTTTTGTACATGTTTTTCCATATTTGAAAGCTCTTCATGCTCTTAACATAACCAAATTGCCTAACTAATTATTGTTGATATCGACAGTTGTACGTAAGTGTAGATGCTGCCACCAAAGAGAGCTTAAAGGCTATTGATAGGCCTCTCTTTGCGGACTTTTGGGAGCGGTTTATTGTGAGTAATTTAAATAACCTCTTCTATGTAATGAACCTTTGAATTGAAATTTGAATCTGAGGTAAAGGTATAATCGCTGCACCGTTTGTGTTCCAGGACTCCTTGAAAGCTCTCCAGGAGAAGCAGCAGCGAACCGTCTACCGTTTAACTCTTGTCAAAGGATGGAACACAGAGGAGCTAGATGCGTATTTCAACCTGTTCAGCATTGGGAAACCTGATTTCATTGAGATCAAAGGCGTCACATATTGCGGATCGTGAGTGTGTTTCACTTGTTTGTTCTCCTCTCTCTCTCTCTCTCTCTCTCCTCTCTCGCTCCACTCTTGTTACACAAATATCATTACTTATTGGTAATCTTCTGGAAACAAAAACAGATCTGCGACATCAAAGTTGACAATGGAGAACGTACCATGGCACGCAGATGTCAAAGCATTCTCAGAAGCTCTGTCTCTGAAGAGCAAAGGAGAGTACGAGGTTGCTTGTGAGCACGCCCATTCTTGCTGTGTTCTTCTAGGGAGAACGCAAAAGTTCAAAGTGAATGGGAAGTGGTTCACTTGGATTGACTATGAAAAGTTCCACGATCTGGTTAGTTAGTTTAAACCAAAACACAAGATAGGATCATCTCAAAAGCAAGATTCATGCTAATTTTAGAATGAATTCGTCGTATAGGTGGCTTCTGGAGAACCGTTCACGAGCAGAGACTATATGGCACCAACACCATCATGGGCGGTTTATGGAGCAGAGGAAGGTGGGTTTGATCCAGAGCAGTTGCGTTACAAGAAGGAAAGGCATCATCACCCTAAACCGCAGGCTGTTTTAGCGTAAGAAATTTTGCTACAGCCTTTAAATCTTGTCCTTCTTGTTCTAAAGCTTTTGTCTTTTTTTTTGTCAACTTAAACTTTATAATACTCAAGTCTGAATTTAGTCCTCAAACAGTTTTGAACTTGATAAGTTTCTACGTGAAGCCTTTAGGGGCCCATATTTGTCTTGTGTGAAAATTAGTAATCTCTATCATATCCTCTATTATTTTTATTTTTTTCCCGATTATATGTAATTAAATAACTGCTTAATTAAATACAGCAAGGAGTATATAATAGACAAGTTGTTTCACTAGCAATATCCATTAGTTTCTTAACTTTATCCGTTCACCATGTGCAACGCATCTTCTTCTTTTTATCATTCAAAAATCCGAAAGGGACGTAACCATCAACTACGCAAACCAAAAATTAAACAACCTACTACAACTACAAATCATCCTTATGAAACAATTAATTTAATCTAATGATTAGTCTAATTCCATCGTCATAAATGTATATTGTTGTTTTCCTCGCTGAAAATAGCTTTGATTCGCCAAAAATATAACACTGAGATGGACAAAGAAAATTTCTTGTTTTGAACTAACAGATCCGAGAAATTATATAAATCAAAGGTCTTTTTTTTCTTTTCCCCATGAGGGTTTTTAGTTAATTTATTCAACAATAGTTAACCCATGAACACACACAATCAAAAACTCCATTGATAAAAATTTACCAGCTCTTCACCGGCGTGCTTTTCCTCCTCGACCGTCTATATGACGGCGGCGCCACCGTCTTCACATTCATCTCTGGCTCCTGCTCCGCTAAGTCTTCATGTTTCCACTTTTGCCCTTCTTCCACACTACTAACTTTCTTCTTCTGTTTCTCTCTGTTAATAATCTTAACATGTTCGTCTTCTTCTTCTTCTTCATCTTCGTAATCTTCGTCTTCTTCGGATTCTTCCTTCTTGAAATCTTCTGGGTTCTCAAGATTCTTCCTTGGTCTTCCTCTTCGTCTCCGTGTCGTTTGAGACTCCGGCGGAGATGAAGCTTCTGCTACCGTTGCTGTCACTGACGGTTCTTTTGCTCTCTGAAACCTTCTCTTCCCCATCAGCTTAGTTTTCTCAACAGACTATAATATTGAACAGCTGCTTTTATGCTTTTAATATCTTCAAGAGATGAACAGCATTCTTTCAAAAATATATATTAAAGAGCAATAAAAAGTTTCTCATATTTTTTGTTTTTAATGTTTTACAGACAGAATTAAAAAAAAAAAAAAAATGTCTTTAAAATCAAAAGCCGCCCACTCTTTTGGTTTGGGGACAATTGCCCAAATAACCAATTTTCAATAAATTCTTAAGAAAATAGCTATAGATAATCATAAATTAAGTAAATAACAAAAGGGTTGCTTTTAAGACGATTTTGCCCTCCTCTGCACTCAATGTAGACCGTTTATACTATTTTAATATTGTTCTATTTGACAGCACATATTGTTTCCCCATAGATTTTGTTTTTTCCGTTATTCGCAGCCTATGAATTGATTCAATTTTGTAAAACCACAAAAAAAAACACATATTTTTTTTCACAGCAAACATGATTTCAATTTTTTAAAACTAACAAGATTTTTTTTCAAGCTATGAATATTATCACCAATACCGTAAAAAGTCTATTTTTATTAATAACATAACAAGTCTATTTTTTATATCAAAAACGTAGCAAATTTATCAATAACATATCGAGTTTATTTTTTTCCAAACATTTCATCTCTTAAGTGTCTCATCAATAATTTACAAAATTGCAAAAAATGATAAACGTTCTATACACACATAAAAATTAGTCTCCGTTAATTTCCGATCGTCTCTCACCCACGACGTCAAAGTCACCATCTTTCTCCAACGGCGAAGTACTGGGTAGTGTTGCGAAGTAATAAAACCAACAATTTAATTAACAAAAGCCAAATATATAACCTCCATCATGAAGCCAAATATATAGACAGTTTATGTGTTCTATATAAACCGACGTTTTTTTACCTCATTACATATCAGGGTTTGAATTGAAAATTACAAATCTTTACATTGAAAATTACGAACTCAACATGTTTTAGTGTCAATGTGCCTCCCGAAAGTTATCGCCGTAAATCCACAAGTCGTTGTGTTACTCGGCGGAAAAGCATTGAATCCACTAACTAAAAGCTTTTGAATTCGCTCGAGAAAGAGTTCGCCGTTAACGGAAAAGCCGAGTCTAGTTGTCCCGGTGATGGAGCAGCTTTCGATTTCTTGGTTAGAGCGATGTATGGGAAAAATCCACATGATACTAAGCTTGGATCCGATGCACCGAAGCTATTCATTATATAGGTTTTCTTCAGAAATAGACGTCTATACACATGAAATTAGCAAATAGAAAATAGCAAAATTACATATATTAAACCATCATTTACAACGTGCCAATACATATTTTGCCAACGTCGAAGTACTGGGTAGTGTTGCGAAGTAATAAAACAAACAATCGAATTAACAGAAGTAAAATATAGACTCTCTACCATGAAAACCAAATAGTCAGTCTATGTGTTCTATATAGACTTGTTATGATATTCTTATCAAACTGCGAAATAGACTCTCTATACACAAATTTCATATATTAAACCATAATTTACAACGTGCCAAAACATTCTTATCCAACTACGAAATAGACTTTCTATACATAAAATTCACAAAATTAGATTCAATTGGGTGACAGCCCTTCTATACATAGAAACATAGACTTTCTATACACAGAAATAGACTTTCAATACAAAATCACCAAAATTCACAAAAATCTCAAAATACATTCCTGGGTAAAGAGTGATTCCCAGAGGGAGAGAATCAAATCAAAGAGAAAGAGAGAAGCTTCTCTGCAATTCGAGAAAATAATTAGAGAGAGAGAGGCCGTTGTGGGCAACAACAAGGTATTGCCAAACTGCTTTCATACATTGCACTAACCCCTGATACCTCCGGATTTATTGTCTCCAACAATCGCTCCCGTGTCAAAAGAGAAGCAGGTGGAGCCACGAATACAGAAGCAATTCCATCGATCGAACGGCGGCGATCGTCGAGGACTTTGATTTTACCATCGACGGTGAGGGATCGGAATTTGGGAGGAATCTCAGAGACGGAGGTGGGGCTTGTCAGGTTGAAGCGGGTATCAAGGCGGTTAAGGGTTTTTGGTGGCCGGCGATCTGGTTTCTGTTGAGTGGCTCCTCTTCTCGATCCTGGGTTACTCGGTGAGAGAGGCTGCGGCGGAGGAGGAAATCAAAAGGACATGGCGGTGGATTGGCCGTGAGAGATTAGAGGAAAAGAGATTTTGTGAGGATGAATGTCTGAGAAAAACACGAGAGAGAGAGAAGTGGAAAATAAAAAAAAATTGTAAAGGGTAAAATTGTATTAATATATAATATATAGAGAATATCTTGTTCAGATTTTTTTTTTGTTAGTTAGTGAATTATAATTTTATTTATTGTTATACACTGTAATTTCCCTTTGGTGTTTAGATAAAATTTCAGAAGAAAAAGTAGATTTTATTTTTGTCCGTTGGTTATTATCCACCAATATAACACACATGCATGACAGAAGTATATAATATATCCTTGGAGTTGTTAGGTGATAACACCATATTTTACATGTTTTTAAGGTTTAATTTCATAGGTTTTTAATCTCACTTTGTATAGTTTTTGGATATTTTCATGCATTTAGGTCCAACTTGAGTCTCATTGCATTTTAGATGTCCTAGGTTGTCTTTGCATTATTTTTGGCTTGCTTGAGCCATTTTCAGGTGTTCTTGGAGTCATAGGAGTCGGAGGAGTGAAGATAGCCACAAAAAGTTCATTTCAGAATACATAGATGCAAGATCAGGTTGATACGTCATAAGTTTGGCAATGGATGAAGGAGTTTTCACCGATGGATTGAGCTCATATTTTAACACACGATATAGCAATGGATTAGCTTTCATTTGGATGTGGTTTGAGACAATTCCAACGGTGCGATCAGAAGTTATGCCAATTTCCGTGACGACGGTCCAGCCTGGCGCGCGAATGAGCTACCTGAAGAAGTCCATCGGTCGACCTCTGCCCGATACCTCTGACCGATGGAACTTCTGAAAAACAGAAATCCGCATCGATGCGATGTATCGGGAGCAGGAGACCGATGCGACCTGCGCGACCCCTTTTGCCCATAAATACAATTAGACCCATTTGTTGTTTTCTAAGCTTTCTTCTTCATTTTTTTTGTGTGTGCTCAACCCAGGAACTCTCTCTAGAGTTTCTTGGGTTGTTCTTCATGTATAATCCACACTTTCGAAGGATTCTTCACTTATATATATGCTTTGATTTCTTCTTTCTTCTTCTTAAAGATTCTTCTTCTTAAACTTGGGAAAGTTCAAGAACACCACTTGGTGTTCTTGATGGATCTTCATTTTCATGCCATATAAGAGAAGATTTCTTCACCCCTTTATATATATTATGCCTTGTTGATTCTTGTTCTTCATTTCTATGGTTTGATTTAGAGGTTCTTGTGAGTTGACTTTTTGTTGGATTTTGGATTTTGTTTGATTTAGATGGTTTGATGGTTGATTATTGATGTTTAGGCTTAGATAATCATTTGTTCTCATGTTAGGAGGGATCTTAATGCTAGAATCGAATTGACAACTCATTTCTAGAACTCAAGACATTTCTCGCCCGGAAGGTGTTCGATGAAATGTCTAGAAAACTTCTAAGCATGCAATTCAATTCTTAGCCAATGGAAATTGATGATTAAGGTGAATTGTTGACTTGTATGGACTAATGCTTAATGATTATGGATCATTTAGTTGTGAACGGAAGTTCTTGATAACTAGATGATATGTAAATGGATTAGTATCATGGAAGTGAACTAATCTACTTATGTGATCCATGTCATAAGAATGAATGTGTATTGAATGTTTAGGCATCATTAGTCAATGGTTGATTGACGGTTAGATGATGGTGATTTAGGATGATCTTGGATGAGTCTTTCACTTAGGTTGGTTCGTAATGCTAGATTTGACATGATAAACCGAAACCTAGTACTACACCTTAGATTAGTTAGATTTTTGGTCTCATCCCATGCATTAGGGATAGATTCGAGTAAGCGGTGTTAGTACTAGATTAGGTATGTTCATTCGTTTCTAGATCTTAGGCATTTCACTCATGACTCGAGTTTAAATGAATTGCTTGATCCGAACCTTTTGTGAGCTTTACATATCCTAGCCAACGAAAGTTGATGTTTAGGGTGTTTAGTGAACTAATTGGAATTGTTCCTTAATGCTTGTTAATTATTTAATCACAAATGGAAATTTGTTCTTGATTAGATAATTAACAAGGTGATTAGTGCCATGGAAATGGATTAGTCATATTTGTGAATTCCATGTTCTAAGATAGTGATTAATGTTTCCAAAAGATTCATTGTTTGATTGTCACCCATCTAATTGATAGCTTAGTTCATGATCCAACATTTTAGTCTTGTGTTTTGTTTTCCTTCTTGCATTTGTTTCCTTTCTTATAAATATAAAAACCCAAAAACAATGTTTGTTCTAGCTTAAGACGTTTCTTGCATTCTTAGTGCTTCAATCTTAACCCCATATGGATTGACATCTCAAGTACTACAATGACATGAGTACACTTGGGATAATTGACACGAAAAAATATCCCGTATCATTAGGGTTCATGTATAGTGTACTAATTTTGTTTATACGTTACTTATACACCAAAGAATAAAATCGCGAATTAGCATCCAAAATTGAAATTTGTATAATCTAGTGATTTGCAAGAATATTGCCACCTTATCACAACCCCGTTGCTGGCTGCAATTTGTGTGTTATGTTTAAGTTGTAATAAAAACTTTTGATTTCATAATAAATCCATAAATACAACAACAAAAAATTGACAAAAAATCCATAAATGCATTTCATACGCTTTTTTAGGTGTTATACAATATATCTGTATATATTTCAATTTCTTTGCTATATAGTTTATTGTAAGTCCTTTTGGTTTTATTTAAATATCATACCTCTTCTAGCAGAACACAGAATGCATATATGACAATTCACTATTAATTGAAAAGCTATATCGATTCATGTGAGATATTAGAACCGTGACATTTTTTTGTATTGAATACAACGAATGAGAATCGTTGAGTTTAAATTTTTTCTTCCGAAGAAAATGAATGAAACAGAAACTTTAATTACAACAAAATTTATGACTCACGAGTATCCTAAACAGAAAACGGCACGATGTTCATTATTCATTTCAGAAAACTAAAAAGCCCAGCAAGGCCCAAAAACTGACCGTTTTGAAAAACCGACAAGAGAATGCGCGTCGTTTGTAATGAAAGCGACCGACGCGGTGTGTCTCGTAAACAGAGAATTTGGCATTTTGGTCGAAAGTGGATAAGAAAAGAAGATCACGTGATCGAAAGTCAGAAGAACCCAATCTTCATTTCTTCCTCTTTCCTCGTCCCGTTGGATCATACCTACAAAGACTATTCAATCCTTCCCATCACTCTTTTCTGATTTCTAATTATTTTTTTCTGGAGATTTCACCAAATTCAATATTTTCTGGACATTTTTTTTTGTTTTTTTGGGAGGCAATGATCTAGGAGAGAGATCTAATAAATCCTACTTGGCCATATAAATTTCCTATTTTTATTTTTGGGGACACAGACAGGAAGATTAATATTAAGCACCAGATTAAAAGTAAGTAGGTTTGTGGATGGAACATCTTCTGGGTGAGCTTCCTTTCCTTTCTTTTCTGCGGTTTTTTCTGGGTTTTTGAGAAAATTCTTTTTTTTTTCTTCCTTTTTTAAAGATAGTTCCTTTGTGATAGAAAGAAAGCTTTAATTTTCAGAATCTCTTCTTTTTTTTCTTTTTTTTTTTAATTTCACCTGGGTCAATCAATCTCTGCGGTTTCCAAATACAACATTGGATTTATATATATTTTTTAATTTCTTTGACCATCTCTCTGTTTTTAGGAAGTGAGTAAAGTTTCAATCTTGACATTCTTTTCCTTGTAGAAATCTCCCATTTTGAGGATAAACGATTCTCTTTTTCTCATTTTGATGTGTTTTTTTTTTTAGTTCCCTTTCCATAAAGAAAGGATTTTAGTTATATCGGGTCTCTCTTTTGGGGTTTTTTCTACTCAAATCCAGGAAGAAAGCTATTGCTTTCCCTTTGTGAATGAATCTCACGTTGTTCTCGTTGATTCCAAATTTTCTGCAGCAAAGCCAGGCGTCTGTGATGCAAATGTTTGGATTCAGTGAGAAATAGGAATTGTGATTTTGGTTCTTTAATCATGGTGGAACCTTATGAGACACGTAACAACGGAGAAGCATTTCAGATGGTCAGATATCACAATTCCAGAATAGCATCATCATCATCGTCATCATCAACATCATTATCATTGCCGTTGCTCGATTTGAGAGTGTTCTATGTCAGAATCAGTAATTTCAAGGTGGATGATTCGACACCTGAGGTCCTCACCATCACTCACATTCCTCTGGATCCAGATTCTCTTCTGGAGATAAACGGTGTTAGAATGAGCATTTACTCTGGAGGAGTTTCGTCTCAGCTAAGGCGAGATCGAGTTGATAAGAAATCAGAAGTAGCTACTTTTATCAGCACAGACAATATCAGGTTATCCGGTAGTGTCAAGTTTGAGGTCTATGACAAAGATGAGCTGGTTTTGTCTGGAACTCTTGAGATGTCCGGTAGTAATGGTTTCACTGGGGAGTCTAAGCATAGCACGAAGCGGTGGAACATGAACTGTGAAGCTGAGATCACTGCAGGGTCTGGTTTCTTGAAGGAGAAACATATTGGCTGTTCGGAGTTATCATCTCCATTGCCAACTATTGAAGTCTATGTCACTGGTTGCTTCTCAGGAACACCAATCATCTTAACCAAGACACTACAGCTTGGTTTCAGAAAGAAGCACAATAGAGGGAGTGCATTAGATTCGATTCCAGAATATGAAACCGGTGAGCCTCAGAAAGGCAACTCATCTGAGCTTGATTTTCAGGTAATTTTACTTCACTGTTTCAAGATTATTACAATGCTTCCTAATAGTTTTATATTGGTTTGTGTCCAAGTTCAACACATTGAATTCTATATACCTTAGATATGCGTCTTCGTGGTCATGCTGTAGGCATGAGCATAAAGTTTTTCATGGTTTTGAGATTTCATATCTTGAGACATGTTACTTGGTACTCTTAGGAAGTGGACCAACTTCGTGATAAATGATCATGTGAGGTATGGGGCCTGAGACATTTTACAAGTCAATAAATAGCTGTCTCTCTCTCTCTCCCCCCCCCTCACACACACACACTCTCTCTATCCCATTTCCCTCTTGTCCTGTGATCTTAATATCTGAACTCTTATCCTCCTGTCTGCTACAGTCAGTTCTTATGTGACCCATTGGTTGAAATATCGTGGTTTTCACATGTAATGCCACAATATATCATCTTTTATTTATGCATAAACTTATTCGGGAAAACGTTTCCCTATTGAAGAGGTTATGTTAAGATTAGCTTATGCTTGAAGTTTTATTTGGAGGTTCTTGCAGTTGACATTGTCAAAACCTATTAGAGATGGATATTCATACGCACCGTAGGTTAAGAGCTTCTCTTTAGCTATATTGCAATGTCTATACCTTCCACCTATTAATCATGGAGGTGTAGACACCAGTTTTAAGATTGGAACAAAACTACCACTAGCCTCTATTCTACAAGTGATTGAATGACCATTGTATTCTTTATTTGAGTATCTCTATAATTGTCTGTTACTTATTTTTCTTTTCGATACAGACATCTACATACACGATTCTCTCTGTTGCTGAGTTCTTTGCAGTGCTTTGTCCTAAGTAGGGGAGTTTTTTTCCCCTGTGCAGGTAACAGAATACGGAAGCTACAAACAAGATTATGATGGAGAATACGGCGACATGTATCTGAGAAGAGAGTATACAGACGGTGAAGATGGAGAGATGTCGTGGTTCAATGCTGGTGTGAGGGTTGGTGTGGGAATTGGTCTTGGTGTATGTGTAGGTCTTGGCATTGGGGTTGGCCTTTTGGTGCGTACCTATCAATCAACAACCAGAAACTTCAGAAGAAGTCTTATCTAGTTTCATTGCCTCAAGCTTCTTCTTTTTCTCTGTCTCTAACTCCACTCCATTGCAAATCTCTTTTGACTGCAGAACTCTAAGCTATATAGTCTAATAGCTAATACTGCTGTGTAGTATAATCTTTCTTCATGTGTATTTTTCCTCTTTGTGCCTTAAAATTTTGAAGGAATCATTCTCTTGTGTTTGTTGAGATATAGACTGAAAGAAACAAAGCTTGTTGCTGGTATTGTCTGCTTCCTGCCTGAATATAAATGCTTATGAGTGTTAAGAGTTTTTGGACTAACTTCAAGAGTAACTTGGCAACACAAATCCTTTTATTTAATCAATGCTATGTCTAACTCTTTCAACCTCTCTCTCCCATGAACTATATGCAGTTCATTAAAAAAGATATTCCCTTCAAAACAGGTTAAGGGTTGGTTTGGATTGGCTCAGTGGCAATTTCGGCCCCAGAAAACCTGCTGCTCACGTGCTGCTGGTGATTGTTACTCTGAACCAATCCCCAGAAGTTTGCAGTTTTAACATCGTCTTGGTTCATTTGCTTGGAGAATTCTTCATAGTTATACTGCAACAAAGCTTTCCCTCCAAATTCGGTTGGGAGATTTTCCTCGTCGAAAAATGAGCTCATAAGCTCCACGCTTTCCAGGTTCTTTGGGTAAACAAATTTCACCTTGATGAATGTCTTTGCATCAATAAAGTACTTCACTATCTGTGGAACAACACAAAAACAAATTCAAAATCAAAATGCTCACATCATGTTCCTGCACATACATTAATCAACCAATGTTTTTGTCTAACTATGAGATAGAAGCAGTGTTTTTTCAAACCTTCCAGAATGCCTCAAAGAGTCTTGGAGGATTATAGAGGAAAGCGACAGCTAGTCTCTCTGGGTAGTGATTTTGCAGTATGTTGATAGTCTCTCTGGCAGATTTAATAGGCACACTGGTGCTCAGTGTCCAGTCCGTGAAGTCAATAAGCCAGGACATCTGTTCTTGATCCTCTGGCAGATTCAGAATAGCATTCTCAATGAGATACACCAGATGTTTCATCTGATTGTCTAAAGATTTCGTGTTCTGCAGAAATTTTCATGAAAAAACTGGATGGTTTATCTTTTGCCCCGAAGTTAACTCGCTCTAAAATATTAACCAAGAAAGAAGATGATCTTTAGAAACCTGCAAGCCGGGTCTCAGTATAAGAACCGTTCTTCCACTTCTGTCATGGAATCCAGCTTTGTAAACTTTTCCAGTCTCACCTTCACCTGAAACTTCATCCTAGTAGAAAGCAAGCCTCAACCGGTAAGTTTTTGGAGGAGTTGTCCAAAAGAATCCAAGATTTTTGTTTGATACTTACCCATCGGATATCCTCAGGTTTAAAAGTGGATCTCCATTTAAGCGTCTCCTCAAGCATCTTCTTGGCTTTGCCTACATTCCAATTCCTAGCTTCCAGATATCTCTTCAGACACGCATCTGAACAATATAGTGAACTCCTTCCAGAGAGCTGACCGATGAGAGCCTTAAGCTCTTTGAGCTAGACCATTAAGATGAGGAAAAAAGAAGAAAAAAAAGTCACCTTCTACGAATCATATGATTCTAATTGAAGTGAAAATCAGCAGCAAGGCCTGAAAAGTTTTTACCTTTGCCTCTCTGAGAGCTGCCTCATTACTCACTTGTTCGGTTTGCGAAGAAGTCTTGCGACGAAACATCTCGAACAGCAATAGGGTCCAGTATCAAGATGTTATTCTGTAAAAGTTACCACAATGAATAAGCGGCATATATAAGAGCTAATACTTGCGTTAAATCCAAAGTCCAAGTCACGAAGGAGAATAATAACAGACATTACCAGAGATACAAGCAACATGTAATGGACACTATACAAAAAAGGTTCATTTGATTCATGTGACTTGAATCACAGACCAAGCATGACTCAGCTACCTACTACCACACAAAAAAAAAAAACCTTTAAGAAATCTAGTACAAACGGATCGGTCAAGAAATCACTGAGCTGATAGAGAAAGGGAGAACATTTATGTTGGGGAAGAATTGGGTAGTTTATCAGTCTTCATCAAGATCCATCCAATTTCGTAAAAAAAGAACCAAAACGGAATTTACTATAAAAAAAAACGGATCATTCGCTAGCGGTCGCCAATTATTCTCCTTGTTACTACTTTTGTATTCGTCGGAGACATAATTGTAGAGAGAAATTCATGAAAGAGCAAGAGAGCATAAAAAAAAGTCAAACCGTAAACATGAGATGTATCCATCACAATTCACAAACACGAAAGATGGAAACTTTGAAAGAGAAAAACGAGCGTACCCAGCAGAAACCGAAGGGAGCAGCAAGGAACTGAGACAGAGAGAGAGAAGTCGTCGAGAGTCAGGTGAAGAGAAAGTGATTTAATGGGGAGCATGCGAGACAAAAGCTAAAACCCAAGTTCACCAAAAAAGCTACGGACAACAGCTAAAATATCTCCGGCACGTGCGGTTCACGTGTTTACATATAAGGAAAAAAAAAGACCAATAAGCAATTCCTCCAACTTGTGGAAACAGTTATTTTTGCACATCATCATATTATAAAGTAAATATAATCTTATACTATAAACTAAATATAAGTAAATGTATGCCTCAAAACTAAACCGAACAAAAACCATTAAAACCGATATTTATGGAGATTTAAGCCTAGAATTTTGTTTTCAAAGGGATTTAGGTTTTTAACTTTACTTTCGTGGAGATATATACATAAAACATAGTTCGGTGGGAAACTAGAAAGATATGGCTATAGTTCGTAGGAAAATATGCGGCATCGGATTGTCCCGTTGTCCACAATGAACTAATCCACACAATTCGGTTTTTTTAAAAAAATTAGGAAACCACCATCGAAATGGGATTATTATTTCACACACAAATAAATGTGAAAACGTTTTATTTTTTTTCAGCTCAGACTTCATTGTCATGAAAAAAGTTATTATTACATTCGAGACTTTTTTTCTTTCACATTCCAATGGAGTTAGAAGTAAAACCCAGAAGTCCCAAAAACGAATCTCAAACAACCCAACACACTCCAAGCCTGAGCAATGAAAAACGGAATTATTTCAATTTATTCACATACTGTTTTATTAGGCTTGCACTTAACAGGATCCGATAGAAAGCTCAAAAGATTTGGAATCTCATACGTCCACACATATACAGAAGCAATTTCATCATCCCAAAAAGCCCCAATGTAAATCACAGAATCTACTAAAAATATGAGCAATGGCACGGTCTCATCATTGATTGATCGATTAAAAACACAAAAAATTTCAAATTCGAATGTTCTAGGATTAACAACATCTCAGAGAAAATGGCAGTAAGATTGTTTGAATACGCTTATGAGTTATATATATATCTTTCTTCAAAAAGACAAAAACCAAACCTGACAAAGGTTCAACAAGTAAATAGAGCCATTCCTCATTAAAAAAAAAACATCTGGTGTCTGAAAGTTGAATCAACGTTGTAGTTTGAAAAGAGCTCGACTGATGATTCCAGTGGCCTCCATGTAACGATCAACACATCTAGAGATGCAGCTACTCTCACCTCCACTAAGGCTTGTTCCTGGCTTGGTTATGCATTTGTCGAAACATTTAACTCTTAGTGTCTCAATGAACTCCTCCGCATAAGCTTGAGCGAGCTGCGTCTGCACCTGTTCCATCACTGCCTCCGGAGATTTACCACCCATAGGCGGCGCCGGAGATGAGTAGTCCATTATAATTCCGACTAAAATCCAAAATAAACAAAACAGATTGGTAAATAGAATCGATCGATATTCAACAACACAACACAAGAAGAGACAAAATTCAAGATACCGGAGAGCAGCGACGACGACGACGACAAGTAGAGAGGATGATAGCAGAAATTGGGGCGGAGATGTTTTCTTTTCGATATATCTAGGGTTTCGCTTTTAACCGGCTTACGATGTTATTTTATTGGGTCGGATATTAAAAGATTTGGCCCATTTTTGTAATTGGGATCATTTATATAAACAACAACGAGGGCTTTTGGGTTTTTATGAATCCAGCGGTTTAGATTCCCATTTTTGATGAGCTACGTGTCGGTTTCGATTTTCGAATGGTTAAGTCTGAGTGGTGAGAGCCTATACTACCATTATGAAGGGTGTCTATTAGACTGTTACTCGACTTCGTTATCGTTATGAAACTTGTTTTTCATATGACACGTGAGACGTCAGATTTCGGGAACAAGCATAAATTTATCTTTACACAACACAACATCTTACAACCAAACTTCAATCATGCTCGCGTAGTGAAAATATATAGTAATAGAAAGAGCTTTGTAAAAACATATGTTAGCCAACAAAATTATATTTATCAAGAAAATAGCATTAATAGCCAACAATAAACGAAAATTCAAAAATAATTTGTTAACAGAGCGAAAAAAAGAAAAACAGGAAAGGCAAAACAAGTAAGACCTCAAAATCCAGGCAAAAATGAGAGGTCAGCGATTCCTGTGGGAAGATTGGCAATGTTATTGAGAAGAGCGAGTCTGTTCTTCCTCACTCTTTCTTCCTCCTGCAACCGTAAAATTCAACCATAAGCTCTCTAATCAAATCCTCGGGCACAGAGTGAACAGAGTTTCAACTTACCACCATCACGAACACATTGTTGAAGAAATCCTCGAGCGGCTCCAGCAACTGCGTGGATATCTCAGTGAACTCCTCAATTTCTATGCCTGAAATTTTGGAAGCAGTTAGAGAAATTTTGTTTGTTTGTTTCTTTGTTTTATTGACTGCGAGAAGCCGATGGAGTTACCAGTGTGAATTCCATATTTGATAGAGGTGTAAGTTCTCCACAACTCTTTCTCTTGGGAAGTCTCAAATGCACCCTCATCCACCTGGTTGCACATCATTCAATGTTAGACAGATGCTCTTTTGCCATATTTATCAGATAGAAACGTCAAGTACCTCAACTCCAACATCAACATCTTTCCCACGTACAATGCGTGTGGGACGGGAATATGCTTCCACTATCTTCGGAAATATCTTACCTTTGCTTAGCTTTTCCATCTGCAAAACCGCCAGATGCGTTAGCTTCTTATGAGCAAAATCACTATGTTTGTTTTGAGTCTATGGCCTGCGTAGCAAACGACCGAACAACATTCCAAACCAGAAGATAACCAAGTCCTTGTAAAACCATCGTGCTACTGTAGGAACCTATTAACTTTAGACCATAAACCAATCCCACTTTCTGCTGACAACAGATGAGCACCTTCCTTACCAATACCAATACCAATACCAAGTCTGGTTTCTAGTCTCTAATACTCGATAGCAGATGAGCTTCATCCAATTATATTGAGAAACTTCTTAACTAGGCTTAATCCAATCCAATCGCCATAATACCTGGCTTGTAGGAAAATGATGCCCACATGCTTCTCAACTATCAACTAATTCCATATCTAGTCGCTACTGGATCTATTCAATTACCTTGTGTGCGGTTCGTGCTGCCAGACAAGGATTGTTTCCACGTTCTGCTAGGACAGACCTAACTACTTCAGGGCTTACTCCGTTGTCAACCTGTAAAACAGGATAGAACGTTGTTCAAAAACCAGACACTAAGGTCCTTTAGTTTAAAGAGCCAAGGAATTGCGTCTAATAGAATTAGAAGGCAAAAAGATAAGCATCACGAAAATTGCACGAACCAGAAGCTGTTCCAGTCTTCGAGTAACAAATTGATACACCTAGAAACAATAGAACAGTTAATTATATCAAGGACACTTTCAGATGATGGCTTAGTAGCTATGGGAGCACTTGATTCTCACATCTTCTAAAGTGTTTGCCTCAACCTTCATCGGTTGTACACTCGCTGCAAGCTCTAGAGCATGTTTGAAGTTGACATTTTTATCCTTTTCGACCAAAATCTGAACCTGTGGCATACAAAGTAATAAGCTGCCTATTGACAAGTCATAACTGCTTTTTTAGATCAGAATGTACAAACTTACTAAACCATAAGATATTCTTCTAAGGCCAAATGGGTCATTTGTTGAACTTGGCTGGCAACCCGCAGCAAATAGACCAACAAGGCTATCCAATCTACGGTCATAGAAACAAGCATAGGTGTTAGTATATAGGAACACAAATATCATATCAGAAGTATATGCAATTTAGTTCCACGCCAATCCAGCAGCAAGGTTGTGTTCACAGGACAAACCGTTTAGCATAGAAAGAAATGGGAGAGACACCAAAACTTAAAGCTTTCAAATTACCTATCAGCTATTGCCAAAACCATTCCTGTATCTGTTTTTGGGATGACATCCCCCGAAAATCTAGGAAGTGCAATTTCCAGCAAAGCTTCTGCAATCTGCATCCCAGGGGAAACGATTGTTTTATTATAATAGAGCACATGCTAATAGATATATAGCATAGTAGGCTAGTAGGTCAAGTCTATTAAGCAGCAGAAGCACCAACAACAGCAACTTATGCTCATAAACATATACACTTGAACAATACATTACCTGCTCTGAATAGCCATCTCTGAGAGCATAATGACGAGCCATTATTCCTGACAGCGAAGTAAATTCTGTAACTACAGCAGTTGCAAGGTCTGACAGAGCAAGTGAGGCAGCATCCTTCACAACCGGATGCAGATGTTCATCAATTTCGAGGGCCAAACAAAGCTTAGTTACCATCTTTTCTACACGGTTCATCTTATCCAGCATTGTCCCCAGTTTTTCCTATAAATTCACATAAACATGGATGAAGAGCTTGTGTTGTATGTGCTACTACCGTCAATATTATGTGGTTTGTTTTTATTACTTGTACGAGTATTGAACCATTGAAACAGCAGTGAAACTACAGGAAAAATAAAACTAGGGCCATCAAGATTATTGTATCCAGCTTCTTGGCTAAGACATGTATCCGAAGGAAAAACTTACGTGGAAAAGGATTCCCTGAAGCTGACCTCGAAATTCCGAAAACCTTTTCCTTGTGTCCACCTCATAGAAGAACTTTGCATCTTCATAGCGTGCCCTGCAAAAGTAAAACATGACCATTGGGTGCTTTTAATATGTCTATTCTATCTACCAATTGAGTAAAGATTTTAGCCACTTATTACACATCTCAACCTGAGAACTGCTTCATTTCCTTTCTTCACCACATCCTCATTTATTGCACCATTGGCAACCTAAACAAAAACACACTTTGTTTCGTCAGCTATTAAAAACTTGTTTTTGTGCCATTAAACATTTTAAAAAACATGCAACAGAAGACAATGCAAGGCTAGAGTGTCGTACAGCAATAAAGTAAGGCAATAGCTTTCCACTCTCATCAGTAATGGAAAAATACTTCTGGTGCTTCTGCATAACCTAGAGGGTTACACCACAGTAAGGCCATGAATTAGATTAGTATACTTGCTGAGAAAACACAAGAAAGTAAACAGATGTTATAAGCAGGTTATACGGTATTAAAACCAATCTTAGTTTCTAAAGACCTTACAATAGTTAATAGCTCCTCCGGTAGTTCTAAGAATGATTCCTTGAACTTTCCAATTAATGGCACAGGAGCTTCGACGAGATTTGCAACCTGGATTAATTTAACTCCTTAGCATCAAGATGTAAAGATAATTTCTTGGAACCATTGATAGAGCATATCACTGACAACACCATAAGTTACCTCATTAAGTAAGTTCTGCTGGACAACAATGCGCCCATTAACACTTTTTGCTAGCACATTTGACTTCTCTAGAATGATTTTCTTCCTTTCCTGTATAATGTTAACCAATGAAATGACTACATAGATCCATAACTAGAAATCTAAAAGGAGAGAAATTTGAGACCCTGCTGAAAGTTAAAAAGAAAAAAAAAAGAGAGAGGGAAGAATATATGAAGGGCATGCCTCAATCTCAATATTGATTCCAGCATTCTTCATAGTATCTTCATAGGATTCTGCACTGTGTACCTGCCAATATATAGAAGACCATAAAATACACATCTGAAGCATGAAATCCAAATATTCCTACAGACGATGGTGCAAGTACATTCTTACCAATAGTGTTGCTGAGGAAGTATTGCGAAGTCCAAAGGATACATTTCCACTGCATTTTGAACATTAAACAAATATAACAAATTGTTATTTTATCAACAAATATTTTGCATATCTACATCTTTCTGATATCCCTAACAAATGCCAGAGGAAAATTCGTGGTCTTAAGATTAATATATACATATTAAACTGAGATTCCAACTTTTATCCTCTGTGCCAACCAAAGCCATAGGAAGCATGGAAAATTGGGTGTAGCCAAGTAAACGAACCTTGTGTTACCAGCAAAGCAGAATGGCACAACCAGATCCCCATGTAAGGCAATAAGCCAGCGAATCGGTCTGCTAAACATTACCTGCTTATCACAGCACAAGATAAATAGCAGTAATATAAACTCCTTGTTTTACTACTGAACCTACGCTATATGAACTTAAATATGAGTATAAAGATATAGGTTACATACTGAAGAGTTCCAGCGCATTGACTTTGGGAACGATATTTTAGACAGTGTACCAGGTAATTCTTCTGACAGAACCTACAATAGACAAGATCCCAATAATAATAAAAAATAAAAAAAAACTGTATACTGAGCAAATAATTGTAATTTTCCTTCGAGGGAAAAATCAGATGTCCATATAGTGAAGTAGAGAACTTAGAACACTAAAACTACGAGGTACACCATATGAAAAGCAAGAGGAAAAATGTGAACATCAACAGTTTCCTAAATTAATAGATAATAATGTCTATTACAGATATCTTTGTCATGAAAGACGAAAATAACAGTCTCTTCGCATAACATGAGTCAAGGAAAAAAACCTGCAAAGCAAGTCGAGCTGGCTCTGTAACTCGTGCATGAACATATTCTGTCTTCCCTGAAAATAAAGACAAAATAGATAAAAATGAAAAGAGCTAAACAAAGAAAGCAGAACCGAAGCCTAGGAAACAAAGAATAAGGAAGCAGTCAGAAGTTGGGTAATCCTGCTAACAGAATTTGCTAATATAGATGCACCCACCAGCAACTTTTCTGTACAATTTTTCCAATGGAACGCCATATCTGCGGCTAAAACCATCTGCAGCCTGGCAGGGAAGAACAACAAGAAATTTATATCTACATATCTTTAGGCAGTCAATGCACGCTAAAAAGAAAATAACAAGCGTAGTACAAAACCTAAGTGTCAATGGATAGATATTCCATATGATTTTTCCTTATATTTCAACACTGTCTACCAAAATACTTTCAATAGTTAATTTAATAGCCTAGCGGTGCCAGAGGAGCAGAAAGGACCAAAGGAAAAGAAAAAACCTTTGTAGGAATTCCTTGATCATCAAACGCTTTCGAAGCAGGGGGTCCTCGAACTTCAACCTCCTCTTCCAACTGCTTAGAGGACATAGCATCAACTAAAACCTGAAAAAAGACCTAAACTGCTTCAAAAAGAACAATAAATTCCAAAAAGCTTCAAGAGTTCCATGATTCGACTCATAACCCACAACCCAAAAACTTCAGATACGTTTCTTTAAGTTTTACATCCTTACAGAAAAAACCAGGTTTAAATAAGCCTCAAAAGCCAAAATTTGAAAAGTGGACAATAATTCTAAATTATAAACAGGAAGATTTGGTGTCAACCAATCCTTTCTCTGTAAACTTAGATTCATGTTGTTTTAGAGTTGACATATAAGCAAATATGTCCCTAGAGTTGACATATTAGCAATAATATGTAAAAGTGAAAAAAAGCTTATTAATTACCACTAGCCTGCGAGGTGTGCCAAATGCTTTCACAGCGCCATGCCGCAATCTTTGGTTTTCCAGTAATTGTAGCACTAAAACCCCGAGCTGCAACATTAACAAGGACTATTACTTGACGTCCAATCAATCAAAAGAACATAACACAAAGAGACAAACAAAAAGCACAGCAAAAACAGCATCTAGGGAGTTTGGGAAGTTAAAATGTTGCAGCATGTGCGGCCCACAAAAGTGTCCATGAGCGAGTAGTGAGTGATAGAGAGAGAAATTTCAAAATGAAATGAAATTTTACTTGTTCGCTAGCATTGATAACATCTTGAGGTGGCATCTCTTCAGTCCCTATCTCAATGATAAACGATCTTGGATCCTCAGAAACCTGTCATGATTGGAAAAGAAAACCATATCTTATTTGACAACTTCTGAAATGTTTCCATAAATCAAAGCATCCAGCTTTGTAGTCGTAAATAGACCATATAAGCAAGCAATGCTAAAGATAAAAGCGACACCACAATATTTCGCAAACTAATATCCCATAACTTGTCAAAAAGGAAATGATCAGCAACAAAGCTCTGATTGTAAATTCTCAGATTAGAAAACAGGCCAACCTTTTCAGCCACATTTTCCAAAGCAGCTCCGTGATGAATGGGAGGAATATGTTCGGAGGCAACACCAAGAGGATGTCCAAGAGACTCACGTGTCTTTAACCACAGTTGGGCACATTGGCGAGCCAAGCTATTCTTTCAAAGAGGATGCACATAAGCAAAAATATGCACATTATATATGTATATTTACAAGTAAAGACTTGCTTAAAGCATCTCCTCTCCGGTTAATCAAGCTTGTTGGTTTACTCAATAACACACTCTCACAAAACTGGAACAGATCTTACCTGCGCATTCGACTGAAATAACGAGCACGTTCAGTTACACCAACAAAACCTCTAGCATCTAAGATGTTAAAAGCGTGAGAAGTCTTCAGAAGCTGGTCATACCTAGCATGCCCCCAAGCAATTTTGTTAAATTCAAAAGGCAGTGGTTAAGGATGGAGAAGACAATGGATGACCATAAGCATGTGATAAACATACGCAGGGATTGGAAGGCCTAATGCAAGTAAGGAACGTGCTTCTTCGTCAAAAAAATCGAAATGCTTTTGAAGACGATCCACGCTAGCATGCTCTAAATAATATGAGCTCATTTCCTTCCTGCAAAACTCACCCAAATATCAGTCTCGAAACAGGATTACACAGAATAATAAACAATCCATAAAAGAATATCAGTCTTATACTCATTTTCCAAGAAAAGCTCCCCGTAAGTGATTCCATCAGCATATAAGATCTTTTTGAAATGGTCAACATCCTGTCAGTTAAAACGAAAGGCTAACTTAAGGCAAACAAAAAGGACCTAAAAGGAAAAAAATGTGTACATCAACAGTAAGGGAATTCTTATTCGAAAAGAGAAAGTAATCAAAGGAGTACAAGACTGACCTGAAGCAACATGAGGATGCGCTCAAGCCCATAAGTTATTTCAACAGATACTGGAGACAACTGAAGACTTCCAGCCTAGAAAGAAGCAAAGTTTCTAATTGTCTTTTTCTCACAACTTTAGCAGAAAATACACTAGGGAAAGGGAAAACAAAAATTACCCTAAAAACAAAAAACGCAGACCATAATCAACACTTTGATTCTTAGAAATGTTTACATAAAATGAAATTTACCTGCTGAAAGTAAGTAAATTGCGTGATTTCCATACCATCCATCCAAATCTCCCAGCCCAACCCCCAAGCACCAAGCACCTGTAAGTCAATTAAATTAACAGACACTGCCACGCTGAAGCTCTCTTTGACAATATAGTGAGAAATTAAAAGAGATGGAAAACCTCGATTTATGAAATTCACACATTACCGGGCTCTCCCAATTGTCTTCGACAAACCGTATATCGTGTTGAGTCACATCAATACCTATAAAGGTCACGTAAGAGATAGTAAGCAAGCAGTAAGATTATCTGGCTGAGAGGATTTCCATAAAGACGACCTTCACATAATCAAATCAAATCTTGAGCAAGGGAACCAAGCAGCACAAGGAGAAAGATTCAATATATTGTGCGTATACAAGGAACACTTGAGAGTCTCAAAGTATAGCTGCATTTCAGAATTAATGATAGAAGTTTCTGAGTACCTAAAGCAGAAAGACTGTTGATAAAGAGGTCTTGGGAGTTTCCTGGATCAGGTTTCAATATGACCTGAAACTGAGTGTGTCTTTGAAGCCTATTGGGGTTCTCTCCATAGCGACTGTCGTCAGGACGTATGCTTGGCTCCACATACGCAACATTCCAGGGTTCAGGGCCGAGAACCCTCAAAAAGGTGGAAGGATTCATGGTGCCAGCTCCGACCTTAAGACCACGGAGCGGAGTTAGGAGGTATGAGAATAGTGAGTCGGGAGGAGAGAAGAAGTTGAGAGAGATAGTGCAATGGTGATACCATACCTCGGTGTTGCTAGGTTGCATAACGGCGCATCCGACGGAAGCCCAATATTCCTAAACCAGCAGAAGAGAATAATTCGCCGACGAAATTTGAAGGGGAGAGAGAATGGGGAATTAGAAGGAGAGGAGTGAGAACCTGGAGGCGCTGAATTGCTTGCTGGAATGTAGGAACAGAGACGCGGCCATCATCATCGCGCTTGCGATAGGAATGATGATGAACACCGGAGGAAACGGCTGTGCGGTGATATCGGCGGCAAGGGGGCCGAGAAAGATAGCGAGGGAGGAGAAAGAATCGAGGAGAGGCGTGAGGACGAAGGAAGGAGACGATGAGAGGGAGAGAAAGAGAGAGGATGGCCATGAATGAGAGAAGCACAATGGGGTTTATCCGAATGCCAATGGATTGGGGTTTTTCATTTTTACAGGGAGACTAGTGTATCGAGAGATTAGAGAGAACGATCAATCTAATATTTTATGAAATGCCAAAGCGGCGTCGCATAGGTAAGCATTCATTTAGTCGGTTAAGTCAGGTTCGAACTATTTGAGTTTGAAATTGTAGAAAATAAATTCCACTTTGTTTTAAATTTTATATGGTTCGATTTGGAACGGTTTTAGACAAAATAAAATATATAACAAAAAAAAAAATTAATTATGTTTATATTTCTTATTTTTCAAGAAATTTTTTGGCCTCCAAAATTTTAGGACCGGCCCGGGCCGATGTTTAACATCTAAATTGACCCTCTTCGATCAAAGATTTAAGTGTATATATTGTTCACATTTTGCTTAGTTTTTTTATTTGTGCAAAGCAACTTCGAGTATAGAAGCTTTTTGTAGATATTATTACCCTTTGAGGGAGATTTTGTTTGTATAATGTATCCGTTTTTTCTTTTGTTATAATGTATTTCTATATTTGGGTCTAATTTTATATTAGTAACAGAATCACATAGTCAAATTGCTAATTTGAATTCAGAACTTGTATGTTACCCTTTTTTTTATTGAAGTGTGAAAAAGTGGAGTAACTTTTTATGAGTAGGAGATACAACTAAACATGATCGAATCATCAATTATTTGAGAATTTTAATTTGGTTTGTGATATTTTGTCCACTCCTAATAAATCTTATATAATATAACGAAACATTGCATGAGTGATGTCATTATGCGCATTGTAATTCATGCGATTGACGCCACAAATGCTGCCAAGACAATATAAGTCAGGTTTCAAATTTGTCAGGTTTCCTAATCACATTTGAGAGTCTGTATCAAAATTGTTCTCTTATAACTTTTCAATCTATGTAGTTCAAAGTGCAGTAAATGATCTGTGGGTTAATTATTTATCAACGCATGTACATGCATTAAAATCCATAATCTTACACTCGAATACTTAGTGCAAGAATGAAAACTGAAACCAATTGAAAGAAAAAAAAAGTTGGGTGTAAAACATTGAAGAAAGCTCAGAAGAATCGCCGATCTCATATCAATGATTATAAAATCTCATATGTCCAGACATATTTAGAAGCAACTTCATCATCGCAATCACCATCTCATCAATCAAAAGTTATGTTATAAACGAACAACACTCAGAGAAGCTACTAAATTGTAGCGATGGCAGACAATCTACACGGCATCAATTCAGACCGCCCGTCTGCTAGTATCTCATCATCGATCCACAAAAACAAAACTATTCAAAATCGAGTTTACAACAACAACAAAAAACAAATTTTGGTAGCAAAGGCATCAGATAATAAGCGGAGATTGTTTGTCAACAGTAATATTCTGCGTTAAGCATAAATTAATCAATTCTTCATGTGCCATAAAAACACACCAAAAAATCTAAATTAAAAAACGAAAAAAGTTTCGGTCGATTCATTTGACGCCAAAGCAAAAGAAATAGCAATGGGTTGGTAAGATAACCATTTCGATCTCTGCACCCGTTTTAACTCCTCCACCATTCTTTTGATTTTACTCTTGGTTTAGACAAGTGGGTAAACAGATGCAACTAAAATCGCAAAATCGAGAGAACCAAATTTATTTGAAAACAAAACTACGAGAATCAATCGATGTTCAAGAACACTACAGAAAACAAATACCAGAAGAGGCAGAGGACGAAATTGATCTTTAAGATTGGGGATTTATCGATATGTTTATATAGCAGAGATGCTTCTGGTTTTCG
Source organism: Eutrema japonicum (assembly GCA_030161315.1). Lineage (NCBI taxonomy): Eukaryota > Viridiplantae > Streptophyta > Magnoliopsida > Brassicales > Brassicaceae > Eutrema > Eutrema japonicum. The sequence continues at coordinate 7,286,920 of BSQW01000006.1, read as the reverse complement.
CTATCTAGGGTTTTCGCTTTTAACTGATTTTAGTGGGCCGAATAATATACCCGGCCCGTTTTAGTATGGTCCATTGTGGAATTCATTAACTTGAGACACATATACCTAATGATCATTGTTCATATCCGACGGTGGCAAGAAGCTCTCCAAACACAAACCACAAATATTAAAATCGACTTCCTCGATCCGCCATTTCTCCTCGATTCGTCTCCGGTGGTTAACCGCTCCGCCGTATCGATACAGCGTGGTCAGGGTTCGACCACCGTGTGCTATGTTGACCGAGTCAACGAACGTGTAATCGTCGATGATTGACTCCATGCTCGTCTCCCAGAAAACGCCGTCGCTTTTGCCCCTAACGGATTTTACTCTCACGAGCTTTGTGTCACCGAACTTTACCAGTAGTCCCGTCCGTTGGCTAAAGTATCCCCACACCGTGTGATGGATCACTTCCGTGTTCGGCGAACACTGCGCCTTCAGAACGTCTGCCGGCGTCTCTACCTTTAAGACGAAGCAATCATCTCCGTTTACGGTTTGTTCGCCGATGCAATGAGCGTCTAAGAACAGACTCGCGGTGCACCTCGGGTCTAGTCCCTGCCACGTTTGTTAACAGTGCAAATTGTCTAAAATATATACAAACTTAAGATTATTACGACAAAGATACAATGCACTAGCTAGAGTTTAAAATGGCTACCTGGAAAAAGCGGCGGAGAGGACGAGGAGGGCCACGGTGAGCCTGAGAAGGTTGAGTGGATGATTGGTTCCAAGCCACTTTGCCGTCACTACCGGCGCTAATCTTGAAACCAGAAACCACCAGCTCCAAGAACCAAAGGTTTGGATTCTTTTGCCATAAAACAAAGCCTCCGACCTCGAAATTACCTTTTCCCAGCCGCACCGGCGTAGTCGTCGTCCCTTCATCCTCTCCGGCAACCATCTCGGAGCCTTGCATCCTCACCTGTCCCACCGCGTACATGCTCTTCACGGCGTTCAAAGCCGCTGGACCTCCGCAGGCCGCCACGTACTGCTGCACTATGTACTTAGCCGTCGACGCCTCCTGCAAATATACACCATTAATATCAACATTACTCATCCTTTATACTTGGATAAAAAAATGTGTGTGTTATAATGTAAATCCGAAATATAGTTTGATCAACTATATATATATATATATGATAAAAAAAAATCCATACGAAAAAGAGAAAACTATATATATATCCAGTAAGACTTTTATTATGTTTGTAATGTTTGTCAATCTCGTAAGAAAACTGCAGATTAATAACCAATTACACATTTCATCTCTATGCATTCTCTTTGAAAACCACGAAGATTCTAGGCAAATCTCATGATTAATCTTATAATTTATTAGTATGATCTTCTTATCACTTAAAACGTTGACATTAGCCAACTATATATAATTAAAATCTCATTCGGAAAACTCGAATCCAGACCTAAACCCACGTACAAAAATCATCAATCACATTAAACAACGTGGTTGGCTTACATCTATATACATGTGCAAATGAAATGTAAACAAAATTCCTCGAAGAATCTATATCCAAATCTAAAAAACCATCAAGACAGACAAGAATTACCTAACTAGCAAATTCAAAACATAAAAACAAAAAAAATAGATAACATAATGACATCTACGTACGATGGACGTGTCATTGATAGGTCGGGAGAGACAGAACTCGAGAGGGACATGAAAAGGAATGAGAGGACTTCCCACGATCTTCAACAACGCCACAAACTCGTTGTCTGATTTTGACTGCAAATGCATATTGACATTACTCATCGATGAAGATGACGCCGGCGTTCTAACGTCAGCCGCGACTGCGGTCACGACGGTATGAGCCTTCATGAGAGCGTGCATATTCCTCCACCGCCCCGTCGCGTTGCTTCCCATCTTCGTAAACATTTCTTCCGGTACCGGAACCTCTAACACCGTCTCTAACCCATCTTCTCTGTCCAAATTCGGACAAAGCTTCCTCATTTTCATTTATAATTTTTTTTTCCTTGATGATCCGAGAGAAAGAGTGGATAATTAGGGTTTTCCTCTTTCTCCGAAATTTTATTAAGGAAGAGAGAACGAAAGTTTTTAGAGGATCATGAGGAATAACTACGAAAAAAACTATTCTTGATTCTGTTCTTCTCATTTTTTGTTGGCCGGCTTTTATATATAACTAAGGTGCTCCTTGCTCGTAGCTATCGTGAGAACACGATTTTAGGAGGATCCATCAAATCTTTGTTTGTATTTGTATACATATAATCTTATACTGATGTGACATATGCACGGATTTACGCTTTTGTGTCTTTATGAACGTTGACAATCTACATATATTATTATTATTATTATTTTTTTCGACTTTCGGGAGTAATTCTAAGTTCAAAGGACCAGACGACTAATCTCTCCGGTGGAAGTGACACAGCCTACTTATAATGTCCCACTTGGCCAAGTGCTTGTCCTGGTAATTTCGCTCCCACGGGGAATCGATCTCTGACCTAAACCAACAGGGCCGACACTCACCGCAGGAAGGGAACCACCCGACTACCAACAACTTGGTTATTAATTCACATCCATATATATATATATATGTGTGTATATACGGATATACATTATGGTCGTATGCTTCATATATGTGTATACGTGGAAGACTTGTACTAGTTGAGGAATAATATCTAATATGTATCTGAGTAGTTAGAACATCTCCATTGGTGAACCCCTTTTGGCGTTCATAACAAATTTTTTAATAGTTTTTTGTTTTTAATGAATAGTGAAGAACCTTATATTTTTTTGCTCCTCCATTAGTGAATTTCATAAGGGATTCATAAAAATTAAAAAATAATATTTTTTGTAAACATTGATTTGAACTTTTTATTTATTGTAATTATAATTCTAAACATACAATAAATATAAAACATACAATAATAATTGGTTACATGAATTTTAAGACATACAATAATAGTTTATTACATGAATTTTAAGACATACAAAATATAAATACTAAAATCGAAAAACGTCCTGCATATAAAACTAGAATGCTCATATAATAAAAATCCAGAATGCTCATATAATCAAAAAACCATAATGCTCATATCCACAATGCTCATATAATCAAAAACCAGAATGCTCATATCTAGAATGATCATATAATATAAATCCATTACCTTATAGTCGTTGCAAGTGAAGTATTTCCTCACAGGAAAAGTATCAAAATCTCTCCCATACTTTGGATTTGGAGAGATCGCTGAAGAGATCGTATGATTGAGCTCCTTAGCTAAGGAGCGGTTCACCACTTAAACTCGGTTTTTCATTTTTTTTTTTTTTTTTTCATATGATTCTGTGCCGAGATGCTCTAAGAGCATCCCCAACGATGGCTCTTAACGGGTTCAGAGAGAAGTTTATCCCTATTTGGATGATTTAAAAAAAATAAAAATCTCATTTATTCGATGATACCGCCCCTTCCGTAAGGATTTTTAGAGACTGGGTCGTACGGGGTTCACTGGACATGTGTCATAATTTAACAGGTTTGTGCTTCAATTTTTTTTTCCAGATCTCTCTCTCTCTCGAGAATATATTTTTCTTTTTTTGGCCGAGAGTTTCGTTTTGGAGAAGGCGATTCGAGCAATCCTCGACGTGTTTGGAACAAATCGAGACCATTTTCTGCAATCGTTGGGTCAAGGTACAGTTTCAAACTCGGTGAAATCGAGACCGTTTTCTGTAATAGAGATTGAGAAATTAGGATTTATAGATTTGGGGAAAAATTTGTCATACAATTTAGGGTAAATTGTATTTTTGTTTGATTTTGTCATATCGTTTGATTTTCGTTTGATTTTGTTAATAAATAAATTTGCTTTTACCATGGCTTAACATCCATCATCCAGAGAGAGCTTAGAGAGCAAAGAGGGAATCTGTGTAGGCTTGACAGACTTCAAGCTTTTGATCCCACCATAGAAGCTCTAAAGGAAGAGGTCAGAATACTTCAAGGAGAAGTTTCAAGGATGAAGGAGCAAATCGAAAAACTGGAGAAACAACCTGATGAGGTATTTCTTTTTTCCATTATCGGCTTGTTATATTAACTGTTTATGTGGTGTAATGTAATGGTTCATCCGTAATGGTTCTAGTTAGCTAGTTTGTGTGGTGTAATGTAATGGTTATTGTTAGCTTGTGTGGTGTTTATGTTGTGTGGTGTTTATGTTGTGTGGTTCATCCGTAATAGTTCTTGTTAGCTTGGTTGTGTAGTTAGCTTGGTTGTGTAGTTAGCTTAGGGTTTGTGATAAATGCTTTGCTTTTGTTAATGCTTTTTAGCTTTTGTTAGGTGGGTTGTGATAAATGATTTGCTTTTGTTAATGCTTTTTAGCTTTTGTTAGGTTGTTTGTGATAAATGTTAAACCTAAAACACACACACAGAAGCTAACACAATATATTAAACACACACAGAGAAGCTAACACAATTTGGATTTCTTAAAACCTTAAACACTTAAACCTTTAAACACTGAAACTTTAAACACTCAAATTATTAGGATATGGATTCTGGATTTGTAAACCTCTTAACTAGTCAACTAGTTAATGAGAGTTACTCATCAGAAGTCCCTCTCTTTAGTACCCAATGTTCTGCTGATGCAAGCAAAGGTGTTGAGTCATCTAAAGAGAGAAGGAAATGGACACCGAAGGAGGATGTTGTTCTCATCAGTGCTTGGTTGAACACAAGCAAGGATCCGGTTATTGGGAATGAGCAGAGAGCTGGAGCATTTTGGACACGCATTCAAATCTACTTTAACTCAAGTCCACAGCTTGTTGGAGAGTAAAAGAGAGAGTCCAGTCACTATAAGCAAAGGTGGGGAAGGATCAATGATCAAGTATGCAAGTTTGTTGGGTGCTATGAGGCCGCAATGAAGGAGCAAACAAGCGGTCAGAATGAGAATGATGTTATGAAAGCAGCTCATGACATCTTTTTCAATGATCACGGGTTCAAGTTCACACTTGATCATGCTTGGAGGGAGCTGCGCCATGACCAGAAATGGTGTTCAACATTTGGTGTTAAAGATGGTGCATCGTCAAAGAGAAGAAAGCATCAAGAGGGTTCAGCACAGTCTTCAAGTGACCACCCAGAAATGCCTGAAGAGGATGTATCAACGGTTCGTTCGCCTGGTGTTAAGGCGGTAAAGAAAGCGGCTAAGAGTAAAGGGAAGAAGACAACTGGTGCTAAGGAAGAAGACATGGAATTGATGGAGTTACAACGCATGATGGAAATTAAAGAGAAGCTTTCCAGGCATAAGTTACTTGACAGCCTCCTTGCAAGAAAGGAGCCACTTTCTGAAAATGAAATGGCGCTAAAGAACAAGCTCATTAGTGAGATGTTGTCCTAAAGTATGTTCTGACTTGTAGTTGTCTGTCTAAGTTATTTAGTTTGCTAGTTTATTAGTTTGTCAAGTTCATTAGTTTGCTGGTTTTTTAACAGTTTGGTGGTTTCTTGTTCTTTGTCTTTGGCTTTGTCTTTGGCTTGTTTATGTCTCGCATTAGTTTGCTGGTTTTTAAACAGTTTGGTGGCTTGTTTGTATGTGTCCATTTTCTTTTGTAGTATTGTAAAACTCTATGGGACCATATTGTTTTGTTTTTGTATTATTGTAAAACTTTGTTTTTGTAGTATTGTAAAACTACACACTTGCAGTGCAAGTGCAAAACTTTGCATCTGAAAACTCTCTAATTTCTCAAAACTTCACACTTGTTCTCCATATCAGATTATTACAAGTGTATTTTTATTTTTATATATATCTGTCAAGGACCTATTTTGATAATGTAGCTCCTCAAACTTTACCTTAGAAACCCCAACACCTTCGATGATCCCAACCTTATTTCTCTGCACATCTTATATAGATGGATCACATAGCCTATTTAAACCACAGTTACTATCAATATACTTTAGAAGAGACAGTGTAAGCCTTGAAGTTCAAGACCGTATCAATCTCATCATTAGTTACACAACCACTGGATACCTTATTTCGCTTGTGATCTAGGTTTTTTGTTTTTATTTTGTGACATAGGTGATCTGGTTTTGGAAATGATATAGACTTTGGACTGGTTTTGCCACTTGCTGTCACATTCTTAAGTAATATTTGTACTTCTTTCTGGAATCTTTGAACATTTTGAGGTAGATTCATCATTTAACTCAGATTTTGATTCCCATCCGTTTTTCTAAACTATTTCATCAGATTCATTTAACTTATTGGTTAACAATGGCGCAGCAGCTGGGCAAGTCATATTTCACGTAAGCACATACCGACTTCCTCAACTTTCTTCATTTCTGATGAGGGAAGTTTCTGTAAACAGTTTTTTGTGTGTGTTTTCTCTTGCATTTCAGACACACATTCACATAATCCCGCGTAAGGAACGCGACTGCTTATGGGCTTCCGAGGTACAAAATCGAAACATTAGAATTTGAAAGGTTTATGAAAGTTGTCTGATTTTACTCTGTTTTGTTTTTTGATGACAGAGCTTGCGGAGACACACACTGAAACTGGACAAGGAAGCATCTCAAATGGCGTCGCGTGTTCGACAACAATTGTGCAGTCTTTCTGAAGAACAATTGGCTCAGCCTTCATAAGTCCCTTTTCAAGAGACTCATTGTTGTAAACTTTAGATACACAGTGCCAACCCAAAAGTATATTCTGTATAGTTCATATTCAGTCTCATTTTCGTTTATCTATATTCTTCAATCTGTTGGTTAGTTTATCAGAATTTAATTATAGAAGTATAAGAGGTTATTTAGTCTCATTCAAATCAGAGGCTTTTTAGAGGCAGTGTAAAACTTTGCATCTAAAAGATACAACTGCCTCCTATCATAAATAAAATAATAAATATCAGACAGGATATGGGAAACGAAAAAGACATTACACATCATTTGTACTTTGTATACACTGTACTATTATCAATTACATATGCAGGATTTTTAATTTTATATCAGTGAATCACGGGTTTGGATTGGAAAAAAGAAGTGAAGGCCGAAAATCAAGATCACGGGTTATTCTTACGTGTTTGTATGTGTCCATTTTCTTTTGTAGTATTGTAAAACTCTATGGGACCATATTGCTTTGTTTTTGTATTATTGTATCTCCCGTGAACTTCTCAATCAACTCTCTTTATATAAACCTTTGCTCTCCTTTTCTTCTTTTATATAACATCCAATCTTCTCTTCTCTTCTTTTATATAACTCTATTTCAACTCTTATCTTCTTTTATTTCATCTTTCATTTCTCAAACATCAAATTTTTTTATGGCATCTTCTTCAAGCAACGATCCACATTTTGATGAAAGATGTGAAGAAATCTTTGATGAAAGATTTGATGAAATCGTGGATAAAAAGTTCGACAATATGTTAGAGAATATTCTTGATCGTCGTGCAGCAAGAAAGGAGAAGAAGAAGAAAAGAGCATATATTGAAAGAGAACGTGAGCAAGGCCACATCCAATTATGGAACGACTATTTCAGTGAAAATGCAACATACCCTCCTCAAATATTCCGACGCCGTTTTAGAATGCACAAGCCGTTGTTCATGCATATAGTTGATAGACTCTCCCATGAAGTTCCATTCTTTCAGCAAAGAAGATATGCTATCGGAAGATTAAGTCTCTCGGGACTACAAAAGTGTACAACCGCAATTCGTATCATGGCATATGGTTGTACGCCTGACGCGTTTGACGAATACCTCCGGCTCGGCGAAAGTACTGCAATGTCCTGCTTGGAAAATTTCACTGAAGGAATAATACATTTGTTTGGAGATGAGTATCTAAGAAGACCCACACCAGAAGATCTTCAACGACTATTCGATATCGGAGAGATGCGCGGATTTCCCGGGATGATAGGAAGCATCGATTGTATGCATTGGGAGTGGAAGAATTGCCCAACCTCTTGGAAAGGGCAATATACACGTGGCTCAGGAAAACAAACAATCGTTTTAGAGGCTGTAGCGTCATATGATCTTTGGATATGGCACGCATTTTTTGGACCTCCAGGTACCTTAAACGATATCAATGTGCTTGATCGTTCACCAGTTTTTGATGATATATTACAAGGTAAAGCTCCAAAAGTGAATTACTTTGTCAACGGACACGAGTATCATTTGGCGTATTATCTCACCGATGGAATCTATCCTAAATGGGCAACCTTTATCCAATCTATTCGAATTCCTCAAGGTCCGAAAGCATCCTTATTTGCAACATATCAAGAAGCTGTCCGTAAAGATGTGGAGCGTGCTTTTGGTGTCTTGCAAGCTCGGTTTGCCATTGTCAAAAATCCAGCTCTCAGTTGGGATAAGGTAAAAATAGGAAATATTATGAGAGCATGTATCATACTACATAATATGATAGTAGAAAACGAACGAGATGGATACACTCAGTATGATGTATCAGAATTCGAACAAGGAGAAGGAAGCAGAACGTCACAAGTGTATATGACGTATTCTAGAGAAATGCCTTCAAATCTCGTCAATATGATGGGCAATCGAAATCAACTTCATGATAAACAAGTACATGAACGATTGAAAGCTGATTTAGTTGAGCATATATGGCATAAATTTGGCAACTAAACGGTTTTTTCCAATATATATATTTTGTATGTTTTAAATTTCATGTAATGCAATATAATAATGATTTTATAAAATTTTGTATGTTTAAATTTATATTTCAAATAAATGATATGATATTCTAATTTTTTTTTTTTTTTTTGAAGAACCCCTAAGTGAGGTTCACCATTAGACACTCAAAAACAAATAGAGTTCTTAATTTGGGGTTCACCAAAATAATAATGATTTAATAATCTGAAGAACCCCATTATAGGGTTCAGGGTTGGGGATGCCCTAAAATCCTCCAATGGAGATGCTCTTAGGCAGGAGACCGATGTTTATCGAATCTCTTTCTTTATACGCAATTAAATATAGTTCTTATTTTAAAATATTATTTGCTCATGTAAAAACGGACTATTTGTCAATTGGTTTTAGATTTTCACACGCTGTTTCGAGATATGCATCAATTTATTTATTGTCAATTGATTTTATATTTGTAACAATGATAAACCATATATTTAACACATGTCATATTTTCTTCAATCCCGACGTGAAATGGCGTGTGAAAATATCTAAACCCTAAGAGCATGTTCAATGGGGGGTTCTAAATAGAAGAGTTCTAAAAAATTATAATGATATATAATTGATAAATATTGGAGAGGTTCTAAAAAGAAGAGAGAAGGGTTCTAAAGTTAGAACTTTTAGATACAAATTCTAAAAATTAACATACAAAATGTTGGGGTTCTAAAAGGTGAGGTTCTAAAAATTTTAGATACCCATTTTTAGAACCTCACCATTGGACATGCTCTAAAACTCGTTTATGTGGGTGTGAAGAAGAAAAAACGATGGAGGAGGAGATGATCCCCATTTTCGATATTCAGCACTCTGGCATTAGCGACTACCACTTAAAAATCTCTATTGAACCTTCTCGCCAGAAACTCTTCGTCACGGATATGTCCTCTTATACGAAATTTGCACTGGATCGATTTCATGTTAATTCAATTTTCAATTAATTGGATTATGCGTGTCTGGTTGTTGATTGGGTTTGTTTCTTCGATTTAGTGCATGGATCTCGCAACGAGTGTAGAATGCTTGACAAAGAGAGTAGAATGCTCGAAGCATAAAAATAATCTCGAGGTTAGGCTCTGATTGTTTCTTTTGGGTGTTATATGAGCTAGAATTTACCTTATGTTTATGCATGCTATAGTCTCTGCCTGAATGAAAGTTTTGATATCTTATGTTATGAGCTTTATGGATACATCTCACTGAATCCTATAAAATGTTGTCTTTGAAGATCATGAACACCAATCAATTAGAGACTAATGGATCTCGACCTGCATCTACATATATGGGGCAAGACAAAGAAAGTAGAATGCTTGATGACTCAAAATCTGAATGGTCAAGACAAAGATTTTGGAATTCATAATCTTTGCAAGGATGTTTTGTGTTGGCAAATAAATTCAACAGAGTTATCTTTGAAAGTGTGGGTCGGCTTGGCAATGAACCAGCTTCATTATTTGGCAAAGAACGTTCCTAGTGATAATATCTTTTATTCTAGTTGTTATAATCTTCCTATTTGGTTAACTCATTATCTTAAGGATTACGAAACATAAATCTTCAAGTTTACATTAGTGAAATTTATGTTTCGTACAAAAAAAAAAAAGTTGAAGTTTTTTTTGGTGTAAAAAGGGTTTTGGTAGGAGGTTTCCGAGTTCCGAGTTCCGAGTTCCGACCATGAGCGGAGAAAATTTCGCACATTTTTTTTTTTTAAAACAGGCAATATAGGCGCCAAATTTTTAACTTTTTGGCGCCAAAATCGTCAAGCCATATTCTATTCGCACCGATTCTTCTTCTTCCAAACGAACAGAATTATCGGACACCGTCTAAAATCCTTATCATTTTGGCCGGAGATTACAGTCGGAGATGGATCGCGAAGAGCAACTTTCTCCTGTCGGAGAATCGAGTGTCCCGGTTCCGAACAGGATGCTTAGGCTATTGAAGCGGGCTACATCGATCTCCGATTTATGTCCTGGATCTGAAACTTTCGGATTCGAAGAAGTCGACAGGGAAGAGTTGGGGATGCCTGGATTGCAGCCTGCGAAGGGTTTCGATGGGTTTGAGGAAGAAGATGGGCTGCGATCTGATCTCGAGGGTTTCGGTGTGGAGGATGGAATTAGCGCCAGGAAGGCTCTTGATTTTGATTTTGTTCCTGAGATTAATCCCGCGATTGAAGATTTGGGCAAGAAAGGTGAAGACGAAATCTCTGATTTGGAGACTAGAGAGAAAATCAGGGTTCCGGAAACGAAGGAAGTTGGAAAGGAGCGGCCGCTTTTCGAGACGAGTGTGCCTGGGTTTGATTCCGCAATTGAGGAATTGGGCGAGAAAGGTGAAGACAAATACTGTGAATTGGAAACAGGAGCGGAAATTAGGGTTTCGGAAGCAAAGAAAGCCGGAAAGAAGCGACCAGTTCTCGAGACTAGTGATAACGAGGGAAAAGAGAGCAAGAAAATTAAGAAGAGTACCAAGAAGAGTGTCGAGTTTGATGAGCTGCCTATCTCTACTGCTTCCACTAAGAAGGTAACTCTCTATTTCCTAGTAGTTTCATCTTGAGGTTATCTTGCAGTATTCGATTGTTTGGTGTTACTGTTCTGTAGGAAAGAAGAGAATATCTTGACCAGCTTCGTGCAGAAAACCAGAGACTCTTGCGAGGTACGATGCCTCAAACACTTGTCCGTGTTCCTTGCAAGGGTTTTCAGGGAACTGCAACTTTTTCTGTGACAATTGTCTCTGGCTTGGTGCTGATTTGTGTTTTCTTTTCATGATAGAAACTAGAGATGCTGCCTTTGAACCCCTCCCTCTTGTCCGAAAGCCCATTTCATCTGTCTTGGAGAAAATTCGACTAAGAAAAGAGGAGATTTCAAAGCAGTGAGTTTGATATATTCCCTAAATACCACTTCCACACCATAATTTTCTTTCTTAGTAACAGTGTTTGTGTTTCATCATTTATGCTGTTGGCAGATTCCTTAGCAGGAAGAAATCCAAATCTATATGTGACGGTATTTATAGGGAGGATGGGAATGATTTTGAGGAAGTTGTAGCCGAAGAGAAGAATGAAGATATGAATTTGAAGTTTACAAGCAAGCAAAAACCTGGAGAACAGGATTGCTTGGAAGACTCTGCAGGTCCATCGGGGAACTCAGACAGTCCCTCTAACAAAAAAGCTGAAAGTAACCCTACTCATCAGGTGAGCCAACTTATTGTTAGATCATTTCCTGTTTTGTTGATTTGATTTTGGATTTTGAGGTCCTTAATTAAAGTTGTGTGCGATATTTGAATGTTTAAATGCTCCTCCGAATCTAGTACTAAGTTCAAACATTTGGGAATTGAAACTGCAAAATAATGTGAACAGCTAGCTAATTTCATTTCCAGTTTACCAATGCTAAAAGTTTATGCAGTGGTTTAAAAGCTAGTTTGTAAAAATCAGATTTGACTCTCTCAGTTTTTTTTGTTAGGATCCATCCTTGCGTTCTCAAACGACTAACTCTGGAGATGAACTTCTAGAGAAGACGTCAAGCAGATCTTTGGAAGAAGTAATGACACCATCGGTACTTGCCATGAACCTCAAACTGAACCCGTCCCCTGCACCAAACAAGTGAGTTTATCTTTAGATCTGGTTACATGCGGAAACATAATCAGCTATAACATTGATATGCTCGTCTATCTAATATTGGAAAGTTTCACATAATTCAGTCTTCATATGTTCGTAATACTTTATGGACAGATGTTAGTTTCAGTACATCGCTTGTGCTTTGTGACATAGTCAGCAAAGTCAATTGTTTTTGCAGAGTTCAGTTATATGTATTCTTAGGTTTGCTTTCTATGCAATAACCAATTCACTTATGCAGATCTTCTGAAGAAGCAGAGTACATTAAGGAAAATTCTGATCCTAAGACCCTTGATTCATCTCCGGGTGACCCAGTTAGAAAATTTATTGATGAGGATGCTGAAGAGGAAGATGACAGTGACAATGATTTACTCCGGTTCGAGGATGAGGATGAAGACGAGGATGAAGAAGATGACGATCTCAGGGATATGATTGTGAGTCAATTTAAGGAAGATCCAACTGATAAAGATAGACGTAATGAACTGCATCAGAAGTGGCTCGAGCAACAAGATGCGGCAGGGACAGAGAAGCTCTTACAGAAGCTAAGACGTGGTTTGCAGCAGGACGAAACATCATTGTCGGAAGATGAAGGTGACGATGCTGATGATGAAGAGAGGGATGAAGATGCTGATGATGAAGAAGTGCAAAAACCTGAAGGCAATGAAGATGAAGATGAAGATGAAGAAGATCCGTGTCATGCAAATTCCATGCGAATGAACATAAAGAAAATAAAGGAAATGATTCCTTTAATGTTCACAGATGAAGATGACGGTTATGTGTCATCTGACGATGAGGAAATGGAAAAGAAGCTCCTGCAACAGCGATTGTACAAGAAAATGGTAGGTGCTCCATATTTTATCACGTGATCCACCATACCTCTATATTGTGAGGATTGAAAAGCTTTGTTTGATATTTTTGCTTGTGCTACCCATAAATCCCACTCATTGCTGTTTGGAACAGGAACAAAAGGCCAAGTTTTCATCATCTACCGGGGATGAAAACTCTGAGGAAATTCTTCGCCACATCAAGAAGCCTGAGATCGTAAAGAAAGCAAAACCTACTTGTATGATAACACCCACATTTTTCCCTCTTTATGTAGCTGAGTTATGTACACATTGCTGTGCAATCAGTTAAATCAATTGCGTATAACCATTTTGTTTAAACGGTTTTCAGCTTTTAAAGAGAGGGCACTCATGGGAATAAACAAAAACCCTGCTGCATCCAAGGTATATATAAGCCTTCTTCACAGTAGAGAGGTCACTATTTGATACTATAGTTAAAGACAGGACAGGGAATTGCAACTTACTCATGCCATGAATCTTTTGCAGTCATCTTTCTTGGGTAGACTTACAAAGAGTTCCATATCAGAAGGATCTCGCAAGCGTGGATCAAACATTGTACGTGGCTATATATTCGAACGTGATGACAGTAACAGCAAAACCTCAAACTCAGCGCCAGAGGAACCTTCGGTTCCAGAGACGGTAAAGCTCTCTCTATAGAAACACACATCATCCCATAAATATTTCTGGTACACACATAATAGTCTATCTTCATAACGTTTTGCAGATTATTCAAGAAAAGAGCCAACCAAGAAGAGCTCCGGCGAAATTCACCGCCTCACAGTCACAGGAGAGATCAGCAACATTACAGGCGACGGTGGTGGAGCAGGAGAAGAGCTCGAGGCAACGAACAACCTTGTACGAGATTCTAAAAATGTCTTCAAAGAAAGCTTGCTTCACTTCAGGCGAGACAGTGATAAGCAGCAGCCACACTGAGTCTATGTTTGCTGCATTCAAATTGGATAAGAAAGCAGTGAAGACGACGAATTCACAAGTAAACACTCTCTTCCACTAATTGAATGAACATCAGATTCATGTATATTTTTGTGAAATCGATTCGCCTATTTCCAACTAAATATATCAGATTTTGTGTTCAACAGTTTCTGATGTAACGAATATTTAACAGGGAAAGAGATGAAATCAGTTAAAAGAAAAGATAAAAGAGAACTTTGGCAATGTGTTTTGGAGGAATCCAGGGTTTTGTCTTACTTGTATCAATAAAACTGCACGTTTGATGAACGTCAATCACTGGATCATGTCGCTTTGTGTTTGTGTGGCCGCCCAAAACGGCGGTAGGACCGTGCGTTTTGGCCCTTTCGTCATCAGATTCAGTCACTCTCAAGTACATAGATTGTTACTGTAGCTACAGAGATTTTAGTGGGAGGATTAGATCATCCATCGTATTCGTTCCAATCTTTAATAATTTTAAGTTTTTTAAATACTACATTTTAAAAAAATTCCAGTAAACTTTTGTTTTTTTCATCAAAGCTCTAATCACATGTTGTAGTTTAATCTGAATAAAATACTTTAACCTGTTGATGAAATTATATTAAAATTCTTGACAAGAAAAACAACATCTTCCTTCGATCCCAAAAATAAATTCGGACATATCTGATTTTTCCTTCTCTCCCTCAGCTTTGCCGAGACTGAAGAAGACCAAAGAATTTCGGACACAGAGATCACAAATTAGACAAATTAATTTTATTTTCTTGTTTGACTTTCAAAAGAAAATCTCAGATAGATTCCGACCGGATAAATCTTCTTGCTTTCAGATCTGATAGATCTACATAAATGGCGGTTACTTACTGATTTCAGGGGAAAAAGAAGAAGAAGACACTTCTGCTTCTTTCTTTTGCCCACTTTAATGGCGGATTCTCGAAACGGCAAGTCCTTTCTCTTCTGCTTCTCCTTCTTTGTCTCGCTTAGTTTGCTTTTCCTTTCGCCGGATGTATCTCCGGTTTTCGCCACTTCCGAGTCCGATCCGATTCCGTACGAGAACTCAGATGCTTCTCCTGGAGTCGTTACCGGCAGCGAATCCGACGGTCAAGATGTTTCGTTGCATAGACTCGAGGAACTTGTTAGGAACCTTACGGAAGTAGTTGCTAGATTAGAAGCTAGGCTATCTGAAACGCCGTTTAAGGGAAAGAACGAGATCAGTCGTGGAAAATCCGGTGATGAGATCGAAGAAGAAGAAGGGGTTAGAGAGAAAGCTAAGGCGTTTTCCGTGACAAAGTACAGTCCTTTCTGGTCCGAGAGATTCGAATTCACATCGGCTGTGAAATTAGATTCCGATGCGACTTGTATCAACGTGTTGCCGTTTCGAGATTACGAAGGTTTAAGCAAGTATTTCGCAGTTGGGGATTCAAGTGGTAAGGTTTATGTGTTCTTGAGAAATGGGGATGTTTTGGTCGAGTTTTTCACCACCTCTGATTCACCAATCACGGCAATGGTTTCTTACATGTCTGCGTATAAGAACGAGAGCTTTGTGGTGACGGGCCACCAAAGTGGAGTCATCTTGTTGCATAGACTCCGCGAGGGCTCCATCGGGGAAGATTGGAATTCCGCTGTGATGGAAAACGTTGGCAAATTTGATGGCACGGAGGACGGTTTGCAAGTGACTCTATTGGAAGTGCATCATGTGGGTCGGGTTAGGTATATATTAGCGACGGATCTTAGCGGAAAGCTCACCGTTTTCACTGAGAACAGAACGGTTTATGGCTCTGTTACCCCAACGAGTAGACCCCTTGTGTTCTTGAAGCAGAGGCTTTTGTTTCTCACCGAAACTGGTGCTGGTTCATTGGACTTAAGAAGCATGAAGATCAGAGAATCCGAGTGTGACGGTTTGAACCATTCTTTAGCGAGGACTTACGTTTTCGATGCGTCGGAACGGTCTAAAGCTTACGGATTCACATCCGAAGGCGAAGTCATTCACGTATTGCTTCTTGGTGACATCATGAACTTCAAATGTAGAGTGAGATCAAAAAAGAAGTTTCAAATGGAGGAGCCTGTAGCGTTACAAGCCATCAAAGGCTATCTTCTTGTAGTCAGCCAAGAGAAAGTCTTTGTATACAATGTATCGACTCAACATTATGTTCGAACCACCGGTCCTCGGCTTCTTTTCCCTGCTGCACTAGAAGATATTAGGTCAACGTTCTTGAGCCATCGAGAATCATCTAAAACCAATCACCGGAAGCTCGAAAAGGTAACTCCTTTGATAGCCAGTGACCGCGAAAAGCTTCTTGTGATGGGTTTAGGTGACGGATACGTAGCTACATACAAATCAAAGATCCCGATTTCCAAAGGAGAATTCAACACAATGCTCTGGAGCAGCCCTGTCTTCTTCTTCATACTGTTTTTATTCGCCGCTTGGCATTTCTTCGCCAAGAAGAAAGAATCTCTCACAGCTTGGGGGCCCGACGATCCTTTCGCCTCCACGACAGTACCTTCTTCTTCCACTGGCGTAAACAGTTCAGCAACAGAACGGTCTTTCTCTGAGCCATCTAGGAGAAATGATGATGTCATGGATTTTCGAAGAAGGTACGTTTCGCCATCTCGGTACCCTCCTGGAGCAGCAGCAGGTACGTACCGGTCAGTTGCCTCTAACGACCAGAGCTCGAGAGCTCCGGTGGAATTTACTAACTACAGAACAAGCGCGCAGGAGATGAAGTATCGTGGTGGGTCAGTGCTTGATTCAGGTGGGTTTGGTAATAGAAGAGAGAGCTTGTTTGGTAATAACAAAGCATTAGACGACGAAAGTTAAGGCCCCCTCTTTATTATTGTTATTATTTTTTTCGTTTCTCGTTTTTTTACGTTTTTCTGGTTATGCTTCCTCTTTTTACCGGTCAACGCTTGAATTTTTATGTATGGTGTAAAACTCCGGCGAAGAAATAATATTTTTACCGGTAGCTTTGTTTCTCCGGGCACATCTTGTTAGTTTAACTCTTATTGTCATTTTCTGGTGGCAGTGATATATTTCTTTTCGATATATTATAATTTCAAGATCCAATATTGAGCAGAGAAAATTGGGGATAGCAAGTCAAAATATGGCAGTGTCCTTCATCTTCAATTATCTTTTCGTCGTCTTCGTCTTTTTCTTACTTCTTGTATTCAGATTCGTTTACAGTAATCTATGGGTCCCTTGGAGAATCCAATCCCACTTCAAGAGGCTGCGCGTGACGGGCCCTCGTTACCGCGTATTCACCGGAAACTCCGCCGAGGTGAGCCGATTAACGACGGAGGCGAAATCAAAGCCGATCCCTTCCGGCGACAATCCTCATGAGTTCGTCCACCGCGTGGCGCCTCACTACCACGAATGGTCACTTGCCTACGGGAAGACGTTTCTCTACTGGTTCGGGTCGAAACCGGTGGTTGCCACGTCGGATCCGAGACTAATCCGGGAAGCTTTGACGACGAGCGGGTCGTTTGATCGAATCGGGCATAACCCTTTGTCTAAGCTGCTTTATGCTCAGGGTCTTCCTGGCCTTAGAGGCGATCAATGGGCTTTCCATAGAAGAATCGCCATTCAAGCTTTTACCATGGAGAAAGTCAAGGTACCCATCAATCGCTAAGCTCTGTATTTTGACTATGGAATCAATCTAGCGTAGCTTGAAGTTACTAAATCCGAGTCTTAAATTTGGTTTCAAGATTGCTATCTCATGTGAACATTTGTTGGAACACTCTAATAGGATTGTGATTAAAGCTGAGATTTTTTTACAGAGGTGGGTGCCGCAAATGGTGACAAGTACTATGATGTTGCTGGAGAAGTGGGAGGAGATGAGAAATGGAGAAGAAGGGATTGAGTTAGAGGTACACAGAGAGATGCACAGTTTGTCTGCAGATTTGTTATCAACAACAGCTTTTGGGAACTGTGTGGAAGAAGGGAAACGAATCTTTGCGCTGCAGGAGCGTATGATGCGTCTCTTCTATCTAGTTCGATGGAGCATTTATATCCCCGGGTTCAGGTAAGTCCCATTGGGACACTTCCTAGTTCTAGAGAACAAGTTTGAAACAAGAACCTTACTGCTTGCTCATTTCAAAATGGTGGTTTAGATTCTTTCCTTCCAAGACTAATAGAGAGATATGGAGAATCGAGAAACAAATCCGTGGTTCTATTCAGAAACTGATCGAAAACAACAAAACGACAGCCGCAGAAAAATCCGGAACCCTGCTCCAGGCTTTTATGTCTCCTTACACGAACCAGAATGGCCAAGAAGAGAAGCTTGGGATGGAAGAAGTTATAGATGAATGCAAGACCTTCTACTTCGCAGCTAAAGAGACAACGGGTGATCTTATGACATGGGTTCTGGTCCTCTTAGCTATGCACCAAGAATGGCAGAACATTGCTCGGGAAGAAGTTATATCTGTCGTCGGACCAACCGGACTTCCCACTCCAGATATCTTACAAGACCTCAAAACTGTAAGTCATTTAGCGCCAACTTAAGAATGGTTTTAAGAGACACTTTAACTTAACAACACACTCATTTTTGTGGCCTTTGTAACAGCTAGGTATGATAATCAATGAGACTCTCCGGCTCTACCCTCCAGCGATGACACTAAACCGCGACACACTGAGGAAAGCTAAGCTTGGAAACCTTGAGATTCCTGCAGGAACTCAACTCTATTTATCAGTCATCGCGATGCAACATGACACAGAGACATGGGGAGACGACGCTGAGGAGTTTAATCCGCGTAGGTTTGAAGATAGCAGGAAAGAATCAGCATTGCTTGTGCCGTTTGGGTTAGGTCCTAGGACTTGTGTGGGACAGAATCTTGGAATGGTTGAAGCCAAAACGGTTCTGGCTACGATATTGAGGCATTACAGTTTCAGGTTGTCTCCAAGTTATGCCCATGCTCCTGTTTTGTTTGTGACCTTGCAGCCTCAAAATGGTGCTCATCTTCTGTTTAGTAGGATTTCGAGTTAAAAAAGACTAGGAAGATGTACCGGTTTGTAGACGGTTTAGTTGAGATTTTCGGTTCAGATTCAAGATCGCTTCGAGCTGCTCTCTTTCTATTTGCTTTGATGAAAAGGGTAAAATGGTCAAAGCACGTAATACACTAATCAACCCATTTATATCTTTGATATCTTCTTCCTTGAACTTTTTTTCCAGAAGACTCTGCAACTCCTAAAATCGCCGATTCTGTGTTCGTATATTGGGCGGGAAAAAAAACTGTTAAAGCGTTTTTCCATCAATCCTTTGTTTCCTTTTCTCCTGCTCTGAGAAATATACATTTTGTGTGGTAAGAAAAGCATCAGCGGGAAAACGCACTCAACGTGTTCGACGAAATTCCGCAGAGAGACTTAACACAAAAGGAGATGCCACTAGAACCGATTCGAATCGCAGGCGTGATTGTTGGCGGTTTTGTGATCATAAACGTGGTTTCCTCGGCAGCATTTCGAATCACGGTTGAGGAGAAACGGAAGAAAAACGGATTGGCTTGTCGAGCGTGTCGTGGGAAAGGGTTTTACATATGCAAATTATGCAAAGGAAACGCAACGATCAAATGGTCGCCATTGTATGATCCAGTTTGTATCAATCCATGTCTTTGCCCTACATGCGATGGTAACAGGTTTGTCTCTTCTTCTTTTTTTAACTCTTCGATTTCTCTGCGTTTTGCACTGCAGATCTGTACAGACAAAAAGTTGGTTTCTTGCAGGGTACAACGATGTCTCAACTGCATAGGAAAGGAATACTGTTGACTGCTTTAACTCTTCCTTGGGCTTATTACCAATTTAATCATCTTTGAGATTTCAAAAGCTATTTACTACAGTAAATCCTAAAATACAAAAAAAAAACGGTTTGGTTTGGTTTCAGTGTTCAATGCTGCGAAAACTGTTTACTTTACTTTAATCTTCTTATAAATTTGGTTCTAGTGAGTTTGGCAATATTTTGCCTAACCTCTACATAGATCAACCCTCAATAAGTAATCGCTACATATTATAGCGGTTATTTAGCTGCAACCCAACTAGACCATTTTTGAATGTAAAACCACTTATATTTGTCTTCTCTTTCAGTTTGGTATATGTTAATATGACCTTTGAACAACTACTTCAGAACTACAAGTCAAGATAGATTGTTTCCTTGCATAAACCAATAGGTTATTAATGAATCATCAGAAGAGTAATTAAGGAAACCAAATGAATGGTTCATATAAAATTAAGTTTCCACAACAACAAAGGATTTGAAAGAAAGGGTTTATGAATCAATTTGCTATGCCGGTTCGTAGAGACAGAATCCATCAACTCCGCCGATCTCGAATTACGACCGCCATTCTCGTCGGAATCCTTATCGGCTGCGTCTGCACCGTCTTGTTCCCCAACGGCTTCTTCAACTCTGGATCATCGTTCACCGTCAACGAACGCCTTTCGAAATCGACCTCTAAGGTACTTGCACATATATTTGTTTTTGAAAAGATTTTCTGCGGCTCTCGATTTGTGATCTGGATTAGAGGATGTCCTCCGCAATGCTAACATATATTTGTTTTTGAAAATTTCAGTCCTCATCATTTGAGTTTAAGTGGTGAAAATTTCATCCTCTTTTTTTTTTTTTTTTGTTTCTTAAATCTTTTTAGGTTGGATCGGCTTCATGTGAATCGACTGAACGGGTCAAAATGCTGAAATCAGACTTTGCATTGATATCGGAAAAGAACACCGAGCTAAGGAACCAGGTCAGAGAGCTAACAGAAAAGGTACGGTTGGCTGAACAAGATACTGAAAATGCAAGGAAACAAGTCTTAGTTTTGGGATCAGAGATCAAGGCCGGCCCTTTTGGAACTCTCAAGAGTCTTAGAACTAATCCAACCGTGGTTCCCGACGAGTCTGTTAACCCAAGATTAGCAAAGCTGTTAGAGAAAGTAGCTGTCAGTAAAGAGATCATTGTGGTTCTTGCAAATTCAAATGTGAAACCAATGTTGGAGGTGCAGATTGCTAGCATTAAGAGATTGGGTATTCAAAACTACCTGGTTGTTGCGTTGGATGATTCCATAGAAAATTTCTGTAAATCGAATGAAGTTGCATATTACAAGAGGGATCCAGATAAAGCGGTTGACATGGTTGGGAAAAGCGGAGGTAATCACGCTGTTTCCGGACTGAAATTCCGCGTCTTGAGAGAGTTCTTGCAGCTTGGTTATGGTGTTCTTCTGTCGGACGTGGACATTGTCTTTTTGCAGAACCCTTTCGGTCATCTGTACAGAGACTCTGACGTGGAGTCCATGAGCGATGGGCATGACAATAGGACGGCTTATGGGTTCGACAATGTGTTTGATGAACCATCCATGGGAATGGCGCG